>JAIXND010000803.1:7614239-8893859 GCA_023646645.1 Varanus salvator macromaculatus | reverse complement strand
GCTCCCCACAACAGGGTACCACACTGTGCCAAACAGCCGCCATGGGGGGCGCCATTGTCTTGCTGTACTCCAGCCGGGCCTGCTACAACCTCGCAGCCTTGGCGCTTTCGTCCCGCAACCGCCTCGACTCCTTCGATTATGACTGGTACAACGTGTCTGACCAGGTGAGCAAGGACTGGGTGAGGGTGGGCGGTCCCTAACCCCTGGCCACATCTGGGAATTCGAGAAGCTGCTGTGGGGGACACCGCAAGACAGCTCCTAGCAACATTATGGCTTCTGTGGTGGCCTGGCTAGTCTGATGTGGAGCGAGGGGAGGATTGTGGGAGAATGGAAGAACAAGGTTAGAGGCTTGGAGCGCAAGGGGAGCCGTTTCTGTGGAGGAAAGAGGGTTGGGAGAGGCTAAGAAGCAACTCTTCCCTCCAGCTGATTAGCTGGAAACAGGAAGGGCAGCCTAGCTTCCAAAGGATTTGTATTGAAAATAAGGTTTTACGAGGCAGGAAGTAGAGAGCTTTGCAAACACCACAGGGAGCACCAAATCGGAGACTCCTGGTGGGGGGGGGGTGCGCTTAAGTTCAGGTGGGGATCAGACTCTGAGGCCCTGCCTCCTGGACGTTTTCCCCAGTGTCTCCTAATGCTTCAGCTCCCAGCATTTCTGGCCATTAGCTGTGTTGGCAGGGACCAGGTGCTTGAATTCCAAACTCCCGGGATATCTGTTGTGAAATTCGTCAGTGAAGAGCAGACAAGTACCCGATTCCTTGCATTTAATTTAAAGCCATGTCCCACCTTTCTATTACTGAGCTTTCAAAGCAGCTTACAAAATTGAAATAAATCTGTTTTCAGTAAAATCCAGGGCGAAAAAAGGTTAAAAACCAGTCAGAAAACAAAAACACTCCACCAATCTATAGGTCCAGTGTCGAGGAAAAAGGGCTGCTTATTGGCAACAAGATGCTAATAAGAACATGTCATTCGCTACAAACCTCTTTAAATTGAAAAACCACCTTTCTTAATATGCAGAGGGTTGCTCGGGAGGACAAGGCAGTTCTTAATTCTGCACCTGCAAGACAGAAAGGCAGGTGTCAAACCGATACTTCTGGGGGCCAACACCACAGAGGCCCAGTCTTAATCGCCACCTGCCGTGCCCCCAGAAGCGAGAACTTGGAGGGTGAGCTTAAAGGACAGGCAAGCTCCTACAGCCCCAAGAGTTGTAGCCACCCCTAATCTAGCGCTGTCCAGATGTGTACCCCCCTGGTATGGTCAGTGGCCGAAAGTGCATGTAGGGGGCGGGGAGCAGGAGGCGGGTACCAGGCGCAGGCCTCACACCTCCCCCTGCCCCTCGTCGTCTGATCTGCTTCCTTGCCATTCTCCCAAGGCGGACCTGATCACAGACCTGGGAGACCAAGGCTACATCGTCTTCGGCCTCATTCTCTTCATTTGGGAGCTGCTGCCCACCACCTTGCTGGTCGGCTTCTTCCGCGTGCACCGGCCAGCTCAGGATACGGTGAGTGTGGAGGCCGGATGGAGAGCGGCGGCTGCCACAAGGTGGTGGGAGGCTTGGAAACGGGGCCTGGCTGGCCGCCTGGCCGCCGCAAGCGGCGCCCAGCTTGCCACAAGGGTGCAGAGCTTCCGGCCGCTGGCTCAGATCCGTCTGAGCAGGAATCCTAGCCACTTTTCAGGATCCTCTAGATGGCTGCGCTTCCTTTCCCCCGGCTACTGATCATCTGGTGATTAACTAGCTTTCGTGGAGAGTTTCTTCTCATTCTGAAAGGTGAAATTGCCTGCCCTGTGGCTTCAGTAGCAGCAGGAAGAGCATGATGCTGCATTACGTTGATAACTGGGCCCCGTCTCTTTTGGCTTTGGGCCTGTCTGCCCATGGAATGTCACCTGCAAGGGATTTTCCATGAGGAAGTTTGACCCCCAGGCTGAAATGGGGCTGGGTACAGGGTTGCATTTCACTTCAGCTCTTTGAAGGGACCCCGACCCCCGACCATCTCAAGGGTTTCGTTCCTTTACAAAAAGAAAAAAGAAGAGGTTGCCAGTCCTCATTGTTATGCAAGGCAGAAAAAGGAACCCTGGAAGAGGTTTTAGCAGGGAGCCATTTCTCTGCATTGTTCCTTGAGGGGGGGAGCAGAGCTTGTAGGGACGCTCCGTTTGGCTTCTCCTCCGCACAGAGTGCCAGCTGTATCTTCAACCGGCAGCTTGGAGTCTCCCGTTCCTATTTCTTTGACCACCCTGGACAGCGTGACAGCGAAGGACTGACGAGCAGGTAACTACTCTTCATCCCTGAAAGTAGGGGCATAACTACCTCCCCTCCTCTTGGCACCCTAATTATTCTCACGGCCTGATTTAGGAGCATAGAAATAGAGCTTACTCCAGGTCTGTCTGGCTGGACATTGGCTAACTGACAGGCATGCTTTAGGCCATGAGACATAGTTCTCACATGGCACGGTGGCTGGACTGAGTTGGACCTGGACTGGAAAGACCCCGGGTTCTGGCCCTGACTCAGCAACTAAACTCGCTGGGTGATTTTGGGCCCATCAGCGACTCGCAGCCTAGCCTACCTTGCAGGGTCCCTCTGTATGCAAAGTGCTCTGCTACCGAGTTAGAGTCCTTAACACATGCATGTTTCTAGTCCTCATGGTACTGATTTTCAAAAGCATCAGAAGCTGCCGTATGCAAGTCAGAATCCTCTGTCCCTCTGATTCAGTATTGTCTACGCTGACTGGCAGTCTGGCCTTTCCTGGCCCCACCTGGAGATGCGCGGGGGCTTTGGGCTTAATCTTTTACGTGCAAATAGTAGGTGCGGCCTAGCCGTGATCCTTTCCCCCAGTTCTGCGCCCTGGGGATCCCCTGAGGATCCCCATATGACCATGCCTCCTTCCCCTCACCATGGCTGGGGGCTTACCCAGTTTTTGCCCTCCGTGCTAAAGGATCAGCTTGCTTGCCTCGGCCCCGCTCTGGCCAGGACCCAAACGCTCAGCCCCAATAGGCTGGTGTTTTTGGCCCCGCTCCACCCCACCCACCCCTGGAATGCACCCCGAACACTTCTCTGCCCATCAGCGATTCAGAAATTCAGCCCCTGGACCCCGGTTGCGGCTGTCCACCATTCCACTGAACGCCAGGAAGGCGCACACAGTGACAGGTCAAATGCACACCCGTGGGCATACATCCTGGGTTCTCGGGCAGTGTTACCCCCCCAGAAGGGTCTCCCCACTGAGGTCTGGACGGCTGGGCCAGGGAAAGGGAGGTGGCGGGGGCGACCCCAGCTTCTGCAGAGCAGCCCGGAGGCACGACTCTCTCGCCCATTCCTGCTTTCCTTCACTTCCTGGCTTCTTCTCCCCTTTCAGCCTGACGGGACGCCTGGGCAGCGGGAGCTGGTATGGCTCGATCAACCGTGGCGGGGAGCAGGAGTGGTTCGGGGGCCACCCCCCCACGGCCCCGCTTCTGTTCTCGCAGGCGGCGGTTTCCGGTGGACACCACCACAGCCTCTACTCCACCCCACAGAACTAAGGAAGGGTTTGTGGGGCTTGATGCGCGCGTGTGTGAGCGGGGCCGGGGGGGGAGCGACACCCAGGAACCGCAGCTGATGCAGGAGGGGGGTGTGCGTGTGCAGAGAAGATGGGGGTCAGAACGCGGCCATTGTATTATAACCGCCTGTCACGTCATTCCCTAGATTCTGTAGTCTGGAAAGCCTAATTCTTTTAGCTGTAGAGCTGGTCTGCTATCTCACTGGCATCGCAGTCTTGATGCTTGCGGGGAGGGGAAAAAAAAAACAGACCTCCCCCCAAATGCCTCTCTGTTCCCAGGTATTTAACCAATAGTATATATTGAAAACTTCGGCACTTTAATCGACTTGGGGGGGGGGTCCATTTTATCTGTGATGTCCTTGTTGAAATGATTTCTGGTCAAAGCTGGGGGTGGGTCACCCCGTCTTCTCTGTGCGGGAGGAGCCCTTTTGTCACACTGCAGTTTTGGTCCTGTTCCGTCGACTCCCCCACTACAATAAAGTTGACTTTGTGTTAGCGACACTGTGTGGTGTTTCTGTCGTCAGGCCGGGGCAGGGGTGTCCAGCCATGACCCCTTTCTCCCAGCCGCTCATCCTCCGGGGATTTCTGGCTCTGACACAATTCTCTTTCCTGAGTGGACTGAGAGCCTTGCCGAAGACTTGGATCCGGCAGGAAGAGACTTAAGGTGAAACGGGCTGGCGCTTTGCTCTCCACCATTCCTGCCTTCCCCCCCCCCCCCGTTTCCCCCTGGAATGTGCCCTCTGGGAGCTGCTGCAGAATGGAGTTTGGTCCTTAGGCTGAAATAATTCAGCCTGAAAGTTAGGGCCCCCAGTGCCAAGTTGGGTTAATTCGGTTTGTTCAGCTGGCTCCCCAACCCTGTGCTCTCCACAGCGTCCCCTCTTCCTGCCAAGCCAGTGGGGCCAAAGGGGAGTGTTAGACGTGCTGGAAGGTTGCCTATAAATAATGGAAGCTATTTGAGTCTACGATTCTCCCACTAAAGTTGACCGAACTCCGTTTTCAACACCAAGAGCCCGTGTGGTGTAACAATTAAGAGTGTGGAACTTGGTCTCAGCCGTGGAACGAACTGGGTAATTCGGGGCCCGTTGCTGAATCTCAGCCCAACCTCCCTCACAGGGCTGTTGTTGCGAGGAGAAGATTGAGAGAAGGAGGTTAATTAGGTAAGCCACTTTGAGTTCCTTGAAAGGAAAAAAAAAAAAAAAGGCAGGATATAAATATAATCCATCAGTGAACACTGTAAGCTGTCCAGTTTATGTCTTAAAAGGATGCCGGGCCGCACCCACCATCTCTTCTGGTGCCGCCATTTTGGCCACACCCCAGGGGCTGGGATGCTCAGAATCAAAACTGGCCTACCCTGGCTGCCTGTTGAGGATAAGAAAGTGGAAGGCAGTCATTTTAGAACCAAAGGTACGTTCTTTTTGTTTATCGGAAGTGCGGTACGCATTCGTTGCTTTTAATTAATTCTGCTGGTCCATGTGGTCGGAACCCGCAGTTCACATTCTCTGCCACCAGGGGGCAGACTCGACTAACTCATGCTTAGCTTTGCCGGCCATGCTGGTTGAGGGAAAGCGCTCTAGGGCCGCTCCAGGCAGTCCCTCGACTCCCAACTTTAGGGGTCATACAGAAGCCCCATAGCGAGGGGCATTCTTAGGGGTGCCCGCAGGCCTGGCCTGGGGGTGGCACCGTGGCCGGATTCGCACAAGACGCCAAGCCAGTGTCTGGTGATGTGTGTGAACCAGCCACGTTAACAGATCATGCCGGGTTAAGCACGAAGAGGGCCCCCGGCTTCCTGCTGGGTTGTGAACTGCCATGCTCACAAACCATGGCTTGTTAGCAGAGCTGTCGCTTCTGGAGGGCTCCTCTTTGCAAGCACCCCCCATCCATGCAGCGGTTCTCGCCCTCAGCCGGCAAGCATTGGCCAGAAGGCAGAGGTGTGGCCAGGCTGCACGAAGCGGGGTGCACTGTACATTTGGGGGGCACCGTAGCAGGTGTGAAGCTCCACCCCTGCGATTCCAGCAGGGTCCTGGGTTGGGCCTGCAGGCGGCAGGGGCCAAGTGTGGTGGGCCTTCATTCCAGCCAGACCAGCTCCAGAGGGGGATCGGCGTGCCGCTTGTCCGCCACATGCCCCTTCGGGGCAGGCGGACCCACTCCTGTCCCCGTCTGCCACTTCTGCATGTAGGAAGGATCCTCGTGCCAGCTCCCCCGTGACACCGCCCTAAGCCCCGGCTGCCTTTTTAATCCCGACAATCTGTCCTTGGAGGCCGGAGGGAGAGCTGCCGCCTGCGTGGGAGGGAGCCAAGCCAGGCCTCGAGGAGCGTGCCGGCCCGGCGCAGGAGCGGCAGGCGGGCCCGGCCCGGCCTGGCGTCCCTGAGCATCATGAGCTGGCCAGGGGAGGAATGGAAGGTGGGGCTGCCGGCCCAGGCCTTGCGGGCCATCACCGAGGTGGAGCAGCACCTGGCGCGCCTGCAGAAGGAGCGGCAGCAGAAGCAAGTGCAGCTGGACACGCTGGAGGCCGTGATGCACAAGCAGCGGCAGAAGGTGGGCAGGGGCACGGCACAGGCCGGGGCGTGTGCACAGAGGTTTCTGTGGCTCTTGTTTGGGGCCCCTCATACACGCCTATAACGCCGAGATGTTACTTGCATAGTGTTGAGAACTCTTTGGAATCTTTTATACAGCAACCTTGTAAGGTAGGCCAGCAATATTACCCCTCCCCAACGAGGAGCTAAAGGAATATTTGCTTGCTGCTAAAAAAAAGTAGTTGATGATATATAACGTAGCCATCAGAAGTTGATTGTTGTTAATCATGATTCAGACTTAGCCGAGAATTGAACTTGGACTTTCTTAGCTTAACGTAAAATATTTCCGGTGGCACATGTTTTACTAATATTGACCCGCTAACCCTGATGAAACCCCTGGAAAAGTGGAATGCCGTTGCTGTGGATTATTTCCCGCATGCTGCTAGGAAAGTAGGCAAAAATAGTACTTATTTTGTCCTATTTGTATTTATTTCCTTCCCTTAGGGCTACACGGAGCTCAGGGTGACTAACAACTCATATAAAAACAATGCATTGCATTAACATCGTTACAAGCATCACTCTAGAATGACAGAGATGTGATAAAGTGCAATAAAACTATTGTTGCAGCACCAGAAGCAACGTTTGTCGACAGTCCCTGATTTAGGGCCAGGGCAAACCGGCAACAGTAGTGACCCCGATTGGACTTTTGCGATGCTGTCCATGTGCAGTTTTTGAAGACAGGGACAACTGAGTGTTGCAGTGGAGCTGACATTAGCTCCTTGCTCCTCAAAACAGCCCTGGAAGGAAAGCTACGGCCTGTTTCTCCATATTTTTGGTGGAAGGCTCTGAAGGCGAGAGGCATGGCCTTCACAATGGCCAACGGAGGGTTTGCAGTAGACAGGCATGTGAAAATGTTAAGGTTTTTTCCAGTTTGGACCAAAAGTAGGCTCCTCGCCCTCATGATCAGGAAGAAAAACCTGGAAAGAGAACTCTGTTTGGTTTTTTCCTTCTCTTGGCCCACAAAATGGTGAAACCAAAGATTGAATCAGGAAAAAAATCACACACAGTCATGCAAATTGTGTTATTTACATGGACAGCTGGGTTATGGGATTGGATGTATGTTAGGGCATGTGCCGACGTAGCTGATTTTTGGGGGGCATGGAATATCCATGCAACGGCAGGATCTATACCAGCTCTGTTCTCTAAGCAGTTCCTCTTCCATCAGCACGAAGAAGAGAGGGCCTCGTGGGCCCTCCTCTCCCAGCAGAACCGGAGCTTGGCAGAAGGTCAGGAGCAGATGGAGCGTGCCCGCCAACGCCTGGCCCAGGAGCTGCAAGCCAAGGAGGGCCAGCTGAGCTGCCTGGAGGCCCAGCTAGTCCAGGCCACCCGCCGGCAAGCAGAACTTGAAGAAGAGCTACGCAGGTACAGGCTGGGAATGGCAACGGTGTCCGTGCTCACAGTGGGGCTCGTATCGAAAGATCAAGGGGGGAGGCAGCTGCGCGCCTTCTGCAATGACCAAAACTTGGCCACTTAAAGGCTGAACAGGGTCACTTTCAGGAATTGGTATCTTAGGAATAAGTTTCTCACCCTTAAGGCTGCACAGAGACGGCGTGTGGGTGATGCATGATGGAATCACGGGAGCCAGAGGGGGATTCCCAGAGTTTGAGCGACAGGTTTCGGTACCCCTTCATTTATCCCTCATGATGTCTAGTTGTGGAAGAAACTGCACAGAACAGGCACATATATGCATATTTGTTCAATGTATGTAATTTATGCAGAGATAGTAGATTCCCCCCCCCTGCTTTTCAGATTTCAAAAAAGAATAATGCTTGGCATTTAGTGTTTACAAAACGCCTTATATAAATTCAGGAATCCCAACAACAACAAATTGAGCACTATCGCTGATACTGCCTGTGCAAAAGAAATATGATTGAGAGCAAAAGTTTATCTTGGGAGCTCTAATTTTCTGCTAGCGTTGAAAGCTTAACTGCACGGTTAAATTGAGAATTACTTGTTCTGTTTCTCTCGCCAGAGGCATTCAGCTTCTTGCAGCCCAAGGGCCAGAGTCAGTTTTGGAGAAGGCCGTTGGGGCGCATTCCAGTGCAAAAGCCAGGAAGCCCCCAAAGGATTGGAAAGTGGGGAAGGGGGGTGCAGTGAGGTGTCGGGGCATTTCTGTGTGGGGAACCCAGGCAGGCAGGGTTGGCTGCAGGCCTGACCTCCGTCGTGCGTCTCCCCTGCCCTCCTGCATCCTTCTCTGTTCCCCACAGGTGCCAGGTAGAACTGGAAAAGCTGCGCTCACAATCCAGCCTGGTTCTCCTGCCCCCCCGGTGGGGTTCCCCCACTCCGTGGGCCGAAGGTAACAAACCCCCAGAGGGAAATGGGTGCGGGTGTCTTTCAGCCACGGCAAATGAGCACTGCTGCTTCCCACGCCGGGCTCTGGGGATTAAGAGCGGCTTTGCCAGATAGAGAAGTAATTAGCCCAGGTGTCGCAGGAAGATGGCCGAGCGGCTGGCTGTGAGTTTATCGGGGTGGCAAGGAGGTGAGGAAGGAGGGGTTGCCCAGGGAGGGGTGAGCCAAGGCCTGGCGAGGGGAGGGGGGCAAAGCTGCCTCTGGAGCAGCTGGAAGGCAGAGGGGAGCCCTAGCTTCCCTTGTATCCTGGGGCCAGTGCTGAGTGGAAGAGCAGAATAAGGCTAGTGGAGGGAAAGGGCATCTGTTGAACCTCCTGGCATTTTAATCTGCATTCTTATTCATAGCCAACAAATGACTCAAAAATTTAAGAAGCAGTGGGAAGGGATAATTTATTTATGCATTTAATTTCTATATTGTCCAGCAGCTGAAGCTCTCTAGGCAGCACACAAGAATTACAAGCCACAAATGCAAGATAATAAAACCACCCTTCTAATATATGAAGTGGACAATAATTTAGGATGCAATCCCCTGTATATTTAAGCAGAAAAAAGGCCTACAACTCCCAGCATTCCTGGCTGGGGATTGCTGGGAGTTGTAGGCCTCTCTTCTGTCTAATCATGCACAGGATTGTTCCTTCAGTGCCTTAGTAGAACCTCCTGAATGGGCCATTGGCCTTTGGGGTGAGAAGCAGGGGAATATTGGCATGAAGAGTCTTACTAAAGTG
The DNA here is from genome assembly GCA_023646645.1 of Varanus salvator macromaculatus. Taxonomy (NCBI): domain Eukaryota; kingdom Metazoa; phylum Chordata; class Lepidosauria; order Squamata; family Varanidae; genus Varanus; species Varanus salvator. The sequence continues at coordinate 8,884,689 of JAIXND010000803.1, read as the reverse complement.
TGACCGATGGGGCACGGTGGGTGTGCAAGGGAGAATGAATTGGATTTTCTCTTTCATCTCAAAGGCCTCTAGTGATTAAGGATGGGACGGCATTGGGAGGGGGAGGCCAAAACAGAGGCTAGAATGAGCATCCCAGTGGGTGTCCCAGTGGGCAGGACAGGAGACACCGCTGTGATTTGTTGCTTGTTCTTGCCACCGACACAGTAAAATAATTCTTGGGGGAAGCTTAAATCTCCAGGCACCAACTGGGACCCCGTCTTTTTGGGGTGTCTCTGTTCTGCAGGTGGTGCGGAGGCCAAGGCAGAGCCCGGCAAAACTCCTGGAGCTGGAAAAAGGGTAAGTGTGCAGAATATCTCCTCCACCCGAGGACTGGATGGAATCTGGAGCGTGAGCAGGACCCTCGGTAGGCCAGTGGGCCCGATCCCTCCCTCCTGGTGCTGCAGCTCCGCCTCCTTGGGCTCCCCAGGTAGCCATGCCTTCTCCCTCAGCCGCCAGGCGTCTGAGACTTACCCGCCTCTTGCGCAGTTTTTCCCCATAAGCTGAAAGAATTCCCTCACCCCTGGCTCCACAGGTGACCTCGAACCCTAAAACTCTCTCCCTTTCCTGCTTCCCAGAAGGTTCAGTGCGGCAGCCCCACAGTTGGAGGTCCCATCTGGGCGAAGGAGCCAGGAACATTTCCACCCACTGCCCCTCTTGGAAGCCCCAGTCCCACGGAGAACGGTGGGGGAGACTGTTCAGCGGCAGCAGAAGCAGCGTCTGTAGGAGAACGACTGAAGAGAGAGAACCAAGGTATTGGAACTTTTGCTCTGTGTGGCTTGGCTCGCTTACTCAAGCTGCCTATGAGGTACCCTTGCAGCTTGCTTGTGATTCATTGTTGTTAGTATCTGGGCTGAGATGCCTATTTTTTCGGCAATTTCTTGAGGGGACAGAGGTAAAAGTGGGTGAAGTCACCCGTTCCTTTCCGTGTCTCCCTCTCTCTGGAGCCCCTGTGTCCTTGCTCCGTCACTGCTTTTTCCGTCTTGTCTCCCCCTTCCACTGCTGAGGGTGTCGGGAGGGGAGAATCCCCCATGCCGGAGGTCTGAACCCATTGAGTGTAGCGGGCTGGGTGAAAGCCAAGCCTGCAGCTTGCATGCCTAGAGTCTGGACCAGCTGTGTTGCTCACTTGCCTCTGCGTGGCTTTCCCTCCCCCGCCTAGAGCTCCGGCTCGCACTCGCCAAAGCAGAGAGTCGGATGCGCGAGCAAGAGAGGGGAATCTGGAACTTGCAGGGGCAGCTGGGGCTCGCCCAGGCTGAGCTGGCTCGGTGGAAGAAGCAGCGTGGAGACCAGGCCGAGGTGAGTGGGCCAGAAGAACGGGGAGTGTGCAGCTCCGAGTGCGTCAGCCTGCTCAGTTCAGCAGTGGAGGAGGCTCATGGTGGCCCGGTGCTTAATCATTACATTTATATCCCAAAGAGGCACAAAGCAATCTGCAAGGTTTTCCCACCCACATGTTCTCCCCACAACAACCCTGTGGGGTCGCTTAGAGAGAGGTGGCCCAAGCTCCTCCAGCAGGAGCTTCACAGGGGAGCTTCCCAGCCGAGTTCAGTGCTCTAACCAGTAGGCCACACTTTCTCTGGCTGCCTGCTCGTCTCCGAGTATCAAGAGGTAGATGAAGGGGCTTAGGGGTGCCTGTGAAGCCCGGCACCTTCTTTTGTAACCCTGCCTGCATGCAGCAAATGCACTTGAATGTTTCTTTGGATAAGATGCGTGGTATTTTTAATGTATTTTAATGTACTATTGTTTCGTACATTTTATGAGCTTTGACTATAGGACAGTATGCAAATGGAAATAGACTAATGCCAAATACAATAATATTAGATATAATAGTAATAATAGCACTAACCACTTGTACCCTGTGGGGCTACCAGATGCGGTTCAAGACCGCTCAGGGGAAAGGAAGGATGCGCCTTCAGGGCAGCCCCTGTCCAAGGAAACCTGCCAAGCCGTATGACAAAGCAGGCTCCGCTTCTCCTCTGCTGCACGACATCTTTATGAGGTTTCAAGTCCTCATTTCTTGGCCGAGCCAAGGAAATTATTAGCATCATTAATTCTCTGCCATGCTTGCTCGTGAGAAGTGCTATAAGGGCGGCTGGCCAAATGCCTTCCTCCCCCACGCGCCACATAATCCGCCATGCTGCCCAGTCTAGCCAATGAGGGAGCCGCTCACCTGCAGAGCGCCAAGCCGCTCCCCAGAAGCAGTTCGAGAAGGCCCCGGTTTCCGTAGCGGATCAGGGCCTCGTGGGAGACACCATCAGCAGAGCTGCCCGTTCGGGGCCAGAGAAAGTGGGCTGCCGTTCGGTCTGCTTGCGTGCCGGGGGGCTTCGCGGCATCCTACGACGTGGGCTCGGAGCCTCCGCCCGGTTTGCTACATCTCTGCAGTGCTTCCAGTGCAAGTTAAGAGCGTTGCAAGAGCCGAGCTGCAAACCAGAGTAATTCTACAGGTCTCCAACAAGCGAGGCTGGTCCGATCCTTGGGCAGAGCTCTGTGCCTGCCCTGGGTGGCAGATGCCAGAACGGGACCAAGGGACCTCTTTCCGCCCAAGGGCCGGAATCGGTTCTGAGCAGGGCAAAAGGGAAAAGTGGAGAGCAGGGTAGACAAAATACCAGCCTGTTTTAGCTTGAAGCTCATACGGTGAGGCAGGAGAAGGGAAGTGGCCATCAGCTGGATCCCGCCCCCCCAGGCCTACGGTTTTCCACCAGCTAGGCTAAATGTGTTCGACTCATCCCATCCAGGCCTGCATGCTGCCCCATGGCCAGCCCTGGAGAAGGAGAAGGTCCAGCCTAGAGGCTGTGCAACCTGCATGCCCAGAAAGGCGCAGGCACCGCCTGGTCCGTCGCTTCTGCAGCAGCGAGAAGAGGCACCATCCTGGGCCTTGTGCGTCGCACCCGATTCCTTCTGGGCCCTCTTGGCCCTGGTCCAGTGTGCACGAGCTGAAGCATTTGGCGGTCCAGGCTCCCATTTGGCTCAAGCCTCAGGCCTGAGTGCTCTCCCTGCCCCACTGGGTTGTGCTCAGGGGAGGAGGGGGAGTCTTGCATCAGGCGCCTTGAGTCTCTCGCTTATAAAAACAGCCACATCAGCCGGGCATCCCTAGAGAGGCTGCGAGCACCGCAGATGACTGTTTAGTGGGGAACTGGCTCTCTGCGTATGCTCGTAGGGTGGCTTGCATCGCGTGGCTGGTGTGCTCTGCTCGTCCCTGCCTGCTCTGATTCCCCTCGCTGGGTCTTTTCCACCAACCAAGCGGATGCCCCCTCTGCGGGTCACGGTCCTCTCCTTTACCTCTCTTGATAGCTGTGGGCACTCCAAGGGCGCAAGGATAGGAACAGACAAAGCTCTTCGCCCATTTTTGCTCCGAGGAGGGAGTTTCTTGTCGGACGGCAGGAGGGCTGGCCTCCCTCCCTCCCTCCCTCCATCGGATGTTTTGTTCTGTCCCAGGCCAGGGCGCCAGCAGCCCAGGGCAGGCGGCTGTCGGAGGATGTGAGTGCCCAGCGCCGGAGCAGAGACCACCAGAAGGTGGGTGCCACTTCTCCCCATCCTTTATTCTCTCACCACACACTTGGGGGAGCAGCATCGAGCAGAGAGCGGCAGCCATGTGTTTTCACATGCACAGCAACAACTGGTGACCAGCGCAGTGGCCATTGTGGCAACGCAAAGAGCCACCCCCCAGGAAAGTCCAAAAACGTAGTGAGTGCGCGGGGTGGATATAGATCAAGGAGCCAGCACTTCCCATCTGCCTGTACCCAGGCCAGGTCTTCTGCAGAGCTATTCCATCCGATTTGCTCATTCGAAAAATTAAAAATGGCTCCAAAAGGCTTTCTAGGGTGACGAGGAACAGCACTGTCCTTTTTTGCTGAGGAATCCCATCGCCGTCCCCTGTCTCCTGCTGCCGTGAGGGTTGCAGCGAAGCTCAGAGGGAGCAAGGAAGTCAATGAAACCAGCATCCCTGCTCAGATCAAAGCGCTGGTGCTTCATCCCCGCGAGCTCCAACTCGCCACACCGCGGCCTCCTCTTCCTCTTCCTTCCCACAGGTGATGTCATGGCCTCCCCAGGCTGGGAGAGACCTCAAAGCTCATCTAGTCCAGTCCCCACCGGTGCTGCAGCAGCATCCCTGCTAGCAGCTCCTTGCCCGTTTCTCTTGATTTATGCTTGAGCTCTGCACTGGGTTTCATCAGGCCCTGCCCATCTTGCTGGTATTTCTGCCCTTGAGCTTCTCCAAGCCCGGTCAGGAACCTGCCCTGCCACAGGTGCTGTTAGCATCGGAAGGCTTCACCTGCAAAGCTGCTGCACCGCCCCTCATTTCTGCTCTTACGCCAATTTCCAAAACAGGGCCCGGCGGGGACAGAGAGGGCATCATCCGGCAGCAGCCGTCGTAGTGTGAGCTCCTCCCGCTTGGAACAGCCAGCAGAGAAACGGGCAGCCCCCAACAAGCAAAAAGGTAACACGTGCTCATCTTTGTCAGATCTGGTCGGGATGCATATCCCCAGCTGCCTCCTGCGAATAGCAATAAAACTTTAAAATCCACAGTCTCTGAGCCATCCTCTCCTGCTTTCGCTGTCTCCCCTCAGGCTTCCCGTTGCTGAGTCCGCGGGCCCCCGGTACTGAGCAGGAGGAGTTGCAGGCCCTCAGAGCTCAGGTTCTGACCCTCCGGCGGCGCCTGGAGGCCTCCGAGATCCAGCGCAAAAGCCTCTTCGAGACTTGTGGGCAGCAGCCAAAGGCACCGGTCTGGCTCCAAGCGGGACAGACGCCTCTGCCCCAGCATCAGAGGAGGGGCTCCCGAGCGCTCCTGGGCGATGGCCAGGCTGCACCCAGCGAACAGGGCGTGGGGAAAGGAGGCGACGCGGTTGCCAGTGGTGGCCAGTGGGCTGAGGAGCAGCTGGAGGGCCAAGCAGAGGAAACGGCAGCGCTCCGGGCCCGTACAGCAGAAAAGGTCCCACCCTTGGCTGAAGCAGAGGGCCTCGCCCAGACCCCCGTGTCGGCCAGAGGAGGGGCGGATGCCGAGGGGAACGTGGAGGCCTTGCGCGAAGACCTCCGGGCCTTAGCTGCCGGGAAGGCCGAGGCCGAGGCCCAGTCCAGCTTAGTGCAGCAGAAGCTGCAAAGCCTGCAGGCCATGGTGGGGAGGCAGACGGAGCGCTTGGAGCAGGCCATGGAGGCCCAAAGCCGCCACGTGGAAGAGCTGCTTGTGGACGTGGAGGAGAAGGACCGGCTCATGGACGGCCTGCGCCAGGAGCTAGAAGAGACCAGAAGGGCCTTGAATCTGGCCAACACCAAGGGCCAGCGGCTGCAGGCGCTGCTGGGGAAGAGGCTGGGCGGTCCCCATGAAACCAGCCCCACCGAGGCCCCTGTGGCCGAGCTACGGGAAGGCAAAGGGCGTGCTGGGGACAGCAGCCTCGCAGAATGTCCTCCGGAAGAGATGCAGGCACAGCCAGGAGTGCAAGAGCAGGTACCGTTTCCTGTGCATGGAATGTTAAAACTCAGGAATGAAAGCAAGTTTCTAGCCCTGATGATGGCAGGTGATATTTGGCATGGAGTTTTCAAGGTGCTCTAACCTCCCCACTCCCGAAAGATATGCAAAGGAAATACATAAGTATTTATGCCACACTTTGAATTTGCAGAGTACCTTCAAATCTTTTGCGTTGGCTTTCAAATCAAGCCCTGAGCAGGCAGAAAATGAAAACCGGGGTTTGACCTTCTGGTGCCTTTGAAGGTTCAAACCATGGGCTGGTGTTCTAAACTGTAGTTAGTGCAAACTAAGCTGTCCTGAGACAATTGGATTGTATAGGAAGGGATAAAAATATTCTAAATAAATGAACAAACTGTGGTTTGGTACGGTGTCTTCACAGACCCATTGTTGTCCATTTCCCTGATTATTGTCAGACTCTCCCCATCTTTTCTGTAGCTGGAGGCCTTTCTTGCTCAGCTCCTGCGGGAAAACCAGGCCCTGCGCGAAGAACTGGCAAGTTGGAAGACGTGGAGCCAAGAAAAAGAAAGCAGCACTCTCACTCCCCTCGAATCAGCTTGTGCAGGAAACAACGGAGAGAGAGAGCCTGAAATGGGTCAGGGCATCTCAGAATCTGTAGTGGGAGAATTCAAAAACTGGGGGACAGAGGAGAGAAATGCCTGTTTGGGACATGGGGTTTCATGGGGCTAGTCCACATGGATGCTACTAAGCCTTTGTCTTGGCTGTACCACTTCAGAGAGGAAAGGGGATCAGGGGATTGCTGCCTTGGTGTCCGTCTCTGAAACATGATAGTTGGGGCATGCTGGGAGTCGAGTATTTTTTTCATTCTTATCATGGCTGTGTGGGGGGATGCTTTTTGCGAAGCAAAAGCCACCGGGCCCAGTCCTTCCACCCTCTGCTCATTTCTGGCTTTTGTATCTTGCAGTGCTAGAAGCAGCCCAGATGGAGGAGCCCTCATTACAGGGGAGCTGGCGAAGTGTCCAGACCCAGACGGAGGTTGGCCACCGGCGCCGGGAACGGGTCTCCGTTGCCTTCGACAACACCCAGTATGAACCCTATGGGCTCCCCGAGGTGGTCATGAAGGGTACGTCCCAACAGAGGGAGCAGCACCCCGCTTTTAGGCCTTGGGTGGCCGAGTCGGATGCTGAACCTCTGGGATGGGGCAGAGTGCGTCCTCTTCATGGGCACTTGAGCTGCTTGCAGGCTTCAGTGGGGTTCTTGGGTGAGAAGGACCAGCCTGTACCTCAGCTTCTACACAGCCAAGCCCCTCGCGCGCTCCCTTTCCCGTTCACCACCCTTCGCTCTGTTTCTCCTGTGTCAAATTTTAGAGTAGGGAAATAGCATTTCAGGCTGGTGGGCCGCATTCAGCTCGGCAGGTGGCGGTCCGTGCAGCGGGATGCTCAAAAGCTTTGCCCAGCTTTGGGGCTGGCATGGAGGCGGGGCTGGTGCCACCCATGGAAGCAGTGACCATGACGGGAGTGAGGGCAGGGAGCAGAGCAGGTCGCGTCGTGCCCAAGGGCCTCCAAAAGCTGGAGCCTGGGCCGCCCAGAACCCCCGTAGCAGCTCCATGGGCAGATGTTATCCTGCCAGACAGATGTGGGACTTTTCTTGCAGCCAGGCACCTTCAGAGGAGAGGCTCCCTCATGCAGTCGCAACCTTTCTTCTGCAGGTTTTGCCGACATCCCGTCTGGACCTTCCTGCCCATACGTCCTTCGCCGGGGCATTCTCGGAAGTGCCCCCATCGCCCAGCTGGCCCCGAGAGCAGAACCAGAAGAGGATTTCCCTGAAGCCGAGGAGGGGACGGGCGTCTGAGAACAAATCCGCCCCAGGTGAGGCATTCCCTTGTCAAACAGCCGCAGCACCGCAGAATCAGCGGCCTTTGCAGTCCTGGCCAGAGGCTTCCACGCAAAGCAAAATCTTGGCCTTCCATTCGGGTTTTTTTAAAAAGTATGGGGGGACAGAAAGGAGCCCACAGCTCCATGTCAGAGGCCGTGCTTCGCCTGCCAGAGCTCCAGGCTCCATCTCCACCAATTCCAGTCCAGCATCAGGGAGCACTGAATGGGGAATCCACTTTTCTGTCTGAGGCCCTAGAAAACCGGAGCCCTGAGCCCCGGGCTGGCTGGGGAAATAATCGGAATCACCCAACCGAGGGTGATCCTGGAATTCACAACAACAGCAGTAGCAGTAAGAAGAGTTGCTCTTGTTTGCCAGGGCCCCTCCTGCCCTCCGTGGCAGCATGGCTCCCTCCTCCATGGAGCAGCTTGTGGCTACCACATTTATTGTGGCATCGGCTTTCATGGGCTACGTTAAAATTATGTTCATTCTGGCACCCAAGCCCTGCCTTTCGTCGCCCTGCAAAGAAGCTGCAGTGGCAGAGCTGGGGCAGGTCAGGCTGTGGGCTCGGGATTGGCCCGAAGTCGTCTGTGGCTGCGTGGGGAGTTGAACCGGGATCTCCGCTCCAGCACCCTCACTACCACGCCAAGCTGGCTCTCCCGATGGAATGTGTGTGTCTTTCAGGGCTGAGCGCTACCTAGAGTAGACCCATTCAGAGGAATAGGGCTTCACTTATTAGGACTAGTTTTAAGTCCCATTCCTTGCAGGCAGGGCTTAGGTTGGGCTTTATCCAACGGTGTTGTAACTGCCTTCATTCTTTCTGTGGAAACTGTCACACTTCTGAGCTCCTAACCTCTGCCTTTTCTCTTTCCCCCTTCTTTGGAATCTCCTGATTGCTCCAGCGCGAGCCCTCGCTCTTCTGTCATTGTGCCGTGGGGGCGCGCGGTGCTTTTCCATCCATGGCACCACCACCAAAAAGATCGCCACCTATGCTTGATCCCTCCACCGTCACCGCTGCCCGCCTTTGCTTGCTCTCATCCTGCCGCCAGTTTTGATCTGTTTCTCCCCAAGTCGACTGGCTGACAGCTTATTGGGACCTTCTTGTTGGTTCTTGCATGGCTCTGTAAAGTTTATGAAATCTGACGTTGCCAAGAGGCCGTTCTAAGCCGAAGAGAAGCATTCCAGCCCCACCTGCTTCCTTTGAATGTGCAGAGGGTCCTTTAAAAAAAACGAGGAAGGCAATTTGGGTGCATCTATTGGAAGAAACTGGAAGAGTGCTGGGACAGGGGGGCCGTTTTCCCCTCCCAGATTTTGCCTCCCCTTGTCCATCATTGGAGGAGTGCATCTTTCCACAGGAGCGGTTGCTATTTCACTGCCAATCGTGAACGCCTGTTTCTCTGGTTGGCTTTTTTCAAGTAACCAATGGCGAAGAGGATTGAGCATGTGGCTGGGGTTGGTACCCTCCCATCCCACCTTTTTTTGGCAGGGGGGGCTTTCCTGTCAACAATAAACATGACGATCCAAGGAGCCGGCCGGCTGTGCTAACTGACATCGCTCTGCCCAAAGATGCTTTTATCGTCCGTGTGGTTTAAAATGGGGCACAATCCACCCAGGATAGAGTGCAGTGAACTGGTATAGACACAATGCAGATGGTGCCTTGTGTGTGCGTGTGTGTGCAGGTGCGGTCATTGCATTGCCCAGTTTCTCCGGTACAATGAGCATCCAAATTTCAAAGCTGACAACAAAGCCCTCTCTTCTAAGGAGATTCTCTTTTAAGACAGGATGAAAAAGGAGTTGTTTATTTAAATATTTATTTTTTTTAAATTTAAATATTTATATGCCGCCCCTTGCAACAGCCTCGGGGCGGCTTGTTCACCCCACCAGCGAGCTTGCAGCGGGGCTGTGGGAGAAATGTCTGGCTTGTGTATATATATCACACAAGAATATATTCCTGTAACAGAATTCGTTGCAGGCAGATTCATATAACTAAACTCTCCCAGGCCATCCATTTTGGAAGAGCTATGAATTGTAGTGCTAATCCTGTTTCACCTTGCTTTCCTGGGAGTTTCTCACGGCTTGCATAAGCATCTCTCTTCTAATTTCTTCTCACATGGGGACACTGGAGAAAAATGTGCATCTCACGTCTTTTAAAAGAGACTGTGCTTTTGCCTAGCCTGGCAGTTAATAGTTTTTGTGTATATATGGGGCTACTTAATGGGTCAGGATATTGGTCCATCTGAATCGTCCCTGCTGCCTGGCCACCTTCACCCCAGATGCTAGGGACTAGCAGCATGAGGGACCTTTGGCATGCAAAGCCAGGTGCTCTGTTGTTGAAATGCGGTTGCTTCTGCTGTAACCATACACATCCTGAATTCCCCCATGCGTGTGAGTGTAGATGGAAGATTTTTTAACATCTCTGTTGACTACCTTGGCCTGTGAAAGTAGCACAGCGGTTAAAGGGGAGGCGTTAGAAAGCCCTACTGCGTATTGAGTGTCCTTGAAGGGGGTGGGCCTGGTTTTGAACCCCCTGCGGCGGAATGGCTGTAGATGTAGGAGAGGCCCATCGTCTGAGGAAATGGATGGGGTATGGTTGCTTCAGACAGGACGGTGGCAAGGGCAACGAAGGGAGTGACAGTGGAGTTGCTTCCTTGCGCCTGTGAAAATATAGGAGGAGTGGAGGAGCGAGGAGAAGGGCCATGCGAAGGCTCTCGATGCAGGAATCCTTCCACACCGCTGCGAACTCCAAGCCGAGGGCAAGGATGCGTCCCTGACGGGAGGTCTGAACAGGTGAGCAGCTGGTGGAAATGCTGGGCGCTCCTCCTGCCTTTGCCACCCCTCCTCAGCTGCAGCCTCCCCGCTGATGCGACTGGCGGCGACTCCATGGAGCTTTCCCTATGAGTCATCCTTAGGCGGTGCCCAAAGGTGGAGCTGGCGGCACCGGGCGGGGGGGGCACCTAAGAAAGCGCCCTCTTAACTCCCCAGTCCACATTGTGCTTCCTCCAGGAGAGGCCCTGCTGTTGCCTCTTGCACCTCTCCCTCAGTGCGAACAGGTAGCAACATGGCTAACAGGTAGCCCCCGGTCCTGAAGGGGGAGATGGCCACTGCATCTGTCCAGCCCACTTCCAGCTGCAGTAATGCTTCCCTTCTTCTCCTCAAAAGGTAAATGCGACTTCCTCCAGCAATTGAGGGCATTGCTTTTGAATGCCGCTTTTAGCTCTGCACCCTGTGTTTCGATCTGCCACCACCCTGTTTTCTCCCCGAAGCCCTGCTTTTCTCATCGGCGGGCACCTGGCGCCCCAGAGGCGAACGAAGCCCCCTTTCGGGGCTGCAGTTCCGACATCCGTCCCCCCGGCCCCGCTTGCCCACAGCTCTGCCAGAGCTGCCTTGTCCTCCTCTCCCCACCTCTGTTCCACCAAAGGGTTAACCCACAACACCTCGCCCGCATCCACACCATCTCCCCCCACCCACATAGCCAGGCTACGCGGGGCTTGGTCTGGTTGCCAAGGTGGCGAGATTGGATGCTAGGCGAGGAAAGCCGGCGCGAGCCCTGTGAAGGCCGGGGGTGGGGGGGGCGGCGGGAGGCTTCACCTGCCGGGGCCAGCCGGCAGCATCGGCTCTGGCAAGGGAGGAGCTGCTGCGGAGAAGGAGAGTGAGTAGCCGCAGGGATGCTCGGGCGGGTCCCAGAACTGCCTCCGGCTCTCCATCCGCACCCCTCGCCCAGGCTGGGCGTCCGTGCCGTCTCCCCTCGCTCACGGCACCCTTGGGAAGGGGCGCCTGGGTGTGGGCGGCTGCCTCGTGGCGCATTGTGTGGGCAGCCTGTGCGTGTGCGCAGCCGGGGCCGGGAGGGAAGCCCCCGGGCATGGGAAAGCCACGGCCGTGGCCATCCGTGGCTGCTTTCCTGGCAGCACCCGAAGCGAGAGAAGTGGTGGAGTGGCGGGCAGGCAGGACGGTGAGACAGCATTAAAGTGTGCTTGTCTGTGAGCGGGTGCCTGCGTGTGCAACAGAGGGAGAGTGGCCGTGCGTGCGTGAGCGAGGCAGGGGTGCAAAACATGTTTACCCAGAGCAAGTCCCATTGCTTTCCGTAGTGCCGCCGTCCGCCGTTCTGGTAAGTATGTTTGCTTTGTGTGTGTGTCTGGGGCATCGCCAGCGAAGGGCCATGGTTTTTCAAAATTGTGACATGATGGGGTGTGGGCGAAAAGAGATGCACACCAAGGAAAGGCAGTGTAAGTCAGACACAAACTGAAGCCGCGTAACCGCTTGCTGAATTGGGCAGGCCGGTGTGCAAGAGGATGAAGAGGGGTGCGTGTGTGTATTTAGCACAGTAGGGACTGCACAGCTTTTGTCCTGGAGTGTAACACGCACAGTTGATGTGAAGAAAGTGGCAAAAGGGGAGAAAAGCAGACATGAGCACAGTGAGGTGCATGGGCGTGTAAGTGCAGCACCTGTCTTTATTTTATTTTTTGTTTAACAAGGAACAAAATAGCCTTAATAATTAATAATTCTGTAATAGCCTAAGTATGCAGGTGTAGAACTTTCCTGGTGAGAGCAAAAATATTGCGCAGCGCATGGGGCAAGGGGGCGCAGAGTGTGTGTGTGTCAGGCAGGAAAGACGTGGCATAAGTGTGTATATATTAGCACTTACGAAAGACAAAAACAGTGAAACTACATGTGTAGGTGACAATCTGAAATGGGTATGGATGAGAGGCACAAAGATGGTAAAAATTGTGTGAATCAGACAGGATGGAACTGTGTGCGAGAAAGGAGACACAGCTTAGGGCGTTACATTTTTGAATTTTTCTTATGCACCTTCCCTCTTTCCTCGAAGAGCTCAAGGCAGTCCTCCTAGTTTATCCTCGCAACAGCCCTGTGAGGTAGGTTAGTCTGAGTGTCAGTGATTGGCCTGGAGTTACTCCGTGAGCTCCGCGGCCAAGGGCAGAATCCCCAGAGTGCCTCCGCCCCAGTCCTGCATTCAGATCCCTACACCGTACTGGCTTATATAATCCTCCCCCACGACTCGTCGTCACAACAGCCCTGTGAGGTGGGCCAGCCTGAGAGTCGGTGACTAGCCCAAAGGCACCCAGTGAGTTTCCTAGTTGGCGGGGACCTGGCACCCTGATCTCCCCTGTTCCAGGCCCACATTCAGACCGCGACCCCATGCTGGGTCTGTGTAGGAGTGAAAGGACGTGTCTTCTAGAACCTGAAGAGGCTCTTGAGTGTACAAAGCCGCCCTGGATCGTCTTTGCTGTTGGCAGAACGATGCGGTCCAACATTCTGGCGTCTCGACCAGCCCCATCAGCTCCTCGTGCACAGGTGGGGCAGGACAGAGGGGTCTGCGTGCGCGGGTGTGATCGGGGTGAAGCAAAGGCAAGCCTGTGAGATTACGAAGGGGCAGGACGTGTGTGAGGGAGGCAGATGGAGGACAAGTCGTAAGCAACAGGAAAAATTAGCTCCAGCTGGGGTGTTGCTGGCACTTAAAGGACTCGAGGCCCAGGCCTGTGGGATGTGGATCGGCATAAAATCTGCATAGAAGCACATTCCGAAATAATTGCTAGCCACAGAAGACAAGCCAGCTAGTTAATTTCTCATTCAGATGAGCTCAAATTGGAGGAGCAAGTGGCTCCAACTGGCTTCCTGACGTTAATCGCAGTGTGGCACGGGGACTGGGGCTGCATCGGAGTGGGAGCGGGAGGTTCACCCTTTGCTCCACATCGCAGTCCCCCTCACTGGGGAGCCCCCTTGGACAACAATTATGCTTAACGGGGGCGGGGGATGCTCCCACTTTGTTCCGCACCTTGGCCGGTACCTGTCGGTGACTTGAGAGTGCGAGATGGCGGTATAAATCCATGTGTGTGTCCATAACTCTTCATGTATGACACGTGGCAGGTGTGTCCGTGGGACCCTCATATTTGTCCGTGCAAGATGTGTGTGAGTGCGACGGCGCATAATGCAGTGGGAAAGCTGTGAGTTAAAGGACGTATCGTAGACTAGCGTGTGAAGACGAAAAACTGCTGGGACGGCATGTGTTTGTCCCAAAGGTATGCCGGTTTCACGAGGTTCGTGCCCTTCACGTTGCACAGAGGGTGTGTGAGTAGCAAGCTTCCGTGGTGTAAGGACCACTTCCTCAGTCCGTGGGGAGAGGTGGCCGATCTCCTGGGTAGAGCGAAAGCGCAGCGACCCACAGCTCCCTCCTTTCGAAAAATATGCTTTGGGCTTTTCTGAGAAGAAGAATTCTGTGTGACACAGAAATACGCCCCATTGGAAATCGGTCTTTGGTGGGCATTCTTCCTCTTGCTCCTACAGCTGCAAAATTCTGTCCCTTTTCTCAGTGCCGGCTGCCGGCCTCCTTCCCACTTCTACCCAGGGACCCTCCCCTGATTCAGATTGCACCCCTTCCCTATCACAGGAGAAGAAGAACAGGGGAAAGGCATCCCTGGCCATCCAGAGAACCACTCTGCTTCCCCTGTGGTCGGTTCCGTGTCCCTGCGGAGCCGGTATCGCAGAGAAGGAGCGTTTAATTGAATTGCTTTCAGTTACTGGACCCATCCCTGGTTCTTGGGTATTGGCAGGGGGCCCGCTGTACCACAGGTTCTCCCTCCGCTTCCCCACCTTGGTGCAGTGCTGGGAAGGTCTGGCAGCTTCCACAGCAACCCCGAACGCTGCCCCCGCCCTCGCCTAGGAAAGGGCTCTGTTGTGCCACGAAGGTGCGGGGTCTCCGACCCAACATGACCTCAGAGGTGAGTGCATGAAGGGAAAGGGTCCCGGGCACCCCCTACCCCTCCTTAAAGATCTCTCTTGCCCTGGATAAACATTGGAGAATCCTCTCTTCCTGCCCGTCCAAGCCTGGGACATCCCTAAGGCTGAATTTTCCCATTTTCACGGATGCTGAAATTTGTAATAAAAACACGGGCGACGGGTCCTTCCAAGTCTGCTTTTCTTTCCATCTTGGCTGGGTCATCTGTGACTCAGGCTTGCGGGAACAGGAAGATGGGTGACCGGCATTTGGGGATGGGCAATGCCTGCATACGATGTCAGGCTCGTGGCCACAGGGACAACAGCAATATTAGCGGAAGGCAACACATGGTACTTCAGGTGTTCGGTGAACATTGAGGATGCTTCCAGCTGCTAGCACTAAAAATCAAAAGTTATTTGTGCTGTTTCTCTGGCTTTTCTTCCTTAATGGATTGATTTAATAAGCAAAAAGATGGGGGAAATGAGATAATGCTGATAATGTAACTATTTGTTATCCAGACCCCCCCCCCCCCGGCAGTTAAATTCCTTGGGTAAGGAATGATACTGCACAATAAAACGGTTTTCCTAAGGCTGTTTACCCCTCTTTTGAGAACTTTCTACCTGAAACAAGGAAGCATTTGTGTTATTATATAGTGCAAAGTTCTGCCATTGAAAGAAAATGGGCTGCAATTCGGTGCCTGTCTACTTGGAAGCAAATCCCACTGTGAAGTTGTGGCTGTTTAGAATAGACGTTGTGGCTGTTTAGAATGGGTAAATACTCTGCAATGCCCTATTTTCAGTGATAAGAAAACAGATTCTTGGATAGTGCCTTTTTTTCTCCTTGTAATAAGGAGTCCAGTAATAAGGCCTGGTGGGGTTTGGGGGTTTCTTTTGCTCCTGGTGGAGAGAGACCTGGAAAATAGCCAATTGGTTGGTTTCATAGGAATCCTGGAAGTGGAGGGTGTCCACGTCCCGAATTCATCTGCAAGTTGGCACACTGTAACAGGGAATGGAATGGCTGGAGGTTGAGTGGATTTGAAATACCTAGTAGTAGTCGTCTAGGTTGGAGCAGATGGAGGTGGGGTACTTCCACTTAGATCAGACTCAGGACTGAACGGTCCGATGGAGCTCTTTCGATGGTCATTTGTGTGAGATCGCTTCATTTAAATGCTGCCGCATGGCGGCTGACCCGACTCAGTTTGCCCGGTGGGCCGCTGGTCCTTTGTGCCATGACGGTGCCGCACCTTGCACAGGTTACAGAGGCAAACTGAGCAAAGGTATTTGGGATGGGGTGGCTGTAACCCTTCGCTAGAGATGCGCCAGATAAGGGCTGGCTGGGAGGCGAGGCTGTTCTCAGAAAAAGGGGGAAATGTGTTGACTTAAAAGCTGCACTCCCCAAACATTCCCTGTGTTCTTATTTAATGAAAGGGATGGCTGTTGATTGATATTAAATCCACTTTTAAAGGTTAAGAAATACCATGTTTCTGCTGACATAATATACAGTTGGAAGGGGCTTAGCAGGCCGTTGAGTCCATCCAACGCCTGTTCAGTTTGGGACTCTGGTCCCCCATCCAGAGTCCAGCCAGCTCTGCCCCTGCTTGGCTTCCAGGATTAGGCAGGATCAGGCACGTCAGGCTACACAGAAGCATTGGGCAGGGTAGACATGACCAAGAGTGGGAAATAAAACCCTGCTTCTGTGAAGCTGAGAGACAGCACTCCCTCTTTGTAACCACATTCTTGCTGAGGCCAAGGGTCAGTCTAGCTGAGCCTCCTGTTCTGAAAAGGAGCTCCAAAGCATGTCCCGTGAAGATCTTTTCCCTTCTCTGTCCACTGTCCCTCTCGTGTCTTCCTTTGGGGGTAGAGTGCTGCTGAATCTGGAAGCTCGCCATAGTTCTGGCTGCGGAGGCACCACTAGAACTTGCCCTTCTCATTTTTCAAAGCACTCCAAGTGGTGAGTTCCAGAGCTTGGTGTGAAGAAGCACTTCCTTTTGCCCGCCGGAGTTCTACCGGCAAGCAGCTTGGGACCCCGAGGTGCCCCATGGCGGGAGGGGAGGATCCCGGGGGCATGCTGAGGGTGCACTCATGCTGTTTCCTCTCCTGCAGTGAATTATTCCCGGCCGCCACTCCCTCCAGCCATCTGCCCTTCTGACCACCATGACTCCATGCCCGTAGTCTGCTATCCGTCCAAGGAATCGATCCTCAGCCCGAGGCCACCTGAACGCAGCGCTGTGATGCGCCGCACCACTGTCCTGGCGCTCTTCTCTGTGGTCCTGGTCTACCTGATCACGGGCGCCTTCGTCTTCCGCCAGTTGGAGAGGCCCTATGAAGTCCGCCAGCAGGTGAAGGTCCGTGCCCACCTGGAGCAGTTCCTCAGGCTGCACCAGTGCGTGTCCACTGACGACCTGGAAGACCTCATCAAGGTGAGGGAGCGCGGCCGGCGGGGGAAGGCGTGAGCAAACGATGCCAGGGTTGTGCTGAATCGGGCCCAAGGCCCCTCTGGGCCAGCACTTTGCCTCCTCGGTGGGCAAGCAGATGCCCCGTGGGGAAGCCCACGAGTGCCTGGCTCCATTTCCCAGCGCTTGGTACTGAAAGGCATCCTGCCATTGATACCAGAAAGAGAAGGGATCGGGCAACGGGGCTGTGGTGAGCCGAAAGAGGTGGAACCGGAAGGGAGGGAGGCCAGCTCTGAGGCCTGGGAGGGCTGGCCCGGCCCTGGGCAAGGGGAGGCTGTGTGAGTGGCTCCGCTTGGCATCATCGCTGGGCAGAGAACCGGAAGCCTGCACGGCCTTCCCAGCTCAGCGGCCTGCAGACGGGGCATGAGTGAGGCTGGGGAAGGCTGCCCTATAGAAGCAGAGGTGATCGTGTTTGTTGTGATATTCACAGACCATCCAGATATTCTATATCATGCTTTCTTTTTTAAAAAGTCATTTTAGATTGCAATTCATTGGCCGTACTGATGGGAGCTGGGAGCTGAGGTGGTTGGAAGTCGCCAGTAGGGGAAAGGCTGTTGGAGCATCTCGGCTCCCGCCCTCTGCCCCCTTCCTTCCCTCTTCTCCCACCAGCCCCGGCCTTTGGTCCACTGTCCCTGTTGTCCGAGGTTCAACCCCACCTTCCGGATGTTGCATAATTTTTTGCCACATAAGCTGGTGTGGCGTGACGTCCTGTTGGAAGCAAATACATTAGGAAAGCATGATGTCCCGACATTAAGGTCATCGGAAAGTCACAATTTTGGCTGCAGAGTAGGAAAGGCCAGGCACGCGCTCTCTGTGTGGTACATTGTGAATAACACTGCCCCACAAGTTGCATGCATGCAAAAATTCTGCTGGCCTGCCAGGGACTGGCGGGGGGCATGGGGAGCTGCATTTAAATGCTGGCCGTGAGAGAGCCAGCTTCTCTCTCCTGGCTCCCAGCTCAATTTCTGTATTGGGTGCACAGCAGGGATGCTGCCCTCTCTTCCTCCCTCCCTTTCTCCCCTGCCAGCTTCACCTGCAAGTAATTCCCAGTCACGCAAGGCTTCCGTGCAGATCCCTCAATAAAAGACTTGCTGCGT
The DNA here is from genome assembly GCA_023646645.1 of Varanus salvator macromaculatus. Lineage (NCBI taxonomy): Eukaryota > Metazoa > Chordata > Lepidosauria > Squamata > Varanidae > Varanus > Varanus salvator. The sequence continues at coordinate 8,867,086 of JAIXND010000803.1, read as the reverse complement.
GTTCAGGCACATGTGCGTTGCAGGTACTGCTGCCTCTGAACCTAACCAAGCACAGGCCAAAGGACCCTCCCTTTACAAGCTGGAAAGCGCCTCTCTCTGTCTGAGAGCTAGGCAGGTCCTCCAGTGGTTTGGCCCTTAATATTTCTCCTTGCCCTTCCTCCTAGCAATTGAGCGATGCTATGGGAGCTGGCGTGGACCCCGTCATCAACAGCACGAACGCCAACAGCTCGCACTGGGATATGGGCAGTGCATTCTTCTTCGCGGGCACCGTCATCACCACCATCGGTATCCCAGGATTGGCTTTGGGCTTTGGGGCAGGAAGGGGGAGGCTTTTTATGCCCAGCCAGAGCGTAGGAAGCGGCGTTTAAGCGTCTGGGAGTTGACTGGATTGAGTGACGGGGTCGGTTTGGCTGTGGCTCCGGGGAGAGCATGGAATGGGTTCGGGAAAAGAGCTACGCAGCCTTTACACCTGGAGGCCCACCCAGTTCAAAGATGCTCTTGTGGGCCGCATTTCAGTGGTGGGTGGGGCCAAAGGCAAGGGGGCGGGGCAACAACACCCTCCCAGATGCCTTCACTTCCTCCCAACCCTTCCTGCCAGTAAGAAAGCCTTAGCGGAAGCATTTCAGTCTTTCAGAACCGGGGAGGAAACGTGCTGGGCAGCCACCACATCGTCAGTGGTCGAAAGAAAGGGATTGGGGCGTGACTGTTGTGGGGTCCATGGCTGTTTGGGCTCCCGCGCCTGAGAGCTCCACCTCTGCGGGAGGCTGCAAGAGTGCGAAGCAGGCTGATCCAGCAGTCTCTGCAAAGACCGAGGAAGAGAAACCCCATATGTGTGTGTCCCTCCTGAAAAGAATAGCCTAAACCCTGAGTTCTGTTCAGTTCCATTTCAGCCAGGCCTCATACCTGCCTGACTATCTGGATTATTACCCATATCTGAGTAATAATCCAGAAACGAGGCTCCTGAGAATGCGAGCGGAACCTCTTCCCTTGCCCCGCAGCGTACGAAGGCTGTGAGAAGAGTTTCGGGGGCTGGGACCCATGGCTGACCTGGGTCCAGCGCTCGCCTTCCAATGGAGGCCCACCAAAGCTTTCGTGCACATCATGGGAAGCCCCCACGCTGCAGAAGGCTATTCTGAAGCCCCCCACGGCAGCCCCACAAAAAGCATCCCACACCCAGGGGAGGCCCCAAGCGTAGAAATGGGAGCATAGCCCTTTGGAGCACAGAAGGCTCTCTTTCCTGCGTGCTGATTCTGTGCCTCTTTCCTCCCCGTTCTTGCTCGAAGGGTACGGGAATATCTCCCCCAAGACCAACGCCGGGCAGCTGTTCTGCATCTTTTATGCGCTGGTGGGAATTCCTCTTTTTGGGATGCTGCTTGCAGGTGTTGGGGACCACTTAGGATCATCTCTCCGGAAAGCCATTGGCAAAGTGGAGGATATTTTCTTGGTGAGCCAATCCACCCCCCCACCCCCCCACCCCCAACAGTTCGCTTTCTGCCTCTTGTGGAAACTCTGCTCCTAGGTTTCTACAGCAATTCTGCGAGCGTCAGCTGGGCAGCTTCGTTCCTGGCGCGACCCGTAGGGTTTGGTAGCGCTCCAGCAGCGAGAAAGCTGTATACCATGAGGTCATCTCTTCCTTGGATGGACCTCGTAGGTGCGCCAAGTGGTGCCTAACAGACCCTCCCTTTAAAAGGGAGTTAGCTATTTTGGGGTGCAGCACCTCAGGGCTATTCTCCCTTTGGGCCAAATCCAACCCCTCCCGAGGTCCCAGTCTGAGCTTAGCTCCTTGTCAGTCTCGCAACAACAGCCCTGTGAGGTAGGCTGGGCTGAGAGTCTGCGGCTGGCCCAGCGTCACCCAGTGAGCCTCATGGAGGACGGGGGACTAGAACCCGGGTCTCCTGCATCCCTCCTCGACGGTCCGTGGAATTCATTTCCATGTGGCCGCTGAGTGGCTTTCCGACTTGTGGAGGAGAAGGCCCTCCATGGCTCCTAGTCCTGGTACTGATACACGGCTTCCAGCAGCACAGGCAGTCTGTCTGAGCATGCTAGTTGCTGGGGAACATGGGCAGGAGGGTGTTGTGGGGTCCTGTGGGTACCTGGTTGGCCAGTGTGCGCCATGAATGCTGGACCAGGCGGACCTTGGTCTGACCCAGCAGGACTCTCCCGATGTTCTCCTTGCCCGCAGAAGTGGCAGGTCAGCCCCACCATCGTGCGGGTCCTCTCAGCTCTGCTCTTCATCCTGATTGGCTGCCTCCTCTTCGTCTCCCTGCCAACCATCATCTTCCAGCGGGTGGAAGGCTGGACGCTTTTGGAGAGCATCTACTTTGTGGTCATCACGTTGACCACCATTGGATTCGGCGACTACGTGGCAGGTGGGTGCCGTGGGCGAGCCTGGTGGAAGCAGAGATGGACTGAGCCGAGAATGCCCTTCCTCATCCTCTTCCTCCTCCCTCCCTCCTGTGAGACCAGATGTAGTAGCAGATATTCAGAGCCAGACGCAAGGTGGGCATGTCGTGAGCAGAGCCGGCTAGAGCCAGGGGTCAGACTAGATGGCCCAGGAGGCCCCTTCTGACTCACTCTGTTTTTATGTTTCTGTCTCAGCATGCCTTTGATTTAGATGGGCAAAGCCGAGCACGCTAACCCAGCCTTCCCCAACCTGGTGTCTACCCCATGCGTCAAACCACAACCCTCCATATCCCTGTCCTTGGCCCGTGCTGGCTGGGATGGATGGGAGCTTGTTTATTCACCCGGCCTCCCTCTCCCATTCTTCCTCACAACAAGCTTGCGAGGTAGCTTAGTCTGGGAGTGAGACCGGCCAAGGCCACCCAGGGGGCTGCACGGCTGGGTCGCTTGGTCTCTGCAGTCCAGCACGGTGCCACACTGGCTGTCCTTGAAGCTGAATTCCAAAAGGCACCAGGGTGGACAAGAGTGTTTCAAGCATACGCGCTCTCCACTTCGTCGGTTACAGTTGATATCCTGCCCCCTTCCTGGGATGGGACCCAGGATGATGTACCTGGGATCCAGGCCGTGGGCACAGCTCACATCCAAGTCCCGACCGTAGCAAGAGATGCTTAGCTTTTCCAAGGTCGTTTGTCACACTTTTTTCAGGCCATCCCTCACAGCCCTCCACCCTTCACAGTTCAGGAAGGGAGCGCTTGGTTTGGGCAGACTGGGAGGCCGGGAAAGTCGAAGCATGTCTGTCGCTTTTGCTCCTCTTAGGCGATACGAGATTGGAAGACCACCTCTGGTACCAGCCTCTGGTGGTGCTCTGGATCCTGCTCGGCTTGGCCTACTTCGCCTCCATCCTGACCATGATTGGCAACTGGCTGCGAGTCCTGTCCCGCCGCACGAGGGCCGAGGTGAGCCTCCTGGTGGCGCCCATGTGGGCCACCCTCCACCTGGGAGTTTTCCCTGCCCTGCAGGGCAGTCTCTGCCAACCTGGTGTTGTCCAGATCTGTTGGGCTGGACATTCCCATCATTGCTGGCCCGACGACGGGAGCTCCAGGCCAACACACACGGAAGGTACCCGGTTGCTCCAAACTAGTTTTCTTTCCTCCCCTGCACCTCTCTTTCTCAGAGATCCCCAAACTTTTTGGCTCCATGGGAGCATTTCTGGAATTTTGAATGTCATCGGTGGGCTCACAAAAGGCGGCCACGGGAGCCATGGCCAGTCACAAAACATTCATTTCCTTGAAGACGAGCTAGCATGATTAAAGGCATTCTCTGAGCACTTGCGGTTCCTTGATTATGGTTGTTTGTGGGCTCCTCAGGTGATGTTGTGATCTTCCAGTTTTGCCTCTGTGTTTTTCAGAGCCCTTTCCCGTTTTCTTTTTAAAATTGGGAAAAGGCACTGTCGTATTGCAACAGGGGAAACAGTGCTCTGTCTCCTTGTGTATGTCCGCTCTTCTATTTATTTTATTTATGTATTCGATTTATACCCTGCTTTTTTTCCTTGCAAAGCAGCTCCGATCATTTTCCTTCTCCTGCTCTCACTGTGATCCCCACAACAGCTTGTCCCATGGGGCAGACTGGGCTGGGAGTCCCCTGTATTTTTAATTTATTATATTTATATCCCTCTTTTCCTGCAAGGAAGCCATAAAGGCTTCCATCGTTCTCCTCCTTTCCATTTTACCCTTGCAATAGCTCTGTGAGGTGAGCCAGCCTGCATGTGGTGTCTGAGAGCCAGTGTGGCGTCGTGGTTAAGAGCATGGGACTGGGACTCAGGCGATCCGAGTTCGAGTCTCCGCTCAGCCATGGAGCCGACTGGGTGACTTTGGGCCAGTCAGACTCTCAGCCCAGCCTACCTCACAGGGTTGTTGTTGTGGGGATAAGATGGAGGAGGAGAATGATGTAAGCTGCCTTGAGCCCTTTGCAGGAAAAAGGCAGGATATAAATCGGGGAAAAAAAATTCCACTCTTATTCCACTCCACGCTTATTCTTATAAATCACCATACAGAGAAAAAGGTTTTGTGACATATTGCAGAGTAAAGGTTGTGGAAATATTCCCTGTATTAACTCAAATACATGGACCAGTCCCTTCAAGCTGACTACGTGCTCCGTGTCTTTCCAGCACTGGCCTTATCCAAAAGCTCTTTTAATTCCCATAATCCCAGCTATCCTGATGAGGATCATGGGTTTTGTAGTCCAGCAGGCCCAGCGGGCCGCCGGTTCGGGCAAACTTGAGCTCCAGTGATGCAAATAGAAGAAGAGAACATGCAACCTCCAAGGTTTGGAACATCTCCTGTTTTCGCCAATTAAAAATCCAGATGGCATCAGCTCTACACACACGCTCATTAAGTGGCTTGCTTAATTGAAAGCCATTTCTTTCTCATTGACCCTGGCAATCACATGAAAGGCAATTTAGAACAGGTCGCAACGGTAGCGTCTTCTCTGTCGGAGCACGTGACTTGGGAAGGGGAGCCAGCGCACTGCATCTGGGGATCATGGGAGAGCGTGTACCTTTTCGTACCAGCCCCCCAGTTATTTGGTGGGGGGCAGCAAAGAGGAGCTGCTCGTTTTGCAGGGAAAGCGACACCTTCGAGCAGTGGAGGGGCCTGCAAGTCTTGGGTGCTTGGCCAGACGTCTGCATCACAGGCAGAGAACCTTTCCACGCAAGTGCAACCGGACCATCCCGGGAGGCCTGGGAAACTCGGGAAATAAGTTGGATGTGTATGTGTGGCGGGGGCTAAAATCCATGGAGAATGGATAGAGGGAAGACATTTCCTGTATTCTCCCATTTTTCCCCCAGGCCTTCACATCTCTCGTGCAGCCTAGGACAGAACTGCAGCCGTTCAGGGCAGACTAAGGGAGGTAGTTCTGAATACAGCACTACAAGGGTAGCTCGGTGGGGTGTGTGTGTGTGTGTGTGAGAGAGAGAGAGAGAGAGAGAGAGCTTGTCACAACCCTCTAAGACCCCTGGAGTACCCCAAAGGGTAGCTCATTGCGAGTGGCACATTTCTGCAGCTTCAGTTCTGGCCCATGAGAGCTGACGTCAAAATGGCGTGGAGATGCCTTAATGCCAGTGCATGTTTCGTTTGAGGTTCCTGATGGATCGCCTTCTTAACTTGCGGAAACTTAACAAAACGTTCTTACAATGCCTGGGCGAATGAAAAGGGATCTTCATCAGGACTCTAGAAAGATGGTGATGGAAATACCAGGCGAGGCTCTCTGGGGAGAACTTTCAAAACAGGGTGCCTTCAGGCGAGCTGGCTCTGTAAAAATATCGATTGGACCCATTCAAGGAGTGCGAGTGTGTGTGCATTTGTGCACAAGCAAGAGAAAATGACAACTGCACTTGCGCCTTCTTCCCAGATGTGCACTCTGGGAACAAGAGTAGCTCGGAGAGCCCGCTCCAACGTGGCGTGTCTTGTCTTGTCTTTGTGCGCTTCTCTCCTGCAGATGGGGGACCTCACGGCTCATGCCGCCTCCTGGACCGGCAACGTGGCATCGCAGCTGCGCGTCCCGAGCATGACGCTCCCGGAGAAGCTGCACAGGGTAGGCACCCTGAAAGGGAAGCCCCTGTCCCCTTCGGCAATCCTCCAGCAAGGGGAGAGCCAGGATCCCGCCCTGCTCCAGCAGTTTCCCTCGCAGCCCCCGGCCTTGCCGGCACCGCCGTGCCCCAGTTCGTCGCCGGGGACCGCGCAGCGGGTGGCCCACCTGAACGCCCTCAACGCCGTCCCCGTGCGGCCCATCGATTACGTGGGCGAGAACCTGGCCTTCATCGACGAGAGCTCCGACGCCCTGAGCGATGGGGGGCCGCCCTCGGCCAAGCCGCCCCGCCGCCTGCGTCCCCGCGCCCGGCACCGCACCAACCCCAGCGAGCCCCCCGGGCTGCCCATGATCCTGCTGAGCCGGACCCGGGACAAAGGCGAATCCGTGTAAGGATGTGGCCGGGCCGAGGCCTGGCTTGGAGCAGTTCCCCACGTGCGGTGCGGTTCTCCTCGTTCCCGTTTCCTGTGCCGGCAGAGCGCAACCCGAAGCGTCTCGGCTCGTTTTCCACGCGGTGCTAACTGGACGCCCACCATTGTGCCCTGCTCTGCCGTGCGCCACCAAGTGGGCAGTCTCCTTTCCGTTGGCAGAAAGAATTCCCCACCCTCTTTGCAGTGCCAGCCGAGTCCCCTCCTTTCCTTAGGGCAGCGGTGCAGTAGTCGAACCAGGGTTCACAGGGACAGAGGACATTATCTGCCCCCCCCCCCACGGCACACACACGACCCTCCCGTGCTTCTCCCGGCTTCACTGCAGTCGTCACAGTAGCTCCTCGGAGTGGGTTTTCCCAGTAACCATGTGCTACCCTGAGCTGTCCCGTTGTATGCAAAATTTTTGAGCATGGCTTGATCGTCAGGAGCCATCAGGAGCAGTTTGCCTGTGAGAGAGGAAGTGTGCTAGGTCAGGTCTGCTGCTGTAGGTCAACGGCGGGACCTAAGTTTCTGGACTTTTCTCTGGGTATGGTCACAAGGAGCATTTGCACTGCAAAACGGACCACTGCACCTCTGCTTTAGGGTCGGCCGAACACTGGCACTGTCGGTCTCTTCTCCGCACGATGCCCTGAACGCCATCTCCCCCCTGCACTAGGATTAGCGTCCTGCGTCCCGGGTTCAGTGGTGGAGTCTCACTCCAACCTGTTCTGGTTGTGCCGCCCTTCCTGAACCTTCCTGGACCTGCATCTACCCGGAGGGCCACATCCACTCTGGCTCCAAGCACCAGGCCTGCTCCCTGTTGCATGCTCCTCCGATCACCACCCTCAAGCGTGCACGCACAACCCCCTCCCTCTTGTGGGTCAGACCGTGAGCAAAACTACACAATGGGCTTTCTGTGCATCGTAATCGTCGTTTTCGTTTCCTTTCTCTGGGGGAATTCGAGGAACTGAGGTGGTTTTCATGTTCTGCTAAGGCAGCCTTCCTCACGTTGGACTACCACTGCCAGCATCCCCAGCAAGCCATGCGTATCACTGAGTGACTTTGGGCCAGTCCCTGCCACACAGCCCCATCCTACCTCACGGGGCTGCTGTGAGGATAAGATGGTGAGGGAGGGTATCCTATACCTGCCTTTGGCTCCTCGGAGGAAACTCAAGATTGAAATGTAACCAATCAATAAACCTCCCTTCAGTCCCAGCAAGTGCAACCAGTGGTCAGCAATGATGGGAGTTGTAGTCCAACGCAGCTGGGGGGCACCAGCCCAGGGAAGGCTGAATGAGGGCTGTCTTGCAAGAGACATTTTGGCACCTTCACCGAGCTACAGTTCCCAGGATTCTTTGGGTGGAAGCCATGACAGTTCTACACCCAAAAGCCCCATACAAGATTGTGGTGTACATAGCCCCTTTTGTCCTGTGTGGTATGGGGTGTCTGGGAAGCCTGTACTGGTGGGGGAGGTGGACTTTCTCAACGTGTGAACTGTATCTCACCATCTAGCAGGGGTGTCTCTATTTTTTCTCCCCTGAGTCATGGGCAAGAGGAATATAAAATCTGAAATGTGCAGCATATGTACCCCATTGGGGCTTTCCCCCAGGGCTGGCTTGGTCGATGTTCGGCAGCTACCCCAAGCGTCAGAGCGTGAAGTAGGGGAGCAAGGGGCCCTTCTCATTCCGTCTTCCATCCTTCACCTCACAAACGTGCCTGTTCTCAACTCTGTATCTTGGAAGCATTTATCTTATTGGGGTGGGGGGAGTTCTTGTCTTCCAGAAATTAAAACCAAAACTACACAAGCGGGTCCTGTCTGTGTGTTTTGTGTTAATTCTCTGGAGAGGAGGATGCCTGGCTCTGTCATGACATCAATCCAGTCTGGTCGCGCGAGTGATGCTCTTTCTTTCAAGGCCAAAGCTGGGCCTGGAGGTGCAGCTGTGAGCTCGCAGATTCGGCACGGCGTCCTCCTCGGAATCTTATTTACGCTTATTTCAAATCCTTTCGTTCGATGGTACAATGGATTGCTTGAGTGACTTGCAAGCCAACCAGCCTAGCTGTGTCGGAGGCCCTCCTGCTCCCCAGAGTCCTCCTTTGCTGGTGTTAAGGTTGTGAGAACACTTAAGATATACACTGTACAGTCCTGGTCGTGGCACCTACAAAGGGACATCGTAGAGCTGGGAAAAGTGCGGAAAAGTGTCGAGGCTGAGGCCCTTTGGAGAAAGGTTACAACAGCTGGCCTAGAAGGAAAGGTGAGTGAGCGGAGGCACCACAGAGGCATACACGATCATGCACGATGCGAGAGGGTGGCTCGGGGGGGAATTTTTCTCCCTCTCTCCTAATGCTAGAACCCGAAGGGGTCATCCATGCAGCAGGATGGTGGGAGAGTCAGGGCAGATCAAAGGAAGCACATCTTCACACAGTAAATAGCTAAACTCTGCAATTCACATGCACGAGATGTAGCGATGGCCACCCATTTGGATGGTGTGAAACGGGGGCATCGGGCACATTGGCGGAGAAGGCCGCTGGTCCCCCGCGGCTGCTCCTGATGGTTCTATGCTACCAGCTACAGAGGTATTATACTTAACGCATCTCAGTTGGTGGGGAACATGGGTGGGAGAGTGCTGCTGGTTGGCCTCTGTGTAGACAGAAGGTTGGGCAAAATGGATCTTCAGTCCGATCCCACAGGGGTCTTAGGTTCCTCAGCATTAGGCGCAAGAATGCCAGTGTTTTGCACTAGGGTATGTGTTCTCTTTTGCAGAAAGCATCCTCAGTGTTAATTGCAGTCTTTGCTAATTCAGTCTAAAAGTCAGAGCTGCAAAGAGAGAGAAGGTGGCCCTGGAAGTTTTCCATCAACAGTTAGCACCTGAAAAGCAGCTGGACAGGCAGGGACACAGGAAACCGGCCACGGTTTCCCACCCCACGGTGAGATTTCTTCTATTTAAATTAAGATAATTTCCAAATCTGCATCTATGGGTACAAAATGGCCTGTGCAGTGTTTATGCGGGTCTTTATTTTACTTTTGGTGAGGCCATCTCTTCTTGCTTGGGTGAAGCTTTCCCTCTTCATTTTCAATACATCTGAGGATGTACTTATTTGTTTCAAGAAAGGTTACGCAAAATGGATCCCAGAGAGAGAGAGAGAGAGAGATGTGAGGATGCCCTAAGGACTTCTAATGGGCCTTGTATTCTAATTAATAGATTTTCTAATGATCTGTGAAAGGGGATGGGAACATGGAGAAAGAGGATGGTAATGGACTGAAAATCCCAGGTAATGCAGAAATCCTCTTTTTCCAAAGCGGAGGCATTTTTGCAGCGGGGATGCCAGCCAGCTGCTTGAGTGGTGGGAGGAGTGATCGAGCAGGGCCCCAAAAGAAATGCGACTTAATGTTGGAGGGCCAGCAAAGCGCCATCCGTTTGTGGAGGGAACCTGAGAAAGGACGGGGTTTGGTGCTACCTGGTGGCATCATTTTGGGATGGCGTCCAGGAAAATGAATTGGAGTGATGAATCGGTACTAAAGCTTAAGCTGTGTCGAGGGTGAAACAAATCATTTCTTTCCGCTGCTTTTTATTTATGGGGAACATGGGTATGTATTTTTAAAAATAATTTTATAATTTAGAGAGCCTAAGGTGTACATGGAGTGTATAGACTGAGACATTGATTGATGGGGGGGGGTGAGTTGCCCCCAAAACAGTAGATAATCCCCTCCAGTTTCTCTGATGAGACCTATTATTATTATTATTATTTATTTTAAATCCTTCCATCCCCAAGGAATTATAGTTCTGTGAGCCGACAAAGGTCAGGACTTGCCAAAAGCCCTTTCTTGTCACCCGCCGACAGCACCACCAAAAAGCAGTTTTACAGAATTCCTTGTGGGAATCCATGACAGTTCAGCAAACATAACACCAAGAGATGTTTCCGTGGTGCATTTATTGGTTTGTTTTGCTAACTTTTCATCCCAGCCATCTGGCAAAACGCGGAGGCAGGGCTGGCTCAGCACAGTGACCCTTCAGTCCTCTATTTTGTCTCCTCAGCCACCCTGCGGGGCAGAGTTTAAGTCTGGGAGAGACACTTGGAACCGGACAAACATCGTGAAGCTGGGCTGCTGCACACAGTCGATCAAAGCAAAAAAGAAAGCCGGCAGCTGGGAGGGAAGGGAAGAGAAGGAGACGGAACCCCAAATCTCATTGTTTTCCGTTGTTGCCGTGGCGCTGAGCAGCCGCCAATCCTCGGAAGCATCTTTTCTCCCAAGCAAAGGGAAGGAGTAGCCGTTTTCCAAGCCCTGCTCCACCTTACAGGGGTACCGGCAGGAGAACGTGGATTTTTCAGAATTTATTTTTTGTTAAAGTGCATGCCCTTAGCCATCTGTGGAAAAGTGAAGGCTGAGGACCGTGAAAATTGGGGAGAGATTCATAGGCCAAGTCTGTGGAGCAGCTCCGAAGCGTCCTTTCCGATTCTGCTTTTCTAACTCCAGCATCTTGAAGCTGTTGCTGTTGGCTACCACACTGATAGACTTCCCCTAATCCGTAAGATCACACATGGCCACATTTCTGGGGCCTTTTCAACAGAGGAAGCTGTGTTTGTGGTCTGAGGCATTTTTCCAGCACAGAAGGTGTCTGGAGCAGTAGCTGAACCCTCTTCCAAGGCGGCAGGCTGGCTTAGGGGATGCAGGGGAGGCTGCAGGGTACACGCTGATGGGATTCAGACAACATGTTAACTCCCGCGCAAGGGCTGAACATGGGATGTTGTTAAAACCTGGGTTAAGGTGTTGTCTGAAGCCACCTGCACGAGACTTCTTAACAACCTCCCTGCTTTCTGCCTGGTTTGTGAGCTGCTCATTGTTCTATGGGGTTTGTTTTCTTGCCTGGGTTGGCTCAACAACAACCTGCAGATCACCCATGCTCAGCCCTTGTCATGTCTGAACCCAGTCACTGCTCTGTTGTGACCTGCAGAACTGGCGCTGCTTGCTCAGGGTGGATTATTTTTCACAGGCAAACGGTCTTGAGAGCTTGTGGCTCATTGTAGGGTTGTTCGTACCTCTCTAATTAATTATTGCTGCTCCCTCGGGCAATAGTTTAGTATCTTCCATCCATGGATGCTGCTTCCCTCTACCTAAGTGTAGGGTTGGGTTCCAGAGAATGATGGATGGAGGTTTCCCCAAAATAAATTGCTATGACTTATTATTGCAGTTAAATTCTGCCATCTTCCCCCTCGTGTGAGAAACCCGAGGTAGCATGCATGATCGCCTTCCTCATTTTATCCTCACAACAACCCTGTGAGGCAGGTTGGACCAGGCCCGAGTGGTTGGCCCAGAGTCATCCACAACTAGGCCTAGCATGCAGCTCTCCGAGGCTTCTGTCCAGCCCGCCCACTGGTTCACCACAGTGGCTCTTACCCATCCTTCATGGCAACCCTCTGGCGTAAATTAAGCTGAAAGAAGGCAATCCCATGCAGTGCAATGTGTCTTCTCGGGAGTAAGTTACAAGTGATTCAGTGGGGGATATCCCCAGGTGAATGTTTGCAGGACGGCATCCGTACAGAGCAATCCCAGGTGTGTTTAGGTGTGGGGGGAAAGGAAACATGGTGTATGCTGGGAGCCAGGAGCCATTTTCCGTCTCAACTTGCATGGGCTTGTGTTTAGTGAGCTGGCTGAGGCCCTTGTAATCCAGCCGCCTAGCCCTGACACTAATTGGACGGGGTATTTATTTGCAGGAACCTGTGTGAAGATGCAAAATATCTTAATATCTTAAAATTACAGATTGCAGTGAAGCATTAAAAATCTCAACAGAAACCGAACCAACCAACAGCCAACCCTTACAGAACCAACAGGAAACAAATGAAAAACACCAAGATGATTAATTTTTTGTAGGTTCTTTCTAAAGATTATCAAGCAAGGAGTAGGAGGAAATTGTTCTTGAGGTGTTCTTGAGTGCCACAACCAAGAAGACCCTCTAACCTGTTGGCCCCCATCTCATTTCAGAAGGTAGGATTGGCCTGTTTATCGCAATCAAAATGCCTCTCCTAGGACTTAGTTCCTGGCAGTAAAATTAAATTAAACTATGTTGTCATTTGGCCTCCTGCCTTCGGGCCCTGTTCACTGATCAAATGTGGCCCCTCAGAATTTCTTCTAACGGACTGCAGCCCTCTGGCATCGTGGCACAGTGTTACATTAATAAAACTGATCCAGCGTAATGGGTTGTGAGAATAACAGGGATGACGCATGTGGGCTGCTGAAGTCTACAGGAAGATGAAAGGCTTTTGGAGTTTGGGAGTAACAGCTTGGTAGAGATGCGACGCTACAATTGGGGACCCATGAGAAACAACCATGTGCTGATGGCAGCTGCCCATATTGCTTTCCTTTCTTTTCTCAAGAGGCTTCCAGATGGATAAAAGTGCGAAAAACATGGTGGAACCTGCCACTGCTCGGAATGCCACACAGCAGGTAATTGGACCAGGGAGAAATAAGGGAGATGTCCATGCCGAAAAAAGACTTGACTTGACTTTCTTTCTTTCTTTCTTTCTTTCTTTCTTTCTTTCTTTCTTTCTTTCTTTCTTTCTTTCTTTCTTTCTTCTCCCTCTCCCTCTCCCTCTCCCTCTCCCTCTCCCTCTCCCTCTCCCTCTCCCTCTCTCTCTCTTTCTTTCTTTCTTTCTTTGGTGTAAATGTCTATATTTTTGACAATTCTTTCTTCTTTTTTAAATCTCTAGTCCCTCTTGTTCCCCCATTCTGCACAGTCTGCTTTCCAGTGGCTTCAGTTGCCCTGAGCTTAGGAATGCAACCATCTCCCATTCCAGGTTTTCCACATCGCATTGGCCTCTTCCTTTGGAGTGTCTCTGTCTGTGGCCAACCATAATCTAAACCATTAAAATGACTCTCGGGATGTTTGCAGATTTGACTGTGCCTTGTGTTGCCAGTGGCCAGTATCAAAAAAACCCCCTGCAGCTCTTCCATCTTTCCCTCCTTAATGGATTTTCTGTGGTGAGAAAAAAAGATGGAAGAAGTGATAGGAAATGTTGGCAGAAGGTTACAAATGGAATTACAAGGTTGTCTGGACACTGTAAAATTCTGTGAACGAAGCAGGGCGTTCATTGGAACAATAAAAGCCTTGGCTGGAAGTGTTCCTTGCTGAAAGCTCAAAAGCTTTAATGCAAGCGTTTAAAAAAGAATGCCTGTCTAACTCTTCTTGATAGGATTGCTATAACTCTCTGAGATAAAAAGCAAAAACCAATTAACCACCACAACCAGTCTTAGAATACATCGCTCTTCCCCACTTTCTGTTTTCTTTTGAATATATTCCAGAGCAAAAACCTGAAGGCCACAAGCCCCTTCCCAACACCTGCCAAAATTGGAAATGTTCCCCATTGCCACCCTCACTGATATGTGCAGCTTAATTTAAGCTTAGCAAGGACAACCTGGTTGGTGTCCGGCCTGGGTTGCTTATGGACAAAGGGCCGCTTGTGTTGACATCCAAAAGTAGGGGTGTTGAACCTCAGGCTTCTGGGCCAAATCCAGCCCAGGTGAGGTCCCCAGATGGCCATGCCTCCTTGCCATGGCACCCTCCTGCCCTCCATCCCCGATCCTTGCTTGGTTTCCTGGCTTTTCTCTACCTGGAACCCTCGAGAAGGTGGGAATGTCATACTGGGGTAAGGCTAAAGGCCCAAACACACACACACATCAGTCTAAACAATTAGGAAGCTATTGGATTTGTGGAGAATTTTTAAGGACCTTGTTCTGCAGCATGTTCTGGGAACATGCAATGTGACGTCCTCCTTGAAGGTAAGAGAGCAATCCTAACGTCCCCAGAAGAACAGGCCAGGGTTCCTAAGAGTGCTCAGAAAAGCCCTTCCAAGGTTGGAGACCATGCTCTGACCTTGGAAGGGAGATTCACACGACACCCTGACCCAGGCCCTGTGCAACTAGGGTGGAGAGGACTGGAGCAGTGGTCTTCTGTGGTTAGAAAATTGACCTTGGAGGAGGAGGAGGAAAGGGAGTGTTGTGGTTGGCAGGGAGGGGGAAAGATGCGCAAGGCCGGGGTATGAGATACCCTGAGCCTCCTCCCTCCCCTCAAAGTGTCCTTGCTAGACAGGCTGAAAGGTCCGCCTAGCAAAAATCTCCCAAGGTGAAGGGTGAGGAAGCAAAGGTGGCCTGCACCACTCCTCTACCCTGCCAGCTTCCGCATCGGAATTTCAGAAGACTCTTGAGTTTGGAGGCTTCCAAGCAAGGAGTGTGTGGATGGGAGATGACTCGGGAGAACGTTCCTTGCCCTAGAAGGGAAGCAGAATGCGTGCTTGAAGCCTCCAACGAAACCTCAGGGCTGTCGACTGGGAAGTCGCATCTGGAGAGGACAACTGCCAGATGTTCGGCCTGAGATGAGGGGCGATGGGGTTTGTAGCCAAGACATCTGGAGAGCTGCGAGTTGCCCACCTCTGCTGCACATAAACAAGCCCCATTGTAACCCTGCAGGATGAAGCAGAAATCCTCTCGCTGTCCCAGAAGGAAATTCAGAAGGAAGTGGAGCGTCTCTTGGAAGATGAATTAGATAGGTTCTTGGCTGGAGAAGAGAAAGAGGCCCAAGAGGAAGCAGAGGGCGCAACGTCGCAGGATGAAGGGGAGAAACCTGTGATGGAGAAGGAGCCCAGAGAAGAAACGGACCTTCTATCATTGCAGGCTTATACAGGACCAAAATTCCTGGAGGTCGTCAAAGAGGAAGAGGAGGAGGAGGAAGAGATGAAGCAAGAAAGTGACCAACTAACTTTGTTGGGTGATGAAGACTTGGAGGTCGTGGGGGATGAGGAAGGAGACCGCCTAACTTTGCTGGGTGACGAAGGCTTAAAGCTCATGGAGGATGAGGAAGAGATGAATGAGGATAGTGAGCGTCTCACTCTGCAGGAGGAAGAAGAGGAACCTTCAGGGAAGCCAGAAGCGGGACATATGAAATTTTCAGAAGCAGTCCAGCAAATCATAAAGCAGAAGAGCGATAAAACAAGGTATCGGTCTCAGTGAGAAAAGGGGAGAGATCGCATGCTTTGAGGGGCCTTAAAACTCACAGAGGTATTCTCAATCCATTTTGCACAGGGTGAGTCTCTCAGTAGGGTAAAAGGCATAGTGTTGCTATCTGTCTCTTCTTCCTTAAAGAATAAAGGATTTTTATTTTTGCCCAGTAAGAGAAAAGTAGCAGCTGATGAAAGCACAGGGGCCTTTTAAATAGAAGATTAGGTCATATGACTGTATCATATGGACGCTTCAGAGGCAATTGACAATAAAAACCTCGCTGGAAGCATCATTTAATATTTCTGAGCTTTACTCCACAAAGCCAAAGTGATTCCTTCCTTGGGCGAGGCCTCATTTCCTGGGCTGCCTTCTTTTCTGAGGAAGGCCAAGTGTGCCCAAACTCCCTTTGTAGCAGTCTCACCTTAGAGGAAGCCTCTTTCTCCAGGTTTTTGAGGGCTCTTGGGCCCAATTGGTCCCCTCCCTCAGTGTGTTCTAGCAACACAATAACCTGCCCTCAAGGGTTGAGTGTGGTGGTGGTTCTTTCTGAATCCAGGCATGCTAACAAGCCATGGTTTGTTAACCATGAGCAACCCATGAAAAGAAACCATGGGTTGTCTCTCTTGATGAGCCATGATCTGTCAGCATGATGGAGTTCAGACATGGCGATAACTCCCACACCGTTCAGGAAATGCTTTTTTGAACCTAAATAAAGATGGCACCTGAGGACACCGGGTGTACCCCAACTTCCTGGAGCCTTGCACACAATGGCAGATTAGTGGCTGACATGTTTCCTAGCTACTTCCTTTGCTTTTCCCCCTACTGCCCTGAGTCTGAAGCCTGCTTCTCCCTGGACCAACACTACAGAACCCTTCTGTTTTTCTCTCCCCCATCTCACCCCGCAGGTCAAACAGAGGCAGCATTGGGAACTTATGGGCTCGGCACAGGCAGGTAAGAAAACCGGATGAGAAAGGAAGCCCTACCAGTACACAGGCCACTGTTTATAATAGGAAGCAGAGAAGGGATGAGAGAGAGAGTTGATTTTCCAACAAAGCAGAAAAGCGGATCTTCTGCAAACTCCATTTTACTCAATTTGCAGAAAATAAAAGAAGCTGCACAGAAACAGAGGATAGCCATGCTGCCCCCCGGTTACTTCGCCAAGTAAGAATCCCCCAATCCTGCTGGATCGCCAGCATCCATTAGGAGTATCTCGAATTTAGACACCCCTTTCTTTCCTTGAATTAAAATCCCATCTGGTCTCCCAGTGAGCTTTTCCCTTGCCAGACCCGTTGGGCCAGCTTAGAGCTGCTAATCAAAGCATCGCACTCTTACCCAGCCGGGGATTCAGTTGGCATCGGATTTCCTGGAACAACCTGAAAAGACAGCTTAATGTAGTGATGCCAGGGCAACCAGATCGGTCTTCACAGCTAGAGGCTTTTTAGCTGATCAGTGCTAATACAATTACCCGATCACCCCGTTGCAGAAGGCGTTCCGTCACTTCTGCATGTGCTGACGTAAGTCTTCCCTTGGCAAGCTGCTTTAAGGAAGGCCCCCTTGCCTAGACTCCTGTCCCAACAATTCCGTTCCCCTTTTTAGATACTGGGCCTCTCTGCTTAGACCCGTCACTCATTAGGCACCCCTTGTCTGACAGTGGGAGGGTTTGATCAGGCAGGGCCCAACACAGTATTTTAACTAACCAGAGAACAAGATGCACCTTTGATCTGGGCTTTTTTTGATCCTCTTTCTTCAAGGTTAGGTAAAGTCTTGGATTTGCCTGGATTCCAGGAATTGGTAAGCCTTGTCCACGTATCTTTTGTTTCAGTCCCTCACCCCTGAAAGCGTGACTTTCCAGCATGGTGGAAGCTCAGGGTGAGTGTGGTTGTGGGGAGAGACACAAGTGTTGCTACGTTGTAGGTGCTGACCTGAATTGATCAGAGCATTGGGGTGGGAGAGTCCCAACAGTCCCTGGGAAGTTGGAAGGAAGCCCAAGTTATTCCTGGTGTGGATGTGCGTAATGTGCCTCGGGTGCAGGCAGAGGAGGGGGCCCCTGGAGCTGCCCTTGTTCTCACGTGCGCCTCACTGCGAAGTATTTCAAGTCCATTTGAACTGGGACGATTCTTCCTTGGCAGCTTGCATCTCTGCCCGTGAATCAGCACACGCGCGTCTCATGTGAATGCTTCCCCCTCTTTTTTGGTCTCCCTGCTGCTTGTCTCCAAACTGACTGTTCTTGGGAAGAGAATCCCAGACAGGCTGGTCCAGCAAGACATCAGGGGGAAACAAGTTGGTGGGCTGGGATGGAGAGGCACCGTGGGCACGGATGTGGGGCTCCTAGGACAGGGTTGCGGCCTGGTTTTGAAGGGCCCCCTTCCATGGAGAGGCTGCCCATGATCCCCAGCTGTGGCCGCCCTTCCTCCTTGCTCATCATGGCTCCTCGACAGGCAGACTGCCAGGGAGCAGAGAGGCTGGGCGTCTGCATCCCCTAATGGACAAAGAAGTGGTGGGGAAGCAGAGAGGCAGCCCGTGGGCCCCGCTGCAACATGGGCCCTTGGCTGGGAGCCCACCTGGCCTGCCTTTGACACCCGTCCTGTGCAGGAGAGAGGGATAGAGTGGGACTGGGAGGCCCGATCAGGGGGCATTCATTTAGCCCACGGGGATTTCCACTCCCCTATCAAAACCAATGGGGGACGATGCAGTGGGATCTCTCTAACCTACAAATATTCTTGCAGAAAACTTTGGAGTGGAGATCACGGGCTCGGAAATGGGATCCCAACCCAAGGTAGGAAACCAGGATGCTTTTACATTCTTGGGGGAGCAGGGGGTAGAATGCACAAATGTGTCGCCAAGAGCATCCAGGAACTCTCAGCCTAACCTACCCAGCAGGGTTGTTGTGTGGGTAAATCGGAGAGGAGGTGGCTCATGAACATTGTCTTGGGCTCCTTGTGGGAGAGGCAGGATATCGGTGTAATAAATACATCTAAGTGCAGGGAGGTGTGTTAGGGCATTTCTGCAAAACAGCAGATCCAGAAATTTTCTGGAAGGGGTGTATTGTTCTGGATTTTAAAGCCAGATTTCAGCCCTTATGGCCATAAAGATAAGTTTGGCAACCATTCTCTGACTGGTCCTTGTCACTTGTTCTTTCAAGGTTAGCTAGGATGTTCCCCACGGAAATGCCAGATGACCTGCCCAAGGTAGGCGTCTCGTTTGTACCTCTTGTTTTGCTCTGTCAGTCCTAGGCAGTGGGATCCATTTGTATCGGGTGCAGAGCCTCTTTCGGCAAGATGAGAGACGTTTATTTTGAGGAAATGTTCTGGGGGCACATTCCAGTGGTGGGCAAGAACTGGAGGCAAAGGGGGCTGGGCAGAAATACCCCAAGTGCCAACATTTCTTAGCTTAAAACTCTTCCTTCCAGTAACGAAGTCTTTGGAGAGGGGTTCTCCTGCTTTGGACCGGGACAGGGAGCAGGGAAGCTTCCCAAAAGCCAGGAAATGATCAGCAGGGAAAGGGGGTAAACCTTGGGAAAGTTCTGCTCTCCTGCTTTATACTTAAATTTGGAGACTGAGGAAGGCAGGGAAGGGATACGACCAGGTGCTGAACGAGGCAGAATTGTGAGCTGGTTCGGCCCAGCTGTTCTTACTCAGCCCTCGTCTACAGCAGAACAGGGAGCGAGGGGGATGAGGCAGAGTTCAGTTCGCAGCTGATAAACCTTTGTCTTTTCATGTCCAAGAGCAATTTTCTATCCTGCACCTTCTGTCCCATTGTAAGACTTTCAGGGTGGTGGCGATCAATCTCATCGTCAACACCGGCCAAACCCCAAAGCAGCAAGCCGAACAAAAGCAAAAGCATTAACGAAGCAAACAAAAAGCAGCCGAATTTTACACACAGAGAAGGTGATTCAGGAAAGTGTGCCGAAGAAGGTCAAAGAAAGCTGCGTTTATTATGCGATGAGCGTTTCTGGGGCAGCAGGTGCACATACAACGGGCAAGGACCTGCTTTCTGATGCGTGCTGAGGAGCACCCCAAATCCGAGCAGAGCCTTGCCGTCCCTGCACTTCACGGGGACACCGAGCAAGGCCTCCTCGGAGGCGTCTGCTGTTCAGGCAGGCTGGAGTGAGAGGAGACCTTAAAGCTGGGGTGCAGAACGGTCTGGGAGTTGGGCTCAGAGGGCCCTGCTCTCCACAGGCCGGATGACATCTGGGCCATGGCTCTTTGACATGTGCTCCTTGACTTCCCCCCCTTTTTGAGTAGTGCTCCTCTTATGCCAGTCCTTGTGGCCGGGCATCCCTGCTGCAGTCCCTGGTTTGCGACCTCAGCTCAGCGGGCCTCCTGCAGCTGGGATGCATCCAGAGGCATCTGGAATCTCAGAGCCCAGGTCGCAGGGATGCCTTCTGAAGGGGTGTCCTCCTGGAGGTGGGGCTTGGAGCTCAAGCGCAATTCACCAGAGAACCTCCAAGAGGCAGCGCAGGCCAGCTTAGGCCCACGGGCTGGAGCTCCTCCGCCCTGCCTTAAGCTATACCCACTGCAAACCATTTAGGGCTTCACTTAAACATATACCGATAGCAGTAACCGTTCCATAAAACCATCCCGGCTGCTCTTCAACTGGCACAATTCAGCGGTCCTGGATTGCGATTGGTGAAGTTTCCAGGGTGGGATGCAGATGTCTTTGGCTGGAGAATCCCTTTTAATGTTCTGGTGTTGTTGTAGAAATCAGCTGGGAAGCGAATGCCTTCAGAGAAAGAAGAACACCTTTCAAGGTACAAAATTTCACATGCCCCTTGGCCAAATTCCACGCAGCTTGCAGAGCTGGGATGGCAAAGTGAGGGAGGGGAAAAAAGGATGTGATGCAGAGAGGGGGCTGTCACGCCATGTGGGGCAGGGAAAAGGGCTGCCCAGAAAGAGATGGGAGGAAGTGTGTTTTTTTAATCGCTCTGTTAGGTTTCGTGGTTGCTGAGTTTTGAGGTATGTCATCTTAGTTGGAGTTATTCTATAAGGCACTTATAAATCTTGTAATTAAAACAGGCAGAAGGGATGCTTCTTACACCTCTCCTTGCTCAGGATGGGAATTTACGGTGTTCCTAATACGTGGCTAACACCTGGGCAATTAAGCTATCCCGGCAGTCGGATGCCTGGGTCACTGAGCAGATTGGGAAGGCCCTTCTGACCTGGCTGGACCTTGCTTTTTCTCAAAGAATAGGGTGTTTCTTTGACTGGACCCGTCTCTTCTTGCTCAAGGTTATCCGACATCATGAGCAAGGAGCTGTATGACCTTCCAGATACGGTAAGGCTGTGGATGTGACCTTTTCTTTCACTCGAGACTGTACAGTGCAGCCAAATATGATGGGAGCAGGTGTGTAATGGAAGGACTCTGTCCATCAGAGATCTTTGTAGTGAGCGGAAGGCAGGGCTAAATTTGTCCAAATAACCCAAATAATCCTAAAGGAATGGAAGGGCATGGCTAAATTTGTCCAAATAACCCAGCTCTCCAATATTTGCCCTGCAAATCTATTTTTGTCCCGTTTCATACAACCACAAACCAGAGCACAGCTGTTCAGTGTGCTGCCCCTGGAGTCCGGGTGCTTGTTGCATCGTGGATTGTATTGTGCGCATTTGGCCATGCCAGCCAACTACGGCTTGTTAACCACAAACAACACGCAGTTCACAACCCAGCAACATACCATGGGTTCTCTTTGTGGGTTGTTGGTGGCTCGCAAACCATGATTCATTAGCATGGCTGGGTTCACACAGCTGCTCACGACTCAGCAGAAAAACATAGTGCAGCAACAACCCATCTTCTGGCTTGTCATGTGGTGTGAACCCAGCTGCTGAGACTTGCAGGTGCGAGAAGAGGGGTTTGCACATGGCCAGATGTTGAGTAAGCCGGAAGAACTGGGGAAGGGCTGGGGAAGACCGCACTTGCTTCCACGCCTGTAAATGTTCTTGCAGGACATTTTGCCAAAGGCAGAGGAGCCCGAGGATGACGAAGAAATTTCCAGGTATGAAACGTGCCTTGCTAGCCCCATGGAGGGGGGAACAGGGCTGTCTCGGGGCATCTGGCCCTAAGTGGGGGGGGCTGGAGTTCGAGAGCTGGGAGCCGACGTCTTTTTGTCGATGCTTGGCCATCGCCTGGTGCTGCTCTTGAGGCAGAAGCACTGGCGGAAGTCCCGATAGGATAACTTGAAAACCCGTCCCATCTCTACCGGGGAGACAGAACTGCTAAACAGCAGAAAGCTCGGAAAAGAGGCAGCTGCCAGCCGATGCATCTCTGACGGCCCAAGCGCGGAGCTTGTGTCCCGGTGCAGCAGATGCTTTTCACAAGCTGGCGTGCTTCTTCGCATGGCAGGAAGTCCTGGGGCCGCCTTTGCGCGACAACTCCCATCAGGCCGGCAGTCATGGCCGATGGTTCAGAATGTGGGAGCTGTCCTCCAAAGCTGCTGGAGGAGGCTCTTCCGGAAGCAGTTTCAGTGCAGGGGTGAGCACGTTGCTAAAGCCCCCACCTCAGGCTGGGCAGGCAGGCAGGAAGAGAAGGAAGGAGAGAGTGGGTCATCCAGAGAGCGCGGTCACTTCAGCTAACTCGAAGTCTCGAAGGAAAAGACTGTCTTCTCATGGCCAGCGGCAACACAACGTTACCCTCAAGAAGAAGTGGCGTTGCCTTTGTCCTGTGTGGAATGGGGGTGGCATGATTTTGCCTTCTCTGACCTGTACACTGGAATCTTCCTTCCTTTCTTGGCCTGCCCTCCAGTATCTCCAAGACTCCTGAAAGCCTAACATCTAAATCCACTGAGATCTCAGCGGAGCCAAAAAAGGAGGTAGGAAGTGGATGCGCAAAAATGGACAGTTTGGCTAGAACAAGCTGCCCTTTCGCTGTACTTGGAACCACGGGTCGAGCTTGGTTTGTTCGTTCATGGCTCACCTTTCCCGCGAGGAGCTTGGGGCAGAGATCGCTGTCCTCCTCCTGCCTTTCTAAGAAACTCCTCCCCAGCAACCTGCGAAGTAGGTGAAGCTGGCAGTAGAATTCGGAGGGGCCAGAGGGCCATCAGGCCCTGCCCCCTGCTCAGTGCAGGACTCGCGGTTCAACCATCCCTCTCAGGTGGCTGCCCAGTTGCATCTTGAAGGCCTCCGGTGCAGACGAGCTCCCCAGGTCACTGGTTCTACTGTGGTTTTGCTCTCACAGTTGGGACGTTTTCCCTGATACCTAGCCAGAACCAGGCTTCCTGAGCCCATGATTCCACGTCCTGCCCTCTGGGACGATCAAGAAGAGAGCCAGTCCTTCCTCTTTGTAACAACCTTCGGAGTACTTGACGAGCGCTGTCCTAGCTCCCCTGCCTTCTCCGCAGCCCTGCTGAATCAGTCCAGAGGCCCATCCAGTCCTGCCATGCTGACGTTGCATGTCATGCAGACACTTAAGAAGTCTTGCTGGCTTCTTCTCCACCTGTGTGCCCCTCGCGGCATCAGTCAAGTGCTTTTTCCATGGGACTCCTTTGTCTCCTTTGCTCTTGCCCAGGTTGCTGGAGCAGCTGCAAAAAGCCAGGACACCCAAGCTAAGAAGCTCCTGTGCGAGTCCTTTTACTCCTACCCAGGTGAGGTCCTGAAAGGCAGCGGGAGAGAAGGCTGGTCCATGTCCTGGTGTCGTTTCCTGCAGAGTCAAACCCACGCCAGCAGTCTTAGCCTTAGTTACTCTGAGTCCTTAGGGGAAAAGACACGGGTGGGATCTATGGGCTAAATATATTGTAGCCTTCAGAGAGATTTTGGTAGCTTTGGTGTGAAAGGGGCAGATTCAGCACCTTACTGCAATCGCAGGGATCTCATTCCATCTGAGGGATGAGTTGCACCTTGGGCAAGGATCTCCAGGGGCTTTATTCCAGTAGGATGTGGGGCTGAACCCAGAAGAGATGGGGCGAAAGTCAAGGGGAAGAGGCAATCGGACCAGCATATTGTAGCTTCAAGCTCTTCTCACTGGCAGCTAAGCCCTTGGAGCAGCATCGGAAGGGGCGAAGAGCAAGAACAAAGCCGGGAGACCACCAAATGGCTGGCAGTGGTGGGGAAAGGGCTAGCAACTCTGGCTCTTTGTGTTTCCACAGCAATGGCCCCGGCACTGCGAGTCCAAAGGCAGTTAATCCTTTGTGGGTTTTCTGTGGTAAGGAAAACGTTGTGAGGAAACATGAAGAGTCTTCTCCAGACAATAAAATGAGGCAGGCCAACTGCAGCATAAAAACCTTCTTAAAATGGCGGGCAACTTCCAGATGAGGCTGTTATGCCGTCATCCAGGCCGCATTCAAGCTGTCTTTCAGTTGTACCCTCTCCCCCTGCTGCCCCCCATGCTGCCCTACTGCAGCGCCGGTCCTTTTCCTCACTGCAGAAAACCGGAATTGCTGCAGCATGCCTTCTGCCCAGAAGCATCAGGGCAATTCCGTCTGAAAGCTGCAGCCCCATGTGAAGAAACTTCCATTCCAGAAAACTGCCTTTTTGGTCCTCAGTGGAACTGTTGCGAACAGCCTCTCTAAGCACAGACACATCCTTCTGCAAGCGACCAACTGTGCCTAATTACCCAGCCCCCTTCTCTTCTTTCTCCACTTAATCCCGGCTAGGTCTTGCCAGCTCCGTCTGGACCTTGGGGCAACGAATCAGCCACTGGCGCCTGGCCCATCACCATGAATACCAGGCAGACCTGCCGGGTCAGGTGGGTGTGAAGGTACCCAGGTGCACATGAAGACAGGGCCAGAGCAGAGGGGAGAAAGAAAGGCCGGTTCTACTTTCAGTCTGAGTTAGGGGGTTTAGAGGGGACTCTGCAAAAGCAGCAAACTCACACTGCATCATTGTGGTTGTGTGCCTTGGGCAACCCTTACCAGGAATGGGTGCAGCAGTTCCGGAAGAGGCCTGTGGAGGCTGGATCCGGTCTGGCGTATATACTGCAGGTCCTTTGCAAAGTTGGGAGCTTGCTTTAATTACAGACTGCAGATGCAGCACGGGCAAAGTCCCTCACCAGGCTGCCCCCAACATGGGCCCCCGCCAATGTGTTGATCTACCACAGCCCTTTTTCCAGACTAGCAAGGGGTATGTCAGCTGTGGATCATGGGGGTTATTATCCTACCCGTCTTACAGTAAGTTGGGGAAGGCAGACCTATCCTGGAGTCTCTGGATACTAAATTCATTTGCCCTTTCCTTCCTTCCTTCCTTCCTTCCTTCCTTCCTTCCTTCCTTCCTAGGATAAAATTTACAAACAAAGGCTTCTGAAGCATGAGCGAGAAATCAAAGCAGCTGTGAGTCTCTCCCATGGTCCCTCTTTTTCTGCCCCACAAGGCCCCGGCTGCCCCATGAATTGCCAGCTCACTCCTCCTTGGCGTCTCCTGCTTCGCCTTCGTTCATGAGCGGTGGTGCTCAAAGCACTTTGCGCAATACCCCAGAGCCTACGTCCTCTGCTTGTTGGTTTCCTCCCACCACACATGCACACATAAGTGGTGCCATTAGATAAATTTAGACCAGTCTTCCCCAACTTGGTGCCTTGAAGATTTATGGATGGGCACTTCCCAGAAATCCCGGCTGAAGCTGATGGGATCTGATGCCCACAAGATCTGAGGGAGCATCAAGTTGGGCTCTGGGCTTGGTGGTCTTCCCGGGCAGAGGAGGGGGACCCTTTAGAAGCGAAATGCATATGCCTTCCTTCCTTCAGAATGGATAAACCTTCCCTACTCGTGCTTTGGGGACCCTCCGTTAATTCTGTTAGATGGCGCCCTGTTCCCTGCCCCTTGTGCTTCTCCACTCAAGGCCATGGATGATGGACAAGCAACAATTTTCATGCCACAACAGTTTTCACTGTGTGCTTTGGAATCCTCCACAGGTTCCAAGCTGTTTCAAACCTGGGGGAGCAGGAAGGTGGATTTCAAAAGTAGCCAAAATATTGGTTCAAGGAGATACAGAACACGCTGGGAACTCGGGACGTGTTCTCTTTTCTTTGTTTCCTCTCCATCCCTCAGGTTCCTCTGCCTCTCCAGGAGGTGATTGAGGAAGAAGTGCTGGCCATCCTGACAGAGACTCTGGAAGGTGAGCCCCTGAGAGAAGCACCGGCTTTGAGCACTCTCCTCTCGTCCCTCTGCATGGCCAACGAGACTCCTGCCAGCTTTAATTCCATTTTTTTTTATCCCTGTAACGGAACCAGACTTCACTTCACCCTTCCCCAACCTTCCGTGTTGGGTTGCAACCCTCATAATCTCCTGCTGACCAGCTGGGGATGGAAGCCAGCTAAAGAGGGGCTTCTTTAGCAAGTGACTTGAGCTTGCCTGAAACCACCATTTCTGTTTCCAAGAATGAGCCCAAAATTGAGGAAAGTGAAATGGAATCACGGCTTTTCCCACCTGCCAGAAATGTGGGAGAAAGAGGGAAGTGCCATGTTTGGGCCCAAAGCGCTTCCGTGGTGTACTAAATCCTACTAAATGCAAACCATATATAGGCACTCAGATGAATAATCATTATTCTGTTTTTTCTCTTTCCTACCCCATCCCACTTCAGACTACCAGAAAAAATTAGGAGTGGAGCACCCCCTCACCAAACAGATGGAATACCAAGTAATTGCTCTTCAGCTCAAACTCGAGCGCAAAGGGGTGCTTTGACAAAAGGCACCACACAGGAGTGTCCCCTGACACCACAATTGTCCTGACCTGGTAACGAAACAAGTAAACAGAGCTGACTACCAATTCGTATTCAGAATCTTTTTTTGCCAGGGTCTGCCAAAGGTTTTGCTCATGGTTCAGAAGGAACAGAAATTCCAGATGGGTAAGTCTTAACACACTTGGTTTCTTCTTCCCAAATAGGATTCCACAGATAGGGGGCCTCATTCCACCGTTTGTCCTCGGCTTTCTGGGCGTCAGCTTGGGCTTTTTCCCATCCCTGTTCCTGGGAATGACAGTGAAAGATCTAGAGTTGAGATGGACAGACCTGACAATGCCCATGTCTCCCACTTTCTCATTTTTCCAAGGTTAAATTTGGCTCATCCCAAACTTTCAGAATAGTTTTAAAACATAAAAAGTATTTGAATTTGAATGTATTTCTCCAAATACCCTTTTGGAGAAATACACATTTTTGCCTAGCTTGCATGCTTTACAATCTATTTTCCTAGTGTGTTTTTGAATGTGTTTTGAACTGTGTTTTTGAATGTTCTTTTAACTTCTACACCTTTACACATTTTCCCTCAATTTACCCATCCTTTGCCAAATTCAGAGAAGTAAGGATTGTGAAGGATGATTGAGTTTGGTTTGTGTATTGGAGAGTAAGTACAAACTTAGGTGAATTTGCATTAACATGCAATCAGGTGGATTTCTGTACCCCTTGGAATCTCATTCGGGGGTGTGACCCTCTTGGAGGGAAAGAAAGGGTGGCTTTCTTGATACTGCGGACTTCTCCATCTGTGCAAGAGCAACCTTAGGGCTTACCTCCACTGGGTTACATCAGCTCCCCATTTTAAAAAAATCAAATATTTATGTGCCATTCCTCAGCAATGATTTCAGAAGGGCCCAAGTTCCATCTCCAGCATCTTCAGGTACGGCTGGAAGGCTCCCTGCCTGAAGCCCTGGCAAGCGATCGCCGTTCCATGCCGACATAACGGGTCAATGGTTTAACTCAGCAGAAGGCAGCTTCCGATGGTTTTAAGCTTTCTCTTGGAAACCGCCCAGAGGGCTTCTGGGCAGTATGGAAATGGTGCCACGAAGCTGATGGGTGGGAGACTGACAGATAAAAGCAAGTCTTTTTCCTCGCAGCGCCTCGTTGAACTATGCAACACGCTGCCCCAAGAAGGGGCGACGGCCATCCCTTTGGATGGCTTCACGATCTGCGGAGAAGGTTGTCTCTGACTTGGGGCCAAAAGCTGCCTCCAGTCTCAAGAGGCAGGGTGCTCCTGCGCACTCGCTGCTGGGGAACATGGGGAGGAGGGTGCTACCCTGGAGGCAGCTGGTTTACCACTGTGTGAACAGTGTGCTAGATGGACCCTGGGTTTGATCTGGCACGGCTTTTCTGTTTTCTAAACGCTTCTCTTTGCTGGGGCGCCGGCTCCATTCTCCTCTAAGTCGCAGCCAATCTGGGCTCCAGCTGCAGGCCTTGCTGAGAGCGGCCCTCAGTTTGCCACCAGCTGCAGCGTTATCCTTAAGCCCTGTAAGTCTCAGGACTTATGGAAACGCGTAGATCTGTCCCTAAAGAGAGCAGTGTAACTTGATTTGTGCCCTGTGTGTGCACACTTCTGGCTCCCCGCCCCACTTCCTGTTTTATAGCAAGCCCCTTTTGAAAGGACAGCAAGCTCAAACGCATCTCGTGACTCTCCTAGGCAGTGCCAAGACTCTCAAAGACAACATCCTCCGCTTTGCTGAGAACCTACTTTATCCCATGGCAGCTTCAAAGAGGTTTTTGCGTAGGCACGACGAGGCCGCAGCATGGCACAAGATGATTTAATTCAGTAGCCCCCAAACCTAACTTATTGCTTCCTCGAGCAAATTAGTTGTGTATGTTTTAGTAAACACTTGGAAACTTAGAAGAGGGAAATCCGTTCTCTGCCGTTTTTGCGGGATCTTCTTGGAGGGGGGTTTCTGCCAAAGGGGGGGTCTCTGCGGCGCTTGGTCCTTGGTGAATCTGCCACCTCTAGCCCAGGACATCACCTGGTGGCCCCACATGCCAGCACCTCTCCCCCCCTCCCCGGACCCCAATGCCTGGGCCGCGAGAGACTAGCAGGGCTCTGCGTCCTCCATCTGTCCTTGTTTACACACGGCTCCAAGTCCAAAGCCACAAAGCTCCGCCGTCAAATATTTACCTGGAGCGGAGTCCCCCAACCCTCTGTCTGCCTTCCTTCCTATCTGCCCCGCCTTGCTTACCTCTCTCCCCCCACAGAGCACTTAAACACACAGCCTTTTGTCTCCTGCCCTATATTCCCCTTTCCCTATGAAGGGGTCCTTTGTCCCGCAACCCGCATCTCCGTATGCCACTCCGCGCTCTGTTTGCACTCGTGGCGCCCATGCCAAGCCTCTGACAAGCACTTGGCTTGGGGAGTGTGTGTGTGTGTGTGTGTGTGTGTGTGTGTGGTGGAAGGGGCTGGATCCCAAGAAGAGCTGTCGGATTTCCTCCTAAAAAACTTCCAGGAGATTCCAGGTTCAGCCACTCCGGCCCTTTGTGTCGGGCTTACTCTGAGCCACGGATCATCCGGGACTTGTGTGCCAGAGCTGCGCAGGAAAAATTGGCAATAAAGGGAGAACGTGCAGAACTATGGTAACCCAGCTCAGGGATCCTATTCAAGGGAGACCAGGAAGCACAAGGCATCCAGGCGG
The DNA here is from genome assembly GCA_023646645.1 of Varanus salvator macromaculatus. Classification (NCBI taxonomy): domain Eukaryota; kingdom Metazoa; phylum Chordata; class Lepidosauria; order Squamata; family Varanidae; genus Varanus; species Varanus salvator. The sequence continues at coordinate 8,838,414 of JAIXND010000803.1, read as the reverse complement.
GCTTGGTCCCACTACTGTCTGCCCCCACTGCACACTTTTAAAGAAAGCAACAACGCCGACACCATGAGTCTGTGCGGAAAGGAGCCAACCCACACACACCCTCAGGCCAGAGAAAAAAGAGACGACAGAGAGACAGCCTCGCTTTCAAATTCCTTGGGCAAAAACAAAAGCAAGACAATCATTTGTGAACACAGCCGGATCAGAGGGAGGAGCCTCTCATGGGGGGTGGGGCCACAACAAGAGGAGGAGCCTGTTCCTGGAAGGCGGGGCCATGATTAAAGGGGCGGGGCCTGGCACTGTTGGGCGGAGTAAAGTCAGGTGGAAGATCTTTTCCTGGTGACTTGTGGGGGACCCCTCCATGCCAGTCCGCCAGTGAGTGTGGGCCCTTTCCCCTACTGCCCTCCTCCTCCTCATCCTCATCCTCAGCGGCAACGGCAGGATTTCACAACCATGTTGCTGAGCTGCTGTACTTTGGGCGAGCGGCCGACGTAGTAGAGGATGGTCAGGGGGTCCAGTTCGTGGGGGACGCAGCAAGGGGCGGCTGAGGCCTCAGGGTTCAGCTTGTTGTACAGGGGGAGCACCTGCGGGAGGGCAGGGTTGAAGAGAGGCTATTAGGAGAGGTCCACCTTCCCCCTCCACTTCTATCAGCTGGCATCTCCTGCATGCTTTCGTTCAACAATTACTCCACCAAAATTACTCTCTTGCTGCCCTAGATGCTTGGTACCGTCTGCATCTGGAACGCCTACGTTGCGATCATCTCTTTGCCTTCTGGTCCCTCCCTCAGATTACACAATTTCCATGCGGATTTGGCTCATCCCTTCATGCCCAAGGATAACAAACTGTAAGTACATCTAAGAGATTTACTCATCCCTTGTCTATCTGCCACTTTCCCACCCTCTCTCTTTGTTGTCCTCCTCCTCCTCCAATCCCCACCACCACTGGTGCAAAATTTTAAGCATATGTTCCTTGCAGCAGGTGGCAGAAAGCAAGGTTTTTTTTCTTCCGTTATTCCATAAAACACCACGTAGACTGCTAATATTAATGCATTATGTGACATGTGGCTAGGGAAGCAGAGCCCCGGGGGCCCAATCTGGTTGTCCTAGGTTCCAGTCTGGCCCTCCTTGGCTCTAGTTGGCCCATATCTAGCCATGGATACGCTCCATTCCCCTTTCTCTCAACCACTCTCGGTTGGTAGTTTTCCAGCTTCTCCCATTCAAAAAGGCCTCTTCTACAGCTTCCTTGCTGACAGCAGGAGCTCTTAAGACACACCAAGCAGGTAATTTGGCCCTGCGCATTCACTCCCGGAATGTCTTCCCGCCTTCCAGAACTTCTGCAGAATGAAACTCAGCCCTCAGCCTGAAAAAAACCCTAACCCCACCCTGCTAACCCCGTGCATTTCATCATTCCTGGTAAGAGTGAACTTAGATGGTAAATGCCAAAAAGCAGCAGTGTAGAAACAGATGCAAAGCCAAAAAGCAGCAGTGTAGAAACCAGAGAAGCAGGGCGAAGACCCTGAGGTTGGCGAAGTTTTAAAATAAAAAATGTTGAAACTGACAGTGTACCAGAAAGCCCAGCGAGGACGGAATGTGCTCGAAATGTTGCATGTAGATCGGGAAGGGAAACTGGGGTAGGATGGAAGAGATGTTCCGGGAGGGTAGGGCTGGCCGAAAGACCACACAAGGGCTCTCCTGTGCGACCTTCCCTTGCGGGGATCTCCCTGCTCATTGCCGATTTGTGATTTAGTGAACTTCTTGGTCGCCCAGCTATAAAAATAATGTGTCCTTTGCAAAAAGCTCTTGGTCTGGAGAGGAGCGGGGTGTGAGGGCCACTCTTACCATGTTGTACTGGGTGTCCGTGCTCCACACGTACCGGCAGCTTCCGGCACAGAAGTTGGCCTTGTAACCTTTGGGCTGGTGGATCCACTTCCATTTCAGATCCTTGCGGAAGTTGATGTACAGGGTGCGGAGGCAGCAGCCCTGATCATTACTCCTGGAGTGGGATGGGGGTGGAGAAGATGCAAAAGGGGCAGATTCACGTCATGTTGCCGGGCAGAATTCACAGGCTAGGGGCGACAGACGTGGCCGGTGGTAGAAAATGGGCCACGCTAGAGCATCGTGGTTAGTTTCCTATACTTGTTGTCTTGGGACTGGGGAACCGGAGGCAGGTCCAGCGTGGTCCCAAAGGCTACATATCGGTGGCTGCTCACCTTGGTGGCAGGATGCCTGAGGCTCGGAGGAGCGCACCTGGAGAAACACTTGCACCTGCATCCTCTAGGCATCCGAAGTTAGCCCTGTGAGACTAGGATGCTTGCACTAGACTGGCCAGGAGCAGGCCCCCCCAGAGCTCATCAGGAGCTTTGGACTACACATCTCATCAGCCCCATTGAGGAGGACCTATACTCAAGGATGGTGGGAGCGGAAGCCTCAGTGGAACACCACGGTACCAAGTCGCCTAAAAAGCATTTCAGCCTTTTAGAATAGAGAAAAAACGGTGCCAAAGGTGGGGAGCTAATAAAGCACTGGCAGTTGGGTTGGAAGGCCGGAGGAATGGGCGTGGCCACCTGGAGGAGGGGAGGGGCCACCTGGGGAGGGGCGTGGCCACAGCATTAGGTGCGCCAAGGCTCGGTCGGCACTATGTGGATGCCTCTGAACCGCCGCATCTCCTCACCTGGCACAGCTGGGAGCGTTGGCTGCCCTGCGGCGGCGCCCCTTTGGGGAGGGCTCCAGGCGGTGCGGGGGCAGCAGTGTGAGGATCAAGTGGGGGGCTTTTCCGCTGAGGTCCGGTGGCCGCGCACGGCCTCTCCACACCTCTCGGAGGAGGTCATCGTCGAGGCCTGCATGTGTATAGAAAGTCAAAAACATCCTGGATGGAGGGAGCGGGTTGGGAAGCGCCTCCTGGGGCCCCCTCCTGCATCCATACCTGCAAACCGCGCCTCCAGCTCCTCGCTGTGGTTGGGGTTGATCGTGTTTCCAGCAGGGACGTAAGTGCAGCAGGGACAATGAACTCCCAGTTTGAGGCCCAAGTTTCTCTCTGGGAAGAGGATGCAGGGAGGAGGGGAATTGAAGGAGAAAATTGAGATTCTACCACTCTAAAGATGAGAGTGTTGCCTGTCCAGTCATTGCCTATGCGATGCCTTCTCTTGCATCTCCCAGAACCTTCTGGCAAATACTGGCTGGGGATGGTGGGAGCTGTCGTCTTTCTTTTAGCTGATTCTGCTGCCCCCAAGCCCTTGCCCAGCAGCTTCTGCCACATAGGAATTAAGCCAGCGATGCTTCATTGCACCCCTGCACTTCCTCTCAATTGCAGGCAAAGGCATAGATTTCGCCATGCATCCAGCTGATGTTAAAGGTATAGGGCCCAAGGCAGGAAAACACCTGCCCACGGGTGGGTGTGTGATTCCAGCTGGCCATTTATGCATTGCCAGAAAAAAGAGGCATGCCTTGTGCCAAGAAAAGAGAAAAAAACTATTTTAACATGTTCATCGATGCAGCATTAGTATAATTTCAATTAAAATGCAGAATATCTCACCACATTGAAGAAGACTGCAGCCAGGTGACTGGTGTGCTCACTGAGCCATTTGCTCAGATGCCACTAACTGTGGATGGGAAATTTCTAGGAGCTTGTCTTATTTTTTTTTCCCACTTGCGACCAGACTTGGACAGATAGAAGGTACCTTCAAACAGAGGACTGTCCTCCGACAGGTCTTCAGATAGAGGGCTGTTCTCTATAAAGAAGGACACCTAGGCAGCCTCGTAACAGTCTATAGGAAGGGGCTGGCTGTGGGCCAAAGCTGGGGGAAGAAACAGCCGGGCTGTTAAAGGAACACAAGGTTTCACCTCTCTGGACAGTGGAACGAGGTACCAAATCGGCATGGTTTTCCTCTGCTACAGCAGAGCAGTTATATGAAAGCTGATGCAGGAAGAGAAAGTAGCAGGACTGGATATGATTTGCTAACCGGCTCAGGGGTCAGGTAGCTCTCAGGGTGTTTAGTTACCCCAGACTAAAAACCTTCCTGGCAGAGAATCTTAACTCCGTCCACACAAGGTGGAGGGGAAAAGAACTCCCACCTCTTTTATCCAGCCACTGGCTCATGGTCTCCGTGACGTCAAAGGACACCCATTCCGCCCGGTCCATCGGGCGCAGTGTCCGGCTCTCCACGTAACGCTGGGTTGGTGCAGAGGGTTCCCTTGCCCGAACCACCTGGGGAGAAGTTTCTTTTTATTTGACATGTTCTTAAACGTATTCCCAGCCTTTCCTCATACATTCTCACAAAGTGGGAGACAAAATACGTGTAGGGTATAAGTCTGTGTATGTTCGGAAAGCAAGAAGGCTTCGTAGGTTTGCACCCTTGACCTTTCAAAATAACTGGGCAAAGCCAAGAAAAAGGCATGTAAATGCCTGAGACGTGAACCAATTTGTCAAGTAGTTTAACAAAACATTTTTGTTTTGGTTTTCCTGATGCCTAAAAGATAGCAAGGAGGTAACTCCGTGTGAGAAGGATGCATCACAGTCCAGGACACCGCTATTGAAAAGGCTCCCCCCATGCAGACAGCCAGGAACCCAACTGGTGCAGCTTTCCTGGTTCTCTGTGTGGAGCAGAGCCATGCTTGATACCCTTTCTGTGAAGGCCCCGAGCCTTTCTTAGGAGAGAAAAGGGCCACCCGTTCAGCAAAAGAAATTTTGCATGGGAGCCCAAATGAAAGCGATGGAGAAGGAGAACCTTCCAAACTATTGGCCCTTGGTGGGGAAGTGGGACCCGCTGGGGCGATGCATGGAAGGGTGCGCGCACATTTTGAAGTGCGGGGTTTCATCATGGCCGCCCACACGGCGATGTCCCTAAGGGGAGTTGAAAAGTGCCACTTGATCCATAGCTGCATAGGTGTGCGTGCACACGTTTACCTGCAGGCACTTTCATACACACACCGAAAAGCAGCAGTTCATCGGATAACACTCTGTTCATTAGGATCAGCCGGCAGTCAGAGAATTGAGAGCTGGCAAGGAACAGTGCGGTGCATTGACATGCCAGGGCTGGAGAGACCTGAGGTTTCACGCGGAAGAGCGCAACATTTCTGTTGGAGAGTAGAGAGTCACCCGGTTGGCTCCATGGCCGAGCAGAGACTCGAACCCAGATCACCTGAGTCCCAGTCCCGCGCTCTTAACCACCACATCACATTGGTTCCAGCTGAATATGGGTTGAGAGTGGTCTATCATGGAACACTGGAGTCAAGCATGGCTTATCATGCTGTCTGAACCCAGCAGTGAGAACAACCCACGGCGAACAACCCACATTCGATAACCCAGGCTACACAACCCCGCAACAAACCATGGCTTCTCTTCATGGGTTGTGCTTGCTTAAGGCTTGTTAGTATAGCTGGTTTAAGGCAATGTGATAACACATTTCCACAATGACCCATCATTCCACACCAACTCTCACTCGACCCTTGAGCGTAGCTTTCTGTTGTGGATCCTCGCACTAGCAATCAGAAGTTACTTCCAGCAATTCCATTGTTTTTCCCCCTATCAGATTTTCCGAGGAAACAACAGGAAAACCCAGAGAGAGCTACAAGAAGACAACAACACCTGGAAGCCCTGAAAAATCTTGTGAATGGGTCAGGGCAAGATAAACCAACTCGTCTAGAAGCATCCTGAGTTACACGAGCGCAAGCTGATGAATGGCAGTTACTTCGTGGGTGGGAGCTCTCTCTGCTGGCGAGGGGCAGAGGACACTTGCCTGATAGAGTTCAATGCGCTGCTCCGAAGCCCGTGCCCGGGGGTTCGGGACCCGGTAGACTCGCAGTTCGGCCTGGATGAGGCTGCTGAGGTTGGCTTCAGCGCCGGAGACATCAAAACGCAGAAGACGGAAGAAAGGGCTGCTTTGGATGCTAGCAATGGAGTCTGCAGAGGAAGAGGAAGACTAGGATCGCCACATGTCACAAGAAGGTAAGGGAACGGCCATCGCTCTTTCACAAACGTTTCAAGGACATTCCCCACCCCATTTTAGTCATCATCCAGGCTTCGTGTTTATATTTATATATTTCACAAAGCACATCGTGTCTGTCTTTGGCTAGCTGCTTTATTCTTATCCCAGCCCGTTTGTAACTGTTTAGCTGCTTGTCCTGTCATATGCAGTGCTGGATCCATTAACATTTTCGTTGCCCGCACAACCTCTCGCCATTTGGTGATGAATTCCCTGCGTGATTGATAAGGGCCACTCAGGTGTGCAAGGCAGGGGTTGCTTGGGGAGTGCCCACGAGGCACTTGTGGGCCAGCTGCTTATGCACACTTTGCCTCCTTGCGACTGAAGGAGCCCTGCTGGCTCAGACCAGTGTCGCATCTGGCCCACTCTCCTGATTCCAGCAGGGGACAGACAAATGCCTCCTCCTAGGAATCCCATCAGAGGGGCAGCTTGGGTGCAATGCCTCTGAACATGGGTGGGAGGCTTTTGTGGCTAACTCATCATGGTAGCTCTCATCCTAATTCTGATTAATGTCCTCTGTATCCTTTCCACTGTCTTCCACCCCTCTAAAATGCTCCTTCGGGGGCACTGCTAGGTCTTGGGCCAGGGGTCTTCAGCCCCAAATCGAGTCCAAATCTGTGACTGTGGGAAAGATGGACTCTCCACTCCCCACATGCTGCAGCGCACCCCCACCCTCCTCCTTTCCCCTTTGTGGCATTTAACCTTGCGTTTCTTTGGCCTGAGATGATCTGGCTCAGGGTGCAAGTTGAATACAGAGCGCATTTCATTTGGGCCGATTCAGATAGAAATGTATTTGTCCGGCTGTGCCATCTGTGGCCGCAAATAAACCCTCTTAATGAATTCTAAATCATTTCTACAAATAAAAAGCCACATGTGCAGCTTTCATGCACATTTCTGCCCTAAGGTCCCAGGTCCTTCCAGAGCCTAGCGAGACCCCTGCAGTCCGCCCTTCCTGCGCTTTCTCCCTCATTGTGGACCCCGCCAATCCAGCCAGCCTCCTCCTCCTCCTTACTGTCCGAGTGCCCGTAGGGCAACATGTCCACACGCCGCACTTCCTTGGCGTAGTACTCCTCTTCCTCGCTGCTGCCGGCGCTCCGTCCGCCGCAGGCCGCCCGCTCATGCACACGCTCCCGTGTGCTGTTGTACAGCAGCATCACCTCGGGAGGCGGCTGCCGGGGCACCCCTGCCGCTTCCTCGGGGGGAGTCAGCAGCTGCAGCTTGCTGAGGATTTGCCCCCGCACAGCCTGCACTCGGCGGGCCCGGGCCGCCTCCAGGTCCAGGATCTGGCACGTTGAGAGTGCCAGGGCCACGCCGTGGGGCACCAGCAAGAGCACCAGGCAGAGCATGCTTGGAGGGGCAAAGTCTCCCCGGGGGGAGGGAGAATAGGTGCTCTTATCTGAACACCCCACTAGGCCAGAGACAAGTTCTGCCGTCCACTGCCAGTGTGCAGGGATCCGCTGTTCAGTCCTGACGGGATCCGTCACAGGCTGCCGGATTTGGACATCCCCCCCGAGTGGATGCACAAAGGCTTTGGAAGCTGTGCACAAGCCCCAGGCACGGGAGCAGAAGGGGCGTCACCAGCGGGTGGAGCGGGACACCCCCTCAGCGCAGGCATCAGAGGTATGTGTGGCCACCACCGCGTCGTTCTCGTCGCAAGCTGCTGTGCTGTGCTGTGCGCAGCCGGAGAAGCGGGCAGAGTTGCTTGGTGCTCTCTTTGCAGAGAGCACCGAGAGAGAGAGAGAGAGAGAGAGAGAGAGAGAGAAGCTCTCCCCCGTCATCCTCCACCCCCTTCCTGCTACATGCTTTTGCTCCACAGAGCAAGCATTGATCCCCAGACGTGGCAGAGAGAAGGGCCAGGAGCGTTGCAAAAAGGTCCGGGGAGTGTAGTGCCTTGTGCGCTGTTGCACTCAGCTCTGCCTCTCCACGCTCCCGGATTCCCCCTTTCCCTTCCCGGTGCTTTGCGTGCCGATGCACTGACACGGATGCAAAAGGCCTGCCACCGCATCTGCTCTCGAGCCAAGGCTAAGCTGTTTTTCTCCAAAGGCCGGACAGCAGAGAGATTACAGCAACACCACCACCGACAACATATAGAAGCTGACCAGCCGAGTTTAAAGCGGCTTGGACATTGACCCCACTGTCACGAAGGATGGCTCCAGCCCTCGCCAGCTGGGTTCGGTTCATGTTCAGTGCTTGCGTTTTATCGGATTGGCCTCTGCCATGGAGCTTCTGTCTCGGAAAAGCAGTGGGCTCAGCCTTTGAGAATCCTCCTCCTCTTGCATTTTGCTCATGTCGGGTGCTGCTTTTCCAGGTTTTGTTGGTGCGTTGGAAGGATGAAGGACTAATTCTGACGAGCAACAACAAGGAAATCTCAAAGGAGCCTAGAAATGGGAGTAAGAGACAGCAGAAACACACGCGGTGCTGTTGCGGCTGAGGGAAAAGGAGTTGGAAGAAGGCGGCAAGAGCTGGAAGTCAAGTTGGCTTGCCCTGTGGGCAGTTATCTGCTGAAAAGGGCTAATATCCTTAATATCTTGCTGAAGAGTTGAAGATTAAGAAGTCAAGGGCAGCCGTCCTTAAACCATTTTGCCTTCAGGAAAAGTTCCCCACTGGTGAGAAGCACAAGCTCCGTGGCTGTTCTGTTGAGAAAGAACGAAAAAGACATGTTTTTGCTCTTCATCCAATATGCACTCAGTCCATTGTTAATCCCTTTAGTCTATTGTTAATTCCAACCTAAAAATGTGCTTCGGTAAATCGCATGCGATCGAATAAATCAAGAGATCTCTACTGGAGCAAAAGGAGACTCTGGGCTGCACCATCCAACAATGCAGCCCCACCTGTAGCTTCGCTAGGTAAAGTACCTCATGCATCACCTGGCAGAACATCACCCACAGCTCAGCTCTCACCTGTACCTGCCTGACGAACCTCTCGTGTTTGCTGATACCAGTACAATGCCTTCTGTTGACTGTCAGGAGAAAATTGGGGAAGGTTGCAATGGTGTCGGAAGTCCCAAACATGCAACGTCAGACATGTCCGGTGGAGTTTGCTGTCATCAGGGGTGATATGAGTCCAGCTTTCAAATTAATCAAGCACGGTTTAAAAGAAAACAACTTTGAATGTTTTTGTCCAACTATGGCTGAAGCGATGCTTCATGTTCAACATGTTTCAGGTTTTCTGATGTAAAAAGGTTTTGGAGAATACACAAATGGCTCCCTTATAAAAGATATTGGGAATATTTATAGGAATGAGACAATTCAAAAGCATCTGGAACGATCCTATTAAAGCATCAACTTAAGCGTACAGAACATGTCGAGCTGCACATTCAAATAAACCCTGAATTCTTTTCTTCCGCTTTCCTGTTTTTTTTCTAACACCATAGAAAATCCAACTTTATTCGCAGTTACTGGAATGAGACACTGAAAAAAGCTTCATAGTTGCGGATCATCCTTTGTGCTATTTTTTGTTCTCCACAACAGGGCCTGTGCAGAAATGAAGTTTTGCCATAACACAACTGCTCCCTTTACCCTTTGTGTGGGGCACTATTTTATCACTCTGTTGTTTTTCACGCCATACATTTTGCTAGTGCTGGAACACTTCACTGCCTATAATTTACACACACACTAGTGTACACTATTAAACAGAAGAGTGCTCCGGCACTTTAAATGTTGTATTAAAGAATTAATCCCTACAGTCTTCCCTGTCACATCTGTTTTAGCAACGTGTTGGGTTTTATTTTCCTAATTAAACATTTGTGATTTGCATTTCCGACCCAAAAACAAATGCTGCACACTTTTGTTTTCTGACATTTCCTGGCCTGTAACAGGCCATCAAACTTGAATTAATGAACACTTCACACTAATTAAAGCATGGGTTTGCTTTTTTCTAAAGGATCACTGGGAGTTTTGGCTGCTCAGGTTAATCCCACCTTCCTGTTTCCCTCCCACAGAACGCAGCAGGTTGCACGCACCAGAAAAGGCGAAATGCCCTGCGCAACAGGGTGGACTGGCGGGTTGCCGAGGGGTCGCCGAGCTGGAGCAATCTCGTTTTAAGAAAGCTGTCCTGCTGAGCCTCAGCTTCCACATCAGTAACGTGGGGGTAATATTCCCTGCCTACTTTACAGACCCATGTAAGGATCACTAACTATGCATACCAAGTCGTTGGAAGATGCAGAGAAAGATTCCCAACCAAGTAAAAGCGAATGCAAGTACTCTGCTTGGTTTTTCTTTAATTTTCCATCTTTTGTGCCATCAGGCTAAAATGGAGAGGAGCAGGGGGACTGTGCAAGCCACCTTGGCTTCCTTGCACGAAAAGAGGTGTGTAAAACAAAACAAAAAAAACCTGGGAAATTCCAAAGGGCTGCTGCTGTTCCTGGAGTTTTGCAACCTTGGCGTGCACAGCACCACGATGAAGATCACAATCTATCGCTACACCTCTGGCGTGGTCCTTTTGTGTTTGGTGGAGAAACCGGAGGATGGGGACCTACGTTGGAGCGAACAAGGCCTGTCTCGTACCCTGCAGTCAGCGCAGGCCAAGTCTCGTCTTCCGTCCCCGTTCTCAGTTTCCATCTGCTTGCACAAACAGGTTGTCCAAACTCGGGCGCACCCCAGCGCCGTTCAGCTTTTAGGCCCGTATTGATTGTCCGCGTTTCTGTTTGTCTCCTGGAGAAGATCGATCCGCTAGTTGGCTTCGGCTAATAGGGGGCATGCCAAGCCATTAGCAATGGGCAACGAGAGAACACACGGTGCCAACCTGCGCATGGCCTCTTCCTCGCTGCGGCCAAGCCGTGAGTTAGACCTGGCTCTGTTCCGTTTGCCTGTCAGCAATTTAATTGTCGTGGAAGCAGAATTGTTCCCTTCCGTAGCCACCCCGCCACTGTTCTCCACCTGTTTTGCTGTCTTTCAGAGTGTCAGGAGAATGGGCTCCAGGGAGTCGTAAAGGCAGGGTTCACGGCCTGGCGGGCTGGCAATATGAGATGCCAGGGCTGAAAGTCGTGCGAGATGGGGATGTGATGGAGAGTGATTCCTACCTGCTTCGGATCGCTTAAAAAAATTATTCCATTCAGAGTTGTGATCTGACACTACCGGCCCATCCAGACCAAAATGGTTCATTCTTACTTCCAAAAAAGAGTCTTTCCCATCATCTGTTCCCTTCTCTCCCCGCTCCCCCTTTTAAACTGCAAATATTGTGCATTGAATTTGGGATCTTCTGCATACAACAGAAGTGTGTCCCCACTGAGCTAGTGTGCATCCCCCCTCTTAAAGATAAAGACGCTAGTCCTCATATTTCTAAATAAAGGGCTGATTTAAGTTTTTAGGATGAGCTATTTGCACAACAAAACCCATCTGCGTTATTTACTTAGCCCACATTCAGGCTGCAGGGCACGTGTGGCTGGAATTTTGAATATGCAGCACATGCTTAGTGGTGGTTCTTTCATTAGTGTGGGTTATACCAAGGTTAAATAACCCTCACTTAACCAGTGGTTTGTATCAGGGTTGTTTAATGCCCATATAAGCCGCTTGTCAGGTTTGCACGACACAAACCATGGCAACCCGTGGCTGCAGTGTCCTCATTCAAAAAGGTGGCCAAGATGCCCTACTATGCCTCACAGGTGCATTAACTTCCGGTGACTTGTCATGATGTGTGAACGCTTGGTCTGTGTACCCCAGTATTGTTGCCACGGATTGGCAGTGGCTCTCCAGGATTTTAGGCAGGAATTTTCTCAGCCCTGCCCAGACATCTTTTGATACAGGATTGCACTTCAGGGATCGATGGCCATTTGAAGAATCCCTGACATCCCTGCTGTGTTGCTCCTTTAACCCGGTACAAGTTGCTAGTCCTCATTGTTATGTAGGAAAGCAGAAGGAATGCTAGGACCCCGAGGGTGCGGAATGGGCTTCCAGGGGAGGTGGTTGAGGCCCCATCGGTGAAGGTGTTCAAAGATAGGCTGGACATGCGCATGATGGGCATGTCGTGAGTGGAGCCGGCTGGAGCCGGGGGTCAGACTAGATGGCCAGGAGGCCCCTTCTGGCTCACTCTGTTTCTGTGTTTCTGTGGCTTTTGACAGGGGTTTTAGCGGCCCAGGGATGTTCCCCAACATCCAACAGCCAGGGCTTCTCCCTCTGCACAGTGCCAGCTGCTTCTTCAACCAGCAGCTAAACGTCTCTAATCCTGATTTCTTTGGTTGCCAGAGATGATACGGTGGTATTTTGGCCCAACTCTTTTGTCCTTGGGTCATCTGCTGCTGGAATGGGACTGCCGGACGCTTCCCGGCACTCAGCTGTCTGGCTCATGGGGGTTCAGCTGCCCGGCAGCGGCTTTCTGGGCAAAAGAGAACCGCTCCCCTTGTCTGGAGATGCCCCAAGCTGAGCCTGGGGATCTTCTGCGTGGAACACGTGCACTCAGCCACAGAGCTGCAGCGCTCCCTTTCCGTGCTGCCAGCCGGCAGTCGCCTGTTGCCTTGCCCCTCTCTTGGAATGGGGCTTTGTTAGACTGGTCGAGCTGGTTCTGAGAGAAGCTCAAAGGCAGAGCCGAAAGCCCTCTGGGCCACATGACCCCAGCCTGCTCAGCCCCGGGGCTGGGGGCACCTCACCTGGAGCCTGCGACCTCCCTGGGGCAGAGCTTCAACCACCCAGCACATACTGGGGCTTGCCAGGTACACAGTGTAGGTTTTTACACTGGGCTGTGCCTGGGAAGGTAAGATGGTTTTTAAAAGGCCCCTGAGCATGTTCAGAGTACAGTTTGCCACAGAGAGTGAGGTCACAGCTGAGATTCCAGAAAAAGGTTTCTGAGTTCATTTCTCTCTCTCCTCATCTATGAACTGTGGCCCCTGGATTTTTATTCCCAAAGGGCCAGTGGGAGTTATGTGACATCTCCACCCACAAGACTTTATTCTGCATTTCAGCTTCCTGCACTGAGCCCCATTTTGAGAGAATTGTGACCTCTCGTGGTACATGCTGGCACTGCAGAATCTTGCACCCGGGAGGAAACGGAGACTGGTATTTCAGAGGACAGCAGCCTTCCTCACCCTGAAGGTGCCCTGCAGATACATAGGATTGCAGCTCCTATCATCCCCAGCCAAGATGCCTCTGTCCCGTGCTAATTAAGGATGATAATGCATTGCATTCCAACAGGCTGGGGAAGGCTAGCTTGCTAGCGAAGAGGCTGAGAAAGCCCGGAAGACTGCTAGGCTCGCAGAGTTCGACCACGCCAAGTCAGGTTGGTGGGGTGTTCTGCAAACAGAATTCCAGCACTTGGTGTGGCTTCATTCCTGCATTATTTCACAGGCAAACCCAGTATACTGGACAGGGATGCTTTAACTGGGAGTCCTGGACTGAGCAAGGGGTCAGACCTCATGGCCTCTTCCAACTCTACCATTCTATGAGTCTGTGTCTATTCAGAAGCAAGCCCGGGTAGACTGGCCCTACTCCCAGGTGTTCAGGTGTGGCAGCCGGCCGAAAGACCCTGATGGCACTGCCCTTGGCCTCCGTTGGCTCGTGAAAGGCCTAGGGTCAAAGATTTTGGATTCTGTCATCACCCAAATGCTCCCGATTCAACTCCCTGACGGACTCAGCCAGCCAGCCCTTTTCCATTTTCTATTTCTAGCAGCATTTCCTCGAAGTGCATCTGTTTCGCTCCACTGTTAGTGTTCTAAGTTGCGTGTTTTCGCCGCCTCCTGTTTTAATGTCATGTGTTCTATTTTTAACAGGGGATCCGCTTTTCTTCTGGAACCCTTTGGGTTGTTTCTGATTCTGGATTTGGTCAAGCCCCCAGAAACGCCGGCTGGATTGGCTACGGTGCCTTCGGTGCAGGACTTCGGGACAGACCTCTTCCTGAGAAGGGCCTCCAGACACAGCAGCAGGTCTGGCTTCACTGCAGGATGAGAAGAAAGATGCCCATTTTCCATCGAAAGGGTCCCACCCCTCACAAGACCAATCTAAAATTACCTACCCTTAGTAAGAGCATAAACATAGTTAAGCATAAGGCTTTGCTTGTCACATGAAGAAAGATGACGAGGGAGCTCATTGCTATATGCCGGTAAGTCCCAGATTCTTCCAATGCCAAGAGTGCTGCCACTCCCCCCCACCCCCCGGCCCCGACAAATGTCTTTATTACGCCGCTGAACTCTATTGGTAGTCTTTGCTGACTTTTCAGTAGCCCTGGCCTCCACAGATGTAACGGGGTGTCGATCACATCCATCTTCACAACTGTTGTACAATACTTAGTGAGCTCAAAACATACGGCAATGGTGCTTTGTGTGTGAGCATTTCACCAGCAAGAGCATCGGAGGCGATTTGCTCTGATTCTCAACTCGGAGGTATAACTTCCTTGCGCTCCTAAGGTGAGCCGGACTACCATTCCCATCATCGCCAGCATGCGCGAGGCATCCCAAGCAGGGAGCATCTTTGAAAAAGCGGTAAGAGGACTTAAACCCAGAAGGATGCCAATGATACACAGGTGTTCTTTTGGTGAGTAAAGGCAGCCGCCGGGTTGCCACGGGTTGGGTTTTTAGACGACAGTCCTCTCTTGGAGAAGCTGTCCTAACTAGTTCAAGTGTTGTTTTTCCCTTCCTTTGAAAAAGTCATTCTTGCTCGCGGCATTCCGGATCCAAAACTGCCACGCACCCTCATGGAAAATCCTTTTTATACAACTTCCACAATTGCAAGGCAGAGAACTCTGCCAGAGCTCTGGGCAGGCAGGATGGATGGAATGGCAGATGAAGAGAGAGGCACAATCAGGACAATCCTTGCCTTGCAGCGTGACTCAGGAGTGTGTCGGAACACGCGTGATCGTTCGGGCCAGCTCTTCCACGCGATGAGAGGGGAAGCTCGGTTTTGGCCCTCGCATCCCTTGCAAATGGAGAAGGCCAAAGCGATGTAGGCATGCGAGCAGGAAGAAGGGGAAGCAATCCCGAGAAAGGGCAGGGCCCCGGGGCAGGACGGTTTCTTGCATGGCGGGTTCCACCTCTGAGTCCCACCCTCGGGATTGACAGAACCAGTACCAGGTGGAGCCGTCCAGCCCCAGGGCAGCACCGCCTCCCGCTGGAGGACTCGTCCTGTGGAAAGCCGGCTTGGCACCGTGTGCACCGAGTGCTTGTGGGTCCGATCCAGCAGGGCTTTTATGTTCTTTTGTCGGCCACTGGCGCCATTCCATGCAGCCCAATGGTCCCTCGGTCTGGTACAGGGGGGCTGATTGGTCAGGACACCCCGTCTGAGCAATACCATGCCTGCTGGTACCACTGCTAGAACCCCTCCTACAGGGCACCAGCGCCGCCCCCTGAGGGAAGGAATGTCCACCCCATTCCCCTGCGGGGGTGTTTCCAAGAGCAGGTGGGAGGGAATGACGGGATAACTGCCCTTGAGAATGCTCCCCTTCCCTTCAGGCTGCAAGGACTGCAAAACCGTAAGGACTGCAGAAACCGGGTTCCTTGCAAGAGGAAACATGGCAGGTTGCAAACGCAATACAATGCAAGTGCCCTCATCCCCATCGTCTGCCATGAGACCGAAGCTGGTGCTGCAGGCTCCCAGTGCACTTTTGAAGCCAGTCGACACATGTGACCCTGAGGTGTGCCGCACCCCTGGTGTGGACGACTAGGTCCCAGCGCCTGGTCTTTCTGAGCTCCTGTGCGCTCACAGACATATCATGTCTTTCATATTACGGATTTAGGTGGCAATTCCACCTCCACCACATCTTATAAAGAGTTTTCTGAGGGTTGTCTCAGCACTCAGGGGACCCCTCGGAGTGGCACCCCCTAGGGCTGGATCTCTGACTCCTTCATTTGGAGCCCCGAATTTCTGGGAGGCCTCCTCCCTCACCACCAGAGGCACTTGCTAATATAAAGGTCATTCAGCCCCTGAATGAGCTGCCTCATCATCCACCATCTCCCCCCCCCACCCTGAATCTTGCTGCCTGACTCTTCTCCTGTATCCATACACCCCCTTTTACAAAAAGGAATCTCCTTAGGAGACCAAGGTCCTTGAAAGGCACATGCAGTTTAGCACACATGTAAATTGCCAACTGTAAATATTTGCATTTTTTTTTTCCTTGCAGGCTCGAGACTCGGACCTTTTCAGAGCCTTGCACCACCCCTGAAAGGTAGGCCAGTTTGATTATCCTCATAAATCAGCATAAGTCTGAAGCTGGGAGAATTGTGATATTGTGACAACCGCCCAGAGAGCCTTTGGGCTACTGGGCAGGATAAAAATGTATTTCATAAGTAATAATTTAATAGTAGTAATAATAATACTGTCCTAAAGCAGCAACATGGGTCCACAGCAGAGATGAGATTTCAAGCGGGCCTTTCAGACTTGTCCTATTGCCATTAATAATAACGGTGCGCTTATTTTCTGCGTGCCTATCATTCAGTAACCAAAACAGCACAAGTTGTGCATGACCTTGGGATGGGGAGAAACGCACAAAAATTAAGAACAAAACCCCTAAAGGGTGGGGGCATGAGGACCCAAATCAAAAGACCCAAACAAATTAAGCACACCCATCGGCCTGAAAATACTTTCTGGGTGTGTACATGCTGGGGAGGAGCCTGGTAAAGGCAGAGCTGGCAGAAGATGGGATCCAAAGTCTCTCTGGCCTATAATCTCGTTTCCACCAGGGGACAGCCAAGCAGGTCACGATACCGGTGGGGGGTCACAGGAGCCAAAGGAAGCTTTTCCTGGGTCTTGCTCGAGCGGCAGCTGCCCAGATCCCTGTGGGAAACTCCCAGGCCGGATGTGACGGTGCTGCTCATTAGCACCTGCCATTCGGCCTCACATTTGGTTCGGGAGGCTTCCTTCTGTGTGGTTATTATGTAGACTGTAGCATCTGGATACGGACAATCCATTTAGAGCCGCGATGGTGATTAGGGACATAATCCTACGGCTTCTAGACGTTGTCTAGACAGCAATAGGATAATTTGGAGTCCCAGCAGCTCCGGCCTTGGAAAAGCATTCTAAGGTTGGCACAGGGGCCGCACATGCAGAGCCGATTCACGCTGCCCCTGCATGGGCTGCAGCTCCGAGGCCGCAAGCCCGACTGTGGAGCTGGCTTCAAGGGGGTGTTTGGAGGGCAGTGGGGGGGCAGGGGCAAAGCACTGCCATTCTGCAGGGAATGCCTTCGGCTGCTCAGCTTGCAAACCGTGGCAAGGCATGTAGACTGGGGAAGTCAGCCTCGTGCCTCAGCTCACTCCCCACCTCCGCTCTCGTTACGGGCCGGCAATCTGTCTGTGACTTACGGTGACCCTATGGATAGGTCACCTCCGAAACGGCCTGTCCTTGAGAGCCCCACTGAGCTCCTGCAACACAAGGGAAGGGCTTTCTTTATGGTGGCGATCCATCTTGCAGCTAGCCTTTCTCTTCTTCTGCCTTTGACTTTCCCTAGCAGCCTCGGTTTTGTCAATTTTGCTTCCAGGGGCAAGTTTGGCTTGATTTGGTCTAGGACCCACTTATTCATCTTTTTTTGGTGTAGGCTATTTGCAAATGTTCTCCATTGGATGCCCATAATCCTCCATATTCAGAGGGTTGGCTTGCACTGTAGATAGACTACATCTAGATAGGGAGGTTCCATTCAGAAAGGCTGCTATCGATGATTGTTCAGTAGACCAGGAAGCTGCATATAGGGCAACAATAAAACGTAATCTGCATCTAGGCAAGGAGGTCCCATGCAGGTCTGGGACTCGGGCAAGCTGGGTTCTAGTCCCCGTTCAGGCATGCAGCCAACTGGGGGACACTGGGCCAGGCACTGACTCTCAGCCCAGCCTACCTCACAGGGGTGCTGAGCCTGAGAGCAGGAGGTGCAGCATGATGTAAGCCGCTCTGAACGCTCTGACAGAAAATGCGGGATATAAATCTAACAAAGCAGCGGGTGGGCTGCACTTAGCTAGGGAGGTTCCACTCCGCAGCGAGAGACCGCCTTTCTCTCGCCGCTGCCCCGCTTGCTGTCGTGACGGGCACGCAGCTTGCAAGCGGAGGGAGGGTCGCTCGAGCTTCGGCCCTCCCTCCCTCCATTCATTCGCTCCATTTCCTGGGTGACCTTGAGAAGCGAGGGCGCATCCAAATCTCCACCCCCGCCAGCAGTCCGGGCTCCGGCGGCAGAGCGGCCGGGGCTCCGAAGGCCCGGCCCGGCCCGGCCCGGGCCCGCCGCCGCCGCCGCCGCCGGGCGCCCGCAGCGCCCGCAGCGCCCGCCCGATCCGCCCCGCCTGCGCGCCCTCCAGCGCGGCGCCTCGGAGAGCGCGCAGAGCCAGCGCGAGCGAGCCTCCATGGCGGGGGCGGGGCGCGCGCGCCGCCCCGCCCCCTGCTCTGCATATTCGCCCCAGGCCCCGCCCCCGCCAGCTGGAGGAAGCCGAGTAGGAAGTGGGTTGCGATGTCCTTTTGTGTCCTACAGCCCGAGCGAGGAGCGAGCGCGCAGCCCCAGCCTATGGCTCGGCCGGTCCCCGGCGCGCGGGGCCACTGAGCCCCCCCGGCCGGACGCCAGCCAGCCGCCGCCGCCGCCCCGAGCCCTTGTCTGCGCCCAAGGTCAGTCGCCGCGCTCGCTGGGCGGGGGGTGCCGGGGATCGCCCTCCCCCCGCGCCCCAACCGGGCTCCATGTGACTGGTGCCGGAGGAGAAGGTGGGGAGGACCGCGCTGCGGGAAAGTGCAGCCCATCGGGGGGCGAGGGGGCTGCGTGGCCCGCGGGGGACGGCGCTGGAGGCGGGGGGCCGGGGGGCGCCCCCGCGGGGGGCCGAACATGCGGGGGGCGGCCTGAGGCAGACGCATTGGCGCCCCCAAGTGCGCCAGGACTCTCCGGCAAATAGAGGCAGGCAGGCAGGCAGGCGTACGCGCAGCCCCTTGCCAGACTTGGGGCTGCCGGGGGTTGTGTGCGTCCGTGTCCACGAATCGTGGGAAAAATACGTAGGCAGCGGGAAGAGGCGCAGATGCGCTCGTGTGGATGTTCTCTCGTGTCCCGTCGGCGGCGCTGGGCGGGCGGCGCTCCTGTACGTGCGGCAGGGGGCGCGGGCGTTTGCACAGGCATCCAGCGCTTGCTCGGAGGCGCACGCTGCCGGGTCTGGCGAGAGGCAGGCGCGAGATTACAGTCGTGCGTGCCAGGTGGGACCCCCGCGCCTGCACGGATGGGGTGGGCACCCGGGCCCGCTTGAGATGGGTGTGCGAGGCTCGGACCTGGGAGAAGAGGGAGAGCGCTTCGGTGCCTGTGCGCCAGCCCAGTTTTGTCCCCGCCACGCATGGATCTCCTCTGGCCAGGCCAGTGGAGGAGGACTGAGCCTTTGCAGGGACGCTGCATGCCTGCCTTTAGGTTGCTGGGATCAGTGGACGTCTCCCCAGCTGTACAGCAGGAAGCAGGTTCCTGTACATGGGCAGAAAACTCCAGTGCGCCAGGGTGAAGGCATGGAAAACGAGTGCCCCTTGCCTTCTCTGAGTCGACCCCACTGCCGGGCCACTGGGGGGTGCTGTGGCCTGCAAGGACCTGGGGCACTTGCCCAGAGCATGGCAGAAGGGAGCCGCAAGGTGGGGTCAAAGGTCACCAGCACTACAAGAGAGGCTGTTGTGGAGGAGCTCAGCTGAAAGCACATCATGCTCCATGCAGCGGGAAAGCGAGCAGAGAAGTGTGTGGACCTGTGCATGGCAGATCCTGACGGCTGCCATGAGTCACTTTTCTGTGTGTGTGCATGTGTGTGTGTGTACAATGCTATTTTCCCTTCCAGCCAGGAATAGACGAAGGTGTCACTATTAGACAAACACACAGTTTTCCAGGCCAATTTTGTTACCAAGGGATGCATGATGGAGTGGGAAGACCCTGGACAGGGTCGCCCAGGCCCCCTGTCTGTCCATTGCCCCCCCCCTTGCGTAAGCTCTATTTTCATTCCCGATTGGGTAAAGGATGAGGCACCTTTGCAAAAGGGGGCAAAGGTCCTCCAACTGCTGTAGCAAAAGTGGAGAAGAGAAGTTCGTGGGACTTCCTGTAGGACAAGATGCAGTGCGAGAACTTCAGACGCCTCATTGTAGG
Source organism: Varanus salvator macromaculatus (assembly GCA_023646645.1). Classification (NCBI taxonomy): domain Eukaryota; kingdom Metazoa; phylum Chordata; class Lepidosauria; order Squamata; family Varanidae; genus Varanus; species Varanus salvator. Next base: position 8,818,454 of record JAIXND010000803.1, on the reverse strand, counting down.
ATATTATCTCTGGCCCGGGGCTTTTCTGTTGAGCTCTGGTCACGAACCAAACTTGTTATTGCCAAGTAACTAATCACAGGTATTTAAGAAACATTATGAGTGGTATCCTCGGATCCTGGAATCAGCAGCCACACCAGGGAACATGTCATTCCAACAGGGCATGATTTATGTTAAATGGTTCTCTGGGATGGCTTTTTGCACCTTCCCCAAATTCTGAGAGAGATACCAAGAATCCACTCACACTAGTACAGGTTGTTACAATGAGTTCCTGGCCGGATAAGTATGGGGAAAGCTTCAATCAGTGGACTGTAGTCTATAAATCAGAAGTGTGTTTGTGGGGGAGAAGGCAATTCGCAGCGGGGTGTGTATTATCTCTGTTGCGTCGTAGTGGCAGGGAAGAGAAGTCGGATGGCAGTTGGCCGAGCCAGGAGGCTGCTCCTGCGGCTGCTGACGTTTCGCTTGCGATGTCCAGGTTGTTGCCACACTCAGAGCAGGCAGGAGCGCAGCGATGGGACGGGAGGTAGCGAGGGTGTGCCGCATGCAGGGGCGCCTGATTGTATCTCCCTGGAGTGACCTTGAAGCTGTTCTGGGCCTGTGGCTGGTTGCTGGAGCCTGAGCCAGCAGCTGGGGATGGGGAGTTGGGGGCCATGCCTAGGGGGAGGGGGGTGCCTAGCTTGCGTGGGAGAATGCCTCACAAGGGGGATGTTGTCCCCTTCAGAAGAAAGATGCCAAACATGTTAGGTTTTGGAGGGAGTTTGTAGAAACATCTGTCTGTGGGAAGAAGGCTGTGACCCCAAAGTGCCTTGTATTGACCCCCAGATACGGAGTGAGCCATAGAGGCGGGGAGAGTACACCCCTGCCTCCCATGATGCAGTGGGGCACCGCAGCCCAGATGGGCCCATTGGGACTGGGGCCCAGCTCCACCATTGCATGGCTTTGCCGTCGGGATGCTCACCCAGTGTGGCCAGGCAACCTGGAGAGGCAGCCTCTGCCCCCTAAGCCCAGCCTGGCAAACCTGGTGGGAGTGATGCTTTCCCATGGCCAGCCCCAGCCCCCGGCAGATTCTCAGGGACATCCTTCCCTTGGTCGGTTAAGTGCCCTTGAAAGCTTGCACTGATTTCAGATGGGCTGGTGGATTTGTGGCAAACACAAAGCAACCTCCAACTGACTGGGCAGGATTTGGGGTCACCTGAGTGTCTGCTCTTTAGAAGCACCCCAATCCTGTTCTTGGTTGCAGTCCTCGGGTCCTTTTCAGCAAGAAATGGATCAACGTTTTTTTTTTTTTTTTCCCAAGACACATCTTTAATTTTCACCATTAACTTTATGAGACTGCAGAAGTTGTAGCCGGGTTTTCCTCTTCTTTCTCTTTTAATCAAGAATATAAGCAACGAGATAGTTTTTTTTAAGATGTAGCTTTTTTAAAGGCAGCTAATGTCCGCCATTCGAGATGGACCAATGGCTTTTTATTAGTTTGAGCTATGCCAGTGTTATGTTTCTGAGGACACCCCCTCCCCTCCCCACACACACACACGCACACGCACACAACTGGACACCTTCAGGTAAATGAAACTTAGTGGATCCAAGTTTGTCCTCTTCATCAGGGCTACTGCAGGCTTGACAGGCAGAAATTCCAAGAGCAAGTTGGCCTTTCTCCTTTGCTCTGGTAAAAGGGCCCCTTTGCATGTTCCCGACCATCCTGCCCTTGGACTTTCACCCTCAGCCCAAGAGAGGTTTCCTGCTCAGGTCCCTTCATCCCAAGGCAGCCTTTGGTCCAGGATGCTTTTGTAATCACTGCTCCTTAACAGCGATTACAGCACCCGGTGCCAGGTTTTATCTTCTGTCCCGTCTCGCTTCCCCTTCCTGCAGCTCCTTCCAGCCATGTCGTCCCGGGAACGCCGAGCAGAGTTCTTCATCAAGACGGAGCCGGCGTCCCCAGACAGCCTTGCGCAGCACAGCCCGAGCGGGTCTTCCGACACCAGTGCCAGCGGAGCTCCTCAAGAGCTTGAGACTGCAGGGGCTCTGCCTGCTGGGACAGGGGCGTCCCGGCGCCGGCACGACGATGACCCAGACGACCCTCCAGGGCGCGGGAAGTACATGCTGAGCTCCATGCCCAAACGACTGTGCCTGGTGTGTGGAGATGTGGCCTCGGGGTACCACTACGGCGTGGCATCCTGCGAAGCCTGCAAGGCCTTCTTCAAGCGAACCATCCAAGGTACGCCCCCCCCCACCTTCACCACAATCGATGTCCATGCGTCCCTCCCCCAAAGGCGTTGACGCAAAAAAGAGCCCCTCTGGACTGGATTGAGAGGTCATCTGATCAAGCATCCTGTGTTTTGAAAACAACCAAACATCCATCTCAGGGAAGCTCACTTTCCCTGTAGTTCAGCTTCATTAGGACGCCTCCTCTGCAGCCAGACTGGTTGGGGAGGCACTTAAGTATTAGAGAGTACAGATCAAGAGGGCTGTTCCCATGGGGCCACCCTGTCCCCTTCAGGCATGTTCTAGACCCTTTTCCTAAACATTTGGTTTCCACTCCTTCCACTTTTGGTGTTGTTACCTAGGATGAGGAATCTAATGCCCATGGGCCTGATGTGGCCACAATACAGGGTTGTCCATATGCCCTTTTCCTGACCATGCCCTTGTCTTGCCTGTTGGTGACCTTCCCACCTACACATCCTACTCCCCCTGCCATTCTCAAAGGTCGGGATGCTGCTCCTCAGGCTTAATCGCTGGCGGTCCATGCTTAAAGCTACAAGATGCGTTTTTAGTATCTTGGGAGCCTCACCCAACCCAGGATTGTACCCCCGGAGGGCTTCTTCCAAAGTGAATTCAGCCCACTGCTTAAAAGATGGTGCCCACCTCTAATACGGAAAAGGGTGCAGGAAACATTTTACATTGGTAGTTGCCAGGAAGAAATACAGTTTTATATCTTTTGGGCACATCTCGACAGAAAAGCAACCTTCAATGCCCAACATGCTGCAGGCAGACTGACTGAGGCATGCTGGGAGTTGCAGGCCTGTTTTCTGTCCAAACATGTGTAAGATAGCGTTTTTAAGGGTATAAACTTGTGCGTGTTTAGACAGAAGATGACAGGAAGATGCTACAGATTGAAGGTTTTTTCCCCCCTATCTAAACATGTATAGATTTCACCTTAGAGAATTCAGGCTCCTTGGGTTGAGGTTCAGGGTGTTCTGCCAAGATCCTTCACATCTTTAACCTGCCCCCCACTGCTGAACATCCTTGCCACAAAACGTCCAACTATGGGTAAAAAGGACACCAGAGGTTTCTTCCCCTACAAATTTATCTTCTTGTTGAGGGGAGAAAAAGGCAAGCAAAAGCTATTTCAGCCAAAGCGGTCTTGTCTCATCTTGCAGCAGGGGAATTCCATAAGTTAATTATGTGTTATGCAAAGCAGTACTTCCTTAAATTGTGTCAATCCTGGACCCCACAGCCTGTCTGCTTTCTCAGTCTCTTCCATAGGGCTGAATCAGGGCTCCTGTGATATAAGCATAAAACAATCCATTTTGTCCATTTCCTGTTCCCAGCAGTAGCCAGCCAGGAGGCTGCTTGTTTGTTTATTAGATTTATCTCCCACCTTTTTTCTTTTTTTAAAAAACTCAAAGTGCCTTATATCATTCTCCCCCTCCTGTTCTCAGGCACTGTGAGGCAGGCTGGGCTGAGAGTCCGTGGCTGACCCAAAGTCTCCCAGTTGGCTGAGTGGCTACTGTATATGTTTTTAATATTGTATATTGCATATGTTTTTTAGTATTGTGAGCTGCCCCGAGGCTGTTGCAAGGGGCCCTAGAACTCGGATCGCCCGAGTCCCAGTCCCATGGTCTTAGCCATTACGCCACACCATAAACCTGCCATGACGACGAGCGCTTTCTCCCTTGCTGTCTTCCTCCACGTGAACCAGTAATTAAAAGAGACCAAATCCATCCCTCCAGGCATTCCTAGAAGGCCACACCTCTTCCTTGTGCGGCCCAAACGCCAGTCAGCCAGTATCAGTCACTGGCAGCTTTGATAGCCTTTTCTTCCAGTGAGTTTGCCCGATCCATTTTCAAAGCCTGGCCAGTTGCTGGCCAGCAGCAAGATTACCAAGTTCGCCACTTAACTATGCACTTGCAAAGAAGTCCTTCCTTTTGTCTGTCTAGAGTCTCCCACTGTTTCATTGGATGACCCAAGATTTAGTAGAAGGAGAGCGAGAGAGAAATGTCCATCTATTCACATTTTGCGCACCACGCATAATTTTATTCGCTTCAGCCATGTTCCCTTGGACTTGCCTTTTCTCGAAGTTAAAAGGCTCCAGACGTGGTGACTTCCCCCTGTGGGGATTGCCGTCCCATCCCTTGACGTTTTGTTGCCCTTCACCATCTCCAGCTCAGCCATATCTTTTTTTGAGGAGTAGCAACCCAAACCGTCCATGGTATTCCTATAAGGCAGCATTTGACAACGTCTGGCCTTCCAATGTGGGAATACTCGGTTGTGTAAGAGTAACACAAAATGGTAACAAGGTTTTCTCTCTCTCTCTCCCCCTCTCGTATTTTTGTGATGCACAAGTGCCTGCCTTTTTTGCTCTTTTACGTATCCCCCCCATTGTTTTGGCCTACAGCTCCCATGATCCCTCACTGCAGCTCCCATGAAACATCTGGAGTGTCACAAGTTGCCTAGCCTTGGTCTAAAATCATTCTGGAATCAGCAGCTTTATTTCTAATTCCTTTCCAAATGGCCCCCTATGCAGAATTCACCTTTTTCAGTAAAAAAAAAAAAAGCCTGCTTTTAGTATTTTTACTGAGTTGTGCTCTGCAACCCAAGATCTATTTTTCGGTCGGCCATCACCCGCTTAGAACTCTCAGCAGTGTATACACGAAGCTGGACGTTTTTCATTCCCCAGTGCATGAAGATGTATAGTAAACAGAACAAAAGGAAAGGAAATCACAGGAAGAAAAATGTGAAGTGTTTAGGGGCTTTAAGGTGTTGCTGGACTCTTTGTTTGTTAGCAACGGGCTAACACAGATCCCTCTCTCTAGATTTTGTAGCCCTTCCTCTCCTTCGTTATCTCTGTCTCTCCTTCTCTTAGGCAGCATCGAGTACAGTTGTCCCGCCACCAATGAATGTGAAATCACCAAGAGGCGCCGGAAAGCTTGCCAGGCGTGTCGTTTCACCAAGTGCCTGCGCGTGGGCATGCTCAAGGAAGGTCTGACTACTGGGCTGGGCCAGATATCAAATAATAAATAAAAATAAATATGGTTTGGGGCACAGACGTTGAACATCGGGCTGGCAGGACGAACGGGGTCCACTCAAGTTAGTTCGTCCAGTATTGTCTTTCCAAGGCCCTTCATCTTTTCCCCAACTTGGGGGTTTCCCTGCTTTAGCGTAGCTTTTCCCCATCCTAAAAAGTTGAGGTGAAGGCCCCTTGACTGGCAGACTGAGTTTTAGGCTGAAAAATGCTGGTGTGTTTGGTTTTTTGGCCCCTGTCCTTTTGCGCTCAACCTCATGCACCACTGGAATGCATCCCACAAGACCTCGAATTTAATCCTTGGACTGAAAGAGCTTTGACACCCCTAAACTTCCTGAGGGGCGACCAGGATGGAGTTCAGGGGAGGTGTACAGAAAGATGTGACAAGAGCCACACTTCTCTGGCAGAACACCTGCCTCGCATGTGGAAAAGGCTCAAGTTTGATTCCCAGCCTTTCCAGGCAGGGGTAGGGAAGAACCCTGCTCTGAGAGGTGCTGCAAGTCAGAGCAAAGAATACTGGGCTAGATGGACTCAGATCTGACTTGCTATTTAAAAGGTAGGGTGGCTATTGAAGAAAGGGAAGGGAGGGCAAAGGAAGAGCAGGAAGAGATTAAAAGCGGCTTTGCAATCAAAGCAGGCTACGCAGGATGCTTCTCGATGCCAGTTCGGATGGCATCATCTACCTGTTTCAGTGCTCTGCCAAGCAAGGACTTCTGGGTAAACGTGTTTTGGGTAGTAAGGACTTCTGGGTAAGAGTGGCCAAAGCTAAGGCTGGTCAGTTGAAGTTTGGAAAACGTGTGGAATGGTAGTGCTTATTTGTTTCTCCTGTTCTAACGCCTCTCTCTCTCTTCCTTGCTCCCATCCTGGCCACCAATTCTTCAGGGGTACGTCTAGACCGGGTACGAGGGGGCCGCCAAAAGTACAAGCGCCGGCCTGAGGTGGAGGGCGCCACCTACCCCAGCGCCTTCGTCACCCCGCAGATCGCCACGGCGACTGCCAAGAAACAAGGTGAGTGGCAATGAAGGCACGAGGCACCTCCGGATCTCGGCGCTTCCCCCTCTTTGGGGAATCAGGGATTTGGGGCACGACTCAAAATGGAATATTTGCTGGGCTGCATTCTGCTAAATTCAGGAACCACCCGGGCCTCAGATGCCTGGGGTTATAAAGGAGAAAGAGAGCCTTACGCTCGTAAAGTTTGCCCTGTTGTGGCCGTACTCCCTTGCCTCTCCCCTGACCTTCAAGAGCCACTGTGGCTCTCTTCTGGCATGCCTAGACACAGGGATGCTCGCTGGCTTTGTGGCAAAGCCAGAGAGAGAGAATGAGAGAAGAGGCAGGAAAAGTTGCGCAGAATTTTCCCCCAGGATGCGGTTTCTTAAGTGAAGCGTGCCCATTGCCATGGCAACTTGGATGGCACAACCCCAGCCAGAAGCAGAGAGTGTCAGCCAAGGGATTTTTTTGTGGTTACATCTCCCTATTCAGGAGAGGAAAGACACGGCACGGTCTGCCCGTACTGTCCGGAGTGGTGATGCTGTGTGACCAACCGCTCTGGTATATAGAGTAGATTCCGGTTCCTGAGAAAGGAGCATCTTGAAGAGAAAGGCAGACTAGCTTTCCACAAGTAGGGGGTAGTTACTTCTTACTCATGCTTCATAATCTAAGTGAACCTCCAGCCATGTGACTCCGGCTCTCCGCTTTGCCGCGTACCCACATGTCTCAAGTGCTATGAGATGTGAGCCTCTCCTGTCATGTTTCTGCTTTGCTTCTCTGTCCCCGCACTGCCCTGCCCACAGCTCCAATGAACACCATGGTGTCGCATTTACTGGTGGCGGAACCCGAAAAACTCTACGCCATGCCTGATCCTGCACTTCCCGACGGCCCTGCCAAGGCGGCGAGCACTTTGTGTGATCTGGCCGACCGGGAGATCGTGGTTATCATTGGCTGGGCCAAAAACATACCAGGTGAGAGAGGGGGTTGGCTAAGCTTGCGTGTGTTGTGTTGCTGGAGGTCGTGGCAGCTTCCAGTGGGTTTCGAACTCAGTCCGAGGTGCTGGAACAGGAGTGGGGACACGCAGGGCATCCCAGGCTCCCGGTCCGGCTCGTGAGCGTCTTCCAGCAGGACTCCAGAGACCTCTGTCCCCCAACCATTATTCCTTTTGTGATTCGCTGGATTTTGTGCCTCATAAAAGCTTAACATGCCTCCCCTGAGGGCTAGTTCCTGGCAGAATAGCTTGCAGATACAGCAGGCCAATCTGTGCTATTCTGGCCCTGCCCACAGCTGGACCGTAGCTGCCAAAGGGTTTCTTTGGAACTGAGTTGGGCCTTTGGGCTGAAAGACGGTCAGCGCCCTAGCGCTGGGTCTTCGTGATAAAGCCTTACAGGGCAAGTGGCAACCTGGCTCCTAAGCCACTCTCTTTCCAGCGCTGTTTCTTTTGCTAGGCCTTCTGAAACCACTTAGAATTTGAGTGTCCACCTGACATTTGGAGCGGCTTGTTTATTCTTTGATAGCACACTGTTGTGATGCCATCACGTTTTTCATTTTGGCAACTGCCCTGGGACCTTAGTTAAATATGGGTAAGAATCAGGCCTTTGGTGAAGTGGATCTGACTTGTGCATATTATGACCTCTTTTAACAGCAGCCTCCAACACTTTGAGTTTCCCTCCTGCAAAGAAAAGACCAATATAGCTCCCTCAATTTTTCAACAATACTGCCTTATGTTTTATCCCTTCCTTCCTTGGATCCCCAGGTGGCATTTCCCCCTCAACTGTATCCTTTCAGAATTTGCACAAAGAGGGTTGCCTGCACAAGTGCACCCATTTTAGACATTTGGAGGTTGCTTGGAGGCTATGCACGCTCACCCTAGGCGATTAGCAGCTGGTTTCCAAACCTGAATTAATCCCCCCTTTGACCTCTTTATTTCCTGTTCTCTGCTGCCTGGCACAGGGTTTCCAGCACTGTCCTTGGCAGACCAGATGTCTGTGCTGCAGAGCGTGTGGCTGGAGGTTTTGCTGCTAGGGGTCGCCTGGCGCTCGCTGCCCTGCGAGGATGAGATCGTCTTTGCGGAGGACTTTGCCCTTGATGAGGAGGCAGCACGGACGGCCGGGCTGCTGGAGCTCAGCGGGGTTGTCCTGCAGTTGGTGCGCAAGTACCGGGCCCTGCGCCTGGAGCGCGAAGAGTACGTGCTTCTCAAGGCCTTGGCACTCGCCAACTCAGGTGAGTCTCCATTCTGGCTGTGTGGGGTCAGGGATGGGGAGAAGGCCCAAAAAGCAGAACACACGGGATAAGGAATTACTCAAGGACGTGAGCTTCCAGCTCCTCCAGGCAGCTGCTAGCGTCGCAGCAGGATCCAGCCACCCTTCTAAAATTCTTGCAGTCTCCTGACATCCCCTATCTCAGCCTTTCCCAACCTGGTATCCTCTGGATGTGTGCCTGCTGGGAATTGCAGTCCCACTCATTTGCTGGACACCTGTTCAGGAAGGCTGGTGTATCACTTCATGGGAAATTAAAGATGGCCGGGAGGGGGGTTCACTGACTCAAGAGGAGACCCACCTTGTAGAGGCCCTGCGCAAACACTGAATGGGCCCCACTTCACGATAGGAAGTTCACGCCTGGGTCATGAAGGCCGCAGCCCTCTTCTGCTTCTCTCACTGTTCAATTGGTTTCAGAGGTGTGCTGCTTCAGATCTCTGAACGTCAGGCAGCTGTCGCGGCAAATCAAATTCATCCCCCCTGGATTTGTTTAATCCCCCTTTAAAACCCTCTAGTGAGCTCCATAACTTACTAGACATTGCGTGGGGTCACTGTCTGACTCTCCAACCCATCTCCTTCTTGAACAACCCCAAGTATTATGAAAGGAACTCTTCCCCCACCATTCCACATAAGTTTAGAAGGTTTGATCATGGTTGTTTCTCATCTCCTCTTGCAAATAAGAAAATCCCAAATGTTTTAGCCTTTTAGGTTTTCAGTTGAACACTTTTATTTGGAAAAAGACTCACTTGCAAAGCAGAAAGAGAGACTATTTTACTGATTACACTATTTCCTTTAAAAAAATCCGCCTTGTTCTTAATCTGAAGCAGCTAATAAACTCTAGAAAGTATTAAAAATGAACATATTAAACAAGCAATAGGGGTGTGGTGAATCATCTTAGAAACTGAGCTGTGCAGGTAAGCATTGCTCCCTATTAAAAATATTCCTTTGCTTGGTGATTTTAATTTGGCTGCTTTTGATTTCCGGGGTTGGAGTCTTTAGGAGACCAGAGCTGCTCCTGTTCTGAGATTTCAGCTCTTTTACTTAGGGACTTCAAAACAAAACATGAGATGTGGGCATTCGGTCTTTACCTTACAGCATTCAAACCAAGCTTGACACGCCAGGTTAACATTCAGTTTCGTTTCCCTCCTTAACGTGAACCAGGCCGCAGAGGTGAAGTGGGCAGGATTTCCATCTTTTCTTTCCCTGTCAATTTTATTGGTGGCTTTCATTTTCTGAATATTTTCCTGACTTGAGTAAATGGGTGGACACGTGGCAAGTTTCTCTGGTGGGGATGGGGTGTTTTCTTTTCGAAGGCATTGCATTTAATCTTGCTTGATTGAGACTGACTGTCATGTTGAGCACATGGGGTTGGATCCAGGATGAATGAAACATCCCTCTGCCTCATTTTAGGGACCCCCCCCTTCTTTTCCACACATACCAAAGCTCACCTCATTGGAAAGGATTTCAAGGGACTGTCAGCGGGAAATCCGGACAATTGATTCAACTGGAATCTGAATCCAACCCATTGTTCTCTTTGCTTTCTCTGCTCTTCTGTATGGACTTAATGTTCTCCTTTCGGTCTGCCTCCACCACTAAACCTGTGGCGTATGGTCTTGCTTCTTGCTTCTTCCCTGTAAGGCGAGGCTCACCAGAGACTTTTGCATTGGTTGCTAGAGCTAGAGCTTGCTGTTACTTAAATTCAGGCGCCTTTTCAAAACGCCGTGATCTGTTGTTTATGCTGAAGTTTAATTAGCGTTTTGGCATTTGCAGATGAAGTTTATTCTCCTGTTGTCTTTTGTCTGGGCGATGGCATTTGCAGCCTTCAATTTGGTAAACAAACCGATGTTGAAGCATGGCACAGAAATGTCACAGCAAGTGGAATAAAAGCCAGGTTTCCGTGCTGTTTCGGTTTGTGCTTTCGAGCACCAGGCGTAACTTCCCCAAGAGGGTCTTGCATGGTGGCAGGGTGGGGACTTTTGCTTTGGGTCCGTTCTGTCCCATTCAGGGACTCCTAAAGATGGAGTTGCTGCATTGCCGCATGTGTTTCTTTCTCTCCTGCTCCCCCCAATTCTCTCCAGACTCCGTGCACATTGAAGACATGGCGGCCGTGCAGCGACTCCGGGATGTGCTGCACGAGGCCCTTCTGGAATACGAGGCATCGCGCCGCCCAGAGGAACCGCGACGAGCCGGACGCCTCCTCCTCACGTTGCCCCTGCTGCGCCAAACGGCCACCCGCGTCCTCCACCACTTCTACAGCCTCAAACTGGAGGGCAAGGTGCCCATGCATAAGCTGTTCCTGGAGATGCTGGAGGCCATGATGGACTGAAAGCTTAGGCCAGGGGGCAGGATCTGGGGAGTTGGGGGAGCCCAGGCACGGCGGGGCACGGCGCAGATGATCAGGGGTGGGCGCGGCGCGGCAGACGGAGGCCTGGTTCCCCTTCCCCCGGCACCCTCGCCACTGCTCATCTGCGCAATGTTCCAGGCATTTCAGTGTATACAGCCGTAATAATTGCCCATTGCTTCGCACTGAGGCCGACATCAAGGAAACCCCCGCCAGGGATGCAGCGGAGAAGGGTTTCGACCCAGCCAGAGCGCCGAACCTTCCTGGGCGTAAGGGTGGGACTGACGCATGGGGAGGTGGGGGGGGGAGGTGGAGAACGTTTCGACATTCACACGGAAGCCATACTTTTGATTTTAATTTATTAATTTGCGGAGGGGTATTAGCTACTGTAGCTCTAGCCTGGAAGCCATATTAGAATAGCGTGGCATGAAGGATTAGGCACTGGCGTGCACGTGTGGGTTTGGGGATAGGGGCTGAGCCGTGTGTTCTTGCCCCCCCCCCCCCCCCGGTGTAGCTACCGATGGGCGTGCGTGGAAGGCCTGGATGTCACACTTCCTCTTCGGACAGCCCCTTCCTCACCCCCAGACCCTACCTTCTGTTCGTCCCTGGGCTGGGCCCAACCAAACGCACCTTAACCTGGGGCATAAGAGCAGCCTCATTGCTTTATGCCCCTCGGCATAATGAGGGAGGCAGGAGGTGGGCAGAGGGACCCCAGCATTCCTTGGCCTTCCTTCTGTCCCTTCGCTTCTGAGTCTTTGTTGGGCATCTCTCAGGGGAGGGGCACTCCCCCGCCCCCAAGGCTGCCTCCCTCCCTCCCTCCCTCCCTCCCTCCCTCTGGGAATGTCGCATTATCACTTTTGAGCAATAAAATAAGATTGAGGGTGGGGCGTGTGTCTTACGTTGTGCTTTGCATGGAGCCTGCCTGAACTTCTGTGTGTGGCTGTTAATGGTGGAGGCAGCCTCTGCAGACGGGAAAGGCAGGGCCTTTACTGCTCCATCTGGCAAAGTCTCTTCACTGATTTCCCTTGTAGCAATAGTTAAAAAGGCAATTCTGCTTTTTTTCAGGTGTGATTTCCTCTCTCCTCCACCCCCCTCCCGAGACTCATCATACCAACACTATCTTCTGTCCAAAGCAATAAAAACACTTCTTCCCATTTCCCCCTCAATCCCCTTCCTAGTCGCTAAGCCAAGGAGGGAGGCTGCATGGCCTAAAGCTGAGAGCCGTGTACATAGCAATATATTTTATTGTATATTTGTTGCAGGAAAAAGAGATCTACCCCATTTCTGGCTCACTTCCCCCAAGGGCAGGGCTGCAGCCTCCTTTGCCCTCCTGGGGAAGGGGGAGGAAGGTGGCAGAAGAGTCGCTGGAGGTGGTTGTTTTTCTCTTCTTTTTTGTATTAAATTATGTGTGTGTACATAATTATAAATACCTCTGATTTGTGTATAGGCGGCTACACATACACATTCATAGAGAGCTCTATTACCGAACAAATTATAAAAAGGCTGCCGCAGCCTAAACAAAACTGATGCTGTCCGTTGTCTTCTTGTATATCTGCTGTGATGTTGGAGAAAAACACACCAGTCAGAGGGGAAACGAGCTCCCAGTTTTGCCCAAGTAACTTTCTTCAGGCTGTGCCTCTGCTGGAAATTACAGCGGTCCAGCCCAAAACTCTTGGAGGGTGCCAGTTTAGGGAATATTGCTTCAAAACATTTGGTGTGCTGGGAACATAACTCGTTCCCCACACCCCCCATGTGTGTAACAGACATTTCAAGAGCTACTTCCCTGAGCTGGCAAAGCTGTTACGGTCCTTCCACACCCCCTTCTAATCTGAAATTTGGTAATCTCATGCAACCAGCCGCAAGCCAGAGCATCCCAGCAGTCACTGGGAGCACCATGAAAATGGCACTCTTTCCCATCTGATTCTTGAAGGTCAGGAGAGGAAATTAACCTCCAACTAAAGGCTAAGAAAGAATCCAGCGGTGAAGGGGCAGGGATGTCGGGCTGCAGGAGCATGGCAGCAGAGGACTGTACCACCAGAGGCTGCAGGTAAGGAAAGCTTTTTTCCAAAGCTGCCCCGGATGAAAAAACACCATATATCGCCCCAAACCTTAATGCACAAGGGAGACAGCAGTTAGCGCTAAAGTGGGGGGCAGGGAACCTGTGCCCACTCCTCAGATAATTGTCTCCAACCCCCACCAGCCCCAGCCAGTAGTCAGATATGGGTATTAGAGTCCACCAGCATCTGGGAAGCCAAGGGTTCCCTCCTTGTGATCTAGAGTCTTTTATTCCTGCTGTGCTTTCAGCAAGCAAGGAGTTGGTGTTTCGTTCAGTATACTGTTGAGAGCACTCCGAAACTGTGTGTTTTCCCTAGAGTATATTCTTGCAGTCCATTATGTCAGCTCCAGGTTCTATGATAGAGGTGGGGAATTCCTCCCTCATAAAATTCGGCTTCTTCAGGGCACATGCCAGCAAGAGGCAGGACCAAAGCCAGTACCGAGTGAGGCTACAGTCAAAAGTCATAGGTTGCCTCCTGTCTTATTTCCCAGCATGGTAAAACACACTGTGTAGTCTTGGGCAGTCTTGGTGAAAAGTTTAAAGGTTGAGAGGTGAAAGGGATCAACACAGCAGATGGTGATGGCCTAGCAAACTCCTACGCATTTAAACCACTGCGGTTTCTTCCGCCTAAGAAAAGAGATTTATTTATGCCCAAGCAGAAAACAACAACCTGGAACATGTCCAGAGGGTCTCATTCCCCCAAAGAAAAGAAAATAGGGGTTTCCCTTCCACAGGAAGAGGTCACCCAAGTCTCGCTTCAGCACAAAACCAGTTCATGTTTCTTCTTCGCTCAACAACATGTTGGGTATGCCCTTGGTTATGGGAAACTCGCGTCCAGTATCTGGGCATTTCAGGACACCTTCCACCACCTCCACCTGCAAAAGAAGAAACTTCAAATAAGCTGTGGGTAAACGGAGAGGCAGCCTGCTTTTGGGGTTGAAAACAGGCACGAGAGATGAACACTGTGGCATTAAAAAGAAAAGCAGCTTAAATTCTATTCCTAGAAAAGGGAACTGCATCCGCTTTGCCTGAAGAGAGATTTCTGTTGGCCACAAGGTGAAAACCTGGACGAACAGGAGGGTCTCTTACCTCCATCAACACATGATGCACTTTCCGAAGAAAATCCTCATCGTCCTTGTAGTCGGGGATGAGTTCTGAAGGCAAGTCTGATCGTTGGCCCAGCTGCAAAAGGGGTGTGCGAAAAGGACAGGTTGGCTCACTTTTGCAAAGGCGAGGGGGCGAAATAACTTAATCAGGGGATACTGGAAATTTTACCCCACTGATACATTCTTGGTAGTATTTGGTTGCCCAGGGGGTGGCAGAAGATGAGGCTGAGCTTGATCCGACTTCACAAAATCCTCCAGACCACAGCCCTCCACATACTTTGTACTACATATTCTCCCTGGATTCTCTCTGGATTTTTTCCTACCTTAAGACCACATCCACTGTCTGGAAAGTGCCAATATCCTATCCTCCCTCACCTTTTTCTCCACCAAATAAACCTCTGATGCACCATGCCTTGGTATCTTTCCCTTCCTCTGCTGGGTCAAGCATCCACAGCTCTTAGCCTAATTTCAAGAGCTCTTGGCAAGCTGATAATCAGTTGAGACCTCTGGCAAGATCCGTCTCCTGCTGTCCCCAGCAGCCTGCTGGCAGCAGAGAAAGAAACAGAAAGGAGTGGGCAGGAGCGAGAAGGCGTATAGATGGCATGCAGACCCTGGTAATTATTTTATTTAGTATTGCATATATTAATAAGAAGATTCTCCTGAAGGAATGAGGCCCACAACCAAAAATAAAAATTATGTCTCTGCACTGGATGTAGAAAACTTTTCAACCAACTTATCCAGTCCACTCGATAAAAGTTGGCTTATTTCGTGATTTACTAATTCTATTGATACCTCACCTTTTCTCCTGCAAGAAACCCTGGGTGCTTCAAACAATCCTCTTCACATTATCCTCACTGCAATCTTGTTAGGGCTGAAGCCCAACGTCACCCAACAGACTGAGTGGCGATTTGAACCAAGCCTCTCTAATCCCAGCCCAACAGTAACCACTGCACCACACTGCCTCTCCATTTAGCTTTATTTAAAGCATTTCTATAGCATTTGATTAGCATAACGTTCTCAGATCAGTGTACCTTTCAGTGCAGATTCTTGAGTCGCTTATGGCAAAGTTAAGGAAATACAAAGCACCACTACAATGTCTAAAAACACAAGGAAAATGTAGCCATCAGTTGCAGCTGAGCAAGAAGAAACAGATTCATGGAGGATCTGACCAGTTAAGACAATGCAGAAGCTCCAGTGACTGAAGTAGATGCCTTTCGACACCAGGTGCTAGAGAGCGTAAACAAGAAGTTGCCACTGGGCTCACGTCTTGCTTGCGAGGTTCCTGTAGCATCGGCTTTGCCACTCTGCAGTCTGAACGCTGAACTAGAGAGGCTGATCCAGCCAGGACAGGTAAATATAGACGATGGAACTCACTTCCACAAAATGTAGTGATGGCTACAATTTGGATGGCTTTAAAAGGAGACTGGAGAAATCAATAGAGGAGTACTGGTCTGATTCAGCAAGGGTTGCACTTGTCTTTTCCATCCTGCCCCCTAGCCCAACAACCGTGACTCACACTCTCAGCTGCTTCCATCAGAGCTCCCCATTCCAATTTGGGAATCGTCCGGGCAATGAACTCCGGGTTGAAATCTACATTCTTCACCTTCACCTCTGTAGCCTGTTGGAAGAAAATGGAGGAAGAACAGCAACTTTAGACAACAAACCATGATCAGCTCTTCCTTCCTCCTCCTTTCCCACGGGAGGGAGAGGGAAAGAGAATATCAACTGAGGATCACTTAATATCCTCTGCAACATGAAGTCCCGGGTTCAAGATTTCATTTTAGCCATATACTTACTAAGGACATGAACCGAGGCAAGTTGATACAGAAGAGTCCTACATTCCCCAGCTAGCAAGAAGTCTTCCTGGTTTAATAGCTTCTTTTAAAACATTATATAATCATTTTCTTTGGCAAGGATATCCTCCTGGATTTCCAGAACACAATTTCCTATTACCTACAGAGGAGAGTGGGTTTAATCTTCCAGTATCCAAGCTTATCTTTGGGCACATATTTTAGCTTCTGTTGCGGGCCAAAGTAGAAAGGCATGGAATTCAATTCTCCTTTGGGATCTGCTTGAATTTCAACACCATGAAACCTTGTGGAATAACCCTAGTTTTAAAATAGTAAATCTCCTTTTTGTGGGGGAGGGGTACAAGTGGGGACTCCCATAATATTACCGGTTTGGATCTACTTTTTTCTGCTGATGCCACTTTTTCAAATGTTGATGTTTTAAAAGCAGAGTTTGAGATATCACAGAGTGCTTGTCAGCAGTTTATTCAAATCTTTATTTCAACTTTTTGATCCTGATGCATTTTGAATTCTAAGAGTCTTTACACAGTTAACCTGTGGATTTCACTATCACAAGATGAAGACACCAGCTCTGAAAGACATGAAAGGCAAGAGAGAAATTCGGGCAGAATTAGGCTACTAGTCGAAATGGCTATAGATTACTTCCAGGATCAGATGCCAGTTACAACAGGAAAAGCTGCATAGACTGCTAAAAAGCACTCTGATAAATCAACAGCAAGATGGAGTTACTGCTCTTGTGTCCTGCTTTTGGGCATCGCAGAGGCATTTGGGTGACCTGCTCTGGAAGGGCCTCGTGTTACTGAATCTTGGGAAGACCCAGATACAGTTATGAAATGCACTGGGTGACCCTACGACCAGCCATAATTTCTGAGCATAACCTCCCCTGCAGGTTTGTTGTGAGGATAAAAAGGGGTGGCGGGGAACCAAGTATATGGCACTCAACTGGTTGCAAAGATCTAATGATGTGGGAAAGAGAGCCAGTATGGAGCAGTGGTTAAGAGCACTGGGACTCGGGGCAATCTGGGTTCCAGTCCTGCTCGGCCATGGAGCCAACTGGGTGACTGAGCCAGTCACTCTCAGCCCAACCTACCGCACAGGGCTGTTGTTGCGGGGCTAAGATTGAGAGCAGGAGTTGATGTAAGCCGCTTTGTAAGGAAAGGTAAAGGTTTCATGCCTGACTCTAGGGGGCGGTGCTCATCTCCGTTTCCTGGCCGAGGGAGCCAGCGTTTGTCCGCAGACAGTCTCCGTGGTCATGTGGCCGGCATGACTAAACACCGAGGTGCACGGAGCGCGGCTACCTGCCCACCGAAGTGGCACCTTTTCACCTACTTGCATCTGCATGCTTTCGAACTGCAAGGCTGGCAGGATCGTTAAGGAAAAGCAGGCTATAAATCATCACGAGCTACTCGCAGGGTGGCTGCTGACTTAACGGGCTGGGCAGAGAAAGCACCTTACCGATGCTATTTCTCGACCACCAAAATTACGGGGCACCTCTAAGAAAGAATCTGGCCGAGGAGGAGGAGGGCGAAGCGTGGCCGCTGCTTGAAATCTTTACCCCTCCTGTTTTACACTGCAGATCTGGGCGCAGCCTATGGAAATCCCCCTTACCTGGATCCGAAGAGGAAATCCTCCACCGGGGCGCACTCCCCGCACGTGAGAAGTGAGCATGTTGTGGGTCAGCAGCTTCATGTTTCCAGAGCGAGAGAGGCGCGTGTGCGCATGACCGTGTGATCAGAAGCACTTCCGGTTTTGCTCAAAAGTAAGTGGCGTTGCCCGCCCGCTTCCGGCGGCCCGTGTGCTCCGTCCTTTCCGCGCCTGGGAAACGCGACCCGCGAGTACGATTGTTCCGGATGGTGGGTTTTGTTGTTGTTGTTTTTAAGTTACGGGCCACGTGCAATTGGCTGTTTTCTTGTTTGCTTGCCAAGGTCGTCTGCAAGCCACGTGGAAATGGATATAGTGCTACGAGTTTGCAAAGGGTGAAGTCAATAGGAAATAGGAAAGCTTGTTGAAAACCACACATTAGGCTCCGCAAATCAAAGCAAATCTTTGCAAATAGATTTCCTCTGCGGTCAGTTTCAAGGCAAAGTAACGTAAAATTATCCTGCAAAGAGGATAATTACTTTTCTCAGAAGTAAATCCCGCGAAGTACAGTAGATTTACAAGGAAATACGCAGTGTTGTCAACCGAGCTTCGCCTCGCGGAGAGTTTAGAAATTTAAAACATAATTCATAAAATGAATATTTGCATCTGATCTCACCCTTGCAACTATTGAGAGTGTGTTTACTTGAATGTAAACCCCACTGAGTCCAAGATTAAATTTGTGTAAGTCAAATGGCAACCCTTCCTTGGAAGTAAACCCCAGTGAAAGCAGTGGATCTTTCTAAAAAAAAACAAAACCCCAAAACACCCACAAAGTGGGACTGGACGTAGCAGGTTTACCGAAGTCAATGAGGCTTACTTCCAAGAAGACGAGTGTTGTTCGCATTTACTCAGCAGCCGGGTAATCCACACTTACAGCGCTGCATCCCGGCTTTACCGGGGAGTCAGCGCTCACCGATTTCAGCGGCACTTGTTTACTAGTAAGCATACATAAAGTTTCGTTTCCCTCTCATTTGCATTTCCCCCAAAACCCACACCCTGCGCTGCAGCGAGGTGGGCTGCCCACCCATGCACGCTTTCGTGCGAGTAAGGCCCGTCGGAACCAGGGAAGCTTACTTCCGAGTAAATACGCTTTAAGAGGATTGAGGCCGGGGCCGCAAATAGCATGCAAATGAGATGCAGATTTCCCACCCGCGCACCCACCCAGCCACCCTTGCGGTGGGGGAGCCGGAGAACGCGCCAAGGGCGCTCTGCGCTTGCACAACTTCGGGCGGCGGGGGCACGTCGAAGGCCGCGGGTTGCCATGGCAGCCGTCACTCAAGCGATTTCCATGGCAACGGGGTGGAGCGGGGCGGGGGCGCTGCGCCTGCTGCGCCGCGGGGGGCCGAGCCCAGGTTCCCCGCCCGGGAAAGGTTGGGCGGCGGCGGCGGCGGCGGCGACCCTCCCGCGGGCCTTCTCCGTGCGAGCTCCGGCCATGGCGGCTCTCAAGGTGAGTGCGCCCCGCAGAGCCCGGCCCCGGCCCCTCCGGGCAGCAGCCCTCGCGGGGGAGCCGCCCCACGGAGGGCCCGCCGGCCCCCGAGAGCGCCTGCCCTGGGCGCTCCCCGTGCACGCCGTGGCGCCGCGCGTTTCCCTGACCCGAGCTGTTGCAGGTTGCGCAAGAGAAGCCCCCCTCCCCATAGAGCCGCTTGGTCCTGGACTAGGGCTTGTTCAGTGGAAGGCTCCCCCCCATGCATAAAAGCAGCCCCACAGAAAGCGGGCTGGCCCCTGGCCCCATAGAGCAGCCCCACAGAGGACGAGCTGCTCCCTGACCCCCCCCCCCCGAACACGCGCTCGGTGTAATGGAAGAGCAGGCTCCTTGGGTCTGTTAGGGGGTGCCAGGCCCGGGCAAAAGAGCACCCCAGGGCAACTGCACAGCCTCCCCCCTCCACCCCCCCCCCGGTCCGGTGCCCTCCAAGTGCGTTGTGCTGCAGCTTTGGTTGTCCCCAGGCCACTGTGTTGCCAGTGGCTTGTAGGTGCAGCGAGAAATGCCCTTCGTGGCAAGAGACTGGACCTTGTGCACAGCTCTGGAATATCAGCTCTGGGAGTGTGCGAGGGAAACCCAGGTCAGCAAGAGCCGCACCGCAGCCCTGAGGAAAAGGGGCACTTGGATGGAATGCAGGCCCTATATGTGTGTGCCAAAACCCTATGGAGCTCCCCCACCCTCCAAGAAAAAGCCATATAGTGGGTGGCTTATATCTTCTAGCGCCATGTCTGCAAAAGGAGCTTCATGAGAGGTTAGACTTACAGAGACCAGCCCTATAGAAAACCCCCTAGAAACAAATACTGAATAGGGTTATTTATTGAATGGGCTCTGCCAGAGGAACAAAAAGGGCAGGAAAACATTGCTTTAAAAGAACAGAAAAAACCTTGTGCCATAGAATAATACGTATTTTACTTGATGGCACTCCTGTGGGGTAAAGACTATTAGAAAGTCAGGAGGTGGGGGTTCAGCACTTAGTCAATTAAGTCCACGTTGGGTTTTTCCAATCAGACATCCTCCAGATGACTTGGGCTATAATGCCTATCATCCTTAGTTAGATATACTGGGAGTTGTAGTCTAAAGACACTTGGGCGGGACTAGGTTGCAATGTGTCTGTCCCTCAGCCACATGCCTAGAGAAATTACCCTCTTTAAGTAGTATTTTTGGGGACCTGTCAATTCCATATAGGGGTGTGAATTCCCCAGGAGAATACGACTGTACTGTAGACACTCCATTTAACAACCTGTTTAAAACACATAATGGGGGCAAAGCTAGTTGGATGACTAGACTGAGTTCTCACATCTGGGCTAAGGTGGGAGGAGAGTTTTGCTGGGCTATTGTGGGTGAGAACATCTGGATACACAGGGTGTTTTCTTATAGGTAAGGAGGCATAGACTGCCCTTTTTTGTCCTTCGCATGCTTCCGTGTAGTTGGAACTGACCCAGGACAAGTTCTGGGAAGAAAGAGAACTTCTATGCATTTTTAACCTCTGCTGCTTTTCTTCTCATTTAGGTTGGTGACAAGCTCCCGAGTGTGGAGGTCTACGAGGGTGACCCAGGGAACAAGGTGAACGTGTCGAGCCTCTTCAAAGGCAAAAAGGGCATCTTGTTTGGGGTTCCAGGAGCATTCACACCTGGTTGTTCAAATGTGAGTTGAGACCCCGGGTATGTCTGTCCCTTTTTGCATGTGACATCTTCCTTGATGGAACGGCAGTGGCTGGCTCTCCAGTACTGGGCCAAGTTTAAGTTGGTGCGTGATATTGATGCGTGAACCCTTAATAGCTTAGCTTATTAATAGCTTAGCTTAATAGCTTAAATAGCTTAGCACCAGGATACTGGGAAGTGGGGCTTCTCTTTTTCCCACCCCCTGGTTACTGAGGTCTTCACATGGAACTATCTTAGGCACTCCATGGGTGGCTCAGTGGGAGCAGAGCCTTCAGTGCATTGGCTCTGTGGAACTCCCTGCTTCTTGATGTCAGGCACCAAGCTCATATTTTCTTCTGGCCACTGTTGAAGACATTTGTCTTCCCACAAGCCTAACCTTCCCTGACTGACCAAGCATGGCTTTATTGGCAGACTTGAATTTTGAAGGTTTGAAGGGAAAATCCTATGGGACCTGTACTTCATCTGAAGGTTCAAATTCCCCATTCCATAGACCAGCCAATTTTGGAGTGAGGAATTGAAGAATTTGTTCTACACTTTCTCTCAGTTGGTACAGAAAGAACTGTGCTGGCTGACCACTGAAGTTGGGAAAGTGACTTTGGGGAGGAGGGGAAAGGAGCATTTTGGTGAGGAGAGGTGTAAAAATACAAGATCTCCCGAGGCCTCTCCTGCCTCCTTCCCTCCATCTTTAAAATGCCGCAGTTGGATGAGGGGGAAAACAGCTGTCTAGTGAAAAATGAAGAACAGGGCAACAGAAAAATTGAAATTTGCTGTTGCTGCATCGCTGCTCTGCGCAGGGCAATCATGAATCTCCAACATTCAGGAGCTTGTGGACAAAAACAACTGGATTAGAGTTCTGTCCCAATACAGCATGTTTATTTGATTCATCACTTGAGAGTTTTATTGGACATAGAGCACGATATAAATAAATAGATCTCCTAAATAAAAAAATGTTCATGATTAAGTCTTGATTTCAAGAGCCTTTGGAAAGCCAGAACCTTTAAAAAAAAATCCCTTGGAACTCAAAAATATGCTCGGGTAGCATTCTGGAAGTTTTCCTGGTAATGATGTTGAGGCAAAATGCAAACTGTTTCAACTTGCAGCCTGTGCCAGCCGGCATGGTTGGGCCTTGTAGGCCTTTCTTTCTTTTAAACCTGTCTAGGTTTGTGCCATGATCTGTGCTCTCCCGTCCTCTTCAATACAGACCCACCTTCCAGGCTACGTGGAGAAGGCAGGTCAGCTCAAGGGTAAAGGCGTGGAGATAATCGCCTGCTTGGCCGTCAACGATGTCTTCGTCATGAACGCGTGGGGAAAGGCTCATCAAGCCGAGGGAAAGGTAAGTAATGCGAAAAGGGGGAGTGTATTTTAAAAACTAACCCCAAAGCTCCCAGGTTTCTAGTCCTTATGGTTGTAGTATGTTCAGAAGTGTGCAGATAGTGTCTGGTGAAGTCTTAGAGGTCTAGGAAGTGGATGACTAAGAATTTTGGCAGTTGGATGGGTGGGCCTTCAGTGACTTAGCGCCTCACAACATTGCACAAGGGTTGTATTATTTCTCAACTTTCCTGAAGCACTGCACAAGGCCCAGATGTGTGCCCTGGTGTTGGTGGCCAGCCCCTTCGGCTTCCTTCCTTCTCTGTCAAAGTGGAAAGCATCCGCATTGGGCAGAGGCACTCTTATCTTTAATGAAATTGTATCTTTGTAAAGCTTTTCATTGTTGCCCACTTTGGGGATGATCTTGGCTGCTAGCAAGGAATAAATATAATGAATAAAGCCGGGTTGGGGAGCCTGCAACCCAGGAACGAAATACAGCACTCTGGGGGTCCCAGTCCAGTCCTGAAGGTGCCCAGGTGGTCACACCTCTTTCCCCAGACCCTGCTCCTTTCCTCCCGATTGTCACTCATTTCTTGGCTTTGTGCAGCCTTTCCTCCCAATTGAAAAGGTTGCAACACATCTGGAAAGACTCGGTTCCCAGCAGTAAGTGCTTTAAGCTAAAAATTAATCCCCTTCAGCTCTGTCTACCACTCAGACACAGGCCCCATTGTCTCTGAAACTGACTTTGTTTCAAAGAGGTTCCGTATTCCTGAAATAAAAGCTTCCACTTGCTGGCCTGATTTGATTGCTTCACCGTGTTACTTTTGAAAATCTTGTGGGTTGAGCACAGCTGCCGTGGCGATCATTGCTTGGGCCAAGGCTGTTCCTCTGCTCAGGGAAAAGGAACCAAAACAGGTTGCCTGCTGGCCTGTTTGCCTCCCCCACCCCACCCCATTAGCGCAAGGTTGCGCTAATACCCAATACATAACTGGTATTAGCCCAACCTTGGCAGAATATAATTCGGACACAGGCGAGTTCTGTGTGAAGCCAAGAAAGAGCAAAGATGGAAGCCCCTTCCATTCCCTTGAGCCTGTCTCTCCAGGTAGCCAGAGGCTCCTCATTAAGCAAACACCTTAATCCAAGGGTGGTGTGTTAATGAGCTGGAGGAGGGGAGGGAAACAGGTAGCGTTAGCAAGGCTGGAGGGAGTAGCTCTGGCGCTCACGTGGCAGGACCAGGTAAATTTCTGCAGGTCCAAAGAGCTGAACAACATACTCTGTTAAGTGCATGGCACAGAGGTGAGATATTTCTTGCCCACACCAGTTATGCCGGGCGGGGTGGGTAGGGGGGGGTATTTAAAGAAATATGTGTTTGGATGGAAAGCTGTAACTCCCACCACCCCTCAGATCGCTCGCACAAAAATAGAAGTGTTACGGCCACTTCCGCTTTGAGTGGTCCAGCCTTGGTGTCCAAGCTTCACGCTGCAAGGGACCAACATAGAGAAAGTAATTTTTCTCCCTCTCAACGCTCAAACCCAAAAGGGTCATCCCATGAAACTGATGGTGGGAGGTTTGGGGCCAATAAACGGAAGTCCTTCTTCTCACAGTGTATGGTTAAACTATGGAATTCACTGCCTCAGGAAGTGGAGATGGCGGTCCATCTGGATGGCTTTAAAAGGGGATTGAGTATTTCATGCAGGAGGTGGCTCTCAGTGGCTACTAGCCTTGCTGGCCATGGGCTGGTTCCTTCACCTGGCGTAAATCGGCGCTTCGGACTTGAATGATGGCAGTGAGGTTGGAGTGTGTCACCCCTCAGAAATGGGTATTTCCCAGTTGTGGTTCGTGCATTCAAACAGCTGTAATAATCTCATTTTTCGCAATGTTCTTTCAAGCAGCTCTTATCTAGGGCATAGCATTGGGGAAAGCAGGCACAAGGCAATATTCTTGGCTCTTTTTCCTAACTAGTATACACTGAGATAGGGACTGCAGGTAAACCGCTGTGCTGCTGGGCAGGTTGATCGAAAGGTGGCCGGTTCGAATCTGCACAACGGGGTGAGTTCCCGTTGCTCCGTCCCAGCTCCTGCCAACCTTGCAGTTCAAAAGCATGCAGATGCAAGTAGGTGAAAAGGTGCCATTTCGGTGGGCAGGTAGCAGCGCTCCGTGCACCTCAGTGTTTAGTCACGCCGGTCACATGGCCACAGAGACTGTCTGCGGACAAACGCTGGCTCCCTCGGCCAGGAAACGGAGACGAGCACCGCCCCCAAGAGTCAGGCGTGGCTGGACATAACGTCAAGGAGAAACCTTTACCTTTTATACACTGAGATATGTGCGAGGCTCTGGAAGAAACTACCGTGGCTTCTGGGTGGAGTGCATTTCCACTCCACACCATAATAGCCTTCCTACCATTCTTCTGGTGCAGTCCGTGCGACACTCCCCCTCTCCTCCACAGGTGCGGATGCTGGCGGACCCGACAGGAGCATTTGGCAAGGTACTGACTGCTTATTGGATGTCCTGGTGGGGTTTCCATCTTCCTTGGCTCCCCAAACTGCACATTTATGGTAGGGATGTGGGGTGGGGGAAACCTTTGGGACGGCCTTTTATGCATCCTCATATTAGACGATACCGGACTATGAGAGTGGAGGAAAGCCCTGCCGGCGCTCTCAGGCTCCGGTGCGACTGGCAAAGCAGGTGGAAATGCTCAGCCCCATGGGCTTTGTTTTTCTGCACCAAACTCTTTTTGCTGTCTCTTGCACCATCCCAGAGCCTTTTAAACATTGTGCCTGCCAAAGCGTGGCTTTTCAATATTACTATGGTTCGGGTTACACGGAGCCATCCGTTCCTTCCGCTGCTCTGGGAACCTTACAAGCCCCTCCTTTTTGTCTTTTCCTCGACAGGCTACAAACCTGTTGCTGGATAAGGAACCCCTCCGGGAGCTGTTTGGGAGCAACCGGTCCAAGCGGTACGGAGAACTGAGGTTGCATTTGGGGGAAGAGGGGCTTCCTGCCTGTGTGCTGGGGAAGGGGACAGCCCAGCTGCCCACCTGTCAGGCCTTTGGCCTCATCTTCCTTCCTGTCCTAAAATCTGGTAGTTCTTACTGCATTAGCTGCTGCTTTCCTATATTGTGGGGCGCTTTTCCATGGGCTTTTTATTTATTTGCTTTCAAGATGGTTGAAATTAGGCTTTTGTTTTAGTCTCGGTCTTACTGATGTCTGCTGCTCTGTAAATAAGTAAATAAGCTTTAAAAACCCACCGCATGCCGTCCTTTCTCTCATTTGCAAAGCCTGCTTTTCCCGTTGTATTTGTAAAGTGTGCATGCAGGGTGGGGGGGATTCAGGGTCATGCAGTCCAGCCCCTTCTCAAAGCAGGAGTCTTGTATCTGCAGCATCTTTGACAGATGGCCATCCGTTCTCTGTTCTAACACAGAATTGGGGCTTTTGGGTTCCATTAAGGTCCCACTCCACTTACTTAGGGTTGGACTTACACAGGGTTCTTCATTGGGCAAAACACACTTTCCTGCAGGCTTGCTTCTGTGTAACCTGATCTCGCAGCTAAGTAGATTTCTTCCTGGGCAGAAAGAGACGCTCCTTTACCCTTCCATAGAATCTCTCGCTCACCTTGAGTTCCACGGCATTTTACAGGTTCTCCATGGTGGTGCAGGACAGCGTGGTGAAGGCCCTAAATGTGGAAGAGGACGGAACAGGCCTTACCTGCAGTCTGGCAAGCAATATTGTCTCTCAGCTCTAAGGCCTGGACACCTGGGTCCCACCTGGCTCCTGTGAGCAGATGCCCCTTGCAGCATC
This sequence comes from Varanus salvator macromaculatus, assembly GCA_023646645.1. Classification (NCBI taxonomy): domain Eukaryota; kingdom Metazoa; phylum Chordata; class Lepidosauria; order Squamata; family Varanidae; genus Varanus; species Varanus salvator. The sequence goes on along the minus strand of JAIXND010000803.1, from coordinate 8,792,772 downwards.
TAGGATTTGGCCTAAACTGGTGCACTGGGAAGAGGGCGGGGTACCTTGTGTCATTGCATTGAACCCTCTCTGTCGCTTCTGTTCTCTTGGGTATAACAGCCTGAAATAAAACTCTGTTGGTTGTCCATTTTGCTCTCGCTGTGTTTTCGCCTCTTCCCCAGCAGAGGGGACGTGCTAAGAACCATGTCAAGGTATTTTCATGTTCGCTTTGTGCCTTATAAACATTTTAGCCTGTGATGGATGGCTTTATTTGGTCCTGAACATAATTAGCTTGTGGGGGCGGTTTTTTTAACAACAAAAGCCTGTTGATTCAGAAGCAAATTCCACTGCAATAAGCAGAGATGACTCTTTGGGAAATGTGTACAGGATTGCCTAACTTTAAGACACGATCCTAAACATGTTTAGACAGAACAGAGTCCTAAGACTTTGGACCCAAGAACTATGTCCAAGTTCTCTGCCTGGGATTGTGCCTTTAGTCAGCTAACAACCTGCATTTCCTAAATCAGTTGATTTTAAATGATCTAAAGTTTGCATATTACCAAAGCTTGGATAGGAGGTTCCTCTTCAAGAAGGAAGGAGTGGGAGAAGTTAAATTATGGGATGTAGTTGGACGGAAAAGTTGACTTTCATGTTTTCTCTCTGATTCCTATTGGAGTGACAGACTGAAACCAGAATTGGTGGAACAAATACACAAGTGTGTTTTCGTTGATTCATAATAGAAGGGTCCAGCCACTGGTGTGTGTAGCCTGCCAGCCAGATTTCTCTAGGCGATGGAAAAGCCGTAGACAACACGTTCTGTCCCCCTTCAAGTTCAGCTCTGCATTTGGTATTCAATATCGTCATCGTTCTTCACGTGGCTTTCCATTCCTGTAACCATGTGTAAAACACGTCCTCTTCTGCTGACTTCTGTTTTCTTCATGAACTGATTCAAGCCTTCCTGACCTTGGTGGCCTTCCGTGTTTCTTGGACTCCAGTTCCTCTCATCCCCAGCCAGCATGGCTGTTGGCCTACATACCTGGAGAGCACTGGGTTGGGGAAGACTGGCTTGTTAGGGTGTTACTGATGTTTATAATCTTCTCAGGCGCTTACTGCTTCTCAGTTTCGGTTTCCTTCCTGTTCCTCTGTGAGCTCCAGCGTCAGAGTTTTAGATTGTAAGCTTCTCAGGGCAGGGACCTGCCCTCGTTGCTCACATACAGAAACACTATGAATTATGAGGTGATGTTACGGTACTCAATGTGCTTCATTTATGTTATATTTTAGGACATGGTTCTGTAAGTGCAACTGTAAACCAGTGAATTTGGAGAGGGTGTGGAGGAGGAGGTGACCCCCATCTTTCATCTCTGCTGGGGTATTTTGGAGCGTGGAGGAAATTCATATCTTGGGCCTGGGCAGACTCTTCCCTTTCCCTTTTCGCCTCTCCAAGGTCACTTTCCTAGCCTCAGAAGGAAACTGGGATGGATGTTCTTTCCCAGGCTGGGAGGGTGATCGGAACTCTGAGCTCGGAGTGAGAATCAAAACTCTCCAGTGACCCCTCAGACAATATCTGGGGACTGTTGGGCTGATACCTCTGTCATCTGTATAAGAGTCCAGTAAAGAAGACCGATTAAGCTCCTTCCTCATAATGCACTTACGAAATCTGGTCGGTTGGCAGTTTGCATAAGACGCCTTGTGATTTCACAGCAGAATTGAGTTCTGGAACCAGAACTGCAGGTCAGTGGTATATAAGCTACCTGTTTAAAATGTGCAGCTCTAACAGTAAAATTCGATAGGACTGTCGTTCTGATTCGGAAGGGATCAAAAGGCCTGTGTGGCCGGCACCAGCTACCACTCTCGGGGCAATTTGGTTGGCATCTCTCTGCAAGCAGAGGTTGCATGAGGCCAAAACTCCCAGAAGCAGCTGCAGAAAGCAAAGCAGAAAGCAAAGTGCTTGGCAAACTCGTAGTGAGTCCTGAACAGGCGGGATGAAGCAGTAACAATAACATTTTAGAGGTGAAGTCCTTTGGGCTAAGTAGGCAGATTACAAATGGGCAGAACAATTTAGGCCAGGCTTCTCACAGGACCCTGTCGCTAGCGCTGCAGAACATTTATTTCTTGATTATATTCCACTTTTTATTTTTATTTATTATTTATTATTTTTTCCTTCCAAGAAACTCAAGGTGGCACCCATCCTTCTCAGTCTTATCCTCACAACACGAACCCTGAGAGTCGGACTGGCCCAAAAGCAGCTAGTGAGCTCTGAGGTTGAATGGGGACCAAAACCCAACTCTCCACAGTCCCGGTCCCGCACACTTAACCACTCTGCCATGCACTGGCCATACAGGGGCTTCTTGAAGCCCAAGGCTTAAAATACTTTATTTGGGCTCGAAGGGGGCTGTTGAGCAACCCCACATGGCACTGTAATGCCTCTCCAACTGTTGATCCTCTCTGCACCATGCACAGCCCTGGCTAGTGCAAATGCTACATGCGTCGAAAGGAATACAAGACAGGAGGCAACATGGGAACTTGCCAGGGTACCGGGGCCCCCCGTCCTAATGAGGAGTAGTGCTTGATGCAGGAGTAATGGACAGAATCGCACTGATTTATCTTTGGAAACAAATTCCTGCCTGCTGCAGTTCCTCAGCCCTTAGCTAGTCAGTGTAGCCTTACTGAGCCAAACTTAATGGTCTATAAGCCATAGATGCACTTAAAAAAATAAATATATAAGCAGTGGCTAGGTGGCAAAGCCAGACTGGGACCATGAGGCAGGACTTCTGGGGGCCAAGCTCAAGGAACCAAGGTTCAGTGTGGATGCCAGGAAGGACTTCCTGACAGGACCCCAGCAGTGCGGAATGGCTTCCACAGGAGGTGGGTGAGGCCCCCTCGGTGCGGGTGTTCAAAGACAGGCTGGACATGCACATGGGCATGTCGTGGGCAGAGCCGGGGGTCAGACTAGATGACCCGGGAGGCCCTTCTGACTCGCTCTGTTTCTGTGTTTCGAACTCCTGCACCACCATACATACAGTTTGCTAAGTGCCTCGTATTAACAGTGTTGGGGTTTTTTAAAAATTTGTACGGAAAAGCATTCAAATAATGTATGAATGGGCATGATTACTCATGATTTTTCCGTCTCCCACAGGAACGAGACTTGCAAAACAAAAGTACAAAGCAAATGCAAGCATCTTTTGTACCTTCCAGCCATTCTGAAACTAAAGATGAGCATGTATATGTGTTTCCTAATACACCCTTCGCCTGATCTGAAACTGATCCTGAAAGCTTGGCCAATAAGAATGATTTGTCAAAGCTCTGTGTCTTTCAAGAGAGTCAGCAAGAGGTGCCACAGCCTCAAAATTTCAGTCATACTTTTCTCCACTGATGTCTAAACATTTTACACCAGAGTTATAAAAAGACTTGCATCAGAAACAGCCCTTTTGCATTCACATAAGGCTAAGAAGTTGCCTAATCGCGCCATCTCCCAGCCAGCTTTGCAATCGGTGTTCTATTTGCAAACAGAGGCAAGGTGGGGGATTGCAGTAAATCCTTCCCTGCGTAGCAAATTCAGACAGAGGTACAATCTTAAACTGCTGGATGACCTCGGGTCCCTCTAGCCCCTAATTTGGCTGCCACAGGCTGCCCACAGAGAGTCCGTGCCCACAGGATTTTAAGTGCACCCCCCTCCGCTGCTTGAATTGCAGAACCTCAGTGCTAATGGACATCGATCGCTTCTCCAGCCCTCTTTCAAAGCCCTCCGATTCGGTGCTTTTGTGTACACATTTTCCTCGCATTATCTTGTTATTCAATGGGAAGGAGGGCAGTTAATTGGACAGGCTAATGGGATCCATTTACAGCCCGGTGCATTTGTTGGGCGAGAAAGTGAAGGGTTTGGCCAAAGGGGTAAGAATGGGGGTGTGGGCAGGAAAGGGCCATCAGATAAAGCTGTTATGGGTCATCTAAGGTTCGCACATACACAACAAAGACCACTGTGTTGTGCGTGAGGCGTGTTGCTGAAAGCCGTTGCTGGGGTTTTTTTTTCCTCTTCCCTCCCCATTCCCTTTTCCTTACGTGTCATGCTTTCTTAGATTATAAGCCGAGGTGAGGGACTGTTTTGTTTTACTGGTTATAGGTAAGGCACTCCAGTAAGCTCTTTGATTGCATAGCAGTGTAGAAATACTTAAAAAATGGGACCTTCTCACTATGTGATCTGTCCCCATGTGAAGACCTTGCTTTTGAGATTCTGAGAAGGTCATCGAGTCAAGAAAAAAAGGTTTCTTTTACAGCCACGCAGCTCAGACCGCAAACTTGACAGCGCTGTCTGAAGTGACAGTGAAGGCTTCTTTCCGCCCCCTGTTGCTCCATTACTAACACGCGTGTGGTTTCCTCGCTGCAGGCAAAGGGAAATTGTTACTCTCCATCTGTAAAACAGGCATGCGGTACCTAACTTGGGCTGGCACATTTAGCAACCTCTCCTGAGCTCTGGCAATTTTTCATCAAGGGCTCGTGTCGCTCTGGGGACTTCCTGTATGGTGGGGAACGAGAGATGAACAAGCCCCTTAATTCTGCGTCTCGGTTGTGGTGGCGAGGCTTCCTCCCTGCCTGCCCCCCTCCTGTCCCCGGATTGCGGAAGGAAATGTGAAGTTAAGTCATACCGATGAAGTACGTAGGCCAGGATTAAAGGCACACCTAACCCCCGCAGGAGGTCTTCACGGGGAGAAGGTGACGGCTGAACGTCACGATGGATGCGGATGCCGCTGAGATGTTGGATGAGTTTGTATCAGGGCCACTGGTCACTTGGGTAAGCAACTTTTGGGGGTGATCAGGCTTCTTGGGGTGGGGGTGGGGACTCGGAGGGAGGGTTTCCTGCCCTAGGTTTGGAGTGGTGTTAAAACTAGAGGCGTTGATGGGATTTTGGCTGAGACCTGTGCTTTGAATCTCTCTGATTGATCAAAAATACATTTATTTGAAGTTCATATGGTACAGAAAATACGTTGATTGGAATAATCACTTGGATTTCCAGCCTGGTACAGCTAGATGTTTTGGAAGGGTCTTTCCTACTGGAATCTGCCCAGATTATGATAATTCTTCTTTGGGTCTGTCTTTGGAGAAACCCTTAGTTTTAGTATCCTTGCTCTGGATCCTGCTGTTACTACAAAGTCAGGGGAAAATTTATAAGTCTTTTAAAATTCTCTGCATTTTTAAATATTCTATTCTTAACCTGACTTTCCATCTCTTTGGCTGCCGTGTTTGTTACCTTTGAATTATCGTTGGCCTTGGAGCTTAAGAGCAGGTTCAAACTAAATTATCAGCACAAGAAGCTGCTCCCCGAGGAAGAATGTCAGATCTGAAAGCATGATACAGTCAATGCCTTTAAGGATTGTAGCAAGCCAGGATAACATCAGAGGGGGCACTTTTTTTTTTTTTTTAAAGTACAGCTGATTAATCGCTCACTTAACTCCTACTTCCTTCCTTCTCCCAACAGATGCAAACCTTGGAAAGTCTGATGCACTCCAGGTCTGATCAGCCCCATTTCTCCCAGGAGAAGAGACACGAGTGCCCCAAAGAATATTTCCTCAGACTGATCAGTGGGGACTTCCTCATCCATATCATGGAAATTATGTGAGCAGTTGTTTTGCCTGTCCTCCTTCTACACCAGAGTTTTAATTTCCAGTAGCTTCTGCCAGCATGACCCTACCCAGGAATCCCAAATGGACTGAAATCCAGTTCCGCCCCCTAAACAACTATCTATCGGTTTTTCCTGCTTTTAACTCTCTTGGCTTCTCCAAAGACTTACAGGAGATGTGATAATTCATTAAGTGGCAAAGGATGGTCATTTTTTCCCCTTCAACAAGCCACCAATCCTTGAGAATTAAAGAAGGGCCCTTATTGGACTTCAGAACACTAGATATGTCTAGGACGGGCAGAGGTGAATTCTGGGCAAAAGGCATTAAAGAAACCCTGTTTTATCTACTTGTTAGATGCCTGTTTGGAACAGAAATGAAAGTGCAGGAAAAAGTCAGCATGGCGTGGAGGTTTGAGTCCCCGCTTAGCCAGTGGCTGACTCTCAGCCTGTCCTACCTCACAGGGCTGTTGTGAGGATTAAAACGGAGAGGAGGTGGATCATGGCTGCAGCTTCTTGGGGGAAAGAGATCTTTCAGGAAAGAGATGTGGCAACCAAAAACGCACTACTGAGATTCCCTCTTTTAATGTTTCTAACATTTGCACAAAAAGTGCCATTAATTGCCGGTTGTGTTGAGTGACAACTCCCAGATCCCCTGGACAGCCACAGTATGGAGGGTGCTAAGCCTGGTGGCCAGGCAGGAATCCACTAAAAAAACAAAACATCCCAACCAGGACATCAGAACAGCCCAGGCTGAAAAGTCTGGCCAGTGTCAGCATTTATAGGGTTGGGTGAGACCCTATGGGTTCCTCGGGTCACCTGATACGGGTTCAGAGCTGCAGTACCTACTTTTCCCTACTTGCAAACCTGGGTCGGAGGTCCTTCTGTGGGAGCCCTCCTTGAAGGAGATTAAGAGGGTGACTACCCGGAGGACGGCCTTCTCTGTGGTGGCCCCCTGGTTATGGAAGACGCTCCCCGGAGAGGTTTGCTTGGCACCGACACTGAATTCTTTTCAGCACCAGGCCAAAACCTTTTTATTTTCCCAGTATTTTAAGGTTTAGAGAGTGATTGTAATGGTGGTTTTATTTTACAGGATTGACGCTGTGCTGTGCTTTGCAAAACCGTCCTGAGAGTATTTGATAGAGAACAGTATAGAAAAGGTTTAAATGAAGGAATGAATGAGATCACCCAATTCTTTATCTGTATTAACATACCACAAAATTCTGTCTGTATTTCTATAACCACCAATCTATAGATCTATATCTGGAGAGTTGGAAATACAGCTATCTATTCTGAAGAGGTGTAAGCATCGTGGCTTCCCCCTTGCCTAGGGAATCCTGGGAACCATCGTTTATCAAGGGTGCAGAAAATTACCTGTTAGAGAGCCTCCGCTTTCGCAAAAGACAGACAGACTCGTGCACACACCTTGCCTACAGAATTATGGATCCTGGTGTTTCCTGCTGAGATGGAAACACTTCTGGGATCGAATTTTAGTGCAAATGGCTAAACTTGGCACTCTTTGGGGCTTTTAACAATTGGCCTGCTCAGACATTCTCGGATACTGGGAAAGAGAGACGAATGTTTGGAATTGGAATTCCCTTGCCACTCATTCTCTTATGCAATCTGTTACTTTTTTGTAGAGACCAGATTCCTGGGGGAGGGCGACCTCCGTGGAATGAACAGACCGACGAGGCACGCAGGTTGCAAACGCTCCAGACCCTCGTGCGGCGACTACGTGGCTTTTACCAGGTGGGTTCCCTTTCATGTCTTGAGCAATGAGCCCAACTCATTCCTGGCAATCCACCAGAGCAGAAGACTGGGAACTGATGAGGCCTTAGAAGCTTCCAGGTGTCATCATAATGCCTAATTGGATATTTATTTACTGCACTTAAAAAAATTGCGCTTCTGCCATCTCTGAAAGCAGCTTAAAAAAAGAGAGTGAGAGAAGCTTTTTCTGGCAAGTGTGTAAGCTGAAAGATGAGACATGCAAGGAAAAGGGAGTGGTGAAGAAAGGAAATGGAGAGTTATTTTTTTCAGGGCCACAGTAAGATGATGAGCGATAAGAGTCTGTTTAAATACACTTAGGGCCAGTGTGCGTTCTCTTGAATTTGCCTCGCTTGAATAGCGATCAGTATCTTTTGTTCTTTTGGCTGTTGGATGGAGTGAGAGTGTCTGTGTCTGTCGCTCTCTCTCGAGTTCCAGTTTACCTGAGTCCCCAGACGCCAACACATGACTTCTCTCTTCCTTCCCCCCAGAATGATCTGCAGCAACTGATTCTTTTGCCACCTCCTAACATACATCTTCTGGCTCGAGATCCCCTCACAGGTAGGTCCACCTGGAGAAGGGACAGACCGCTCCGAAGCTCAGGACCGTGGGACCCCTTCCCAGTCACCTTGCCCGTTACGGTCCACCTCCTCCGAGCTGCTCCCTCGATATTTGGGCTCCCTCAACGCTAGCAGGAAAGCACCTCACTGCAGTAGGACAACCTTTCAAGCCATCCTATAGTTAAGGTTCTGTTTAGGCCTGGGCCTCACTCTGGAACCCAGGGCCCAAGGCTCAGCCCCAGGGCCTGTACCATAATCTTAAAAGGGGTCAGCCAGAATGGAACGGTATCTTCCCAGCGTTGCTAGGCTACGCCAGACCACCCCAACACACACAAAAGTATTATTGCCAGCCTAGGCGACAACTTCCAAATGAATTCATATCTGGGTACCTGATGTTTTAGGCATTTTGCTGGCAGATTGTTCACAGAAGATACACAGTTCTGGCTGACCCAAATATTGAACAGCTGGACTGCCAGAAATGTTGGGGTGCCCTCAGTACGTTATTTATCTAAAGAAATCTGATGTCAGGGCCCTGCTCACAGCAAATAATGGAGCAGGGAGAGGTTGGCGAGGGTCATTTCCCATTTACTTGGGAAGCAAGAGCAGCATGTTAAACTTGGTTGAACTTGAGCGGGTTGGACCGGCTGGCTTCGAGAAGGCTTGGCACATGGGTTTGCTGTTCCTGCAAGAGTCACAGCCACTCACTGGGGAAGCTTTTCCTTCTGTGGGGATGGAGAAAGCTTCATCTGTTGAATTCCTGCCCGTACCTGCAGCGGCCAAGGAAGAGTGGCAATTGGGGAAAGGCCCTGAGCGGGAGGGGAAGCTGTACTTTCATTATCTCCATGTCGTATTAACACTTTTCTCCCTGTTTCCACATTGCTCTGATCCAGTACAGGCCATGATGGAGATGAGGAAGCTGGTCCTGCTCCTGCTGGGAAGTGCTGTCCAGGTACTTTGGGACCAGAGGGATCCTGGATTTCATGGCCGCCGCCTCCGAGTCACCGGCTAGCATGATGTCAGATGCTCTCCAGAAGGCCGGTGGCATGAGCCTTATTTCTGAGCTGGGGATTGGGTGGGAAGAGAAGGCCTGATTGGAGGGTCTCACTAGCCTTAAACCCCATTTCCAGGGGAACTCTTTGTAGCAGTTGTCTCTGGGCATGTGCAGAATGATTTTCTTTGGCCACTCATTATTGGACTGGCCAAAGGCCACGGCAAGTACATCAAATGGATGTGCATAGATCACAAAATGAAGAATGTTAAGAATATAACATATAAATAAAAACATACCATGAACAGAAGTTCACTTTTAACTTAACGATGAATCCCTGATACAGTGAAGACCATCTTTCAATACCCCTCAGCTCTGATTAGGGATAAAAGCTTTTGATGCATGGGGGTCATGCCTTCCTACTGTGGTTTGGTTTCAGACCATCGTTGAATTATCTTCATCATCATCATCATCAAGTCTTGTCTTTCCTCCAAGGAACTCAAAGTAGCATGCAGGGTTCGTCAGCCCATTTTATCAACCGGTGTGGTAATTTGGGCAGAGACAGAGCTCTGGATCCAAGGTCAGGGGCTTTGTGGCTCAGCAGGGGCTTGTACCCAGCTCCCCACAGGCCCTGTGCAACATTCAAATCCAGCCCTTTGAGGTTCCCCCGATGGTGCTGGCCTTCCCCTTTCCCCCCAGGCATCTATCCGTTTGTGGTGGCTTCCCCAAAATTGTGCAGATCGCTTCCTAGTCTAAAGGGTTGAAATACCCCTGCTTAGTTGTTGGTAGTATGTGCTTTAAGGCCAAAATATCTGGCCCCTTTGGCCCCTCTCCTCCTGCCTTTGGAGCCACCTGGCATTGGAATGACCGCAGCCCTCAAGATCTTCCCAGAAGTGGATTTTGGCTCTTGGGCTGAAGGGTCACCGCTCTCCCACCTGCAGAGAAGCCTGATCCTCATTCTTGTAACCTCCCAACAGTGTGAACGGCGAGACGAGATAATCGGCCTTATTCAGACGCTGGACATCCACACCCAGGCCGCCTTGGCTTCCGCTATCCAAGAGGTATCAGTGGCTTGCTTCCTAGAGTGCAGCTTTTCCCCCTCTCGGCCTTCACAGGTCAAGCTTCCTCCAATAAAACAGGGCAGTTTCACGAGCAAAGTAAAAGGAATTCTGGGATGCAGGGGCCTGGGGAAGCCAACCCCATACTCGGCATAACGACCCTTTGAAAATGTTGGTTTCTAAGGATGCTTTTGGATGAGGCTTTTCAGTGTGTGATGCCGGCTCTAGACATCCTTGAAACCCACTTGAGATTAATCTTCCATGTTTTCCCTGCCACTTCATGAAATACTCGATAAAGGGCAGACTAGGAGAGTCATCTTGTTGCAGAGGCAGATGGCAGGTGGGTGAAAGAAGCGTCCCCGGAGGACGCGGGCAAAGTGCGGACGCTGCTCCGCCACTTTCCACCACCGGCCTCGAATTTCCCTTTGCAGAATTGTTTCATACTCTGCATAACAACGTCTCTCGGCTCCTCCCCAAGGTTTTGCCCGCTCTTCCTCTGTTTTCTCAGTCTTTCATTTACCAAAAGGGGGAAAACCCCCCCAAAGTATTTCATGTTACCTTCAGAAAGCATTCCATGTTACCTCACATTCTCCCTGCAGCTTTTTCCACCATGCTTTCATTGATAATTCCTGAACTTGTTTCTTTCCTGGCTGCCAGTGGTGCAGGGAATCCACTGGAGACAGACAGTCCGATATGAGCCTCCTAGCTTTAGGTTGCACGGCTGCGGCGTCTCCTAAACAGGCTCGTATCAGCTAGGAAGGGATTCTTCCAGAGCTGGCGTCGAAGGTCAGTGTGGTCGGAAGCCTGGCAAGGCCCTGCATCCCAAGAGCCCCGGGACCTGTTCCTTCTCATCCCCACTGTCACCTGCTTCTCTGCCTGCCACTCCCTCTGGCCCAGACAGTGGCGAAACAAGGCGCCTTGGAACTCGAGCTGGCGCTGGGTACCTTCCCTGCCAAGCAAATGTCATCTCCTCAGGGCTCCAGCATTCCAATTCCGCTAATTATCACCCTCCACCCTAGTTGATGCAATGTGCATTTTTAAAAAAAGTTGGCGCTGGGGCTCATGGGTGGAACTCTGGGCCTTTTTGTTAGCTGGGTCTTGGACACCACTGGCCACACCCCATCGGGGGCTTTTCTGTCCCCTGCAGAGGAATCCAGGGAACAGCTGGGTGGAACAGGATGTTCCCAGCTGCCATTTATGCTGCAAGTGACTCTTCTTGGAATGCAAAATATGAGGCTTAGTCTTGAATGTGAAATGAAGACGCATTTTCTTTACAGAGGACATATATAATGCGGAGGGAGGGAGGGAGGGAGGGAGGGATGGACGGACCAGCTCAAACCGAGAGAGGGATGTCTAAGGCTCGCAGTTTGCTCTGTTTCCCAGGTGACCCAGGAGCCTGAGAACATGCTGAGGACGCACTGGAAGGAACTAGGCCCTGCTGAGATGGAACAGCTCCTCCGGGACATGATGTCCCGCATTTGCAAGCTGGCGCACGAGCGAGATGCTGGCTTGGAGGTGAAGAATACAAAAGCCGCCGTTCTCTCAGACCCGGTGTATTTGCCAAGCATTGACGTTTTTGTTCCAATGCGGAGCAGCCTGCCCAGGCTTTTCCTGGGACTGCCCTCCTATAACCATGTACCTCCCAGATGCTTTTGCTGCAGCTCTCATGCTGCTTGGGGATGATGGCCATTGCAGTCCCGTGCACCTGGGAAAGACTGTGCGGGATCTGTCCCTTCGAAGCCCCATGGCCAGCTTAAAGACAGTTTATACTGGTTGCAGGGTGAAGAAAGGACAAGATAAAAAAGAGCCAGGTATAAATGCAAGTGGTTTGGTGGCTTTAAACAGAGCGATTCACAAAATCCTTTTCATCACATTAATTTTTTTTTTTTTTTTGCCAGTCATCCCGTCCATTTGTGCTCATTAGCCATCGGATTAGTTTTACCATCGAACATTTCAGGAAACGGCTGCAGTTGCACTGAACGGGGCATGGTCCCCTATAGAATTCCTCCACGCTGCTCCCTATTCCTGCTTTTGAATCCGCATTGCTCACTTTTTCTCTGTCACCCCTGCACAGAAATTGTGGGAGCTGCAGCAAGCCAGGGAAGTGGCTCTCGTTCCCCCGCCGGAGAACAACCGCCCGCATTTTGGAGTGCAGCTGGCCGAAACCCGGGCCCAGGTGCGGCGTCTGCAGCAAGAGCTGTGAGTGGGGGTGGGGCAGGCTCCTTTGAACAAGAGTGGCGTATGGGTGGGTGCGTAGGTGGGGCATAAAAGCGGGGCTTGAGGGCTCCAAAGGAGACAAGTGTTTGGGACTGAGCCGCTCGTGGTTCTGTGATTTCCCATAAGTGTTTACCAAAATGCCAGGGCTGATCCAATGCATTCTGGCACGAGACCTTCTACCCTCCTGGAAGGCGGCAGGGTGACTTGGGGGGCACAGGGCAGACGGCGTCATCTGCAGCTTCTCTTCTCAAAACCTGGCTTGCCATCTTGCTGCCTGAAGCATCTTGGGGCAGCATAGAAATGAAGTTAATTAATAAACTCCCCTGCTCTGCCTGACGGTGGTGCTGGCCCTGCTGAACGCGTATCTGGTGGAGATCACCTCAAAATTCTCTACAACGAAGTGTGGTTAATTGCTCTCGTGGTTCATGTGTTAGGGCCACACACTAATTGCCAAACTGAGACTCCTCCACATCGTGACTTCAGGGTCACAAGAAGGTGTGCTCATGCATGATAGCTCCTGCTTGGCTCCTCCAGTAAGAAATAATTATAATTAATAATAAACAAATAAAGCGAGAGCAGCTAAAGTAGCCACCTTCCATCTGAGTGCCTTCCGGATGCTTTGTGCTCTTTTTTTAATTATTATTTCCTTAATGTAAACTGAATACAAGAAGAAAAGTATATGTAAAATAAAGTAAAATAGAATAAAGTTGTCAAGGGATTCAAAACAAATGCAATCAATACATTCAACCCCACAAATTCATCTTTCTGCCATCCAGCCCTCTATGGGAGCTCAGAAAAGAAGCAGCTATTCTTCTGTGCTCCAGCAAATTTTCCAGTTGCTTTAAGTCAGTTATCGATCCTCAACTACTTTTTAAAAACTCCCTTTTTCATCCCGTTAATTGTACTGGGTATAATAGAATTTCCATTTGTCATTTGTCATTAAATCCTTCAGCTGCTGTTCTGTTCACGTACAGACACTTTGGATGAGCACCCCTGGCATGCCTGTCCCTTGCAAAGCTGCCTGGGGTGATGGAAATTCAAAACCTCTAGAAGTCCTTTTTATGCCCCTGTGAGCACTTTCCACACAGTTGTCTGCCTGTTGTTATTCCCCAGCCTGGAACAGCACGAAGGCCAAACCCGGCAGTCCCCATCTTTTCAAATGCATTTTTTCCTAATGTGGCGATGTTTTCTGAAGATGTTTAAATTCTTCTTGCAAGCCCCCTTAAACAGATCTTGTTCTTCAACGATGTAAAATGCTTTTCATGGAACTGATCAATACATCTCTCTTCATGCTGCAGGGAAGAGAAGATGGAGGAACTGCTAGATCAGCAGGATGAGCTGAAAGATCTGGAAGGACAGCTTCAAAAACTACGGCAAGAGGTACTGGAGAGAACTTTAGGCTCATGCTGGCCCAGTGCGCATGTTTGCGAATGGCACCCCAACCATTTATACACAGATGGGGTGCCGATGCATGTCAGCAGCACAGTTGCACCAGTTACCCTTACGTGTAACCCAGGTCATCATTGCCATGCAAAAATAGACTTTCCCAGTAGCAGCCCCCACAGTTCCAGAATGAGCAAAAGAGTCACATTTAACACCCCTCCCCGCAAAAAGCCCCCTTGCTTGTGCCATCGCGATGAATCCTGTGTGCATAAGTTGAAAATCATTGTTGTTGTTAATATTATTTCTGATATTTGTTTTTATTATTTTTATATGTATAGGCCACTTAAGAACCCACTCTCTAAGCGGCATGCAACCATTAGATATACCACTTCCCATAGCAAAAAGACTGTTTACAGAACCAGAAATTAAATGCCAAGCTTAATACGAAAACTCCGTTCAAATATTTTAAAATATTTAAGAGCAAAGCAAAAGGCACAATACTGATGAAGCAAACTGGGCAGCAGCATCATTCATGTTTGTGTTGTATTTTATTGTATATGTGCATTTTAGCTGATTATTTTTATATGTGATCCATTTAGAGGTTTTATTATATTAACCGGGATACAGGTAGTTTTTAATGTTATTCTATTACGTTTCCGCAGAACAAAACAAAGCCAAAATAAATAATAATTCTTCCATTGTCTTAAGTGTTCTGCTGCTACACAATCCCCCCAAAGTCTCTTTATTTCTAATTCACCCTCATCCATCTTTTGCAGAACCGGGCTTTAGCCGGGGAGGCCCGCCTGGCCACCCTGTATCGCGATGAACTGGATGCCCTGCGGGAGAAGGCGCTCCGCACGGAACGGCTCCAGGCAGAGCTGGCGGCCTTGAGAGAACGGCTGCCAGGCCTGGAGCGCTGCCGTGCCCAGCTGAAGGTGAGATCGCGCACGGGGTCCATCCTCAGTCCCCAGGCGAGTAAAATGCGAATCTCTGTCCCAACTCTCTCGTAGACCCAGCCGTCTCGGATGCTGCTCCTGGCGGGCGGGCGGGCGCGCGGCACTTCTGCTCCTCTGATTTTGCTTGGGCAAATGGATGCGTTTATCCAGCCGCATTCTTGAAAAAATTACCCGGCCTTTCAAGTTGAAAGAGAAGGGACTACATAGGGCAAAGGGGAGGGTTTAGTGAGGAAAGAGATGGGAAAAAAGTTCCCAGGAGACCACACCTGTGCTCACCTGTACTACAAATTGTAAACCGATGTCAGTCTGGTTTAAAACTGTCATGGTTGCTCCAGAGAATTGTGGGGATGCTGAAAGTGCTGTTGGAAGTGCTTAAACCCTATTAGATTCCCCACTAAATTACCTTTTCCAGATGTCTGTGGGTAGGAGCCGTTTGGAGGCCTTGAAACTCTCATGCTGCTTAACCTACCCTGCAGGGTTGTTGTGAAGATAAAATGGGGAGGGGAAGGAGAGGGCCTTAGAGGCCGCACCTGGGGGGAGGCACAAATGAACATGAAATAAAATTAGTAGGAATTCAGGAGAAGAATGCAGTGTAGGGTGGATGCGACCTTACAGATCCTGAAAAGGTTTCTGTGCTTCGAGGAATTACACAGAAGGGAGAATTTTACCATTTTTCCCACCACCACAGCTGTGCAAGGGGAAAAGTTGTGCCTAGCAGAATTCTTGCTTCGTAATATGATTCTTAGAGACACGAGAGCCTCTCAAAGCCTGGATCTGGCAGCTCGATAGGCGATGTTAACAAACATGGGAGGTGGTGACACTTTCTTGGTGGTGTGAGGGAAGGCTTGCCCAGGTGCTTCGTACACACCTGCACCCCTCAGGTGGTCGTCCGGGGCCCGTTCCTCCCCCAGAGCCTGCCCAGAGCCCCCATCTCGGGGCTGCCATTAAAATTTCCCACAATGCCCTGGAGCAATGCTCTGCTGGGAGCCTTGGAGGGGCATGAAAATGGCGGCCCCCAAGCACCTGCTGGAAGCTGACTGGAGAGCCATCAGTGGCCCCAGCGACCAATGAAGCTCACCAGGGCAGAAGAGATCACAGCCCAGCGCTGAAGATTCCCAGACCTGCCTTGAAATGTAGTTTTCCCTTGGCAGGAGGAGCGCGAGTTCTCCCAGGCCTTGCTGGAGACGAAAGCCATGCTGGAGGGGCAGCTGGAGTCGGCTCGTGTGCGGGGGCAGCGCCTGAACCAGCTGGAGAGAGAGGCGCTGCATCTCCAGAGCCGCTTGAACCAGGCCCAGGAGGTGAGAGCCAGCAGCCTACGGCATGGGTGGGCAAGAAGTGGCCGCCACTGCCCCGCCAAATTCAGGGACACTGGAAAAGGCCATATGGATGCACTTATTTTAAGGGGAACCCTCTGTTTGGCTGTGGAACCCTAAAAGGGCCATGTTTGGCTTTCAGGAACAGCTCTGCCTGTTGTTCTCGGACTGTGGTCCACGGGGAATGGATACTGGGGATGAAAGTGGTCCCTGGACCACCCAGAATTGCCCACCTGTGCCTTATATAAAAACCCCTCAATTTTCACAACACCTCTGTGTTTCAGTCCACCAGCCCTTGGAAGATTTAAGAGTAGACAAAGAATGATCCCCTTTTGTACGAAGGTTCCCCCCAGGGGAAAAAAAATCAATCCTTTCCAGTTCTAGGGGGAAATAAATAGGATTATTTATCAGTTGCTTCGGATCATTTTGCTCTAAGTCCAAAATCAAAGAGATTTAAAAACATACATTGTGAAAATCTTACCTCACAAAGTAGCAGCCGTGTGGTTCTTCACATGGGGAAGGGATTTTAAGTGAGAAATCCTCTTTAAAAACGCAGCCAAATATAAAACAGGACAGAGAGAGCAGACAGACAGCGAGAAGGAAAAATGGCAGGACAGAACAAGAGGCGGCAGTGGTCACACCCTCGGAATTCCAAATAAAACCAATCAAGGAATTCTAACATAGCTGGTGATCTGGCTTGCCTATAACATCAGCCAGGGCTCTGCAGAAACTGTTTCCAGGTAAATCCCCTGCCTTGCCTCTTTCAGCAAGCCAGAATTTAAAGTTTAGATGTCACGTTCATTGCGGTTCTTAACTCTGGACTGACGGGTGAGGGCACGAGTCTGTCTGTCTGTCTGTAGAGAGGCAGCTCCCGGTTTCCGCCATCCTGTGCGGCCCACCCAGGCCAATCACATCCGGGCAGGGTTGCCCCCGAGGTCCTCCAAACTCCCTGCTTGCAGAGGTTGTCTGGGCACATGGGTTCATAAAGAGAGGGTTGTTTGAGGGAGATCATGTTTACATTCTGCTGAGATATTCTTCCAAAAAACGACAAGGAGCGGGAGCGCCCGTTTTTATGGGAGCCTGTGAGCAGAGACTTGTTTTACCCAGTTCCACAATTCCATAGGTTCTCCATGCTCCCCGCTCTTCAGAAAAAGAAAAAAAGAGGTCTTTTTTCTGTGCTTCAGCTGCGATAGCAAGAAATTATGCAATTAAAGCTTTCTTAAAATGGAGGGGAGTTGTGAGGTCTGGGACCGGATGGTCTTGTTGCCCCACTTCCAACTCTACTATTTTGTGAAATCTTCTTCTACTCAGGGTGCTTCCAGACAGAGGTCTCACTCTGCCTTTTTCTCCCCAGTTGCTATTCTGCATTAAGGAAAAGGGCTGGCGGAACAGTGGCAGAAAATGGGAGGGTCACACGTGGAGAATTAAAATGCTGTTGCCCTGCTCTGAGGATGAGGTGGCACGAAGGCCCCATCCCAGCCTTGCCTGGAAGCACCCTCAATTTCTGTGAGGGAGAAAAGACGATAACCCCAAATCTACTGAGAGCTGGAAACTGAAGCCCAAGTTCTGTCTGCAGGAACAGGACCAGCTTCACCACCAGGCAGAGGAGCTTCTGCGAGAAAACGTGGCCCTGGAAAGGAAGCTGAGGCGAAGTTTCGGGGAGTCCCTCAACATACTCCGGACAGAGGAACTGGAGCGCGACTGGACCCCAGCGGTGAGTTTCCCCTGTCCCAGTCCTCTCTTGGCCTGTTTGCAGGGCCAGACCAGAGAGCGAGGACTGAAATTCCACCCACAACTCCTGCTTTTGCCAGAACTTCCCGAGGTGCCCAATGTGTTGAGCTACGAGGCGCAGGAGGCGGGTCGGTTGGTGGCCTTGGAGCGGGAGAACCAGGAGCTGCGCAGGAAACTGCAGGAGGCACTGGACAACCCCACCGAGACCGGGAGCGTGGAGGCAGCGCCGAAGGCCACCCTCCGTGATGGGGAGGTATGGAAGGAGCAGGCACTGGGGCCGGGCCGGCGGTTCAGTGCAGCAGCGGGAGCAAATTAGCCATGTCGGAGAAATCCGCAGCAGATGCGAACAAGCTCAGATTCTGTATTCCTCTGGCCTGCGGAGTTCTGCAGTGGGCTGGCTTTTTCCATGCTGACCATGTTTCACTTTCTGAATTGTAAGCAAATTTAGTATTACATAATTTTAATTAAGCACAGCAACACACAGTCCGAAATTGGCTGTTTCCCCGCAATGTGGGAGCTTGGGCAGATCTGTTTATTTTTGTAAATGTTTGGAAGTGCACATTTTGCATGGGTGAACAGTCCCAAAAGTTTGGGAATGGAGCGGAGTTCAGTGTTGTCATGTGCAGAGAGCAGAATGGAAAATGTCAGGAAGTCTACACAATGCAGATGGAATGGATTTCATGCTGCTCTCGGCCTCAATTTGTAGCAATCGCTAGTACGAATTTAATGTGCCCCTCGGTCCTATTGCAAAGCTCTTTGCAAGCAAGCAGTTCAGGTAAAAAGGACCTTTTAAAAGACACTGGAGTTGAATGGCTGTCCTACTTTACAAGGGACAGTCCTCTCTTTAAAGACACCCTTTATTTGAAATCCAGTTAAAAACTGAAGAGCCCTAGAAGGGATTGGAGAATAGGGGCCTTGGAATCCGTCCGGCTGCTGTTAGCAGCTGGACTGCAGACTGAGCAGGCAGGGCACCTGGCCACAGCCCTCCCTCCTGTGGTGAGCTGTCCTGTGTTTTGGTGTAAACTATAGCAACTAAATTTGGCACATGAAGATTGCGGACAAATTTGGGTCCTAACTTGTTGGCTGTTTTGGTAGCACGCGGCTTTTCTTTCATTTCGGACCCCTAGTACAGAAGGCGGGAACGATTTCCAGGTGGGATGCTAACAAATCCTTTTCCGTTTGGTACCCTTCTAGCAAAGCCAGGTGGACCTGGAGGCGAGAGAGCAGGCCTCAGAGACTGGAGGAGGCCTGCCGGAAGCCCGGAAGCAGCCCGGAAGCAGCCCGGAAGAGCTGGCCTCGGGAACTGGGGAGAGGCAGGCCCTTGACCCGGGAGCAGAGGCCAAGGTGGCAGGACTGGAGGCGGCCCTGGCAGAGGCCTGGGCTCGGCTGGCGGAGGCCGAACAGCTCCGGGAGGCAGAGTCCCACCGAGCATCAGGCCTTGAGGACAGGCTGCGGGGCCTGGAGCTGGCGCAGGCTGAGGCTCAGCAGAAGCAGACGCACGAGCAAGAGCAGTGGCGCAGGGAGGCCGAGCGCCTGGCGGACGAGGTCCTGGCTTTGGAGCGCGAGCGGGAGGCCCTGAGGGCCGGGTCCCAGGCCTTGCAGGCTGCAGCAACCCAGGCCGAGCTGGAGCTGGGGGAGGCCCGGCAGAGGCTGCAAAGCGAACAGCTGCACGTGGCCCAGCTGGCCCAGGAGGCCCAGCAGGCCGCGGAGGACTTGGGAGAGGCCCGGCGGGAGCGCGAGGCCCTGCAGCGCAGCCTGGAGCAGCACAAGGTCGTCCTGGCCCGGCTGGAAGCAGAGAAGGGGGCCTTGGAGGAGTCGCTGGCCCAGGCCGAGGAGCGGCAGCGGCAGTCGGACAAGGAGAGCCGGCGCCTGAAGGCCCAGGCCCAGGCCCAGGAGGAGGCGCTGGCGGATCAGGGCCTGTGCCTCATCCAGCTGGAGGCCCAACTGCAGCAGCGGGGGGCCGAGCTAAATAGCCTGCGGGAGGCTACACAGCGCCTTGGGACGCGGGAACAGGAAGCCGCTGGCCGGGAAGAACTGCCGCTCACCAAGTGCGATGCTCCAGCCGTCCCGGAGGAGGTAACACAACCGGGCTGCAGGTCGCCGAATGTTTGTAGCAACCCCTGGCAGCTGCTCAAATTGTGCAACACCCCCGAGGCCCGATGCTGAGCCCCCTTAATGAAAGATTCTCCCTGCACGGAGTTCCCCACCGTGCTCTGGGATGGCAGAACATCAGGGCACGGCAGGGAGTTAAAAGGGCAGCCCGTGCCAGGCTGTGTCTTGAAGGTCTTGAGGAACAGGTCCCTTCGCTCACTGCATCCTCCCCCGCACCCGCCACTGTCATCCCCTGGCTTGTTCCTTACCCCTGATGCTGCTGACTTGCCGCTTCAGCAAGGAGCTGGAGGGCAAGGAGGTGCCCTTCTGTGCTAATTCCTGGACCTCAGTAGGACCTGCCAGGGCTGGGGGAGCGCAGAGGACACCTGGCTGAGAGCCCCCTCGGTCCTTCCTGGATTTGCACTCTCCTCCAAGCACACGGGAGGTCTTTGCAAGCACGTGTCTCCGACGGCTCCCTCCAAATTCCCGGGAGGCCCTTTGGAGCAGTGCGGTGTGCAAGAAGAGAGCTTGGCCTACACCTGCACTTACCACCCCCAACCTGCAGTGCCCAGCCTTTCCTGCCCTCGTTACCCGGCCATCTAATTTTTAAAATCATTTTTATCACTAGAGGGCATTGCAGGACGCGGACAGGCAGCTACCAAGGCAGAAAATAGGTTGGGATATGTAGGCAGAGCTGTTGATGACTTTCCGTAGATCGGAAAGGATGCCCATTTGCCAGTCGTTTACTAAATATAATTGAAAAATTGTATCGCTTATCTTGCAGCCTTGGCATTCCTCTCCTGTAAAATGGGAGCACTGGTTGGTTGCCTTTGGTCAGCTTTGTTGGCCGCTGTGGCAGTTTTGTGTTAGGATCTCTGATCTCTGTAGTAGCTCCGAAGGAGCTCTGAACTTGTTTCTACCGTTTATGGCTCATTGTACTGTCCCCTCCTCTCTTTTTTGCCCCAAGGTCCCCTCAGGGATCTTGCAAGAAGCAAGACAAAATAGATCTTGCAAGAATGTAGTCTGCCCACCTCTATTATAAAATAAAGCCGGGTTCAGTGGCAGGCTGATTTTTTTTTAAGTTTATCTTTATTCGGTATCTGTAGTGGTCCCTCTAACAATAGCTAATTGTTTTGATTTTTTTAAATGTATTAGTCTAATTATTGTGTGGCTGACTTTGCAAAGACTTGTTTTCTGTTGCTCTCCCAGAGGGCAGGAATCGACTGAATGGGCTTCACAGTGCGATCCTAAGCACATTTGGACAGAAAAGAAGCCTATAGACACAGAATTTTTTTCTTTTTCTGTCTAAGAATGCATGGGATTGCATAACCCTAAATGACAGAAACTTGGAATACGGTGGGGAAACATCTTGGCAGTAAGAACAATGTGACTGTAGTCAGTGGCCTGGAGAGCAGAGAGCTGCTACAGCCAAGCGGGGATTGTGCAATGAAGGGCAACGATGTGCCCGGGCAACCTTGCGAAAAGCGCTCCGTCTTTCAAAGAGTTGCTTCTCAGGAGAGGCCCGAGGCCTTGGGGCTTCTCTACCAAAAGCATTTATTGATTTATTGTGGCTTCAGGATTCCTTGTGGTCATTTGCGAGTGCCGAACATGATCCTCCAGGGACTTTCTGGTGCTCTTCATGCTTTCCCACACTTTTGCTGGGGGCAGAAAGTGAGCTGTCGGATTTCTCCGTGTGGGACGTGTGCATTCTTCTTTTCGGACAGGGTCTGTCTGTCTTTTTCCTTATGATGCCTGCTTGGAAACCGGGTTGATGTTGCAGAAAGCAAACTACCACAAGGAAAAGCTTGCAAATGCATCATAGAAAGACATTATATTGGTTTCATGCTAAAATGAACTGGGGCTATTTTCCCATCAACCGTGTGGTTGTGTAATGGAATATACAGGAAAGTGGAGAAAGAAAACTCCGTGAAAATATATGTTTTAAAGGAACCCACAAAGAATCTGCCAACAAAAGCCTCTGTAAGGTGGTGGATTAAAACTGTCATGTAGAGAAATCCGCAGTCAGGAGGCCCCAGACTCGGCACTGGGGTGACATACCAAATTTTGAAATATGTGAGCTCATCCCAGGTACCATCTCAAGGTGATTGGTATGGGAAAGGTGAGGGAACAGTGCATCGGAAAGCGGGGGCAGACGCCTAAATACTTCCTCTACTTCCTTCCTCACAAGATGCCTAAATATTGCAGGAACTCCAGAAGGAAAAGGAGAAGAGGAAGGAGGGAGAAGCTGCTCTGGTTCAGGTGGAGGAGCAGCTACTGAAGAAGGAAAAGAGGGAAGAGGCGGGCGTGGAAGGCAGGAAGTCCAAGTAGGTATCAGCTACCAGTCGGGGGGTTGCACTGACAGATTTGATTTGATTCAGGGCTCCCGTGTCTCTCGAGAAGAGTTGCGTCAAAGGCTTTGGCCCTGTTGATCGAGGGTTGCCTGGCAGTTTTATATGGGCAGGTCCAGAATTTCATGCTTCCACAGCTGACCCTGTGGAGCGAAGGATTCTAGTTGTTTTGTCCCCGCCACTTGTCCAAGACATTTTATTTATTATTATTTTATTAACATATTTGTATGCCGCCCCCTCGCAAACAAGCCTTGGGGCGGCTAAGCCCTCCGGTAAGAATTTTGCAGCCAGAACTGGAAGTCCCCGCAAGTCTTCTGCCCGCAATCTCTCTGTCCCCTCCTTGCCCCACGAAATAGAACAAAACCCAAATTATTTTTAAAAATGCAACCGTTTGCTGCCCTTCCAGCAACCAGAACCAGCTGCCTGAGGATGCCGCCCCATTCCGCCCAACAGGAGGGCCGTCCCTTGCTGGGCCTTACTTGGGGTGCAATTCTGTCTCCAGGGAAGAAAAACAAGAGGGGCTTTCCGTAGGGAAGGCGGTGGTGGAGGAGGAGCGCAGCTCGTTCAGGAAGCAACCCAAAGATCCGCAGGCTCTCCAACAGCAGAGCACAAGCCCTCCGGTAAGAATCCGCAAAGATGCCCCTTCACCAAAGCCCCACCCCGTGCCCACCACCCACCCCAGTAGAGACTGGCCATTATTTAGGGTTGTCCCCCTCTCCCAGTGCCCAGAGACTGGTGTGGGGGCAGCCTTAGGTCCGTGGGACCAGTAAACCCCCTGGAATTCATCCCGCCCCCTTTCAAAGCCACCCAAGTTGGCGGCCACCGTGACGGTCATAGAAAATTCTGTCTCTGACGTGCACGCGGCATGCAAAACGCCTCTGTGTATATCTTCTCCCCACTTGACGTCCGTGGGATCACCCCGGCTTCTAATAACTTCTTGTGCTCTGCTTTCCCCACGCCATGCACAGTTTGATACACCCCTCCCATGCTCCCCCCCACCACTCACGTTCTTTGTAAGCAAAACAGCCCCAGCTGTCGCAGCCTCTCCTTGCAAGGGAACACTGATCTGCTCGGTCGATCTTTGCAGCCCCTTCTCCAGTGTTACAACATGGATCAATGTCAGAGCTTGCCTTTTTCCCCTACGAAGAACCCCAAGGCAGGATTCATAATCCCCATTCTGCCCGCTCCTCCATTTTACCCTCCCAGCGACAGCGCTGTGAGGTAGGCTAGGCTGAAAATCCATGACTAGCTCAAAGCCACTCCCTGAGCTTCCCTGACTTTTTGAGGTGCAGAGACCAGAATCGTGCACTGGTACCAAGCGTGGTCACACCATCGAGTTGTGTTCAAGCATTTAGATACTGGCCGTTTTGCTTGGCACAGGCTGTGTGAGTATGTAAAATCAGTGCTTCAGTTGCTTCAAGAGTGAAAATGCTTCAATTTGGAGGCGTGCCCTGAGCAGGGGGTTGGACCTGATGACCTTACCAGCCCCTTCCAGCTCTACTGTTCTACGGTGCACCATTCCTATGACCCTGTTCTCCACTAATGTCTCCTAAACTCCTCAGTCGGGCTGCCGGAATCAAGGACGGCCGCACCACGGAGAGCCAGTGTGGTGCGGTGGTGAAGAGCACGGGACTGGGACTCAGAGGATCCGGGTTCGAGTCCCTGCTCGGCCATAGAGCCGACTGGGTGACTTTGGGCCAGTCACAGGCTCTCAGCCCAGCCTACCTCACAGGGCTGGTGTTGTGGGGATAAGATGGAGGAGGAGAATGATGTCAGCTGCCTTGAGCCCTTTGCAGGAAAAAGGATATAAATCGAAAAATGAATTGTCTGTGAGGAATCAGTGTGAGAACGCCCCCAACTCCTGGGCCAGGCAGGCTCTCTCTGTGCAGATGGGAGGGTTCAGCCATTCCACGCACCCCTCGGGCGAAGATCTGGTACCGCAGTAACCGGGCACTCTCTAGAAATCTGCTGGTGATTTCTCCCCACAGGCAAAGAGCGACTGGGTGCTCCCGCTGCTTTTGGAAGCGCTCCCTGGGACCCAGAAAGAACTGAGCTCCAACCTCCAGGCGAATCCAGGGAGTGAGGCCCCGAGCACACGGCTGATCGAAGTGGAACGCCAGGTGAGAGCTGCGTGAAGAGTTCAGGGCGAGGAGGAGCTGAAGGGGGAGGGTTTTCCTGCAATCTGGTTGGCACAAGAGCCCTTTTGGGCCAATGCCCACTTTCTACCCACCCCAGTCCCGATCTGCCAGTCCTGTTAGGTTCCCCTATAAAGCTTGGCCTTGAATCCTTTGGTAAGCGCAGCTTTCCTTAACTGTCAGATGGAATAAAGTAGTCATTCTGCTTTCTGACCATTTAATCCATTGGTACAAATGGATCGCTCAAAAAGTAGCACTAAAATAGCAGTCACTTCAGGTCAGTTTAGCGCTGTTCAATTAACACCAGCGCAAGGGGAAATTTTTTGATCCGTTAGGTGGCAAGTTGAGATGCTTTTCTAGACTTACGAAGGGAGTTTACAAACCAAGTTGGGAGCTATGAGATTTTTGGCTCTAGGCCTGGTGCGGTGAAGCTGGTCCCTTTACAAACAAAAATTATGTGACCCGACTTTTTCTTGAGATTGATTCTGCCAGCTCTCCAAGCAGCACCCAAGATCAGATTTGCTTCAAATTTCCCACACAAGGGTTTCTCCAGAATCACTGGGCCACATTTCTGCTGTTTCCTCCTTAGCGCACACTTTTTCTGAAAGAGAAAAGATGAAAGAAGTGAGAAAAATGCAGGGTGGTTGCAAATGCAAGATATTGCTGTAAAATTCCACAAATGAGGCAGGGTCATTGCGCAATAGAAAAAGTCATTAAAGCATGCCTCTGGTTAATTGTGCCATTAATTCTGACTTGGCGGCGTCCTACCAACTTCATCTGGGTCCCTCTGCCTTTGCAGAATGCTGTCCTGCAGGCCGAGAAATCGGCCCTGTCGGGGCGTGTGGGCCAGCTGGAGTCTCAGCTCAGCGGCCTCCAAGGAGCCCTGTTGGGCCTGCGAGGCCAAAGCTCCGAGGCGAAGGAGGAGAACGGGCGGTGGCAGGCCCAGAACAGTGCCCTGCAGGTAAACGGCGGTCAGCCTCCCGGTCTCCATCAGCAGCACCCCCACACCCTGATGCCACCTCCTCTTCCCCCAGGGCTGGCGGGTTCCTTGGAGGCCTGGCTGCCTCCCCAGGAATTCCTGGAGGAAAGATGCGTGTTCGACCGTGTCTGTCCAATCTAGGGACGTGTGTGTAAAACGAGAGGAACATGCAGCAACAGAGCTGGGGGGATTTCCAAGCTTTGCAGAAGTAGGCAAAATATATTTATTTTTATATATTTATTTTGCCTACTTCTGCAAAGCTTGGGAATCCTCCCAACTCACTATATATATAGCAAGAGGGAAACAAAAAAACAGCCGAAGAGGAAGAAGTGGGATAATGGAGCGTCTAGGGAGCTGTGGGGGTGGAATGGAGTTCCTGAAAAAGAACAAGGCGCTGCAACATTTCATTGCAGCTCTCACTCATTGGCCACACTGGCCGAGACCTTGGGGAGCTTCAGTCCAGCAGACCTGGAGGGTGCCTGTTTAGGGAAGCCTGGCTTGTTTTCCCCCAGCGAGACCACTTATCCTTGTCGTTACTCCATCTCCTCTTTTTGTGCCTCTCCCCTCCTCTCCCCCAGACATGAACTCTGCTTCTGGTGTTCTACCATTCCTGTGCAAAGACAAGCCCAGGCTCCCGGGAAGCTTTACAGTCCACCTTCGTCTGACTCCACATTTCGTCCCCTCGCAGGTGGAGGCCGCATCTTTGCGTTCCCGGCAGGCCTTGCTGGAATCCCAGCTCTCGGAGCTGCGGCAGAGGCTGGCCCTCCTGGAGACCGAAGCCCGGGGAGCCCAGCAGGAGCGGGAGCAGTGGCGAGGACGCCACGAGGCCCTCCTGCGAGACCACGACCGCCTGACGGTGTTGCACGAGCGGCAGGCAGCTGATCTGGAAGGGCTCATGGGCAAGCACACCAGCCTCAAGGTGTCCCTGCGCAGCCTGGAGCAAGAGTACCGCGATCTGAAGGGCAGGTAACCTCGGAGAGGAGCATCGGGCAAGGATGGCTTGTGGGACCGGTGTGTGGGGACGAAAGCCAGAGCCCAGCTGGGCACGGTTCCCCTTTAGGGAACCCCAGTCATAAAGCGGGAGATTTTGAGTTGCAGGTGCTCATTTTGCCACACCCAAGGAGTATCCAGCCTTCCAGGCGAGCGTGTGGATGCACATCAAAGAATCAGTCCGGGGTGTTTCCCTCTCCATCAAACTGAATGGCTTTTCCTTGCCCATTTGCGATCCCTCATAGCACTTCGCATTGCAGCAAGGGAGCAGTTTCCGCTCTGCTCCTGGGGGGATTGCAGCTGTGCTGAAGCAGAGCAGCCAAGCTAGGGCTGAGGAGGGGCGGCAGCAGTCCCACCCACCCCAAAAAGGTTCCAGTGGAGCCTTCCCTGTGAGCCCTTGGAAGAAACATGCTATTGACACTTGAACCCACGTTTTTTCCAATCCGTTCCGAGCAATTTAGTCCTGCTGTTTATTTTTTAAACAAAGAGCAGGCGACCTTCTTCAGGTTGGGGCTGCACTGGTGCTTTGGGAAGGTTTTGGGGGGCTGTATGAACAGTGGGGGCCAAAGCAAGGAGGCTGTACAGCCCCCTCCTGTCTCAGCATACTTGTACCTGCAGGGAAACCTTCACAGACACCAAGACATATGCACAACTTCCCCAAGACACTCACAATTGCATGCCGCGTTCGCATCCATTCACACAAAAAGTCGCTCACCCAGCGCCAAGCCTCTGCCAGCTCCCCTGGATCTGTGTGATGGGGATGCTGGGATTTGTAGCCCCAACACATCTGGAAGACACCAAGTTGGGGAAAATTAACACCAGAGCCATCCACCTACTGAAACAGCTCAATCTTGTTTGGAAGCCGTTATTATGTAGAACCAGGAAGAGTCTGAATTGCCGAGAAATATAATCTCAGGTGCTTTGACTCTTGTGAGAGAACTTTGCGAAATGGTGTACCTGCCTCGGTAAAACAGCTCCTGTCCCCTCTTCCCTTGTCACCTACAGGCACGACCAGCTGTTGGGGGAGAAAACCGGCCTTGAGCAGCGCGAAGAGGCCCTGCGGGCCCAAAAGATGAACCTGGGAGAGGCTGAACTGCAACATCGGCAGCTGGTGGAGCGGCACCACAACCTGCAGGAGGAGCACGAGCGGTAAGCGCGCATGTAGGCGGTGGATGTTGTGGGTATCCGCCAGATCTGTCGATACGAGGCCAGGCCCTCAGTCGAGTAAAAGGGACCCACACAGCAAGGCAAGATGCGAAAGCAGAGCTGTCACATCAGCAAAACTTAGAAATGATGGGAAGGTTCACCGGTTTGGACACGTAGGCAAGTTTTGCTCTCAGGCAGAGGAAGCAGTGAAAAGAACAGTGTTCTCCGCCTTCCTTAATCCCTGGACAGAAGGAGCAAGGGGCACGTCAGGTAGAAGGGAGTTGTACAATTTTGGGGCCACCCCTAAGCAGGCCGTGGCTCTTGGATGTGCCAGCCTGGCCAGTTGTCACTGTGGGTGCTTGTGGAGGACTCCAGAAGCAGGGCTGAATGAAGAGGCCTGGTGACGCAGGGTGAACGCTTCTGTCCCTCTCCCCAGGGTGAAACAGAAGCTGGGGCAGATGGAAAGGGCACGGGACGACCTCCAGGGAGAGCTTCAGGGAATGCGGAACCGAGTCACTGGTCTGCAGCTGGAGCAGGCGAGGCTGGAAGCGGAGAGCACCACCCTGAAGGAGCAGAACCAGCAGCTGGACATGGCTCTGGGGCGCCTGAGCACCCAGTGTGAAGTAAGGATATTGTCCCACGCTCCCCCTGCTTTTCGCGTGATCGGTGGAGGAGGAGGTCAGACCCTTGTTGGAGAGCCAGTGTGGTGTCGTGGTTAAGAGCGTGTGACTGGGACTCAGACGATCTGGGTTCGAGTCCCCACTCAGCCAGGGAGCCAACTGGGTGACTTTGGGTCAGTCACAGCCTCTCAGCCCAACCTACCTCACAGGGTTGTTGTTGTGGGGATATGATGGAGGCGGAGAGATGATGTAAGCTGCCTTGAGCCCTTTATAGGAAAAAGGCAGGATATAAATCGCAATAAATTAATTAATTCTGATCGCTCAAGCTGCGGGCCGGGGGAACGGACGCACTCTGGGCATTGCACTGCGTGCTTTTTGGACAGGGACCCTCTGTCTTCTCTGTGAAGTGCGATGTTTATTGATTTGCATACATATGCAAATATTATGTAATGGGCTCTCTTTTGAAAAAATAGGCTTGCATCTAGAAAACTAGGATATTGGCTCAATGTCCTCTAGCTAAGCCTTTGCCATGACATGCTAGTTTTCTACAAGCAGGGATATTTTTATTTTTATATTATTTTCTAGCAAAATGATTCCTCCTCCTTGCTTCTGTTGTGCCACCTTCACTCAGAGCACAGTCATGCTTCTGGTTTTTTCTTTCAATTCTGCAATACGGTTTTTGGCTCTAAACATAAACATCTGTATGTAAGGTTAAAATACATATTTAAGAAGTGCATTTTTGGTTAAAATGCATTCAAATTGCACATTTTAAGACAAGACTTGTACAAGCAAGCATATTTTAGGGTAAAATCCATGCCCCCCACCCCAGTCAGGAACAGAACAGACCTACGGATGGATGCATAAAAAAATGTTGCAGGCGGGAAATAGACAGATGCACCTAACCTTGGACCTAGAAATAGGGATTTGGGCCCTGGAGTCGCCAGCATGCAGCTTGCAGGGCTGGCTTTTCACCGCACCCCTGGCCTTCAGCTGCTCATGGGACGCCCTTCCTTCGGTCTGCCACCTGCTAGCTTCTTGCCCAGCTGAAGGGGAACCAGGAGGAGGAGAACCGGCACCTTTTTCAAGAGACTCAGGCGCTGAGCAGGGAAAACAGGCGCCTGCTGGAGCATAGCATGGAGAGTCGGGAGCACTTCCAGGAGGAGCAACGCCAATACCTGTGAGTGAGCGAGCCCGTTGCGGGCTGGGCTAGACTTGACCCTCTGCTTGTCTTAAATCTTCTCTGACTGTTCCCTGCCTAAAACCAAATTCGGGTCTCCAAAGCAGCTTGCAGTAAAACCACTGAAATGAAAAGGAGCACTTGCCAAGCTGGGATTCTGTGGTAAAAGAGCATGTCCTGCATATGATGCATGCCCGTTTGGAAGAGGCATTCCCGTGTGTGTGTGTGGCGCGGGCAGCGGGGAGGCCTTCTTTAAAACAATGCCAGCCACCTGTTGGCATGTGGTGCCAGCAGCTGGCCACTTGGAAGAGGCATTCCTTGTATGTATGAAGGGGAAAGGGGGAATGCCTCTTCTAATTGGCACTTTGCATCTTTCATTTTCGTAGGCACCTGCATTAACAAGTACACTGGAATAATCCAGTCGCACATCAATTCACTCCTCCTATTACCCCGTGGCCCAGATGATTGCTCGTAATCATCTTTTCTTTTTGGATATTATCCCGGGCCTTTTGACAGCTCTGTTTTGTGCCAGTTAACCCAGAATTCATGATGGACCGGCTTGTCCTTTTCTGTGTGTTCTTAACACGATTGCCACTTTCCGTTGCTCTATATTTTTAAACTCTTGCATGCTTTATCAATAAATATGTGGCATTTACATTTCTGTATTGCTTTAAGAAAGGCGAGTTAGCCATTTTTCCGATACCCTTCCCAGAGAGTCCAGTTCAACAAAAATTCTACTGTTTCCTAAAAATCCAGGACACTCTGATGTTCTCAGTGATCTGGAGCAGTTGAAACATCCTTGCCAAGGGCAAGAAACTTGACTTTAAATCCTCTTTCTCCGTAGCGACAAACTGGGTGAGCTGCGTCGGGAGAAGCAGAAGCTGGTGGAGAAAATCATGGACCAGTACCGGGTACTGGAACCGTCACTTCCTCGTGGCAAGTAAGTCATGTCATATTGTCGTAATTTTCCAACTTTTGGTCCCGAGGAGGCGGTCATCAGAGGCCTATCTATCTATCTATCTATCTATCTATCTATCTATCTATCTATCTATCTATCTATTTGGAGTTTTTATATGCAGTCCCATCGCTTAACGCCTCGGGATGGCTTACATAAATAAGCCTTAAGCCTTTATGCCAATGACCTAGCAAACGTTCTTCGTTTAAAATTTTGTCTGTAAAAGGCCAAGCCTTTTGATTTGTCTTGATGTTCTGAGACTGACCCCAGGCTTGTTCGGCTTATTTTGTTAATGGTTTGTGAGACCCAAGGCTATTAGGCTTTTTATTATTTTGTTTTCGCCTATTTACAGGTAGATTTTGCACATAAGGATCTTGTTGTTGTTGTTAGTCACAAACTCGTGTCCGACCCATCCCGACCCCATGGACAACATTCCTGCAGGCCTTCCTGTCCTCCACCATCCCCCGGAGTCCATTCAAGCTCACACCAACTGCTTCATCGACCCCATCCAGCCCCCTCATCCTCTGCCGCCGCCTCCTCCTTTTGTTACTAGCCCTCTGCTCTTCCCCAGTAGCACATTGGACACCTTCCGACCTGAGGGGCTCGTCTTCTGGCATCATATCCCTATGAGTCTGTCCATGGGGTTTTCATGGCAAGGGTACTGGAGTGGGTCGCCATTTCCTTCTCCAGTGGATCACCTTTCGCCCGAGCTCTCTGCTATGACCTGTCCGTCTTGGGTGGCCCTGCACGGCATCGCTCATAGCTTCATTGAGCTACACAAACCCCTTCGCCACGGCAAGGCACTGATCCATGGAGGGGTCTTGTACAGTGCTGTTACCCAATTTTTTTTTTACCCCTTAAGTGTTGCGTTGGGTGTTCATTTTATGCCTGCCTCCACATATCCATTGATAGAGAGTAGATCCACTGAAATGAGTGGGAGACCAGTGGAAAGGGGACTGGGTAGGAAAAGCGAGGGAAACCACGTATTTTGGCACCAGATTCTTTGTTTCGGAGATCAATTGGTCACAGGGATAATGGAAGAGCTGCTGACTGCCATTGATTCTGGTGGGTCCAGCCTCCAGCATCTCCAGAACACAGAAAAGACCGTGTACCAGCTGATGGGAAGCTGCTTTTCTACATGAGAGGCCCACAGAACTTCCACTGCCAAGGGGTCCATTCTGTGCAGCATTTTAATTTGTTTGTTTTTGTATTCATAAGCCTCCAAGTAGTGTGAAAGGCTCTCTAGACAGTGTCCAGCAGTAAAAAAAAAAATACAAACATGCAGTAAGAACTCTAAATACTGTCAATAAATTATGAACAACAGCAATAACAACATGTCTAAAACATGTCCAGGTGAGATGGACAACCATTCATAGCTTGAGATCCTATTAAAATGGATAAGTTCATCTGAAAATCAGTGATTAAAACAGGTAAAGAAAAATGTTTTCTCCCGGCGCTGAAATGAAAGCAGAGTTGGCCCTGGACAACCTACTCCATAGATGGGGCAGGCCACCTCTCACCTCCCCAAGGGATGACTCACTCAGAAGGCTTCTTGCCAAGAGCTTAATGGGCTGGCAGATAAGATTGTTCCTTCCCTTTCTCCTAAGTCGGTCTTTCTCCTAACTCTCACCCCACAGGAAAGGTAACTGGCTTTCTGAGAAGTTCAAGAAGCTAATGAAACCTCGTCGAGAGAGCCCACGGGAGCAGATTCGCCCCACGGCCGAAGGAGCCGGCAGCAGTGAAAGCCTGACGGGGCAAGAGGGACCCAGGGCTGATGGGTCGAGTAAGTTCTCGTTAGCCCCCAGCCAAGCCAGACCCTCATCATGTGCCCACTCCCCCCCCATGTCACCCTTCAGTGCCACACCTGCCGAATCCAGCTGCAATGCTTTGTGGAGCCCACTGGGGAGAAGCAAGGCTCGTGGAGCAAGCCAAAGAAGCCAAACATCGCTTCTTTGCAAGCGAAATTTGTCCCTTTTAGGGTTCTTTGCCACTGCAAAACGCTAAAAGGGTCAAACTTGCCTTGCCAACAAGAAATATGTATCCCCTTTAGTGCGACAAGAGAGCTATGGAGTAGCTTGGTGCTGAATTGTGATGGTAAAGTGTTTATTCCTCAGCCTCTGCAGGTTAGAGCTTATTCTGCAAAATGCTGTAGAATTGCAGCTGGCCCAATTTTGCTATGGGGTGTGTGGGTGTGGGGTGGGTGTGTGTGTGTGTGTGTGAGAGAGAGAGTATAAGGAAGGAATATGGCCTTGTAAGAAAACCACGGTAGCATACATAGCTCCATGTTAACCTCACAACAACAACCCTGTGAGGTAGGTTAGGCTGTGGGTCATCCAACAAGCGTCTTGGTCAGTGGGAACTTTGGACCTGGATCTCCTGATTCCCAAGTCTAGCACACTAACCACACCGCACTGGCACTTCCCGGGAAATGGTGGGTTAATTTCTGAGCTTCTCCCAGGTCGTTAGTGTAACGTGCTGCTTTGCATCATGTCTGCAAGGTTGCTAGGATTCAGCTCTCTTTCTTGGTGTGGAATTTATTAGTAGCACAGATGAAGCCCTGCTTGTTGATTATTTAAAAAGATGGTTCTACTTTCTGTAGGAACAGCAGAGCCGGGAAGCGATTTCAGGCTCTGGAATTAGTGGCTTCGTGGGGGACTCATCTCAGGAGTCTTCCTAGCCAGCTCTGTCTTAATCCAGCCTGGTCCTTTCCCCCCCCCAGGCTCACCGGCCCCTCTCCGCAAAGCCAGCAGCACGGTCAGCCTGGTGGATGCCCAGCAAATGCACCTCCGACGTTGCAGGCTGAGCTCCCGCATGCCCGCAGTGGACTCCCCGGGGGACGGAGAGGGACAGGACACCCCCCGGCAGCGCTTCCGCCAGCGCCGGCTCGGCATGCTGGGGGGCTCCCGGGAAGAAGCCATCATCGCTGCGGCGGAGTGGGAGGTCCCCAGGCAGAGTTCAACCAGCAGCCAGGAAGAGAGAGGTGAGACCACCGTGGAGGTGATGTGCAGAACCTCAGGTGGGCCCCAGGCTGAATTTGGCCCTCCGAAGGGGTAGAAACAAAGCGAGTCAGACGGGGCCTCCCGGGGTGACCTCTGGCTCCAGCTGGCTCTGCTCATGTCATCCCCAACATGTGGTTGTCCAGCCTTGAACACCCTCCCTGATGGGGCCTCCACCGCCTCCCTTGGAAGCCCACTCCATAGCCTCTTCAGTTGGCCGCACCCCTTGGCCCTGGGCTGCACATTTCCTCCAGCACCCGCTGCTGTTGCACCATTTTGAGGTGGAGTAGGGCAGAAATGAGAGACCTTGATAGGATTGTACTTGTAGGGACGGGGTTGGGTTTGGTTTTCCTGTGTTGTGAAGCAAATTCTTGTAGGAACTCTGTGTTGCTGTCAGTGGGTTTTGCTCAGTCTGGAGAAGGGACAACTTCTTCAGACCAGGTAGCATCTCACGGGTCCAAATGCTCAAAGCTTCAGCGCTCCACTTGCAAAAGGAGATGGGTAATGACCGTGAGGATGAGTAATGCCAAGATTGTAAGGCTCCTCGAGAGGTTGTTCGTTCGTTCGTTCATTCATTCATTCATTCATTCATTCATTCAAAACATTTTGTAGAAAATCCTGCTTTTGAGTCAAAAAGTCTCCCACAATGGTCTACCCCATTGACTATTCCCACTCAATGGCCCTGCTGAAGGGGAATTCTGGGAGTTGTGGTCCAAATGTCTCTGAAGGCCACCAGGTTGGGGAAGGCTGGCTTACAGAAAGCGATTCCTTCCAGTAGACTTACCATCTAAAAGGACCAACACACAAGGGAAAAAGGATGAGGAGGGAAGAGGAAAAGGCATGTAAAGCCAGTCCCACCATGATGGCACCTTAAGCCAGGAATATAGGAAGATGCTTTGTACCATGTCATTTCTTTGAATATATTTCTATACTGCCCAAAAGCCGAAGCTCTCTGGATGGTTTACAAAGATTAAAACCTTAAAAATACATTATAAAAACTGTATACGTAAACACACGTACAGAGAGACTCGCATCTAAGAACAGTTGCAAGCAACCAACAAGATTAAAAATTGCATCTCATGCTGCCAAGTTTCTGAAGGAAGAAAAAGGTCTTGACCTGGTGCTGAAAAGGGTTAGGAGAGACAGGTGAGCCTCCTCAGAGAGATTATTCCAACAGTTGAGGAGCCACCACCAAGAAGACTCTCCACTCCCTCCTCACTGCATTCTGAGTCTTCCCCAGAGGAAGCATCCAGAGGAGGGCCTTAGATTATGAACCTGGTGCACGGCGAGGTTCACGCCAGACCGTTTGTGGTCCCAGCCTCGTATCGTCTGCTCAGAGCCTCAGCCGCTCTCTTCGGTGCAGGCAGAGAATGGCCTTCCTCACCATCAATTCCCTGATCTTTCACCTGGAGGGGCCAGAGTCCAACCCTGGACCCTTCTGTGGGCAAAGTGGGTGTGTAGCCACCAAGCATCAGCCTCTCCCCATCGCTGCTTCCCAGAACAGATGAGGAGACTACCAAGCACAGCCACACAGTTCCTTCCCCGCACAGCCCTACTAAGATTTCAGATGTATTCTATATTTCTGTGTCCGTGTGTCCATTTTCCAGGGCCGCCACTGGGCGAGGAAGAGCAAAGCTCAAAGCACCAGCATTGATGGAGAGGAATGACCCCCCCCCTTCCAGCTTCCCAGCCCAAACTCCTGGGAACCTTCCATGGCCAGGAAGTGCCCTTCCGTCCCCGCCCCCCGGGGCCCCCAGCAACAAATGCAGAGCACAGCATCTGGCGTGGAAGAACATCTGGGTGCTTGTTAATGCCACATGCTCTGTTGGATGGAGGGTAGCGACCCCCAGTGCTTCCAGCAGGGGCCACACACTTGTGTGTGCAAAGGTGCCAGCGACCCGGTCGTCCCGAGAAGGCTGCCTCCAAATGAGGTTCCATTTAGACATCCCGGCCGAGTCAGAGACTCCGCGCAACTTCTGCAGCGTGAATTCTTCCCAGTCTGGCAGCCACCTCTTTGGTCCCCGGCTCGTTCTTCCCAAGGCCTGCCTGCTCCATTGAGACTGGACGAAAGGAGGACTTGGCGAGAGCTTTTCCAGGAGACCCAATTCCCACCATCACCGGAGAAGACTGTCCTGCTAGGGAATGTCGAAGCCCTAAGAACAGGAAGGCCAAACATGAGACGGATCAGTTCCATCAAAGAAACCTCCGCTTTGCATTGGCGAGAGTTGAGCAGGCCAGACATGCTCGTTGCTTCATTTGGCATTGCATAATTGAATCTTGCTTGGCCAGCACCTGGCGCAAGCACCTCCTTGATTCAGGCCAGGACTGTGATGGAAAAGGGATATAAGTCTTTGCTCCCACTGCAGTTGTGAGCAGAATTATACACTCATAAATACACACACACCTCCACACAGTAATTTGCAATAGAAGGGAACTCCTGTTGTGTTTATCAGTTTTCCCCTGTGTACCACCCCCTAAATGTATTTAACTACAACTCCCAGCATGCTGAGAGTTTCAATCCAACTCATCTGGAGGGGGTGGGGAGGATGGGAATGGCTAGAACAGAATCAGTGGTGAAGAGTCCCAAAATGTGCAGTGATGTGGCCAAAACACTTTTTTAATAGCTGGGTTGCCAAATTCACCTGCTACCTACTTCTTGTTAGGGAAGGTAGCTCAAGTCTCACGGTTGCCGTGGGGTATTACTTTCCCAGCAACCTTTTATTTTCCCCCTGCCATAAAGTGAAGTATTTGGGGTTGGCATGGTTCTGAAGGGGCCGCAAAGGCCCCTTTGCTGCTGTTGTGCTGGAAACTGCCAGAGCGGGTTTGTCCAAAGGTCAAAACAACCGAGGGGTTTTTTCAGATTGTCCCCTACGATGGCGGCTTGATGAGCACCTGTGCTTCCAGCAGCACCCTCCCTCTTCCGGAGAGAGACTTTGCAAAGGAACCGTCATCCTCACTTGCAGGTTAGTGCAGGCAGCGTCACTGTGGAATAATGTATTTAAAATAAAGTGTATGACTATTTATCAATCGGGCTTTTGGGGTGGAACGCAAATGTGGCTGTAAAAAGTGGCTCATTGCATGTTTGGTGTCTGACACATTTCTGTGTTGGTGGGTACCCTCTTTCTAGAAACCGCATAGCTCAGCTTTGACACTCTCTTCCCGCTTTCAGTGATCTGTGTGGATGAAACCCAGCATATTGTCCCCCTAACAAACCAGGAATAGGAAGCCATGATCAAACCCCAGTTTCAGACTTTGGTTGATAGGGGGAGCGACAAACTAGGAATCTGGGTTTAGACGGGAATCGTTCTGCATTCCTACTGGTTCATTTAGCTGTTCCCACGGGTGAGAGACGCCAAGGAGCAGTGTTCCAACTTACAGGGCCGTCTCTCTTCTGCTTGCACCCATGTTTGCTTTAAACACCACCCTTCATGGTTGTTTGCCACTCTTCTCAGCTGGGAAGACCATTTCTCTTCACGTGTCTGCTCTGCATAATCCTTGTGAGGAGGAAGGCCAGTGTTGCTTCCTTCACACTGCGCATGGTTTGGCGGAACGCTGAGCCCGGTGGAACATCATTTCTGGGAAGGCCAGAAATGCTTAAGAGCGCCATGCCGCAGCTCCTGGGCAGAGCTACTGATCTGCATGCAAAAGATCTCAAGCTCAGTTTTGAGTCTCTCCAAGCAGGGCAGCGGGGTAGGAGACGATCAGCCCTATTTCAACAAAACATGGTTCACTGGCTCCCGTCACTCCACCCCAGCGTGTGGCTTGTGTGTTGTCTGAATCTAGTCTCAAGTTCCTTTCTTGGTCCAACTTCTGCTTCCTACCTGTGTTGCCAGGGGGTTTTCTGCAACCTTTTCCGTCTGTCTCTCTCTCTCTCTCTCTCTCTCTCTCTCTCTCTCTCTCTCTCTCTCTCTTGCACAAGCCCTTCCTTCCTGTTTTGGGCACTGGTAATTGTCGTGTTTCCATGACAGTTCCGCTCTTCATTCCTACAATCTCGTTCTGTGTGTTCTGGACATGGCAGCTCCATAGTTTTTTTCTGGGTTAAAAAAAAAAAATACTAGGAAGGTTCATCTCCTTCCCCTCTTGCATCTCACCAGTTGCCTTAAGAAGTCAGTTTCACCATGGCCTGGAGCAGCCCCAGTTCCTAGAAGTCCTTTGCAGAGCCTCAACAAAGCAAAGCACCACTAAAACTGCCCATTTTGCCCAGCCTTAAAAGGCAACAAATTAAGCTACAAGACCACTTGCAGGAAATTGACTTAACAGCCGATCTCTGGCAAAGCTTATCTCTGTTCAGGATCATTCATGAGCTGAGTTCTCTTGAGCTCAGGTCTTCTCCAGTTTAATCATACATTAACCAATAACATAACTTAGGAAACCCTCGATGTAATGATAACGGGCGCAACTCTTCTGCTGAGAGGCAGTGCGGTACAGTGGCTTGGATGCTGGAACAGGACTCAGGATATCTGGGTTCAAGTCCCTGCTTAGACGGGCGGCTTTGGGCCAGTCACTGACCCTCCGCCTGGCCTACCTCACAGGGTTTCTATGAGCATACAATGGAGAGGACAACAACTTGGCAAAGCCACCTTGGCTTCCTTGCATGCAAAGGATACAATAAATAAAGGGCAAAGTAATGGTAGAAAAGTTAGTAAATTAGCAGTGTGTCTTTAAGCAGAAATGAGGCCAATTGATTTCGGTGAAGATTACTTGTCTATGAAGCAGGTGCAAAATTGCAGCTTTCTCTTTCAAAATGGAACCCGGGGCATTTTTTTATAGCATCCAATCAATGCAGCCCACATTTCAAGTGTAGAAATTTTCTGTTGCTAGTTTGCTTATCCTGTGGCCAGTGGATAGTTGTGCTCTTTAGGGTTTCCAGAGGTTAAATTAAATTAACTCTTTAATTCATGCAATACAATCCAGGCTTGCTGTGCAATATTGGATGGCTTCAGGGGATTCTTGTGCCTGAATCAAGCCACGTTCCTGACATATGTGTATAGCAAGGGGATAAAGTTGATGCTGAACAATTTGGTTGCAGCCAGCCGCTTCTGCCGCAGGTTCACCTGAAAATGAGTGGCTCTCAAGACACCTGTTGGCATAATTTTATAGCACCATTTTCCAAGGACGGCACAAAAATATTCTACCTCACTCAGAATAGAAGTGGAAATATTCTACTCGCTACCCTTAAGCCTTCCAGAATGGTTGCATGACAGCTCTCCTAGCTATGAGCAGAAACTCTGGGAGGTGGTATTCCAGCACCTTGGGATGCCACCAGATTAAGGCCAGCTGGCCCCAATTTAAGGTCCGCCAATAAGGTCATGATCCTACCCAAGACTCCCAGCATTCCCCAGCCGGCCCTACTGAAACCGCCCTCCCGGCTCTGGCAATCCACGTGGGAGGCCAAGCTTGGTGCAGAAGATGCAGCCAGGCCTCTGCCACGGGGCCACGTACTCCAGGTCGCGTGGCTGCTGGCTCATGAAGGTTCCCCCGTGGTCCAGCTTTCTGGGCACCCAGGACGTGAGAGCAGGGGCACCCTCGTGCCCATGTTCCCCAGCAACTGGGGTGCATGGGCATCATTCCTCGTGCTCCCCGATTCTGGCCCTGAATTGCCATGAGCTCCTGATGGTGCAAGACGACCCCCTCCCCTCTTTTCTTTTCTCTCGGGACGGGAGCTCCGCGAAAGGCTGGGTCCACACGCTGCCGCGGGGTGCCCGGCGCTGCACAGGGGCGAGGAAATGCGCGTCGCTTTGCTCTCCAAAGAGGCAGCGTCGTCGGGATGGGCGGAGAGGCTCCCACAGGAAGTGTGTGTGTGTGTGTGTGTGTGGAGGGGGGGCAGGAATCCAGGCGAGGGGTGACAGGCCCCTTCGAGGGGGGCGTTAGCAGGAAGGGGGTCCCCTGTCCCTCCCCGGGGCGGGTCCCCTGGTTTTCCTTCGCCCTTTCTCCTCCTCCTGCTCGCTCGCTCGCTCGCTGTCACATTCCTGCCGCTTGAGTCAGGCCTGGAGGCGGCGCGGCGGCGGGCAGCTCGCTGCACCAGGAAGCGCAGGGCCCGCACCATGTAACCGAAGCGGAGGGAGGGCGAGCGAGCGAGCGAGGAGCGCGGCACGCCGGCTCGGCCATGGGGGACGGCGGCGCCGAGGAGGAGACGGTGCAGCTGCCGCTCACCGACGGTACCGGGCCACCCGGGGGGGCGCCGCGGCTGGCGTGCGGGCGCGCTGGGTGGGTGCCCTCGGCGCGCGCGGGGACCTTGGCGGCGCCCGGCGCCCCGGGGGCGGCAGGGCGGGCGGGCGGGCCCCCGGGCGGCGAAGGCGGCTTTCCGACCCTCCAGGCGGCGGCTGCGGGAATGACAGGCTGACCCCCGGGCGCAGCGCCGCCGGTGGGGTCGGCGGAGGCAGCGCGCGCCCGCGGCTCAGGACCGCCCGGAGGGGAGCGGAGCGGAGGGGCCGGGTGGCGCGGCGCGGCGCACGCGGTGCCCTTCGCGGGGCGCGGGGCGCGTGCACACGCCCGGGGGCCGCGCGGGATGCTGCTCCCCCTCCGGGTGCCCGTCTGCAGAGGACGGCCCCGAGGGCGCAGGAAAGGGGGGCGGCCTTGGCGGCGGCGCGCGGGGTTTCGGAAGTGGGTCGCGCGGGGGACGCAGCCTTGGCGCCAGAGAAGGGGAAGAGGCACCGGTTGCTTCCCTTCCCCCTCCGCCCGCCCGCCCCGCTCGGCCGAGCCCGCTCTGCAGCCCAGCCCGAGCCGGAGCGGGTGTCCCGCGCGCGCCGGGCCCGGGGCTTGCAGCGAGGGCGAGCCTTCAGCCCGGCGCGGGGACCGGGGTCGCGGCCGGGAGCCGAGAGAGCTCCCCGTCCCCGCGCAGGGAGGGAGGGAGGGAGGGAGGGCCTGCCAGAGTGTTATTTTTCAAAGAGTGGCGACGCCCCGCCCCCTCTTATGCAAGCCCCGCCTCCCCCCAGCTGGAGTGGGGGCCGCAGCCGGGGTGGGTGGGTGGGCGTGGAGGCGTCTTGCTGGGGCTGAATCACCCGCCACCCCCGCCTGCACCGGCAGCTGCGAGGCGCTGGCAGGTGGGCGGAGGGGGTGCGTGAGCGGTGAGCCCCGAGACTCCCCCAGCGTGGGCTCCTGGCAAGGTTTTCCGCAGCTTTTAATCCCCTCCAGGCCTTCATCATCCGTGCCCCCCCCCCCAGTTTAAAGAGATTGCTTTTGTCGCTGCGTTTGTACCCCAGCTTTCCTCTTGCAAGCTCCGCTCCTCTCCATGTGATCCTCACAACCACAGCCCTGTGAGGTAGGCTAGGCTCAGAGTCCAGGACTGGCCTATAAGCAGCCAGTGAACTTCATGGCTGAGTGGAGACCAGACCTGCCTTTCAACCCTCTGAATTGTGCATTGCTATTATTTCAGCTCCTCCTGCGCAAATTGAGCCCAAATCCGCCATATTTGACTCTCAGGTTTTAAGGCTTAATCTTTGTAATTCGAGGCTTTTCAAATCTGAGCATCAGGTACTGGCCCAAAATTGCCATGGGTGACTTTGGTCCAGGCACTGACTAGCAGCAACTTAACCTACCTCCCAGGATTGTTTTCTTTTTAAAGATAAAATCCTATATTCTATTTCGGGTGCTTTGGAAGAAGGGTGGTATATTGAAATACGAGAGTGTGAGTTTATTGCAGCGATGAGACTTGTGGCCTTGAGGATCCATTATCAGATACCATTAAAAATTCATGTCTTCCCCACTCAAAAGCTCTCTGTCATTTGAAGTAGTTTCTTAATACAGATAAAATACGGTTTCCAACGTCAGTCTCGCGGTGTTGGGGCTTAAGTCTTTAGTTCTAATTTCGCAGTTGAGAGGCTAAGACTGGTTAAAATTATATTGGTTGATTCTTAGCCCTGCACATTTTCCACCGTATCAAGTCATCTTTGGCTAACAAAAAAACCTGAGGATCAGCCAGTGGTACCCGAGTATTTCCTTCTGGGTATGGTTGAGGCTAATGACTCAATGTAGGCCAAGGTTAGGAGTTGCCCGTTCACTCCCTTTGCGTAACTGCCCCACAACGTTCTGATGTACAGAACCTGAAATCCACCACCTATTTCCCTCCCTCGGTCCCACCTCTCCTTCAATGCTCTTGATTTGAATGTCTCCGGAAGGGTCATGCCTAGATATCTGTGCCCCCGTCTAAAATGCGGAAAGTCCAGTTCAGGGCAAGCCAGGTTTTAAAGTGACACTTTCTCTCTAGAGCTCTTGGTTAAGATAGCTAAAGATGGGACTTCCTCGTTCAGGCACAGTCTACCTTAATACTCTCTGTGAACTGCTAGAAGCACCTGTCCTTTGCTGGAGACAGAATACCAGAGTAAATAGACTATGGTCCTATCCCTTATGTGTTTTTCTAAACAACCATCATTGAATCTCCA
Organism: Varanus salvator macromaculatus; assembly: GCA_023646645.1. Lineage (NCBI taxonomy): Eukaryota > Metazoa > Chordata > Lepidosauria > Squamata > Varanidae > Varanus > Varanus salvator. The sequence goes on along the minus strand of JAIXND010000803.1, from coordinate 8,751,394 downwards.
GAAATACTAATTGGTATTTGCAAATGCACTCTGTATATGCTAAGAGTCTCTGATCTTCAACCAGCTGGAATTGGAAAATGCATCTTTTATATTTGTATAAAAGCTTCCTTGAAGTGCTTCACCCTGCCTAATTTTGGAAGCAAAGCAGGGTCAGACCTGGTTGAAATTTGGATGGGTGACTTAAATGTTATCCTCCTCCCAGAATGCTTTAGCTAGAGGTAGTATAAAAATGTAATTAATAATAATAATTTGGCCTTTAAAATTGCCCTTGTGGTTTGAAACAATTGTTTGCAACATTTTACAGTGTCTTTGTTTGTTTATGATGTTTGTTTTCTGAATTTCTAACAAACCGCCTGGAGTGAATCCAAAAGGTGGTATAGAAATGTGAGAAATTACATGGCTATAATTATATGACCCTCTTCATCCCAGTTTGAGATGGAGACAAATCCAGTTATTTATTTTTAGCAAAAGCGGACACAAAACTCCTGAATGCAGGAGAGGGGAAGCAAAGCACCATTAAAAATGCAAACATTTTCTTGCAAAAACACAAAGTGAGAAACAGAAGTGAGGTCAAAAAAAATGTGGATACTCCGCCTGTAACCATGCAGTGCAGAATTAAATTTAAAGTGTTGTAAGAGCAGAGCCACGATGCGTCAGGGGATGCTCTGCAGGGGATGCTCTCCCTGCTCCCTGCTTGCCGCAGGCCCTCTTGGGTTCGCTCCTCCTAAGCGGGCAAGTACTGGCCCGTTCTCCTGTGGAGCAGCCAGGTTGTGACTCATAGGCCGGAAATGGGGCCTCCACCCCTTTGCACCCGAAAACCCCAGGGAAGAGGGTGGGGATGTGAGGTGTGCGTGTGAGCAACGCGTGTGTGGCACGGAGGAGAGGTTGGGAGCTGGCACTCGCTTCGTCTCCTCCTGGCCCAGAGGCAGACACTTGCTGGTGGCTGGATCTAAAGTTAAGCCCAGGTGCTCTTAAGCCAAGAGGAGAAAGGCCAGGAGACCTAAGCAAAGCCCTTCCCGGTTCAGAGCCATCGAGGGCACCCATCTGTTCTTTGAAGAGTGCCCAGCAATTCCCAGGAAGTTGTAGGACTGTCCTATCAAACTAGGCTGCATTTACTCCATGTCTTGGAGTAAGTCCCTCTAAACCCGGCCTGCCTTTCTCCTAACTTAACCCACCTAGAATTGTACTGCTCGGTCATTTTGAGGCCATTTAAAAGAAGAAAAAACGACGTCTTAAGGCATTCTGTAGGGGACGGGGTAGACAAGCTTTTAATAACTAACTAAATGAACATAATTAAAAAGCAGCAGCGCCGTGGTATCTCGTAGCATATTTCCCAAAAGGTAGAAGCAGGTTTAGCACCTTTATGAGCCATTTGGGGAACCACAACCAGTGCGGTTTTGCCCATGTCTCCATTAAGTCAAAGGGCTAGAAATGTGGGCTTCGGGCCAGCGGACGTCAGCAAAGGTTAAGGTTGCCAGTTCGTTCTCCTTGGCTGGGGAGTCAGCCTCATTAAACTCAGTGCCGGCTCTGAGCAGACATGCATTGCAAACGCAGTCCATTGGCTTCAATGGGTGTCCCGCACCTTGAATAATAGTCAGATTGGAGCCTTTAAATGGGGAGGCAGAGGTCCCGGTGGAGGGAGACTTTGAATGCCTTTTGGGGTTACTGCCGCCTCCCTCCATCTCACAGTTAACAGTTTGATCCTTATCTCAATAAGCACATTTTAAAACATTTTCCTTTTTTTTCCCCCAACAGCTAACTTGACCGGTCATGAAGAGAGAGTTGGCATGGAAAACTTTGAACTGCTCAGAGTCCTGGGCACTGGGGGTGAGTCAAAACCAGCTTTGTGTGTGTGTGTTTGCATTTTTAAAAAATACTGTTAAATTCTATATTGAGTCCATGATCATGGAATAGTGATAATAATAATGATATTTATTATTGCAATTAAATAACACGAGACAACAGAAGTTGGGAAGCGGAAACCCAAAACACAGAAAATAGCTTGAGCTTGAAACAAAATTTGTTGCCAATTCAAAAACTTTGCTGAATGTTCTAAGTTTGGATTTAAAGGTGGAAACGTGAGATTTTGGAAAAGCTGGCTGGTTGGAGTGTCTCTAGAGACGAAAAAGATCTGATGAGTAGGCCCATACCTGAATAAAAATGGCATCTGTTGGTTTATATCCTGTATATGCAGAAATAGGGTAGAAATAAGGATTAGGATTTACTGAAATTTCGGAAGAGGTGAAGTCTGGCAATAGTATTTATTTGTTTACTGCGTGTATATATTGCTCCGTATCTAAGGGGCTTCTGGAGTAGTGAACTATAACAGGGAAATGAGAATATTTATTTTTAATACAAATCATCTCAGATAAAATAAATTCTTCATGTGGTTTGCATCTTGGTTCCATCATTTTAGACTGGTGGGTTGTTGTTTTTCCAAGCACAATTGCTCTGCAGGGGGAGATTTTGTGTCTTTTTATGTGTGTGCACATATGTGTGGTCAAGCGTGTGTGGTGCAAGCAAGTGGAGGGGAATTAACCCTTCCTTCCCCACCCGCCATCCCCTTCGAAAATCACCCCATGCAGAGTAATTAAGCTAAGCAAAGCAAGCCAAAGATCAAAACCTTCTTTTTCATTAGCACCAGTGGGCACTCCGGACTCTGATAAATAGCTCTGGGGAACCCCTGCTTGCCCATTAAGCCCTAAAGCAATAACCTTGCCCTTCTTGTTAATGGCTATTCTCCATGGAAGCTAAGTAGAACCTGCATGTTCAGGGGCAGTGTATCTCTATGTGCCAGATACTGTACGACAGAGGACCTGCATACAGACCGTTTTCTTGTAATCAGGATTGCTAGCTTCTCAGAAATACCTGTTAGGCTACAGTAGGGATGCAAGGTGAGAAACTAACTGACGTGACTCAGTATGGCTTTCACTGGCAGGGTCTTCTCCGTAGTGGCCCAAGGCTCTGGAATTTCTAGTGCAGCACCATCTATCCCGTACTTCTTTCCTTTTCATGACAAGTTCAATTTAATTTAATAAAACATTTCTAACCCGTCCTTCACAACAGTGTCTTACAAGTTAAACCCAGTTCATTTATAGCACAATCCTATGCACACTTAGACAGAAAATAAGTCCTAAAGCAAGCCTGGTTGGGAAATGCCGGGAGCAGGAGAATTGTCTTCTGTCGAAACATGCAAAAGATTGCAGCCGTAGTCAAGGAATTAGGGATGGGAGACTATAAAGCCTTTTAAGGAAACTGCAGCACCGTCGTCTCGGTTGATCCAGTGTTTTATTCATTCCCCTTTTATTTACTGTACAGTCCATATTTTTGCCCAAACATTATCAGCTAAGAATAAAATCCAGGTTTAAAATTAAAATGGAGTAGTTTTCACTTGTAATTACTGCTTGTCTTCTTTTATTATGCTTTTTTGGGGGTCGCTTCTTTGGCTACTTTGCCAGAACGGCAGTATACCAACCCAACCAAAATGTCACAAAATTCAGGTTCCCCAGAACACTTCATCAAATTGAGGTGTCACCCGGAGCAGCAGGTGGCAGGACGAGGGGAAGGAACTAAGGTCCTGTCTGACCCCCAAAGCTGGGTGTTAGATCTGGTGAAGGATGCATGCTCTCTGTTTTTCCCCACCGTTAAGCTTCAGGGAGGGAGAAACAATCCAGTGGTTTGGGATATTCCAGATCTGGGTGCAAATTAATTGAAGCATTTCTGTTGCCTCAAGTGATTTCATGAGAAGTGAATGCTGCTTTGGCTTCCTGTGAAATTCAAATAAATCCGTGCGACTCTTTGCAAATAGGCAGATTCCCTCCTCCTCCACCACCCCACAACCCCTCCTTGGTCTAATATGTAGTCTGATAAAGAGTTTTGGAAATCTCGCTGTTTCGTAGCATTTCAGTTGCGTTAACCAAGGAATTGCCCAACTGTAAATTTGTGAGTTTTTTTTTCTTATGGATCAGTACAGTGCCTTTTGCTTCCTTTTTTTTTTTTAATACAAAGACATGCTAAAATGCTTTAGTCCAGACTTCCTAAAACTGATGTCTCCCTGCAGTACTGTGCTACCCGTAATCCCCAGCTGTTGGCCACACTGGCTGGAGATGATGGGGCTTGCAGTCCAGTACCTCTTCCATCTCCGGGGAGGCCGTTTTAGGCTCGTGCGTCAAACTGAGCGAGTCCAATGGCGTGTCTGGCCAGTCGCTAGACGGGTCAAAGAGGCCGCGACTGTGGGGTCGGGGCAAAGGTTGGGGGCGAGGGCCCCACGGCTGGCTCTCCTGACGCGGCTGCCTGCCCCCTCTAGCCTACGGAAAGGTGTTCCTGGTGCGCAAGCTCAGCGGCCATGACGCGAACAAGCTGTACGCCATGAAGGTGCTGCGCAAAGCCGCCATCGTGGCCAAGGCCAAGACGACAGAGCACACGCGCACCGAGCGGACGGTGCTGGAGCACGTGCGCCAGTCGCCCTTCCTGGTGACCCTGCATTACGCCTTCCAGACCGACTCCAAGCTTCACCTTATCCTAGGTACGTGCCCCCGGGAGGGCGGCGAATGGGGCAGCGGCTGAGTTCTGCATGCACAGCTGGGTTCGTCGCGTCTTTCCAGGGTGGGGCAGCCCCAAAAGTTTCTGGACTACGGTTCCCATCCTCCCTATCCGTTGGCCACGTTGGCTGAGGTTGATGGGAACCGGCCCATTTTCATGTCTAAGAGAAAACTATACAATCTTTCAATCACTTTTTCATCTGATCTTAACATTAAGGTACCTCCCACCCCAGTGTCATGTATCCTAAGTGTTTATATATATATTTTTTCAAATATTCACCTTTTTGTAGCTGGTTTATACTTTGTTTTTAAAAAACACAAGTGCATTCCTGCTGTGTGGGGTGGAGGACTGCTTTGTCAAGACAATATACAATCAATAAAATTAAATACAATCGAAGATAATAAGCAAATCAAAATATAAATTAAATATAGTTTACGAATTATAAATATGTAATTGCATATGTAATGATATTAAAATTTACTATATTTATATGTGGAATATGTTAAATATATACGATGAAGTTAAATACTAAATATTATAATATTGTATAATATTATAAAAATATAATCTATGACAGGAGAACTTCATAAAGAGCCAGATAAACACATCAGCCAAACAGCGGAATGTCTTCAGTGAAGAGTCTTTTAGTTGCCAGGGTCCCTGGAGAGCAGTATGCCAAGGCTGGGTGCCACAAGGCCATCTCCCAGTGTGCTGAGGCAGTGCGGTGTAGTGGTTAGCGCTGGGACTCAGGCAGTCTGGGTTCTGCTCCCCACTCAGCCACAGAGCCAGCTTGGGTGACTTGGGGCCAGTTCCAGACTCTCAGCCCAAGCTGCCTCACAACAGCTGAGAGGGGGAGGGGAAGAATGCTGGCAGGTGCTTTGACCTCTTTAAAAAAAGAAATATATCTAATCAACAATAAATAAAGTGAAATAAATATCCCACCATTGCCTCAGATGGTGCAGGGACCTCCCTCTGGGCAGGTTTGGAAGAACAGCATCTGGCCGAGGGCTACCTAGTCCAGCATTCTGCCTGCAAAGGGAAGCCCGCAAGCGGAACTTGGGCGCGGTGGTACCGTTCTGTCTGTGTTCCTCAGCAACTGGTCTTGAGACTCATCAGGACTAGAAGCCTTTGCTAGCCTTCTGCTCCACGGGCTTGTCCATCCTTCTGCAGCCAGGTTGGCAGCCGTCTCTTGTGGCCATTAATTCCAGAGTTTATCTGTACACTAAGGGCAGAATCCTTCTTTTTTTTTTTCTTTGACCTGAATCCCCCATTATTACAGGCAGGGTGGTAGTCCTTGATATATTTTAGTCCTAAGCCGTTTAGGGCTTTGTAAGTTAAACCCAGCTCTTTAAATAGGCCCTGGAAAAAGACCAGGAGTTCACACAATGGTGTTCATCATTGACAAGATATGTGCCAGTCTCAGCTAATAACCTATTACCCATATTCTGTTTTAAAATAAGTTAGAATCTTTTGAAATGCATTCAGAGACTTCGTCTATCGCATTTGGTTGGCTGCTTAGTTATGGCATTTTATACCATAATTTATTCCCAAAAAAATCTCAAGGCAGTTTACAACGATTAAAAGCAGCAAAACAATGAAAAAGCAACAGTGCCGTTATTTGATCTTTGGGGAACGGGTGCGACAATCGGGGTGCTGTAGCAGAAGGGGCCCTTCTGCTCATAACAGCCTCCTCAGCTCTTTCAAGGAGGGCTCTTGGAGAGGGAACTCCGTAGATCATACAGAAAGGAGGAGCTGTGTAACGCACCCAGAAGGATTCTGCTGGGCATAAGGGTGGAGAGATGCACCTAGTCACAGTTTCCTGCCCTTTTCCAGATGCGGCTGCCCCCATTTCTAAGCCTTTCTGTGCTGCGCGTGTGTTTTTTGAAGTAGGCATTGCTCGAGTTCTAAGCTTGCAGATTGAATTTAAGGTGCACAAAACTCGGCCTTAACAGGGGGAAAGGTGCCATGAACTTAGTTCTTTTTGGATACAGGGATACCTGTTTCCCTAGATATGAACCTGTAGCGATCCGTGAAGCAGGTGGCTGTGCCAGCCGCATATTTTGGGATTGGAGGTTGGTGTCCCGGGTGGATTTCTTGCTTTGACTCAACCTGCCCCTTTCCTCCCTCTCAGACTACGTGAGTGGCGGGGAGCTCTTCACGCACTTGTTCCAGCGGGACCATTTCTCCGAGGACGAGGTGCGGTTTTATAGCGGGGAGATCATTTTGGCGCTCGATCACCTCCACAAGGTGAGAAGCGGGAAGAGAGGAGCTGGGTGAACTTGAATCCTGTCTATAGGAGGAAAGTCCAATGATCAAACCATTATGTGATATGCACTGCAATGCATTGCATTGCGTTGGTTAGACTAGACTAGGTTCAGGCCTTGGCACTACAGGTTAAAAAGAAGACCAGGTCACAGGCAATGTGACAGTCCAACCATTTGTGGCAATTTTATGCGATTTCGTTTTTAAGAAGAACAAGTGAATAGTCGACTCAGCTTGGAAGAAGCTTCTGCAGCCCCTTTGGGGCCTGCTGTGGGTGCCAGACTAGATCGCGTACCGTCATGTGCATGGGAGGGAGGCATCGCATGGGCCATAATTCCAGCCGATGGAAATGGCAGTAGTGGATGCAGGCTGTGTGCTTCTCCACCGGATCAGGATTGTGTGGCAGGGGAGGGGTTAAACTCTTCTCATGAGCCTTGGTATCAGCTCGGATCTCCCTCACCTTCTAAAAAAAACAAATATAACATTGTAAAAATATAAACTCTGTCCTGGGGTTGTCTGGACAGGGGAGGCATATTCCCCATTGTTTTGCTTGCGATTTGCTCTTTAAAAAAGATTCCTGCCACGGCTGGTTGCATGAACAATGTCACATCTGGGTTGGCCCCGAGAGGCTTCCTGCCAACACTTTGGAAAGCAGCCCTTGTAAATAGGGAATAACCGCTGAGCTGGATGGAGGACTCCTTCCAGTGGCCACCAGCCTGGCCCGATTCACAGAGGAGACGGCTATGAGAGGCTACTGGTCCTGATGGCTGGGAGCCACCTCCAGGATGGCGCTGCGTGCCAGTCGCGGGGGAGCCCAGGCATGAGGGACTGCTGCCCTCCCGACCTCCTTGCGCCATGTGGAAAGAGCGGAGTGGGGGATTTCTCCCCTTCCGTCGTTCCTCGGCCCAGTGGAGGGTGCTACGAAGCTGGCCGGCAGGCAGGAGAGACGAGAGAGGAGCTTCCTTGCCCAGTGGTCTGTTGCAGCGTGGGATTCTGTTCCGCGATGCTGGGCACCCACTGGAGGACTGTAAAGAGGGGTTGGACCCGGTGCATGGAGGAAAAGGCTGCCCATGAATCTCATGCTCATGGACTTCCCATGGGCTGCTGGCAGGCCATCGTGCGAGCAGGATGCTGGACTGGTTGGGCCTTGGTCCGTCCAGAAGGGCTCTTGTGTTCCTGGGAGTCTGCTCTGGTTTAAAGCAGTTGCTGCATGCAGATGGTCTGGCCTTCCCCAACACCCGCATGCCCCAGCTGAATTAGACTACAGCTCCCACAATCCCTCGACTGAGGCTGGTAGCGTTCTAGGCCAGGAGGTCCCTGCGTTGAAAGAGAGGTTGGCTAGAGGACAACCGGCCCCCACATTTGGGGCCATGCATTGGCAGGACCAATTGTGAAATTCAGATCCCTCCTTGCCCCCCAGCTCGGCATCGTTTACAGGGATGTGAAGCTAGAGAACATCTTGCTGGACAACGAGGGCCACGTGGTGCTGACGGACTTCGGGCTGAGCAAGGAGTTTGTGACGGAAGACGTGAGTCTCACTTTTGCTGCCTTCTCTTTGTGATAAATGAGTGGGTTTTGCGTTGGAGGATGGGAACTTGGTCTCTAAAAGGTTCACCATCGCTGGGTCAGGGTTACAAAAATGAGGTGCCATGGCGTGGTTTTGATGGTTGGAATGTGTTTAGATTGGGCAGAAACATTGAGATGCGCAGAAAAAGCTCCTCAGGGGAGGCTTTTTCAAAATCTCCCTCCTGTCAGTGGAACTTGCGCCCTATAGTAGGGTCAGGGGGTGTGCCCCAGGGTAGGGTTAGGGTTAGAGAAACGAGGTGCCCTGGCATGGTTTTGAAGGTTGGAATGTATTTAGAATGGGCAGAAACATTGAGATGCGCAGAAAAAGCTACTCAGGGGAGGTTTTTAAAAATCGCCCACTTTTCAGTGGAACTTGCACCCTATAGTAGGGTTGGGGGTGTGCACCAGGGTAGGGTTAGGGTTAGAGAAACGAGGTGCCCTGGCATGGTTTTGAAAGTTGGAATGTATTTAGAATGGGCAGAAACATTGAGATGCGCAGAAAAAGCTACTCAGGGGAGGTTTTTAAAAATCGCCCACTTTTCAGTGGAACTTGCACCCTATAGTAGGGTTGGGGGTGTGCACCGGGGTAGGGTTAGGGTTAGAGAAACGAGGTGCCCTGGCATGGTTTTGATGGTTGGAATGCGTTTAGAATGGGCAGAAAGTTTGAGATGCGCAGAAAAATCTACTGAAAGACTGCTTTTTAAAAATTGCCCACTTTTCAGTGGAACTTTCGCCCAATAGTAGGGTTGGGGGTGTGCACCGGGGTAGGGTTAGGGTTAGAGAAACGAGGTGCCCTGCCACGGTTTTGATGGTTGGAATGCGTTTAGAATGGGCAGAAACGTTGAGATGCGCGGAAAAATCTACTGAAAGACTGCTTTTTGAAAATTGCCCACTTTTCAGTGGAACTTGCACCCTATAGTAGGGTTGGGGGTGTGCACCGGGGTAGGGTTAGGGTTAGAGAAACGAGGTGCCCTGGCATGGTTTCGATAGTTGGAATGGCTTTAGAATGGGCAGAAAGGTTGAGATGCGCAGAAAAATCTACTGAAAGACTGCTTTTTGAAAATTGCCCACTTTTCAGTGGAACTTGCACCCTATAGTAGGGTTGGGGGTGTGCACCGGGGTAGGGTTAGGGTTAGAGAAACGAGGTGCCCTGGCATGGTCTTGATGGTTGGAATGCCTTTAGAATGGGCAGAAAGGTTGAGATGCGCAGAAATATCTACTGAAAAACTGCTTTTTGAAAATTGCCCACTTTTCAGTGGAACTTGCACCCTATAGTAGGGTTGGGGGTGTGCACCGGGGTAGGGTTAGGGTTAGAGAAACGAGGTGCCCTGGCATGGTCTTGATGGTTGGAATGCCTTTAGAATGGGCAGAAACGTTGAGATGCGCAGAAAAATCTACTGAAAGACTGCTTTTTGAAAATTGCCCACTTTTCAGTGGAACTTGCACCCTATAGTAGGGTCAGGGGTGTGCACCGGGGTAGGGTTAGGGTTAGAGAAACGAGGTGCCCTGGCCTGGTTTTGATGGTTGGAATGCGTTTAGAATGGGCAGAAACGTTGAGATGCGCGGAAAAATCTACTGAAAGACTGCTTTTTGAAAATTGCCCACTTTTCAGTGGAACTTGCACCCTATAGTAGGGTCAGGGGTGTGCACCGGGGTAGGGTTAGGGTTAGAGAAACGAGGTGCCCTGGCATGGTCTTGATGGTTGGAATGCCTTTAGAATGGGCAGAAACGTTGAGATGCGCAGAAAAATCTACTGAAAGACTGCTTTTTGAAAATTGCCCACTTTTCAGTGGAACTTGCACCCTATAGTAGGGTCAGGGATGTGCACCGGGGTAGGGTTAGGGTTAGAGAAACGAGGTGCCCTGGCCTGGTTTTGATGGTTGGAATGCGTTTAGAATGGGCAGAAAGGTTGAGATGCGCAGAAAAATCTACTGAAAGACTGCTTTTTGAAAATTGCCCACTTTTCAGTGGAACTTGCACCCTATAGTAGGGTCAGGGGTGTGCCCCGGGGTAGGGTTAGGGTTAGAGAAACGAGGTGCCCTGGCATGGTTTTGATGGTTGGAATGCGTTTAGAATGGGCAGAAAGGTTGAGATGCGCAGAAAAATCTACTGAAAGACTGCTTTTTGAAAATTGCCCACTTTTCAGTGGAACTTGCACCCTATAGTAGGGTTGGGGGTGTGCACCGGGGTAGGGTTAGGGTTAGAGAAACGAGGTGCCCTGGCATGGTCTTGATGGTTGGAATGCCTTTAGAATGGGCAGAAACATTGAGATGCGCAGAAAAAGCTACTGAAAGACTGCTTTTTGAAAATTGCCCACTTTTCAGTGGAACTTTCACCCAATAGTAGGGTTGGGGGTGTGCACCGGGGTAGGGTTAGGGTTAGAGAAACGAGGTGCCCTGGCCTGGTCTTGATGGTTGGAATGCCTTTAGAATGGGCAGAAACGTTGAGATGCGCAGAAATATCTACTGAAAAACTGCTTTTTGAAAATTGCCCACTTTTCAGTGGAACTTGCACCCTATAGTAGGGTCGGGGGTGTGCACCGGGGTAGGGTTAGGGTTAGAGAAACGAGGTGCCCTGGCATGGTCTTGATGGTTGGAATGCCTTTAGAATGGGCAGAAACGTTGAGATGCGCAGAAATATCTACTGAAAAACTGCTTTTTGAAAATTGCCCACTTTTCAGTGGAACTTGCACCCTATAGTAGGGTTGGGGTGTGCACCGGGGTAGGGTTAGGGTTAGGGAAACGAGGTGCCCTGGCATGGTCTTGATGGTTGGAATGCCTTTAGAATGGGCAGAAACGTTGAGATGCGCAGAAATATCTACTGAAAAACTGCTTTTTGAAAATTGCCCACTTTTCAGTGGAACTTGCACCCTATAGTAGGGGGGGGTGTGCACCGGGGTAGGGTTAGGGTTAGGGAAACGAGGTGCCCTGGCATGGTCTTGATGGTTGGAATGCCTTTAGAATGGGCAGAAACGTTGAGATGCGCAGAAATATCTACTGAAAAACTGCTTTTTGAAAATTGCCCACTTTTCAGTGGAACTTGCACCCTATAGTAGGGTTGGGGGTGTGCACCGGGGTAGGGTTAGGGTTAGAGAAACGAGGTGCCCTGCCATGGTTTTGATGGTTGGAATGCCTTTAGAATGGGCAGAAACGTTGAGATGCGCAGAAATATCTTCTGAAAAACTGCTTTTTGAAAATTGCCCACTTTTCAGTGGAACTTGCACCCTATAGTAGGGTTGGGGGTGTGCACCGGGGTAGGGTTAGGGTTAGGGAAACGAGGTGCCCTGCCATGGTTTTGATGGTTGGAATGCCTTTAGAATGGGCAGAAAGGTTGAGATGTGCATAAAAAGCTACTCGTGAGGGTTTTTCCTGCCAAGGAGATGTATATATTTCCTTGCACTGACTGTGAGGTGTTTTTTCTCAACTAAAACCTCAGTTCTGAGGTCTCATTGGAGTGTTGGCACTTTTCCATAATTAAGTGGTTTGGGGTTGCCTTTTGGGCACGTGGTCTCTACACGGCTCCCCGTCGCTGTCCTTGTGCGATCCTGGATGGGAGGAGAGAGTGTCTGTCAAACATTTTCCACTGCTTCCCATTCTCCTGAGCCCTTTGAAAAGCTGGACGGTGTAACGGGCGCAGCCTGTTCTGATGTGTGGGGTGCGTTTCTCTCACACGCTGCCTTTCTCCGCTCTGCCCTTCTCCACAGAAAGAACGGACCTTCTCCTTTTGTGGCACGATCGAGTATATGGCCCCAGAGATCGTGCGAAGCAAAAGCGGTCATGGCAAGGTGAGCAGGACGGCATGGGGCCAGGTGGGCTGGATCTGGGGCAGCTGGGCAGGGGAACAGCTGGGATGGAGAGGCCTGTGAAAAACGGCTGCACTGGATGTCCCAGAGCTGCCGGATTTACATCTCGGGATGCTGCTCTTGTAACCTGCTTCGATAGATAAGCGGAAGGGAAGGGTGCAGAGTTGGGAGCCCCAGTGCGGTCTTGCAGGTCGGAAGCGTGGCCGGTCCTCAGGAGATCTGGGTTCGAGTCCCCACTTGGCCGTGAAGGTCAGTGCCTGATTCTGGGCCAGGCACTGACTGTCAGCCTAACCTACCTCACAGGGTTGTTGTGAGGAGAAAATAGAGAGGAAGAGAAGCTTGCAAGCAGCCTTACAAAGGGGTTTTTTTTTTTTTTTAAGCCTGAGCTTAAGGAGGGTCTGATCTGGTCAGGATCAAAGCTGGAACGGAACCTGCCATCTGGGCAGAGTGTGTTCGAGTCTAGCAAGTGCAGGGAAGGGCTGTCATCTGTAAGATTTAAAGAGGTGGATACCAAAGGGCTTTGCTTTCGAAAATGTGCATCCCTCCTCCAAAAAGGAGGCTGTAACATGCCAGGTATATAAAACAGCTGTTAAGTCACAAGGCTGCAGGTTCTCAGGTGAACAGAGAAATTGTCAGACACCAGACGTCCACAGCTTCTACGAGAGTGGAATGGGGAACCTTGTTTGTTTGCAACAAGTTGCTGGTAATTAGTGGGTTTTATGGGCGGGAGGGAAATTACCACTACACTGCAATTTGGGAATAATGAACCAACCAGAGCCTGCATGACATCTTTCCTCAACCCAACACCTTTGAGATACTTCAGGTTGCAACTCCACACATTCCAGTAAGGCCCAGTTGCAGGCGTGTGTGTGGTGGGCAGGACTGTGGACTTTTATGAGGTTGCTGGACTAGGGAAGGCAGTCCTCTTGTCACTTAGAACTTGAAAAATCAAGGACAAGCTTAACACAATTGGTCATTTCTGTTCGATGCCTTGACTCGAATGATAAAGAACAGCTGTCTCGAGTCAATCCAGTTTCAGCGTCTCTGGGCCTTGCGCTTTTCTAATCGGTCAGCATGGCCCAAGGGGTTGTTGGCTGGACTGCCGTTGTGTCCACAATCGCAAGAGCCTCCCTTTGCGACCTGGAGCAGTGTTCCTGGCTTGATGGGTAGCCTAATACCCGAAACTACCACTTAGATTGCACTTCTACTATATGAAATCCTTCCGCAACCTGTGTGCAACCAGGTTGTGCAAACCTGAACAGCCACATTCTGAGCATGTGAGCCACGGGGTCCCGTTGGAGACCTGGGCCGGGCACCTGGCAGGTGTCGACCGGAGGGAGGGGAAATCCGCCCCTGGAGGCGGCACACCAAAATCCTGCTCTCCTTGCCGAGTAACTTGAAATCAGTTGACGTGATCTGCCCTTCTTGCAAAATTTCTGCCCTTTGGTGCAGAATCGCTCTCCTTCGGTTGCAGAAATCTGGGTTTCCCCTGAGGCAGGCCGGGGGCATTTCCTTAGAACGGGGGGGGGGGGACTTCTGTCACCCCTTAGCAGTGACTGGGCTAGCACAAGCTGAAGGTGGTTGTGGCTTTGCCTAGAAGGCTACAGGTTGCTTGCCTCACCACCTGTCGCCTGAGCAAGCTTCTAGCCCCTCTTGCGGACCCAGGATGGCAGCCCAGGGCTCTCCAATCACCCGGAGTTGCTGCTCAGCTCAGCAGCCAAGTGGTTCCTCTCCCAACCTGTGCGAGCTGCTGAAAAGTCCTCGGAACAGATTACCCTTCATTTCTGTGATCACCATTGCGGGGTGACCTGTGATAATCGTGGGGCCCTTTGCATTGGCTTCTCGCCAGCTGAGCCTGAATCCTTTTGGGAAAATCTGGCTCTCGAAAGAAGCTGGAAAGCCAGAATTCCAGTTGAACTTGCTGGATTTTCTAAGTCACCCAGTTGGCTGCATGGCCGAGAGGGACTCCTATCCCTCTATAAGGACCACAAAGGCTGCCACAAAGAGGAAGGCCAAGATCTCCTCTTGCTGATGCCAGAGCGTAGGACACGGAAGAATCAAGTCAAGCTGCAACAACCCAGATTCAGGCCGGACGTCAGGAGAAGCTTCCTCAGGGTCAGAGCAATACAACTGTGGAACCAGCTGCTTGGAGAGGTGGGGGGCTCTCTCACACTGGGGACATTCAAGGTGAAACTGGGCAGTCATCTGAGTGGGATGGTGTAACGTGGTGTCCTGCAACAGCAGGGGGTGGACTTGATGGCCTTCATGGCCCCTTCCAGCTCTACTATTCTAGGATTCTGTGACTCAAACTCCGGTCACCCAAATCCCAGCCACGTGCCCTTAACCACCTCACCACACCAGTTCTCAGACACCAGGTTAAGAGCTTCCTCTTTAAAGGAACATTTAATCTTTGATTTGAAACATAGTTATTAATTTGATTGCCAGTGCCTCAATGTTTTTAGTCTTTAACTTTGCATTTGATAACAGTATCAAAATAACATTTGTTACTTCATGGCTTGGTTTTATGCTCATAAAGGGTGTTTGCTGGTCAAATGCCTGAGTTTCAGCTGCACTGTGCTTGGGACTACTGGTGGCTGCAAAGGGGGTTTTCCTGCTTTTCCGCACCTGGGGAATTTTTCAACACTCAGAAAATAACCTACAACTATATAAAGTTCAATATTTATTTATTGGGTGTCTAGCTTGCCCCATTAGCCACTTGGCTCCCTGAGCAGGTTACAACAGTACAACCACAGATGCAATATAAAAACAAGAATCAGAAATTACAATAAAACATTAGAACAGTAAAATTGTAAAATAATACAAAATCTGCCCACTGGCAGAACTAGTAACTTCATAAAAAGGCATACCCCATAGTTAAAATGCTATTAAACACAGATTAACAATTCAAATGCCCTCAAAATAAAAAGATCTTCTGAAAGGAATATCGGGAGGACGCCAGGCTCTGGAGAGCTTGTTCCAAGGCTGGGGTGCCATTACCAAAAAGGCCCTTCTTCGTGTCTTGTTACCCGAGGAGAGGGCTCCCTCAGAAGGGCTTCAGATGCAGAATGAAGGTGCGGGGAAGGTTCATACAGGAAGAGGTTCTCCTGTAGATGCCCTGGCCGCAAGCGAGTTTGGTTTGGTTCAATTCAGTTTTATTATAAAGTTACAGCACCGTTCAAAACAACGGCAGACAGTCCGAGACCTAATTTTCAGACATGAAAGGAGGGTAAAGTATAAACATGCATATAAAATACAATGGTGGGCAGGTGGAGATAAACATTAAAAGAAATAAAGGCCAGACTGCACTTATAACCTGACACAATTCTGTTATGAGGCTTTGAGGCGGAGAGGAGAGGAGAGGAGAGGCTTGGCCAATCTTTTGTTTCCCATGTGGCGAGTTTTGCTGGAAGAAAATGCTGAATGGCACTTGCAAGCCTTTGCTGGTCACTTTAATAAAATAGGAGTAAATGATCTGCTGGGTGCATTCCATAAAAATGAGACCCCCCCCCATAAAGTCCCCCCCCCCAATCTTAATGCATTAAGATTTACAGCATGCTGTCTCCACAAGGAGAAAAAGGGAATAAACCTCAAAATGGCCACCAGCTTGAAAAAGTTAAGTTGTCCAAAGAACTTGGATGCTCATTATAATCTTAAAAGACAAGTCTGGATGAACCAGAGAGCAGTTTACAGGGACAGTAAAATCTGGGATTTTTCTTCCTTGATTTCCATGAGCCGCTCTTGCTTCCAGTGGATGTTTGAAGAGGTCTTCTCCTTTGTGAACCACTTGTGAAGGCAATTTGTCTTTTCCATTTTTTTCTTGCAGTCGGTAGACTGGTGGAGTTTAGGCATCCTGACTTTTGAACTGTTGACTGGCGCCTCACCATTCACACTGGAGGGAGAGAAGAACTCCCAGGCTGAGGTGTCCAGGTGAGGTGGAACAGGGGAGAGTGGGCGTAGGGTTCGGGGTGGATGAAAGAGGGCAGGGACCGCGGTGGGTGGGAGAAGAGGCCGAGACTCGTGGGAAATGCATGGTGGATCGGTGTGAACTTGTGGGGCCGGTAGGGAATAGAGTGGAGTTAGCCAGAGAGCAGAGTCCCCAGGAACTTGGAGGCTGATACATAACAGGGAAGAGCAAAGACTGACGGGATGGGAGGTGGTGGGGTGGGCCTTGGCCAGAGCCGGGGGAGCTGGCAGGCGCTGGGTAGTTGTCGAGCCAGGCTTCCCGCTGACGAGTCGCTTCTGCCGTGCAGGCGGATCCTGAAGTGCAACCCGCCGTTCCCCTCGGTCATCGGCCCCGTTGCCCGCGACCTGCTCCAGAAGCTGCTGTGCAAGGACCCCAAGAAGCGGCTGGGCTCGGGGCCCACGGGGGCACAGGAGATCAAAGAGCACCCCTTCTTCAAGGTGAGGCCTGCCTTGTCCTTGCAGCAGAACTGTTAGTGACCAGTAGCTCAGCTGGCTCTTCCCCGCCGCCAGGCTGCATCACCCCGGTCCTCCACTGAGCGACCCTGTCGTCCTCCATTGAGCGCTTCCCTGAGGGGTAGCAATTTCCCCCAAACAGCTTCTTGCGGGGCCAGCGTCAAGGTGAGGAGAAAGCCATGAGGATTAGTTACAACTAGTTTGAAAAACAGCCCTCTGTCCCATTGGACTGTGATGCACCTTTAGTTGACAAGGTTTGCAGAGCAGGAGTGTAGAACCACGGGCCGGATCCTGGGCTCCCGGTACGCCTCCCCGTGGTTCTCTAGATGGCTGCGCCCACAGTGACTTCGTGGTCTCCTGCTGCCGAGCCGTTTCTCCCCATTCCGAAAAGTTGAGATGGTTCTGCAAAGGCTTGGCTGCTGGCCGAAGAGCTTTGAGCTGAGAGACGCTGACACTTGGCCTTGCTCACCGTGGGGATGTGGTCCCCCGGAAGCACCTCCAAAGTGGACGCTGCCCCTCGGGCTCCGAGCACCCCTCCCTCCCCGGGTTGCCCCCTTCTCCCTTTGAACGACTGATTGCCCTAACAGCGCCTTATTTATTTATTGTTATTTATTTAGGATTTTTCTAGGCCGACCAATCATTTTGGTCTCTGGACGGCTCACGGCAATCTATAAATTCAACAATAAATATTGCCTTGCGTCTGGAAGTACCCAATTAGGATGAACCCAGATAATTGGCAAGAAGGACCCCCCACCCCACCCGCTCTCCCCTTCACCCACTGTGCTCTCAACTCTCTTCTGCCTGCTAGTTGAGCAATGGGTTTAGCAGCTGCTCCTGGGAAGCAGCTGCTGGCTGGAGGAAGCCCACAGCCCCATCTCAGAGAACTACAGTTCCCAGAGTTCCATGCTGCACGATCCCAACAGACAGGCCCCTTGAAGCTTGCAGACTTGCATGCTCTTAACCAAGCATCTCCCTTCCTTCCTTCCTCCCTTTCTTCCTTCCTTCTGCAGGGCCTGGACTGGGCAGAACTCGCCGCCCGCAGGGTGAAGCCCCCCTTCAAGCCCTTCATCCGCAGCGAGCTGGACGTGCGGA
This sequence comes from Varanus salvator macromaculatus, assembly GCA_023646645.1. Taxonomy (NCBI): domain Eukaryota; kingdom Metazoa; phylum Chordata; class Lepidosauria; order Squamata; family Varanidae; genus Varanus; species Varanus salvator. The sequence continues at coordinate 8,733,714 of JAIXND010000803.1, read as the reverse complement.
ACTTTGCAGAGGAGTTCACCAGCCTGGAGCCCATCTACTCCCCTGCGGGGACGCCGCCCAGCCTCGACCGCGTCTTCCAGGTGAGTGCCAGAGGTGAGGCATTCAGCAGTCCCTGTTGCTGAGAAGGTGTACAGGAGGTGGGGGAAAGAACGGAACTGGAAGAAGAGTGATGGCCGAGAATGCTAGGAGTTGTAGTCCAGCATTTCTGGAGGGGGCCAGGTTGGGATCCCCCTAAATCTGCTTCAGAGGGTCCCCCAAGGATCCCCATACGCAGCCCAGCTCCTGCTTTTCAACTGCATGAGCTGAGGTGCTGGATGTGTTCACAGGGCCCGGCTGCAACGGGCAAGGGCCGGCCAACTGCAGCTCGGTCCAGATACACCCGAGACGCGGTTAGAGCACAGTTCTTCCTGCCCAGCAGGTGAGCCTGCACCCCTCTTGAAGGAGCCGGCCTAAGCCGGGGCCCTCTCTTGACCTCTCTTTGTCACCCAAAGCTCAGCTGGCCTCAGAGGGACCGAGTGCCACCCTCGGCCAACTGCGTCCCTGCCTGGGCAGGGATCGCCTGGCTTCAGGAACCCACCCTCTGCTGACCTTCATATTAGATTACTACAGTGCACTCCCTTTGGGCCTGCCCTTGAAGACTGTTTGGGAACTGCACCTTGTGCAAAACATGGCAGCCAGACTGGTAACGGGGACCAGGAGGTCCGAAATTCCAAGGCCAGCTCTGGGCCCATTGCACTGGCTACCTGCCTGCTGCCGGGTGTGATTCAAGCCCTTGTCGGACTTGGAAGTGCATTTACCGAAAGAAGGCCTCTCCCCACCACAATTTCCGCTGACACTGTGACCAAGGTCTGAGGCCTCCCTCCAAGTGCCACTTCCACTAAGGGATGGGCCAGTTATAATCGCAATTATCATCAGAATTATTAGCTAATTGCTATATATGGAGACAGAATCCAATGATCGCTCCATCTGCTATAACTCATATGAAGGAGCAACCCGTAGTCTCTTCCTTGGCCAGACTCTAGAATGTATAATCTGTCATGCTGAAGTTCGCTGAAGTCACCCCAACATTAGAACTGCTCTCTTGTTCTGCGGGTGAAACACAGTTGATTTCTTGCTCAGATCATTTCAGGAAGTACCTTTGTATAGATTTCCTCATCTGTGGAACATGGGGTTAGAATGAAAGGGCTTTGCTCAGTGTGTTTTTAAACATCTCTCCAGGTTTCTGTCAGCTGTACACTCTGCCTGGCTGTGAGTTTCGGGGTTCTCTTCAGTGTTTCCTCATTTCCCTTCCCTAATCTGCAGTCACACATGGCAGAAATGCGACTATCCTGCTTGAGGGTACTTCAAGACTAGAAAGATTCGTCTGTGCATATTAAGCGTAGCTTAAATCTATATAGGAAGTAAATTCCCCAGGATAGGAGAGATAATGGATCGCTGTGCTGTCTTTAAGGTGGGGGAACATTCACATGTGCAGTAGGACCCAGGACGTCCGGGAGGAGTTCTGCCCCTTGATTTTTCTGTGCTCGTCGCTTAGCTCCCCAGCTGCACGAAACAGTTTCCGTTCCCCCTCTCGGGCTCTGCTGATCATGACTCGCTTTCTTCTTCTTTTGAAAAGGGCTATTCCTTCATTGCACCTTCCATCCTCTTCAACCGTAATGCTGTGACTGCTGACGTGCTCGGAGCTGCGCTGGACGGAGAGCGGCCCGGAAGCGCCGCCGTGGCCCGCAGCGCCATGATGAAGGTTGGGCAGCCCTTCTCGGGTGGGGGCGGCCAGGACGGCCTTCCGTGTCGCTGCCACACGCCACCCAACTAGCTCTTGTCCGCTCAAGGCTGTGCCTTCCTTGAGGGAATGAATCCATCGCATCGCTGGTCCTCCTCTTCTCCTTCTGCCTTCAACATGCCTCCTCCTCATCAGTTACATGGCTTTACTGCCCCCAGCCAAAGCTCTTAATGTTCGCAACATTAAGTCACCATCCAGGCATCACCCAGGCCTGACCCTGCTTAGCTTCCAAGATGAGGCAGGATCGAGGCAGGACGGTCTTTCTCCAGCGAGTTTGCCCTCTCATGACGAGCGCAGAGAACAAAGGCCTCATTTGCATCATTTGCGGCTGGCTAGTCTTCAGGGAAGCATTTTCCCGTTTCTCCAGTAACGTGTCTTCGCTGGCAGAAAAGGGGGTCCTTTGCCTGGGGTGCCATCCAGGAAATTGGCTAGGGCCACCCCCCCCCCACTCACATTGCAGTTTGTTGAGGGACAGCCCCAAGTTGAAAGCCAGCCCACGCACTGACGGGCAGCAGAGGAAGGGGCCGGGTGGGCGGAGAATCCCTGCCCCGGAGATGCAGCCAGCTCCCCGCTTGGAAGGGACCGCGAGTGCCGCGCCACACGTGTCGGGAGCAGCTTGCTCGGCCCACCGGCAGGGAGGCTGCGAGATGCCAGAAGGGACCAAGGCTGGGGCCCACTGGGCAAACATACCAAAGCACGACTTTGCACGTGCTAATTTGCACATGCTCCAAGGTCTGTAAAGGGCTCAGTCTCCTACTTGCAAAAGGGACAGTGAGGAAGAGGGCTGTTGCTTTCACCGGGCGGAAAGACTCCAACTGGGAGGAACAGCAGGAAAAACACACTGGGGAAAAAGCCAGCGGCTCCAGGGAACAGACAGAACGGAGGTGGTCCGGGCCGCTGGACTTTATTGCAGGAAGTGGCAGGTGACCTGCAGGGCGGGGGGCCCTCCTCGGGATGAGGGGCTCCAAAGGAAAGGCTGGGGCTGCAGCCCCTAGAGCCATCCCCTAACACCTCCTCGGCCTTCCCCAACCTCGTGCCTTCCAGATGTGGGGGCAGTGGCGGGCCAGATGTGTGGCGGTTTTTATGAGCGGGGTTGCCGATGGCACTGCAGCCCCTTGGGCTTCTGAGCAGGACGGGCGGGAACAGGAGCTTATCTGACCAACGTCTGCTTTCCCCGTGTTGAACGGGTTGCAGAGACCGCCTTCGGCCGACCCCAGCCAGCACGGCCAGTGGCAGGGGGGGATGTGGGTTTTAGTCCAAACATCAGGGGGCTCCCGCTCGCCTCCCCTGCAATAGAGGCTCTCCCAGAGCGGGTGGGCCTGGCTTGGGGGGCAAGCCTTCTCTTTCGGGGTGTCTCCACGGGTGCCTCTCTAACTCCCTGCTCCTCTGCCCAGGATTCTTCGTTCTTCCAACAGTACGAGATGGACTTGATGGAATCGCCTCTGGGCGAAGGCAGCTTCTCCTTGTGCCGCCGCTGCCGGCAGCGTCAGAATGGGGCCGAGTTCGCTGTGAAGATCATCAGCAAAAGGTGCTTGTTCCCCCGCCTCTCCTTCCATGCCCCAAGAGCGGCCGCGGGAGCTGAGCTGAACTGCACAGTTGTGCCAGAGTGATCCTTTCTGGTTTGCAGGTTTGTTTTCCTTGCACTTCTGGCATCAAGCAAACTCACAGCACCAGGAGAGCGGAAAACAAAGACCTGCCCCGGGGGAGCCTGCTGGAGGCCCCTGGCAGCAGTCGGGACTGAGCAGGCTCAAGCCAATGCAAAAGCCTCCAGCCAGGCGGGAGGCCGGTCGGAAAACACGGAGACGCCTGGGGGAAAGCAGGGTCCAGTTCAGGGGCCGTGAGTCTGGGGTCCTGCAGATGGTAGGCTCCACTTCCCATCACCCCCAGCTGTTGGCGATGCGGGAGTCCTGTATCTGGAGGGCTGCTGCCCCCCTCCCCCTTTTGTCCCAGTTCACCTCAGTGCATCCCAAAAATGCTTTTTCGGGAATGCAGGTGCCCTTGACAGCAGAAATGACAAGTGGGCTGTTAGGCGCTCGGGCGTCCCTACGGCAAAAGCTCCCGTGAGTCACGCTGCTCTGTCCTTGGGCTGCTTAAAGAGGGTTTTAGCCAGGGATGTTTTTCCATGCTGAGCATGACAGCGCGAGGTCCCCCCACCCCCCACTTTCCGGCTTTGCTTCTCACCAAGGTCATCCAACAAGCCGGGAGACTCATGGCAGGGGTCGTGAGGGGGCCACAGCGGGAAGCGAGATGCGACCAGGTGGACCTTCGGCCTGTCCCAGCCGGACCCTGGCGGGTTCTGCTCGCCGGGCTTTACCCTCCTTAGCCAAGAATAGCAAAGATCCGGCTCTCCCTTGCATGCCTGTGCCTTGGCCACCTCTTCGAACTGGCCAGTGGCCCTGCTGTCGCTTCCATCTGACGCTTCCCACCTTCTCCTGCAGGATGGAAGTGAATACGCAGCGCGAAGTGGCCGCCTTGCAAATCTGCGAAGCTCACCCGAACATCGTCAAGCTACACGAAGTCCATCAAGACCAGGTGAGGCAGGCGGAAACGTATAGCTGGGCCCCCACGGGGTGTGGCTGCACCATGGGAAGGGGATCCCGAAGGGGTTAGAAGAGCGGATGGGAATTTGCCTGCACAATCCGCCTGAGCCCGTTGCCCTGCGCCTCTCCAACAGTATCACACGTACCTGGTGATGGAGTTGCTCCAAGGCGGGGAGCTGCTGGACCGCATCAAGAAGAAGCAGCACTTCAGCGAGTCGGAAGCCAGCCAGATCATGCGCAGCCTGGTCTCTGCCGTCAGCTTCATGCACGACGCCGGGGTGGTGCACCGCGACCTCAAGCCAGAGGTATGGGGGTCGAGTGGGACGCGGGGGCTGAGGGGAGGCGCTTGGCACCGGCTGGGTTGTGCGGAAGAGAGGCTGCTGGGCCAGCGCGTTGTAGGACTCGGCACAGAGAAGGGCTCGGCGGAGACCACAGGCAAGCGGGGCAGGACACCAAGCTGCAGCCTCTAGACCCCTGGACACCCCCGTGTCTTCCCCTGACCCAGCGTGCCAGTTTTTCCCAGCCTGGCATGCCGCAGTCGTGGATTATAACTCCTAACATCCCCAGCCAGCAGGGACAGCCCGGCCCCTCTGAAGGGGGGAGAGCTGCTTTGCTCTGGGGCGTTGGGCAAGTTTGCCTGCTTGCCAGCAGCGAATGCTCCCACCCCACATGGAGCACCGTTTCGGTGTGGCGAGCCTGGATCGCACCCCCTGCGGGTCCAGCCTGCAAGCCAGGCAAGGATGGTCTGAGGTGGCCAGCTTTGCAGGGGCTCTCGATGTGCTCCGGCCCGTAGAACATCCTGTACGCGGACGAGTCGGAGGGAGCGCCCGTGAAAGTGATCGACTTCGGCTTCGCCCGCCTGCGCCCCCAGAACTCGCAGCCCATGCAGACGCCCTGCTTCACCCTGCAGTACGCCGCGCCCGAACTCTTGCAGGACGGGGGCTACGACGAGTCGTGCGACCTCTGGAGCCTGGGGGTGATTCTGGTAGGTGGGAGCAGGAGCGGTGAGGGGGAGACCAGGCTGATGGGGGAGCTGGAGTGCCCTGGGGAGGCCCTTGAGCTGTGTCCCTTTATGGAAGACGTGCCCCTTTCTTGTCTAGTCAAAGATTTATATGCAGCCACAGCAGGGTTCAAAGTAGTGTGTAAAATGTAATGCTAGTTTTCAGTAGTTCCGCGCTTTCTGTCTCCCCACGATTGGCCCAGCCAACCTTCTCTCCTCTTCCACACCCCCCAAATCTGCATCACACCTCACTGAAATTGCCAGCACTTCCTTCACACTAGCCCATACCCTTTCCTGAGTTTCCCCCGTGAAACATGAGGGTTAGTAGCTTGCTTTCTAGATTCCATTTATTGCATTGACTTGAAGAGTGTACACTGCAGATGGACATTGCTTTTTTTAAAAAGGGAAAGAAGTGTCCCCTGATCCTTCTGTATTAGGAGGCCCCAAGCACCGTCAGCCTGGAGAGGTGGCTGCAGGGGGTGTCTTTGCTTCGCTCTGAGCTTGCACAGGAACGCAAGAGCTGCACAACAACCCTGCGAGGAGGGGCAGATGGCGAGCAAGCACTCCACCCCATCGTGCTAGGCGTGTGAAGGCTCGGGGAGGCGTGTCGCCCAGTGCCCCCGTGTCACTGCTTTCTTCTGTCCCCCTCTCCCCCGCAACGCAGTACACCATGCTATCCGGGCAGGTCCCCTTCCACAGCAGCCAGGAGGGGAGCGCAGCAAGCCACGCAGCCGAGATCATGCACAAGATCAAGGAGGGGTGCTTCTCCCTGGAGGGCGAGGCCTGGAAGAATGTGTCGGAAGAGGCCAAGGAGCTGGTCAGAGGTGACGGGGGGGGGCACGTGGGGCAGTGTGTGGGGCGGGGGTGGAGGGGGGTCTCTGAGCACAGGAGGGGGAAGAGGTCGGTCTGCTGGCGAAGTCTGCTGCTGTTGGGGCGGGGAAGAAGGCGGCCATTTTGATCTGCTAAAAAGATCCCCAAACCAAATGGAAATCCTGAGGTGGATTCGGGGGTTCAGAAAGGTCTAGAACTGTCTTGTGGCATGTTTAACCCTCTAATATAGCCCATCTTTAAAAAGAAAGACAGAAAAGAAACTCAAAAGTAGAGTTAAAAAAAATCTCTCTTAAAGATTTTAAAAATCTCTTAAAAGTAATTTTTAAAAATAAGAAAATGCCCAACAGCAGCAGATTTCTACCCAACTTGCCTGATGAAAACAGCTCTTTCTGGCTTTCTTCTATTCCAGCCGATCAACACAAAGTAAGTAGAATGCCAGACAAACCCTCGAGTTTCAACTTTAACTTTATTGTATTTGATTTGCACCACCTTGGCTTGCAGCCCAAGCCTTTGCACCTTTGTTCTGAAGCGAGTTTTACTGGGCTTAATGGAGCATTTATGCAGTGGCCCGCAGGCAGCCTTGGCAATGTTTATTTGTCTGGACCGCTGAGATTCAGATTCCTGCTGTCTGGCTTTGGCCTACCAAGTTGTGAGCTAGAATGGGCCGCCTCCGAAGCCTCTCACCTTGCTAGAAAGGTAGCCGCTCGCCGGCCCCTCTTTTGATCTCTGCCGCTTTCCATCCCCTCCCAAACCCATCCCCTGCCCCCAGGACTCCTCACGGTGGACCCCGCCAAGCGGCTGAAGATGCCCAGTTTGCGCTACAGCGAGTGGCTGCAGGACGGGAGCGCCCTCTCCTCCACGCCGCTCATGACTCCAGACATGCTGGAAAGCTCAGGGCCCGCCGTGCGAACTGGCGTCAACGCTGCCTTTATGGTAAGAGACGCACCGCCCGGGCTGGGACCCCCCTGTCGTTGCCGGGGCTTAGCGTCAGGGCTGCCCCCGGCCGGAGAGCCCCCTCGGTGTGGCTGGGCTGCCTGAGCACTTGGGGTGAGGAAGGGGCTGCTCGTGCCGGTGACCTGGGGAAGGGCACAACCTTCCCCACAAAGCCTTGGGCGCACTGGGCAGGAGAGAAGGAAGTTTGTGACCACTCGCGGGAGGGAGTTCTTGTTCTGCAGATCTGGCCGAGGCCGGACGGCCCGTCTAGGTAGAATTTCAGGGATCAGGTGGAGGCGGCAAGTCAGGTCAGCTGTGGAGAGATGCAGCGGTAGCCTGCGAAGATTTTGAAACGAAACAGCAAAGGGGCCGTCTCTTTCTCTCTCGCCCTCACCAGGCCTTTAACAAGGGCAAACGGGAAGGGTTTTTCCTGAAGAGTGTGGAGAACGCGCCCCTCGCCAAGCGGCGCAAGCTCAAGATGTCAAGTACCGGGGCTGAAGCGCGCCGCAGCAGCTCCTCCTCCTCCTCCTCCTCGGGCTCCTCCTCAGCGGTCTCTTCCCGCCCCCACAAAGCCAAAGTCCCCGCAATTCGCCGTGACCCCCCTTCATAGCAGCCTGGGAAGAGGGCACATGTGAAGGGGCGAAGGGCGTGGATATTTATTGTCTATGTTGCTGTTGGAGGAAGACGCCTCCTCCACCCCCCCCCTTTCACCCTCCCATGCTGTGGTATTTTCATCCATGACGGGGTCTGTTTTCTTGTTAAACGTGGCCAAGTTCTGTTTGGAGAAAACACCGTGGCTCTGGGCAGAGGGTTGGTTCCAACGCCTGCAGAGCGCGGCTGTTTGCCGTGGGGAGGACGGGGCCAGCCACAAGGGCACAACCCCCGCTTTAAAAACGGGGGTTGGGGGTCTGCCATCCTGTGGTAAGGGTGGGGTGGGGGGACAGGGAGTTGTTCTGGGCTGCCTCTTCGGGCCCCCTTCCCCCAGCCCTGCTCTGGAGGCAGGGGACACGTCCCAGGAGGCAAACCATGCTAGGCCAGGAAGGAGGTTTGTCTCTTGGGAGTCGGGGGGGGGGGGGAAGCAGGCACAGCTTTTACCAGCCCCGCTCCTGCTGCTGATGCAGAACATCCGCAGGCAAAGTTCCCTGGCCAGAGCTGGGTTTGGGGAGCCGTGCTCTGCTTTATTTATGTATCTCAGGCCCACGGCTGGAGGCACAGGAGCTGGGCAGGCTGCAGCGCTGGCAAAGCCTGCGTCCCCTTCCAAGACTGGGCAGGCACTGCCCGAGTGGGGGGGCATCGCTCGCCCCCTTACCTAAAGCAGGGCACACCGATCTGCCCCCACATACCAAGCCCAGAAGGAGCCTTGGCAGGAGAAGACGCGGCTCTGTGGAGCCCCCCGCATCCATGCTGGTGGAGCTGGAAGGGAAGCTGGACGCTCCGTATTTCCAGATAGGTGGGAAAGTCGTCAGTTTTTGCCTTACGAGCCCAGTAGGAGCTGCTCCGCTGGGAGAAACTGTATAAGCTCAGGCACTTCGTGAAAAAAAGGGATGAAGGGGTGGGAATGTTGAAGGGGAGGGAGAGTGTATATTTTTAAGACAGAGAGAGAAATTTCTGTATGTTTTTTAATTAAAAAAAATGGAAGGCGAGCATGGGGAAGACGCTTACATGATGGCACATTGGGGAGAATCACCCCTGACTACCCCAACCTTGGAATCCTGCAGTTCTCCCAGTTCAGGACAGCATGAGATAAGATGTAGACAGACCAGATGAGGTAGGTACTTTGTGACATCAGCCAGTATGTATCTGCTTAGTGACCCCTGTACAGGCTTTTGAACTGCACCTGCGACTTGATTTTGCCTAAAGCCAGTATTTTCCACACAAACAAAATGGAAACTTCAAATTCGATTGCATTGATGTGGCCAAAAACTTTAAAACAAACAGTAATACTGATATTAGTCATCGGCATTTGAAGTTTGCATTGAAATTCCATTTTGAATGTTTTCCTTAGTATTTTTAGCAGGAAAGACAGACCCAGACTGTACCTGGCTGCATAACCAAAGGTAATTTGTTGAGTTTATAGAGCAGCTGAGCACTTCCAAGTATTTAGCATTTTACTTGTCCACCCAGCAAGTTAAGATGGAACAAAAGACATTCAGCCTGTAGAAGGTGGAGAGTGTGCAGGTGTTGATGCTCAGTCACGTCCCCACTAACTTTCTGAGGGGCAATTCTAATATATTAGCAAGAGAGAACGGGAAAGACATTGTACAGACAAGCTTGTACTGAGCTACATTACCTGGAATAAAGATATTCCAGCATGAAAAGCATTTTAAGGCTCCAGAAAAGAGCCTGGGAGAACGGAGGAAAAGGGAGAGATATGTTGAGTCACTTTAAAGGGAAGTGCAATTTAATGTTAAACTACCTGGAGACTTTGTTTGTCCCTCTATCAAGAATTAGGGAGATCTCTTCCAGAGACTGCTTGTATCCACCGAACACAGCGTAAAATAGCAATGTATTGCTCCTTCTAATCAGTTTGAATTGTTAATAATTGGCATCTCTCATCCCAAATAGCTGCAGAAAGCTAGTCTCTCCCATCAGTTTACCTAACTTTTGATATAGCCAAATTTTCACTTTAAATTAGAGAAGTATTTAACCGAACGTTTTTACCTTTCACAATTCTTCCGGGAGGAAGGAGAGAAACCAATACTTTCCCCACACAAGCTTTTTGCCTTTTTCTTCCTGATCACGACAAGGTGCAATCTTCCCTCCAAGCTTCCTTGGCTGCTCCTAGACACAGCCTGCTCGTTTAAGGCTGCGAGGGGCCAGGGAGAGAAGAGAGAATTTGTTCATTTTTGTCACAGTGTGAGCCCGAGAGCATGGGGTGGCGCTGAAGCAGCTCTTCTCCTCCTCAGGGGCTCACGACCCATTTAAATCGACCAGATTGTTCTACGCAAATTGCCCGGGGCCTCCATGGGGTAGAGAGGATTCCTCGCTGGAGAGCCCAGCGCCCGCACCACAACGCCATGCCCCCTTTTAGGGGGTGGCTTGGCAGGGGACTCCCCACTTCAAGATATGTTACATTTGAAGCAGAGATGGACTGTCTCTAAAGACTTGCCAGCTGCTCCCCCCTTCACAATTTTTGCACTTGGCAGCTGTTTTTTGGGGGAGGGAGGGGGCTCCCCCCGGGGCAACTGAACATGTCTGTGTGCGCGCGTGTGTCTGTCTTCACTGCCATATCCCTCCGCTCTGTGGAGGACTGGGTGGAGTGTATTCTTACCTTCTCTTAAGCAGCACAAAAGGCCAAGAACCAGCCATCAGGGGCATCTCGTCCATGCAACCAAACCATGTGTATTTTTTATTTGAAAATAAAAGTCGCCTCTGAAGCCAATGTGTTGCTCCTTCCTTTGGCACCTGGGGACCCGCCCCCCCCTAGATAGGAGGCTTTTACAAACAAGCCAAGATCAATCCTCCCTCCACCCACAGCCTCCGCTGCAGCCAGAAGTGCCATGTTGGCTCTCTGCCTATTGCTAAGCCCCCCCTCCACCCACCCACCCACCCACCCGAGGCACCAGAAACAGCCCCTGAAAAGAATACTGCTCTCTGTGTGGAGGGTGGGACTCAGATGGGCCAGGAGCACCTTCAGCTAGAAAGGAAAAGTCGCCAACCGGGTGGGAGGGATCATTATTATTCACCGCATTCCCATACCAAAGCTCTCCGACCCACCACAAGGGAGGAGAATGACGGCTATAGAAGTACACTGGCCCCACCCTTTTGAAACACAGACTTTATTCAAAAGAAGGGGGGAAAAGAAACCATACACCAACTGGAATGGAACAGAAGCATTCCCTGAAGCCATTAGGGGGGAGAGGAGACCAAGAGGGAGAGTGCATGGCAATTAATAGGTTAACAGTTACAATATACCCAAGATATGCAGATATTCCCAAGAAGACAACTGCGGGTGGCAGAAGGGGGCAGTCAGCTGCACTCAACAGTCCATGGAGGCAAAGGCTGCGCGCTGGCCAGGGCTGCTCTCTGGCAGAGACCGAGTGGGGCCAGGCAGGGAGGGAGGCAAGGGGGAAGACACCTGCACCACTCCGCCCGCCCTGGTCACCCAGCGCCAGGAGCCTAGCCCTGCTTCACCCCTCTTCGCCAGGGCTTTGGGCTGGCCGCCTGCTGCCCAGTTGCACCCAGCACAGGCCTACCAGGTAACCCGGGAGAGGAGGGGGAGGGGGGAGACAGCAGGGAATGGCCACACACTGCTAAAGCATCAATGGAGCATGAGGGCCACACAGATGGGGGGGGGGGGGGCCTGGATTGGGAACTCTATGGTAAGCAGACCTTCCTTCCGTACTGTACAGGGAAGGGGAGGGGAGCCAGCGGCTGGTCTTATTTGGCAGTCATCATCTGTACAAACTCTGCAGAAGAGAGGAGACAGGAAAGGGGAGGCGATCAGGAGGGTCCGTGGCAGGCACCAGGCCAAGCCCCTCACCAAGCAGTGGGTTTGCCTTTCTGTGCGAGCACTTGCCCTGAGACCGAGTGTGCACCCGTGTGAGAGAGGTGTTAGCGTGACAGGCCGCCCTTCGACACAGGAGAGTTTCAAGAACCACCGTGAAGGAAAAGAAATGTCTAGACCTTGTCCTTCTAGGGCAATTGGTGAGGTCACATGGATGCGGCTTTCCTGAACCAGAGCAACTGAATTGAAGGGGCTTGCCCATGAGAATGGGGGCGGGGGTTCTACAGGGCGCAACTGCGGTCCCCCCACCCTCACACCACCGAGCCGCCACCGCCTTACCTTCATAATTGACCTGCCCGTCTCCGTCGATGTCCGCTTCTCTGATCATTTCGTCAACTTCCTCGTCTGTCAGCTTCTCACCCAGGTTGGTCATGACATGGCGTAGCTCAGCAGCACTGATGTACCCGTTGCCATCCTGTATGTGGAAGGAAGAAGGGGCGGGTCAGAGGAGGACTGGCCAGGCCATCTCTGTTCCTCAAGGGCTGGGAAAAACGGCCCCGTGGGGGAAGGCCACACCCTGTGACGGCAGATTCTAACAGCAGGCACGACCAGCCCAACAATCGAAACTGCAACATGCACAGATTGTGAACAGAAGACGTGGCAGAAAAGGGGTGGTGGAGCAGGTGGCGCCTATGACGACGTCACACCGCTGTAGCCCCACGCAAGTCGAGCACGAGTCTTGCCATGGCACCCACCAATCCTCACTGGCCAAATACTAGGAAGAGCAAGCCCAAGGCTGTCCTCCAGGGAAACTCACTGGCCAGGGCCAGCCCGCACATGCAGGACTCCCAGGTAAGGCTTCCAAGGAAGCCTCCCAGACAGGGTTCCTAAGGGCAGATTGAGCGGCGTTCCGTCATCGCTGGTTGAGGAGCACGAGGTTTTGATGCAATCTTTGCCTAGCCATGCTGATATCTGTTCCAAATGAAAATGAAGAGGAGCTGCCTTTCGTGAGGACAGCTGGACTATTTATCTTTTCTTGTTTGCCTAACGGCTCCACTCAACATTCCGATTCTCAGGCGCACCGGAATCTATTCTGAGGTGGCCCTACCTTGTCGAAGACTCGGAAGGCCTCACGGATCTCTTCCTCGCTGTCTGTGTCCTTCATCTTCCTGGCCATCATGGTGAGGAATTCTGGGAAATCGATGGTGCCATTTCCTGAGGAGAGATCAGCTGGTTAGTGCCATGTTGAAATCACACTGCCAAGGTCACTGGATCAGCAACGAGGAAGTCTGCATTACTACTCTGCAAAGGCTACATAAGGGCATCCTAAGAACCTGCGTGACCTGGAGCAGGCCCCCCTGCCTTTGGCGGTCAGTGAATGGTGATGTCTGCCTGGACAACTTCTGATGAGACGTGGCAACGAAGCCAGGCTGCACTTTTGCTGATTAGTCCAGCATGGCAACTCTAGTGTCTTCAACTTCCAGCCTTACGTTGCTGCTCAAAGTTTTACAGTGTCCCACTGCCAGCTTCACTGCTTGTTTCACCGAAGTTTTGCCTTTTTGCCCTCCCGTCCCGAGATCGGCAACAGAAGCCCTCTTCCGGGAAGCCTCTGTGAAAGGTATTAGGAGACAGAGTACTATGGAATGCGCTCCCCAGAGAGGTCCGCCTGGCACTGTCATTATGTTTTTCGACACCAGGTTAAGACCTTTTTATTTAATATTTTAATAAGTTTTAATGTTGAATTGTATTATTGCATTTTATTAATTGCAGCCAGAGTGGGTCAATTTATTTATGCTGCTAGCCGTCCAGAGACGTTCGTAATTGGACGGCATACAAATTGTATAAATAAATAAAGTTAGAATGATGGATGGTTGTGGAGCAAATTTAATTGGCTGACTTGTTTTTACCTTAGCCCTGACCTGCGACAGCAAGTCCAATAAGGATAGAGCCCTTCAAATCTGTTAGTAGATGGGAACTGTTAACTATACCAGAGATCTTTCTGGAGGGTGAGCTATGATATCCACAATACACGTGATTTCCCCAGCCAAAGTGACCAAAGAAATGATAGGATCCCAAAGGAGGCCTGAAAAATCTGGAATCTGCAGGGCCCACTGCCCCTCGGTGCTTTTGTCCTCCAGCCTCAGCACTGCTCACCATCGGCGTCCACCTCGTTGATCATGTCCTGCAACTCCGCCTCCGTGGGGTTCTGCCCCAGTGAGCGCATCACTGTGCCCAGCTCCTTGGTGGTGATGGTGCCATCGCCGTCCTTGTCAAAGAGGGAGAAGGCCTCTTTGAACTCTGAGTGGAAGCAACCAGGAAGAGAACAGCGCAAGCTCAGAGCCAGGGACACCCCACTCCACCTTGGTCCACAAGCCTCATTCCCCCCACTCAGAGAGAAAGGCAGGGCTGAGGGGGCACTTTCACAGCAGGCCCCAAGCATCTGCGCCAGCCAGCTCCTGGGCTGGTAGGAACGAATACCCAGGTTGTGTTGGGGGCAAGAACAGAGGCATTTTGCCCTGTGGACAGGCCCTCTCCAAGCCAACTTGCTGAGGGCCATGGGACAGCCCTAACCCTCAACAGTCCCTTTGCCCAGACACCCAGTCCTGTTTAACAGCATTTCTGTAACTCGGCTAATTTGCCTTCCTACTCCTCCATTCCAGAGGGACTCTGGGAAGCAGAATTCAAGGGGAGGCTGCTAAGGTGTCATGGTCTCTCAGCAGAAGCCAGGTGCCGTTTAGCTGACTTTAAGCCTGCTTCAATCTGTAGAACACATGTGAGCAAGAACTATTTCAAATCCATGTTCAAACTGATGGCAACCCTTCACTGCTTTACAAGAGAAGAGACCGTGTGTAAGCACCCTCTCTCAGTGAATGGACTTCATGGCCAAGGAAGACCAAGTCCCACCTAACCACTGGCTCGTTAGGTGCTCATTTCACCTTGCCCACTCTTTAGACTTTGACTGATGCTGCCACTGTTCCCATGCCCAAGAGTCAAACAATTCTTACCTGCAATTTGCTCCTCTGTCAGCTGGTCAGCCTACAGGAAGAAGGGTGGAAACAAAAATGAGCTACTTCTGCACCCCCTTCTTTCCAGTCTATAGCTACCCTCCAGAATTCGCTTCCACGTGTGATACCTTCTCTCCCTCATACAAACACACACTTTTTCTTCCAAGCTGTCAGCTCCACTTTCTCCCCAGGCCTCAAATTTCTGGATAACCAAATTACAGGAAATAACTTGGACTGAGACAAAGCAGCACCATAGGCCTGCCTGGGGGCTCTGCCTCCAGGAGTGCGAAACCAGGCCTTCTCCCTTCGACTCCACTCCTACTTTTCTGGTGCTGCTTGCACCCTCTCCAGGTGTCCCAGCCTACACTTCCCACCACCTGATCACAGTAGCACTGACATCATCCACTCCAAGTTCCCATGCCAATAACCCACTTGCTGGCTGTCTTCTATTTACACTGACATCCAGAATGCTTTAATGCACTAAATATGAAGAAGAAAGGTCTCTGCCCCACAAGAGACAATCTACACTTTGAAGTGGAAGGCGATGATGCGGAGAACGGAGGCAAGGCAGAGAAAATGCCTTCCACCCTTATCCAATGCCCCCTCCATTAAAGGGCAACCACTGTTGCCTCCTACTCACATTGTATCAACCCTTCATTGTCCCCTTTTAAATGAGACGAGGGGTGCCTAATCCTACACAGGGAAGCTCCTCTTTCCAGCTTCCTAAGGGTGCCTTCCAACCACTTCCTCCCGTAATGGAATCTGGTGGAGGAGGAGAGCATCTTGACTAACCCCCTAAGTCAGTTATCTCCCATCCCCACCTCGCCATAAAAGAGGCCAATGCCTTCAGACTCCAAACAAAGCCCCACTGTCACTCCCCCTTTATTTTCATCATCTCCGAGATGACCCCACATCCAAACACCACACCGATTAGTCATTGCCAACGCCACATCTTCAAAGCAGACAATGGAAGTGCACCCCATGCTTTTTTAACCTCCAACTATCCAAACCGAGCCTTACTCCAGTTGAGCCAAAAGCCATCTTCCCCACTCTCGGGGGCCCAGACATCTGTCCATACAAATACAAGGCTCCTGGTAACCTTTGACTTGGCTGCATCTTGTTTTTGAGGATGCCAGGCACCTGCTCCCCAGCTTTCTTAACCACCTACTCAGGAATTCTGAAGGGAACCCCTTCTTCCTATTTCAACACTCCCCCAGCCCCCCTCCCAATTCTTTTAGGTGGCACTTTCTTCCCAGCAGATCCCCTTTTATTAACTATGCCTTCTTAACGCCTCTCTCACAGGGAAGCCTCTCTTCATCTCCTCTCCTTCCTGTGTCATTTCAACAAATTCCCATCTGGACTGGCGGGGGGGGGGGGGTGCGTTCCAGCTGCAGCTATTCCAAGAAGGCAGCCTAGATTGACCGAGATGCCCACCTCTCACTCACCTTTCTCCTGTCAGCCCCAAACCTCCTCTCCACTCGTGTGTCTGTGCAGGTGGGAGGGTGGCAACTTGAGGTCCCCACCCCATAAAACCCATGACCCCCTCCCAACCTTCGAGTCTCTGTGTACCTGTGAATGTCATGCACAGGATGTTCTTCTCTGAGACCCCCCCCCATCTTTTATTAACCCTTCCATGTCCAGTGCCACACAAATCCCGGGGTGCACTTTGTTGGGGGAAGTGGGGGGTGGGAGAGGAAAGCCTTCCAGTCTGATCCCCTTTCTAAGATTCCATCAAATGGTGCATCCCTCAATTTGGGAGGGCAGCCTAGCTCCCTCCCTATTCACCATCCTTTATTCTGAGGGTGAGCCTCAGTCTCCCCGCCCACCTCTCCCCCATACTATCCCTGGGTACCCCATTTTTTAGCTCCCCTACTTCCAGCTCTACACTTTCACACTGTTTGCTGGGGGGGGGGCACTTCTAGCTCTCCCATCATCCAAGTCCCCACCACCACAGTACAGGAATTATTACGTCTGCTTCTTCCCCCCGCATTTGAGACTCCCTCCCTCCCCATATAACCCATTTGGGGCCACATTTTAGGGGGAGGGACCTAATACCTCCCCAGGTTAAAACTCCGCTTCCCCATCTCCCGATTACACTTAATTTAGGAGAGGGGAAGCTAGCAGCCCCTCCCCCAACCACTACCCCCCCTGGAAGGGGCGGGGCCGGGCCAGCCCTCGCCCTCAGAGTGTTGCCCCAGCCCCACCTCTTCGGTGGGGAGCCCCTTCCCTTCCCTTCCCTTCCCTTCCCTTCCCCGCGGGCGCGCGCTCACCATGGTTACGGGGGTGGGGGAGGGGGAAGTGGCGCTACGAGCTCACAGCTCCTGGCAGCCGCCCGTTTCCCTCAGCCCGGGCCGGAGTCGCCGCCGCCGCCGCCGCCCCTCGCTCTCCTCCGCGCCTCTCAACGGCAGGCGGCGACCGTTGCTGCGCGGGCCGCTCACCGCCGACCGACTGCCGGCCTGGGCGTGCGCGTATCCCTCCGCCCCCGCAAACGAGTCCCGGCCGCAACCCGCCGCATCGAACTCTCCCCTTCCGGAGCTAACGCGAGGGCCTCGCGCGCGTTGCGCCTCGCCCTTTAAATAGCCTCGGCCCCGCCCCCTGCGCCGTCACGTGGCCCGCCGCCCGCCGCCCGATTGGCCTAGCCTCACCTGCATTGCGTCGGGGTAGGCCGCTTAAAGGAAAAGGAGCAGGGGAAGTGGGCGGGTGAGCCGACTGGAAAGAAAGGAGGAAGGGGAGAAAGGGCGGTCAGTACTTGGGGGCGTAGGACGCAGGGGCGGGAAGAGGCGGCGGCCCCGCCGGCCTTAAAGGGGCCGCTGGGTGCGCAGATC
Organism: Varanus salvator macromaculatus; assembly: GCA_023646645.1. Lineage (NCBI taxonomy): Eukaryota > Metazoa > Chordata > Lepidosauria > Squamata > Varanidae > Varanus > Varanus salvator. The sequence goes on along the minus strand of JAIXND010000803.1, from coordinate 8,716,353 downwards.
GGCAGGGAAAGCTGGGGCGGCGGCGCCTTCATTGCATCTCTGCCCCGTCCTTTTCCCTTCGAGGAACCCGACTCTCATAAGCACCCCTCCCCCGTGTATCCTCACAACAACCCTGCGAGGTAGGCCAGCCGGAGCCAGCGACCGGCCCAGAAATCGCCCAGGAAGCCTAGCAGCCTGAGTGGGTACCGAGACCCAGGACTCCAAAGCCCCGTTCGACACTCGCCATCAGGCCGCATTGGCTCTCCAGGAGAAATTGCTTGTTCTTTGAAAATGTAACAGAGGCTCCTGTTTTTCCAAAACCAAATTATTTCATTGGCAAAGAAAGAATTCACTTTCAACAGCCTATGTGATCATTACAGGCGTTATAATTAAAACCAAATACGCATGCTTATATGTTAGGAGGATGCGATGTATAAGTTGGACTACAACTCCCATCATTTCCATCTAGTATGGAAGGCTGCAAGGCACTGGAATTAGTGGGATCGCCTACTTTTATTTTACAGAGGAAGACATTGCAGAAATGCCATCCTCAGGATCTGAAGTCTGCCTCACCAAATTCAGTGCACAAATTACACATGTATTTCCAGACATCATTAACCAGCGTCTTATATGAACATGCATAGTAACTATGGTGTTAGGTTATTCGAGGATTGTTTGATTGGACCACACAAAACCCTACAAAATATACAAGCTTCTAGGTTCTCAAACTCTTCATCAGTGACCCTGGAAGTTCTACAGAATTTTGTTTGTTCAAAATAAAAATGGTAGCCTTTGGATTTTTCCTCCTCATACTAGGTCATCTATATTTGCGTTTTTGTTTTTAATTGTAGCGACCACTTTTCCAAGTCAGTTACTTGCGCATGGTCCCCTCCTACACGGAATCCAGGGAGAAGTTATGTTTGGCATGTCTTCTACTAGTAAAACGAGCTGTAAAGCTTTACTGCTTGCAAGTTAAGTAGCTAGGGAATGTGGAGGTGCCACAATTTAAAATGGACATCACTCTGCATCAATAGAGTTTAACACTTGGCATCTTGGTGCATGTACTGGTTTGTTCTGCAATTTCTTAATATTTTCTTCCTGTGGACATAGGAAAGGGGAAGCTACAACTTACCCCTCTAATCAATTTCCTCTGCAGCTTCCAAGATTGTCTCAACATGTTTTCCAGCCTATCTTTATAGCTGTAAATATCGCTGGGGAACATTGATTTAGAAAAAAGAAAATAAAGCCGACTCAACTCTTGAATTCTTCACCCCTGTCCTAATTACACACCTGAACAATGAATGCGTAGATAGGCAAACTGACCTGCCTAAGAACAGGGTTGCTTTCGGCTCGTCAGACTTAAATTTTCATTAGATGCCTGAGATCCACCGACCCGGCATGCTCCCTCCACTCAACATTCTCCTCCACTTGGTTTCCTCTCCAAGCTTTCTTCGATTCAGCAATAGAATTAAGGATGGTAGCAGAAGGGTCTGCCTCGTTCAGTCTCCGTGTCGTCAACACACATGCTGGCATTGTTTCTTTCAATTCCTCGTGTGGGCATGGCATGCATTATCTAAACCCAAGTAGCATGGCTTGTTGGAGGGGGAAAGCAGAAGTAACCTGTGGGTTACTTGAGGGTTATTTTCGTCCTCCAGCAACGATACCACCCAAGTATGGAGGACACAAGTCCCATCCAGCTGCATTGCCCATGATGTGGGAACTGTGAGAACTGTGCCAGGTTAACTGGGAGTCTGAAATTCTTGCAGGTCTTCTGCAATTCTAGAGACCAACTTTCTGTCCACTCACAGCTCAATTGACATCGATTCTTCTCTGTCCTGTTTACAGAGATTTAATGGCTGGGTACCAAGCTCAGCTAACACTCTCACAAGAGGGTGAAAGTACAAATTAAATACAGGAATGTCTCCTTAACGCTGAATGGAGGTAAAATTGAACCCCCCCCCCCCACTGAACAGAAGGAGGGATTTATTCCATGTATTTATGATGGCTGTGCTGCTGGAACGGTACACGACAGAAGTCAAAAAGCAGACAGGGAGAGAGAGAGAAAAAGGGGCACATTTATTGAATTTGCTCCATGAGTCTTCAACAGTATTGGACACCCCCCGTCCCCCTCAGCCTGATCCCCCCCGCCGAAGAGTTGGGCTGCAACCTCCGTGTGGCTTGATGGGGTTTGTAGCCCAGCTCATCTGGAGGGGCACCAGGTGGTGGAGGACGGTGGGGCGTGGGGAGCCGATATCAGTGAACGAAACACACACATGAAGCACCCCTGCAGCGAACCTCGTTCTGATTGGGCTGGTACAAAGGCTAAGAAGGGCATGTTGTTTGGATTTTGTAGAAGCCCAGTCAGCTGTTAGCAGCAGCTCTGAGCAGAACATTTGCCCAGTAGTTATTAAAAACACACACACACACACACACACACACACACCCCAAATTCACACATACATAACGCATTAGAATGTTTTCTTGGGGCGAGGTGGGACATTTCTGTTACCAGTGCAGGAGTGAGGGGAACCTCTGGCTCTCCAGGTGTTCTTGGGCTCCCAAGCACCATCAGCCCCAGCCAACACAGTCTGCGGCCCCTAATAAACCAAGTGACAACCTAGCAACGTCTGGAGGGCCATGGGTTCCCCTCCCCTGCTGGGCAGCCTCTTTCCCCACATACTGGCAGATCAAGGAATGTATGAAAGAGTGAAGAAACAAGGAAGCCAAGGGCAAAAGGGACATGAAGTGAGGTCAGGATGACGGAAGGAGAGAGGAAAAGGTTGGTGCCAAGCAAGATGGCTTCCTTCGAGGCACTCCGGGACCGCCTCCATTCTCTGTCCCCCAGCACAGCCGCACAGGGATGGGGGAGGTCTGGAGAGACGCTAGGCCCCGTACATGAAGCTGAGCATCAGCCCTTCTGAGGGACCCAGCCTGAGGTTCTGGAGGCCCAGCTGCTGCTTCTCCCGCTCTGGATGCGTGCTGAGCTCCACGGTGAGCGTGTTTGGGAGGCGAGGGTGTGTCAGGGTGACGATGCTCTCCGTGGGCGCCCAGTTGAACACCACCAGGAAGCGCTTGTTCTGGTCCCAGATACGCAGGTATGCCAGGACGGCTGAGTTCGCGCTCTGGGCTAAGTAAAAGTCCCCGTGGAGGAGGGAGCGCTCCTTGCCCCGCAGTTCACTCAGCTGCTGGAAGAACGCCAAGACTGAGGCCTTGTTGCCCCGCTGCGTCTGTAGTTGCAGGGAAGAGGAAAGGCCAGAGAGACATTAACTCGGGATATTCACCATTTCTAGCTCTCTTTCACATCCAGAGACAAGTTTCCTGCTCTTTATTCCCACCAAATGGTGATGCTTCAAGCAGCTAATTAAATAAAAAAATCCAGATCAAAACCTGAGTTTTCATTAAAATACTATGAAATGCAATAGAAGAAATAAACAGCTTCAAGCAGTTGGGGTGGCGGGGGAACCACCAGCTTCTGTCCCAAAGGCTTGTCTGAATACAAGCACATTTGCCTGCTGGCGGAAGGCCAGTGAGTCTCCCTCACCAGGGGCAGCCACTTGCATGCCCCTCAAAATGCCTTGGATGGTGGTGGGGCTGAGAGAATGACCACCCAAGAAAATCTGGAAACATTTCTAGGAAAAGGCACGGTGCATCGCCTCAGCTGTAAAAACATACTTCTGGCCACTGCCAAACCCTGACAGCTCAAGGGTGCGCTGCCCGCCAAGGAAAAAATCTCTCCACACCCTCCTCATCCTGCCGACTCCGGCTTCTGCCCTCCTCACCTGCACTGTGACGTCGCTGGCCGTTTTGTTCGTCTGCAGCTGCTGTGCCCCTTTCGAGAAGCCAAAGTTGGCCGTGTTGTCCCACTGCATGCGGATGAGACTGGATGCGGCAGGCTGTGTGGCGAAAACGGCGGCGGTGAGCAAGCGAAGCCCCCAAATGCGACACAGTCCTGCGCCCCCGCCAGCCACAAATCCAGTATATGTGAAGCCACTGTAGATTATTCTGGTCTTGGTCTTGCAAGGAAGTGCGTGCAGGTGAGCTGCACTGCCGAAATCCCGCTGGATCCCTGACACTCATTCTAATACTAGGCATGTTGCACAGTGGGAACACATGTTCCTTCGCGTTTGGCCTGCTTTCAAGCAAGAGTTTGAAAAGTTACATTCCCACAAGGCATGTGGGGTGGGAGAGTAAGGGCTGCTGACCCAGCCCCACATCGCCGGAGTTCTGCTGCCCATGGAACACGTCTGAAAACGCCCCCCACACACACACTGCCCCTTTGGTGTCCACCCACAGAGCAGCTGGACGGTGCTCACAGAGCTCCTACTGGGAGCCATGGGAAATGGGGCACAGCGGAGACTTCTGGAATTATTTCTTCCGCTGCCAAGGTTTATGTTTATCAGAAGAATATTGAAGGCTTTTGGCAAGGAAGCGTTTGGCAAGGGATCATCCAGAGGCAGGGGGCAAGGACAGCTGCTTGCCCTCTTGGATGACTGTACAAGTTCACAGACATTTCCAACTTCCTGGCTGCTTCCAACTTTCCGGGGCCCCAAGCCTTATTCCAATTGCCCCAGTCCTCCTATAGAAGTATTGCATGCATTTTTCCACATTTATGATGCAAGCAAAACAGCTGAAAGGCAGGCCTCAAAAATAAAGGAGAATAATTTCTGCCTTAGCCATGGATGGCCCAGTGGAAGAAACTTGGATCTGCCAGGAAACTAAGTCATATTATCCCCTGCCCTGGAAATAACGGGTCAAGATCCATGTGCGTCTACCAGTGTGTTGGTGGGGGTAAGCTATGGCGAATCAGCTGACTACACTCTGCACATGGGCAGATACCCTGCCTACATATAATCCGGAGCTATTCAAAAACAGGTTCCAGGGAAAAACACCGGCCCAGATTTAGCCCACATCTGTCTGGAAACTGCTAAACAAGTTTCTCCTTCCTTTGGATCATGCTTAATTGCAGGTGTTTGGCAGGTGCTGGCCCCACGACAGCCAGTTGGGTGGGTCAGAAGGCACCTGGCGGGACCCAGGTGCCTCAAGACTAGTCACTCCCAACATATCTACTTCATAGGCATGTTGTCATGAGGATAAATCAGACCTATAGAAGCTGGCCTGGGTTCCTGACAAGAGGAAAAAGGCAAACTACATGGAGGCGGTCAGAGGCAACATTATCCCCTTTCTGAAGCCTTCTGGGGAAGCATTCTAAAAGCCCCCTCACCAAGCCATTTCCGCAGCTCCCGGGCATTCAGGCATGGCCCCTTACCTTGCCCGGCAAGTCCCGCAGGCCGATCTCATCACCGTAGTCTGTGAAGGGTGTCCCAGGGAGCGTGTAGAGGAGCAGATGGTACAAGCGAAGAAGCTGCTCGCCCATCGAGTTGGCCAAATGCCCGACGTCGGGTCTCCCCACCTGCCGAAAGATAGCCGCTTAGTATCCAAGGAAATACAGTATTTTAACAGGCTGGTTCCCAAACAGTCACCCAACACTTTCTTGTCACCATGGCCAAAAACATCCGGTTTGATGGTGCAGAGGATGAACCTTCCCTGACACTTGGCATCCCATCACTCTGAAATAGGGAGTGTGAAATATGGAGTCTTAACTCCCCTTCTCTCCCCCCGCCAACCCACACCCCACCTTCACACGCACTCAAACCGATTGGATCCCAAAGCCAGAAACTTACGCTCCAGCCGGACCATTTGTCCCCAGCTCCTTGAATGTATTTGGAGATCATGTCACCAGCAACGACCCCTTGTGTGGAGTTACCCTGGCTGCTTTTCACCAGCCCTTGAAGGTACGGGCTGGTCAGAAGATCTGGACCGATGGTCTCATTGAGCAGAGAGAATATGCCTTTGGCGTCTTGCTTATGTGTGGATGCAATCAGTACCCTGTGGAAGGAGAACGAGAGAGAAATGTTGGGACATCTGCATTAGAGGCCAGCTTTGCAAAATTCTCAGCTGAGATGACACTGGCAGCAGAGCAGAAAAAATGGAGAACTCCCAGCTGCTCAAAAAAAGAATTGAAATAGTATCGGCCACGTGGCTGCATTTTCTGAGAGGATACATGCTTGTTTAAAACAAAGAAGACAAGGTGAAGCTAAGTTCTGGTCTTGTGGCTGCAGGCAGAGGCGAGTCTTGAGGGCTCTCAGAGGCCTGGGAGCCACATCAAAACTTTCTACACCTTTTTATTCCTCACCGCAAAACCAGCTACACCAAACTAGCAAAGCCAATGGCAGAATCACGCAAAGCAACATTATGTTCAATAAACAGGCCGCAAATTTCTGGGAACGCATGTTTTCCTTGTTTAAACATAAAAAGGGCTGTGCCGCATCAGACCAGAGTCCTATCTATGCTGCTGTTCTGTAAGAAAACATTCTCAGGATGGCTCACCGTTTAAGACTGGCTTAAACTAACGAATACATTCAGAAAAATCAAAGGCCTTCGAAAATAAAGCCACAGTATCTAGTGACCTTCTGTACACCTTGTAGTAAATGTCAGACTTTGGCTTCCATCTTCCCACAGCTTGATTATGCATTGTGGGACAACGTGTTATGAGCACAAGCCTATGCATGCTTAAATAGAAAAAGTTCTAACGACTGTAAGATGTTTTCTGCCTAAACATGCCCCAGTTCCTTGTGTCTGTCCTAAATTTCCCATCGTTCCTCTTCACTGAGTGAGCCTCGATCCCTTATTCACTTTCTTCATATGGTGCATAGTTTTATATGCCTCCAATTTTATATGTCCCCTCCACCCCTCACAATTCAACTTTCTTGCAAGGAAAGGAAATCCCAGAACACTGCAACGGGGATCTTCTGGATGGCCCTTTTCTGCAATATCCCCAGCTCTACGATATCCTTTTGGAGGTGCCGTGACCTGTGCACGAGTTCCAGGTTGCACTGCCCGCTTACAGAAGGGCCTACTGGCCGTTCGCTTTGGTGTGTTCCACATCCCTTGGACACGGGTGGAACCAGCCCGACAGAATACATGTTACAGCGGCACTCCCGCAAACTAATGCCCTCGGGGTCTGTGGCCGTGCTGGCTGGGGATGATGGGAGCCATGGACCAGCCCGAGCTGGGTGCCTACCTGACATGGTCGTCGGTGCTGTGCTGTTCAGTCAGATTCTTCCAGTCACTGAGGATCTGGGAATCCTGAGAAAGGAACACGTCAGGTGAGCGATACTGGGCTCCTAGAAGCTGGTACACGTGCCTCCCATCACCTGCCCCCCCTCGCTTCCTCCCCCTGCAAGGAACCTGTCCCCCCTCTGTTAATCCCTCCATGTTAAGACAAGGAACAAAAGGCACTCCGGTGCTGCTACCACAAGCCCCCCCAAAGGTTCACTGAAGCAGATGGGGAGGCAGGGCACAGCCGTTTGGCCCCCTGCAATTCCCTTGTGCCCCACCCATTCCCTTCCCCATTTCCATTGGGCGGTGGGGGGGGGGACACACTGCCCCCGCGAGGGTGGGGCAGCATTTCCTAGAAGGCCTGCAATGAATGGAAATGCTCGTTTTCAGGAGAGAAGTCTGCAGGCTTTTCCGTCTTGTCCCTAGAAGCACTAAAGGCAGGGCCCAGGGGAGGAGCATCAATGGGTCAGTGGGTCAAGGGGAAGATATTGTGTATTCTTGGAGGAAAGGCAGGGTGTTACTCTCACATAACCCCGTCCTCTACCAGCTTCACTGGCTCCCCATCGAAGTCCGGGCTCAATTCAAGGTGCTGGTTATCACCTAACAAAGCCCTTAACGGCTTGGGACCTGGATATCTAAAGGAACGCCTGCATCTGTATTTGCCCTCCTGCCCCTTGAGATCGGTGGCAGAGGCCCTCCACCGGGAGCCCACCATGAAAGATATTACGAGGGTGAGTACCCGGAGGAGGGCTTTCTCTGTGGTGGCGCCCCACCTATGGAATGCGCTCCCCAGAGAGGTCTGCCTGGCGCCGTCACTATTTGCTTTTTGGTACCAGGCCAAGACCTTTTTATTTAAACAATATTTTAACAACTGTTAATATTATTTATTGGCTTTAATTCTACAGCCAGGGTGAATCTGGATTTTATGTGTACTACTGATACACTTTTGTTTGTTTATTGTATTGGAAGCCGTCCCGAGGCTCCTGCGAATGGGACGGCATACAAAACCTCCAAAATAATAAATAAATAAATAAATAAATAAATATTCAATTCAATTCAATTAAAAAAAACCAAATATATAAGCAGATAGAACCACATACGTTTAGAAGCTCGATACTTCCAATCTGGATCCCGGAAACCCCCTCCTTCAGCCAGAACTCGATTGCTTCCTGCGGGTTGGAAAGCAAGAACAGGATCAGGAAAAGCGTTCAGGCATCAGATGTGACAGTGGAAAGTTTAATTGCAGGTGTGTTGGGGGATCCCTCCGCATCAGCCCCTGCATGGGCATTAGTCCAAATGACTCTTCCATTCCCTTCTCACTTTGTGATTCGATATGGATTTTAACTTAGCAGAATTTTACACATTTTATTTCTTATTGAGGTAGGATAACTTCATCTGTGTTGCTGATATATTCTGATAAACCCTCCAGATGCGTTGGTCTAAAGTTGCCCACCCCGGACCACGTGACGTTCTGCCCTTCAAAAGCCCCTCTCTCTATTCACCTTCATTTTGTTCTGGAGATCCGTGTTGCTAAGGATGCTTTGATTAAACCAAGGGGACTGGCCTTGATAGTTGGGCGTCAGGTCCAAGACCACCTTCAGGCCTGGAAAGAGAAGATCAGCACATTAAAATATCTGAAAGCGGCTCCTGAACACTCCAGAGAGAGACCACATGAGCTGCTGCAAGGGATCCAGCCGCTGCAAAAACCTGCTCCCCTTACCCTTCTTCTTGGCTGCCCGCAGGACATCCCGGAAATCGGCCAGCGTGCCCAGGTCGGCATCGACAGCTTGCAGGTCAGTTCCGGCCTGGTCATCTACAGGGTTGACGTGAAGTGGGCCGATCACCAAACCTTTCACTTTGAGCGAACTTAAGTAATCCATCTGCAGTTTCAGACCTAAGCAGCAGCAGAAAACAAAGTAAAAAGTGTTGAGCTTGGTATAAAAGGAGGAGATTAGAAGGTAAGAGCAGGACAGGGCGGGGGCAGGGGGAGGACCAAACTCTGAGCTCTTAGTTACAAAAAATAAAATGGATCCTGTGGCCAAAACAAACAAAAACCAGAGAGAAGAAACACATTGCTATATAAATAAAGCAATAAATAATACCCAAAAGGGGGCACCGTTTTCAATAGAAATTGATATGCTGATTTGTATATTTATTTTATTTTCCGATTTATATCCTGCCTTTTTCCTACACAAAGGGCTCAAGGCAGCTTATATCATTCTCCTCCTCCATCTTATCCCCACAACAACAACCCTGTGAGGCAGGTTGGGCTGAGAGTCTGTCACCCAGTTGGCTCCATGGCTGAGCGGGGACTCCAACCCGGATCTTCTGAGTCCCAGTCCCACGCTCTTAACCACGACACCACACTGGCTCATCTATATGTATAGATGAGAGTTGTATCTATTTTCTATTGTACTGTATCTATTGTATATCTACTGTATCGATACTTACAAGATGCAAGCAATTGCTGGAATTTAAACGGAAATACAACACAGTAGGAAAGACTCTGACTGGGGCCGCTATCCAGGCCCTGCTAACTCTGGATGGGCAACGCTAGGGTTGGACACCCCATCCCAACAGAAGGGTATCCGAGTGCTAAAGCTCTCAATTTAAAAAAAAGCTTCTAGCCCTCAAGGCTGTAAAGAAGGACTTGAAAAGTACATTTCAGATGCTGGGAGGCAGAAGCTGTGGAAGGTAATAATTTTTTTTAAACCAAGGAAGCCTTTGGCATGTAAAAGCAAGTTGGCTGTGTGCTGCTTTTATTCTTAGTTTTATGTGCTTCTAACACATCTGTTTTAGGATTGTTTTCAGTATGTTTTTTTTGCTAAATTCAAAAATAGTTCTTATTCTCATTAAGAACTAGGAGAGTCATTTCCTGCATGTTTAGGCAGAAAAAAATCCCAGACATTGCATTATCCAGCCAGCCGTGAAGCCCTAGGGTTTAATTCTGCCTGAACCACAGCTTGGTTTTTCCCTTGTCCTCTTTGGGGACGCTTTAGAGTCCCCTGTTTAACTTTTAGGAGGTCAAGGTAATGAGGGGGCTAAGCTTGTCCAATCAGGGGCTTGGGCAGGTTGCATATTAAGCATCAAACTGCTTTGGGGTAACCTCAAGTTTCCACCCACGCCGTCACGGGGAGGAGGAAAAAAGAGAGCGCGAGGGAAAGGGAAGAAGTGAGGCCGTGGAAGGCTTTTCACCCAGCCGCCGCGCCGCCACCAGCTGAGTCAGCGTTGCTGACGTCAGGCGCTGATGAAACAAAGGCCAGTGATTACTCCAAAAACCTAAGCCGGATGAAACCGGCTGCTTGGGAAGTCTGGCTGGCACGGCTGGGCCGCCCAGGGCCAGGCTGCAGGGGCTAGCAGTTTCTTTAGCAGCGGGGAGGCGGCGGGGGAGAGAAGGCAGCGGAGGCGAGGCAGGTGATAAGTCACATGTACCCAGAGTACTGCGGAGCACAGGAGAAAAAGGCACGGGGAAGTCCTGATCCAGCCTGGAGGTGAATTATATCCATAAGCCGCCTTGTTTGAGTTTCGGATGTCAAAGGTTCTGGCTTTGACAAAACAGGCCAGTGGGGATTTTTTTTTTATTTGAGGGGAAGGAGAAAGATCTCATGGGTTGGGGGGGGGGGGCAGGCAGGCAGGCGGCCAAAGCGCTGGAGTTATGTTCGGAGTGCCTCCTGTTGTTTCTCCAGCCGTTTGGGGCCAGCCTTTGAGCGAGGGGGGCAGCCTCTGAGGGACAAGAGTGACTTTTCCCTCCGGGTTAGTTAATCACTCATTCCAGAGGGGAATGATTAAATGGGGGTGGGGAGTGATGCCCCACAGGATGGACTTACTCAAGCGTGGCACTCTCCAGGCTGCCTGGAGGGGATGGGAGCTGAAGCTGCTCAGCCCGTTTGGGGGAAAACCAGCCTGCGGGAAAGGGTGGGCACGAGCTGGGCTCCTGGGCTCGCCATCCTTCCCCGCCTCCGCTTCCGCTCAGGGCTCACCTGCCAGGTCGCCCACGCCGTCGTTTGCAGAGTCCTGGAACGCCTCCACCTTCGGGATGCGGTACATGCCCCCTTTCTGCCACCACTCCTGCTTGGGGAGGTCCCTGCAGCGGGGGGCTTGCACGATGATGACAATGGCCCCGGCTAGCATGCCCAGCCAGCCCAGCCAGAAGAGGATCAGGAGGGCCCAGCGGGTGCGTACCCACCCGGGGGTGCTGGCCACCTGCAGCAGCTCTTCCTTGGAGAGGCCGGTGAACTTGGCTGTGGCTTCGCCCCCTTCCTCCTCTTCGTCGGCCACCTTCACCTTCACCACTCCGTTCTTCTCGCCGGGGGAGCCGGCCAGGGGGGACGAGGCGTTCATGGGCTGCTTCTCCATGTCCATCTCGTTCAGCTCCACGTCTTTCATGTCCACCTCTGTGGCAGGGGTGCCTCCTGGGGAGCTCATGATGTCGCCTGGGGGGGGCAGGAGAGGGGGCAGGGAAGGAGAACGAGATCCATCAGAAAAGGAGCAGAAGGCAAGGCTCACGGAGGGCTCGTGTTCTGGCTGCCGTGGCTTGCACTGACTTGGGGGGCGCACCAGCTGTGTGCTTCGGAACCCCACATTCGGGCATGTTCAAAGCAGTGTCCCTCGGTCGCCCCCCCCACCGCAGCCTCCCTCGATGGCCAACAGGGGGGAGAGCGAGGCCCGATCAAGGGGGCAGGCTTCCTTCAGCAGCCTCAAGCCCAGGACCCCTTTTTTTAAAAAACCAGGTTTTCCCAGCCTGAGGCAGCCCCAGGTCTTCCAAATCGAGCATGGCCAGTGCTCAGCCTCCACGGTTAAAAAAAAAGAGGGGGTTACTCAGTGCACGATTAAAGCACGTGATGAACACGCGGACCCCTCCACACACACACCCCCCTTCTCGCCAGCCGGGTCAAAGAACTCCCGCCAAGCCCATCCTGGGGGGCTCCATTCACACGTGCTCCACCACCACCACCAGCACCACCCCGCGCAGGAACCACTGGACGGGGCGAGGGGGCGGCTGCCGGGTGGGAGGCTCACTTCACTGGAGGGGGGGCTCCCCCATCCGCGCGCCTTCCGCCTAAAAGCGCGCCCCCCGCCGCGCGGTGGGAGGCTCGGGGCGCGATCCGCGCCGGGCGCGGGGCCACTGGGCCCGGCGGGCCTCCGCGGGCGCTGCTACCTGCAAGCCTTCGCCGTGCGGTGCGGTGCGGTGCGGTGCGGGGCGCTGCGGGCTGGGCGACGCGCTGGCGCTCCGGCTTGCTCCGCTCTGCCCCGCGAGCTCGCCGGCCGGCAGCCTAGTAGCGCGGCGCCCGCCCCGCCCTCGCCCTCGCCCCGCCCCCGCCCCCGCCCCGCGGCCCTTAAGGCGGACCGGGGCGCCGGCGGCCGGGCTGCTTCCAGCGGGCGCCCGGCCCTGGGCGGCTGCGGGCGCCCGGCCCTGCCCTGCCCCCGAGGCCTTCGCGGGCGCCCCTCGCTAAGAGGCTGACCCCACACTTCTGGGGCCGGCGGCGCGCTCGCGAAGCGGCTGCCCGGGGGGCCTGGCCGCCCGTGCAGGGGCCTGCGGGCGCCAGGTTGGAGCTGGGGTCGCGGGCTCCGGCCAGTCCCTGGAAAGCCCGGTTGTTCCAAGGGCGGAACGAAGCAGTAAGGGCCTGCGCTGCCCAGCCACAAACCGCTCGGTTCCCAGGGGGCAAAGGGCTGAGACCCCTTAGCTGGGTGGGGGGCCCTAGACAGCTTGGGCTGCTGAAGCAGGGCAGAGGTGGGACTGGAGCCGGAGCCGGAGCAGAACCGAGGCGGTTCGAGGCAGCGCTTCGCTTTGCAGCCCTTTCGCCTCCCAGCCAGGGGCAGAAAATCTTGAGAAAAGGATAAAGGAAGCCAGAGAGGCCTGATTTCTGATCAGCTGCAGAGGAAGGAGATAAGGATGTTATAAATTAAACCGAGCCAATGGCACCCTGGCCAACTCTTTATGTCTGTTATCAAACCGTTTTTGTGCTGCTCAGCATATGATAAGGCGTGACTGAGCAGAGGGCAATTTTTAAATTTGCCGACGGCAGGAAAACGGCCAGAACAACTATTTTTACAAGCCTGCTTCAAGTCCTGGCTTTCACTCAGTTACTCCCCTCCCCTAAATCAAAAGGCTCCAGTGGGCAAGACACTGCAGCCCCTTAATTGTTTTGCTGCTCCTCTGTTATATTATTTCAGCTTTAGGATAGAACAATACCAGAAACAAGTTCGTGCAGGTTACTACCTAGTGTCAGATGTTCCCCGCCCCCAGGCAGTGTTTCTGGGGAGATCAAAGGTGTAGACATCCGCTTCGGACAATTGCAAGAAGCCAGGGATTGTTCTGAAGCCTTACCTCAGCCATTTTCAAGTCTAAACACAGGCGCCTTTGCAGGGCAAACCTGGAAGGGTTGAGACATCTCCAGCACGTAAGAGGAGCCCTGCCGGACTGGGATCAGAGATCCAGGTTCTAGTCCCCCCTCGGCCACAAGGCTCACTGGGTGAATCTGAGCGTCTCGCCCAAGCTCAGCCTAAAATGCAGCTTTATAAGGGCCACGCTGGGTTCCTCACAAGAGGAAAAAAGGCGGGATATAAATGCCATGTAATAACAGTGATATTCTTTCAAAGCTGGCAAGCCCTTACCACATCCTGCCAATTCCACAGATGAATGACAGACTGTGTGGAGAAGAGACACTTCCGTGTTTGTTTGATTGATTTAATATTTATATACTGCCCCAATTCCCTTCGGCTCTGGGCGGTTTCCTTTCATCTGCCCTGGATCTCAGGGCCAGCCTGATCCACCAGGAGAGCCCTTATGGGCAACTGCTCCTTAACCTGAAGCCATCCAGAAGTGCTGAACTCCAACTCCAAGCCGGCCCCCCTTACAAGAGGAGGAAAAACACTCCAGTGACCTCTTCACCCCAGGCATAATTTTCTAATCTCTTATCCTTAAGTCACCTATTTTTCCCTAAACCGCTCCACTCACCCAGAAACACAAAACTTGGTCAGATCTGTTCCTACCGGATGCCGCCGGATGCCTTTAACTTGGCTGTTTACTAATCAGGCAAGCCAGCGTGTGCTCCCAGACGGGTCTTCCTTGCTTCCACAGGAAGAAAAAAAAATCGTATCAGCTGCTCTATCCCTGCCACCTTAAGCTGACTCAGCAAAGCCAGCCAAAGCTTCATTCCTCCTGTCCCCTCTCCCCACCCCCTCGGCTCCAGCTTGCATTACAAGGCAGGTAAACAAGTTTCAGAGATCGAAAACAGACTTTGAAGCCAACTTTGATCCCCCAAGCAAAGTGGATTTTGGCCCTTGTATAAAAACATCCATTCTAGTCCAGCTTTCCCTGGGAGCATTATCCTTCCTGGCACAATGTTTTTGTAGCTTGGCCTAGATCTGTGATGGCGAACCTGTTAGAGACCAGAGTGCCCAAACTGGAACCCAAAATCTATTTATGTATCACAAAGTGCCAACACTACAATAAAACCTGAAAAGTGAGGTTTTAGTTTAGAAAAGACACCTCACAGTCGGTCCAAGCAATCCTTGGACAAGTCGCGGCTAATGAGTTGCGGCTCATGACCTCATCACCTGGTGCCACTACTCCTTTCCGAGCATGCGCATGGCCCCTATGTGCGCTGTTATCCAATGCTCGGCTGATGGGGTGATACTGGGGCGACTTGGCTCACATGCCAACAGAAAGGGCTCTGCATGCCCGCTGCGGCATGCGTGCCATAGGTTTGCCACCACTGGCCTAACCCTACTCGGGTGCACACCCCTAACCCTAATTAGGGGTAAAGTTCCATTGAAAAGAGGGCGATTTTGAAAAAGCCTTCCTTGGGTAGCTTTTTCTGCACAGCTCATAATTTCTGCCCATTCTAAACACATTCCAACCAGCAAAACCATACCAGGGCACCTCGCTTTTCTAACCCTAACCCAGTGATGGTGAACCTTTTAGAGACTGAGTGCCCAAACTGCAACCCAAAACCCACTTATTTATAACAAAGTGCCAACACTGCAATAAAACCTGAAAAGTGAGGTTTTAAGATTAGAAAAAACAACTCACAGCCAGTCCAAGCAAATATCCATCCATCCATCCATCCATTCATCCATGGCAACTAACTGGCCATGCGAAAGCTCGGATGAGTCATGGCTCATGACATCATTGCCTGGCACCACAACTCCTTTACAAGCATGCAAATGGCGAGCATGCACATGTGCCATAGGTTCGCCACCACTGGCCTAGATCTTTTTTTAACATTACATTGCAAGTGGATTCCCTTATTCCCTATATTCAGAATATACTAAAAAGCAAATCACGCACTGCATTTTCTAAGACCAATACGTGTTTCCTAGTGCCAGTAGAACAGGAGATGTACTGACCAAAGGTGTTTACCAGGCACTGACACAGGGCATGACCAAGCTGTATGAAAATGACTGCTCAAACTCTTTCCCTACTGGTTGCTGTTAGCCCTGTGGACTAGCAGCATGATGAATTCAGCACATGTCCAGATAGAAATCAGAAGGCCAGGAAGAACATAGCCTTGGACAACACTCCCACCTGGCCCTCACCCAAGAAAATGAAGATGAAAAACATGGAGCTGTTATTTGTAATGGGGGGAAAGAAAGGCTGATGAACGAGAGCCGCTCAGCCTTTTTTCCTCTCTCTTGCAACTCCCTAATGTGTGAGTGGGCAAACTCTGGTCCATCCTGCCTGCCCGGAGAGGCTGCTTCTGTGGGCCTCACCCCCCTCCTGCCCACTCTCCAAGCTCTTCCTCCTGGTCAGGAGACTACGGAGAAGGGCTGGAAGGAGGCAGACAGAGGTAACTTCTTCTCATCTCCAAGTGCAGGGTGCAGTTCATGCAGGGAAATCTTGGTATGTCTGATTACAGAGTGGAGATAACGAGGGGAGCACACTCACGTGAACAACGCAACACAGCATTGTGTGGCTTGGCTGGTCCTTCGCTTCACTAATGGGGGAGGTTTTGGAGCAAGCAAACCTTTCTGTGATGGAACTGACGGACATTGCCTTCCAAACGCCTTTAAAGGAAACATTTAAATCTGTTCCCAAGCCCTTGAAACTCCATTACCAAGCAGCCTTGCTTCCAAGACTGTTAAACACCAAGCATCTCGTTTTCATCCAATGAATTCCAGCCCTAAATTTGGGCCTGGTATCACTCACGTTTAGGCTTGCCTTCTGCCCGGGTCTGGGGGAGGAAAGGTGGGAGGAGGAAGCCTCAAATGGAGCCCACGCGGTACCCAAGTCAGGCAGCCGGTCCACGTGCTCCTTGCCCCACGTTGCCAGCCGGCTGGGCACATGCCAGGCCTGCAGGCCAGATCTTGCTGCCTCTACAAAAGACCAGGCTGCGTGCCAAGCGGAGTCCTACATGTGAAATCCCATTGGCGCACTCGGATAAGCCGTCCGTAAACAAAATGGCCATTGTGCCGGCATGCCACTTCAGGTCCCAGCATCCATTAGGGCTGGATTAGCCACAACGCTATGTACTCCGCCGGCCAAAGTGGGGATACAGACGTCGCTTAAAAGTCTTATTTTCCTGGAATGTGTCCATCTTGCTTATGACACTGAGCTTCTTGAAAAGTCACAGCACCGGAAAAGAAAACAGTCTAGCTAGGTTTGTTGGTTTTTTTAAGGATCCTGCAGGGATGGTATGTAGTTGTATTTTTACACAACAACCCAGAATGTGGAAGTTTAGTGCTTAGCAAGCTAACTTGCTACATTTCTGTGTCTTATCTTACAAAGAAGAGGAGGAGAGGGGCGATAAAAAGGGACTGCAATGCTACTGCAGGAACGCCGGGTGTTCCTGTTCTCCAGAACATTAAATGCCTCTCGCCCCAAGTGTGTTTACACTCTGCACTTTCTGATTCCCAGAATTCTTTCTCCTGCTGCTGTTGTTGAATAAGAGGAGCTGCTCGCTAGTATTCATCTGGATGCAGCTGGGCCTTTGCCAAACTGGGGAAGCTGGCCACTGTGTTTTTCAGCCTCTGATGGGGGACAACATCTGCATGAACCAGAGGTTGGCTGGAGCTCACCCAAGCCAAGAACACCCCTGGCCAGAAGAGGGAGAATAGCTTTTCCTTGCACAATGGTCCAAAAGGAACTGAATGGTGGATGGGCTGCACATCTGGAGTGGTTTGAAAAGGCTTGTGGCTGTAAACAGGCTCTGAACTTCCATCCGTGCCAGATATTTGGCCATCCCATTTCTGTTTTGCAACGAGGCTTACTTTGGCAAAAACAATGCACACTGCCCAAGCTGTTTTGAAGCACCAGCAGCCGGTTTGTTCAAAAGTCTCACGTGAGATCAGCCGCAGCCTCATCTGATGGTTCTGCAAGTCCACCCTACAGGATTCCTCCGAATTAAATCTTGCATTTTTTTTCTTTTAATAAGCATAGCAAGATTCTAGTCCTTCAGACTGCAAAGCCAGGCCTGAAAGTGTACAGGTGTGGGAAAACATCTGAATAAGATTTCTAGTGGTCAGGGAGCAATACCATCATGCCCCTTTTTGTTTCTTGCCCTTCCACGTGGAAAGAAGCAGCAAAATTATGTGGGAAACTGAGCAAACATTGCTAGGATAATTAGCTTAATGTGCATGATTATTAAGAGCCACAACACTCAGCTTTGCTTGAAACAAGAAACGTTGATGCAGAAGTTCACGTGTTCAGAATCTAAACTTTGCCCTGCTACTGCAGAACTGCAAAGACAGAACGTGGTGTGCGGAAAGTACAAACTGTTCTTTAAGTGTAAAGGTATATGCCCCATTTTTAAAACACTCAGCCGGGGAAGCCGGGGTTTAAATGCCAGCTTTTCACGCATTTATCTCCACATGCCGCCTTGGTACTGGAGCTCTGCCAACACTGCTTGGTGTGCGGCTGCAGGGTGAGGGCCTTGCTTCACATCCAGGGTGGGAACGGTGCCAGATGATGCTGCAATATGAGAACCTCCTGTCCTGCCAAAACATGCATGTTCCCAGAATCAAAAGCAACAAGGCAGGACAGAGGGGAAAATCCCTTTCTCCCTGTCTGCTCAAGCTCTGGGGTAGGAAAAACATGGACACAAGTACACAGGAAGTGTGAGGAACGGGAAAGCAGGCCTGGGATGCAAACTGCTCCAACCTGAGGAGCAGTGGGGCGGACGAATCACACCTGCACGTGCGTGTTGTGCTTGTCTTCGGCTCCAGACTCACAAACACAATAACGGAGTGCTTCTCTGCACTGCCTATTTCAGTGGGTTTATGGACCTGGGATTCCCAGCCAAAGGCTCCACTATCTCTCCAACCTGAAGGGGGTCCAACCTGTGCTTGGTCTGTACCACTACAGCAGGGGTGGGGGACCTGAGCACCAGAATCCCAAATCCCACCCTCTGGGATTTCCCAGATGGCCACACCCCTTGCCCCAACCCCTGCCCCTTTTACCCCAATCACCGATCATTTGGCGATTTCCCAGTTTTGTTATTTATTATTGTTATTTCTCCCATTTGAGAACATGGAAATGCTAAGCAGGAAGGGCTTTAAGCTGAAAGAGGCTGGTATTTTCGCCGTTTGCCTTGCCCACCCTTGGAATACGCCCTGCCGCAATGCTTTTCAGAAACAGGATGTGTCCCTCAGCCTGAAAAGGTCAGACCAGGACTCACTAATAACTCCCCAAAACAGCATCATTCCTGCACACAAAAAACAGGATGTCCTAGAGAAAAGCACTAGGTCTTGCATACCCCGTTCTGCTGGCCAAGATGGTAATAACGGCAATAATAAATCTTTAGGCGTAACATGGAGAATGAGCTCAAAAGAGAGGAACAAAAGAAAAATACTTTGTGGGGTTGGTTGCAGTATGTTGTGAGCCACCCCGAGGCTTGTTGCAAGGGGCGGCATACAAATATGTATATAAATAAAAAATAAAAAATAAAATAAAAATGTTGCATAGATCTCCATTATTGAAACTCTTGTGCAGGTGCATTATCATTAATTCATATTAATAATTATTGGGGTCATTACTAACTGTGATGGCTGACATCATTGGTAATGCGATGTATATGACTCTGTCTTAATTGGCTGCTCTTGTATTTCTTTAAATTGGTAAATCAAATGAAATTGGAGAAAATGGGAAATGAAGGAAGGAAGGAAGGAAGGATGGATGAAGGCAAAGACACAGAGAAGAAATCCACAGCTTGAAACTAACACGTAGAAACCCTGTGTTGAGATGAAACACAAAAATAATTGGGGTTTTATGGAACTGCCACGCTGATTGCTCAACATGTTCAGACTTAAAAACCAGCATTGGTTAGAGACTCTCATTTTACTGGAATTCTATGCCACAAGCTCCCACCCCTGCATAATATGGCGGTACAGTGAAGCAGCTGTTTTGGTCGGAAAATTGGTGGGGAGTGATACACAGGGCATGGGTTCCTCAGCAGACAAGCGGGTCAGGCTATGTTGGGGTTTCGAGGAAGGAGACGGACAGGTGGCATCCGTTAGGGACACTCTGCCTATCTCGGGTGTCATGACATCAGATTCCTTGGCACAGAATTATTTATGCTATGTCAGAACTTCTGGCCTATCTGAATCAGGTCCGTTCTGTACAGCGTCTCGAGCCCGGGATGCTACGGCGATTGAAGCCAGCACTTCTGCATGGAAACCAGGTGGTTAACCCCTAAACTTCGGCCTAGCCCAGCAAGCAAAAACTCACAGAGAGACTTGAAACTCTGCCCGATCAGGAAGACAACTTTAGCAAGGCGGGGCTATGCGCAAGACTCAAATGTTAGTAGAATGACAAGGCGTGTGGGATGGGGTGGAAACTTCAAGAGATTTGAGGAGCTATATATTTTAAGACAATCAACTTAACACTGAAGAGAAAAATGTCATCCTAAGAAGTCCGATTGCCTATTTATGTTGCATTGGCTGCTGTTAAAGGCAATGAGACTAATTTTACTCATTTGGCTTCTCAACTTTTACACACACTGCTGTAATCTGCCCAGAGAACTCTGGCTGTGGGGCAGCAGAGAAATGAAATACCGTATTTTTCGCTCTATAAGACACGCCTGACCATAAGACACGCCTAGTTTTTAGAGGAGGAAAACAAGAACAAAAATATTCTGAATCAAATGGGCACATAATCACAGGCACATTCCCCATCACTTCCCATGGGCTGCACATCTGACAGACTTACTGCACACACATATTCGCTCTCTAAGATGCACAGACATTTCCCCTTACTTTTGAGGGGGAAAACGTGAGTCTTATAGAGCAAAAAATACGGTAAGTAATAAATAACAGCTATAAACATTTACAAGTCCACTCACTGTAGTTAAACCTAATAAGGTGGGTGCTTCATTCGTTTAAGTGGTGCCTTTAATCGGATTTTTTTCACTTGCCCAAGCTTTGTCAGCTCAAATGATAAATTTGATATTGCATGACTATGCATCACATTGGCCCTTTTAAAAAATGTTCCTTTCTTGGAAGCGTACTAGTCTAACCTCACCTTACACACACACACACACACACACACACACACACACGGCATGAGAAATGCAGAAGCTATACAATTAAATCTGATGTGTGTGTCGCCAAAAAGAAGCTCCATTGAGGTCACTGTGCCTACTCACAAGTAACAGCACAGAGGCCGGCAACCTCATTCCCAGCAAATGAGGAATGCTCGACACGAAATAGAAATAACCCTTCCATGCCATTACATACCTCCCTGTTTCAATATATTGAAATACATTATATATATAGCCTAAACGAATGAGCAACATTCATTACATTATATAGCCTAAATGAATGAGCAACTTAAATATCAATAGATTTTTCACGGGGGGGGTGCTTCCCCCCCAGACAATTAATACATCCATGTATATTTCAGTAGGTTTTGGTTAGCCCAGCAAGCTTTGTTTGAAACCCCGAAGCAACTTAAAATATGCAGTGGACATGAAACGAGGCCAAAAAAACCTCACCCCAAATAACCAAGTCTATAAAGAAGGAGCGAATTACAGCTGTAAAGAAGGGGAGCAAAAGTCACCAGCTTTTCCAGATTGGAAAGAAAAGGGAGAAACCCCAAAATGCTTAATTTCAAGTGTGACTGCAGAATTGTTGAAGCTCTTTCAGCCTGGTCTGAAGGTGAAAAGGTGTGAGTCGTAGGGACTCGTCAGTATTTTCCCCTGCCCCTAAAAATATTGTCAGACTTTGCTTTAAACTGAGCCTTCAGAGAGGCATTTCAACCTTTCACAATGGGGAAAAACTGCTCAGAAGAACAGAAACCACGGCACCATTGGTGATTCGGGAAGGGGGGTACAAAAAGACCGTATAAACTTTCTGGAGGTCCCTGGAGAGCCTGGGATTGAATATCTGCAGTAGCAATAGAACTGGACCCATGATTGGTGAAACAAAGGTTTAAATCCACAAGGCAACTTGAGGTCCCTTCACTCCTGGGAGAAAAAGGTCGACTAAAACATTATTTTTTAAAAAATCAGGAGGATTTCCTATATTTGTTTGGTGAGGAGAGAGAGAAAATTCAAGGAGTTGTTCCACTGGAAAAAGTACTATGCGGTCTTAAAAAACATCATTTGATAAGCTAGCCTGCCCCAACCTGGCAACCTTGAGAGTTTTAGACTGCAACTTCTATCACCCCCAGCCAGCATGCTGGCTGGGAATGATGGGGTCTGTAGTCCAACAGATACATACCAGAGTGGGGAATATATCCACATGCTGGGTCTGTCATCCATTATAAAATGTGTTGGCTGCTCTTAAGGAGCAGTTAAAAGGAGAATGCAGAGTAGGGGAGAAATAGATCTCGGGCTTATTTTAAAAATACATTGCGTCATTATTTTAGAAATATATCTCACCCCTTTTTAGAAATCACTATAAAAAGAAAGCAGAGGGGAGCTGCAAAATGCAGGGTTGGGGAGGGGAGGCATTCGGCTGCCCGACGGCTCCTGAGGGGGTGGGTGATGAGGCAGGGGCTTACCTTGGCTCCCCCCTCTCTCCAGGTCTCTGTCGGGGTCTCGCCTTCCCTGCCCCATGGTGGGGGTCTCGCCACTGCCCAGCTCCCCTGACGATGGTGCGGCCATTTTGGTTCCCCTCCAAGCAATGGCAGATGTTTCCACGGCAACAGCACGGCACACGCTTCACTCCTGTGTGAAAAGCAGGGCCTGAAACCCACAACGCACAAGACAGAACGAGCCGAGGAAATAAAGCTTCTTTCTTTCTTTCTCAGCTCTGCAGTCGAACCGATGCACCTGCAGATGTTTCTCTTGCCACCTGCCAACTGTTATCTTCCCAGATATTTAATTGCCATTAAACCTGTTTCTAACGAGGAGAGTGGCACACTGCAAAATTGACGTGTCCGGCACTATCTTGCTTTGCAAGAACAGCCCCAGGAACAATCCCCAACATTTCGATCCTGCCTTTTCTCCCCTGGCAAGGAGCCCAAAGTGTCTTACAGCATCCTCCTCTCCTCCCAAGTTACCCTCACAACAACCCTGTGAGGTAGGTTAAGCTGAGAGTCAGCCACTGGCCCAGTTACCCAGGGAGCTTCAATGACTAGAATTGGGGACTAGAGCTCGGCTCCCCCAAGTTTCAGTCCAGGACACTAGCCAGTATGTCACACTTCACAACAACCCTGCCAGGTAGGCAAGGCTGAGTCAGTGAAGCCATGGCCCAGACACACTGGATTAAAACTGAGTCCTGGGGCTGGTGCAAGATTTGTTTTGGAGGGCTAAAGGGGTCCAGGGAGCACAGAGAGATTCTTCGCCCGAGCATTTGTGAGCTTTACCTGGGTTTTGTGTATGGTGCTTGTTGTATTTTTCTTTGGTGTGGGGTATGGCCATTTGTGTCTGCGAGCATCATGGATGTGCCTTCTGTGAAACAGCTATTTAGTTGTGCTTCATGTGGGTAAATACAACATGGCATTCGAGGCTTGGATTGCACCTCTGCCTCAGTTTCCTGATAAAGTCACTTATCTCTCAGCATCATCAGGCAAAATGGATGCTGGATCACAAAACTGGAGTTTCTAATTGAGATTCTGCTTTTGAGCTCAGAGCCTACCTCTGCCTTCTACTTTGTTCTTGGCCACGTTATTTTTCTTTTAGTCACGCCAGCTTACTTCTTGGAAATGGGTATTTTGTGAGCAGTCCTACCCACCATATTGCCAACAGGTAACCCTTCCTGCAGCAGCCATTTTGTGAGAGCGCCCATGCCACTCCCCAAATTCCAGGTGTTCCCACTGACCCCAAAATGCTAATAATCCTTGCATAAAAATCAACCAAACAGCCATCAAAGCAACTCAAATTCCTGCTGATAAGGGGCCATAAATATGTGTTTCCCCTCCTCAGAAAATGTGCCTGAGCGTTGCATATTTTGGATGCTTAAAACAAAAAGGATTGTGAGGAAGTGAAAGGGATCAATCCAAACTGGGAGAATGGGCATCAAAATGGCAAATGCACTGATGTAAGCCAGTATAAACTGGTGCATGTTGAAGAAAAAAAACCCTAATTCCATATATAAACTGATGGAATCTGGGCTAGCAAGTGACTAAGAGATCTTGAGGTGGTGGTGGTAGACGGTTTGATGAAAATGCAAACTTCAGGTGCCAATGCCATGAAAAAAGGCATGTTAAGTATAATTCAGAAAGGAATTGAAATTAGAACTGCTAAGATTGTACTCTCATCGAAATCTACTGCTTAACTGCACCCAGTGTATTGTGCATAGTTCTGGTCACTGGATATGTTGAGTTTTGGAAAAAGAGCCGGAAAGGGAAATTTAAATGATCAAGGAGCTGCAACAGCTTCTCTGCTACAACATGTGGAATTATGTAGCTAAGAAAAGAGCTGAATAAGAGGAAACTTGATAGAAGTATTCAAAATTAGGCATGGTGTATAGAAAAAATAAAGATGAGTTTTTCCCCTAAAGGCGACCCAAAAGGGAACCTAAAGGGGTCATCCCATGAAGGGGATTGGTGAGAAATTCAGGGCCAATGCCTTTTTACAAAGTACCAAGTTAGGTCTACCAAGATGGAGAGATGGCCACCAATTTGGATAGTTTTAGAAGGTGGTTGAGCAAATTCATGAAGAAGGTTAACTACTAATCCTTGATGGTTCTATGGTACCTCTACTATCAGAGGCAGTCTGCTAAGTACCCCAGTTGCTGGGGAACATGGGTAGGAGGGTGGTGTTGCACTCATGCCCGGCTTGTCGACTTCCCATGGGCCACCGTGCGTGCAGAATGCTAGACAAGAGGGCCCCTTGGTCTTCCTATGTGTGCTACCAAGAAAAAGACGTACACCTGAAGGGACCGAAGAATTCAGTAATCCTTGTTGGTGTTTTCTATGTGCTTTAATTCACAAAGCAATTCAGGATTCAGTACAACTTGCAGGATATATGACCAAGGTCTTGTGCAATCTCAGCCATTGTTGCACAGTTCCCACTTGCAAGATGAATTAATTGTTTTTACAAGACGTGGAAGAGCTCAGGAGCTATTTAAGAGCCACTCCTAGCCATGGGAGAAATCCAGCTGTTGGGATTTAATGCGTTCTTTGTTTATGCCTCCGCTCTGTGGCGGCCTCAGGGCTTCTTCTCTGGCAGCATTTGGCCTCACAGTGAGCGGTAGGCACCGACAGTGATGTCAAAAAGCTTCGTGTTGGTGATCTGTCCTTGTTTGTCCAACAAGAAATAGAAGCGTCTCCCCTTGACCTTCAGTGGGATCATGGCGGGCACCATCGAACGGTGAGACATGCAGGAGACTTGGCGAAGGGGTACTGTGAAGGACGAGGTGAACCCAAAGGGGTAATAGGTGGTCAGGGTCACCTCCTGAGCACCACGGTGGAGCAACACCCGACCTACGGAGCGTCGAGAAAAAACAAAGCCTGCCACCAAGATCAGAGAACCTGAAAGGGAATGGATGATTACGACTGGAGATGCAGAAAGTGCAGATGCGGTACAGATCAGGCAAACTAAGGAGTTCTGCAGACACAGCCTACTTTGATTCAGCTCCAAGCAAATATCATTTCATTTTCCCAGGTGTCTGAATCTCTTTGCTGTCTATCCAATGACTTATTTTATGCAGCTCTGATAGATTTTGCTCCCTTTACAATGTGTTTTAGATGTTTTAAGCTTTATATCTGAAAAAGCTGTATACTGTAAGCTAACCTAGGAAGAATTTGAAAAATGAAATATCTATAAATAAATTCAAAATAACATTTGTGGCTTTCTTCTCACTTATATTTTATCCTCATTTTGTCATACCACCATCTCACCACATCAAACCCACATTAGCGAGTTTACTATGTAAAGATGTGTGGCTACTACTAAACTGGTTTTCTTTTAACTGACTCATGAAGGACAGACCTGTTACCAGCTGTGAGCAACCACACCAACTGTGAAACCTCCACGCACAGAAGCAGTCTACCTCTGAATACCAGATATCAGGACAGGGAAGATTTTAATTTTCTTCTGATTTTCTCTACAGGTGTGACTGGCTGCCAGAGGAACCAGGATGAAGGCCTAGGTCCAGACCAGCAGGTTTTTGCGCTGTCTGCCTGCTTTGTGGCAACACTGCAGTTACCCGGGAATAAGAGTAAGGTCCTTGGAGAAGGGGTATTTCCTTTCCTGGAAAAAATCTGTAAATCGCTGGCGCTGTGAATGCTAAGTTGCTAACCAGTAATGAACCCGGAAGGAGCGAGGCAGGGATGCAAGCCGGCCTTTCCTTACCCACGGTGAGGCAGGAGGCGGTGAACCCGAAGCGCCACTTGCTGGAGCCCAAGTTTAGCGACGCTCCTCCCAGGAGAGAAGGCGGGGGACGCTCCGCTTGCTCCGGCTCCGGCTCCGGCCGCTTCGCCCCGGTGTCCCGCAAGGAATGGAAGGCGAAGTGCGCCAGGTACGCCCAGAAGGAGAACTGGCAGGCGCAGAAGAGGCCGAGGAGCCGGAAAAAGCGGCGCCGCTCATGCTGGAACAGCACCACATCCCGCGGCACGTCGGTGTCGAGCGGGAACGGAGCCCGCGCCCCGCGCTCGCCCGGCCGCCGCGGCTCCTCCGCCGGGGGCGCGCTTCGTGCCCTCCCGCTCCAGGGGCGCGCGGCGGGCCCCGCACGCGGAGGGCCCCAGGCCCGCGCCCCGCCGCCCCACGTGCAGCGCAGCATGCTCGGCTACCCTCGGCCGGGGCGAGCTGCGCGCGCCGCAGGGGCCGCCGGGAGCTGTAGTCCTCCTCCAAAGGAGCCATCTTAGCGCAGGGCGGGCTCGGCTTCCGGCAGGCGTCAGTTGCCAGCACTGAGGCGGGGCTAGCTTCCCCTCCCGCAGGCCTCAGCAGCCTGGTGCTCCCTGAACGCGTTGGACTACAAGTCCTACTATCCCCAGCCACGTGGCCATTCGCCTCCGAGAGTAAAGGCGCTCCAAATTATATCTGGAAAGAAGGTGTAACAGCAGAACTTGTATCAAAGCCGATTTATATACACTCTCCTTCACATGCTCCAAGTTAGATTGGACCTGGGTCTTGCATATAAGCTTTTGCATTTGTTCTCACTCTCCACGCTGCCCCATCCCCGTTTTTGTCTTAATTCAACCTGGGTAGTAAAACTTTGCTGAGAAAAAAGCACCACTGCATTGCCCACCAAGTGCTTTATGATGCTCACACACCAATCCAGTCTGGCACTCTACCCACAATCTCACCCTGGCTCATAGAATATAGCCATCGTGTTTGTAATTTCCCACAACTGCTAGGGCCTACTTTTCCTGCTCTCCTCTTCTTGTAACTTTTCTCTCACACCAGTGTGCATTTTAATATCTATTTTTTAATACTGCGCGGATTAGAGGGTTTGGTGAACCGACTTGCAGCAATACACACACTCAGATCACTAATGCGGCTCTTTCAGCAGTTGTTAAAGCTATTGCAAGATGACCTCATACCCGTTGTGTTTTACTATCCAATCAATCCTAAAAAGAAAGCCTCAACAAGGCCACGAATGCATGCAAGCTTCTCAACAATAGAGAATATAGAATTACCTTAAATAAAGCGTATCCAGGAAGCACTGAGCACATGTCGGTGGGAACTTGCTGAGAAGGAACAAGGAAGACCTGTGGACTAGCTCTGAGCCTCACTCATCAGCCTCTCATTTTGGCAAAGTCACTGATGGTGAAAAACAGTGGACACGAGATCCATTGTTCACCAACTCTCTGGGTCGAACAAGTGGTAGCATTCGAGGAAAAGGAGAACAAGCTGATGAAGGGAGACTTGCCGAAATAGAGGAACTGTGGAGAGCTTTTTGTCCAAGGTCATGTAAAACCTTGGAGCCAGCTTGGAGCAAATAGTGCAACCTTGGAGCAAATAGTGCAACCTTGGAGCAAATAGTGCAGAGCCAAACATCCATACTGGAAGAGGAAATGATCCCATTCCTAGTTTAGAACACCATCACGCGGACACATCAAGGTTTTAATAATAATTTTACTAAGCACAGTGTTTTCAAGAACTAGAGGTGGAACAGAAACACAGAAGCTACAGCTTGCTGAGCGTGCCAGCCTCAAGAACTTCCGTGATGAGCAACAGCTACCCCAGGAACTGATAAGATGATTAAAGACTGTTCCACGAGGGCCATGTTTTACAGACCAGCCATCCGAGGCCCTGTACTCCAAACTTAAAACCCTCTGAGGTAACCTAAAACTAGGAAACAATGCCTCTGGTACGGCAACAGAAAGCTAGAATGTACCAAAAGGGGACAGCAGTGCCCCGCTTCCCAGCTTAAAAGGTTGGAAGTCCCTTCTGCCCACTTCAGTTATAAAGTTTGTAGTAAGACTTTGTCTTACTTTGCACATATTCAAAGCTTCACTCCTGAGACGGCGGCTACGGAAACAAAACACAGGCCAGAGGATGCCAAAAGTCAGATTTCCCAAATAAGAAGGGTTGTGGTGAAGAAACACAAAGAGCCTTTCACGGGGGCCTCTACACGGCCACATGGTCAACTTTGTCCTCTAAAAACAAACAGCCTACAGAGCAACAGGGCCCCGACATCTTCTGCTGCCACAGGGAGGAGGAGGTCCTTCTGTCACAGTATCTGCCGTGGGCTTTGCCTCCACACCGATGGTGAAAGGCACGGCTGTAGGCTTCGCAGCAAGTGAGAGTCTCTTAATTTACAGGGCAAAATTTTATTTACAAAACAAGTTCCCCCAAAGATAAAATGTAGCTTGGATGGTTTTGGTCAGGGCGAGGGAGTCAAAATGCTCAGTGGATGAAAGCCACTTCTGGGATCTTCTGCTCGGCCTATTAAAAGAAGGAAGGAAGGAAGAACTTAACCTGCATGCTCTTCTTCGTACTCTGCTCTGCAATAACCCAGATTCAAAATGGGACGCTTTCCACTGAGTTTCCAACTCAGTTGTTTCCAAGGCCCACAAGGTTGGAGAAGTTTCCTTATTTCCTTGAGCAGAAGCCCGAGCCCCCAAATCGACAATATTCATGAAGGACCCTTCACAGAAGGAGGGCTAATAAAAGGCCCAAACACTACAGGTCCCACCTCTGGCCCTAAGGCAGGTCTTCTACGTATTAGCTGCCCACAATTAACTAACGATGGAGACAAAGCAAAGGGCAGGAGACAGCAGCTCACATTGTAGCAAACCCATTATGCTAAATTATTCTAGATTTACTATGAATGCTGGCTTTTCAAGAATGGGCTTCATTGGTCTCCCTGGCAGCAGAAGCAATCCTAAACAAACCAGGAACTGGAAGCAAAGAATAACCCCCATTTCCAAATCCAGCTGGTGAGGAGGAGGATTCATGACAAATCCCACAGATGCAATGCTAAACCAGTGCCAGGGATTTCCTAATCTAGTCAGTTGCCAGCAGAAGGGAACTGGTGGAGGATCAGGTGACGCGGTCCAAAATCCTTCTTGTTACTAATACTCAGCAATTCTGCGTTATCATTATGAGTGAACCAGGCCACGGACGTCACATGGAGGACATGGCGAATCAGACCATGAGAAGGGAGGGAAGGCCTCTTGTTCTTCCAGTCAGTCCCTGTGACAGCCTCGTGTTGTGGCAACATCGAGACTGAGAGCAGGTTCTGGCAGTTGCACTATCAGACGCTGACTGTGCACCCGCAGGGAGAAGTGGAAACGCCAGGCCAGCGTGCGGCAAAGCCCACCACCCTCGAATCGAGGTGAGACCTGACAGAGCATCCCAGCAGCGTCTCCTCCTGTGCGAGGCCCTGGATAATCCCGCCAGGATCTGCCCAAGGTGACTCACCTTGAGCTGGGTGTAGGCATGGGCCGCCTTGGCATAGTTCCAATCATTGTCCAAGAGGCACCTGGGGAGAAGGTGGGGACAGACCCGACAGGTGAAGGGAGAGCGCCCAACCCCAGCTGCCAAGCACCTTTTCCTCACCCGCCCCCGCCCCCGCCCCCGCCCCCGGCACCAGCTCCTGCCCCTCCCCTCCCCTCCCCTCCCCTCCCCTCCCCTCCCACCCCGACTCACTTCTGGGACCACTCCAGGTTCATGCCTGATTGCAGGGAGAAATTCTGCAGCATTTCCTGCTGCTCCGCTGTGAGCGTGGGCACGGGGCTGGAGGAGGGCGTGGGCGCCGGCATGACGAAGGCTTTGCGGATTTCCATGTTGGTGGCCTTGCGGATGAACAGCTGGTCGTTCACAATGCACAGCCTGCGAGAGAGAGGGACGAGTCGGGGCCTGCAGGGGCTAGAGGCCCACACACGGCTCGGCAGCCCCCCAGACAAGAACAGAGAGGCGTGGAACTTCCCCTTCCAACAGCTCCATTGGGGGCAGGAGGTCGGCAAGCAAGGGGTTAACTTCCGCCAGCGCTCCCTCAGCTTTCTTCCCCTGGATGTGCACTGTGGAATTTCCCAGAAATGAGACGCAACCTGGACACAAGCTTTCGCCTCCCAAGACACCAAAGCCGGGAGAGGAGAACTCACTGACAGAGGTGGCCAAGGATGCTGTGAGCACTGAAAGGCATCGAGTCCTTCGATCAACCTGTCCGTTCTTCCTCCACAAGGGTGCCCAAAACACACAGGAGAGGAGTCACCCCTCCCCTTGGCCTCCACCTGGATCAGGGAGACTCTCCGGTGTAAGCTGAGCTTGCTCTTGCTAGTCTACCCTTTCCATGGGAATTCCGGAGATGGCAAAGTGGGCACTTTTTAAAATGAAGGCTGCCACAGTCTTGCTTAGGCGAGTGTCTCGCCAGTGACGCAAAGGTCCTCCCAGCCCAAAGCCCTGCTGCTGTGGCAGGGAGCCGAGCGACCCATGTGCCCCCCAGAAATGAGCCCAAGCTCTGCTAGTGGAGCGCAATCTACTGTCTGCCTGTGCCCTACTGCACTACGTGGATCATGGTGAGGAGAAGCAGGCAGACACCTCCACGCCTGGGGTTCTTTAACAGGCTCGGACTTCCCCGGCTCCTGATGAACCTCCTCTCCTCTCCTCTCCTCTCCTCTCCTCTCCTCTCCTCTCCTCTCCTCTCCTCTCCTCTGTAACCTTCTTCTCTGCTCTGCTCTTCTCTGTGACCTTCTCCTCTCCTCTCCTCTCCTCTCCTCTGTAACCTTCTTCTCTGCTCTGCTCTTCTCTGTGACCTTCTCCTCTCCTCTCCTCTCCTCTCCTCTCCTCTCCTCTCCTCTCCTCTCCTCTCCTCTGTAACCTTCTTCTCTGCTCTGCTTTTCTCTGTGACCTTCTCCTCTCCTCTCCTCTCCTCTCCTCTCCTCTCCTCTCCTCTCCTCTCCTCTCCTGGATCTGCCAACTCCCGGAAGCTCATCCTCTTACCCATTGTGGCCAACAGGCACGGCAATGAACACACGGACAAAGGCGCGCACTGAGTCCCGACACTTGCCGTCCACTGTGGAAGGGTTGGAAAAAGAGCAGCGTGTTCAGGAAGGGGGCAATGGGCGCACCTGAGCAGCGCATGGTGCGCTGTGGGGTGTGGGGCGAAGGGGGCTTGAGCCGCCGACTCACCTTCTTTGAAGATTCCGTTGAGAGTGAAGCACAGCAGGGTGTTCTACAAGGGGAAAGAAGGGCCTCAAATTCTCTTGATGGCCGTACGGTGGGATTCCCACCCTTCCCAAGTCCATATTCTGACCCACTGTTTTGGTGGCGAGTGATCGGGGCTCCCGGTCGCCCGTGAGGAGCAGGGCCATCTCCCTCCGCCACCCACCCAGCTTTCCTCATGGATGGTGCTGACCGGTCGCACCGACACCCTTCTCCCCGCTCACCGTTTGGGCACAGACGTCCACCACGAAGGAGTTTATGTCGTGTTGGGTCTTGGGCAGCTCGCTGAGGAACGCGACCACATTCAGCTTCGTGTGCTTGAGCAGCCTGAAGCGCATGGCTGAAGGCAGAGGAGAGAGAGAAGGATCAGCGGCGATCCAGAGCAGCAGCAAGTGGAGACATCGGCAGACACTGGAAGCGGGTTCAGCCAAGAATGGATCCCAGAGCAACTTACAAGGATTCAGACATGAATGATATGAACCCAGGCGTGTTTCGACTGGAAGAGTCCTGCAGCTCCCAGCATTCCCAAGCTGCCTGGGGAATGCTAAGGGTGGTGGGACGTTTTCTGTCCAAGCATGTAGTGGGCTGCCTCCGAAAGGAGGCACAGATAGGCCAGTTCCAGGGAAAGGAGTTCCTTGGTGGTGCGGATTCCCTCTCTGTGGAGCCCTGTGGAGCTGCACCAGGCTCTCTTCCCATCCTCAAAACGGGCACGAGATCCTGCTCTGGAAGACCTTTTACAAACACTTTACTGTTCCTCGTGATGAGTTTTCACTTTTGGTATGGCCATTTTACTATCTGAACTCCGTTTTCTTTTTCAGGGGAGGATTTTATCTTTAAAGGTGAAAAAACACAGAAAGAAAAGGAAAGGCCCCGATGCCACTGGAATCTGCCGCTTGCAAGAACAAGGCCTCATTCTTAAGTCTACACAGGCCGGTATTCAGGTCTTTTCCATGAGACCCTCGGAATGATCGGCGAGCATCAAATCAACTGACTTACACTCCGTTTCAGTCCTGCCCTCCTCTCCCCTCTCCATGGGTCAGAAAAACTTTCCCCACAATTGTGTGGGTTCTGAACATTTGTGGAGATAGGTGGTTTCTCTGCTGAGTGCTGGTTTAGTTCCTTAGCTCTGCTTCCCCAGATCAAAACCCGGCCCACCCGATCCAGAAAGCTCCACTGCCTTGAAATTCTGGCCAAAGAGGAAGCACCACAGCGAAGAGGAAGGCCTGTGTTTACAGCACTTCCTTTGCCGCTGCAAATACGAGACCACCAGCTGGCGCGTTGTGGTCAAGACCTGCAGCGCTGATCACCCTGCAAGCGCCTGCGTGCAAAGGGCTGCAGCATGGCTACTAATGTGGCGCAGCCGGACACCCTGGAAGGCTCTGCAGGGGGCTTTCTTGTGCCGCTCAGCGTGGCCAC
Source organism: Varanus salvator macromaculatus (assembly GCA_023646645.1). Lineage (NCBI taxonomy): Eukaryota > Metazoa > Chordata > Lepidosauria > Squamata > Varanidae > Varanus > Varanus salvator. Next base: position 8,683,900 of record JAIXND010000803.1, on the reverse strand, counting down.
AGCGACACACGTCTTTGGCATTCCTGACCAACTCCGGGCTCTCCTTCGCCCAAGCTCCAGCCTCCACCCTGACCCTGCCTTATTCCTGCCTCTGCTCGGCCTTGAGGTACGCGACCCCACCTTGCCTTGGCCACTCTGCCACGCTTTGAGGGTCCCTGACCTGTGCCAGCTCCTGCCCCCGACTTTGCAACTCCATCTGCCACACCATGCCGGCACCTGACCTCGCTCACTCCTGCTTCTGCCTTCTCCTCTGAGCCCGCCATGCCTGGCTGGACAGCTAACCCTCGCTTGCTCCTGCCTTCACCGGCGGGTGCAGAGCAACTCATGAAGCCCTCCTGTGAATTTGGGAGCTGTCCCAAACCTTTCACCATCGCAGACCCTTCCCTTGGCCAGGCTGGGCCCCAGTTCTAAACCAGGAGGCCTCCGCAGAAGAGGAGGTACTTGGAAACGGACGCACTGTAGGGTCCATCGTGCAGGTACCTATCCCGCATGTGGGGTAACAAGGACAGCTCAAATGTGGCTTCCCCTCTGCACGGGATTGCCAGCACATAGCCCTCCACCCCACCTCTTTTTGCAGCCTCTGTCACGGCTTACTTGGATCCTTGAGTTTCTTCACATTCCGGCTGTTCTTGAAGTACTCAGCCAAGCTGCTCCTGTGGACAGAACAGCAGCCTGAACACTCAATTTGCAAAAAACCCCCTTCCCCAAACCTTTGTTCTCACAAAACGAGTGCAACATTTCATCCCTGCAGGGCCAGGCTGACATGCTCAGCAGCCTCTCAAGCAAAGCAGAAAGGCCCCAGGCCAGCTGCGTCTTCCTGCTCTGCCTAAAGGTACCTTCTGATGTGGGAGGAGCTAGGAAACAACGGTGGAAACAGCGGCTGCCTCCCGCTGGGTTTATCCAGCCCTTCCTAGCTTCTTATGCCAGGCCAAGGCCTGCGCCCTCTCTCAAGGCAGGGGAAGGGAACCCAGCAGTGCCTGCTTACCTGGAAGGGTTGTGCAATGAGAAGGGGATGCTCAAAGAGCAGCAGGCGCCATCGTGGTAGGCATCCAACAGTCCTTGCCGGTTCCCAGAGTCGTAGATGGTGTAGTATCTTGGGGGAACAGAAGCTTCGCTTAAAGAGCAGTTTCAGCCCGCCAACCTGGGAACAAGCTACTCCTGCTCTTTGCATCTTTCGGAGGGTGAGGGGCAGAGAGCAGATGAGTGGCACAGGATGAAAAGCAAGCTACCCCGAGTTGCTGAGGGACTCTGTTCCCACCTTGGATTGGAATAAAGATCAAATAGAGCAGGCGTTTGATGGGCAGGCCTGACACGGACACTTGAGAAGGAATGGCACAGAAACGGGGGTCTCTTGCTCTCGTCCAGCTGCACATTCTGGGGCGCAATTTCACGTGTCGCTCACCGCCCCGCCCTGCCCGTGAGCTGACCTGAGAACCCTGAGCATCTTTCCACAGCTCCCCGCTTGGGCACAGCCAGGGCTCCCCGGCCGCGGCTGTGGAAAAGGCCTACTTCACAGCCGAAGCAAAAGAGCGCACTCCTCGTTACTCTCGAATGAGCTAATGGCGGGGGGAGGGGGGGCGCGTGATACTTACTGCTGCAGAAATTGCACAATCAGCGCCTTCAAGCCTTCGGAGCAAAAGTAGCTGCCCTGAATGGGGAGGGGGAAAGAGAGGAGAGAGCAGCTTCTTCACGCGGCACATGGCACAGCCTTCCGAACCCTCCCCAGCCCCTGCCAATGAGGGGCAGCCCAGACTCTCGGCTTCCTGGCACCCGGGTCTGCTGCTGTGGCTCTCGCAGGATGAAGGGGACCCCCCCGCCCTCCCCTTTCCAAGCACTTCTGTACCTTGCTGGGGGGCAGCGTGGTGGGCGCTTCGACATCGAACGAGATGGGAGGGGGGAGCTCGTGACCATCCTGTGGAAACGGGAGGGGGACAGCTCAGCAGGGTCAAAAGCGCCGAGGGGAGCCCAGGCCTCGCTCGCCTGCCCGCCTGCCCGCAGCCGGCCCAAGTCACTCACCAGCCTCAGCAGCTTCGGGAACCGTTCGCGGATGGCGCTGTCAGAAAGGGAACAGGAGTGAGCAAAAGCGCTTTGCATCGCAGCAGCACAGGCCGCCCCCACCCGTGGCCCGCCTTGTCGGCTCCTCTCTTCCGCTGTCGCCACCTCCGTCTCCCTACACGAGCCGGCCCCATCTCTGCGGCATCCCCCGCAGGCTCCATTCTCCGGGGTGTCTTGCCCCTTCTCCTAACACACTCGCCTTTCCCCTGTCTTAAAAACGGGGTGGGGATGGACAGCCTTGCAACGAAGAGCTCGTTCAACGGCTCTCAAGAGAAGGGTTCGCGTTGGGCTGGATGTCCACAGGGGACACCGTACCTGCTGCCAAGCAGACTTCATCCTCTGCATTACAGGGCCGAGCGCTCCCATGTGCCATCTCGGAAAAGACAGCGGTCCACCATGAGCAACGCGGAGCGCTTCGTCCCATTCCCGTGGGCCTTCCGTGCGGGAATGTGGAACTGCGCGGCATAAAGCTACGGAAAACCTTGGCATGACTCGACACAGCTTTAGAACAAAGCCCCATAAAGTGGCTGTCCGCGTGGGTGCTTCTCTGGAAGCCTAAGAAACTCGCATTGACAAGCGTATTACGTGAGACCCACCAGAGCGAATGTGCGCCAGAGCGGGACTGGTTGGGACGGTGGCTCGGCCTTTGGGGCATTAATGCGGAAGCAACACACACAATGTTAAGAGCGCCGTGCTGCTTATGGGCGGACACCAACCAACATTCTGCTCTGCACACTGCCACCTGCCTTGAGCCTCTCTTGGGAGAGAAATGCCAGTTTCCCTTACATTGCCAGTCAGCCCTGCTCACAAGAGAAGTGGGTCTATTTCAGTATTACTGTATCATTATTATACTATAGATGCTTGGCAAGGTACAAGGCTGAGCATGAGAGTCGTCAGCTTCAGTGTGTGAGACGCCATCCTCTACGGCTTTGGACCAGGAAATGTGTCCAAGAGCGTTCGGCACACCTCACACCTTCCCTGTGGTTGTTTCGCACATGCACCCAGGCGAGCTATGCTAACGTGCCCACGGTCAGGCTGCTGAAGGGCGTACTCTGCACTTACCTGAGCTTGTACTCACCCGCAGGGCTCACTTATAGGAGGAGGGATCCCGAGGCCAGAGGGCAGGGAAGGGAAGGGGAAGTAGGGGGGATGGATAAGAATTCCCACTGCTCATGGAGAGGCGTGTGCCAACATCCTGGCAGCCCAACTTAAAACAGCTTTGGGAGGATTCCTGCGTCAAGGCCCAAATCTAATTAATGACTGCGGAAGACAGTGGGGGGGAGAAGCAGGGGGCGCCAAAGACCAAAGGGAATGAAGAGGAATGGCCCAGAAAAGCCTCCGCTCCGATGCACAGCCTCGTCTATCCTCAGCGTCTCCCCTCCTGCACCCACCCCGCAGAGGTACGAGCGCCTCACCCAGGCCGGCAAAACGTCCGAGCGGACAAGCAGGGCAGAAAAGGGTTCTTCTTTTATCACGGTTCGTCATTTCTTTGCTGCTGCTCCAGTCCGGAGCCAGCACTGTCACGGCGCTTTGCCCGCCAAGAACCAAAAGGCTCCCTCTGGGAAGCAGCACCGGGGCTGTCCGGTTTGTTGCCGAGGGCAAGCGAGGTTCCTGCGCCGTGCCTGCCATCCTCCCGCGAGGCAGCCAGGAGGGCTTTGTTTGGCCACTGTGTGACTGTGCCTGTCTTAGGTTGTTCCTTCCATGAGGAATCTTACCCGTCATTGGCTAACCAGCCTTCTGCAAGGACCAAACACACCGGGGCAGCCACGACTGGGCAAGCGAGGCTCAGCTCTCACGGAAGCACCTTAGCTCTCACGGAAGCCCTTCCTGGCACCGTGCTGGGGAGTTCTTAAGAGAGAGAGGAAGTCTGGGCCACAACAGGTGGGCATAGCACAGCACGGCAGGCTGAGGCGAGCGTGGTGGTGTGCAAGGGAGAACTGGAGAGGATGGAGAAGGCTGCGCAGCTCGGGGTCCCAAAGCCTGGGCGCCCACCAAAGCCAGTGGTGTGTCTAGGGCGGAGGGTGGAAGGAAGACAGGCAAGGAAAGGGCAGAGGGAGAGGTAAGAAGAGAAGGCTCGGGGTGCTGGGAGATGGCGGATCGCTTTAAAAAAGCAAACTGGAGAGGGAAAGGAGAAGCCAGTCCATTCCACCAACCCCACTGAAAGAGGAGTTACTCTGTTCCTCCTCCCTTCCCATCCCTTTCCTCCCTGTGTGTTGTCTTTTAAGACCATAAAACCACAGGCAGGGACTGTCTTATTTTACTGATAGCGTGTAAGCTGCTCCAGAGCCCTTCTGGCTTGAAGAGTAGGCTAAAAGGACTTTAAACCAATACATATGTTGCTTATGCTAATATAGGGAGGGGGAAGGAGCGAAGATTACTGGTTGGGCAGTGTCCCGGGCTAGCTGAAACAAAATCATGGTCACAGACATCAGAAATCAGGACTCGGAAATACTGAACGTGCTCCGGGAGAGCCCGAGATGTCGCCACGGCCAGGGCAGGCAGCTCTGTGGGGACAAAGCAGTCAACCGGGCACCACGAGGCGGGCGAAGGTCCCACAAGCGCATCTTCATCCGGCCCCTTTCGCCCTCCAGAGGGATGCGACCAGGGCCAGGCGGGGATGGGAAGCACATTTCCAGACAGCTGCCCACGGTCCCACAGCTGCCGCTTACCTGATGTAGGTGGACTGGTCCCGGAAGTTGTCGCACATTGGGTTGCTGTCTAGCCAGAGCTCCTCCAGCTTCAAGCCTTTCAGCCTGTCCAACTCGCGCTCTGTCTTCAGCTGAAGGGAAAAGTCAGTGGAAACCGAGTCAGCGGGAATCTCACAAGGCGGAGGAGTAATCAGGCTAAACGGGTGAGCATCTGAACCTACCTGGTTCGAGGACAAATTGAGGATCTTCAGGTTAGGAGCCTTCTGGGGCAGCTCAGCTAAATCATCCAGCCGATAGAGTTTGTTGTCGCTCAGATTTAGAGAAAGAAGCTGCAATGGGGCAGAAAGCAGAGGCAAGGCAGGAGTGAGGGGATGTGCTCTTTCGCACACATGCCACAGCCCCAAAAGCAACACACAGCACAAAAGTGCTTGCACAAACCACGCAGAAACACAAATTAGGCCCGAGGTTGTAACTTCTCCAAAGCTTAGACCCAAGGAAGATGAAAGTCCCCCCGTCACTGCCGCTTTACAGTAATGACTATCCAATTTGGCTTTTATTGACTCTTCATGTAATGGACCACCTACAAGTAAAGCCCAGCTCTCTTAATAGCACAGCCTTTATTGTTTTTCCTTACTTTATAAAAGACCTGCGTGTGTCTGACAGATCCAAAGAGTGGCTGGCTTTTATATTTTCTAACAGGGACAGTCCGGCACTTCCTTCCTCCTAGTAGCCTTTCATGCTACTCTGAGGTATTTTGCAGTGGGCACTGCTTAATTAAATCTGCCGAACACACTCACACTCATCCTGTGAAGAACTCAAACCTCACACTGACCTTTTAATTGGCCTTCTGAAGCATCTGTATATCTGGACCTTCTGTCAGCTGCCTCTTTACTATTATTTTTGGTTCACTTCCAATTTTGTCTCCTTTCCTTTTATTATTTTTCTATATCCTATTCCCTCCCACATTCTATACGACAAACTCGCACCTGGTCTCCAGGGCAGCCAAGATAAATGCACCCCTAGTCAAACTAGAGACCACAGTTCAGTAGCAGAAAAACCACAACCAGAAACAAGAGAGACCACTCTGGCAGCCCAAGCTTGACTGTGCACAGAAAAATGGGAGAACAGAAAATCTGTAAAAATCCATAAAATGGAGACTGAAAGGGCAAATGGGAATTCGCCTAACTCCAAAAAAAGACGCGACGCGATGCGACACTGGTAAAGTACAAATGTAGATAAAAGACTGTTTGGAAAATGTTCTAACTTGTAGATCCGTGGTTTTATTGCAACCATGTAAAAATTTTACCATGTAATCTATTATTGATAAAACTATGATTCTAATGATGGAGGAAGAATGAGATTGTTCCATATTTCGAGAGTATTGCTAAGAGTCAGCAGGGAATAAAACCAGGGGAAGGAAGGAATTTTGGCTGGGAAGGTGTCATTACACAGCATTGTTGACAGATGTGACGTTTTACAGTACGCAAGAAGGCAGGTCTTTGCCTGGACGGCCTTACAAACTAAATTCATCATGAAAAATGACGGCAGGCAAGGGAAGTGGAGGCGGCGTGAAAATGCACAATTGTGTCAGTTATAAGAACGTTGCCACAGTACCACAGTCAGGAGTTAGTAACCCGGGCCCTGTTTCAACGGCAAGCACCTGTTTAAACGTTTTGCTTTAGGGAAGGAAGTTGAGACCAGGGGCCTCAGCAGATGCTCCTCTGTTAACACCCCAGTGAAAGGAATGCTTCCTTTAAGAAAGCCCCAGAATGCTTCGAAACATGGAAAACAGGAACCAATTTGTGGCTGTGCCTTTGAGAGGGTGAACAGGAAGGCGGCGGCACCAGGGTCTGCGTCAAGCTGGGCAGTATGTCCGCTTAGGATTTTTCCTTTGGAGGAGTTTGTTGCACAGGTCACGACAAGGGTGCGTGATGACCGGGGACAACGGTGACCCTCCTCAACAGAGGCTGTGCCCCATCCCACCGGTGAATTCCCCACTGATGGAAATTTCAGCAGGAATGGTTCAGGAGCAGGCGGCCATAAAACACGGACATCCCGCCCATTCCTGCTCTGGGATCCCAGAACATTTCCTGAAAGGGTCGAAAGTCGGTCAAAGGCACAACGGACACATGTCAACCTGTACTGAAATTCCAGAGGATCGGCAGGCCTGGGCACCCCAAGACAACGGGGGGGCGGGGGGACAGAGAAGGTGGTAAACAGCTAACCTCCGGGATGTTCTCCTGGATAATCTGCAGAACAGCCAGCATGCAGCTTCGGCGGCTCAACACCATATCTATGTTTGTTGCCACCAGATCTGAGGAGTTTAAAAGTTATATTTATTTTATTACTCAGTTACTTCCAGCAGGACTCCCCAGAAAACAACACCAGACTAGCTCTTTGCCTTCAACCTGAGACCAGAACTAGTGTTCTGTAAGGAGAGCTCAAAGTTCGCTTGCCCCAGCACTGGATTTTTGTTTCGCTTTAAATGAAGGATCAAGCCAAACCTACGCCTAGTTTTTCAGTGCACGGAAGAACATCAGCCCTGCGAGGAGGAGGACAAAAGATACAGGGATCGTTACCTACCAGGATCTGTGTGTATGTTTTTCAGGTCCAAGCCCTGCTGGGAAGGATCGTATCTTTTACTCATGCATTGCTGAAAGCAGAGCAAAGCTTTCTGTCAGGCAGATGTCTGAGACCCATATATGCCAAGCAAAATCGTCATTCCCCCCTAAATCATGGACTACCTAAGCCAGGGGCCCCCTCTTCTTCCTAGCTGTTGTCTCTTGTTGCACTAAAGATCAGCACAGCCCTGCTGACGACCAGCCCCCTCCTACAATGCCCAGACGAGCCCAGGAAGCCACCCGATGCCACACCAGACCACTGCTCCATCACCTTCTCTGCCAGGCAGCGACTCTCCAAGATTCCAGCTGAGAAGGGCCCTTCCCAGTCCCGCTAACCCAATAACGCTGAAACAAGAGAGGCCGGGGACTGAACACGGCCCACAAGGCGTGAGCTCTGCCATAGAGTGCTTTTCTGCACCCTCCTCCCGTCTCCTCTCCCTGCTGCGCCTCCCATATGCCAGTGAACCCCATTACAGAGTGGACTGTGTGAAAAATGCATGGGTTTGTCATTTTTATTTTGCCCCGAAGAGGACATGTTCCCCTAGAGGCAGGAGCACATGGAAGCAGAAGGACGGGCGGGCATTTTCCAGTCACCTTCAGCTGCTCAATCTCTTCCGGCTTCAGCTCACGCTGGACGGTTGGTGGTGGGCTGCAAGGGTTGAGCAGGATCACCACCTGAAAGAAAGGAAGGGGCAGGCTGCAGGTTAAACCAGCCAAGGTGCCCTGGGCGAGGAAGTGGCAAAAGCGGGTCAGATCGGCAGCCAAGCACACTGCTCAGGACCTACGCCCTCAAAGTGTGGTCAGCCCTGCTTCTCCTGTTACCCCACTTCCGGGCAGGAGGAACGAACCTTGTAGCCATCCGGGGCAACGATCTTGCGGGACACCTGCCTTAGGGCGTTGGCTGTAGCAGAGTCCTCCACATAGAACATCACTCGATTGTTGGCATAGTGAAGCTATGAGAGGAGAAAAAGCGACATTGTGCTGTGAGCTGGCTTCCCCTGTTTCGATTTTTTAAAGAGTGCCAATCTTCATTATTACTGAAGAATGTCTGGAAATATTTAGGGTACTTTGCAATAGCTCTAAAATACACAACATAGCCAGACACAGCTTACAGAGACCAGAAGATCTCAGGTTTTGGAGATGCTTAAGTTTGGAGAGGCTCACCTGGGGCCGACTTTATATTCCTTCCAGTGCCAGGTGAAAACCTTTTTATTTACCCATCATTTTAAGAATTAGAAATTTTAATTGTGGTTTTAACATCCATAGTCGCTTTTTGTTTTTGTCTTGGCTTTTGTTTTGATTTTTTGCTGATATTACGTTTTTGTTGTTCACAGTGGTTATTTGCTGTTAATAATTGTTATAATTTTTGTTATTTGTTGTTGTTATCCACTGTTATAATTTTGTAAGCCATCCTGGGACGTTTTTCTCATATAGGACGGGATAGAAATGTTTTCAATAAATAAAATAAAGTTTCTCCCTCCGAACATTTTCTGATCCTTCTGCACTCCCTCCTTAATGCCTGACAGGTTTTTTCCCACCAACAGGACAACATTTCCAAAACTTTTAATACTGGGGCACAGTTGCTTTTGCTGGATCGAAACTGAAGGCACATTTTGTTCCAGTGCTCAAAAAGATACACACACATTCTTGATCACCTCCCAGAAAAGAGGCAGATGGCCCTCCTTCCCGTTTCAGGGCAGCCCAGCGAACGCCCCTCAGCATTCCATCCTATTACAAAGGGCAAAAGGATGAAACAGATACCGTAAATACCGTAAAAAAATACCGTATTTTTTGCTCTATAAGACGCACTTTTTCCCCCCTCAAAAGGAAGGGGAAATGTCTGTGCGTCTTAGAGAGCGAATATGTGTGTGCAGTGAGTCTGTCAGATGTGCAGCCCATGGGGAAGTGATGGGGAACGTGCCTGTGATGATGTGCCCATTTGAGTCAGAATATTTTTTTTCTTGTTTTCCTCCTCTAAAAACTAGGTGCGTCTGATGGTCAGGCGCGTCTTATAGAGCGAAAAATACGGTATATCTTCTGGACAATAGCAATGTTTGGGGTGGGAAGTCTGGCTACATTCCCCCAGTGTAGTTTAAGATGTGTTAAGGATCGGAGCGCACAGTGCTTGGATTATGGAAGGGGGAAGGCAGAAAAACACACACAATTTCAGTACTTGAGTGACTCTGCTTTTAGACAGTCAAATATGCCCATTCCTGAGGATCTATAAAAATGTTAAGGTGGTCCTTGCAAAGGGCAGGGAATCTGGTCTGTGAAGCACTCGTGGCTGTATCTCCCCTTATTTATTTATTTATTTATTTAACATATTTGTATGCCGCCCCCTTGCAAACAAGCCTCAGGGCAGCTAACAACAATAAAAAAATACAATTTAAAACCAATACACTATTTAAAACTGGCCCATCTCAGAATCTAATATAAAAATAGAAATATATAAATATAACAATAATACAATATAAAATTAATAGCTAACAGTTAAAATATTTCTTAAATAAAAAGGTCTTCGCCTGGCGCCGAAAAGCAAATAACGACGGCGCCAGGCGAGCCTCTCTGGGGAGCGCATTCCATAGGTGGGGCGCCACCGCAGAGAAAGCCCTCCTCCGGGTGCTCACCCTCCTCACTTCTTTCACAGAGGGTTCCCGGAGGAGGGCATCAGCTGCAGATCGTAGGGGGCAGGAGGGCATATATGGTCGCAGGCGTTCCTTTAGGTAGCCAGGACCCAAGCCGTTAAGGGCTTTATAGGTAAGAACCAACACCTTGAATTGGGCCCGGACTTCAATGGGGAGCCAGTGTAGCTGACGGAGAACTTAGATTAAAGCCACTGAAAAGCAGTATTGGGAAAGGAGAACATAACTTGAGAGGATGTGATTGGATCAGAATGCTGGACTAGAGAATGGCGGCAGATGCAGGGATGACACAAAATTTGAAGATATAATAGAAATGGGAGAACAAGAGAATATGTGGATGAAAGCGATAGCAAGCACAACGTGTATTAGAAGAGGATCAGTAAGATGCACGTAAAGCAATAAGGGAAACGGATTTGAGAAAAGAGCACTAGTAATGAAGACTAGGAAAATATTTGAATGGAGGGAATATTAAAATATATGTCAGTAAGAATAAAGGACATTTCTCCAAAATTGTATGGAAGTGGTGCTTAACTCCAGTGAAGCTGAATCGTACAGATAATAAATACTCCAATTCATGTTGGTGAAATGGTTATGAAGTGGGTACGTATTTCCATACGTGGTGGGAATGCAAATGTGTAATGAAATGTTGGAGAGAGGTTTTTAAAAAGTGCAGTAAAATATTCTTAATATAGATATAAGCCCTGAGATCACATTGCTTTCAATATTTGATAAAAGCAATGGAACTGGAATAATAAAGAATTAATGACAAATTTATAAATACAGCAAGGCTAATTATAGCTAGGAATAGGAGAATAAAATATGATTACTAATTGTCTGGTATAGAGAAGTCTGGAATATAGTTATTCACAATAAATTCACATGTGATATTAAAGTGTGAAAAGGGAATATAAAGATAAATAAGTTTAATGTGATATGGGGTAAACTTGCGTGTGTTTTAAAGAAGGGAAAGGATTTGAGCCATCAGGGGGAAAAATACATTTTTGGAAAGGGGGAATGCTCTGAAACGTTTGAAGGTTTGTTTTTTTTTAATTGTGACATGTATCCTTGGTCCTGGTGGTGGGAAGCACAATAGCATAATTATTATTGTTTACTGTACGTCAATTTTTATGTCTGTATTTTAAATGTAGCGTTATCTTGCTTGCATTTTAGAGTGGAAATTAATAACAAATGCTTTTTTTTTAAAGGATAACAGCACTGGTGATATGCTGACAGGAGGCGGGTGGGTGGGAATGGAGGCTTCAGCTGGCAGGGTGCCCTTCTGCAACTCCTGCAGAACACAATAGTCCAGCGGTAAAGTAGCAAGAGAAAGGCCCGCACAGGGAACTGCCTTACCTCCACCGGGTTGAAGGGGACGGTGCACAAATTCTGAATAGCACTAATAAGCCAGGCTTTTTCGTATTTCCTTCCGTAAGGAATCTGCAAAGGAAGCACACACTCCTATTAAGGTCGGCACATGAGGCGAAGTCGCCACAATTTCTAACGCCCAAGTCTGTCAGCCTATCAGTGACTGGGAGAATTCGTTCTGCGTCAAAAGGAAGCCTAACCTGGTCAGCCTCAAGCCCATTTGCGGCTGTAGGGGACAAGCGCTCTGATTCAGCATGGAAGGTGGGTGACAAAATGACCACCCCACAACACACACACACAAATATTGTAGGAGTATATGAAATTGGAGCAGCAAGAAAGCCGCTTTCAAGTCAGGTAAGTACAAAGGTTTACAAAAAACTTGCTGGGGGTCTTCTGGGGGCTTTAGCCCACCTCCTCCTCATACTGCCCCTCCCTCCAGCAAAATCAGACTGCATGTACTCAAGTCATCTGATGCCTGTAGCCAGGGAGGGAGGGAGGGAAGGAGGAAGCAGCCTGGAAAATCGGAGAAGGCAGCTGGGTATACCTGTATTTGATGATAGTCAACTGCCTTCAAATGTTTACAAGCCAAGAAGAATTTCCTGCCTTGAAACTGAAGCACAGCCTGTTTTATCTGCTTTATTTAACAGTGCCCACTGAACAGGGCAAAATCTCCCCAGAGTGTTTTCAATTTGAGCTACCTGAGGATGGAAGTGAGATCCATCACCTACTATGCTCAAGTGCTGTCCTTCGTATTGTCAGACTAGCAAACTTCGCTGGGGAGCAAATTCCAGAGTTGGGCACCACCGCCAAAAAGGCCCTTCTCCAGGTAACCACCTTCCTGATCTCCTACAAGGAGGACTCCCGGAGAAGGACCTCTGACACAGATCTCAAGGGACAGGCAGGCACATAGGGAAGAAGGCGCTCCTTCAGGTATCCAGGACACAAGTCATTATGTATCTTCCACAATGAAGGAAAATACAGCATGGACAAAGTTGACTCAGCTGGCAACCCTGACACTCCCCTTCCACTGGGAAGACAACCAAGTGTGTGAAGCAAGGGGAATTCCTGTTATCCCTGTTCTGGAATTTAAGATGGGGGCGTGTGCGGCTGAAGCTGCTCTGGCTTCTATTCCGCTCCTCTCACATGACTCACCGTAGCCCGGAACCAGGACCTCTTGGGGGCACTGCTTCTGGGGGTGGTCCGTTCCGCGATATTCAGATTCCGTCTTACAGTGAGGTTTAGACTGTTTAGACCGCCCCGATCCCGTTCTGGTCGGTTTGGACGTGAGCCATAAGGAGTGCTGAGGAAAAGAAACTTAGCTTTCAGTATGCTGGGTGGACAGAGCGTTGAAGGCTAGGATCAAACTGGACTCTGTGGCTAAGCCTGCAGCTAAGATATATTATTGTGTCACAGAGTTATTGTGTGAGCAAAGCGCAGTATAAAATCTTTGGTCCTGGAAAAGTGCTACAGAAACAATACAGGCATTTCAAGGATAACTAGACTCTCAGAGTTTCCAAAATAAGCTAGGCCATACAGAACGCTACTCTTCTTTCCCAAACCAGCCATACATTCAATTAGTATTTTCCTGATTGTTTTCAACTTCACAATTTCTTCTTCCAGTTAAGTGCTATGCTAGCAAAATATGACCTCATCCTCTACCTTTACAAGTGCACAACACTTGGAAGCAGAGGTCCTCCCTGCAGCTGAGAACCTGAACCTAGTTAAACAAGAAAGTCTAATTTCCTTCTGGAGCCCCTCCTTAAAACCTTCTCACTCATCCATGGGAGGGCCTGCAAGCCAGAGCAATAAACAGCAGCAGGTCACAGATAGCTTTCCGGCCTTCATAAAAACCAACCCCTTGAGCTAATTCTCTCTTTACCTTTGAATTGATCTATGTGAATTATTAATATTATATCCCACCTTTTTTTCTTTCCCGAGAACTCAAGGCAGCTCACATAATTCTCCTCTCAACATTTATACTCACAACAACTCTGTGAGGCAGGTTCGGTTGAGAGTCTGTGACTGGCCCAAAGTTCCTCAGGGAGCTCCATGGTTTAGCAGGGACTAGAACCAGCATCGTGCAGTCTTATCCACTTCATCATACTAGCTCTCTAAGCTACCCAAAATGTCTCATGAAAACTCACAAACAGAAATGCTTTTTCTGCCAAACCCTTCAAAAACTTGTTTCTTTTCTCTCTACAATGTCCCTGAAAAGGACAAATACAGCACTCAGTTCACTCCACAGAATCTGCATAGAAATATGGATTCTCAACTGGGCCACACCTGATTGTGGTTCAAAAACCAGTCCTCAAATTCTTCAAGCATCCCTAAAAGCTGACAGGGAATTCAAAAGCATTGTAGGCATTACTTGAGAATGATGGTTGTGAATGCAAAACGGAACCCCGCTCATGATCTGAACCCTGAGGCTTTTTGCAAGGGGGCAGCATACAAATGTGTAAAATGATGAAACTCTGTTTGTAAGCCCTCTAGCCTATGTCATTGCTACTCACAGCCTGAGAAATTGTGATTTTGCTTGCACAGGTGCCCACCCAACAGAACATTTTTACTCACTAGCGGGATCGAAGAGCATCATGAGGATCGCTCATTAGAACATCTCCATCCTCCTCCTCCGGGCAGCTGCAAGGACTGGGGCCCGCATTGGTCCAACTCCGCTGGTGATGGTTCATCTCGCTGTACATCTTTCCTCGGAAGGGCCCCCGGCCTTTTCTCCTCCGACCAGGGAAGCCCCTGTTGCCACCGCCACCACCTCCACCCACACGATCATCATGTTCTGGCCAAGGGTCACAAATCGGAGTATCAGCAGGCTGCCCAAAGGCATTTCCACACAGTTTGCGTGAAGGCTGCCCAGGCAAGGCATTCAGAGAACCGGCTAGAGGTGTCAAGTCCCCCAGACAAACTAGAACTGACCCCTTCCATCAACGCTCTCACCTGTCTCTTCTACCTGAAAAGTTCAACTAGATATCTTCATGGCTTTCTTTTGGAATTTCGTGTAACTCAGAATGTCCCAGAGCCAGGCTGCATCTCTGCTTCCCTCCTCCTACAGGTGATATTTGTCCTCTGCCACCAAGTCACCAGCTTCTCCCCCCAGCTCCACTACTTCTCCTGGGATTCCTCCAAGAGCCACCTCATCAGGCAGGTACCCAAGCCAGGCCCTCCATATTCCCTTGTTTACTCAGCTCAACGTTATGTACAACAACACCCATCTTCGGGACTCCTGGAAAGGAGGCACTGCTCCACCTCTCCAGCCGTCCTCTGCCGACAAGTCCAGATTCTCCCCCTCTTCCTCACCCGGATGGACAGGTGTACAAGTGCGTGCATGCGCAGAGGCACAATCGCGCTCGTACTGACAGCAAGTGCAACGCACCGAAGGCTACCACCGCCGAGCCCCCCCCGGGCCCACCCCGGCGAGTGCCCCCTCACGGAAAACGGCGGCGGCGGCTTCCCGGACTCGCCAGCCCGCGAGCCCCGGGCCAGAGAGACGCCCGCGCCGCCACTGCCCGGAGCTCGCCATTGCCCCGGGAGGCTTCCCCGCGCTCCCGGGGGCCGCCGCCTCCCTCCACCCCGGAGCCTTTCCCACCGGCGCCGCACGTGCTCCGTCCCGCGCCGATCGCCCCCGCAGGAGGGCGCCCTCCCCAGAGGGGCCCCCGCCAAGGCAAGGCAAGGCAGGCCGGCCGGCCGGCCGGGGAGCCCCTCGCCCGCCCGGAGCCTCCCGCTGCCCCCGCGCCGGCCCTCACCGCTGTAGCCGCCCTTCCCGCCGTCGGCCATGGGAGCAAGCGCGTCTCCCGGAGCGCCGCGCGCGGAAGACGAGGCCTGGCCCCGAGCCGCGCCTCTCCGCCCGAACAGGGCCGCCCCGACCGCTCACGCCGCCCGGACCCCTTCGCGCAGCTCGCCGACGCTCATCGATCGCAGGGGAAGGCGGCGGCGGCGGCGGCGGCCTCCGAATCACCAGCACGCATGCGCGCCGCACGCACTCGCGCGCGCACGCCGGCGCGCATGCGCGGCCGGGCTTCGCCCCTCCGCGGCCGGCGGCGAACCTGGGGAGGGGCGCGCAGGAAACGCCTCCGCCGCGTTAACCGTCCGGCGCCCTCGGCTTTGTTCCGCCGCGATCAGAGCGAGACGTGCTCGCTTGAGAAGAAACTAGGTGAACACTTTTTAAGCGCGTGCTCAAGGGATCGGTAGGGCGCTTGCCCTACTTGGCAGAGCTGCCCGGGTCCGGTAAGCTTTGAATCTCCTTGCGAGAGAACGCGCTCCAAACGTGGCAGAGGCCAGGGAAGTCGCAAACAACGGCCCTGCAGGGTTGCTCTCCCAACGTCGCAAAGCGGGGGGGGCGGGTGAGAGTGACTGCAGAATTGCCGCGGACAGCTCGGCAGTGCAATCTCGGGTTTGCAACGCAGGGCAGCGGGGGAAGGTCTGCCACTTGTTTGGGTTCCCGTGTTCCAAATTCTAGGGTAAAGTTTAAAAAGCGTTTAACTTTTATCCTTTAATTATGGCAACGCTTCCCCTGGAAGCAAACATGACAAAACTCAAGCCGTAGGACATTGGGGAGGCAAGCCCTACTGGAGAATATAATAGTTGCCGTGATAGCTGCTCGTACGATGCCTTCGCGATTCCATCTCAGACTAAGCCCAGCGCTGGACTGCATACAGAAGCCCCTTGTTCCGCCGACTCGCATGAAAACATGCCGCCCTTTCACCTTTATCCACCCAGAGCCAAGTTAGAAGGAGGCACATTTCCTTTTTTGTTTTGTGTGGAGGCAGAACCATCTTCTAGCCAATCGCAGCTGAAAGGAGTCTTAAAAATCCAGACGCAGCTCTTTTTCTCAACCCAAGATTAAATCAATACGAAGCCACGAACTAAGTGAGCAATCTAGACCCAATGGCTTCGGCGAATGGGCGGCATAGAAGCTTCACACTCTCACTCACTCACACTTTATACCTCTTACTCATCTAGGAGGAATGAAAATTCCAGGAAAATGCAGGATTTTTGTACAGGAAAGGCAATCAATCAATCAAACAAACAATACCTACCTACCTACCTTTCCTGTACAAAAATCCTGCATTTTCCTGGAATTTTCATTCCTCCTAGATGAATAAGAGGTGTGTGTATATATAAAGCTTCTACGCCTTCATAAAAGAACCAGAATTTTCCACCTATGTGTCAGCCGGCCCCATCTTCCCCAGCTTGGTACCCTCCAGCTGTTTTGGACTTCAGTTCCCAGCTGACAGGACTAATAGTCATGAATGCTGGGCCACATAGTAAAAAGACATTGGAGAGGCACCATGCCTGAAAAACTCATCCAGCCAATGCAACCTGGTGGCCGATCACAGAACTACTCTGGATTATGCATACAATTACAATGACCTTCTGCATTTCAAAAGCCACTGCACTTGTGTGCACATCTTCCACTGCATTCTGAGCACAGTAATAGGCATGACACAGTCAGGCAGGTAAGCACCTCAGTAGCACACAGGATTCATTTGAAATCCCATAATGCAATTTGTGCAAAAGCACCTGTTCATTTAAGCGTATGGTGTGCATGCCCCCCCCCACAAGATGTAGGCAAGAAAGCATCCGCACAAATGAAAAGATGAACTGTTTTTTTTTAAAGCACGTTTCCAAAAGGTAATTTGCAAAGGTGCCCTGAAGTGCAGAAGGCCTAGCAATTGGCCTGTGTGGCTCATGTTAAAGCCACTACTCTAAAGGAGCATATTGCACTGTATGCCTGGAGGACAGGATGAAAATCTAGTTTAAAAGGTTGACTTTCCACCTGTTGAAGGAAGCCACTCTTTGCTATGTAGAACCAAGTTTAATTGAACTCAATTAAATGAGTCTGATCCTGGACAGGATGTGGAAGGCAGCCAGTCCAGCCCGCTGCAGCAGAGGGGGGTGAAACACAGCTGGGCCATTCCAGTAAGATGCCTCCCACCCCTTTCCCTTCAACGCTTGTCCCTCTTGAGATCACAAGTCTGTGAGCAGGGACTGTCTTGTTGTTATTGATTGTACTTAAGCCATTCCAGCAGTCCTTTGTGGCACTGAAACGTGCTAACACAATTTAAAAGCCGTTTTTCTAAAAGTCAAAGTCTTAAGCTTGGTTTTGTTTTTTTGTTTTTCCTTTCCTTTAATAGCTTTTAAAGCACAGGCCAGAGCCGGTGCCGCACCCATTCAAACCGGAGGTTAGGTACATCGCCACCTGTGTGGGCTGGATGGGGAGCCCACCCCTCACCTTGCCCCAAGATTCCATCTCATGGGAAAGGGAACACACTGGCAGAGTAGAAGGGGGTGCCAATCGTGGAATGTTAAGGCCATCGCAACGGGAGAAGTAGAATCCCGCTACCCAGAGGAAGAGGAGGAGGAGGAGCAGGATTCTGGGCAGGAAGAGAAGTCACGACTCAGCCACCATAAGCAGGTCAGGAAGGTTGAAACGGCCTCAGCACAGGCTATTAAGAAAAAGGAAGAGGGCAGGTGTGGGGCAGATGAGAGCCGAACCATTAGTGAGTGTATTGCACGAAGGGGCAGCAAAAAGACCTTTTCCTCTTTGGGGATGGTGTGGGGAAGGGAACTTTTGAAAGCTTGAGAGCAAGAGGTGGCTCTGGAGGGGTTGGCAATGGCCCACAACTCCCATCAGCCCTAGCTAAGGATGGGAATCATGCAAGCTGCAGGCCAAGACAGCCAGAGGTCAAAACGCCTGCACTGCAGAGCGAGTCTGCGGCACGCAGGAGGTGGAGTGTGTTTCAGGGCCCAGCGGCTGCCAGAAGGCCCAATCATCTCAACCCCCTTCCATACCAGGCAGGACGGTGAGGCCAAGAAGGGACTCTGGCCGAGAGTCAGCAGGTTCCTTCTAGGGGAAAGGAAAAAGAAAAATGTGGAAGCCGGACGGACTCGAAGAGCCGCTCTGCAGGCTTGCCGTGAACGGAGCTGCCGCCGATCACCAGCGTCGCAAGAAAGGGATTTAAATATGCTATTACTTGCTGGAGACAGCAGGGAGAGAATCTACACAGCCCTCTGGAAGTGGCAAAAGGCACAGGGCAGGGCAGGGCAGCCTCAGAGTCCCAGGAATGCAGCTCTTTCCCTAACGTCGTGCAAAAGGGAGACTGCAAGATGCTGTTGGTATACTTGTAAAAACAGACAATGACTGCAGGGGTTAACAGTTTCGAGTCCCAGAAGATGGGCCCATACAGGGAGTAGGGAAAGAGATGCGAGATCCTGGTCCTGCTACACCCGCCCTGGGTCGCGTCCCAGTTGAGGAGGGGGCATTGGGGCAAAGCCCTTCACAGCATAGTCCAAATGCTATTGCACTCTGGTCAGGGTGGGGCCCACCCCCGCTCCAGGCCATGAGCCGCCGCAAAGTCACCACGTGGGCGGACGGGTCCCTCAGGCGCCGGGCACACGGTGGGGGACTCTTGTCCGTGCCAGCTGCAAAGAGGGCAGAACAGTCCGGGGCCCACTGCGGCTCCGAGGAAGGAGGAGGGGGACAGAAGGGGGCTGGCGCTGGAGGCAGCTCCCCCATCAGGCCAGGAACACCACGAAGATGATGAAGAAGACAATGAGGATGAGGAAGATCTTGACCATCAGCCACCGGTTGGAGGTGACGGACTGGAAGTACTTCAGGATCTCCGTGTGCGCGCCCTCAACATTGAGCTGGGCATCTTCCACGTTGGTGTCGATTCTGTGGGGATGGCGGGAGAAAGGACAGGTGAGACCCAGTGGAGGAGCTTCCGGCTCCTTCTACCCTCCCTGCATGGTTTTGGTTATGCATGCCAGGCCAGCTGCCTTATCCAATCATGAATAAGGAAGGTCTTATTCTGTATCAATATTAGAATTGGTGTTTTGGAATTGTGGTGCTGGAGAAGACTCCTGAGAGTCCCTTGGACGGCAGAGATCAAAGCAGTCAATCCTAAAAAAAAAATCAACCCTGACTGTTCTCCAGAAGGACCGATCCTTAAGCTGAAGCTCAAATACTTTGGCCACTTAATGAGAAGGAAGGACTCCCTGGAGGAGACCCTGATGTTGGGAACAATTGAAGGCAAAAGGAGAAGGGAACCACAGAGGTTGAGGTGGCTGGATGGGGTCCCTGGGGAGGTGGGTGTGGGGTTGGGTGGACTCCAGGGGATGGTGGAAGATAGGAGAACCTGGAGGAATGTTGTCCATGGGGTCGCAGAGTGGGACATGACTTTGCCACTGAACAACAACAAATGACCCAAAGAGCCTTTGGCTACCGGGCAGCATAAACATGAAATAAATAAATGAATTATCAGCTCCACCCATTTTGCATTTGGGATCACCCCCCACCCCCGCAGCCCAGCAAGTTCCACTGCAAGTAAACCTGGCCCCTTAGGCTGAAAGAAATTTCCTGCCCCAGGACCAGTGCAGAAGAGCTGGGGGATCAAAGCAAGGCTCCAACTCCTGCAGCTCTCCTGCAGAAAGGACCCCAGCTGCTCTCACCTCCGGATGGTCTCTTCCTGCTCTTTCACCATGTGTGCCAGTTGCTGGAATATGGAGCCCAGTTCCACTATGGTGGATTCAATGTTCTGCATCGTGTCTGCCCGGCTTTGGATGTACGAATCCTGTGAAAAGAAAAGGGTGACCGACTTATTCGGGGGTGGGGGGGGGACTCTGGAGGTTGGAGGGGGACCAAAGGAAACCAGGGCAGGGCAAAAATGGAAACAAGAAAAAAAAATACACACACACAGCTTTTGGGGAATATAAAAATGGGATGAATATATTTCAGCCTGGAGCCCACCGTGGTCTGTAATGAAGCCTCAAGAAAGAGGGCTCCACCTTTTTGAAGGGGGGGAAAAGCCCTGCACAGCAGCCAGGGAGGTGGGGGGCGAGGGGGCGGGACATCCGAGGAACCCCTGAGAACCTGACTGGGACCCCAAGGAGCCTGGATTCGGCCCCCATGCCTCAGCTTCGCCGCGCCTGCCCTGACAATGCAGAGCCAGCCAGGCACGAGTGGGTGAGTCCTCCCGCAAGCTAAGACGCTCCTGCTGGCCGGATGGGTTGGGGAACTGGGAGGGTCTCTGCACGCAGGAGCCACGCAGCCTGCTGGTCCACCCCTTCCTTAGCCCACAGCCTGGGGACGAGGAGCTGAAGAGCAGCTCTGCAGTGAAGCCAGCCTGGTCTCCCAGCTCTGCGCCTCCCAGTTCCCAGCAGAAATGCCCACGGCCCCAGTCAGCCCCACCCTGAGGCACCTGCTCATTGATGAGCTGCAACTGCTGGCTGGTCCTGCTGTCCATGTCTATGGCCACATCTCCCGAGGGCCGGGGCTCATCCTGAAGCATAGCCGAGCCGCCTGTAGGGTTGAGCCAACTGGTCAGAGATGACAGACTGCTTCCTGCCCTGTTCGCGTTCTAGGCAGGGCGGAAGGACCCGATGCCTCCTATTCCTCCCCTGGGCTCCAACTTACCCAGTTTGCTGGCGGACAGAGGCATGGCGGACACTGGGGTGCGGGAGAATTGCTCTCGCCGGCTTTTCTGCTGCTTCAGGTTCTGTGGAAGGGAAGCAGGGAAGGAAGCTTGAGGGAGTAGGGCCAGGCACCCAGGCCAGAGGTTTCAATGGGCAAGGCAGGCCTCTCCGCAGGGAAGGTACAGGCAGTTGTCCATGAGGGCCCCGGTGTTCTCCTTGCCCCCCCGGACCGTCCATCCATCAAGGCAACGCATAGGAATAAATGAGGGAGCTGACGGGGGCATCCGGTTGAACTGCCAGCGCCCATGAGGAATGAGAGAGGAAGCAAGGCTCTTCCACCAGCCCTGCTGAAAGCCTGCTTCGTTCCCTTCCTCTTCCCTCCCCAGCCCTATTTCCTTGTGTGCTGTGTCTTCTCAGAATTCAAAAGCCATTCTGGGAGACTGCTTTGCCTGGGAAATGGGACAAAAGGACTTCAAATGAAGATTACTGCCCCTTCCTCACATTATTGGCAATTCTGGGCCAATAGGGCAGCAGCAGGCGACCTGGTGCCCTTGGGAAGTTTTGGGTGGCAATTCCCCAGCCAGCATGGGCAAGGGTGGGGGACTATGGGAAATGTAGTCTAAAACAGCTGGAAGACACAGACCCCTGCCATAAGACAATGCAATCTTTACAAGTTTTTCTCCTGGAAATGTTAAGTCAAGTTTATTCAGCAGGGGGTTTGATGCTTTTTAAATTCCACATCTCTCAAATGGCAAACACAGCCAACGTTGCTGCAGTTTAGGCATGTGCTGAAAATGAATGCCTTTGTCTTGGCCTTACACCCTTAGGAAGCCTGCCGTTATGATGTTTAGTTTACAGCTTATCGTTACAAATGAACTTTGGCTTAGGTGTCGTACATGTTTATAGCACTGTACTGAAAGCCAACGGGATTAAAGTGTTGGACCAGGACTCGGGAAATCCAACTCCTAGTCCCTGCATGACGACTTTGGATTAGTCTCTGACTCTCCACCTGGCCTACCTCACAAGGTTGTTGTAAGGATAAAATGGAGAGGAGGAGAACCCTCTAAGCCACCTTGGCTTCCTCGCAAGAGGAAGAAAAGGCAGGACAGAAAAGTGATGAAAATTGCTGCACTGCATTTCCAAGGCGCGTACAGTGAACTTTTTGAAACAAGTACAACAAGCAACACAATACGAGTCAGAATTCAGCCAGTCTCTGCCTGTTGCTCTTTTGATCCGCGCTGCAATTCCAAGCTGCCTTACTGATCTCCGAGGGGAGTAAAAAGGAGGGCCTTCCGAGCTCATCCGGAAGTTCCCCATAGCACAATTGTGGAGCAGAGGCTTATAAGTGACTTACTTCTGTCCGCACTTCCAGGACCGACTTGAAGTCATTGGACATGGATGCTAGCTTGGACTGGAAAAGAAAGGGGAGGAGGAGGAGTTGGGAAGCCGAAAGGCAGAGGACACGCCCCACATTCCCGCCCTTTCAAAGCCGCCCTTGCATGATAAATATCTACGAGTGTTGGAGAAGTAGAACGTTCCACATACAGGAAGGGTGTGGAACCCCAGGCAGGGGACCCCCAGTTTGGCCTCATCCCTCCCCTTGGCAATGCCCCCCACAACCGGTGATTTCTCAGGTTGGATGCGGCTTTTTCCTCCCTCCTGAAACACTCTCCCCTAATATTTTGTTAATTGCAGCAAGAACTTTAAACTCAAACTGGCTGATACTTTCAGCTTCATCTCTTTTGCCCAGCCAGTGGCTGGAATGCGGCTCCCCAGGCAATTCTCTGAAATGGAATTTGGCCCTCAGGCAGGAAGAGGATCCGCGCCCCCAGCGCAAAGACTATCTATCCATCTATTTAGAATTTTTGTATGCCGTCCCATTCGCATGAGCCTCGGGACGGCTTACATACAACAAACAAACACAATACAAATAGTTCACATAAAATCCAGATTCACCCTGGATGCAAAATAAAAACCTGTAGATGATGCTAAAAATGGTTAAAATGTTGTTTAAATAAAAAGGCCTTAGCCTGGCGCCGAACAACAAGTAACGACGGCACCAGGCGGACCTCTCTGGGCAGCGCATGCAGGGAGATGTGGACTTTGTGCCCAGAATGGATATATCGCAAAATTCTGCACTTCGAAAACACTGCATTCTGTACCCTGTACAAATTCTGCACCTGTGCCTGGTTTTGTTTATTCGACGGCTGCTTTCCCGGGCTCACAAGCCCCTCTGGCTTGGAGATTCACCACGCCTTGCCCCCCACGCCCTTGCGGTGGCTGCGTCCCCAGCCCACTGTTTCAGGCCTGACCTGCAGTGAGACCACCACCGTGTTCGAGTGAGTCTGGACATGTTTTCCACTGTGGCTGCCTTTGGCCCTGACAAACTCCTGCAGCTGTGCGATTTGTTTGTTTAAACTGTTGATATCCTGTTGGGAGAAAGGAATAGTGCCTGAGGAGAGTGGCACGAGGCGCTGCAGCCGGAATTTGTCTGTTTGAGAAAGCATGGAGGCAGTGGGAGAGAGAGCAAGCCAGAGCACCTGCAGGAGCTTCCACCGTCTTGCCCTTCCCCACTCCGTGCACAGTGCTCAGCCTCGAACCTGCTCTTGGTGCATCGAGGGCGGAACAGAAGAGCAGGTGAAGGAAAAGCAAGGCGGCATTAATGGCATTTCTATGCCGCCCACTTGCCAACACCCTCTGGGCCACTCGTGATGGTTAACACACTAAACTGCAACAAGATCAATTGCAGTATGAAACCTTTAAAAGTTTAGAACTGAATTATGCAACCAAGGAATGAACAAGAGCAGTTTGGAGTTTTAAAAATATGAGGATGGATTCAGCAACCAGAAACTGAGGGGCTCAAATCCCTGTTCTGTACCTGGTGTTGGAGAGATCACAATGAAAGGGCCAGGGCAGGGCATCCCACAACCAGGGAGCCACCGCAAAAAAGGCCCCCCCCCTTGGGAGCTGGATACCCCCACATTTCGCAGGAGGGGTCCAGTACCGCCCATCAGCTCTCACCTGCTTGATGATGTAGGTTAGTTCTTCGATCTCCACTGCCTTGTCGTCAAAGAGAGATTTCCGCTTGGCCACTGAAGAGGCGGGAAGTCAAAATCTTTAGGCCCCAGCCTGTCTTTAATCCCAGCCTAAGTACCCCAACACCATTTTTGCTCATAATGCAAATGGGGTGACATATAAGAACTCCGACTAAATAAATAAATAATCCCAGCCTCTTTCTACACACCTGCCCAACCCTGGCCTAAACACAGCATCCACAGACCGCCGGTATATCAGACGGCAAGACTGCTTCCAGATGGGATTTCGAGTCCCAAGACCCCTACCCGGCCCCGCCAGCTGTGTCGGCCAGGACTGATGGGTGACTTGGACCCAAGCTGCCCATCCGTGCGCCACCAACCCCATTCCCCCATCCCAACATCTGGCCAATGAGGCCAAGGCAAAGCTGGGAAATCGAATCTCAGCTGGCCCCTGCCCGACTCCAGGAGACTTCTCTCTTTTCTTCGGCATCCGCCGAGCATGCGTACTCACGGATCGTTAGCTTCTCTAGCTTGGCAAACGTGTTGCTGAGGTCCTTCCCAATCCGCCTGAAACCCAGAGAGAATCGGCCATCAACCACCACCACCATTTCAAGGGTTTGCTGGTTTTCGTGGTGCCATCCTGCTCCCCCAAAACCCCAAAGACTGGAATGTCTCTTCTAAGAATTAGCTACTGGAAACAAGAGCTTTTAGCTGGAATAGCTTGATACACTTTGGGTTTTATGGCCCCATGGCATTTGCCCTTGGTCCTACCCAGGCCTGCAAGGGGGTGCCAAGGATTTCTCCCAAACCGAGTCTGGCCCTCGGGCAGAAAGAGGCTCAACACCCCTGTTCCACAGTCTGCTGCATTTCCTTCCAAGCAAAGAAAGCCTCGACACTCCTCACATGCTCCACTGGTCTGTCAGTTTGCTAGGAACCTGCCACCTTCGCCACAATGAGGTCTGAACCCTGCCCAGTGGGGGACCCAGGGCAGTCAGGGAAAAACAGAACAGGTTCCCCTGCCAGCATCATATCCTCAGGTCCCTTCTGCACCGTGCCGGGACGTCCCTGGCGAATAAGCGGGTCGGTTCACTCACTTGGCCATGACTGTGAATTCGCTTCTTTGCCGCACCGCATTCAAGGCTGGCTTGTTCCTCTGAACCCCATTCTGAAGACGACAAGACAGAGAAACACCACTTGCTGTGACAACTGATACCGAGCATAATCAGAAAAGAAAAACCAACAGGCGCGCTCTCTTTGGACGGGCCCAGTATATCTTCTGGGATTTGACAGAATTCCAGTCTTCCTACACTAGGCCGAGCTCTAACCAACCTTCAGTTCCTGTCCTCCAGCTAGGCAGAGACCAAAACACAATGGCTGAAATTAACAGAAACACTCCCACTAGTATCAAAAGCAGGGGTACAGAACTGTTTGGGAGTGGCAGACTGCTCTGTATCCCATAACCAGGTAAACTTCACCCTTCTTCCTTCACAAGGAGACCCAGAACTTGGAAAAAGCCTAGGCTGTCACACAGGCATCTCTGAGCTGAGACCAAGAGGGGAGGCAGAGGGGTGGCCTGGACGTTGGGACCTGCCTACCCAACCCACTGTCTCTTAAGTCTGGAACACACCAACAGAAGAACCCCCTTCAATCCTGGGTCAGAAGGAGCAGCAGGGATGCTCTCCGAGGGGATTCCTATAGGGGATTGGTTCTTGGAGCCTAAGCCCCACCCCCCAGAGAAAAAGGCTTGTGGTTCCAGAGATACTGCACCCCTAATCTAAGGGCCAGACCAACCATGAAGTTAGTGAAGAGAAGGCCGTTTGTTTATTTAACTTAAAACATGTGTAGCCTGTCTATACCAAGGTGTCTCAAGATGGCGTTACAATAGAGTAGCACAGATTAAATAGAATAGAGAACAGTTAGTAAAGTCCTTACATTAAAATAACAGCAAATCTTAAAATATTGGGTAATAAAAAGGTTTTGACCTGGTGCTGAAATAAATAAAGCGTTGGCACCAGGCGCACCTCTCAGGGGAGCAAGTTCCACAGTCGGGGTGCCACCACGGAAAAGGCCCTTCTCCAGGCAGCTGCTCTTCTGACCCCCTTCCAACAGGGCTCCCAAAGAAGGACCTTGGAGGAGGATCTTCAGGCATGGGCAGGTCAATATGGATAAGCTGCTTCTTCAAATATTGAGGCCCTCAACCGTTTAGGGCTTTATACATCATAGTTAGCACCTTAAATTGGGCCAGGACCTCACTTGGTGGCCAGGGGACAGGACCGGAGTTATGTAATCACACCTGCCGGTCCCTGTCAAAAGCCCGGCTGCTGTATTTTGAACCAAATATCTGGACTGTCTTCAAGGGCAGCCCCACACAGAGTGCGTTACGATAGTCCAGTTGGGAGGTTACCCCAGTGCAAGTGCCTATTTTTCAAAAGTGTAAACAGCTGCACTGAGGTGTGTGTGTGTGTGTGTGTAAGGGAGGAGGACAGGAACAGTACCCCCCATCATCTCAGCCCTGGCAAAATTCCTCCCCGCTGCACTGCAATTCTTACTGCCCCAGGGAGGAAAGCTCCCACTAAGCCGACTGGAGACTCTCCTCTTGAGGCAGCTTAAAGAGGTGGGCTCACCCTGGGAAACTGTTTGATGGGGGAAAGGACTAAACTCCCTCTCTCTGCCACTACCCGCCAATCCTGCTCACCCTTCCCTGGAACAGGGCTGCTCAAAACCTGTGCACATTAATAGCCTCTGTGGAGTTAACAGCACCGCTAGGTTGGCCCTCAGTTAGCAGTGCTTGGACCTGCTGCACTGTGGCCTCTTTCTGCCCATTTCTGTGGCTTGCTTTTCAGCAACTGTAAATCCCTCCAGGCTAGGTCCAGGGAGGCACAGAAGAGGAAATCTTGGGCCGGGCTGGGGCGCACCAAGCTCACCTGAGCAGCACTCACCTGTCTGCTTTGCAAGGACTTGCAGGCGGAGAGGAACTCCTGGGTGCGGTCTTGACACGACATGGTGTCCCACTGGGGTGGAGGAGGTGCAACAGGGGCTGCAGAGGCGGCGGTGGCGAGAGGGGGCAGAACCTGCGTCTGGGAGGGTCCCAGGTAAACACCTTGGTCAGTGTTTCTAGAGCCGTGGCGTTTCCTCGTATTCATGGAGGCTCATAACCTGGTACTTCAGCGAAGGAAAGAGAAGAGTGCCAGTAATGCTGATACCACCCCGCTCAGCCCCATCGTACCCCACACCAATCCTTTTCCCTCTTTCAGATCATTCCAGTCCTGAAAGCTTTCCTGTTATTGTCCCCAATGACACTGTGCCAACTAAAATGGGAGTTCAGATGGTATTGTCATTGCTGTCCAGTACACACCATTTAGACATCAGTCCCTGCCTTCATCTGTCTGCTCCACCCATGCACTGCCCGAGACAAGTCACTTCATCCAGTGGCATGAAAGGGAGGGAGCAGAAAAGAGACAACTTGAATTCCTCCCCCATGATCACAGTGATCAGACTCTCAAAACATTGCCAAAACTGTTATTTATGTATTCCAAGCCAAGGCTCTCTGGACGGTTAACAATAATTAAAATTAAACCAAGTTAAACACACACACACACACACACACACACTAATTTAAAAGAAGAAAATGGTAGCAGCACTTGCTATTGCTGTTTTTTGGCACAGAGGCATAGCAGCGGTACAGAGTACATGGAATATTTAAGTTTAAAAGCTAGACTGCTAAAATGCTAGGAAAATAAACAGACCACTGGTGTCAAACAGAATACAAAGTAGGTGACAGCTGCACCTCTTTGGGGAGCTCATTATAAAACTAGGGTGCCACAACCGAAAAGGCCCTCTTCCTGGTAGCACCTGCCTCACTTCCTGTAGAAGGGGCTCCCTGGAGAAGGACCCCGGAAGACGGCCTCAGGATCTGGGTACGTACAGTTAATCCTTCAGATAAACTACGATTAAAAAGCAATGCACTGAGTCTCCAGGGACAATCTCATGAGCATCTGCTTGCTCTACGCAGCATTCAACATGCACACAAGAGATCATTTCTGCTTTTCTTTGAGGGCCCAGCAGCCACCATCTCCTTCCTGGGATGGGAGCATAAAAAGATGGGTTACCCGGGGTGCACTATGAGGATGTGAGGCAAAGACCACTGGGGTAGACCGTGAATGCGCTGTACCACCCAGTGGCCTGCCTATCTTCTTATGGCATCAGAAGACTTGGCACTTCCTCCCAGCAACTTCCTGACAGTGTGGAAGAGGCTTGCGTCAGCTTCCCGGGTCTGAAGAATGCAAAGGTGAGCTGCCGGGGCGCCTAGGCACTCATTGGCTGTTGCCTCTCTTTGGAAACTGACTCTGTGGCCACCAATACCCTGCTCCCTGCCCTGCGGTGCCTGTCCACGTGGAGGCAAACCCCACTGTTTCCAGAGGAGCTTACTCTCAGCTAAAGGGCACGTGGGAATGCAGATCCAACTCCGGGGGTAGAGAATAAGGCCCCGACATAGATGGACGGGGCTTTAGAAGGCCCCAGAAATTCAGTGCAACTGTGGGGCCTTTCCCAGCTCCAAATTTCGGGTGGCAGTTTCTGCTACCCCAAACAGTCCTGCTCACACTTCCCAGAGACTGGGCCCCCCTTCCACTCACAGAGGCTATCAGAACCAACAGCCCAGCCAGCCAAACAACTTGCAAAGAGTATTTCTCTGGCAGGACTAGGAAACAGCTGGAAATTGGAACCTTTTCCAGTGAAACACAGGTGAAAAGGACCAATGGGTGAGGAAGAAACAGCAGACAGCTCTCACCACCACCCTTTTTGTTGAGTCTACCATTTTAATGACCGCCTCATTGTCCTTTCCTACACCACTCTGGAAAGCTGGCAGCTGACAAGCAGAGTGGAAAGACTTAAAATAAATCAAGAAGTGCTTAAAAGCCTCTGCTACACAGCACCAACGAGCCACCTGTCACCTTCTCCTGCTTGGAGCTAGAGGGGTGATGCACCTTCCCGCAAGATGCAGTGGAAGTGCATGCTTTGGGGGGGGGAGAGCGGGAGGGAAAGATCCCCTTCCCACCTCCAACAGGTGGTTCCCCAGATCTCCCTCGCAAGAAACCAGATGGATCCCTTGCAATGCAAGGGAAAGCTGCAGGCTGTGTTTCTGCATATTCTGTACCAGCGCCAGACATGCAATGAAACCAAAACCAAAACACAAGAGCTGCTATGGTCGTGCTCTCTTTCAGTTTTCCCTGAACTGCTACCGTCCAGATGTTTTGGGTGAAACATACAAATAAATATGCACACTGTGTGCTGATACTGGAGAGTCAAACCGAAACCAAAACGATACAGTACATGACCTGCTCTCGTTCAGCCTTCTCCAGCCCAGAACCTCCCAATTTTTGGGATGACAACGCCTATCAGCTTGAAAGAATGACCAATGGTGGTTATGAACAGGGTCATCCAAACCAACCAGGGGGTTGGCTTCTCCAGCCTGCAGGATTTACAAACCTCTTAGAGGCAACTAGCTGCAAGCTGCAAAAAAACGAGATGGATCTGGGTGCAAGTGAGCAGGGCTCTCCTTAGAACTCTGCCCGGATGCTCCCAGGAAGGGAAGTTCATCTGCTGAAGCCTCTGCTGGGAGGAAGGTGAACCAACCTTCCTCATGTGAACCAGCAAGAAAAGTTCTTATGCTCCTACAGGTAACCCTACATAGACTGGCCATCTGGACCCAAACCTTGTCTTGCCTATTTAATGTCTAGTGATCCTCCAAGACTGGGCTACAATCCAGAAAACCAGGTTCTTAGCCCAGCTAATTGTTGGCACCATGATCCGGTCGTTCAACTCCTCATTCCCAACAGAAACATACACAAACATTGAGTTCTTCCTATGCAATTACCTTTCATTCCTTTTCAGTCTTCATCATCTCCTCAATAAACCCTGAACTTTAAAGTATAGTTTTAAGTTCTGTGGACCGCTTAACATAATCAATTATTTTATATAATCATCTTCACAGGTATCTAAATCCAAAGAAAGCCAGACAATTGTTCTGCCATGAATGCCCAACACAAAACTCAGTGTGGGGTTTGTGGAGCTCTCAGACTGTCTCCCAACCAGGCACAAACCAAACTCAGACTTGCTTAGCTTAGGAAAAATCAGCATATCATGTGCCCTCAGACCACATTCGCCTTCTTCCTATTCCTCAGCACCAATGAAAGAAAGAGCTTGAGAGATGGACTCTCTCACACACTTCGTCTCCCCCGCATAGGGAGGCCCCCGCTGCTGGAAGAGATGGGAGCCAATGTTTTCATTAAAATGGTCTGCAGAGGAGAGAATGCATTTGTAGGGAGACACCTGGGAAGTGGGGCAGGCAAAGGGTACTTGCCCCACAGTCTCACGAAATAGTGGGAAACTTTTCAGGTGAGTCACCAGAAGTAAGGTGAAAAATGCTGTATTTATCGCCTGCTTTTACGTCCGGTCCTTCCCCCAAGGAGCTCAGGCACCTGAACTGTTTACCGTGTGTGTATGGGGTGCGGGGGGGGGACCCTTTTGGGAGGACACCAAGAGGGGAGAGGAGAAAGAGCTTGGACCACTAGCCCGGGGCTTGCGGACCGCAGAGAACGACAGAGAGGCAAGACTTGGAGGCGGTTTTCCCCACCTGCTCACTCCCCATCCTGTCGCGTTGGCCTATAGATCTCACCCCCAACCCACGTGGACGGGGATGATGGAAGCTGTAGTCCCCACAGCTCGTGGGGGCCCAGCAACTTGTGGGGGGCCGGCTGGGTGTGGGGGAGGGGAAACGGGACCGCGAGAGGAGGAGCGCTTTCACGGAGACACACGCGCGGGGGGGCACTCTTCGGCGCGGGGGGGGCCACTGGGCAAGGGGGACCTGTGCGGAAGGCACACCGCGAAGGACCCGGGCGGGGCGCGCCCAGCCACGGACTCACCGGCCTCGCGGACCCGAACGCGGCTCCAGGCGCCGCCTGACTCCTCAGCTCCGAGAACCGGCCCGGGCCGAACGTCCAAACAAGCCACAGAGAAGGCGGCCCGCTGACGTCACTGCCACGTACTCTCTGGGCGCGACGCGTCAGACGCACGACGCCTCCGAGGCTCGCTGCCCCGCCCCCTTCCTCGCCCCGCCCCCAGGTCAAACGTCGCAGCTCGGAGCAAAAAAAAGAAAAAACCGCACCCTTTCGTTGACGTCTGTTGCTTAGCAACGAAGACACGCGAGCGGCACTAGGCCCTTGGGGAAAAAGGAGGGGGAGTCGCCGCGTGGTTGCTAGGCAACAAAGAGTGGGCGTGGCTCAGGCTTACCTGGGAGTCTACCTGAGAGGCAAAAATTCAACAGGGGGGTCTTTACCCGTTGCATTGCTACCTGTCACAGAAGGGCTGGGGGGAGTGCAGCAAAGTTGTCGCCCTTCAGCTGGTACTTGCAACATCCCCCTTTTTAAAAATCACAAGCAGGCACTCTAAAAAAGAGAAAATACACATTGGGCACTGTAAAAACTAATATAATTCTAGCATAAATTTCCTTCGACACTGCCCACTTCTTTTGCCCGGTTAGGACACCATGTTAACGCACGGTTTGGACTGTTGCAATGCACAAACACAGCTGCACTAGCCAAGCATGGCTTGTTACTCACAACCAACCTAGAAAGAGAACCTGTGGTTTGTTGTCAATTCTGCATTCTTTAAATCATGAGTTGCCATTGCATGGAAACCCAGAACTGTGCATTGTTCAGGGCTGTTTTGCATGGCTGTAGAGGCAGCAAACAACAGTGCTTTTAAAAGCCTCAGCTGGTCTACATGCCAGTACTACAATGCTGCAAAAGCAGTTTGAATGCAGGGAGGGAGCAGGCAAAGGAAAAAGGAAGGAAAGAAGGGGATTGTGAAAGCACACCAGAGATTGCTCACCCATCTAACTGACAAAACTTGGATAGGGCAACAGCATTACATGCAAACCATGAGGCAGGATAAAAATCAAATAAATTAACCATTTGTTTTTGCTGTCACAAAATACCCCTCTAGAAATCAAATCAAGAAAGCTATTAAGACTATAAAAAGGACAGAATCTAAAAGCCCACTTCCACATAGTTTACTCACCCTATACTTCTAAGTATACTCAGTAGTAGCAAATAAAGCCCTCTCTTTTTGCCCATTTAGGGAATATCAGATTATACAATCCTAAAATGCGGACAAGATTAATCGAGCACCAAAAGGACAAATTGGCAGCTTCAAAGGTCTGTCTTGCCATCAAAAGCATCGACTGCATAGTAGGACATGTTGACCAAGCCAGCTGGTGGCCATCAGCAAATCTTTAAAAGGTGTGTTTTACCTGATGCATAGGCTGATGGGCTATGTTGGCCTTGCTGGGCCACACCACCTCCATCTGAGTAATGACAAGAACATCCGAAGCAATTAGAATTCCTGACTTTCCATGGCTGGTTGAGTCCTTTCTCGTTCAGACTATGATAAAACTACTTCAGATGGCACACAATAGAGAGTTCCATAGAAACTGTGATAATTAAACTTTATTCCCCTTGGCTGTAAGACTGCTCGTGCTTTGCAACAATGCTATCATAGCCCACGTGATCTTTTCTGTCCAGATTGTCTGCCTTCTCGCAGAGGTTTCCTCCATGGTCTACTTATGGGAGGGCTCAGTGTGAAGTTATTCAGAAGATTCCTGGCTGGGACCAGCTCCTTCTTCCTGGATTTTCTCACTTTTTCCAGAATCCCGCCTGGTGCTGAAGACAGAACAACGTCTCCAAATCACATGAATCTTCGTGTTTTCAGACTGTTCTTTCAGATTTGATACTTCCACTGATTTCTTCTTACCTTTGCTCCGTAGGCTAGGTTTTTTCCTTTTCCCTGAAAACAAGGGTACAGTTATGGCACTGGAAAAGGAGAAGACAGAAGGAAATCTTACACTGTTTGGTTTTTTTCTGTTTCCCCTCTGCCCTCATGCCCATCACAGAGTGATGGAAACCAGGCAGGGTCCAGCGCTACTGGGCTGTTGCCAGAAAGCAAAAGGGAAAAAACGAGCTGAGGAGAACAAGAAGCGCCATTACCAATTCATATAGTCACTTTTCCCAACCTGTTTCAGTCAAGACATTTTGGACGACTTCCTGCTGGAATGGCTTTAAAGTGAAATTTAGACATGTGTTTTGAGGCCTTGCATCAAATGTTTGTCTCATCTCTGCCACAGAACAGTCTCACCCTCTTCTGGCATCACCCCACATGGTCTTTCACCCCACTTGGCACAGATCAACACCATGCGCCATGGAAGTCTTTGCTAAGCGGAATGTTCCAGGTGGCTCAAGCAAGTGAGCCAAGCCACAGACTTCTGGGCAATTAAAATATGCCGTTGTCAATGTGACCTTCAGGGAAATCTCACCCGGGTCCAGTTCAGTCCAGCTATAGGACTTCAGGCTGTAAACAGGTGCTTTCTCAAGTGAATTTATTTTGTTTTTATATTAGGCCATTGGTGTGAATGACACCTTGCACACTTACTTAGAGAACAGAGAACCAGCCCTGATCCCAAATGGCAAAGTAGGCAGTGAAGGAACAACAAGGCATATATGGAGATAAAGGTGGACAGTGGGAAATGGGAACGCCTGGTTTTCTTTTGGGAGGTGTTGTGTTAGCGGCACCACATACAGGATTCGAGAAAGGTCTTGGATTTCAAACTGCTTCATTTGGCATCCCTACTAGGGCCTGCTTATATAGTTACACTCCTGTCCTTTCCGATGAAAATAGGGGTGTGTTTGAAATACCCCACCTTGCTCGGCCAGTGGCTCCCACATGCATTACTACGTATTGCTGAGGGTGTGACTCTAATTCTCATGGATCTTGTTTGCTTACTCTGCAAAAACCCATCCCAGGCATGTTGCGTCCTACATGAATGAGGCCTGGCCAGGGGCACCATCAAGCCAGGACTCTGGGGCACAAGTCAGGGACCCCGCTCTGGGCAATGAGTGGGCAAGTTCCCAAAGGCAGTAGCAGGCCCGGCTTACTGCCTTTTGAAGAACGCCAAATCATGCTAATAGTCTGCATAAAGAGGTGCCGGAAAAAAATCCATCATGTCCAGAATCCAGAATCACCCAGCTACACGCCTAGCCCTGGCTCTGTTCCAACGTGAAAAACCGGTGCACAAGCCACACTCACACACTGGGCAAGCCACGCGCCCGCTGTTCATTCATGCTCCGACTGCCCTGCGCGCAAGTTACCCCTCGACCCCGCTCTGGATCGGGACCTCCCCGCCCGCCCCCCTTGCGGCAGTTGTCCTGCGATCAAAACGCGAGCGCGGGAAAGGCTCGGAGCACGTGAAAAGCGGAGCGCGGCCCCCTGACGCGCTGGCTTTCCACGCGCAGGGAAGCCGTGTGCGCGCGCGCGCCCGCCCCGCGCGCGCCCAGGCGCGGGGGCTTCCCCGCAGGGAACCCCGCCCGCGGCTTCCGCGAGGGGGGCAGGGCCGGGGAAGCCCCTCCGCGGGATCCCCGCGGCGCGCGGCGCGGCGCGGGGCGGCGGGACTCGCCTCCGGGCTGGACGCGCACAGGCTGCTTGGGCGCGGGCCGCTCGGGCTCCTCGTCGTCCGTGGAAAGCGCTTCGCTGGATTCCACGCAGCCCATCGCCCGCCGCGGCGCCTGCACGGGGGCCGGGCCGGGCCGCCCGAGGGGCGCGGGGCGGGCCAGCGTGAGCCTCCCTGGGCGGCTTTGTGAGGTCACGCTTTGGCTCGCCGGCGGGGCAGGAAGCCGGCCCGGCCCGTGGCGCCGGGAAGCGGGGCCCCAGCGCCCCGATCCCGGGCCCGGGCGAGCTCCGCGCACCTGCCCCCCCCCACGCCCCGCGCGGGACTCAGTGGGGCGCTGGTGGGGCCCCGGCGGGACGACGCGAGCCAGGGCGCGATGGGGCGCAGCGGGGCCCCCACCCACCCTGCCCGGTGCAGCGGCGAAGCCTCGACCCCTTCCTCAAGCCTCCAGCGCATCTGGGCCTGCAGATAAGTCAATGCCCACCAGCCCTAGCCAGCACCGAGACGATGGGAGGTGTAGTCCCACAGCATCCGGAAGGCCCCACGCCGAGGGGGCTGGTTTATGTGGTAGAGCTCAACCGCGGCACTTGTGCACACCCAACCCTTTTTGTTGTGAGCCAGACGGAGTACTTCCGATATGTTACTCCCCAGGTAGTATGAGTAGGGTCCAACTGCATCAGGGCAAAGAACTTTCTACTCTTGTTTCTGTCCGGGGCCAAAGGGGCCCAGCTGTAATCCTGCCCCTCACTCTTTGCCCCGGCAGCCTCAGCTAGTAATCAACATTCATATATACTAATCCTATATCCAGACATTCTGTTTCACAAATAGGGCTGTCATTAGGAGACTTTGTATATGCAGATTAGTACATGCAAGTTTGTGTTTCCCTTTTCTTGGTCCTGTGTGGGTCTCGGCACTGCACGTTCTCTCTTTTGGAATCAATAAGCAGGATTTGAGCCCAACAGCCCCAGCCTGTCCATGTTCCCCAAAAACTGCTGCATAGCAGCAGATTGATCCTGGAGGTTTTGTAAAGCCATGAGGACTAGCAGCCATTAACAGCCTCTCTCAATTTACCCAATCCCCCTTTAAAACCACCTAAAATTGATGGCCATTTCTAGATCTGGTGGAAGATAATTTCATGGTTTAACTCAGTGTGGGATCCTAGGGCAGCCCCTGTCTACCTGCTCCTCATCTTCACCAGCCGCCTAAGGAAAGAAATAACTCTTAAATTTCTCCTCAGCTTTCTCATACACCAACCAGCAGGCAGCCCCCTCACAGACTAACTCCAACTCCTCTCCTAATGATCATACTCTAATTGTCATTTCCTAAAAGCTTGTTCTCCCTTAGTTAGAAACCCCCTGCTAGTCAGGACTGTAAATTGAGCCAGGCCAGATCTCACAATATTTAAATGGTCTCTCTCGCCCCATTCCCAATGGCCTTTGACAGTAACAAAACAAGGCCTCGGCCTACTCAGATCCTTTTTAAGATCAGAGACCACAGAGTGAACAAGTTCTCCCCGATCCCTTTCCTAGTAAATCCCAGCATGGTTGTTTTTTTTTTTTTTTTTAATATCTCCGGTATATTAAATTAACCCTTAAAATTGCTGGACCAGGTCGATGGGAGCTGCAATACAGTTACATCTGGAGAGTCTACCCTGGGAAAGTGTAGGATTTCTAGCCCCTGTGAATTTATTTTATGGATTTAATAACTATGCACTCATCTTGTATCCACTTGTAGGGTTTTATCATCTTGAATTCTACTTTGAGAATGATCCAACCTGAAGGGCAGGCTAGAATTGTTAATCAAATGGCATGGCACCAGTTTATTTGAAGACCTCTGTCATACATACAATCTCACCCACATACTAACATTTGCTGCAGGGATCCTCCTGAAATGCACATTTTTATGACTGGTTAAGTTTGCCCCAAACGGACAGGGCCTACTCAACAGTGCCACCAAAACTACTCCCATTCCCATCTTCCTTGCCCATCTGTGTGAAGACTGTCCCCTTTCAAGACGTGTCTGTTTTAAAAGTGAGGAGAAACGAAAAATCCTGAAGTAAAACATATTTATAATACTGTATAAAATGCTGTATAAAATGTCTATTTGTGTCGCATAATGTAGTGTTCTGGGAATTGTGGTAGGATTGTGAGGCTAAGTTTTGTCACATAACCAGACTTTTGGGCGCAGTTTGTCATCAGGCCCTTGAAACTGACAGATCAGACGGGATCCACATTGTCATTGGGTAGCTTAGCCATGGGCAGTGTTGCCTCTGAGTGGCCAATGGCCTGGAGATAACGGAGGAGCTGCAGGTCACTGGTCAGCGCCCTGGTGGAAAGGGTATAAAAGGAGCCGCTCCAGGCTGCCTGGGTCACTTGGGCGGCGTGGCTGCGAAGACACCGGGTGGAGAAGAGCCTGCAAGGGGCAGAAGAGCCGAAATCCCTGAAGGCAGAAGCAGAGCGAGCCGGAAGAGAGCGTCAGGATGGGGATCCAGGCAGCGTTTGAGATCCTTGGGTCTGAAGAACTAGGAAGACTCAGAGACTCCAGAAGAGGGGCCTGGAAGGGGCAAAAAGAGCTGAAATCCCTGAAGGCAGAAGCAGAGCGAGCAGAAGAGAGCGTCAGGATGGGGATCCAGGCAGCGTTTGAGATCCTTGGGTCTGAAGAACTAGGAAGACTCAGAGACTCCAGAAGAGGGGCCTGGAAGGGGCAAAAAGAGCTGAAATCCCTGAAGGCAGAAGCAGAGCGAGCCAGAAGAGAGCGTCAGGATGGGGATCCAGGCAGCGTTTGAGATCCTTGGGTCTGAAGAACTAGGAAGACTCAGAGACTCCAGAAGAGGGGCCTGGAAGGGGCAAAAAGAGCTGAAATCCCTGAAGGCAGAAGCAGAGCGAGCCGGAAGAGAGCGTCAGGATGGGGATCCAGGCAGCGTTTGAGATCCTTGGGTCTGAAGAACTAGGAAGACTCAGACTCCAGAAGAGGGGCCTGGAAGGGGCAAAAAGAGCTGAAATCCCTGAAGGCAGAAGCAGAGCGAGCCGAAAGAGAGCGTCAGGATGGGGATCTAGGCAGCGTTTGAAATTCTTCGGGCTCAAGAACTAGGAAGGCTTGGGAGGTTCCAGAAGAGGAGCCTGGACAAGCTGCAATCACGGAAGACGGAAGCAGAGCGAGCCGGAAGAGCGCGTCAGGATGGGGGTTTGGTTTGTTCGGCACTTGAAATTCTTGAATCTCAAGGGCTTGAAGACTCAAGGCTCCAGCAGACGCTGAAAGGACAAGCGCCGCACAAGGTGCTGGCTTTGCTTTCCTGTGCCAGGCATTCCTGGGGGAGCCCACAGCCGGACTGAAAAGCTCCGCTCTTGTCCTGTGTTTCTTTCTAGATGAGGTAATACAGACGGAACGCCCATGTCCCCTTTTGCTGGGGAACATGGACAGGGGTGCTGCTGTGCTCACATGCTGCCCCGCATTCTGCATGGCTGCAGACTGGCCCCGGGGAGCTTGTAAATTTGGGATCTTCTGCATGTAAAACTAACACGGGTCTAATTTCCCCCCTTGGTATCGAAGTTTTAATTTAGCAATGTGAAGTTTTTAAGTGCTGTAGCAACTGCATTTATCACAATAGGCAGGTTAAAAGTCTAAATTTATAAAACTGCCGTGCTTTATTTTAATATTTTCCCCTTTTAAATAATTATTGCTAGGTTCAATCTATGCCACTAACCTTTACTGTAATGTTAATGACATATATATTTATTTATTTAAACCATTTCTATGCTGCACCCATTGCAACAAAGCCTCGGGGCGGCTCACAACATTATATTATATACATGGCAACAGAATTGGCACTTGAGTGATTTTCTAATGCAGGCTAAGGGAGAACTGATAACCTGGATCCTTTATGGATTGGGAGATTTTGGTGGAATTTTAAGAACCCCAATCATCAATTTTTCCCTGTTTCATGATAGCGATAGGTTTTTGTGAACAATTTTCCCTGGAGTAAATTTTGCATCTAGCCTGCATGCTGGCTAATATAGCAATTATAACAGAATTTTCTTCCTAAAATATAACATTGCTATATTGTGTTGAAAGGATCTAGGAGCCAGCTTAAAATAAAATCCATTAGTAACCATAAAAGCTGAGTTTAAAATGTCAGTCTTAACAGGCCTGCTTAGTGGTGGTGTAGTTATAACATTCCTTTATGGATAATTTATACAACCCCTTCAGTGCAAGATTATGTGACTCCTACCCTCACTACAACCACCCTGGTAGTAGTTTTGCCACAGTAACTAGAAATTTAACTAATAAGCATAATATATCCTTGTGTATGTTGCTTCATAAAGGCTTAATCCTAAAAAGCAACTGGTACTTAATACTCAAGAAAATGGTTTCCCTCATTGGTTTTTAATGAGAAAACCTTTGTAAACAGTGGGGAGATCCTATTCCTCTTAGCTGTTGTTCTATTTCCTGCCTAATATGTAGCCAGAATGTCTGAAACAGGGAATATATTTCACAAAAGGCCTATTTTATCAAATTAACTTGACAAAACTGCACAGCAGCCAAAGATGGGAAGGGAAGTAAAAAAGTTTCATCCCTTCCTCCCACTGCCAGCCCCTCTTCATGTAAAGCTTTGAATTCTTACCTTTCCAGCCCCATGGCTTAAAGAGGAGCTGGGGATGGTATAGGAATTAAAAAAACAAAGTTCCTGCACAGCGAGGCTGTCCTACAGATCAGTAACAGGCAGCTGGGAGAGGCTGTCTCGGCTCCCTTGAGCAGCACAGCCTGTGTCCAAACTCCAAGACTGAGAGATTTGTGCTGGGCTAGCCCCCCGTGTCACGATTCGGCCCGTTTCCTCTTTTTCCGCTTTTTGCAGCCCTTGTCCTTTGGGGGCTTCCCAGGCCCCCCAGCAGAAGGCGGCTGCGGGTCTGCTTTCCGCTTGATGGTCACCACTTCCATGGAGTCCCAGATCTCGTCGTCCTCTTCCTCTTTCAGGTCACTCTGGAGGGCAGCTGGAGGGCCGAGCTCCTCATTCTGGGGAGAGCAGAAAAGCAGATCTGCGATATGTTTGTGTTGTGGAGCGTTCTGGCTCGAGGTGCAGCAGTAAGAGCTACCCAGTGGCCTGTATGGGAAGGGCCCACATGCTCAGTGGGAGGGCGAAGGCTTTGCATGCAGACGGTCCCAAATTCCTGTCCTCAAGCCAAAACAGGTGATGGGGGGGGGGGAAGAGAGACCCCAAAGAGTCATTTAGATAATCCTGCACGGACAGTTTTCTGTAGGCTTGGGAAGCCCATGACGTTTTAAATAGTGTGAACATTCTTTAATAATGAGCACAACTTAACACACACAACAATCTTCAAGTGGTACATTCGTGCCTCGTTGAAACTGGGAATCATGCGAATTATTCCCAGATCTTTCAACTTACCTCCCATTTCTCTCGGCTGGTCAGTAGGAGGCAGTTCAGCCGGGATTTCAGGTAAACCTGCAACCAATACAGGTATTTTCACTTATTTACCTGGTCTAAGAGTGAAAAGGGCTACTCTTGCAGGGAGAAGGGAATATATAAACAACCCCAAACCCAGTACTTCCAAAAATAATTTCTTAAGACAAGGAAATACCTTGCCTTTGGCTAACAATTATCTCGGGGGGAAAATGACATTTGTGGGTGAAATCACTGCTCAAGGCACAGAAAGTATGAATGTGGCCAGGAAGGTCAGTTTATAAATGCGACAGAATCAAATAGAAATATTTTCCTGGACAAAACCCATTTCAGGCAGTAGGTGGGCAGCACCGCATTTTAATCTTCCCCCACAGAAAAGAAAGCATAGAGCTGAAATTGTCTTTTTTCCTTGGAAAAAAAGCATATGAGCTGCAAGCTGAAACCTAATTGGCCTCGAAGCTGAGCTTATGCCCCACATTTTGACTGTTAGAAGTAAAAATATACTCCAGATTTCTCTAGCCATCAGGGTATCTTGGACAAGCTCTGCACTGCTTTCTGGGTAGCCAATAGTATAAGGATTTTTTCCCCCACATTTGTATACTCCCAGACATGGATAAGCCTTCAAATTTCCTGGCGCATGGTGAATATTCCAGTGTGGGCAGCACCAAATCTTGGAATTTGGGTACTGTTTTAAAACCTCATGGAGCATTCCAACACTAATAAACTCTCAGAGGTGATAGGTTTGCAGACAAAATGGACTAAAAAGAGAAATAGTAACATGTCTGGGGAACTCTGACAGGTATATTAGTACAAAAAAAACTTGAGGACAAACTCTTCTGGGGAACCATCCTTAAAAAAACAATGCCTCACATCCTTGCTGTCAGCCACAAAGTTGAGGATGTCGCATTTCTATCCTGCTTTTCTTGTGAGTAAACCCATGTGGTTCGTGGGGTCCGCCGCTCTTTTATCCGAAGGAATCCTCCCAGGTCAGGCAAAGAGCAAACCGGTGGCCCAAAGCCACCCAGTGAGTTTCATGGCTGAGTGGGGACGAGAGCCCGATCTCCTGGGTCTCAGTGCAAGGCTCATGGCTGGGCCACACGATGGAGCGGGAAAGGGAGAAAGCTCTTGAATTTTTGACAGTGTAGGGGCTGGAACCCTGACTGGGACCACTGGGGGTGCATATAAATGAACCATGGACGGGAAGGAGTGTTCCTGCAGGGCGCCGATACGGCGCCAGGCACTGCGGGTCCTAGTTTCTTTCCGGAAATGCCGTGCCAGACGGGCTGCTCCCACCTTCTGCTCCAAGCGCTTGTGGTCGAGGTTGTGGATGCGAAGGAAGCGGTCCAGCCCGCACGAGGCCACGAGAGGAAGCGCCGGGTGGCACTGGATGGCGCGGACACTCCCAGCAAAGCCTTTGAGGCACTTCACCAGCCGTCCTGCCAGACACAGTGAATAGATGGGTTACCCATTCGGGCCCCTGAGAAGCGTGGCTGGGTTTAGGAATAGTAAGCTGCTAGTCCTCATGGTGAGAGTGATGGGATGGAAAGTGTGCCTGGTGTAACTTCCCAGGCTTGTATTGTGCTTGTGCTAAATTGAGATTAACATTTTAAGACTACATTATGGCCCCAGCCAGAGAGGGAAAAGGATCCCAAGGAAGTGGCACACAGGAGCGGAAGGCTCTTTTGCAGTGGGTTAGGGTTTCTGCTGCCCAAAGAGCTTTACAGGGGGATATAAAGAGACTGCATTGATCTACATGGCTGCAATGCGCTTCCCCGCATCCCCAGTCTGCCTTGCAAAGAGCTGACGTGCCCCAGGGGACCTTCAGCACGCTTGGTTTTCAGAGGGGTGACCAGTGACCAGCTGTTCTTTCTATAAGGATCAGTGCTGGATGAGGTTCCCCATTTATGGCCCAACTTTTGCACGCTGCAGAAGGCAAGAAATCTGCAGGCTGGACTGCAAAATATAGCTGGTGCGCTTTGAGGAGGGGGGCAGGCCCAGGTGGAAGAAGGGAGGATGTGGACCCAGGTGCAAAAGGTCTGAGAAACACCTGCACCACGGGCCACATGCTAGGCCTCAAACCAGAGTAAGGGGAGGAGCTGGCCTGGCCGAATTGTCTTGAGAATGACCCAAGCTGGTGAAGGAGCTGTTTTGCCTAGCTGCACCCCTCGGCCTACAGGCCTCTTGCCGTTCCCCTCCAGTTCCCCTTAAGTATTTGACAGACCTCTGCAATTCCAAAGCCCCTCTGCTCCCCCTTCGATACTTGCCTTGCCGTAAGTCTATGACTGCCACATCCCCTCGTGAGCTGCCAACCACCACAGCGCTGCAAGGAGCAGAGGGGGGAAACGAGATTGCAGCGATGGTTTGCAGTGGAATCCCGGCCACCCAAGCAGCCTCGGCTCCCAGCGCCCCCAAGCACTGCTGCAGAAGGGTGGCCTGGGCGAATTCCAGCCACACTTCCCCACAAGTCTTAGGCGAAGAGGAGAGAGACGTACTTTGCATCTGGAGTCAACGAGAGGGCCGTTAGGGGGTACTCGCCGAAGGTGGTCTCCAGCACAGGGCGGCGCTGGGGGGAGCTGGGGTCGTAGAGCCGGACCTGGAACAGAAGGCCCAAGAGGGTGGAGTGGGTGACTCTGCCCTGGCTTATGCATTCCCAGATCCTTCGACAGGAGGAAATATGCAGCCAGGATCCACCGAGCCAGTTCTGCTTTGGCTAGGAGGTCTCTGCAGTGTTGAGCATCTTTGGGGAAGGCTGGAACTGAGAATGGTCTCCAGACTATTTCTAACGTGCCTTTCCAGCTATTACAGCAGAAAGCGGCAAGAGAGCAGCAACATCACAAAAAGGCCTGGCAGCAAAACACCCTCCTCACACAAAGCCAGGAAAAGCACAAGAAGAGATTCGCTGGCCCCCAGATGAGCCTGGTGGGCTCGTCACACGATTCTTTCCACGCCTGAACAGAATGAAGTTAGCAAGAACAGCTTCCCTAGGGAAGGGTGCTTCTCAGCTCTGGTGCCACTGCTGAAAAGACCCTGAAAAATTTGAATTACTACTGGTCTGGATATGAAGTGATGGTGGATAAGGTATAAGGAAGCCTGATGGCTAATCAGGATGGGATAAAATTCGAAGAAATTAAACTTCAAGTACAGGATAATGACAATACTCTCTGCCCACATCCCTTGCTCTTACTTGGTGGTGCCCAGTGCAGGTAACTATTTTCTCTGATCCAGGCAAGAACTGCATGTCCCGGTCCCAGATGGGTACCCTCAGGTCAAGCCAGTCGTTCCGGACCTGTGATGGGAGAAGAAGGGGAAGGGTGAATGCAGGAAAGGAGCAGCTCTGATGCAAATCGCTCCCAAAAAACCTCAAAGGATCCTGCATTCATTACAGAACCCAAGACTATCTGAACGGTACACTTACATTTTTGGCTCGAAAAATGGGCTCCTGCGGTTGCTGCAGGTCCCACACCTTGAGGCAGTTCTCCTTCCCACCTGTGGCAACACGCTGAGGCTGTCCGGGGTTCTGGCGCATGCGGCACACGCCAGGGCCCACCTGGATCTCCACCTGCAAGCCAAGGGATCCATGCCATGTTGGTGAGGTGCAAAATAAGATAGTCAGATGGTCTCACAGAAGACCTGAAGGCTCAGATTGAAACCCTCAACTGGACAACTACATCCAATCTCATCGGCAGTGCCTAGACAATAGCAAACTGTAATTCCGGATTTGGCCATCATGCAAAACTATCCAGGCCTGCTTTGTTTACTCCTCCAGGCTGGTGGGTGTGTGGCTTACCCACACTGTGGTTTAATAAACTAAGATGGCTGATTTAAAGTCCCATGCAAACATGGCCAGCGTTTGAAAGGATCACAAAAGTCAACTCCCTCCCAGTGAAGGGAATCTGCCACTATAGCACCCTAAAAGTCCCTGAGGGCAGCTCTAGAACTAAGCACAGTCTGGTACTCATTGCCCCCATATGAAGTGTACTTATGGTAATTTATGCTCTCCTTTTGGGGGAATAGACAGGAATCAGTAGTTCCCCACAAGTTTTGATGGGCAGATCCCACATGACCAGATATATAATAGTAAGCAAAGTGAAATTCCAGAGAAATAATTACCAAAACTTGGCCCAGTGCACAATTCTCCAGTGGAAGCTGTGCCACCTTCCCCACACTAAGAAAAAGTACCAACTGGTTCAGACGTCCCCCCACTCCCCCAGGAGATAAAAGCCTCCCTCCCCATTACCCGCTCTGACTCCTCACATTCCTCCCACTTGGATTTCCCACCCCACCCATGAGAAAAGCCTCACATTTTCTGAGGGGTTGTTCCGCCAGACCTTCAGCAAGCCGGACTCGACACAGGTGATGAGGGCGCTGCAGGGAACGGCCAAAAAATGAAGGGGGAAAGAAAGACAGAGGCATTAATTGGAGGCATTAATTGAAATTAAATGCTAAGAGTTTTCAGTGGTGACCTGTCCCAAGGAAGTAAGAGGTCCATGGAGGGCAGACTTCGGTAGTTTAGTGGTTTGCATGTGGAAGGCCTCTGATTAAATCCCTGGCAAAAGGATCAGCAAGCAGGGGATGGGCAAAGACCCTTCTCTG
Organism: Varanus salvator macromaculatus; assembly: GCA_023646645.1. Lineage (NCBI taxonomy): Eukaryota > Metazoa > Chordata > Lepidosauria > Squamata > Varanidae > Varanus > Varanus salvator. The sequence continues at coordinate 8,639,601 of JAIXND010000803.1, read as the reverse complement.
CCAAAATGGTGTTTTATTTATTTACATAAATTTATAGACCACCTATAATTGCCGAGGCCTTCCTGGGCAGCTTGCAATGTAAAAACACATTAAAACGTAATAAATTAGACATCTTTCCACCCAGGTTCAAAGCTAGCTTCCAATACTGGCTTATTATGTCAGCACTTCATCAGTTAGCTGTTCACACATCAAAGCTTATTTTGCTACTTGGGCTCAGGGATAAGTAAAGTCAAGGGCAGGCAGTTTGAATGTATGCTGGTTTATTAAATTATATGTGAATTACAAGTAATCTTCCATACATTTTTCAGTGGAGGTAGCACACACTGCCAGACTACATAAGAACACTTTTGCTTTTGGGCAGTGTACAAAATAAATATAAATTTAAAAATCATGCAAGTGATTTAAATATAAATTTAAAAATCATAGGTGCCTAACTGCTCAAATTAGAGGTAAACAAATCCTAGGGGCTCAGCAAAGAGACACTTCTAGGAAGAACAGACAAGGAGAGGCCGACAGGGCCTGAAGTCCCAGGATGTTAATTAGGAGTGAGAAGCAGAAAACACATTTTCCCTAAAGCCACCAAAATATTTTTGGATCACCCTTGAATGCATAAAAGTGTATCAAAGGGTGAGATGGCAATGGGAGATATATGATGTTAGGCAGTCTGGCTCTATATACTCAGGAACCCTGAGCTTTTTTAGGCCAGGTGATGGCAAGGGAAGACTTAAAGGTTTTGTCTTACCTGTCAAGCCAAGCCAAGCCACAGAAGGCTCCCTCTCCACCGACACAGTCCTGGGTCTCAGTAAACTTGCCTTTTTCAGTACTAAACAACCTGACTGATCCATCAAGGCATCCCACAAAGATCTGCAAGGAAGCGAAAAGAAAGGGAAAAGGAGGCTATTAACTACCAGGAAAATCTGCCATATCCCTGCCTATTGTGTTTTGGGGAAAGGTGACAGCTCAATGGCAGAACCCATGCAATAAGCCACGGGCTTCAATCCCTCACATTTCCACTTAAAGCAATTTCAAACATGGGGCTAGAAAAAGCCTGAAGCCTTGGACTGCTGCTGTAGTCACAGTAGACAACACAAGGGTAGACAGGTCATCAGTCTGATTTGGTAAAGCAGTTCTAGATTTTCAAGTGCCCGTCAACCATCTCAGTGGCTCTGTGCTCAGTGACCATAACACAGGAAGGTGGGAGGTTTACCCCTTGGCAAAAGATTGTATCTCAGTAGTAAAACACATGCTTTGCCAGCAGGGGGTCCAGGTTCAATTCTTGGCATCCCTAGTAAGATAGAGGAAGCTTCTTGTCTAGAGTCTAGGAGACCTACTTCCAGTCAGCTGGATGTACTTGGTGTGAGGCAGTTTAACGTCCTCTGTGATCACATCTCTATTACACAATGAGCAAAATCTGTCAGCGCATCCCTGGATCCCACTAGAATCGGCGCTGATTTCTAAGCCTTCTTATGTTGGTGCTGTGCATTTTAAGCCAGGAATTTCTTCCCCACCTCACAACTTCCATAATTGCGTGTGCTCCTGCCATTTCCATGTTTCTTTCCCCACCATCACCCCACCTAAAGCACTCCTGATTGAGCGCATCACCTCAGACTCGTAAGGATCTGCCCAACACATGGCTGTGACAGCATCCTGGCGACCAGGTACCACGTCCCCCAGTTTATAGTTTGTGGCCTGTTTCTTCTGCAGGTTGATTCCTAAAAGGAGAAGGAAAAGAAAGGGGCATTAACACAGGTGGACGGCTAACCCTCCCTGTGCACTATAACCAAAGGGAGTGACGGACTGCACACCAGTCCCTCACAACCTTCAAGTGTAGGTAAGCTTTTTTAAAAACAAGTCTCTATAATTGTGGATTTGACATGCAGAAGTGAACAAGCGACATTTGCAAGAGCCCAATAGCTGCAGAGAAATTCAAGACCCCATTAAAAGTGCACCCCATTAAAACAGCTGAAAAGGTGGCAACCCACCCTGAGTTCCACTACTCTTGGTAGAAAGCCAGCACAACTCAAGTCAGCAAACCCACATTCAACAACAAAGCCTTCTGCTGGGTCTGTCCCCACAGAAAGCCTCCGTAATATCTATCTCCTTTTGCATTTCTATCTCCACTGCATCTAATAAGATAGACCAAGAGCCCTGGTGGATAAGGCAGGAGTCTCAACTTTCCAATCTCACTAACAGTCCCAGGAATCCTCTGGGCACAGCGGCAGATGAGGTCAACTTCCAAACTTGCTGCCTCTCCCCAGCACTAGATAGTCAAAGCTACTCTGCCTCTAAACCTGAAATTTCCACCGAATTCTCATCGCCAGCAGCCACGTCCATGGGGTCGCGAAGAGTCGGGCACGACTTTGCGACTGAACAACCACCACCCAACACCTCGCTAGCCCTCGTGCTTTTATTCCTTCCTCGAGTACGTCTATCCCAACTGCTCTTCTTTGCCCACGACCAAGGCACTCTTCATGTGCTCAGTGGCACTCAGCCCAAGGACCCGACGCGGGTGTGGAAGGCCTGCGGATGGGAGCGAGCGACCCCAACCCCCCCCCCCCCAGAGGCGACGCCTCCTTCGCCTTTTACCTTTCAGGAGGCCCGTTTCGGATCCGACCCACACGTGGTTGCTGCGCGCAGGAGACGCCATGGCGGCCTTCACGCCGGCCGCGGCCCGCCCCGGAAATTGCCTGGGGCGGACGCTTTAGGAAGACACACCAGAACCCGGCCGCGGCACCTGATTGGCCAGCGCGGCTCTCCTCTGCGTCACCTTCATAGTCTTCCGTCTTGAATCCTTCTCCCCGTGCCATAAGGTCCCCTCACGTTGCGGGCCGAAGGAGGAATTCGAGCCAGGGGCTCTTTCGGGAACTTTCTTGCCATCTTACCCCGCCAAGTGCCCCCAGCGAGGGAGGGAGGGAGGGGGCTGTGCAGGTGCTTGGAACTCTGTGTGCCTTGAAACTGCGCAAACATTCAACTGTACACACGCCCTGGGAGCCCGTCATGGACTTCAAACAGGAGCTAGGATTAATATAGTGGAATTCGTGCAAAGGAATCAAAAATCCCTCTGCCAGTTTGCTTGCTGGTTAATCCCTTTGGCACCTCTGACCCGGGCTAACAATGCAACCTAAAGCACGCATGCTCAGTAGTAGTTCCCACTGAGTTCAATGAGAGCCACTACCAAGTCTATTATTTATCGCATTTTTTTCTTGCTCCTCCACCACAAGTTTATTAGAGCATCTTGATTACAATCAATTAAAAAGGCAGTTCCTCATCTCAGGGTTACAATCTAAAAACCCAAGACATGGAAGGGGGCAGGAGGATATGGGTGCAGAAAGGGAGAAAAGCAAGTCATCTTTTAGCATTAAACAATCCCTCCTGCTTTGTCATCTCCGTCTTGTTGAAATGCAAGACTAAAGCTACAATCTTGTACGATCTCACAAACATGTGGTCAACCCACCTCCAGAGATAAATGCTGGACTAGTCTGTCCTTTATTTGAACCACTGGCTCTTCTTAGTGCCGAATCCAATGCCACCTGGTAAGAAATAGGGAGCCCCAAGGTGTGCTTTTCTCAAATGGTGTGACACTTCTTTAACTGCAACCTTTAAGATCTGGGACCTCAATTAAACCAAGGTCTAAAGCAACACTGTTCATACAGATTTAGGGAATACTGGAATTAGTCAAGTTTAAGGCTTGCCTTTTTCGTGAGATCTTCCTTGTGCTCATGAAGTGGTTTCTGCCCATCCTGCTTAAACTGAGCAAGTCAAGCTTTCCTTCAACACTTTTATCTAGACCCCAAATACAGCAAGCAGGAGGGACCACCAGACACCCTTCCCTCAATTCTTCAGGTTGCAGCTTCTGATGTTTCCTGAGCGGCATACCAAAAATAAGACATGGAAATGAAGGATGTTCTGTTTGTTACTTTTTGGAGCTTACAAAGTGTCCAGTCACCAACTCTCAGCCGCACCTACTTTACAAGGTTGTTGTGAAGATAAAATGGAGAGAACTATGTAAACCACTGGGTTCTGTGACCCAGGGAGATGGCATTCAAATACACAAATTCTTCAAGCTGCTCGTGGTTACCTGCATTGAATCCCCTCTGCCATTATAACCTCACAACAGCCCTGCGAGATAGGCTGTCCTGCACAATAAGGGCTGATTCAAGGTTATCCTCGGCTCCACAGCTGAGTGAAGATCTCAGCTAAATAGATGAGAGATGATCTATGCTAGAGAATAACTTTTTCTACTCTCATAGTTAAAATGTCCGTTTGGCCTTAACTGTCCCAGCAACCTTTGGTGAACCTGCAAGGCTGTGATTCTTACCCGTTTAACTGGGTGTACATTCCACTGAACTCAGTGAGGCTTAATACTCAGAATTCACATGTTGCTTTTCGTAATAGTACTCATTAGGTGACTGGTGGAGGAAAGCCCTTATTCTGCGTGAGAAAGGAATCCATAAAACAGATGTTTTAGAATTGTTAGCTGCTTTTTCACTGGCGAAAAGTGGGATATAAATAAATCTGCTTCAGTCCTTTGGGTACCTTTCCGGCAGTAAAATAAATGGTGGTAGTGCTTTCAAGTGTTTGCCTGTTTCTGTTCTCCTGCATCAAAAGCGGGTGAAATAAATGAATACTTCATTCGAGGCTGAGCCGATTTATTTCCAAAGCCTCAAACATCATGAGAATAGAAGATATTTATATTCCACTAACTCTGCCTCCAATTCTACATAGCTGTGTATGGAGGGGCAATCTTTTAGTCCAGGTCTTAGGCAAAGCTCTTTTCCAAAAACATCTCCAGGTAAGACCCAAGATACAAACGGAAGGAATGGATTGAGAGAATAGGAGCAGAGAGGCCTGTGCAGAGGCCAAACAGGGAAAGCAGCAAATACGATGGCGGTAAGGAAGCTGCAATATCCAGCCGAGTAGGTAGACTGGACATTTCCCCATTTCAAGGTTTCCCTTAGTCTCTGCAAAGAAAAAGCCCCCAATAGTTTTTTTTCCCAAGGGAGCTGCGATGCACAAGAAACTTTTCCCCCTCACCTAGTGATAGCAACAGGATAGAAGTCTATCAACAGCCAGCCCTTTGCACGGACTCAGGAACCCTCTGTTCTCAGGGGCTTCGTCCCTCCTTGTTGGTTTCTCCTTCAGTTCCTTAGCCTTTTCTCCTCTTTTCCCCTGGTGACACTAATACCGTGTGTCCCTGTGATATTAAATGGCCAATTAGAAATGGAGACTGACGTCAAGGCTGCCCTGATAGCATCTCGGGGGCCTGGTGGCCTGGAATGAGCTGCACCTGTGGGTCTCCCACCCTCTGCTGCCAGCAGATGCAAGGTCTGTCTGTCTGTCCTCCAGGTCAGGGCAGGCCAGTCTGGGGGCCAAGCCCTTGGTCCCGAGGCAGGCCCCGCCACAGCGTGGCCAGGAAGGGCGGGCAGCGCAAGCTCAGCTGCAGGGCCTGGCAGGCCTTCTGCTCCGGACAGACAGCCCTGAGGCACATCTCCGCCTCCAGGCCCCCTTCAGCCTTGCGGAAGGGCTCTGTCACGTCGACCCGCATGCCGCAGGCATCGTCATTCAGCAGCCTCGTGCCCCGGTTCCCTGGCCGGACCCGCAGGTACTGCTGCAGTGAGGGTGGGGCAGTCAGGAGCAGCCTGTAGGGTGGCGGCAGACCTCCGTCTGGAGGCTGCTCCAGGTTGAGCAGGACAAACGCTTTGGTGAGCCTCTCCCCCTTCTGGCAGCGAAGGCGTAGCATCCAGCAAAATTTGTGCTCCTCACCTGCAAAGGAACAGAGATGGGTAGGCAAAGCTACTCTGCGACAGGCTGCAGCAGCAGGCAGGAACTTGCAGGAGTTTGGGGAATCAACTGCTCCCCTCAAGGCCAGGGTCCACCGGGGTCCAGCCCTTTCCCTAGTGGGCAGAAGTCAGCTAAACCTAAGGCAGGTTTAGGTTCAATCAATAGAAATCATAAAGGGGAAAAACATAAAAGGCAGAATAAAAAAATAATAGAGGTGTATTGGACCCTTTTTTAACCTAAGGCCTGCAAAGGCTCAAAGACTCTCTGAGACCACATTCTAGCAGTGAGCAGGGCCAAGAGCAAAACAGGACAAAGGAAAGGGGGACTGGGGACAAATGCCCAAGTTACGGCCTGTCTTAGCTCAAAGCTCCCAGGACCAGTAACTTGGCCTTTGGAGAGGCGTTTGAGCCCTTTCAGAGAAAGCAAGCTTTTCTGTCTATGAGCCCCATTCAATTCTGCTGCTCAGGAGATTCCTGGATCCAGAATTCTTTAATTCTAAGGGATTGTCTTTCACTCTGGGACTTAGGTGGATCCTGGGGTTCTAGTGAAAAGCATCCAGTAAGTAGATCCTGCGGGTCTGAAGGCTGCCCCCTTGCACGGCGGTGCTCCATCAGTACACACCTCATCCTTGAAGGAGCCGAGAACCAGCAGCCTAGGAGCTCCCGGGACACAGCAGAGCCCCACTGGCGTTGCCGGCTGTTGCTCTGGGAGCTCCCTCGCGCAAACCGCCCCTGCCACCTGCCTCAGTGAACCTCCCTCCTCGGGGGCACTGGAGATGCTCCTGTTGGCCCTCTTCCCCGCTCGCTGTGCAACAGCAGAAGCTGGGGCAGCTGCGCTCTCTCTCATCACCAGCACGAATGGGAGCCGACGGGCAAGCAACTCGCCTTGGCTGCAGGGAGCCACTCCGGGGTGGCTGCCGGCAGACCCCTGGCGATGCCTACCTGGACGTCAGCCCCACACGCAAAGGCGGAGACTGCGGGCCCCTCCCCGCGGCCACCCGATTGGCTACAGCGAGCCTCCGGGCCGGTGGGTACGTCCTCCCCTACCTTCCGTGCCTTCGTTGAGCTTCAGCGAGGCTGTGGTCTGGGTGCCGGCCATCTGGCGCATCGCCTGGGCAGCACACCGCAGCATGCAGGGGCTGAGCCGGGGCACTGGGCGCTGCTGCTCCTCCTCTGGGTCCGCCGGGCTCTCATCCGGCGGGCACAGATCCCACGGGCGGGAGGTCGGGGGCTCTGTCGCGGGTGCCTCGCCAGCCAGCCAGGCTGGAGCGGCAGCCGCCAGCGCCAGCAGCAGGCCCAGCCAACCGCAACCCATTGCCAGCCGTGGGGGCAGATGCCGCTGCGTGTCCACGCATGGGACACTGGAGGGAGGCGGGTGGGCTGTGGCGAGATCCGGCTGCCTGGACAGGCCCGGCCTTGTATGTGCTGATCCTGCCCGCGTTCCCTTGCCCAGCCAGCTGCTGGACGGGTGCCTGGAGGGGCCCGGGTGCCAAAGGACGCTTTTAGAGAAGAAAGGCAGTGACGGTACGCGCGTTGGGGGGCTGGCTTACATAATGGGCAACTTGCAGGGCCTTCTCAAGGCCAGGGGAGTGACCCAGCTCCTCCTGCAGCTTAACCCCTTCCTGTATCCGGACACGCAGGGGCTGCGGCGCCTGCTGGGGGAACTGTCAGGATGGTGAGCAGCAGCCCTGGCTGGGCCTCTTGGCCCTCGCCTTCCTCTGCCGCTGGACCTAGCGGGGCCTCCCCTCCTGCAGCAAGACAGAGGCAGCCTCCCGCTCCTTGCTGGGCACTTGCCAAGGCTTGGGGTGGGGTGCAGCCCTGCAGTCCCTCTTGCTGCAGAAGCTGCCCCCTCCCTCGGACTGGGAATGTCAGCAGGGCCAGAAGGAACTGCGAAGCCTTGAGGCTTGCTACACCTGTAATATTTTGGACAGGCGCTGAGAGATGTGGCACGAACACAGCTCAGGAAGCAGAGTCTGCAGTCATCCCCCAGAGTTCTCTTTCCAGAACCCAAGAGGGGAGCAGGTGTTGGGGGTTTGAGTGCCAGTGGGGAACCATTCACTGCACAAACTGCCTCAGAAAGTGGGAAGCCCCCAACTCTCTGAAGGACTTGAAAGAGTGCATCCACCGAAGTCCCAAGGCAGCAGGCGGAAATGAGCTCTGCCAATTGTTTGGCTGTTTAACGGAGGTCCCGCTTGTGAAATTGTTCTTTCCTGAAGCCTGCTTTCAGCCAGCTTCAAAGTTGGTTTTGCCCACCCCCATCCCAGCAGTGTCAAGAAAGCAATTTGGGGATAAACCCTTTTGAAATGCAAGTGCTGCCCAAATGAGGAAAGGAAGATGGCATGAACCTGCACCACGAAGATGCAAAAATGCATTTTGGGGGGCCCTATTATGAGCCAGGTCAGCAACAAAAGTTGTTTAAACTGACAAGAAGCCACAATTTAGTCAGCTAGGGAGGCAGTTGGACCATAGGATGATAATGGAATTAAAAGTGTACTAAAGATGAGAATGTAGAGAGGCCAAGTTTGTTTCATGTTTTCCTGGCAGATACAGGATGGATACCTGAAAAGTGATGTTTCCAGGAAGACACTCAGGAACCAACGTAAAAGATGGTGACCACCTTATTGAACTCGAAACCAATAAACCACCAAGGCTACTTAAATATGTAATAGCGGATGAAAACGTGTAACATGCTGCAAAGATGCACTGGACTGGAGAAAGGCTGTTGCGCCAGTTTTTAGCAAGTTTATCCAGGCTGGTCGATTCGAAACATGTTCCATGTCAAATGGCTCCAAACATTACTAAAGATCAAATTAGAAAGCATAGAGGACAAGGCCTGCCGATTTGAAAGGAGCAAGCAGGCAAGTTGTACCCAGAATGCTTTAGCTTAGAAATGAGGCTATTAAAGCAAGCCATGATGGAAGTGAACAAAATTACACATGGATAGTAAGAGGGCATTAAGATGCTCTTCTCCCTTTCATAATGATGGAGCATGTAGGGGTCATTCACAGGAAGCCGGCTGGTGGGAAATTCAGGACACAGCCCAAGTTTAAGTATGGAGTTCCCTTCCACAAGATGGAGCGATGGCTGCCAATTTGGATTGCTCTGGGATTGGAGAAATTCATGGAAAGGCGACCAGTATCTTATGCCGCTTCTATGGTGGTTGCTGGGGAACATGGGTGGAAAGCAGGTGTTGACCTCATCCTGCTTGCAAGATTCCCGCACAGCAAGCTGGTTGGCCATTGTGTGAACAGAAAGCTGGACTGGTCTGATCCTGCAATGGCTCTTCTTAACCATGCAGGATTCCCATCGTAGTGATAAGCCTGACAAGGTTATTTAACGGAGGAAAAGTGACCCTGTTTAATAAAACTGCAAGAAAATGTATATTCACTTAAGGGATTTTCAGAATGTTGACAGTCAAAGGGAACTGACTTCCAACCACTTTTTATTAAACATTCTCAATGTTTCTGAACGAGTTTGAAAATGGTATTTCTGGTGAAAGATTTGGACCGCTTTACAAAGGTTCAAAGCTTCATGTAGCATTTATATCTTTGAGGAATCAGTCCCAAATTCCACTACCATGGAATGCTTAAAAAGTTATCTTAGTTCTCAAGTACTGACGAAGGTCAGTAAATAGCATTTTCACGTCTAAAGTCTGCCTCATGTTTGTTGTATAATAATCCTGGAGCTCGGAGGAATCTGAGGATTCTCTTCTTCCACATGATGTTCTAGACTTCAGGGCTATGAACTCTCCTTCCAAAGGAATGGAAGGGCCAAAATAGCCAACCATGCTGATAGCTTGCTGATAACAGGTGTCGGCAGCTGTTGTTTACCTGCGTATGGAGGGGGAGAGGAAGAAAAGTCCAAGGAAGATAAGCTTCCGGAGATAATCCGGACTAGATTTACCCAGCCTGCTGCCCTTCTGATCCAGAGGTGCTGAGCTTTTCTGTCCAAAGGTCAAATTCCTTCTTGGAGTTCTTGGTGGCAGGCGAGGCAGAAGCGATAGGGTCAGGGCTAAAGATGCAAGCATGCTTTAACTTGCCACATCAACATTTTCCAGGGGACAAAGGCTGCCCAAAAGCCAACACAGGACAGGCGGTCAGAAGCAGGAGGTTGTAACTGCCTGGGGGTTCCCAACAGGCCTGTGGCTCTGCTCCTGATCCCATCAGACGGTTCCTTCTGGAACGGAGGCGCCTCCTTTCGCTCTGCTGGCCACCAGTGGGTTCAGCCTTCACAGGTTCTGGTGGCCAAGCAGGCTGTAAGACACGGCAGGAACTCTTCAGTGGAACTTGCCTGTGTTCCGCGCTATCCTCCCTCAGCCTAGGATGCTCAGCTTTCCAGTACGACTCTCACCTGCTGGATCCAGAGGGCCTTGCACTGGTCCAAACAGGAGTGCTGTGTGATCATTGAAGGGAACAGCAGAAACCTCGCACGATCCGTTTTCACTTTTAAAACAGGGGGGAAAAATCAGCATAGTAAGCTTTCCTGGCTTTTGGCAGTGGGGGGGAAAACCCTCCAAATTTTATTTATCTAATTTGTACCTTGCCTTTCCAGCAGGAAAATGTTACTCAAAACATTTAAGAGTCAGAAGGCCAAGATATTAAAATAGAAGCTTGGTTACAAGGGTTTAATTCAATGCATCAAAATAGTTAAAAGCTGCAATACATTTAAGAAAACAGACTTTGTAACAATATTATTAGAGACTTCTATTTCATGCTAAAGTTAGACATTAAATTGTTTTGATAAATTAATGTGATTAAACCTTAACTGAGAACTGAAGGATTTAGCTGTGGCTAGAGATAGAAATGTTTGATTTCTCCTGAACAGGTTATATGTTAAAATTATGTGTTAGATTTCTGTAGTATCTTTTGTTATCTCTTTTCTTCTTCCTACTTTTTCCTTTCCTTATGTTTATCTTTTTTGTGAAAATGAAAAAAAAAATAGTTTTAGTACACACACACACACGGGCAGTGCCTGGATTAGGAGCAACCAAAATGCCACAGACTTTTGTATCTTGTTGGCATCATGAAATGAAGCATCCAACTCGTCTCTCGTCCAGACCCATTTTGCTGCCTCAGAGGGACCACTCAGTCACAGAGATCAGACTGGGGCGGTAAAAGTCTCATCACAGGAGCCGGTCTGGACAGGAGATGAGGGGCATGCGTCCACACTGGCCAGAGCAGCCGTTGCGTTCTTAGGAGGGCAAATTCTCACCTCTGCTCAGGGAGCTGTTCAAATTTCTGTCTTGCTCCGGCCGTTCAATCGCCTGCAGAAGGTGGGCAGGAATCGACAACAGAGGAAAGGTCAGCCAAGGTTCATTCACAGCCTGGCACACAGAATCCCGCCTACACTACCCGGCAAATTAGCAGTTTTTCAGCTGTTCCAATGTTTTCACGGCTTCATATGAAATCAAAGTGAGCTAGTTAGACTCATCATTAAAACTGCATCTGCTCCTCTCCCCCCCCACACACAACAAAGATGGTGAGAGGCTTTGGGGGCGTTTGTGAGGGCAGTGGGGGCTTGAAAGACAGTGCAAAAAGGAACCAGGTGGCACTGTGTAATTCAAGTCCCTGGTTGTGCATCACGAAAAGCTGTGCCTGGTTCCACCTCTGGCATTGAGCAAGGGCTGGAAAAATTCCTGCCAAAGGCCCGGGAGAGTTTCTTAGTCAAACTGAGTTAGTTCAGGTCAAGCAAGGCAGCTGTTGATGCTTTGGGCGAAAGGGGTTAGTCTTTTCTGGGTATGTTAAGCAAGCTGGAGTTGGCAGCATATATGAGACCTTCCACATGGCAAACAAGTTGGCCACACACAGTCCTGGACACTTCTTACCGGTCAAGTCTTTCTTGCAAGCGGAAGCTCGGCATTCACAGCTCACCGTCCTGCAGGGAGGAGAGTTTTAAGAATTAAATAAAAAGGACAAACTGAAGTTCTGGCAAGAAGTTCCCTCATTGCTACAAGTTTAGAATGCAAGTAAGAATCCAGCACTGGGGCATGACATTCTCCCAGAGAACTGGCAGAGTTCAGACTTATACTGTTTTTTCCTAGAGCCGACTTGGAATTTTCAGCTAGGGATTCTTTTTAAATAAAGAAAACGGTTCTCCCAGACCTTCTACACAAAACTGTTCCTGGTTAAAACCCCTTCCGTCAGCAGCATTCACTTCTGCAGTGAAATTGCAGCTAGCATTTCTCAACTTCATTCCCGGGGCAAAAGCGGCCCAGCACCCTAAACACTGGGCCACACTGCTTCAATTTTATATGCTGGTATTTCTTTCTGCCCAGCCCTAGTATATACCCAACCTGGAATGAGGTTACTCAGACAGATCAGTGTGCTTTATACGCATTTTTGCTCCAGCAACATGAAGGTTTAGTTGGCGCCAAGAGCAGAAGCAGAGGGAGGGGCAGGCAAGTATTTGGGTCGAAAACTGGATGCAGCACAGCGCTCCCCACCCCCCGGGAAAGCTTTGCTCCCAGCTGATTCTCAGATTCCGCTTCTCAACACCGACATTCAGCCGAACGAGATTCCAGAAGAGTTCATCATGCCAGTGGGAGCTGCGGCACGGCACCTCAGGGCCCAAAGAAAGAAGCAAGGAAAGTTTACAACTATAGGCAAACTCACCCTTCTCCCTCCGAACAGCCGGGCACAAGTTTGTCTCACTTTCCTCAGAAAGATACTTCAGCAACTGGTTGAGGAAATAAAGATTTGGTAGTCGTCAGAACACAAAACATGGAAAAGTTGTAGCTTTCTCGTCCCTTCTGGGAGACACTGGGATCAGACCCAGCACCTCCTGCAGTGGCTGTACCGCTCCGGTATAGCCCTCCCTCGCTTGACTCAAGTCCCATCAGACTGTTCCTTCAGGAGCAAAGGCTTCCTCCTCTCCCTCTGCCGGCCCCAGTGGGTTCAACCTTTGCAGGTTCTGGGGCCAGGACAGAGGGTAAGATGCAACGGGGTTTCATCATCGGGACCGAGGCCAATGTTCCTCCAACCTGACAGCCCTCCAGACGTGCTGGCCTTCAAGTCCCATCCTTCCCAGGCAGCTGTGGGCCAACACATCTGGAGGGGCATTCAAAGTGTGGGGACGCCCTTGCAGGCTCAGGACACATTTCTACCCCACCTGTCAGGCCAAAGTCTCCCTGGGTGGTCCACAAAGCAAGGAGGCGAAGGACAGGGGAACCTCTAACAAGGGAAACAGCACTGCCCGAAAAGCAAAAGCCAGACACTCTTGGCCGGGCCCATCTCGTTTCCCTAGAAGGGAAAAGAGGGCATGGAAGCAGGTAAGGCCAGGAGATGCTTTTGAAGAATCCTGCACAGGAACTGGTCTTGCGCTAAATGACCCACTGATTTGGGTGAGTTTCTGGAACAAGATTGCTGCCTTTTTGTGCAAAAGGGCATCAAGAATTTTATAAAGTGGAGGGTAAAGAATGAGAAGTAGCCATGTCCGCACTCACCATGTCTGGCCTTCAGAATATCCCCTGCAAAGGAAATAAAAGGGGGTTCAGTCAGTCAGAGCAAGATCAGAACAGAGGGAGCACTGCTGTGTGCGGAAGGAAAGAGCAGTTTGATCAGGGCTTTGGTAACTCCTGCCATGAGACTTTGTGTCGTCCATCCACAGTCGTCATCATCTCAAACTGGAAAGCCAAGCACTGAAGGTCGGGGTCTTAGCAGTCCAAGCTTTCAGAAGATAGAACCCCCCCCCCACACACCCCCAAGTGCAGCCTCAATTGCTGAAGTCCACAACCTTACCTCTACGGGACTTCGCAAAGCGCCGGTCCTCATGAAGGAAGGAGCAACCTGAAATTAAGGAAACGGAAATGATTTCATGCGCCCAGCTCAACTCTTCCCCCCTCGAACAGGAATGCTTTGTGTTCTCAGACAAAAAGTGGACATCACCAGAAATCAGATATATGCTTGTCTGTTTCTATTCATCACTGAACACAAGAGAGAGGCAGGGGTCAAGCCCAGAAACAGTAACTTGCTGGCTGGGAGTTCTCACTAATTGCAGCAAGTCTGGCAAGGCCTCAAGGAAAGGCTGAAAGCCAAGCCTCGATCATCTGGAAAACCCATGGACCTCCAGACACCATTGACTCTAACTCCCATCAGCCTCAGGCAGGAGAGCCAACAGTCGATGGGGGACAGGAGTCCTGCTTTTTCTCCACCCTTATCAGTACAATTTATTTATTTCTATGCCAACCCAAAGCTGAGGTTCAGCTTGTCACATGCTCTCGATGTTTTGCAGAGCAACCAATGGAGATGCTAGCTGAGGCTGATGGGACTTGTGGTCTGGAACATCAGCAGTGCACTAGGTGGTAGAAGACTGATGCAGGGAATGATGGCCCAAGATGGAAAAACCAACTGAACAAGTGAAGTGACTGTTCTCTTACTGTCTCTTATGTCCGTAAGAGACATCGGGAAGCAAAGCACCCGGAGGAGGGCCTTCTCTGCGGTGGCGCCCCATCTGTGGAACGTGCTCCCCAGAGAGGTTCGCCTGGTGCCGTCGTTATTTGTTTTTCAGAGCCAGGCCAAGTCCTTTTTATTCAAACAATATTTTAACAATGTTTGATATGTATGTGTTTTAATTGTGCAGCCAGGGTGTTTTCCAGGTTTTAATTGTATTATATTTATATATTTCTGTGAGCCGTCCCGAGGCTATATAACAAGGGGACAGCATACAAAAACTTTAAATAAATAAGTAACAATCGTGGTCCCCCATTACATGATCAAGCTAAGGCGGCATCTACCCTAGAGTACCCCAACGATGAGATCAAGGGCTGACCGGGAAAAACACCGAGCCTAGAAGCTGAAGTGGGGAGAAACAGCAAGTGTGTAGAAGTCCAGCAGTAGTAGTAGATAAAGAGTTAAGGCTAGAAAGTGTATTGATTTCTTTTTCATGAAGGAGCAGTTTGTGGAATGCCCAACGGATGCAACACTAGGGAGCCCTGATCTAGCAGATGTGCCCTGGGAGTTCTGCACCGCCATAATCAGAAGAGACTAAATACTCACCTCAACAGACACATCCTGGACAACTCCATCACCTGCAAAATGGAAAAGGGCACATAAACACATCCTCTAATTACAGTGTCTTTAGTTATTAAGGAGGCCATGCAGGTATTGAAATGGGGGGGGGGTGTCATGCTACTCAACCCTACTCCAAAGATTTTGCTACCGCAGTTCGGCAAAAGCTCCCTCATCTTTTCAGAAAAGCCTGGAGGCTAGTGCTACTCAGAATCTGGTAAAGGGTTTCTCCACGGAAGCTTCAGAAAGAGAGAGTTCCCGCAGCTCATCCCCGTAGCACAAATCCCATCCCCCCACAATGTACCCCCAGAAGGGGCTGTCTAGAAGGCCGGACTTCACAGCCTACTTCATACAGGAGTATGAAGGAGCCAGGTGCATGCAAACAGCCATTTTCAGTATTCTGACCATGGCTGTGGGTTGTCACATCATCTGAACCAGATGGGCGTGGGCTGTGCCGAGGTTAAGCAGCCACTGCACAACTCATGGATTCTTTTAGGATCCTGGGCAAGTTTTTCAGTCATAACCCAACTTTGTGGGGCTAGAACACATACAAGGGTCATGTGTAATGCTCTGGGCTACTTAGAGAAAAGCATGGGGTGTTACTGTAACCCAAAATAAACAAACAAGCACACCTGTAGATCAGACTCCGATACTACAGAAAGACCCACTTATAACATTTTAGTTTGTTAAGTACAAGTTATTGAAGACTACATTAATTACCAGTTTCCACCAATGATCTGTTTTCATATCTCCCCTGCCTATACTGATTAACCCAAGTAAGTCTATAAAATAGTTACCATTAGGAAAAAAATAAAGCCATCTTCTCAGCTTGAAGGTAACCAAGTTCAAGAAGACACAGCTATCTTGTGCTCCGATTTCATCGACACAAATCTGGAGTGATCCATGTACAACTGCCATGAGGCGCCAAAAATCCCTCTGCAAGATAGACAGGATCCTGTGGCATGATTTCACCCATTGCTGAAAAGGTAAGATTCCAGAAGGTTAAGCTGAGCCAGTAAGAGAAGTAATCTGCCAGGACTTAAGATACTTCCATTATTCTTTTGGCTAGTATAGTTTTGACTACCAACCTCAGAAATAATTTTTGCTACCCAGACCTGAAACACTAAACCTGGCCGCTCTAACCAAACTAGACAACCTATGGAACTGGGGTCCATTTCATTAGAATCATGACTCGTATCCAAGATTGCAGAAGTTACCTGAAGATTTGCAAACATGGATGTTTAAGGCACGAGACAACAATCATTACACCAATACCAAGCACTCTTTTTTAATACCAGAAGACACTGCGGTGGATGAACAAGACACCTCTCTCAAGGAATTACAATGACTGCAGATTCTCCAACATCCTTTTAATGAACAATTACGGGGGTGAAATAACAAGCATTCAAATTGCACAGAATTCTTGTCAAGACGACTGTCTTCTGCTCCATGAGTCAAGCTGGAGCTTGCAATTTTTTTGGAAAAAAGACTTCCCATGCACCAGAAACTTGACACCCAACCCAACAAGCTAGAAAGATGAGGTAACAGTTCAGGTAAGTATCTCACCTGTAAAGAAAAAGGCAGGCATCTGGCAGATCTGGAGAAAAAGTTAGAACAGTCATCAGTAACCAGAGCTTGAATGTAAAAGCATTCGACGAAATACAGAAGGCAGGAATTTTCTCAGAAACTAATGGACGTCCACACAGAACTTTTCAGTACAGGTCTGTGTAAAGTTTCATCATAGAAAGACTAGTTTCAAAATCCTATCCAAAATAGCAAGGACCCAATGCTCTCCCCATCTATGGCTAGAGAACTAAAAGCAATGTTTAAAAAATACAGAGACCCACTATGGGAGACCTCATATAAGGAAAAAAGGTAGCACACAAATTTGTCTGCAGCATTACAAAGAGTAGAGAAGGGACAAGTGGCAAGCGAGTATAAATTACACAAATTAGTGCTGTCCAGATGTTTTAGGATTCCACCTTCCTTCAGCTCCAGCCATAAGCAGAGCCAAGAATGCTGTGGGTTGTAGTTTAAAACTTCTGGAATGTTCCAGGTTGGGGAAAACGGTTGTAGAAAAAGGCCTAGGTAAGGAGATCTGATCTGCAGAAACTTTTAAAATTAAGAGATTGCCACACAAATGCTTGGATGTTAAATACCCCCCGAGTTTAATGAGCGATTCCCAGGGAAAATGGACACATTGTATTGCAAGGCTGCAACCCTCTGGACACATAATCACTGAACACAAATAGCTTCAGTTACTTATTTCATTCATTTATGCACTACTCAATAGTCTAGTCCCTCTTAAAAGTCCCAACACCTTCATTTATTCGAATTTAACGAGCCTTTTTGCAGAATATAAGCACATGCGCAGTGGCTGTCCCCTGCCTGCTTGCTCGGGAGTAGCGCCAGGGCGCGCCGGGCCGAGGCGTGCGGCCCTCGTCCTCCGCAGGGCGCCCGCTTTCGGCAGGCGGAAGGCTCTCCCCCCTTTCCGGGCCTGGGAGCCCCGGAGCTCAGCAATATCCCCGGGGGCAGGAGGAGCCAGCGGTACCGAGGAGGCCCCGCCGGCCTTGCGAGGCCCGGCGACCCTGCAGGCCGCGGATGGCCGCGGATGGCGACCCTTCCCCCGCTTACCTGCCACCGCGACGGGTCCGCTAAGAAAAGAAATAGGAGTTGCCCGCCAAAGGGTTAAATACTTAGCGGCGTGGTGCATGACGGGAAACCGTCTCTTTCCCCCGCCCCTTTCCTAACGGCCTCCGTTCCTTCCGCCATACAATGAGCTCGGAGGGAGAGCGCATGCGCCCTTCCTTACCAACCTCCGGGAAGGAACGTGACCATAGAGATAGACAGTCTTAGGTACTCACCTTATGATATTGCATACTATTTGAGAGATTCCACTTTATATAATTGGCTTTTCATAGTTGGTCCGGAGTTACCTGTGAGAGTCCTACTAATAAAATGCTTCAAATTAAAAACTTTTTCTTTATAGGGAGCTGCGAGGACAGTGCTACATGCGTACCCTAGAAATGGCCACCAGCGGCCATTTCATATCTCCATAATGTCGGGATTCCTGTGTTAGCGGAAGTTCAGCCTACTTTTTAGAGTTAGTATCTCTATGGTATACTGCCGGTAGGCAGGAGCGAGGGAAAAAAAGGCGCGGGCGGGTCGGGCCGCGCAAGCGCAATGGCGTAAGTGCCAAAGGACGGCGCATGCGCATTGAAGTGGCTCGCTGGAGGGAAACTACTGAGGAATCTAACTTTTTTCTTTTAGCATTATTTCTACTCACTGGCGGAGTCCGTCATAACAATAGTTATGCATCCGTTATAGAGTAGACCTCGCCCTGTTACCATAAGCTCAGAAGCTTATGAAGCACTAGGAATGCCAGTGCATTTGAACATGTGCAGAGTGCTCCACTGAACATAGATGCAAGAGAACTCGATGTGCTGTTCTTCCTCACTGAAGATTTTTGAGGGATTTGACCAGAGGCGCCTTCAGCGCAGTGTGTGTCTGTTGGGCAACTTGTGGACTTCCAGATGCTTTGAAGAATATGAGCCCTGTTGCCTTTGTAGCCAGCCGCTGGAAAGTCTTTCTCAGGAAGGATCTTATTCTTCCATCTTACCTCGTGCATGATCCTGTCTGAGGATCCCTTTGTCAAGTAGAGGAACAGCAAAGTTGGTGGATGCGTAGCCACATGTCCGGGAAACAGGGAAAAGTTGTCCATCCTGGTGCATGGGACTCCAGCATTTTAACACATCTCTGCTGCACCCAGTGAACAAGCATAGACGTGGCAGATTCTTTTCTAAAAATCAAGATTATTGAAACCGCAAGCAAAAAAACACACTTGGATCAACATCACCCAATGCTTCGTGAATAGGGCCAAATGAGAAGCTCACAACAGGTTGCGACATTAAAAACAACCAGGAAATTTCAGGACTATCTCACCTAAATGAAAAGAAGCCGCAATATAAAGGGCATACGGAGAGCATTTAAAGCTTTGAGCCGCGCTTTACGGACACTCCCGTTCCAGTCGTGTTGGAGAGATTATGGAACCGTAGGAACATTTGATCTGCGCGCAGGGTGTTACTCCTGAAATTAGTGCCTCCTGAACGGCAGTTCTTGGCTTTATGACGTCTGCGATAGCAGAAGTCACTGCCCCGTTTTCTTCTCGCTCTCGTATCCACAGCAGACAATGTACGGGGCAACTTACGCATCACTTGTACATGGCTGCACCTTCGTATGTTGAGAGCAGCGAGAGAAACTCAGTTCGGCATTTTGCAGGGCCGGATCACCAAAATACAAGCAACTGCTTTCTCAGAAAGTTGGAATAATTCTGCATCAGGGTAGAACAGAGGACCATAACCCTCCAAGAGAGCAGAGGACATTCTAGAATACGTAGGGGTCATTTGTGGGGCATTATTCAGAGACCGCATCCCAAAAAGCAGAGGCATCACCCTGCCGACCAAAGCGCGTATAGTCAAGGCGATGGTTTTCCCACTTGCAATGTACGGCTGTGAAAGCTGGACTTGAGGAAGGCTGAGCGCCGAAGGATTGAGGCCTTTGAACTGTGGTGCTGGAGGAGACTCTGAGAGTCCCTTGGACCGCAAGCCGATTAAACAGGTCAGTCCTAGCGGAGATCAACCCTGACTGCTCTTTACAAGGCCAGATCCTGAAGATGAAACTCAAATACTTTGACCACCTGATGAGAAGGAAGGACTTCCTGGAGAAGAGCCTGATGCTGGGAAGAACTGATGGCAAAAGGAGGCGGCAGAGGATGAGGTGGCTGGATGGGGTCACTGGAGCAGTGGGAGTGGGCTTGGGTGGGCTCCGGGGGATGGTGGAGGACAGGAAGGCCTGGAGGAATGTTGTCTATGGGGTCGGGCACTAACATAATTCAGGGACTCCACTCCAGATCCAATTATACTAATCAAAGCAGGGCCACTCAATCAGGGAAGGATCGCCTAGATTTTAGCAGGCACTGGAAACACTGACATGGACGCCTCCCTGACGCCCATGGGCAGGAAAATCCACAGAAAAGGGGGCCAAAGCACTGAAGGCTCCGCTGTGAGAAAACGCCGGACAGACTTCAGGTCCACACAGAACCACCAGGGGTCCCTCGTCCGATGCCTCCGATGGCCAGGCAAGCTGACAGGGCACTGCCCCAGTATTCCCAGTCTCGGGTTTTAGAGCTGCCAATCCAGGTTTCAAGCCTTGAACCTGGCCTAGCAGTGAGCAAGCAGCCAAGGGACCTCTCAGCAAAGCAGCTGCCTGTCGGGAGGGGCTGCTCTCGAGCAGGTGCGCACGCAGCTGTCTTCGCAGGAAACATCTGGGACCTCTACTGGCGGGCAGCGAGTTGACACGGCTGCGAGGCATGCTGGGAAAAAAGGTGGGCTTATGCAAATACCAGGCCAATCGCTCTCCGAACACGGACACTTGAGCAGGGAGAAATTGGCAAGATGATGCGAACACACAATTTTGGAAATCAAATTGCTCATTAAGGTGCCCGCTTACCTGGGTGAAGGAAACGCGAATGTTCCAGGAGGACATTCTCTGGAACTTCCACATTGCTGAGCTGGACCCAGTGGCTGAGTTGTCCGAACGTTAATTTGCTCTCTGTGGTCTGATATGCCACTGGAAAAGAAATCGACGCGGCCTCGTCCAGCGACCGGCATCGCTTCTCGGCCTTTTGGCTAAGATCAAGTGTAGTATCTGTTCTTATCAGTTTAATATCTGATATGTCCTCTATTTGAGGACTACATATTAAATGGATTTTTGGCGCTGGGAGATGGAATAGGGGCTTGCTCCATCCACTCCAAGCATCGACCTGGTATTGCAGTACCTCCAGGAACGGTGCACCTCCCCTCGGGGGAATCTCTCTGGTTCAAAGACAGATCTGACAAAGATGATTACAACAATACATTATTTTACTTTCATTGCAGGAAATTATTTTGTTAGACTATCACTTATCACAATTCTATATAAAATGGGCACAGCCTTCTCTGGGTTTTTGGAGAAGTGCTTGTAACCCAAATAGCGATGAAAATTAGCCTCCAAATCTCCTGTCCATTTTCTGCTTCCAGTTCTCTGCCTTTTGAGCACAACTTTTCTCGAAGTTCTGGGTTTGCTGAAGTTCCCCCCACAAGTAGGGAAGGGTGACCTGTTCAATTTCAGGTGGTGTTTTACGTTCGATGCGTTTGAAACATGGTGCTGGGAGAGCGCTTGCGAATATCCTGGCCCGGTAAAAAGAGGAACGAGGGGGTCCTAGATCCAATCAAGCCAAAGCTTTCCCTAGAAGCGAAAGGATGGGACCGAAGCTGCCGTACTTTCAGAGACAGCACCTGGAAAATTGTATTTATGTATGTAATTACAACTGTTATATCCCTCCCTTCACCATGTTTCAGGATAGTAATACAATAAAATGTATTATTTTATGGAAAAGACCATCATGCTGTGAAGTGGATGGCAGAAGAGGAAGACCAACCAAAAGCAGCCTTCCCCAACCAGCTGGCCTGCAGAGGCATGTGGACTACAACTCCCAGAATTCCTATCCAGCAGGGCCACTGACAGGGAAATCTGGGTGCTGCAGTCCAAATATGCCTGGACGGCACAAGGTTGGGGAAGGCTGCCATAGCGGAAGCAGCACAGCTTCGACTTTCAAGAACCGAGCAGAATGTTTTGGAAGCGGTTTATTCATGGGGACACCACGAGTCGGAGACGGCCTGTCAGCACATAGCACCCTGATTTACTTCCAAATGAAATGCATTCAACCTGTGTTCACTCTTAGAGGGGAAATTATACTTACTATGCATCGCTTCTCCTCTTGTGGATTCCTCCGTTTTTTCTGTTCTGACCCTTTAGAAAAGGGTTTAGACATTAAAAAGAGAAACCACCAGGAAATTGGAACTACCAGGTTCTGCTGAAAATAATCTCGTCGGTGTAGCCTATTCCATTCTGCATGGCTGCTGGGATAGAATATAAACCAAGGACCATTTCAGGACTATCTCACCTAAATGAAAAGAAGCCGCAATATAAAGGGCATACGGAGAGCATTTAAAGCTTTGAGCTGCGCTTTACGGACACTCCCGTTCCAGTCGTGTTGGAGAGATTATGGAACCGTAGGAACATTTGATCTGCGCGCAGGGTGTTACTCCTGAAATTAGTGCCTCCTGAACGGCAGTTCTTGGCTTTATGACGTCTGCGATAGCAGAAGTCACTGCCCCGTTTTCTTCTCGCTCTCGTATCCACAGCAGACAATGTACGGGGCAACTTACGCATCACTTGTACATGGCTGCACCTTCGTATGTTGAGAGCAGCGAGAGAAACTCAGTTCGGCATTTTGCAGGGCCGGATCACCAAAATACAAGCAACTGCTTTCTCAGAAAGTTGGAATAATTCTGCATCAGGGTAGAACAGAGGACCATAAGCCTCCGAGAGAGCAGAGGACATTCTAGAATACGTAGGGGTCATTTGTGGGGCATTATTCAGAGACCGCATCCCAAAAAGCAGAGGCATCACCCTGCCGACCAAAGTGCGTATAGTCAAGGCGATGGTTTTCCCACTTGCAATGTACGGCTGTGAAAGCTGGACCTGAGGAAGGCTGAGCGCCGAAGGATTGAGGCCTTTGAATTGTGGTGCTGGAGGAGACGCCTGCGAGTCCCTTGGACTGCGAGGTGATTAAACCAGTCAGTCCTAGAGGAGATCAACCCTGACTGCTCTTTAGAAGGCCAGATCCTGAAGATGAAACTCAAATACTTTGGCCACCTGATGAGAAGGAGGGACTCCCTGGAGAAGAGCCTAATGCTGGGAACAGTAGATGGCAAAAGAAGAAGGGGACGGCAGAGGATGCGGTGGCTGGATGGGGTCACTGAAGCAGTGGGAGTGGGCTTGGGTGGGCTCCGGGGGATGGTGGAGGACAGGAAGGCCTGGAGGAATGTTGTCTATGGGGTCGGGCACTAACATAATTCAGGACTCCACTCCAGATCCAATTATACTAATCAAAGCAGGGCCACTCAATCAGGGAAGGATCGCCTGAATTTCAGCAGGCACTGGAAACACTGACATGGACGCCTCCCTGACGCCCATGGGCAGGAAAATCCACAGAAAAGGGGGCCAAAGCACTGAAGGCTCCGCTGTGAGAAAACGCCGGACAGACTTCAGGTCCACACAGAACCACCAGGGGTCCCTTGTCCGATGCCTCCGATGGCCAGGCAAGCTGACAGGGCACTGCCCCAGTATTCCCAGTCTCGGGTTTTAGAGCTGCCAATCCAGGTTTCAAGCCTTGAACCTGGCCTAGCAGTGAGCAAGCAGCCAAGGGACCTCTCGGCAAAGCAGCTGCCTGTCGGGAGGGGCTGCTCTCGAGCAGGTGCGCACGCAGCTGTCTTCGCAGGAAACATCTGGGACCTCTACTGGCGGGCAGCGAGTTGACACGGCTGCGAGGCATGCTGGGAAAAAAGCTGGGCTTATGCAAATACCAGACCAATCGCTCTCCGAACACGGACACTTGAGCAGGGAGAAATTGGCAAGATGATGCGAACACACAATTTTGGAAATCAAATTGCTCATTAAGGTGGCCGCTTACCTGGGTGAAGGAAACTCGAATGATCCAGGAGGACATTCTCTGGAACTTCCACATTGCTGAGCTGGACCCAGTGGCTGAGTTGTCCGAACGTTAATTTGCTCTCTGTGGTCTGATATGCCACTGGAAAAGAAATCAACGCGGCCTCGTCCAGCGACTGGCATCGCTTCTCGGCCTTTTGGCTAAGATCAAGTGTAGTATCTGTTCTTATCAGTTTAATATCTGATATGTCCTCTATTTGAGGACTACATATTAAATGGATTTTTGGCGCTGGGAGATGGAATAGGGGCTTGCTCCATCCACTCCAAGCATCGACCTGGTATTGCAGTACCTCCAGGAACGGTGCACCTCCCCTCTGGGGGAATATCTCTGGTTCAAAGGCAGATCTGACAAAGATGATTACAACAATACATTATTTTACTTTCATTGCAGGAAATTATTTTGTTAGACTATCACTTATCACAATTCTATATAAAATGGGCACAGCCTTCTCTGGGTTTTTGGAGAAGTGCTTGTAACCCAAATAGCGATGAAAATTAGCCTCCAAATCTCCTGTCCATTTTCTGCTTCCAGTTCTCTGCCTTTTGAGCACAACTTTTCTCGAAGTTCTGGGTTTGCTGAAGTTCCCCCCACAAGTAGGGAAGGGTGACCTGTTCAGTTTCAGGTGGTCTGTTTTACCTTCGATGCGTTTGAAACATGGTGCTGGGAGAGCGCTTGCGAATATCCTGGCCCGGTAAAAAGAGGAACGAGGGGGTCCTAGATCCAATCAAGCCAAAGCTTTCCCTAGAAGCGAAAGGATGGGACCGAAGCTGCCGTACTTTCAGAGACAGCACCTGGAAAATTGTATTTATGTATGTATTTAAAGCTGTTATATCCCTCCCTTCACCATGTTTCAGGATAGTAATACAATAAAATGTATTTTTTATGGAAAAGACCATCATGCTGCGAAGTGGGTGGCAGAAGAGGGAGACCAACCAAAAGCAGCCTTCCCCAACCAGGTGGCCTTCAGAGGCATTTGGACTACAACTCCCAGAATTCCTATCCAGCAGGGCCACTGACAGGGAACTCTGGGTGCTGCAGTCCAAATATGCCTGGACGGCACAAGGTTGGGGGAAGGCTGCCATAGCGGAAGCAGCACAGCTTCGACTTTCAAGAACCGAGCAGAATGTTTTGGAAGCGGTTTATTCATGGGGACACCACGAGTCGGAGACAGCCTGTCAGCACATAGCACCCTGATTTACTTCCAAATGAAATGCATTCAACCTGTGTTCACTCTTAGAGGGGAAATTATACTTACTATGCATCGCTTCTCCTCTTGTGGATTCCTCCGTTTTTTCTGTTCTGACCCTTTAGAAAAGGGTTTAGACATTAAAAAGAGAAACCACCAGGAAATTGGAACTACCAGGTTCTGCTGAAAATAATCTCGTCGGTGTAGCCTATTCCATTCTGCATGGCTGCTGGGATAGAATATAAACCAAGGACCATTTCAGGACTATCTCACCTAAATGAAAAGAAGCCGCAATATAAAGGGCATACGGAGAGCATTTAAAGCTTTGAGCTGCGCTTTACGGACACTCCCGTTCCAGTCGTGTTGGAGAAATTATGGAACCGTAGGAACACTTGATCTGCGCGCAGGGTGTTACTCCTGAAATTAGTGCCTCCTGAACGGCAGTTCTTGGCTTTATGACGTCTGCGATAGCAGAAGTCACTGCCCCGTTTTCTTCTCGCTCTCGTATCCACAGCAGACAATGTACGGGGCAACTTACGCATCACTTGTACATGGCTGCACCTTCGTATGTTGAGAGCAGCGAGAGAAACTCAGTTCGGCATTTTGCAGGGCCGGATCACCAAAATACAAGCAACTGCTTTCTCAGAAAGTTGGAATAATTCTGCATCAGGGTAGAACAGAGGACCATAACCCTCCAAGAGAGCAGAGGACATTCTAGAATACGTAGGGGTCATTTGTGGGGCATTATTCAGAGACCGCATACCAAAAAGCAGAGGCATCACCCTGCCGACCAAAGTGCGTATAGTCAAGGCGATGGTTTTCCCACTTGCAATGTACGGCTGTGAAAGCTGGACTTGAGGAAGGCTGAGCGCCGAAGGATTGAGGCCTTTGAATTGTGGTGCTGGAGGAGACGCCTGCGAGTCCCTTGGACCGCAAGGCGATCAAACCGGTCAGTCCTAGAGGAGATCAACCCTGACTGCTCCTCAGAAGGCCAGATACTGAAGATGAAACTCAAATACTGTGGCCACCTAATGAGAAGGAAGGACTCCCTGGAGAAGAGCCTGATGCTGGGAAGAACTGATGGCAAAAGGAGGCGGCAGAGGATGAGGTGGCTGGATGGGGTCACTGGAGCAGTGGGAGTGGGCTTGGGTGGGCTCCGGGGGATGGTGGAGGACAAGAGGGCCTGGAGGAATGTTGTCTATGGGGTCGGGCACTAACATAATTCAGAGACTCCACTCCAGATCCAATTATACTAATCAAAGCATGGCCACTCAATCAGGGAAGGATCGCCTAAATTTCAGCAGGCACTGGAAACACTGACTTGGATGCCTCCCTGACGCCCATGGGCAGGAAAATCCACAGAAAAGGGGGCCAAAGCACTGAAGGCTCCGCTGTGAGAAAACGCCGGACAGACTTCAGGTCCACACAGAACCACCAGGGGTCCCTCGTCCGATGCCTCCGATGGCCAG
This sequence comes from Varanus salvator macromaculatus, assembly GCA_023646645.1. Taxonomy (NCBI): domain Eukaryota; kingdom Metazoa; phylum Chordata; class Lepidosauria; order Squamata; family Varanidae; genus Varanus; species Varanus salvator. The sequence continues at coordinate 8,613,547 of JAIXND010000803.1, read as the reverse complement.
GCAAGCTGACAGGGCACTGCCCCAGTATTCCCAGTCTCGGGTTTTAGAGCTGCCAATCCAGGTTTCAAGCCTTGAACCTGGCCTAGCAGTGAGCAAGCAGCCAAGGGACCTCTCGGCAAAGCAGCTGCCTGTCGGGAGGGGCTGCTCTCGAGCAGGTGCGCACGCAGCTGTCTTCGCAGGAAACATCTGGGACCTCTACTGGCGGGCAGCGAGTTGACATGGCTGCGAGGCATGCTGGGAAAAAAGCTGGGCTTATGCAAATACCAGACCAATCGCTCTCCGAACACGGACACTTGAGCAGGGAGAAATTGGCAAGATGATGCGAACACACAATTTTGGAAATCAAATTGCTCATTAAGGTGGCCGCTTACCTGGGTGAAGGAAACGCGAATGTTCCAGGAGGACATTCTCTGGAACTTCCACATTGCTGAGCTGGACCCAGTGGCTGAGTTGTCCGAACGTTAATTTGCTCTCTGTGGTCTGATATGCCACTGGAAAAGAAATCGACGCGGCCTCGTCCACCAACCAGCATCGCTTCTCGGCCTTTTGGCTAAGATCAAGTGTAGTATCTGTTCTTATCAGTTTAATATCTGATATGTCCTCTATTTGAGGACTACATATTAAATGGATTTTTGGCGCTGGGAGATGGAATAGGGGCTTGCTCCATCCACTCCAAGCATCGACCTGGTATTGCAGTACCTCCAGGAACGGTGCACCTCCCCTCTGGGGAAATATCTCTGGTTCAAAGACAGATCTGACAAAGACGATTAAAACAATACATTATTTTACTTTCATTGCAGGAAATTATTTTGTTAGACTATCACCTATCACAATTCTATATAAAATGGGCACAGCCTTCTCTGGGTTTTTGGAGAAGTGCTTGTAACCCAAATAGCGATGAAAATTAGCCTCCAAATCTCCTGTCCATTTTCTGCTTCCAGTTCTCTGCCTTTTGAGCACAACTTTTCTCGAAGTTCTGGGTTTGCTGAAGTTCCCCCCACAAGTAGGGAAGGGTGACCTGTTCAATTTCAGGTGGTGTTTTACCTTCGATGCGTTTGAAACATGGTGCTGGGAGAGCGCTTGCAAATATCCTGGCCCGGTAAAAAGAGGAACGAGGGGGTCCTAGATCCAATCAAGCCAAAGCTTTCCCTAGAAGCGAAAGGATGGGACTGAAGCTGCCGTACTTTCAGAGACAGCACCTGGAAAATTGTATTTATGTATGTATTTACAGCTGTTATATCCCTCCCTTCACCATGTTTCAGGATAGTAATACAATAAAATGTATTATTTTATGGAAAAGACCATCATGCTGGGAAGTGGATGGCAGAAGAGGGAGACCAACCAAAAGCAGCCTTCCCCAACCAGGTGGCCTGCAGAGGCATGTGGACTACAACTCCCAGAATTCCTATCCAGCAGGGCCACTGACAGGGAACTCTGGGTGCTGCAGTCCAAATATGCCTGGACGGCACAAGGTTGGGGAAGGCTGCCATAGCGGAAGCAGCACAGCTTCGACTTTCAAGAACCGAGCAGAATGTTTTGGAAGCGGTTTATTCATGGGGACACCACGAGTCGGAGACGGCCTGTCAGCACATAGCACCCTGATTTACTTCCAAATGAAATGCATTCAACCTGTGTTCACTCTTAGAGGGGAAATTATACTTATTATGCATCGCTTCTCCTCTTGTAGATTCCTCCGTTCTTTCTTTTCTAACCCTTTAAAAAAAAAAAAAACCTGGCTTCCAAGGTGAGGGTGGGATGTGGGTGAACACAGCAGGCCTCCCCAATGCGCTAGTAAAAACTTTATTGTGACAGTTCATTGTGAAAAAACCAAAGACTTTTTACAAAAAGTTTTAGTTACCAAAATCTCTGATCAAATCGGTGCGATCTACCTTCGTTCCCTCATGAATCATGAAAAAGTCCCCACATTCAAAACAAGTCATCTTATTCTCTCCTGCCCTATATATATGAAGATATAATTATTTTAATTAAGATATTTCAGTCTCAATTCCCCTGGCATGCTGAGGTAAGGTAGCTGGTTTGGGGTTATAGATGATTGATCTTTGGCTGTCCTATCAGAGTAGACTAGATTTTTCCTACATGTTCACCTATCCTTAACTGGATACCCTCCAGGTACTTTGGAGTACAAAACCCATCAACCCCAGTCAGCATGGTCACAGGGATGGGATATCCTGCATCTGATGAAATGGACTTTAGTCCTCTGTGAGTCGGACAAATTACCACTTCTAATAGAGCTCCACAGTTCACCCTGCTGGACTCCCTCGATAGACACTAAACCTGCAGAACTCAGTGGGCCTTACTTCTGAAAAGACACCTCCAATGACAGCAACTCATTGTTGGAGTCAAGTCCAGGGCCAAACAGGTTTGATAAATTGCTTCCGTGCAATTTAATGAACGCATTGTGTGTGAAGACTTCGTTCAGGGGACATTGTGTCACAGAGAAAGCGCTCTCTCAAGAATTCCCTGTCAGGGGACTGGGTTAGTGGGGCAGGGGAGGCTTTAAAAAGATGAGGGAAATTTGTGGTCGCACGATGCCTCACCCATCAGTCCAGGCAGGCTGCGGCCTGTAGAACGGGGCCACCAGGTAGCAGTGACAAATAGGTCGTGTTCATCAGCACTGACCTTGCCTGTAACACTGGCAGAGAGGGAGCGGCTACCGGAAACACCCCATCCGCGGTTTTAAGTCAAGGGATCAGGTGTCGTGAGGAGAAATTGCTTTCTGCCTGCCGAGATGAATGAGAAATCCGGTGTCTAAAGGAGTAGGGAGAAGATGAACTAACGGGTGTCCCCTTCCTTGAGGAAAGAAAGGAAACCACGGCAAAAAGATCATTTTGCCGTTCGGTCTTTTTATTTGCACGGACGTTATGAGAAGTATAAAGATGCACGGAGCGGTACCTGCCTGCCAAAGATGCCCGGATGGTCCTTTCCTTGGCTCAGGCCTTGCTAGCCAGCTGCCGTTCCACCATGCGGGGCAAAAAACCTTCCAGGAAGTGGAAGAAGTCCTGGAAGGGGGCTGCCTGTCCGGGGGCTGGAGTGAAGCTCAGAGCAACGTGCGTTCCTTGCTCGCCGGGGGCGCCCTCCCCGGCTCGGGCGCAAGCCACAAAGCGCAACAGGGGCTCTGCGCCTTCCCCTTCCTGCTGGGAAATGGCCTCAGACACTCTGGCTTCCAGCTCCAGGGAGCTGGCTTGTTGCTCCGAGTCCAGCTCTGGCCCACGGAGCTGCCGCCGGACACGCCGTCGGCCCAGCCACACGCGGTGCCAGATGGCGCAGTTCCAGGTCACGCTCTCCCCGGCCAGGGGCGAAATCTCAGTCCGTGGCTTCTTGCGGGGAGGGGAAGCTGCCCCCCCATCCTCCCTGTCCAGAGGGCGCTTGGGCCCTTCCGTGGCTTCCGGCTGCTGCTGCTCCTGCTCCGATCCGGCAGCTTCTCCTCCTTCCCCGAATCCCTGCAGCGTCTCCACACAGCTGCACTTGAGTACATCACGGAAGATGGCGCTTATGGAGGTGCAGATATCCTGAAACTGGAGCCGGTGGGAAGCGCCTGCCCGCCCCAGAGGCTCATGGGACTGGGCCGGCATCGGTGGGAGCTGGATGATGAGGCTCTCGGCCGCTGGAGCCTCGGCCTCGGGGCTGCCTGGCTGGAAGAGACGGACGAGCCCCCAGACCTTCCCCTTGCTGGATTTGCGTTGATACTGCAAGCTCCGGCAGTACTTGGCGGCGGCTCCACAGCAGCGCCGGAAGCGCAGCGCCGTCTTTTCGTTGACGTTGGCGGCGACGTTGTGGCTCAGCTCGAAAGGGTCCTGAAGGTTGAATGGCCCCAGCTTGAGCGTGTGGGCCGCCTCAGAGGTCAGGAAGCTGGGCAGGGGCAGCGGCCGCCCTTCCCGGAGTGAGATCACGCAACCGGCAAAGTCAAAGTCCTGAAAGACGCGGAAGAATTCGGCCAGGAGGGAGCCTGGAAGGAGAGGCGGACAGGCCGAACGCCAGCATGTTAAGCAGGGCCACAAGGAGGCCAGGGCGCTGGCAAACCTCCGGCCTCTAACACTTCCATCTTTTTTGTAGCTGTTCCAAATCTCAGAGCCCCCAGTGCTTGTGCAGATTAGAGGCACAAGTACAAGTTACAATGGTTCGCCCCAAGCTCTGTTCCATTACTAAAAGTGCAAGACAGAAAAACAGAGTTGGGAGATGCCAAATTCTACCTGTGGTGGGTACAAGCAGGAAAAAGCGACACAGAGCCCAGGAGAGCGGCCAAGAGGCTTTGCTCTCGGACGATTCTGCTCAGATTTCCAGGGAAGGCTTTCCCAAAGGTATGATTAAACTTGGAAATGTCCCGAGGCCCCAACTACCCAAGTTCCACCCTCCTGATTGTGACTCACAAAGGTTGTCTGTGTTCCCGCTGGGCTCCAGCCGGGCTGAATCTTTGGGCAAGGTGCAGTCCCATCCATCCACTGTAGTTTGCTCCTCGTTATCTGGAGAGGAAGGATGGAGAGTAGGAAAGAGTTAGGATACTGCCAACAGAGGCAAGACTGGGGTCAGCTTCTTCCTTTGGTGATCAGCTGCCCAGAGAACGCTGGCAATTGGGTGGCATATTGATCACAGCTCCAAAAGAAGCTGACATGAATGTCAAGACGCCCAGCCACCGATCCTATCCAGCTTTCTCCAAGCTGGTGCCCTCTGGAATCTTCCACTACAACTCCCACCAGTTCCAGTGGGGATTGGCTCTGCTGGCAGGGGATGATGGGGCTTGTACTCTAAGACATCTGGAAAGTGCCTGGTTGAGGAAGGCTTCATAAAGCAATACCCCTGCCGTGAAAAGGACAAATTCCGCATTAGGTGTAATTAGGAAAAGTACTGAAAACAAGACTGCCAAGGGCCCTACTGCCCTTTTAGAAATCTCACGCAGTTCGAGTTACAATCTTATTTGTTCTGGTCACTGCCCAAAAAAAGGATATTGCAGAACCGGGAAAGGCGCAGAAAAGGGCGATTCACCTGATCGGGGTTGGAGCGGCTTCCGTATGAAGAAAAGACAGAACAGCTGAGATGGTTTAGTTTAGAAAAAGGTGAGTGAGGGGAAACTTGGCAGAAGGGTAGAGAATTATGTGGGATGGGGACAAGGAGACATTTTCCGTAATACGAGGCCTCAGATGGGTCATCTGGAACTAACAAAAGGAGGTACGTTTTCACAAGGAGCACCATTGGAGGATGGAATTCACTTCTGCGAGATCCGACGGCCTCTTCCGATTTGAACAGCTTTCAAAGGGGAATGGCCAAACCTATGGAGAAGGCTAACCACGGCTACTAGTCAGGATGGCTACAGACTGCCTCCAGTAGCAGAGGCACTCTACCTGTGCTCCCAGTTGCTGGGGAGCATGGGCAGGAGGGTGCTGCCACACCCATCGCCCACTCGTGGGATCCTGTGGCCTAGCCGCAGTGTGAGCAGGATGTCGGCTGAGACGGGCCCCTGGGCTGGTCCAGCAGGACCGTCCTTAAGCTCTTGGGACTTACCGGAGATTTCCCTCAGGTGGGCGACCGTGGGCAGCACAGGTGGACTGCAGGTCTGGAGGAAGAACAGCACCAGCAGGGTCAGGGCATAGTTATTAAGAAGGGGCCCCCCACCAAATGGATTGCCTGCGGGAAAAGAACAGCCTTCATCAAAATGAGCCTTCCCCAGCCTTGCATCCCCCTCTTCATTGCTGCAGCTCCTGATCGTATCAAAACAGAATTTGTTGAGTCCCACATCCTGCCAAAGTACGAAACCTGTCCAGGGGAAATTCTGGCCTCCTGGTGGGGCCGATCTGGCCCACTCTGGAGGTGTCGGAGTGCCAGGTTCACCCCTCAGCGTCTTCACTCGAAAAACAACCAGGTTCCAGGTGATCGGGGCCCTTCCTCTACCTGAAGCCTGTGTGTCATAGCTAGTCAAGTGCAGCCAATGCTGTTGTCTATGGACATGACACAAGGAAGAGCTCTACGTTTAGGCCTTCGTTACATTTTTATCCTGACAATAGCCAAAGGTCACTGGACAGTTTATATCAAATCAGAATTTAAAAGTCCAGCACGATAAAGCACAATATACTTCAAGTAAAACAACAAAAAAGCAGCAATATAAAACTTGAAATAAATACAACCACAGATCTCAACCCAAAACCAGCTAGAGCGCTAAAATTTAAAAAACCTTTTTAATAACTACTTGGCATAGAGCTTTGTTTTGTATGTTTGACTGTATATTGTTGTTTTTAATATATATGTTATGATTTTTATTAGGTTTTATTGTCTTTTTAGCTTGTGCTCTGAGCCACCCAGTGGCATACAGATGTTTGCAATGAACAAATAAATTACAACATGCTTCTGAGAATGTCTTCACCTGGCACCAAAAAGATCACACTGGGAGTGCCAGGTGAGTCTCTTCGGGGAGCTCATTCCACAGCAAGGGAGCCAACCACCTCAGTAAGGGCTATCTCAGGCTCCAGCGGGGATCTATATGGAAGGAGACCGATGTTTCCAGAACCGGACAGCAAGTTGTTCCAAGCGTTGAAGGTTATACGCGCCTTTTGAGTTGTGCTCAGAAATAAACAGGCAGCCAGTGCAGATCACGGAGCTGGGAGATTACATGTTCGCAGTCTCACTGCTGTTCCCGTGGGGTTCCATTTATTCCGACGGGGCCTGCGCATCAAGCTAATTCTCGACCGCGCAAAGGACGGCCCTTCTCCCCCTTTCATCCTGGCCCGTCCCTCCCATGTTACCTGCCAGTGCCTGCTTCTTCGCCCAGAAGCGCAAAACATAGACCAAGGGGCGAACCCGCTCATCGGCCTCAGTGAAAAGCTGCAGGAAACGTGTGTTGCAGAGGGCCAGCCTGCCAAGGAACAAAAACGGAGGCATGGATCAGAGAACAGCCTGCAAACCTCCCACTATTTCCTGACACCTTCCCCTACAATCTTTTCCGTTTGCTCTTGAATTGGCCTCCTCAGCTACAGTTTTCTCATTAGAAAACTTGCTCGAGCTTTGCACTCACTGGATGCCGATTCAGACTGTTTGTTCAGGTCTCATCCTGTCCCGATGCCAGCAATAGATGGGCCAGGGTAGGAGTAATGGAGGCGTGGACACTCAACTGCCTTGCTTTAGCTAGAACAAAGCCGGTTAATAACCACAAAGCGCCTCCTAATTTAATAATGCAGGTTCCAGGGGAAATGGTGACAGAGAAAAGTGGAATTCAACCTCTCCAAAGGAGGGACTGGAAATTGAGATGTCTTTTCTATGATGTCAAAAGTGAGGGAAGGGAGGAAAATAAAAAGAACGGCTCCAAATGAAAGATCTCTAGACTTCAAAAGGTGCTAAAGGGCAGCTTTCTGTTCTCTCTGATGATTTAATATCCCCAGAACTATTCAAGTTAAAGTGAATTTACTCTTTAGAAGGAACAGGTCATTTCTTAAATCCGGTTTATCATCCATGGGACCCAAAAGGATGAATTTAGTTCTGGTTCAAAGGATGAATTTAGTTCTGGTTCCTTCTGTATTGCCCCAGGGCGTAACAAGGAAGCTGCATGGACTATGTATGTCTCCCCCAACCTGGGTCCTTCCAGGTGTGTTATCCCCTTCATTCCCAGAGAAGGTTGCAACACATAATTGGTTGCAGGACCGTACAGATCATGCAGCGGACAGAAAGTGGGCCCAGAGGTTGGTCTGAAGGCACAGAAGGCACCCACCATGTTGAAGCTAAGCAGCGCTGAGGCTGGCCTGAGCGTGGAGGGGAGACCACCAGGAACCACAAGGAGCCACCTGGAGTTCCACCATGGGAGGAAGGTGGGGAATAGATATAAAATGTAAATAAACAAACCACGGTGCACTGTCAGTACAACAATCCTAACAGCCCAGTGGCTTTCAGACACTTCCTTTGGGAAATAAAGGGAATGTTACAGGGGAAATGTGCTCAGACATTAAGAAACCAAAGCATTTCTTAAGCACCTTTTGAAGCAACCCTAAACGAAGGAGGAGGGCCAAGCCGCCCTTCCTGTATAAAGAAAGAAACCTGTTAGGCCCTCTTTCTGTAATGTGATTTTAGCAACTTCGATAAAAAAGAAAACATGCCCACGTACTTGTTGTTTATGGAGATATCGCCACGCAAGCCGGACTGCTTGTGACAAAACTTGACAACCGGACGGCGGGCGCTCAGCACAGCTTGGACGCTATGGACTCCCGGGACACACTTGCGCAGCACGGTAGCGACCAGCTCAAGCACCTCGGGCACCGTGGCGGTGGCCAGGTCAATATCGCTCAGGATCGAATCTTCAGAGTGCGAGTCCGGACTGTCCCCGTTGTCAGCCTGCAGCAGGGAACGGACAGGTGCTTGGAACAGATGCCGCTGCTCCTTTGCCGATTTGGAGCAGCACCTGGTCCAAAGAGCTCCAAAAGGTCTATACCGGGTGAGCAACAGGCAGGTTTCCGAACAGCTTGCCCTCCAGAGCAGGAGCCTCACAGTTCCATTTATTCATTTATGGAAGGAAGGAAGGAAGGAAGGAAGGAGGGAGGGAGGGAGGGAGGGAGGGAGGGAGACAGAGAGAGAGAGAGAGAGAGAGAGAGAGAGAGAGAGAGAGAGAGAGAGAGAGAGAGAGAGAGAGAGAGAGAGAGAGAGAGAGACAGACAGACAGACAGAGACAGAGAGAGAGAGAGAGAGAGAGAGAGAGAGAGAGAGAGAGAGAGAAATTTATATGCCATCCAATTACCAGCGTCTCTGGATGGCTAGCGACATAAATAAATTAATGACCCACTCTGGCTGCAAATACAATATTAAAATTCAATATTAAAACTTATTAAAATATTGATTAAATTAAAAGGTCTGAACCTGGTGCCGAAAAACAATTAACGACAGCGCCAGGTGGACCTCTCTGGGGAGCGCATTCAACAGACGGGGCGTCACCGCAGAGAAGGCCCTCCTCCGAGTGCCCCGTCTCCTGCCCTCTTTCAAAGAGGGTTCCTGGAGGAGGGCTTCTGTTGCCGATCTCAGGGGGCTGGAGGGCAAATAGGGAAGAAGACGTTCCTTAAGGTATCCTGGTCCCAACAGGGTCATACTGGCTGGGGATATTGGGACCTGCAGAGCAGTGGGTTGAAGAAGGCTGCTTTATTTATTTACAACTTTATTTATTTACAAATTTATATGCCGCCCCCTTGCCAAAAAGCCTTTATGTTACTGGAAAGAGAGAAGCCTTTGTCAGTGATTTAAGGCCCTGCAACGAAAGCATCTTGCGTGCAGGGTTCCAATGCGTGGACAAGGTTAAATGTGTGGAAAGCGGTCTAAGTAAAAACTAGATTTCAAGCAGCCGAATAGGTCAAAGACTGGCTTGGAGCCAATCTCCTTGGCTCAAAGAGACGTGGGAGGGTGTGTCTTTCAATGGCCCTCACTGTGTCCACTGTCTCACCTGAGCCTCACTGGGTCCCCTCGCAGATGCCTGGAAGCTCTTTGTCTTCTCAAGGTCCAGGAACAGATCCAAGTCGCAGTCAGAGACATCAAAGCCATTGGCTGAGGAACCAAAGGGGAGCATAGCAGAGCCTGGATGGGGAAAAGCGAGGGGCAGATTTCAGAGGAGGTTATGCGCCAGAGGAGGTTATGTTGTAGGCAGAGGTCGAAAGCAGCAGCTTACCAGGGAAAAACTCAGAGAACACCTCCTGGAAGAGGCTGACCAGCAGGTCCCGCAAGCGTCGCTCACTCTCTGAAAACTCAAAGAGTTGCACCATCAGAGACATCTGGGCATCTACCTACAGGGAGGGGAACAGCAGCAAGGCCTTAGATTAAAAGTCGCGAGCCCTATTCACGACATGTGTGCTCAGTTAAGAACATTTTGGGGACCAAACCCTGGAATTCGCTCACATCATCAGCTTGGCACAACTTTTGTGCAAGTTTCTCAGGACTCAGCTGTTCTCGCCTGCCTGCTCCCTGCTTCCTTGAGGGCGTGTACTTGAAATCTTTCTTCTCTCGAGGTTTGACCCGCAGCTTCTGACCTCCCAGGCTGTGGTGCGGCTGAGCCAAGACTTTCTCTAGCACCTCTTCACTCTCCAGCTCCACAATTGCATAGACTCCCTAGACAGGAAAAAAAGAATACTGATTTCCAGATTAAGTCTTCCCACCACCTTCCTGCCTTGTGAATCTTATTCATTTTATTTTATTTTTCGATTTATATCCTGCCTTTTTTCTACAAAGGGCTCAAGGCAGCTTACATCATTCTCCTCCTCCATCTTATCCCTACAACAACCACCCTGTGAGGTAGGTTGGGGTGAGAGTCTGTGACAGGCCCAAAGTCACCCAGTTGGCTCCATGGTTGAGCAGGGACTCGAACCCGGATCGCCTGAGTCCCAGTCCCATGCTCTTAACCACTACACCATACTGGCTCTCAGTGTGCAAGAGCATTACTAATTAACTATTACTAGGGAAAATAAAACATAGACACCTGTAAACATGAAGCATTTGCTTGGCTTTATCAGGGCTAATATCTTAAAAAAATAAGCCAAAAAACATCAGGCGAAACAACAGCTTTAATTTAGACCAGCTAAGCATTTGGAATGCACTATGCAAGTTTACTGGGTTATACAGAACTCTTCTCTCAACCAGACACTAGTAAGAAAAGCAGGCAGAGAACAGACTGTGTGGTTGAATGACATTGTTGCACCTGGATTATCCCAGTGCTATGCAGGCTTACTAGGAAGTACTTAGTAGTAGTTCAACGAAGTGGTTCACATAATTCTCCTCTCAAACTTATCCTCAAAACAAGTACTGTGAGGCAGGCTGGGGTAAGAGTCTGGCCCAAAGTCACCCAGTGAGTTCCATGGTTGCGGGGAGACCGCCTGAGTCCCAGTCCTGTGCTCTTAACCACTATACCACACTGGCGCTCTCTCTCTGTTGTTACTTGTTTCTGCAGAGAATCTTAACTACCAAGCCTTTTAAATTTTCTATAAATATTTATTCAGGCACTCTAGGACTTCCAGTTTATTTCATGCAGGCTTGTTGTCAACAGCATACCTTATCCTTATCCATCACCACGTTGGCTACCTCGCCGTAGGCCTGGAAATAATCACTCAGCTCTGAGGCCAGTGTTCCCTTGCGAAAGCCACTGACAAAAACGCTGCGAAGTTCTTGGGCCTGATGGACAGTTCGGAGATTCTGAAGGCGCTGGTGTTTCTTCCCACGCAGGTGGTCATCCAGACTGGGCTCTATAAGATAGAAATAAGGCTTTTCAGCTACAGCTTGGTGAGTAGGAAGCCCCCTTTGCCATTATATAAACTGACAGTTAACATCTTTCCACAGGGCAGTTCATATGTACAACCACCCTTGAGTTAAACACACTATAGGTTGTTGGGAATGAGAGAGAACATTTTATTTATTTATTAAAACATTTATATGCCGCCCCATCACAACAAAGCCTCGGGGCGCCTTACAACATATTAAAAAAAATACAATAATCTATATAAGACATAAGTCAGCTCTGCTTTTAAATAAGAGCCTTTGACCAGTTCATTTATAGGTTGTGAAGAAGATGCATGAAAATAGACTGATAACTTGTTTAGGGAATAAACAACCCAGCATTAACCCAAGCCCAGTTGATCCAGAGTGTTGAATAAAAACAGGAGAGGAGGTCATGTGGGAGGCAGAATACTTGCTCTCTCCCAGTCACACCCAACTACCATGGCTTATTTGAACCACATGCTGTCAATTACAGGAGAACCAGCTGACTACCTGATTAAAGCCACACTAGGAGCATTATGCCAGCTTTGGAAATGGCCATTCTAGATTCAGGTGACACGCTGGAAATGGTGTAAAAGAGAATAAGCCCGATTTTACCACACAGGGGTCCTTCCTCGAGGATAAGCCCTTATCTATATCCTGAGGGGGAAACTGAGTGTGCAGCTGCTCACGTGTTTGGGGACTGCTCAGACCTCTCAGGACTAATGGCAAAGGAGGAACGGGAAGGCAAACTGCAGGGAACTCCAGGCACAAAGTGACCAAGTTGCATTTACCTAAATTAGAATTCGCCAGTGTTTGAGCAAGAGGAGAGAGTCCCTCCCGCTCACCACTGAATAGCCACAACCAGGGCCCCACCGAATATCCTCAGGTAGAGGCGGGGGCTCCTAAGCAAGCTACAGCCCCCGAACCTGTCCGAATGAGCTTGACTGACTGGCGACCACCCCTTGGCCCCCCACTCCACTCACTATTGGCTACTGTTACGTGGCAAAGGCGGCAGCGAAAGCCCCCGCGGGGCAGAGACTCCACGTCTTCCCCCAGTTCTGCCATCCCGCCCTCTCCACGACCATAACCGGAAGCCGGTCCGTCTCCTTATATTTCCCCCAGATTCCACGCTTTCCGGAAAGGAGACGCTCTATAATTTTATCTCTATGGCCCACTCCTTCAAGGCGGGGCATGAGGCCGCATGTCAGCGAGGTCATCGCTATAGAGGGAAAACCATGTGGTTTTCCATATTTACGACTTCCGGTACCCATTCGATTGCCGCAATATGCGTGCCGAACGGGGCAAGCCACACATTCAGTTGGGGACCGGAAGTGTTGTAATCAAGTCAGTGGTGAACGCACCGCAGCCCTTGTAAGGCTCCAGGCCTTTGTTTCCATTCTAAAGCGATTCATCGCAGAGGCGCCAAAAGATAGCGCAACGTCACTTCCGTTCTTCCCCGGAAGCTGTTCTTCTTCAGCGTCTTTATGGTCTGCCCCCGCGTTTTGAATATGCTAACGAGGAGTATCGCCCTCCTCCATATTCATAAGTTCGAAGGTGGAGGCGTCGGCCTGTTTCTCGAGGCCTCCGAGCAGCCTGGCCATCTCGTTCCCATGGCAACGAAGCCTGTGGGCGAGGGAGGGGGCGCCGCGCTCCTTCATTGCTATTTCAAGTTTACAAATATAAAATTAATATTCAGTATGAAACTTTTATTATATATATGATAAAATATAATGTATTATATATATAAAATACATATAATTTTCGTGGCAAAAAAGGCTTGCTAAGGGACTGATGCATGCAGAATAGCATGTGAGCAAGAGATAATACAGAGGGTGCCAAAAAAATGTATACACATTTTAAGAAAGGAAAAAACTGCATTAAACTTGCAATAGTAAATATATGCCAATAACAAACATTCATTTGATTAACGCCATCTTTTGAGAGAACATCATACTACACATTGCTAGTGTAATTCAATTCCACTATGAAAAGTAATACATAGGTAACCTCTCTTAAAATGTGTATACTTTTTCCTGGGAATCCCTGGTATAGAATACAAATATCTGTACATTAGTGTGACTGACAGAAACATGGATGTGGTTCAAAAAACGCATTAACTCACAATTAAGGGCCAAGCATGGGTTGTCACTGAACCATGGGCCATCACATTCCCTGCATGCAGCTGCATTAACAGCCCAAGAGAAGTCATACTTTGTTCCTGGATTGGATTCCTTGGGTTCAGGTAACAGAGTAACCCATTTCCAACAACAATTCGCATTTCAACAACAACCCACACTCAGCCCTTAACTGGCAGTCATTGTCTGAACCCGCAGTCGAAATCTTGCTGCAAAACACTTTGGTTTCTGCAGCTGCTCGGCCATGAAAGCTGTATGGGGGTAGGCTAGCGTGATGCAAAGCTCTTTGCATGCAAACGGCACTCAACCCTTCCCCTTGTCCTTTTTAAAATGTGGCAGCAAAGTTTCTGAACAGAGAGCCTCCAAAGCAAGGTGTGCAGCTCACCAGAGGGGACATGGCACGGAACTAACATTGTGCTTAAAAAAAAAAAATTTAAAAAAATGGTCGCATGCTTTGTGGCTTGCCATTAAGCAAAACATTTGAAAATGCGATCTATATATAGAATCCTGTTTTCGTCCTCACAAGGAAACGGGCAGGCAGGAAGAACCCAAAAACTGAAACTGAGCGATCTTGCCAAGAGCCAGAGCCTTGGGCTTGGTGCAAAGCAACCCCTTTCACCATTGCTGGCTGCCCCTGCAAGGGAGACAACCCAAGACGAGGCTGAGCAAAAACCCTCCTTCATCTTCCCAGAGAGCCTGAATTTCCTGTTAGTGGCTCAGAAGCCACAGTTGTCTCATCTTGCCTGTGTGCTCACTGCGTCCTCAGCCTTCACGCTCTCTCAGTAAGCTTACTTCCTCATGGGAGCAACACGGGGTATTTGGGGGGGTGGTTAACTTCAGGCCTCGGAGCATCTGCAGCCCGCAACAGGGCCACCTTTCCCCAGAGGAGCCCCATCTTCTGCAAAATCCAGACTCGCAACACCTTTTCAGTCTCTCTTCATCGTCTTTTTGTCAGTGACACACATGCATCCAACAGGCTCAGCCCTGGCCTGCCTCACAGGGTTAATTAGAAAATGCTAAGCGTTTTCAGACACTCAGAAAGCACGACCGAAAGGTTTTAAGGGGGTTTCTTCGGAAGCCGCTTTTGCACTGCGATGGCAGTAGGGACGAGCTTCCAGAGTAAACACTGTGGTAGAGAACTGAAGGGAAAGTTGCTGAAACCTCACAAAGGCGAGAAGAGCGGTTGTATGGCCTGTGACTGTGTGAGCAGAAGGGCTGCAGCTCTCTTGTTCTTACGTGCAGGATCAGAGCAAGCCTTGCCTTGCGCAGCTTTCTGTCCCCACACACAGGAGATGGGCATGAATCATACTTCAGAATCTAGAAACAAGTTCTGAATCAGCAGCTCCACCGCTGAGTCACTGAAGCTTGGTGCGCTGCAGAAAGGTCTCTGCCCCAACTTTGCAGCACAACCTCTGTGCGTGTGTGTGTTGGAGGGGAGGTGACACAAAGCAGGCTGGAGCGATCTTCAAAAAATGGGTTAGCAGGCACCCAAAGAAAGGCATGGGATGCTTCCATGCACAGAAGCATGGAAGGGGGAGGCCAGGCACCTGCAGAATTCACCCCACCTTCCAGACATGCTTCTATCCCACACTTCACTTGCACAGGGCTCGGCTAAACACCAAGCGCCTGAGGGGCCGTCCACCAGGCGGCAGCCCCTCTGGGGACATGCTGGGATATGCCGGCCGTGCTTTTCCCGCCTTAGCATGCATGCTAGTGTCCACGGCTTCTGGTTTTCTCTGTGGCACTTCAGAAAGTCCCGTCCGGCAGAACAGAGAAAGGCAGGTTTCTTCCCCACTCCTGCTGCCCTCTCCCAGTCTCAGGTGGCATCTTCCCCTGGGGGAAACCCTCTTGCGGCACGCTTCTTGTTGGTTTCTAAATACGCAATTCCCTGGGTGGGGCCTGGGCAGGCTTCAGGCTTGCAGGCGCTCCTTTGAATCAACACCGAGACTCCAGCAAGGCCGAAGACACACAGCTCGAAGCTTCAACACCCGGAAATTGTTCCGAGTATCAAACCCAACTAGCAGTCTTCCCACACAAAAATCCATCCCCAATTGCCCAATGCTTTTGAAGCAAAAGAGGGGTGTCCTTTCATTGCTGCCACCGTTAAAATGGTTGTGAGTCAGAGGAACCTACCAATCCCCTGCAAATCACCAAGCGACCTACCCCTAGAGCCAGATCTCTTCACTCGCCAAGCCTTGTCCTAAATGATCCAGGCCCTAGAAAGATACAGAAAGGGCCATAGGCTGGGCCGTTTTTAATCAGAAGCTCCTACCACAAAAGGCCAAGCTAGAATGAGACGCGTGGGACATTCATGCACCTGCAGAACCTCCCCGACTCCGGGGACTGTTCTGAGTAAGGACACATGGACTCTTCAGCGACGCAATCGGAAGGAAGCAACTCGAGGCCGCTGCCCTGCATGGCTTCCTGCTCCTCCCACGCTAGCCCCACGGCAGGACTTCTGGTTTCTGCAGATCTGCTGCACCTCCTTGATCGGTGGCTTCCTGGCCTCCGATGGGAAAAGGAGGTGAGCATCTAAGCAGAGGGCACCTCGGAAAGTGCAAAATAGGGCTTCAGTCCCAGTCTTGTTCTTCTGCCAGTGAAGGACAAGCAGGACTGGTCAGGCCACCATCCTAGGCATTTACTTAGAGGTAAGCGCCACTGAACTCAGCAGGACTCACTTCTGGGCACATAAACGGTTCGTGTTCGGCAAAAAAGTCAGTCCGAGAGAGGTTTTGCTTCTTGGCTCACAGCTATTCTGCCATGAGCAGGGAGCGATGTGAAGACATCAAAGACCAAGCATCAATTTCTCCTTTTAAAGACTACTGAGGACTCTTGGACTTGTGTTCAAGTTCCCTCAGACAGCCAGTCCCAGCTCGGCGCCCTTCTGACGTTTGACGCCCGGCCCGTCTCAGCCCTTGCCCCGGGGCAGAAGAGCAGTAGCCTCATCTCTTTGAAAGGCACCGCGCTGGACCGGTCCAAATGGTCTTTTTGTGTTTCCCTGCCTAGAAAAGGAGGATGCAGCATAACTGACTATCCCCTCTTGCAAGCAACACACGTTTATCTGAACAGAGACCTTCATCCATCTAACTGAATACAGTAACAAAATTCCAAACGGCTTCTCCTGGTCACATTTCCTCACCTCTCACTGTTCTTCCTCCACCATTCCATTAAAAAAAGGAGCAGAAGAAGCTGTGAAGAAAACAGCATTTATTTTTTTGTTTGTTTGTTGCTATAAGAGCCAGAGGCTGACTTAAAAAAACCTGACTTTTCCTCTTCAAACCATGTACAAAAAATGGGCTCATCAAAGACAGGGGGGTGGGAGGGATTGTTGACAGATGTGCTCCCAAACGGGGGGCTATCCGGGACCAGAGGGCAATCTTGCAAAAGAAAGGACCCACGGAAAGAAAAACACGCAGACAGAAAAAAGGGAGGAGAAAGAGCGGTGGGGGTGGGACGGGAGGAACTCCGAAAGGGGCTTTTTGTTCCACCAATTCCGTGCCACCCCTGTGGTCTCTCCACACCCCCTCCAGGAAGGAGGGTGCAACTTAGATTTCTCCTAGTTCCCTGGATGGGGGGTGTGAGGAGGCCAGCTTTGTGCGCAAGTCTGAATTGTCCGGGAGGGTTAAAAAAAAAAAAAAAAAAAAGGCAAAATGTGGAAATTAAAATATATATATATAAAAAAGAGCACAAAGGATGTCCAGGAAAATACACCTTGGGGAAGGGGAAGAGATGTCCTTCTCCTGCCCGGCCCAATCCCAGCAAATGCTCGGCACAACTGGAGCCTCGAAGTTCCCTCTGCCAGGCTGACCTCGAACACAGGAAAGGGGAGTTGGTGCTGCGCAAGATGGCTACAAGAATCCTAGAGGGGCTGCCAGAGAAGCGAGAGCGCTCAGTCTTCCAGGATGATGGGCTCGCTGGTGCTGGCAGGATGGGCTGGGGCCACAGGCACCAGGGGGGCCACCACAGGCCGGATGGGCAGCACCGACTTCACCTTGAGGGGCAGGTTGGGCCGGCGGGCGGCACGGCGCATCTCCAGGTGGCTCAGCGCCTTGCGGAGTGCCCTGCGGGGTGGAAGAGGCACAGCAGGTCAGGCGACACGACCCTCAGCCAGAGGCAGAGGCAGGCTGGACACAGAAGAACACGCTGGAAGAGGCAGCCTAATGCCCGGAGGAAGCCAAGAGGCAGCCCAGCTGTGCAGGCGCCGTGAAGAACCGTCCTAGCAAGGGTCCCCCACTCAGCACCCAGCTTTTCTTCCTCTTGCAAGGAACTCAAGGCAGCGTACAAAGTTTCTCCTCTCCATTTTATCCTTACAACAACCACCTGGTGAGGTGGGCAGAGAGTCTGTGACTGTCCCAGGGAGCTTCGTGGCTGAGTGGAGACGAGACACCGGCTCTCCTGAGGGCCAGTGCAGCACTCAGACTTTACACCACACTGGGCTGCCTCGAAGCACGTTCTGGCATCAGCCGGGCGTTGTACAAAGCGCCGAAGGCACAGAAGGCGGGAGCACCTAAGGTTTTGACAACAACGGGGATGAGGCAAGATGGTGGACTGGGCACGATCCTTTCGTGCCGGAAATATCTGGGAGTATATGAAATCTGGAATATGTAAGAAGTATGAAACTGACTTTCATTTTGGTGGCTGGGGCACAGAATACTGATCACACCCATATGGGACAGAGATGGAGGAGGGAAAAAATGCTCTTGGGCCACAATGCTCGATCCCCTGGTGACCCACAAGGCGAGTTGCTTGGAGCAATGGGGCCTTCCTCCACACCACTTGGCACAGAATTCCTAAAGGGACGCACACCGCTTCCAGATCAGCACAGAGCCCTTCGAGCGGCAAGAGCCGGCGGGACAGGGTGGGCGAAAGGATCCGCCATTCGTTTCCATACTCCTGAAATCCGTCCAGGCACAGACCCCGCCGTCGGGGGCAGGACCGACAGAACGGGCGAGGCCGGGGCCAAGCGGGTGGCACTGAAGGGACGGCGCTCCCTCCCCACCCTTTCGCGGCCTTCCTGCTCGCCCGACTGCGTCACTGAACGCTCCCTCCCCAGTACCTGGTGTCCTTGGTGGCCACAAACACGACAGGGTTGGGGGCGTCGGCTGGGTTCAGCTTCTGACGCTTGATGGCAGGCTGGGTACTCGACCTCATTCCGGAAGTCATGGGCCGCCCGTTGGCTGAGAAGGGGAGCCCGCCCCCTGCCACCTGCACCCGGTTGCACACAGAGCCATCAGCGAGCGGAACCCCCAAAGCCAGCGTCCGCCTCTTGCGGGCTCCCTCCCCCTCCATCCTGCCCTAGAATGGGAGGGGGGCCCTACACCCAGGCTGCGGAGGTCCACCCTCCCCCCTGCTCACATGGAGACCCCCACGAGATGGAAGGACCCAGAAGCGGTCTCTCTCCCACCGAGCAGTGGGGATGGTGGGAATACAAGAACTTCTGGAGAACGGAACGCAGCGAGACGGGAATACCCTCGGTGACCACTACAGGAATCCAGCAAAGTTTTTCCGAACCAAAAACCAAGCACTGCCATTTCTGTACCTTGTCAAAGAGTTTAGGACCGCCATGCTGCAGGCACCAACGTGTGGACCCGGCCTTCCACCACGGCCAAACGCACGCTTGCAAAGTTGCATCCACCCACCCCATGGCTGGATATGCTCATAGAGGCCCTGCCCCACTGCCCCGCAGGGTCCATTCCTCACTCACACTCTCGTATGCCCGCTTGCTCACGATGCCAGCCAAGCCTCGGTTCGGGGTCAGCTGATTCCGGTTGATGGGCGTCTTGGTGCCGCGGGGTGTTTTTGGTTTCAAGGGGGCTTGTGCAGCTGGAAGGACAGGAAAGGTGTCTTGGGGAACCCCAGAGAGAAATGCAGTGGTGCCCAGTCATTTGCTTCCCACCACTGGGAGCAATTTTCTCCTAACAGGTTGAGATTTTGATGAGGGGACAAAATCGGGGGTGTGATCAATCAAAGTTTCTCCTGCATCCTCTGCTCTGGACGGCACATGAATCTGGACCTCTGAGACACTGTCCCCGCACACATCTCTGTGCCGGGTGGCATTTGTACCACCCAATTCTTTGCTCCCTTCCTTGCTCTGGGAATACCAGTTCGCCTGATCTGACATTCGGGACAACTAGGGCTAGCCCCAGCCCGGATTGTCTGCAGGGCACATCAACTTGGCTTTGCTCGATTTGGATATCAAAGCGAACCAGAGGGTGGGAAGGAAATTCACTTGCAAAACAACGGTATACAAGCCCAGGGCAGATTTCAAGTCTCCAGATCCTGGCTTGGAGGCCACTCCAGCGCAGAGGCACGCTGGCTTCTGTAGGCTCTGCCTTACCTAGCTCCTTCACGATGGTGGCCAGGGGCAACCGCACCAGCGGGTGGATCTTGAGGGGTGTCTTTGCCGCCTTGGGAAGCCGAATGGAGCCTAGAGGGAAGAAGCAGGCCACTGGTGTGAGCCTCTGCTAGACCACCAGCCTCCCTCCGCCAGGCGGCTCCCCCATCCGCCCACATACATTCTGCCTTGATGGCGTTGGCGTTGATGGGCGCGTAAGGACGTCGGGCAGCTCGGCGCGGCTGCAGGATGTCCCGACACATGCGGCGGGCGATGCGGGTCAGCTTGGTGGTCTGCAGTAGGAAGGTCTGGCGATTCTTTGCCAGGAGCTTTGCCCGGTTGGCACTGGTCGTGTACGGCGAGAGACTCTGGGCTTCCGGCCGAGACATGTGGCCTCGTGAGTGCGGCTCCTGGGAAGGGGGGTGCGGTTGATGTGGTGAGAGAACCACCCGGCTGGAGAGCCGAGCGAGGAGGGAGGGAAAGGGCTCAAGAGCGTGGCAAGATCAGGAGCAAAGTCCTGCCGCTTCCTCTCGGGCAAAGATAGTTCCATGGAGGAACGAGCGAGCTAAAGCAGGGACATTCATTCAGAAAGGGCCCCGCTCCGATCAAATAGCCTGATCAGATCCTTCCAGGAAAGCCCCAGAAGAACGCAGACATCCTTAAAAGAGGAGGAACCAGCTCCCCTTCTCAGAGAAGCGACCCAAACCCCACGGGCATTACCGAGACACTGCGTGCTGCTCCCTCGAGCTGCGTCGGGGTCTTCAGGCCGCCGTACTTCTTCCAGTAGATCCAACAGGAGGCACAGAGGCGGCACTGCATGTTGGGGGGCCCCCAGGCATACCACTGTGCTGACTGGGTAGCTGCGGGCAAGACGAAGGCTGTGGTGGGCACACACGCAGCCAGGGGAAACTGGGGCTACCTCCACCCCTCCACTGCCCGGTCAGGTCCAGGGGCAGTTCCCCAAGCCCACCCTACCCACAATGCAGCACTGCGCCATCAGTCACCAGGGCTGGAAAAGTGAGCCTCCATTTGCCCTCTGAGGACGGAGAAAACAGCACAGGGCAGGCTGCATCCTCAGCAGAGATGCGGCCCCGGAAGGTACTCACTGTGGCAGCTCTCACAGGTCAGCCCCTTCTGGAAGCCGGCTCCGTTCATGCCGGGCTTGGAGCCCACGGAAATTATTTGGTTCGGATTCGGTTTCGTGCTGGACAAGGGAGGGAAGGGCGAGATGGTTGAGACGGCCGCCCAGGGTCCCCCTGTGGACTTCCCACACCAATCCCTTGGGAAGGGGGACACTCACTAGGTGGGGATGTACACCTGCTTCAGCTTGCTGTCGGCTTCAGCCGCTTTCAACCTTTTCTGCACAGAGAAGGAAAGGGAAGATAAAGCCAGATACACACTGCCACTTTCAGGGGACTTCAGCCAGATCAGGGTCCCCAGGCACCAGTGTCCCCCGGTGGGTAGCTCCAGAGAGGCTGCAGCTGCTGGGGAAGGAATGTTTCCCCACTGTGCCTCCTGCAGGAAGCTCCTTCCTCACCTGCTGGATGTATCGGTCTGTGGTTTTCCACATGTAGTAGAATTGCACGATGCTGGCCAGGGACTTCCACGGGAGCTGCAAGGAATACGGTCTTTAAGAGCACGCCCAGCTCCAGCCTGCCCATCTGCTGCACCCAGAGAAAGCAGATCCTCATGGCCCTTGGCTGGAATTGGGGAGGAAACCCCAGCTCTTGAGCCACTGGGAAGGAACTGCGGTCGCCTCAGGAGCAGGGCGGGGGCACCGGATGAGAAGGAAGGAATGCCTGGGCTATGTACACCGCAGGACCATGCATGAGCTGGAGGCCAGGTGAGAGCCAGCCCTCCCACCTTCGTGGGGAACCAGGGCGGCGACGGGTCACAGGTCCCGCCCAGCCCACAACCCCGACTCACAAAGTCCTGCCGGATGTCGTTGAAGTCCTTGCCGTACTTCTCCAAGGCCTCCTCGAAGAGCATGGCTTCCGAAGCGGACCACTCCTCCATCTCGTCCCTGCACAGCACAGGCCCGCCCTGGGGCACCAGTGTCGACATGGCCTTGGCGAGGTCGTAGCCGTTCCGCTGCAGCGTGTCCATGGCGTGGAACTGCCGAGATAGGGGGAGGCGCCTGTCAGGACAGGTGGGGCAGACGGGCCAGCGGAGGGGGCAGATGGGCCACCGAGGGGCCCCCGGCTGTGGGAATTCGGGTTCCTCAGTCCCTGCAGTTCAGCCTAGGCTTTCATCACAGCACGGCACTGGAAGCTTAGCTACGGTTCAGCATGGCATCGGTGGGCGGCTGGCAAGCCAGAAGAGAGACCACGATTTCTTTGGAGTGAGTCTGCAAACCCATCCGTGCTCCTTGGGGCCCGGTGTGAAAGCTGAACGGGCAAACCCTAGTTCAGGCAGCGGCTCTGCCGCACACACAGACCCAAGCACTGCGCAGACAGGAGAGAGGCGCAGACAGAAGGTTTTAACCCACTGCTTGCTTCTTGTGCATTTCGAACCCTGAACTTGACTGTGACTACACATAGGGTGTAATGCCCAAACTGTACCTCTGTTGTCCTTTTTTTCAATAACACACCCAAATGTCTAGTCCTCATTGTTACAAACCCAATGCCCGCTCACACATCACAGAGGCAAAGTATGAGTTAACCCATGCTCTGCCAGATTCTGTGCTGCACAAAATCTTCTTGCATAATCACTTTGACTGAGCAGACTGTGGCTTGCTATGTGATGTACGAACCTGGACACTTTGGGTTCTGTGAGGCTTCAACAAGTTAACCTTCTAACTACTCCTAGGTTAACTCCGGAGTTTTAACCAAACCAAACCAAACCAAACCCAACCCAACCAAAGAGCTCATGTTTGTACATCAACCTACAACTGGGCGAATTGAGATTGAGTATGCAAAACCGCAGCAACTCACAGGTGAATTATCCCAGGCTTCGCTGCTGCCACGTACTGGCCGGGTCACTGGCTTGAAAGCCGATGGGCCAAGCCAAAGGGGTGACTGAGTAAGAATCTAGAAATCAATGTCTCCATTCCAGGATCCTGTACAGTTCCTTGCTCCCTCCTTTAATTAGGAATTATAGCAAGGAATAAAATAGAAGGCTTATGCAGAATAAGCAGCTTTGCATTATTTTAGTTGGCATGACCTACAGCAGCTGCAGAACTGGCTCATCCTGACACAGGATTTGGGTGCAGAATTGTCAGATCTGTCTTCTTGCACAGAGTGGGCACATCGCTGCCCGACCTGACCCCCACCTTGCTGACCTCCCGCCGGTCACCCCCTCACCAGTGTGATGTCCCGGGAAGCAGCCGCTGCACTCATGTGAAGGCTGGGCTGCCGGATGGAACTGCTGCAGTCGAGGGCCCGAGCGAAGGTGCCGACGGCTCTGGCGCAAGGGAAAGGCGAGAGGGGATTAATGACCCGCTGGAGCCGGAGCCCGCCCAGGAAGAGGAGCCGGGGCAGCCCCCACGGCCGGGTCTCACCGAGCCACCACAAGGAACTGGTCAATCTGCCGGTCAGTCAGCGGGTTGTCTGGGTCCCACACCTTCATCTCCATCTTCTGCTGGTTCCGGTTGTCAGATTCTCCTAGGAAAGGAATCGGGAAGGGGATGTCAATATAACTGGACTGCCCTCTTCCTACCAGACGAGGGCAACGCTGTTCACCCAGCCATGGGAGCCGGTCCCCGCTCACCTTCTGCCAGCCGTTCGGGGATCTCGGCCTGGTATTTGCAGCCCACCCGGATCTCGCCCTGGTCAGCCAGGAGAGTCTTCTGAACCGGGTCAAAGACCAGCGAGTAGAAAAAACAGTCCTGTGGGGAGGCGAGGGAGCATGTGAGTCCGACGAAGGCACCCAGCCGTCCTCGATCGCTGCACATTCCATGCGCTCACGTGGCTCATTCCAACGCAGGCGGCAAAAGCCACCGTTCCGCCTGAAGGAGCGGAGAGACCCCACACCGCCCGCAAGCCCAGAACTTCAGCACGCCAGGCAGCCCGTAATAGTCACCACCCAGCTGGCCTCACCTCTTTATCCAGGTACTGGCTGAGGATGTCCGTCTCGTTGAGCAGCGTCACGCTGCATTTCCCCCTGCAAGGACCG
Source organism: Varanus salvator macromaculatus (assembly GCA_023646645.1). Classification (NCBI taxonomy): domain Eukaryota; kingdom Metazoa; phylum Chordata; class Lepidosauria; order Squamata; family Varanidae; genus Varanus; species Varanus salvator. Next base: position 8,589,745 of record JAIXND010000803.1, on the reverse strand, counting down.
AGCAGAATCGGTGACAACTTCCCGAAGCGTGCCTCCCTTCCTCCCCACGCCCTTCGCCGTTTCCTGTGAATACGCACGCGGGAATGTCTGCCCTTCAGGAGCGGGCAGCCTGCAACTCCCGCCCGCCTGAGCGCCAGGGCCAGCCACGGCAGCTGACGGCAGCTGCCACCCGACGTCAGGAGGGCCGGGGGGGGGTGCATCCAGTCAGACGCCGCCCCAGCAAGCAGCCCCGCTTCCAGGCAGGGCTGAGGAAGGCGGATGCCACGGGGGCAGCGACCCCGGCCTTCCCTCACCGTATGTGGGTGGCTGGCAGGGATTCGAACTGGCGTGACAGGAAGAGCTCGCGGTGCTTTAGCTGATGCCGCTGCTGCTCCGACACAGAAGGCTGCTTGGATTCCTCTTCAAATTCTCCTGTTGGCGGGAAGAGGAGGGAGAGTGGGAATCCCAGGCATTCCGTCTTCCTCAGTCACCGCGCAGTTTGGCCCTTCCATTCAGCAAGGGAATGCCCCCTTGCCTGACCCGTTTGGGATTACTCAGAACACGAAACCATGGGCATCCCTGTACGTGGAGCTTGTTCACTGGATCAGACCAGCCAGCCCATCCAGTCCCACGTTCCATGACCGGCAGCAGCCTGCCGCACACACCTGGGAACTCACGGGCGGGGGTGGGGGCTTCTCTGGCTCTCCCTTGTGGCAGAGAGGCGGGGCAAAGTATCGTGCTTGGCCTGGGGATACCTGGGGTTGGATTCCCACCTGCCACGAAGCTCCCCAGGTGACCCAATCCATCCAGCCAATCACTCTATCTCCACTGCACACACACGGTCCAAATTCACAGCAGTGTTGAGAAGACAAAAATGGGGGCAGGCCCAGGGAAAGCTACAGCACAGTTGCAGGAAATAAATTCACGCTCAAAAGGCACACTGGCATTTAATCATGCAGGCCCCCTTACAGCCCTCAATAACCACGGCCTTCTCTGATGCACATTTTAAAATCATCTGGCCCAACGGCCATCACCACATCCTGTGGGGGAGCCACCACAGTTCCACTACCGTGAGGGAGGAAACCCCCTCACACACTCCGATCCAGAGTTGTTGTAGTACTGCGAGGAAGAAAATCCCCCACCTCCTTTACCCTCCATCCACAGCACGACTTGTATCATGCCCCTTTCCCCTCGCTGTCTTCTTTCTCTCTGAATGAGAGACCCTCAAGCTAAGTAGCTCTTCCACAGCACCCCGGGCCCTCCTTGGTTCCCGTGCCCTTCGCATCCAAAACACAGTGGGGTGGGAGATTCTCACGGGAAGCCATAGGATCAGAGAACAGTGGAGGGGCAGATCAGGCCACTGGGTCGAACCCGCTGCTTGAGGCAGGCTTCCCAGCTGAAGCGTCCCCAGCAGAGGGCTGCCCAGGCGCACTGCAAAGCCCTTGCTGTCAGTTCTGCTCCCACGTCCCTCTCTGCCAATACGTTGTGCACACATGCCACTTTCCCTCCGGCCCTCCCTCCCTCCCTCCACACACACACACACACACACAGCAGCCACCAAGAGGCGCATTGTTCTCCCAACCCTCTTCTGCCTCTAGGCTTGGCAGCACCCCAGGGAGGAGGGGACAAGAGGAGCCAGAGGGATGCTGGCTCCGCCCCCACCCCCTTGCTTCTTGGCTCGGGAAACCCTCTGCCTGCCTGCCTGCGCGGGATGGGCAAGCAGGCATGTGGATCCGAGGCAGCCTTGAACCTGCCCCCCACCCCTCGCCCCGTCTGATTGGGCAGAGTCAAGGTCACGGCCCCTGCTCAAGGGGCCAGGAAGCCCCGAGCAAGCAGAGCCATTATTCACGCTCCTCCCTTTCCACCCGCACAGCTGCAATGCCATTTCTGTTAACCCTGCAGGAGCCGCTGACTCCCAGGCTGGGCCAGGATTCAGGGGAAGCTGCAACAGGGGGCAATGTTGGCGAGGAGAAATGCCATTCTGCGGCCTTCACCTCCTCAGCGTCCCAAATGGAGCTGCGCTCCACCCTGCCCCCTACAGCGAGCACAAACAAACTACTGCCAAAGTTTAAACAAGTCAGTATAGAAAAAGGACCGGGTATTGCCCCAGGCTATCGCGCTGCGTGGAGAGGAGAGCAAAGATGGCTCCGCGAGAGTCTTTAACCCTCATCTCCTGCCAGGGTAGAAAGCTGCGTCCCAGCGCCCTCTTATACTACTGCTCCTGGGATAGGGCGGCCAGCCTTTCACCCACTCCTTTCCCGGAAGGATTCCCTCCGTGCATTGCCACCATCTAAAGGCACCGGCTCTTCCCTGCCTCTCTGTACAAGTCCGCTCACTGCCGTTGCTACTGCCAGACAAGCTGCCGAACCGTTCGAGCTGAGCCGCACCAGACTCCTGCCCAAATCCTTCCCCACACGGGGGCACACGCCCCAGCTCATCCACTGCTTCGAAGGTTTACCGCTCACACACGGCTACTCACGGGCGTTGCTGTCCGCCAGGCTGTTGAGGCTGCTGGAGATATCCCGCCGGCGGAAGAGGCACACCACCTTGGCCTCCACATTGCCATTGGCCGTCTGGGGGAAAAGAGGAGAGGCCGTGCTGTTGATGGGGAATCCGGCTCGCAAAGAGGGCGGCGGCTTCAAGGCCTTGGCTTCAAGGCCTTCCGTCCCCTGGCCAAGGGCCTTCCTTTCATCTCCCGCAAGATCTGCTTGGCTGTGATGGGTCCCCCCATAACAGCTCCCCTCCTTCCCTTTGGTGCCCACCCACCCAGCTGTGCCCTTACCTTGTTGAGCTCTTCGATTCGGCGCACGAGGTAGGGATTACTAGAGGAATTCTCAAAGTAGACATAATCTGCAAGGAGAATAAAACGGGAAGCAAGAAGGCGATGAAAAAAGATACTGGAAGGCAGGCAGGCCTGTACCCTCAGGAGATGCTGGCAATTCTTAGAAGATAGACTTGTGCGCAGCGGTTTTCTCCTAGGTTGCTCTAAATGCTTCCTGGGTGTTATCCAAGCCAAGGCTTTTTAAAAACTGCAGCCCCGTGGCCCACCCACCAAAGACAAGTGCAGAACCGTGGCTCAGGAAGGAACAGATACACAGTGCAGGAAAAAGTTGCTCCTTGGGACACATCCTTCTTGGCAGTACACAAGGGACCCTCAGTCTTTCCACATGAATATCTACTCCTGCTTCCCCCTGCAAGCTTCTTTCATTTCAGCTGCCTAATCTGAAAGGGGAGGGGGATTACAACCGCTTCAGACGAAGGAGGAGTCGGAACCCCTTTCTGACCTGCTGAAAGTCACCCAGAAGTAAAGGCCTAGCTTACTTCCTTGCCTTCTCCTGGCCTACGCCACCTTGTAGTAGCCTCATATTATCATTCTCCCCATACGTACAGGAAAGGTCCTGAAGCTGGCAAAGAAAGGCCTGTTTAAAGCCCGCTGGCAAGTCCGGTGCTAAGCACTCGAACAGGAGACGTTCCTGTTTAGAGTTCACGCTCCTAAGTTGTTCTCATAAACATGCCTTCCCCTGCAAAATGCTCCCAAGCATTCCATTCAACCATCGCCATGACTAGTCATGGGTGCCGCATGCAGTCGGTTGTTTTCGCCCACCCCATTAAAAGTCCCACAGTAAAGGACCTCCACTTTGGTCAAGCACGAAGGAAGCCAGCACTGTTTCTCTCCTCCGGGATGAGCTTCAAGACGGCCTACCCTCCACTTCAGCCTCTCTTTCACCCAAGATCATAAAGAGCCCACTTCTCTCCAGCAGCGCCGTTAGACGACGAGAACTGCCCCTCGGCTCATCACTCAATCTCCAGGCTCAATGCCCTGCTCTTCAGGGGAGACACGTTTCTAGCCTTGAGAAAGGCAGGCCAGACTGGGGCCAAAAGGAATTTGCTCTTGGTTAGACGACAAGTTTTCAGTTCTGTACACCAACTTCTTTGCTTCTGCCCATTAAAAGAAACATTATGTAGAAAATCCCCCGAATTTGCATATTTCCTACATGGCATGGGATTATTATTTCCTGCCTAAGTGCAACGCATACGTATCTCTACTTGAGCCTGGGATGCACCCATGAGCATTTCTGCCTAAAATAGTTCCGTCCATGTAATTTTTGTAGCCTTTCTCACAATCATCTAAAGTAAGCTAGTATTACCATCACCATGGGAAGGCTGGAGATGGCGGCTTGCCAGTCCAGGTTGTACGGAGTTGTGGAACCAAGGGGTTCTGGCTCAGCGTTCCTGATCTCCACTAAAAGTTCTCAAATAGCGGTTCCCACACCTGGTGGGGTTTGCCAAGCCATTGTCTTGACACCTGAGAAAGGGCTGCTTTGCCTCTGGTTTGCCCATCAGGCCTAGTGCCACTGCTACTGAGCAGTTTTTTTCCTATCAGCTTATCACTCTGCTGTCCAAATTATTGATTTTTCTAAGTTGCTCTGGAAGCCTTTTGACTAAAGTACAAAACAAACATGATTTGGATGAAAAACCCTATTATATTAACATTGTGTGCAACATGCACATGGCTCTGATTCAACTCAAATTAAATTCGAGAAAGGAAAAAGAGCTCAGGGTCACGGGCAGGGCTGGAGGGCATCAGGTGGCGATGGGAAGGTGGATAGGAGAGGTGTGTCCAAGTTGCTAGCCTTCAGGGGAAGGGCTGGGATGCAACTGGGAAGGGAGGGAGTTTCTAGAACCAAGAACCACTAGGGTGGCTTAAGAGACAGAGATAAGAGTAGAAGGAAGTCACTAAGGGGTCAAATGGCTTGTGAGCAGGAAGGGAGCAGGGAATCAGAGAAGCAAATATAAGGCAGAAAAGCTGGCTGCACACATGAAGCCGTCTTATTTCTATCTGATCACCTAGCACAGTATCATCTGCTCTGACTGGAAATGCTCTCCGGGGTCGGAGGTCGTGGCAGTGGGGCCTGTGGGTCTTTCCTAGCCCCGTCACCTCATCCTTGGGACAGAATGCGGGGCCTTCTACATGCAAGGGAAGCAGCCTATCACAGAGGGCAGTGACTCCAGGAGCCAAGCCACCTGATCATGGCAACTGAAGAAAGGGAGAGAGTGAAACCATTGGCAGGGGTGTTCCTAACTGAATGGAAAAGAAGAATGCAGGCTGGATCAGACCCAAGCCTGGCTGGATCAGACCCAAGTCCTTCTTCAGCATCCTGCTCCCTACAATAAACCTCCCCTGTGCCTTCTCCTATCTCTTGCATGCAGAGGTACAATCTCCATTTACCCCTCAGGCAACAGATAAGATAAATTCTCCAGCATCCTGTTCCCACTTCCATTCACACCCCCAGTCTGATGGGTATGACTCCAATAAGGTCCTGTAATGCTATCAACCATTTAGCAGCAGCCCTCCTAGACAGCTAGGAACACCCCTAAATTGTTCTTAGTTCCCACCCTCCCACAAAACCAACCACATCCTTCTTACACCTCCCTAGGCAAACAACCAGACCTTGATCTGTCTATCCGAACACCTCCCCACTTTTTCCATAAATGTTGTGCTCTCCTGCCAAGCTTTGAGCCTCAACCCCCTAATCCTGCCTAGCTTTGAGCCTCAACCCCCCATCAATCCTCAACCCCCCATCAATCCCTAAAGAGGAAGAATTATTCACCCTTCTCAACAGCTCAGATCGTGTACCAGTCTTGTCTGTATCCACAAAATTTCCCACCCAAACTTAAGCTGCCTCCTTCCATCTTCGCACCCCCAGTTCCAATATATAACAAGATGTGTGAACTTTCCACCTGACCAACCTCCCTCCTCAGGCTTTCCTTGCCCCAAGCTTACCACCCTACTTCTGATCAAGGTACCTGCTGAACTTCAGAGCCCACACCAACCTTCTCCTGAATACCTGCTACTCCCTTTTTGTTTAGCATAGCCTTCCAACCAACTCAAGCCTCAAGCCCCCAGGCCAGCTCCTGGCCTAGTCTTTAGCACCCCAGAAGTACTCCGTCACACCACCCTCCAGTGTGACCCTACACACCCAGTTCTGGCCTGCTTGCATGTGCTGCCTGTATGCTTCTGGTCCAAATTCAAGGTGCTGGTTTTACCCTATAAAGTCCTACACAGCTTAGGACCACAATACCTGTCAGAGTGCGTCTTCCAGCTCCAACCTAATTGAGCACTAACACTCAACCTCTGGAGCCTTCCTCCAATAGCCAAATCTAAGGGAAGTGTGGAAGGTAGCAACTGGGGGGAGGGGGAGCTTTCTTGGTGGTGGCCCCCATCTACAGACTCACCTCCCCACTGCAGTCCAGCTGGTGCCATACTGGTCACCCTTTTGGCACCTGGTTAAGTCAGCCCTCTTTTCTGAGGCTTTAAATGACTTCCTAGGCCACCCAAGAGCTTAAGGGGGATCACCAGATGTTTGAGGAGCCACGTTTCGTCATTCTTTGTACCGCATGTTTCTCTCAGCTGTTTTTAGCTGTTTAAAACTTTTTAACGTTTCTGTCTAATTTAATTATATGTTTTACTGATATTTTTATCAGTTGTTCTTATGGATTGTGTGAATCGTCCAGAAAGCTTCAGCTGTGGGGTGCCACAGCAACAAAATAAATTTTAAAAATCCCCCCACAGCCCTTGTGCTCCCGATCTTTATTCCACTACCTCGAAATACTCTCCCAGCTCCTCACAGTATCTCCTCCCCATCTCCAGCTGCTCCCCCGCACGCTCAGCTTGCTATGCCTTAATACTAACTGACCTCTACCCATTCAAGCCAGGCCACCCCCGCACCAAGCTCATTTATCTTAAAATTCAACCGAGGCGCACCCGCATCCCCAATCTACACCCACCAGCTAGAACTAACCCTGAGTGGCCCAGACCCTCAACTCCAGCACCCATCTTGCCCAACCCCCCACCTACCTCTGAAGAACCCCAACTTCCACCCCATGTATAGCATTCAACAGCCCCACCCAACAGCCCCACCCCGACTTAAAACGCACCCCTCCGTGTCCTAGCGAAGAACCCGGTGCCCCCCACTCCAAAATCTTCATCTTGCTATCTGGAACGAACTCCGGTATCACTGGACTCCCCTCCCCTCCCCCTCCCCTCCCCTCCCCCGTGATTCTCAACTGGTTTAGACTGGGCCCCCCTACCTGTTCCTCACGACCCTAAAGCCTGCAAAGTCTTCCGTGGCTTCGCCAGCCTTCCGCTTGTACTTCGGGAACGCCCCCACCCCCCAAATCAACTCGCACCCCAAGCCTTCCCATTTCAAATCACCCCCCGCCCCACTGCTTCCATATTACAACTGGACTCAGCCCCCTCCCTCCAAATCTTTGCCCCATTTCCTGGACCCTTCCCCCCCCTTCTCCTTCCCCCCCCCACCGCCTCCCTAATTTGACCACCCCCCCCACCTACTCCGAAATAGCTCCACACACACACAGCCACCCAAACCCTTTTTCCCGGAGCGAGCCCTTTCGGCCCCCTCACCTATTGCCTCTGCCCCCCCAACTAACCACCCTCCCGGCGCCCCTCCCCCATTTCCCCGCACAGGCGGAAAATACCCACTTCGGCCCCCACCCCCCCTCTCCTTACCGCCCACCCGGTACATATTGGCCGCCATGGCGCCTCTGGGGCCCTGCGACGACGACTCCCGGCCCGGCGCGGCCCCCTCAGGAACTCCAGGCCCGGCTGCTCTTCATCGCCTCCCGCCGCCGTTGTGCTTCTCGCCGTCACGCAGCGAGCTCCGGCCAAGCCTCGAGCGCTTCGGGAATCTCCGGAAGGCCGCCCTCGGGAGTCTTCGGAGAGACTCGGGCTTTTCCGGTCAGGGTTCGTAAGGAGCGCGCGCTTCCGACAGAAGCCGCTCGGGCTTTTCCGGAAAAAGACCCACAGTTGTCGGCGGATTTCCTGGGCGGGCTTTCTGAACTTTCAGGGCGGGGCGACGTCTCTCTAGCAGCCTCCTTCCGGAACTGCACGAAGGCAGCTCGTCTCTTCCCGGGAATCTTCGGGTCTTTCCGTGAGTTAACCCTTTCCCCGATGGAAACGAGTATGTAGACCTCCTTCAGAGGCAACACTTCAGAGAGCTTCTTCGGCTCTTTCCGACAACTTTCGCAAAGCAAGGGCAAGGCAGAGAGGCTCGGCTATTGTCGGCCAAGATCGGTCTTTTCCGGAATCGGGGTTTAACCCTTTCTTGCCCCTAGCTGTTGCTCCAGCTGCAGCTTCTCTCCCAAAGCGTTAGATGCAGACTTCGTGGTTACACAGCATTCCTCAGACAGTCGTGAAGCTGAGATGTTCTAACTTGGAAGTATCAATATATTATGCAAACTTAGACAGAAAAAAAAAGGCATGCCAAGAGTCGTAGACCTTTTTTTTTTCTGTCTGAGGTCACATAACATTGTGCCTTAATTTGTTCATATTAAATATCCTTTTCATAGCATCCCTACACATCTTGCTGCAGAGGCTGATTGATTTTCAATTGCAGATAAGACTTTTCAGTTGAAGAATGCTGTGTAACTCAAAAGCTTGCTACATTGCCCCATGAACTTTGCTTTTTTTTCCCTCTTTCCTCCTCATCAACTGCTTGTCCAGTGAGGATTTAGCATCTTATAAAGCTATGCTGATCTGCTTCATTCCTAGCATTTCTACTCCTTTTAACCTGCTGTTAAATCCCCTGTTATGCAAAACCTTTCCCTGAAACAAGTCTCTAATTGTAAATATCACAGAGCAGGGACCTTTCTTCTTCTGAAACTCTTTAAAATACAATGTATATTGATACTGCTCCATAAACAAACTTAAAAGTAGGAAACGGGGAGAAATCGGGATTTTGTTTCTCCTCCATCCTTGTTTTTCATACTCTGCTGAAGCGTTGTTGGATAATTCCTTTATTACAACCAAGAAAAATTCCACAACTGTGGATTTTGGATCCCACCCCCCTAAACTAGTTATCTTTGCATTTCTTTGTTGAAGGCTCTGTAGGGTTAAGCATGATTATCAGGTAGGCCACAAAAACCCACTGTACCCTTGTCCCATGTTTGCATACCTGGAAAAGAGGGAACGCCAAAACCGGATTTTGGATGCAAAGGTTTATTTCTCTGCTTATCTCACAGTGTTAAGGCCCTTCTTTTGCTCTCACTATTTGCATGTCGGATCCAGGCTTAGCCAGGATCCCTCGGAATGTAAACGAAGTACGGAGGGTTACAGCGAGAAGAGCTGGTGGGGCTGCGAACGACCCCCATTTCCCCATCTTTTCGGTTCTCACAGCCTTGCTCCCTACGAGCCCCAGAAATACTGGATGCTGCGTCAGCAAGGCCAAGCGGGAACATCTTCCGGAGTTCCCCGAATCTCCCCTTTCCCGCAACACAAGCAACCAATTTTCTCCACAATCCCCATCCGAAAGTCGCCTTCCCAGCTCCTCACAAACAGAGCCCGAGACTTCCATTTTCCTTCACAATGCTAGCTCTTCCACGCCTTGTTATCGTTCACTTATTAAGCAAGTCACAAAGGAAATTACATGGTGGGAAGACGGGACTCGGGCCTTCCCGTGGGGTCACCTGCCCGAGCACACGGTTCCCAGCAATCTGTCATGGGACGGGGGGGTGTCCACCCATCCTCTTAGAGAGGCTGCACGGGGCTTGGTCTGGTCTGGTCTCCCACACGGCCCTCTCCGTCAGGTGCTGGCCCCGGCATCCTGGGAGGAAGAGGTGCAGCGGCTACCAGCCAGCACGCGCCACTGGAAGATACTCGTGTCCTTGCCGCCCATGGAGATCAGGTAGCCGTCGTCGTGTGTGAAGCGCACGTTGGTGACGTGACTCCCGTGGCCCCCGTAGACAAGACTCGGTGCCTGTGAGAGACGAGAGGCGGAACAAAGAGTCCCGAGAGGCACAGCGCCACAATCCAGACCTTCCAAACAGCGATCCTGCACCTAAAACCTAAAGTCCGTGTTCATTCTGCCAGGGACCGGGCAGCAACTGCATTCTGAGTTGCTTTTTATTTATTTATTTTTTAAATTTCAGAAGATTTTTTTTTTCTTTCTTTCTCCCGGTTCAGCCTTACAGGTTTCCCCAGAATGCCACCACCTCTTCCCCTTGGACTGTTTAGTGGCTTGCTTTTAACTTTTCCTGCCCACCCCGTGCTGAGAGGTTGAACATCTCCTAAGGGCACTGTGACTGGCTGCAAGAGCTTGAAGCTAGTAAATGCTGGTAACCCCCTTTTCCCTGTGGCTGAACCCCTTTTCTGGGCTTTGGTCCCTGCTCTGCTGGAATGAATCCTGCCCCGGGAGCTTCTCCAACATGGGATTTGGCCCGGCGTCCCTCCATAAAAGGTCTGGCACCATGCTTTACGCTGTTTGAGACATTCAAGGGGCCAGAAATGCCCAGCTAAGGATGGCTGGATAGGTACGGATGCAGGCGTGCGTCAAGAGAGGTTGCAAAAGTCTGAAGATGCGGGCTGGTCGCCTCTCGAAGTTCCAAAATTCAAACCGGCAATGGAGCAGGTGACCTAACGAAGGTCCCCCAGGGGACACAGGCAGCAGCTGGGACCCCAATCAATTCTTGCCCCTAAAACCGCACCCTGCTGCCCTCCAGCCACCGCCTCATACCTTGGGCTTGGCACACGGGTACTGGAAAAGGTGCACTTTGCAGAAATCATCCGCCACAGCCACCACCCGCTCATGGTGGGAGCGGCAAAGCGAGTTGATGTCGGTGCCGTCCGAGCCGTCCGGCCACACCCCTGCAAGCGCCAGGAGCGCAGAAGGGAGAGAAAGACGACATTGGCCAGGTGAAGACGTGGCCGACATCCACCAGGATGAAAACGAGCCCTCTGGCCCAAACGCTCCCCTGATCTGGCCTCCAGACTCACCGAAGACGTGAAAACCCAGCACGCAGGTGTACGAGGCCCATTCCCGGTCCCTGTTCTCGAAGCGATTCCGCAGCAGCTTGCAACCTCCTGCCACATCCCCTGCAAGCAAGACACAACTCAGCAACATTGCCTGGGGCACCCAACTGCAGCTGCACAAGAGGGAGGACCCTCCTATGAGGACGACCACCGCAGGAATGTCCTCAGCAGCACATGAAGGACAGACTCGGAGATGTCCGTTTTCCCCGTCAGGCTTTTCATCTTGGGACTCTTCCCGTCTCCACCCCTGCTGGTCGCGGAACTTACAGTACAGGATTTCGTAGTCCCCTGAATTGGACATGATGAATTTCCCGTCCTTAGACCAGTCCAAATGTGTGATAAAACTGGAGTGACCCTAAACAGGAAAGGGAGAAAGAAAATGTGTGGATTATGGGAAGCCTCTACTCTGGTTTTATTGTTCCTTCTTGAAGACACTTATCCTAGCTCCTTTTCCGCTGAAGCGGACAAAGGCAATGCAGGAAATTAACCAAAGCGGAATCAAATGAAAGTAAGACTAGGATTAAGTAAATGCATTGAAAGCGGCTAGAAGTCCTGGGCAGGTTTAGGAAAAAACATGTCTTGAGTTTAAGGCTAACATGGGCCTCTGATCGGAATTTAGAAGAGGAACATCCCAACATCCAGATGTTTAAGCAAGTCAAAGGGGGCAATCCTATGCATGTTCAGGCAGATGAAAAGGCCGAAAATTCCCAGCATGCCCCATGGTGGCTGGGGCACACTGGGAATTGTAGGTCCTTGCTCCTGCCTGAACATGCATTGGAACATGCCTTAATTTTTCAATGTGTCTGCTTACCATGCAACGGCCAAAACGGGTATATTTATGCTCGCTCTCCTCCACGCTGTAAATATAGATGAAGTTGTCATGGGAGCCGATGGCCAAGAATTCCCCATCTGGCAAAGGGAGAAAGTCAGGATCAAAGACTGAAGAAAAAGCCAGCCAGCAGTAATGGTTGGGTGAGGAAACAAACAGTTCATCAACAGGTTTAATTTTATTGCCAGAAGTTTGACTCAGCAGAAGGAATTCTGCATGCATTAATTGGCGTATTTACTGCTAGGAAATTTGGCTTTTGGGCTGTTACTTTCTTTACTTGTTATATTTATATTCCACTTTTTTTTTCCTTTCAAGGAATGCCAGGCGGCTTACACAATTCTTCTCTCAAACATACCCTCAGCACAACAACCCTGGGAGGTAGGTTGGGCTGAGAGTGTTTGATTGGCCCAAAATTGCCCGGTGAGTTCCATGGCTGAGTGGGCACTTGAACCCAGATCTCCAGAGTCCCGGTTCCACACTCTTAACCACTACACCACACTGCAAGCAAAATTTTAAAAGAATGAAAAGCTGTGCATCTTTAAACAGAAAGTAAGTCCTACAGCTCCCGGCATTTCCCAACCAACATGGCTGGCTAGGGCATTCTGGGAGTTTTAGGCCATGTTTCTAAAAATGCACAGGATTGCCCAAGTCCATCACTCCTATGTGGAGCATCCACAGACAAACAGCCCAATAGGAGCTCTTTTCACAGAGAACGACAATACAAGTTACACAGCACATGTGAGGAAGGTGTGTATTGGACAGAAAAAGTGCAGGCACTGCCTTTGTTTGGAACGTGGTCAGAAGCGTGAAGAGGAGACAAGTCAGACACCACAGCACAATACCATCTTGCTTAATATTCGCGTTCTCTCTGTCCGTTTTGCGGCAACAGACAGACACAGCTCCGAACGAACCCGCGTGTGAAAGGCAAGCAAAGGGAGCTCACTTGGTGAATACCGCACCACCGAAAGCTGCTCGTTACCGTCCATGTAGCCCGACAACACCTGCAGTGTCTCGGTATCCACCACCACCCATCTGCAGGGGGAAAACTCAATTAATGCCTGGTGGCCACCAAAGGACACCCTATGGAAGCCCTCGGCAATTTTAGATGGCCTATAAAGACATCGAAGGAAGGAAGGAAGGAAGGAAGGAAGGAAGGAAGGAAGGAAGGAAGGAAAGGAAGGACCTGGTCCCCAAAACAGGGTTCTGGGCTTCTTTTCCAGGCTTCAGCACCTGCAATACTGAATGCACTGGATTGATTCTGAGGAACTCAAAACCTTCTCGGTAGCTGCCCGCCACCTTTGGAACGGGCTCCCTAGAGAGCTCCACCTGTCGCTGTCACTGCTTTTATTTTGGCTCTGGGCAAAAACTGTTCTCTTTTGCAGGCATTTTGAGACCTGATTTTTCCAAATAATTGAAAAAGTTCTCTCTGCTACCAGCAGCTTTTTTGGCATTCCTACCCCGCTGTACCTGTAACCTGGAATTATAGTGCTGGCCTGTCTTTTGTTGTTGTTCGCTGCTTAGAGAGCCCTGTGGGGTTAATTCCGTGGCCAATAAATTTATAAATAAATAAATGTTTCCCCAACATGCCATCTGAGTGCTGGCAATGGTGGGGGTGGAGGTGAAGCATCACCTGTTACTTTCAAGGAGCCGTTTCTCAAGGCCAAAAGAAAGAACAAGGGGCCATTAAAAGCTGTGCAGGGTTGCCCTCCTTGGTGCGTGTAAGCCGGAGGCAGGGAAGCAGGCTGGGATAAAAGGAGGAAATTCGTTACCTTCCAGTGCTGAGTCCTACGGTGACCACTCTGCCACTGGGGTGGAAGTCGGCACACAGCCCCGTCTCCTAGGGAATGTGGAAAGGGGAACCGTGTGAAACTTCTTGTTATTATGACAATAAAAGGCCTAACTGGCTACAGCGCGGTCAGCCCAGTGCATTCAAAGCATGGAAGCGCCCTGCTGAAGAGCAACCAGCTTGGGGGAAGAAAAAGGAGCGAATTCTAGGATGCTTCAATATTACTTCCCGCAACTACCTGTCCCACTGAAGGTGAGCTGAACAATAAAAAGCGAAGCTGCAGGGAGGCAAGCCGGGAGCTTTTTGGTTATAAAATGAGAAGCATGTGCACAGCTGGCCAAACACACAGGAACGCTTGGTGAGGGGGACCAAGGGTCATACACGGAACAGCAGGGTTGCCTATGTTCTTAATAACGGCAGCCATAGCAGAACTAAAATGGATTGGCACTAAGCAAAATCTTTATCCATGTCTCTATTTTAAAAACAAGACCCGTTAGAGAATCAAAGGTAAAATTGGAAACGGCTTAGGGTTTAAAAAAAAAAACCCTTAGCAGTATAGGAACTAAGTATTTAGTAGTTTTAGTACACATGAATAAATCGTATTAGATGAGGATTCTTAGGTTGTGTGGCGGGAGGGAGGGGAAGAAAGGAGAGAGATGAGAGAGGTGTACAAAGGAGACCTGGATAAATCACAGACTTTCAGCACAACCCACCTCACAGGGTCGTGGTGAGGATAACATGGGTTGGATTGTATCAACTACCTTGGGTTCCTTGCAGGAAAAAGGCAGTATTTAAATATAACCTATAAACATGACCAGGAAATTTCTTGCAACCCTAATGACTAGAAACGTGGGTTTTAAATAGACGCATATCGGAAAGCTGGGATTCTTGGGAAGTCAAGATTTTGGGTGAGATAGTCCTTTCTGCCCCCTGCTCCTTAGAATGCTGCCATATCCACCTGCATGACGTATTGCTCCTGCCATGAAGCCAAGCCGCATGTTCTCCTCTGCCGGGTACAATACCTCCAGCGTGACGCTCCAAGCCAGCGTGTGCTCTCCGCCATCCCACATGCAAAGCTGCCGGTCGTAGCCGCAGGTGACAAAAAGGTCCCGTGACGGGTGCGTGCCCAACCCCCACAGTTCATCCGTGTGCCCCTGCAAAGGAAGATTGCTGAGGAACTGGCCACAGGAGGGGGGAGTGTGGCTAGCAAGTGGAACGGACCCTGCCGCCTGCCAGCCTGCTCACCTGGATGATGGGCCGGAAGCCCTCTGCGAACGTCCCCCGTAGCAGGGCGTTGCGCGTGGTCCCTACCAGCAGCTCCCCATCATCGCCCTCCGCGATGGTGCGGACAGCGCCAAACTGCTCCGGGATCTGGGCAGGGGGGAAAGCGTCTTTGCTAACAAGAAGGCGCTCCAGGGGCACCGATGAATGGAGAGCCGATACCAACCCGGTTTGCACGGGCGCCGTGCCAGTGTGCATGTGTGAGCTGGTTCTTGCCCGCCTTCCAAAACTGTTGTCATGCCCAGCATTTTCTGTATCCAGAGCGGCTCTTCCACTAAGTCGCAGACCCTCCCCTCAAGGGTCTAAACCAGGGGTCTCCGACCTTTTGGCTTTCCTGGGCCACATTGGAAGAAGAAAAGCTCTCTCGGGCCACACATTAAATACACAAACACTGACAAAAGTGGAGGAGCAAGCAAAAAGGTCTATGCATCATTTTCGGGCTATCTGCCACCACCAATAGCGATAAAAGTAAGTAAGTAAGTAATAAATACATGTACATGTGGGTAAAAACACCTGTTCTGGAATAAGAAGCAGAATTCCTTTCTTTTCAGAGAGTGATCCAGTCTATTGCAAGAAACACTTCTCTTGAAAAGTGGCATGTCTCTGTCAACAGACTTTTTTTCTTAAAAATAATTACTATCAGCATTATTTTATTTCTGTACCTCCCAACAGCTAAAGCCCCCTAATCTTTTTTTAAATATCTGCTTCCAGATTGTTTTCACTGAAGAACCTCAACCATGGTTACAGAGCAGAGGTGTGTATATTTGGGAACAAGCCTTCTCTTAAAATATTTCTTTTCCTAGCATCGGAAGTTATATTCTGAGGGTGGCCGCGGGATCAAGTCCTGCTCGACCACCTAGACAAGGGGGTGGCAACAATTCCATCAACGCAGAGTGGATCTTCTCGCCCTGACCTGGCCATCTCCCTTACCTCCACCTCCTGCACCAGGGTGAGGTTGGGGCTCCACTGGACCAGACGCCGGTCCTTGCCCCCTCCGCTGAGGACCGTACCATCCTGGCACAGGCAGAGGGAGAAGATGCTGCCTTCGTGGGCCCGCGTCTGCTTGCTGATTTGGTACGTCTCTGCAAGGGGGGGGGGGGTAAAAGGAGAGCTCAGGATCACAGCTTCACAGACTGGGCCCGGTCATACGTATAAATGACAGGGCATGGAGATGGCAGCTGGACTTCCCACGGAATGCCCCCTCAGCTCCCACTGCAGGAGACGTCAAAACTCAGGTACTGCCACTTGAAACTGCTTTCAGGCCTGCTGACTGAGCTTGGCTCGGTCTGCTCCGGGTGTGCAGAACCTCAGACCCACAAGCCAGGTGGCCACATCTGTTTCTCACTCATTTCAGCCTTCACCCTTAGTTTTTCTTGCCCTTCCCCATTCTGAGAAAGGTCGAAATGTCTCCCCCGTGGCTTCATTCCAGAAGAGAAAAAATTTTAACACTAATGTTGGCCGCTGAAGTTGGTATTCCCAAGCCCATTTTGCCTTCAGCCTGCCTAGCAGTGGGATCTGGAAACATTTTCAGCGCCGTTGCTTGATTCTGACAGACAGTGAATATCCAAGGATGTGGGGAAAAAAAGGAGTTTCTCAAACCCTTTCCTAAAAATAAAAAATGGAACCACGGATTGGACCAGGAGTCTTTGAACAGGCAAAGCATGTGCGTCAATGTTATGCACTGGCCCTCCGCGAAATTCCTTCTCTTAAACACGGGAGGTTGTGTGTGTGTGTGTGTGTGTGTGGGCGGGAATCCCTCTCAAGCCAGCACCCAAATAGAAGCCATCGGTCCTTCACCCCAAGATACCTTTCGCCCCCTTGCCCAGGGTGCGGGTGTCCGCGGCCACCCTGGCCCAGGTCAGAATGTTTCCCTCGGAGTCTCCGGTGAGCACGTCCCTGTTGGTGTCGAACACGAAGCACTGGATGAATTTGGGCTTCTTGTATTTCTGGAAAGGTTAGGAAAGGGGACAGGCTGGTATGAGAACGCCCTGGCAGAAGAGGGTTAACGAAGAGCCTTCAAAGAAGCAGGATAAAAGCAGGATAAATCTTCGCAAAGCACAACTCGACCTTGTACGTTTCCACAAGAGGCGATGGCCACCGATTTGAGTGTCTTGGAAAAGCGGGCTGGATAAATCCATGGATGAGGAGGTTAGCCATGGCTGCCAGGTCCAGATTACTCTAGGCTACCGCCTGCCTGTGTATACCAGTTTCTGGGGAACATGGGCAGGGGGGTACTATCGCTGTCCTGCCCTGCTTACAGGCTTCCCATTACGCAGCTGGTTGGCCCTTGTGTGAAAAGACTGCTGGGCCTCTGGTTTGGTATCTCGTGTTCATTTCTACATCTCAAAGGCTGAGGAAATGAGCCCTTTCGTGCATCTTCATCATCAGCCTGAGCATGGCATGCTTACTAAATGATCTCAATATTCTAACATGGCATTTAGGGCTGCATTAAGCAGTTGTCATTGCTATTTTGAGTGGTAAAAGCCAGCATGGCTGAATGCTCAAGTGCAGCGAATGCTGTAGGTATTTGGAGCAGCCCTGGGCAGGTGGAGAAGAAAGAAAATTAACTTGAGTGGAGGGCTGAGCCTCTAAAACAGAGATGTGGAACCTGCGGCCCACAGACTTCATTGGGCCCGCGGAGTTTCTGCACCAGCCGACAGAACTTTCCTGGGCTTCTCCAAGAGAGGAGCCCAAAGCCCCACCTCCTACAGGAGTTTCTGCTTATTTTTGATCTGGTATCAGATTATCCGGTGTGCCGGTTTGGAAAGGACAGGCAGGGCCCAGGAGCAAAGAGGATTCCCAAGGCAGGCTAAGAACAGCGGGGACGGACCAAGAGAAAATCAAATGACCGTGGAGGAAGCAGTAATAAGACGAAGCCGAGAGCATTATGCTAATAGGCGGCTCTTAGACAAATGTAATAAATAAATGCATAATAAATAAAGTATTTGTGGGGATGCTTTGCTTAAAAAGTGGGTGAGGAAGACGCCCTCCATATCTGAATGTCACAGGCTTGTCGTGGGAGGTGTTTTTCACTACAGGAAAAAAGGGCCCCTGAGCACACGCTGAGCTCTGCCCCCAGGGTCCCCCCTCCCTGAGATCCTCCCCTCCCAGTGACCTGAGCCCCACCCCTCAACCCCAGTGTGACCTTACCCCAAAGATGCCCTGTTTCTTGGTTAGGCTGTTTCCGCTCCAGGTCCAGAAATAGACGTGAGATTTTCCGGTGGTGATTATGTTGCTGCTGTCTTGGGGATTAAACTCCACCGTCAGGACGGATTCATTAGTGCTCTGCCAAGGTGGGGTGAGGGGTGGGAGGAGAGAGACGGTGCAGGTAGGAAGGGGAAGGGAGAAGATTCCAGGGGAACAGGCATGATCAGGGCGGATCCCCACAGAGGGCGCCTGCCGCTCAGTGCTGCAGGGTGAAATGCTCGGCCGCAGACTGCCAGCCAGCCAGCCGGGCCTTTTCCCAGGGCACTCCATTCCATGCCCCTCACTGGTGAGTTTCTAAGCCCTCTGCCAACAGGGATTCAGTGTGCTGGACCCACTGGACATGCTCCCAAGAAAAAGAAGAGGGGAGACAAAGCCTAACCTGCCCACCCCCATCAATAGCTGTCCATCCATCCATCTGTCTGCCCGTCTTTCAATCTATCAATTCGTCCATCCGTCCGTCTCTCTATCAGTCCATCCATCCATCCATCCATCTCTGCATCCATCCATCCATCTCTCCATCTCTCTATCAATCCATCTATCAATCTGTCCATCCGTCCATCCATCTATCAATCCATCTATCGAGAGACAGATGACTACACAGCCACCGGTCTCATGCAGTTTTCTCATGCCCACCTTGATTTCCACCTGCTTGACTCCACGGGCACAATCCCAAACAGACAACATGTGTTCGTTGGATTCATCTATCACGCACAAGTAGGCGCCATCATCCTGGAAGGAGAAGAAAGATCATGCCAGGGGTGGGCGAGCGCTCTTGGCATTCCCCAAGCCAACGAGTCTCCCCCACTGGCCCGTCCCAGGCAGGAGAACCACTTACGGCCGTGGAGAAGGCGAGGGATCCAACCCCTCGCTCAAAACTGCCCAAACCGATTTGTTGCAGCGTGACAAGGTTGGAGGAATCCCAGATGTGAACAGAAGGTTGCAGGGGCTGTAAGGAAGGAACACGAGAAGGGAATGCAAAATGGTCAGCACCTGCCAGGCATCAAAGATAAAGGGATAGTCACAAATAATAAAATAAATGAAATAAAATATAAAATAATAAAATATAAAATAAAATTCAAAATGCCAGTACACAGAAAACACACCACTAGTAGCAGTCATGGATATATTGGACTACAATTCCCATTCTGCCTTGAGGTAATAGGGGTTGGTCCAAAATTTCTGGGAATAAGAAAAGGAGGCTTCCTTGCACTGTTGGTGCAAGTTTGAAGGAGGCAGCACAGGTGTGGACTAGAGCACATGGGCCAAATAATCAACAGAAGAATTGGCCATTTGCCCAAGGCAAGAAAATTCCATTGTCGGTAGACGGAGGACCAGCGATTGAACTGCATCTGAAACTTTGGTTAAGCTTGCGTCTAGTCAAAACATGTTTAAACCCATATATCTGGGGGGTTGTAGGACCCTTCGAACACTGAGGGCTTACCTTGCCGTCCTTGTCCACACCGGCCATCTGCCCGGAGGCCACGCGGACTCGGTCAGGGTGCACAGCTAGGCTGGAGAAAACAGAACGGTAAGAAAAGGACCCTTCCTTCCTTCCTTCCTTCCTTCCTTCCTTCCTTCCTTCCTTCCTTCCTTCCTTCCTTCTCAAGCCCACCTCCCTTATGCATGTGCTTTTGTGTGCACACAGGGCCCTGAAATTTCAATCCAATCCAATTCAATTCAATCCAATTCAATCAACTCGGTCATGATTTATTTATTTAAAATATTTGTATGCCGCCCCCTTGCAAACAAGCCTCGGGGCGGCTCACAACATAGGAAAATACAATTTAAAAACAATACACAATTTAAAACTGGTCCATCTCAAAGTCTCAAAAATAAAAATATAAAATTTAGCTTCACTGGGGGGATTTGGCAGGGTGTCTATGAAAATGTTTGGCTTCTGCTGGCACTCACAGAAGCCAAAAAGGGCTGTCCTACATCAGGCCATGTCTGTAGTTCCTGCATCAAAAGCCACTCTGATGGTTTGGTTGGTCCAAATAAAAGCAATGCAACAATAAGGGTAGGTGTGACTGGGCACTTGTTAAGGGACCATGAAGGAGGGGGGGCCTTGCCTTCAAAAACCTGCATTGACCCTTAGGGGGTCTTTTGGATCCCCCCCCCACACACACACACACACTATGGACTGACAAAGCTGCCTAGACTATTCATCATTTTTTGCATCAGGTGGGTGCGAGAGGGGAGGGAATTTGCCTCTGCATCTCTGTTTCCCATGTGGTGGGATGGGGGGAGGGTGACATGAGGGGGGGGGACACTCCACCCAGCCCCAGTCCTCACCAGCGCACACAGTCCGTGTGCCGCAGGTAGTGACGCTGAGTGCGACGCTGGATGTGATACAGCACGACTACGCAGGCGATGAAGTAGACCAACTCCCCCGAGGTCAAGATGTAGAGGTTGGAACGGCAGTCGCGGCCCCGGTACCCATAGCTGAACGGACTGTCAAGGGCCAGAGCGGAGCCAAGGACCAAAGCCGGCAGGGGAAACCAAGGACCAATCATTGTGAGCCACCTAGGAAGGCCTTGGCAATTATAGGAGGTCTATAAATACATGTAAATAAATAAATAAGGAGACAGAGCCTCCATTTCTAGGATGGATGGATGAAGACGCTTGCAAACCAGTTTAAATGTAAACCAGGAAAACCGGCCTGCTCAGCCCTAAAACCTATCTTGGCTAATGACCACCTCTTAAGGTCGCTGTGAGGATAAAAGCATGTTTATTGTTAATTTTATCCTGCCTTTTTCTTTTCAAGGAACTCCAAGAGGAAGACATCATTTTCGTCCTTCTCTTATAACAACAGCCCTGCAAGGTCGGCTGGGCTGAGAGTCTGTGGCTGGCCCAAAGTCACCTAGTGAGCTCCGCACCTGAGTGGGGACTTGAACCTGGATCTCCTGAGGCCCAGTCCAACATGTAACCACTACACCACACTGGCTCTCACCCATTTGGCAGGATTCCTTGCAGGAAGGGTGGGATAAATATAATAACATTATCGGGCAGTAAGATTTAATCAGCCCATTTTAGCAAGAACACCATTGTTATCCCATTTGGGTGGTGAAGGAGGGCATCTGAATTTATGAAAGCCTCTATTTTGCATTTTTTTGGTGGGGGAGGATGGGGAAGGAAGAGACAGTACACCCTGTTTCAACCGAGAAAGGATACACCCAGTCTAGCTGCAGCTTCTCGACCGGCAGCTCCATGCGCATCTCCTCGTAGTTGGAGAAAGCAGAAGGGATGTACATGGTGATGGGCCGGCCACGCAGGAACATCTTGGTGGAGAGTCCTTCTAAAGAGTTGGGAGAAATGGGTGGGTGTTGGAAGCTGGGAAACACGAAAGGCAGCACCTTTCATGGTCCGAGAACAGCCGTGTTTTGAACCAAAGCTCCTACCTGCCTCTCTCTCCATCTACCCAAATACAACAGGGTAGAACCTCTGGCCCGCGGGCCACATTTGGCCCTCCAAGGGTCGCCCGACAGCCAGTCCCTCTTCCCGTGTCCCGCTTTCTCCCCAACTATCATCACCACCTATTTATTTGTGCACTTTGTGACAACAAAATTGTGCCCGAAGCAGCTCACCCTGTAACTGCCCAGAGAGTTTTGGGCTGTTGGGTGGTATAGAAATTAAATTAAATTAAATTAAAAATGAACAACAGTAAATATAACTTACAAAATAGCAGTAATAAATATAATAATATTCCCAACATAGAACAAAACTAATGACTGTAAGGTTGGAGATGAATGTATAGAAATATCCATACATACTGTCTCAAGTATAACAGCAGAAACAATTTAAACTAACCCAATGATGGGGCACAGAACAAAACAAAAGAAAAAAAAATACAATATAGAAATACAATACAATTACATTACAATTTCCATATTGTAATGTAATATTCATTAGCAGTCATAAAAGTTACACGCCATGAATAAAAAAACTGCATAAAACTAAAGTTTACCAAATTCAAAATAATGTAAGCAGAAAATAAATTTAAATAAAAATTAGTATCTGGTGAGGAAGTCTAACAGGGTTTTATGGCTGCATATCAGTTTCATCGTTTTATTCTATTTTTGGTTTCATCTAATTACGCTGACTCGTTTTACCTTCATTGTGTGCTGCATGGGGAGCCCTCGGCCTATGGGGCAGCTTACGAATATAATAAATAAATAATATTCAAATCTATCAATAATCTCTATCCCACATGAGGGTTCTTCACTATTAGTTGACAAGCACAGGTTGGCAGCCGCACCTCTCCCTTCTGAGAGCTGGGAGGAAGGCTGCCACCTGTGCCTGGCAATCACCCAACTTCTCTGCAGTTTCTTTCCCTCCTTTCAAAGGGTTAAGATTGAACAACGGCAAAGGCTTTGAGCTAAAACAGGCCGATCTTTTTTAGCCCTGCCCTCATTCCAGTGTGGCCCTTGAAATGGAATTCATCCTGCAGTTCACGAGAAGGTGTCATCTTTGTGCCTGGCAACGATTCCAGGCACCCTCACTGGAGGGGACAGGGAATGAATCTCCCCGCATGCAGAGAACTAGCATGCTAGAAGGACGGTATTCCTGCTTCCAGAGCCTCACCTAAGTTATAATTCCCACGGCGAGAGCTCCAGGGACCTGCAGAAAGAGGGAGGCAAGTTAGGCAGCTTATAGGCCGAAAGTAAGAACTTGAAGACTGAGGGAGCTGCGGCCACCTCCGCTTGGAGAATCGCACCTGGGGCTAACAATTCCCATCCTCATAGAAACAGAGTGAGTTGGAAGGGTCCTCTAGGGCCATCTAGTCTGACCCCCGGCTCCAGCCGGCTCCACTCATGACATGCCTCCTGTATGACGTACCTGCAAAAGCGCCACTTTCTCTCCCTGTGCATTTTTCTACCTCCCACACACACCTTGGGAGGACGGCCACCTGGCCCTGCTCTACACCAGGAAGCCCCAAGGCCCCGTTTCGCAGGTATGTCCTCCCAGCGCTCACCTGGGCTCAGGGACGGATCCTTGATACGGCTGCAAGAAGAAAACAAGAGCATTAAGGTGGGCAGCCTAGAAGGAGAGGTCAAAGCAGAATTCTGGGAGTAGGCAGAGCTACAGAGCACGCCCAGAGTGTTTTCCCTCCCCGGCTGCTCTAGCAGGCTGGACACAAATAAATTGCACATGTACCCGAAAATACAGGTGTGAATGGCGTATACCACTTATATTAAATAATCAAGAAGCACCAACAATTCACCTTCGAACATTCTCCCTTGGGTGCATCTGCCTCCTCGTGTAAGGTGGGTGGTGACCAAAGAGAAAGAGCGGGGCCTTTTTGCCATGGCACCTCTCTTAGCATCATCCAACCAAGCGAAAACATGTTCTCCATCTGCCAAAGTTTTTTTAATGTCTTTCATTATCTCCCTCCCAGTTCTCATGTAGGTGTAGTTCTTATATCCTTTCTATGAGGGTTCTGCAAAAAATCTCCACACTTTTATATTTAATATATTTAATATATTTTTTGCGATGGCGTTAAAAACTTGGTACAACGCTGGGAAAATGCATCGCCAAGGAAGGTGACGATGTAGAAAAGTGATGTCATTCGTTTTTTGAAATTCTTAAGAAATAAGAGTTTTTAAAAGTGCAGAAACTTTTTGAAGAACCCTCGTATAAGCTGATCCGCAAATGTCCAAATGCAGGGGTCTCGAACCCTCTTTTAGGAGGGGCATGTCTGGAATTTTGCAAGAATACCATGGGCAGCCTCACGAAATGCCTGCCATGGGGTAGGGACTTTCCCATTCATAAAATGGCTTCCCTGGTGGATATTTGCAGTCATTTCGCAACTGCTGCGTTTCAAACTTGCCCAAATAAGAAAAGGTGGAAGTTCCTTTTGAGCTCCAAAGCACTCAAAAATACCTCTTTAGAACCCAAAGAAGGGTATTGCTGAAGGTCAGTCCTATGTGCACCAGCCTCCCGTTTTAAAAAATATATATGAATAACTTTTTAAAGTTAAGAAATGAAAGGAAAATCAGACAGCTTGACAGGGGTCAAAAGAATCTCAGAAGCTAAGCAAGGTCAGGCCTGGTCAGAATTAGGATGGGAGACTTGAGCCCTACATTGGGCTGGGGTTGGACCCGATGGCCTGCTAGGCCCCTTCCAATGGTGTGATGATAGGATATTGGCACCAATAGTCACTACCTTGGAGAGCCCAGAGATAAACAAAGCAGAACTCAATTTTGGGACAAGACAGTGCTTCTGAGCATGCACAGACTGCCACCTACCCGCCCACCCCCAAAACACAGGGAAAATCCCACACAATTCCCTCCATGAGAACAAGGGTGATGCCCTTCGTGTTTGCATGTGTCAGCCCTCACTTCTCAAGGCTACTGGAGCGGTTCAGGAGATTCGCCGAAGATGCAGCCTTCTTGGAAAGGTGTTGTTTGGCTCGGGCGGGTTTGTCAGAGGAGCTGTTTCTCCGCAGCCTGGAAAGAAAAAGGGAGACCGGAGTAACAGGGACCTTGTTTGCCACAGCGCTCTGCATTTCCTAAATTAGGAAACCGTCTTTTCTTTAGTTTTTGTGAGTGTGGCTTCGTGGGTAAACGTGTTTCTTTAGCAGGAGGATGGAGAACGGGAAGATGCTTCAAGGGAGCAAGGCTAAGCTTTACCAGCTACCAAAAACATCTAGTCCTGGGCTAAGGAGAAGAGTTTGGGGCAGAATTGACATCTCAAGCAGACAGGCCCAAATTCAACTCCCATCGTGACCCGGAGCCCTGCTGACTTGATCCAGCGTAGACGTTTTTCTTAGCCTGCCTTGGAGCTACAAATCAAACGGGTGGGAAAAGGATGAGATGAGAAGTGTCTGTGGGCTTGCCCACTTCCGGTGAAAATATAACTTGAC
The DNA here is from genome assembly GCA_023646645.1 of Varanus salvator macromaculatus. Taxonomy (NCBI): domain Eukaryota; kingdom Metazoa; phylum Chordata; class Lepidosauria; order Squamata; family Varanidae; genus Varanus; species Varanus salvator. The sequence continues at coordinate 8,564,973 of JAIXND010000803.1, read as the reverse complement.
TGGCACGGGGTACAAGGCCCCTGGACCCAAAGATACTGCTTTTCTGCATGCAAGAAAATGTGCTGAGTGGCAGAGCCCAAGCTTTGTGTGCCAGGTCCAGCCCGAGCCACCCCCAGGACTGGGAAAGGAGGTGTTCCTGGCTCCCAGGCGACAACCGGGCAGCGTTCCCCCACCTGCTTCCCTCCAGCCCCTCTAGATGTGCCGGGCCACCCCCTGCCCGCTCAAGGAAAATGCCAAGCACCTTGCAGGGTGCCGGGTTGGAGCACTGCAGAGGGATGGTAATGAAGTTACTAACTGCCCCAGTGGAGTAACCCCAAGGGTGATCCTCCTGCTGCCTACCAGAGGTGTTGGATGACAGCCCCCATAATCCCTGAGCTCAGCCATGCTGGATGGGGGGCGAGGGAGGGATGGGTATAAATATACGCCCTTGCACAGCACGGGTGGCAAGCTTTCCCGCGGGATCCTGAGCAGAAGTATTTCTGTTTGCGCCTGCAAAGCCGAGGTTGTTTTCCGCCGTGGGCCCAGTTTGGCTGGGGCACTGGAGCGGCGCTCGTCCTCCGAGGAAAGCTTCTTCCCGACAGGGAGAAGCCGCTTTTGGCCTTGTGGTGCGGAGCGACAACGTGCCCACAGCTGCAAATAGGCCTGGTTTATAGCAAACCTTCAATCAGCCACGAAAAGGGGTAGGCGAGCGAGCAAGCGAGCGAGAACTCAGGACGTCGCCAGGGAGTGGGGGAATCATGCCAATGAAGCATCCCGGACTGCCATCCCCAGCCTGGTGCCTTCCAGAGGCATCGGACTACAACCCCCACAGTTCCAAGCAAGCATGGCTGTAGGCTGAGAATGCTGGGAGCAGCAGTCCAACACCCCTGGAAGGCACCAAGCTGGAGAGGGCGGCGAAAAGGGGAGTCCCTCCCTCTTGAAAGGCTGCTTCATGTTTTCCCCTTGCCGCCCCTGGATGGCACGAAGGAAGAGTCCAGCTTGCCCCGGAATCCATTCACACACTGCTCCGTCCCCAGCCCAGGTGGATCCAAGGTGCCTTCTCACCCATGTTCCCCAGCAACTGCTGGATATCAGCAGAGGGCCCTGACACTGGAGGTGGCAAGGAGCCATCAGGGCCGGTAGCCACAGAGAGCCGCCTCCTCCAAGAATCGGGCCAGTCGCCATTCCGATCGGGCCAGTTGGTGGCCGTCACGACCTCTCGCAAAAATGAATTCCATGGCCAAACTCTCCACTGTGCAGAAGTCCTTCCTTGATGGGTGGGAAGTCCCAAGCTTTCCACCCATCCGCTTCATGGGGTGCTCTCTTTGGGGCCCAGGACGAGCCGTACAGGACCAAAAGGCCCACATCTCTCCCCTTCGCCTGCCCTTTTCCTAACCTCAACAATTCGAGACGCCGTAATGCTTCCCCACCGGGAAGTTGCTTAAGCCCCTTGCTTATTTTTGGCAGCCGTTTCCTCTTTTAATGCCCGCCATTTGTTGGGAGCAGGAAACTTAGGCGGGCTGACACCGAACCAGGGAGGAACTGACCCAGAGTGCATGAGGGAAGGTGCCCCAGACCGGTGCATGTGACGCCAAGCCACAGTTGGCGCTGCCTGCAAACGAGCCTGGCGACTTGACCCATCAGTGAAACTTCACCCAGCACCACCCCAAAGGAGAAACCAACACAGCTCTTCCACAGCCCTGGCTGGTTTCCCCCTCTTCCCTCCCCATCGCTTTTCCTCATGTGCCATGACTTTTGAGCCTGCAAGAAAGGGCTGCCTTCATTGTCCTGAGTGCTTGTTGGCCCTTTTGGGAGCCATTGTGGGATGAAACGAACCCATGGAAGAATCAGTGCCCCCGCCCCCATTCCCCGGGTTCCCAACATCCCCAGGAAATCCACTCACAGCTCCTTCTTGCTGGTCATCAAGCTCTGAATGGCTGGAACGGGGGAGGCGGCGGTGCTGCTGCCGCTTCCTTCTGACAGGGGCTCTGGGGAGGGCGTTTCCTGCCCCCGGGGCTGAGCTGGGGCTCGGGACTGCCCTGCCCTTGGGTCCGTGCTGTCTTCGGGGGGAGGTTCCCCCACATCTTGAGCTCTGTGGGGACAAGAGCTTGGGAGAGGGCCGCCGAGTCCGTGAGTCCGGGGGCTCTCGTGGGCTTTCTGCACCTCCGAGGCAAAGCCCTGGTTCCCCCCGTCAGCTGACGACCCAAAGGAGTCCTTTGCTGGCTCAGGAGTGCGTGAGTTGACCGGGTCCCCTGCGCAGCCCGTCTTTCCAGCCTGGCTAGGCTTGCTGCCAACAACCGAACCGCCATCCACCTGGTCAAGCTGCCCGTTGCTCAGCAGCTCGCCCTGCTTCACCGCCAGGACAGTTGACTCTTCGGTCTGCGTCCCAACACTGACCCGGAAGCCCTGCGCCTTTTCGGTCCAGGGTACTGGACCCTCCCGGCTCCCCGATCGCTGTGTGCCAGGCAAACTGCAAACCAACAGCCCCCCGATGCGGACAGAGTTAGTCACTTCATTCCCCCACAATACGTCCCCCTCAAAAGAAAAAGGATTTTGAGCCACCGGATGTCTTTCGGAGAGCTGAGGGATCTTTCTAGATAGCAGACTCATGGCACCGCCACTCGAGCTCACAAATAACACCTTCACTTCAAGAAAGCACTTCTTCCTTAGTCGCAATGTTTAGTCACAGAGTAAACGGGCTCCGTGGAATATTCCTTTGGGCACAGGGTATCCATTAGATCTGATCCCTGCCAAGGAATTCTGGGCAGCCCAGGTGCCCTGCCCCTGCTATTTTATCCGCACGACAATCCAGCGAGGTAGGCCTGGCTGAGACTGAGTGACAGGCCAAAGGTCGCAGGGAGCTCTGTACTTTTCCTTCGCCTGTTCAGATCCAATGGACAGTGTGATGTAGTGGTTATAGCGAACATAAGAAAAGCCCTGCTGGATCGGTCCAATGGTGCATTTTGTCCAGCACTCTGCACATGTGGTAGCAAACCAGCTGCCCACAGGATCCCTCCAGCAGGACAGGTGCAAGACCTCCTCCTGCCCAGCTCCTCAGCAACTGGGATATGCAAGCAGGCTGCCTCTGGTGAAGGAGGCAGCCCATGGCCAGCAAGGCTAGTAGCCATGGATAGCCCCTTCCACCTAGTTAGGGATGGGGACTCAGGTAATGCAGCTACTCAGCCATGGGTGACTTTGGGCAAGGCACTGACTTGCAGCCTAGCCTACCTCACAGGGCTGCTGTGAACAGAACAGGGGGAAGAGGAGGAGGCTAGAAGCCCCCTTGGGGAAAAATGTTGGGATGCAATTATAAGACATACATCTGCGGCAGAGGATGGCTGGAAGGGGGCTGCAGGTGGTCCCCGCTTGTCACATACCCAAAGGGCTGCTTTTGCGAGAAATACCTGGAATCATTGGCGAGCGCCGGAGGCAGCACCCAGGGCGCACCTTTGCCTTGCGGAAGGACCGCCGGGTCTCTGGCATCCAGTACGGCGGAATTCACTGTGGGAAAACATGATTTGCCCTTGTTACAGCTGGAAACCCTTCTGTGGGGCGCCCCCCACCCAATCCCCTCTCACCCAGGGCAGGCGGCTCCAGAGGCCAGAGGCCTGGCAGCCAGTTTCCCTCCTGGCCATTGTCCTCAGGGATCCTCTGCTCCCCCTCCCGCTTTGGGCCAAATCTAGCACTCCACTTTGCCGCAGCTGCCAGTCTGTCCCCACCAGCCTCACCTTGGAGCAGCTGCGGGATCTGCTGGTCGTAGAAGCTGAGCCGGCGCAGCGCGTCGGCCAGGGCCGACTTCACCAGCGTCAGCTCCTCTTCCTGGCTCCGCAGCCGCGAATCGAGGTCGGTGAGCCAGTGCGGCTGATGCGAGATGCGGTCGTCATTATCCAAGAGGTTCTCGCCTGGAAGGAGACAGCAGCCGCAGAGCGGCGATTAGACCCAAGCACCAAAGGGGAGTTTATTTATTTATTTATTTATTTATTTAAAAATTTATATGCCGCCCCTTGCAATAGCCTCGGGGCGGCTTACAACATAGTAAGTTACATCTACAACAGGCTAATACAACACCCTCGGTGTAGATCCTGCCTTTAAAGACAACTTAGGAGCATCGGATGGCATTGAAAAACGAGAGAATTAAATGCTCGTGTGGCCAACACTGTTGGGACACATCTCACCACTTATATGTCAGCTAGATGGACTGACTGACTGTTTCCAGGCTCCGTTGAAAATGCCAGTTTTGGAGTTTGCAATCCTAAATCCGTCGTTATTTGTTTTTCGGCGCCAGGCCAAGACCTTTTTATTTAAACGTTATTTTAATTCATTGTTCATTTATTTATTGGTTTTATTTATTGCCTGGATGTATCCAATTTTTATATTTCTGTATTGTTATTTATTCGTTGGAAGTCGCCCCGAGGCTTATGCGAAGGGGGCGGCATACAAGTTTCCCAAATAAAATAAATAAATAAATCGATTCGGTCCGGGCTACCTAAAGGAAAGGATGCAGTGCTAAGGCTGCCTGAGTTCTACGATCAGTGCCTGGGCATCTGTTTGCCGCCCAGTAAGAAACCAGGTCCCAGAAGGAACCAGGAGCGGGGTCTTTCTGGTGGTGTTTCCCATTGCTCTGTCGAGACATCACTGTGGCTTTTTAAGAAAACGTGCATGGTGTTCCTATTTCAAAAAAACCAATTCAATCCTTAAGGAAGGTTTACTACTCATTGCAGCAGGTACTGCGTGGATTCTGATTGCTGGTTTTATGTATCGTTACGTTTGTCACACACAATCACTGTGTATCTTGTCTTTGTGTCAATCTTGTGTGTTCTGATGAATGAAATGCAGCAGAGTCAGACTCCGTTCCCCTTGTATATAAGTGACATTCTGCCTAAGAATGTAAAGCAAGATTTTCCAGCCCTCCGGAAGTTGGATTACAGCTCCCATCCACCATAGGGCATGGGGATGATGTGGATTGTAGTGCAACCCATCTGGAGATCCCTAGATTGGAGAAGATCAATGTAAATATTGCCTCAGTAGTTGAAACCAAGCTCCAGTTCACCCAGTACTCAGTTTCCAATGCTGGAAAGAATTTTTTCTGTTCAAAAGGTACTCTGCCACTAGGCTAGGAGATTCTGATTTTGTGGATCGTGTTCACTGAACTTCAGATTTTAAAATCCCAAAGGTTGGGATAGGCCTACATTTCTAGGTAACGCATTATGGGAAAAATAGGAAAAGCAACATCAAAAAAGAGTCCAAAAGAGAATAATTTGCATTAAATTTTGCAAATGCCCTTCATGCAGACGACACCTGCAAATATAGGGCAATCCTCTTTCAGCCCTTAAGATAAAAGGACTGTCTTCTGTCAAAAAGCACACATGGCCACCTTAGCATCACAGGCACCGGTAACCCTGTATGAAGGCTGGGAACCCTTTCTAGTCCAAGGGGTGAATTCCATTTTAGAGAATCTCTCCGGGGGTCACAATCCGTTGGCGGGCAGCTTCGGCAAAAGGGGTGAAGTCAAAGGCAAACGGGGTGCAACGCAACTGTTTTTTAAAGCATATTTTAACTTAAATCTCTTCTTGCCACTAAGTTAAGCATCAGAGATGGCATTTCAACCTTCGAAAACCGGGCGGTGGGTGCGGGGGAGCGGGGATTGCACAAAAGCCAAGAAAAACCATGAAAAAATTGCGGGCCGAATTGGAGACCCCGGTGCTGGAGAAACAGGACTGACTCTCTGCAGAACCTGGGAAGAATGGACTGGGGGCTCCATGCCTCTGCCCTATATACATGATCTCCCCACATCTGGCAAAGTTGGGGAAGCACGTCAGCCTGGCCACCCATCCCCGTGTCTTTTCCTCCTGCCCAGAGTTGAGTCTTGCATTGCCTCTCACATTTATGAACACAGAAAAGAGCCAGTCCGTATTGCTGCGCTTTGCAAACAAAACAAAGGACACCCACCACGGACTATAATTAACTTGACAGGGGGAAAATACTGCAGTTTCCCAACCCGTAGGATGCCACAGTTCACAGAGAAAGGGAGGGGGAGAAAGCAGAGGTCTCCTGGTTCGTGCCGTGGCCTCCATCTTGCAGGCAGCAAGCCCGGGTCTTGCTTCACGCCGGGCCAGCGTTGTTTGTACTGGCACTGAAGGACCGTGGCAGTTGGGAGGAAATGGCTCGCGTCTCAGACGTTTCTGACACCACCGTCAGCCACAGAACTTTGCCTTGAATAATAGCATGTGGGCAGAAGAGGCCGAGAACTACGGGGCCCCTATTTGGGGTCTCATTTAGGGCTGTTCAGAGGGCAGGCAGAGAATTGGGGACACACATATTCAATGTCACATCTAACGGAAAAGCGCAATGCAACCTTTGAGGAGAATTTTCCTGTCCAGGTGTACCTAGGGGTGACAAATGGGTTATTTTTGGGTTGGACTTCACCCACAAACCAGTCCTGGCAGCATTCTCCTCACCAGCAGCAGGCCTCGGACAAGGATGTCCCCATAAAGGTACCGGAGCATCATTACCCATCCAAGACCAAGCCGTTCCCAACATCCTTTGCCTACCACACAAATCCACCGCCACCGAGGCAGCGCTTCCCCATGCCAATCTACTAGGAAGATGTCTGCCAAGCCAAGAAGGTACAAGGAATGCGGAGCAGGAGGTATTAGCAGGACCCTGCTAATAAAAAGAGTCCCCAGCACTACACCCCTGCAAGTGCCAAGTCCACTACTCCATCTAGCCGACTCTGGGGGCCTCTCTGTCTCTGCTCCCATCCCTTGCTCACTGAGCCTGAGGAATTGTTCCGGGGAACCCAAAAGCTGGCATAGTTGCGTGGAAGTGTCCAGGTGTAGATTGTCCTTTGTGAATCCACACAGCTAATGCAACAGGTCTGCTTCAGAAGCAGACCTACATGTGAACGAGTGTGTTCAGATTTTTTTAGGGTACCCACAACCAGTTGGAAGTCATGGAAAGAAAACACAGGGAGCTGGCCAAACTGTTTTCCTGTCTGAGCCAACTGTCGCTGCAGGGGGGTTGTTTTCTTCTTGAAGGCAGCCACAAACTCCTTTGATGAAACCACCGTTCTCCCCAAACCCCCAGCCAGCCGGGTCTTTGGCAGCCAAACTGGAGAAGTGAGTGGCAATGTAGGCCTACATCCAACATGCAGAAGATGTGGGGCCATAAAAGAGGCTTGGATCCAAGGAGCTGGTACAAGCAACGGAGACTCTTGTTTGAGAAGGGCTCAGCTCCCCCTTTCCCCTCCTCCTTCCCCGTGCCAAGATGCATAGAAATCCAATGAGCTTCAAGGAGGAACAATACCCCCTTACAGGCTCTGCTTTGTCCAGTTTTCCTCCTCCGCACACTCATCCCAAAAGGCATGGTGAACAAAAAGGCTTTTTTCGTGACCTTTTTAATTCACATCCCTCCCAACCCTGTACAGCCAACTTGGGAGGAGGAGGAGAGAGTCATGGCTGGACAGATGCTGGAACAGGACTTTCTGCCACCCAAAAGCAAATCGGGGCAATGAGTTCAAATCCTCACTCAGCTGTTTTTTTCTGAAATGGGTTCCTCAGATGTCTGCAGGATGCTGGGGATCTCATGGGCCTTTGCTACGTGCCTAAAATTATTTTCTGCTCCTGAGTGGCTGTTTCTTGGTACTGCGTTATGAAGTGGAAAGTCCAGCCTGACATCTCAGTTTGAAAGCTGTAGTGGGGGGACTTGGTTTGGCTATAAAACTGGGGGAATCAACAGTTGTTTGTGGATTTCATGGAATTTTTTCTCCAATATTTGGCCTTTAAACAAGTTGTTTCACTCTCAGATCCTACAATCCCTCCATAATATCTAATTTCAGAGGTAGTGTAAAATACGAGAAGAGGGTTGGATGTTTCTCTGTGTACGTTATCAAGTTTGTAACACTGCCACAAGAAATGTTTGTAAAGCATTTAAGAAAAAGTATTCTTTTATCAATCCCTGTTCTATTTGGCTACGCAAAGACCCAGCTTTCCAGCATTCTGTTTTCTCTCTTTTCCCCCTCATCTGCCAAAAAAACCATGAGGCCTAAACATAATTTGTTATTATGAAGAACCTGAATGTAAACCTCCAAAGCAGTTGATCATATAGAAGCAGAGAAACAGAGCGAGTCAGAAGGGGCCTCCCGGGCCATCTAGTCTGACCCCTGGCTCCAGCCGGCTCCACTCACGACATGCCCACCATGTGCATGTCCAGCGTATCCTTGAACACCCTCACCGATGGGGCCTCAGCCACCTCCCGTGGAAGCCCATTCCACGCCCTCGGGGTCCTGACTGTCAGGAAGTGCTTCCTGGCATCCAAATTGAACCTTGGCTCCCTGAGCTTGGCTCCGTTGGAGCGCGTCCTGCCTTCCTTTGCAATAACCTACTGAAGAATCTGATGCAATTTTTAACTTCATCTTTGCATCTAGAAATTTAATGAGATGTGTTTTAAAAGATGTAGGAATGGAATCGCATCTGAAAGCAACCATTGTTTTGGCCCCTTTCTGTCACCCCTTCTCTGACAAGGCCCCGAGGGTCCAAACCTCATTTTTTCTGCCCTGCACCCAAAACTCAGAGCCAGTGTGGTGTGCAGGTTAAGAGTATAGGACTGGGATTTGGGAGATCTGGGTTCGAGTCATGCCATGGCGCTCACTGTGTAACTTCAGACTCTTTGCCTGACCTACCTCACAGGGTCGTTGTTGTGAGGATAAGACCGAGAGCAGGAGAAGAATTATACAAGCTGCCTTGAATTCCTTGGAAGGAAAAAAGGCTGGCTATAAATATAATAAATAATTGTCTTCCCCAGACATTAGTGAGTTGTGGTGTCTGCGCAGAAACCAAAACCAAACACTAGAACGTCCTTTTTCTCCACGTTCCCATAGGAAATCCCACCCCCACAATCATACACACCCTATCCTCCCTGCTAAACATGTTGGGTGACATTTTTGTGCAAGGTGCTCATGCGAGGAATTAAACCTCCCAGCCTCTCCCTGGCTGCAAAGCGAGAGAAGCCGAGGGAAGCATCTCACTGACGCGCCAAAAGCGAGCGTCTGCTGGGCACTTAACCCCAACACTCCGCACACCAAGTCACGCAACTCAGAGAGGAGAGATTTTTATTCCAAGTAGCATGAAGTCATTTCCAGTAGCTACACAGCAAATGGGGAATGAAAGGAGAGAAATGTACCTCTCCGTGTCGTCATATTGTCACTGGGAAGTGAGCTGCAGAAGGGAGAATAAGGGAATGTGTGGCAGGTTAGGAGATGTGCAGGAAAGACCAGAAAACCCTGAATAAATTGTTTCTCTAGCCCCACTTCACAGATGATAGCTTTAACCAAGGGGTGACGGATGGAGACGCCCAAATAGGACCCCAAAGGAAAAGAAGAGTTGTATTTTCTTGGGATGCTTCCAGAAAAGGGAGAGACCAGAAAGTGGTATTTCCCCTCAAGAAATAAGGGGCATTAAGGACAAAGAAGTAGAAGGAGCAGGAAAACATAGAAAACACACAAGAAGAGCTTGCTCTCTACATCCGTGTACATGCAGGGAGACTAGTTTATAGACACTATACACTTTTCTGTATAAGACAAGATGTTGATCTATTTACTTTTTCTGGAAGGGCAGTTGCTTTTAAGTCTGCTGCAGCAAAATCAACAGTCTCGTGAAACCAAAAAGTCCAACCAGTGCATGCTGACATAAGTTTTATTTATTGATATGTATTGATTATATTCATACCCCACCTTTTTTCTGTGAAAAACCCACCGTGGTTTATATAATCTTTCTCCTCCTCATCTTCTCCTGGGACATATACATATGATTCGATGAGTTTAAAAAGGTGGTACTTCCACTCTGTTCTTTCCATGTAATGTTTACACCCTAACCAACCACACAAGCATATATCTACAAACGAGAAACCGGAGGCAGCACACTGATTCTGCATGAATTTATCCCAAATAAACCCTCCAACCTTGTGAATTTTTTATATTTACCAGAAGTAGGCCAAATGATAAAGGATAAAAAGCTATCTAGAAGCCAAGCCCCTCAGAGTTCACTGTGCCGGTTGCAAGGCCCCATGATTGAACTTACCCTGTCTCCCATCTTTTCTCCCTTCAGTTATCGCTAATTAAACTGAAATATATTATCCACTTAATATAAGGAAGGAGCACAACATTCATATGTGTGACGCGGACTCCCAGAAAAGAGCAACAGAAGAAATACATTCATACAGCACCCAAAGACACTTTCCCTTTCCACACAAGTTTTGCTACAAATACAGCACCTAAGCATCTTTGAACCCAAGCCAGGACCTACCTAAGATGGAGGTAGTTCTTACCCAGCAGGTGAGAATTCACTGAAACTTGGGCTAGGATCAAAACAGGAGACATCTGCTCATTGCACTAGCAAAGGAGAAGTTTGTTTCTGAGACACCAGAGAGGTTAAATTAGCAATTTTGTACTGCAGGTCAAATACACTGTCATCTACACAACAGCCTTGGAAGGTAGGCTTGTGCTGTTATTTTGATGGCGCATGCAGAGAGCGATGGAGCCAAGAGAAAAAGTTTTGCCTGATGCAGTCACTGAGGGTCTTTGACCTGAACCGGGGACTTCCCAAATCACACGTTTAGCTATTCTGCTAAGCCAGGCAGAACGTCGGTTCTTCCAAACCGGTGCAGAAAAGCACCATTTGGTTCATCACAGAACCGAAGTCGGCTGCGAAAGATTCAGGAACACTGACCTAAGCAGTTAGACACTTTGGACCAGATAATGAACTCTGCACCAGTGACTCGTAGACTTGTAGAGTCGACTTTGCTTTTGCAGTAAGATTGATCACCATCCCAAGATCTGGTGAAATTTTAAAAACCAAAATTTTAAAAATCTGAGCCCAGAAAATAGTTCTGTGACCCAGCCCCACCTCACCAAATTCCTGGTTCCTCCCAGCTTTTGTTTTAGTGATATAGTTTAGGATGGTGCGGTGAATAATTTTTGGGTGTGTGACTACTGTCAAATAAATGGGAGTCAGAAATCTTTGCCAATCTTCTGTAAATTCCCTAGAGATTTCTTACTGGCTTCTGTCCGCCTCACCCCCAGTCCCCCAAATATGTGCTCTGTTTGTGTGTTGTGGAGGAAATTTTGCAGCTGTAAATTGAGCAGTTGTTCAGGAAATGCTATCCATCACATGAGTAACCTTCTGATAAGCTTCTGAGGAAACAGAGGGGAAAAAAAATCTGCACGTCTAACTTAGTTACACATAAAGAACTAGCTAGTATATGTTAGTTAACCTCATCCGTGATGCAGAGTAAAAAAGTAGTAAAAGGAGGAAACAGATGAAAAAAGTAAAAAAGGAGAGAGAAAAGGGGAGAGATTTGTGAAGAAGAAACCCATGCACTGTAAGCCTCAAGCTGAAACAGCTGGATATGAATGTGATCAATGTAAAATAATGTCCCATCTATAACATGGAAGTAAAAGCTGGGTCATACCTTGCAGGACTGTTGTGCACATGGAAAAACTGGTAGAAATGTTGGTCTGCCCTGAGTTTTAAAGACATTAGTGGCTGGGGGATCTTTTATGTTTCAAGCAGTCAATAAAGAGACAACAGGTGGGACCCAAACCAGATTCAAATTCCGTTGCAGGCTCTGTGACATCATAGGATTTAGAAACTGCCCTGCACCCACTCCAGCCTCACCCTGTCCCACTGACTTTAACTCTGGATGTTGCAATCTGCAGCTTCCTCAATGCCCCAGGACTGATAGGAAGTATTCAGAGGCATGCCTGAGTGTGTTTACATACAGGACCGATTGCAGACAAGAAACCAGACTCTGGGTGTCTTTGCCCAGAGAATGGGACGGAAGAAAACCACAGTGAATTGGCAGTGCCATAATTTCCTAGAAGCTTTTACATTACGCGTACGAGCTGGGGCAAGGGAGGGGAGGAACCAGTCTTGGAGCCCCTTAAAAAAAAGGAGGGGGAACCAGTCGGTGATTCTAGCAAAGGTGTACATGTCTGACACTTGGGAAAATGGAAATTGTGTGCACGCATGAAATCTGCACAGGTTGCAGTGACTTTGCGCATGGAAATTCTGCTCACACAGACCGTCAAACGCACCACACACACTCCCCTGTGATGCTGACGCACAATGTTGACCCAACCGTGCAAGTTACAAGATTCACACTGTGTGTTCTTCCCCACACCCTTTCCACATAAGCCAGCCCCCACTTCCTCTGTAACTGTACACCACATCCAATATACACCTCTTTCTCTCTCTCTCTCCCTCTCTCTCTTCACAGGGCAAACTGTCTTAAAGACATCAACAAGATATTTTCGGCCCCACAAGGCAGCATTCTCTGAATCTCTCCAAACTCACCATCTAGCAGTCTTAGGTGCTCCGAAGCACAACAACAAGTATAAAAGCATGGGGTGAAGTGTGCAAAGGGAATGCAAGCGATGCTGTGCCTCTTGCAAGTGTCTTGCACCGTCTCGGTGCAACCCCGCGCGTACATCTAGGGCAGCCTGTTCCGATGGAGCGCACTCCCTCACAAACGCGAGCTTGGCATGCCATGCATCAGTTCCAGCCGGACTCTGACTTTACTCCGAAGTAAAAACGCACGCGATCTCAAGCCGGGCTAAACCGATCCTTCTCGCCTCTCCTCGTATCTGCCCCCCCCCCCAACCAAACGCTCCTTCCTGGCTAAGTCCAGCAGGGGGTGGAAAAAAAGCGCGGGTCCGACTCCGCTTCCCAAGTAAATAAAGGCAGGTCGCTGACACGCGTTGCCTTGCCGAGGCTCGGCTCGGCTCGGCTCGGCTCGGCTCATGCCGTCGGGGGGCGCTGGCCCACCTGTCTGCGGGCGGGGGCGCCCGAGCCGAAGCGGGGAGCGGCGCCCCGAGAGAGGCGCTGCTCCGGCGGAAAGCCCGTCCCCCGCGCCTCGCCAGCGCCCCCGCGCGCGGGGAGAGGGGGCCGCGTCCCCGCCGGCCGGGGGGCAGAGGGGCAGCCCCGCACCGCCCCCGCCCCACACACACAGCAGCAGCAGCAGCAGCAGCAGCAGCGGCGGCGCAACCGGGGCTCACCGTCGGGGCTGAGCTCCGCGTAGCCGTCCATGGGGGCCGAGCAGCGGCGCGCCCCGCGCCCCTGCGCGCCCCGCCGCTCCTCCTGGCTGACAGGGCAGGGGATGGCCGCGCACAGGTCCCGGGGGCTGGGAGGAAGAGGAGGCGGCGGCGGCGGCGGCGGCAGCGCCCGCCCCGCGCTGATCGTGCCGCCGGGGCCGGGCTCCCCCACCCCCAGGAAGCGGCGAGGCGGTATGTCATTTCCCTTGCAGCGCGCAGCGGGAGGATGGCGCGTCGCCGTGCGCTTCGCGGGGGACGCTGCCCGGCCCGCGCCTCTGGCTGCGGCGGGGCGGCCCCGGGGCTCGGCCGGACCGGACCGGACCGGGCCGGGCTGGGCCGAGCCGGGCCGGGCCGCGGGCACGGAGCTCCCTGCGGCGGGCGGGCGGGCGCGCAGCCCTGCCCTGCCCTGCCCTGCCCGATGGGGGCACCGCGACTGCCCGCGCCCCCCGCCCCGAGGCGCTCGGAGGGCGCCGGCTGCGCTGGCTTGGGAGCGGCTGGCCCCCGGCCCGAGAGCTGCTGCGCCGGTTGCCCTGTCCGGTTCAAGTCCCTGGAGCCCTTCGCGATGTCGTCTCCGGGCGGCCACGCCGTCAAATAAATAGATAAATGCAAACATGGGACAGCATCACTCAACGAACACGATCCAGCGTGAAGGCATGAATTCACACGTAAAATAATGGGGAGATTCAAAGGGGTTGGCCGGGTGCCGAGAAAAGGGGTGTCAGACACACCTTGCTGGAAAGCCGGTGCCAAAGCTGAGGTGCCACCGCAGGGAAGGCCCTTCTCCGGGTTGCCACTCTTCTGATCTTTAAGGAGGGCTCCCAAAGAAGGGCCTCTGATCCAGGTTTCTATGGAAGGAGGCACTGCTTCAAATATCCAGGTCCTTTGGTCCTTCAGGGGCCAAAGTCCAGGGCTCTGTGAGCCCCTCCCAGAATTTTACTTATATAGAGCTTTTCTATCCAGTCCTATTACAGGAAGTATCAGGACGGTCCTACAGTGAAAGCGCAGCATCACATCCTCTATAAAATCTCAATTTAAACAACTATTCAACCTTTAAATATTGGGAAAATAAAAAGGGGGTTGGCCTGGTGCAGAAAATAATAGTGTCTTTTAAAGAATAAATAAAGCTGGATGACGACACAATGACAGTGGAGAGCTCCCCAGGGGCTGAGAAACAAAGCCCATTTTATCCCTGTTGCGGCAACGATGCTACTACTGAAGTGAGTTAAACATTCGAAACTGAACTGAACGCACCTACATTATTTTCCGCATCTGCTTTTCCTTCTCTGTATACTCTATCCATCCTCTAAGTCCCAGGCAGCCACAAAGGAGGCCTGTTCCGTGGTAGCCCCGCAATTTTGGGACAATTTCCGCAATGTGCCAACATCATTACCTGCCAGGTACCAGGCTAAGACCTTTCTCTCAGCATCTGGCAGCATATGATGTGTAACACAGATCCTGGATTTTTATTATTAATTTTGTTTTATTTATATGTCTTTGTGTTCTGTGCATGTTTGTCTGTTAATATTGCTTTTGATGATTTTAAGTGTTATGTCCGTTTAGAAACGTAATAAAGGAAATCCATGAAAATGGATTTCTTTAACTTTTTGGAAAAGTTCTAAAGGGAGCTATGGCGGAGGGAAGGGGTGTGCCTGTGTGGGTGGCATCGAAAGCAGGCCGTTGCGTTAAGAACCTCACATAGTCAAATGGCTGGTTTTCAACTGTGGGCAACCAGATGCATAGCAAAGAACACAAAAAGGGCGTGAGAACAGCCTTGCCTTGCTGTTTGCCTTCCTGCCTCTGGTAACTGGTAGACTGCTGCTGAACAAGGAGGTTCCATTGGGCCGGAATGGTTCATAGTTGCAGATTGGTCTGACCGTTTAATTTGGTTTGTAGAACCTCATTCCCTCTGGGGAATCACTTTCATGGCCTCTCAGCTTCTCCGCACCTGTGTCTGTCAGCACCATGGGGAATCCTAAGAGTCCCGATTTCTCTGCTCACCTCCTATATCCGTACTCCCGAAAAAACCCTCAACATTCTGACACTGAACTTGCATGTACCCAGAGAGCCTAGAAAGCAGGCAGTTCCTCAACCCCGTAACACAGGACTGACCGTTCTACACAGCCTTTCCCAACAAGGTACCTTCCGGATGTTGAGGACTACAATTTCCAGCATCCCTCACTGAGCTAGGGCTGCTCTATCACTCAGATTCCATAAAACAGACAAAAAAACCCTGTTTCACCATGCCTGCACATTATTCTTTGGTTTCCAGCTGCTCTGCCAAACCACAAAACACCAGAAAGAAACTTTAGAAGTCCTGCTCCCCTGCTTTGCAGCAGCCGGGAACCTTCTCTTTTGGGAAGAGAACAAAGAGGCTGAGACTCTTTTCATTCCCAAGTGGGCGTTCAAGGAGGAAGTCTGAAGGGAAACATTGCACAGATAAGCGATGGTCTGTTGGCTTTGGGCCTGGCCAGCAGCTGCGATTCTACAAACAGGGAAATCAGAAGCTGCCGAAGGATCTTCTCCCAACGGAGGGATGGAGAAACTCAGGCCAGCGGGGCAAGTGGCTCGTCCGGTGGGGGGGATCCAGATGGCCCCTTTCTGCCAACTGCAGATTGCTTGGAGGTTTCTTGGCTTTTGGAGCCCCCACTGCTGCAAAGGACCCCCCTGCAAGAGTTTCTCTGAAATTATACCTGAAAGAGCCTTCAACAAAAGACAACACTGGTCCGTCAGACCTCCAAGGTGGCAACATCTTGATAAGAAACGGCCTATGCTCCCAGAATCTGGTCCCTGAAAGGTCGGGCTGCAGCTCTTACGTGTCAAAACGCGTTTGTGTGGTAACTCGGCTGTGACGGTCCTTCTCTCCAGCCGCCCTTCCCGGGCGTGGAGGCCGGGTGTGATCCCATCAGGATGACAGGTCCAAAGCATTGCAGGGCACTGAAGGCAAGTAGCAGGAACATCAGGTTGCAGACGGAAGGTTAAACATTCCCAGCCCACCCCAAATTTATACTCCACTGAAAGGCAAAAAGCTGGAGCAAACACGGCCGTGCGGGACTGAAGTCTCCCGAATTCTGGCCCTCGCAGTGGCAAAGATATGCTTGAAGGTACGGGGCCGAAAGAGTGAAAGGCAGGAAGGGGGCTATCGCTCCATGAAAGCACAGCTTGTGTACCTTCCCAACTCTGTATGCTCCTCCCCAAGCCGTCCCCCACCCCTCCAAGCACAGTAGACAATGATACCTATCACAGAATTCACCTCTGTCAGGTGCAGGATTTGGCTTCCCTAAATGCAGGATTTTAATGTTTTGGTTTAAACTACAGAGTAGAAACAGCCTCATGCTGTACATGGGAGAATACACAGGGCAGGGGAGCAGAAAAGCAGCCCCACTGGTATTGCCCAGGGGAGTCATGAGTATTTTCCCTGGGCCTTTGTGAATTATTCTCCCCGGAGAAAGAGTAAAACTCCTCTCCTAAGGCTTCATTACTGGCAGTTAACAGATTGCGTGGTTATGAGTGTAGGACTGGGACTCAGGAGATCTGGGTTCGAGTCCCCGCTCAGCCATGGAGCCAACAGGGTGACTTTGGACCAGTCCCAGACTCTCAGCCCAGCCTTCCTCACAGGGTTGTTGCTGCGAGGAGAAGATTGAGAGCAGGAGGAGGAGAAAGATGTGAGCCACTTTGAGTTCGTCAGAAAAAAGCAGGATACAATGAATAAAGGTGCCGGTTCTTCAACCATGCTGCCACCGGGATGCAGCCCCCCGCAAGTGCTTCCCTGCACTGAACGTGGCCCGAGAGCTGCTAGAAGCCCGTTCCTCCTGCCACGGGGCAGCAGCCCAAGAAGGGGCAGTCAGCAATCCCCCTTGGCGGAGACAGACTGAGGCACGGAAGGCCCTTCCAGAAGCAGTGGGCATCGATGCGCTTTATTGACCACTGAGCATGCATGTTGCTGAGTGAGCCTCCAGCACATGCAGCTGGGGCACATGGGACACAAAGACCTTGGCGGCTCATGGGGACAGGAACCAGCCCCTCCCCAAGTCCGGGCCCTCAGCTTGGGAAGGGCTGAGAGGAGACGGTGCAAGGAGGAGACAGTTGGCAAAGGGACAGGGGGCCATCGCCACCTCCAATGCAGCCCCCCGAGATCTGCCTAGCCTGCAAATATATACAGGGCACCTTTGCTTCTCCCTTAGATGACCACTCAGGTCTGGAAGCTGAGGCTTTTGGAAGCCCTCTCCCACCCATTTTAGCTGCTGTTTGTGGAAGGCTATGGAGAGGGGGGATGACCTGGCTAAAACTGAGCGGGGTAAGGCGTGAGGTTTGTGGGTTTTCTTGAGAGCCTCTGTCTCCCCGGCCCGGTAAACTCTATTGCAGGAATCAGATCCAGCGAAGCACGGAGGGTGCAGGGAAGGGGGAGGGCAGGGCCAAAGCCGGCCGGGCGGCTCTCCCCTAGAAGCAGCATTCAAGGAAGGGGGTACTTAAAGAGGGGGACAGCGGCACTGAAACGGAGGCACCTTCCCGGCGTGCGCATAGCAGCACTTAGGAAAGGAAAAGACTCTTCTTGCTGGAGGCAGGGCGTGTCCCCTCCACCCCCCTGGGAAGGGGCACAGACGTCGAGCTCTTCCTTAATAAATAAAAAGGGTCCCAGTGCACCAGGTCCGTGGATGAGGGCTGAGGGCCAGGGCCGGCAGCTGCGGCTCTTCCTCTCCGGCTGCTCACCCCAGCTCTTCCCCAGGTCCCAGGGAAATCCTGCCAACTTCACCAGCGTGGGGTCCCCCAGTCACACCTCGATGCTGGGGTCGGAGCCCAGGCCTTGCTTCTGCAGCAGCTCTTCTTGCTTCATCTTGGGCTTCTCTGTCCGGGTGTGCCACACGAGCACCTGTAAGAAGCCGGCGGCAAGAGGGTGAGGGCCTCGGGGTTTACTCCTCCTCTTTCCCCCTCAGTATCAGATATCTAGGAATGGCCCACAAAAACAGGGTTGTCTGGAGGCCCGTTTCCAGCCATTGCCACCCTGCCAGATTTCGCCGTGGCAAAGAGCCCGGCTGTTTGGGGCTGAGAACTGGAGTCACAAAAGGACAAACGGATGGTTCGTTCCTGGTGCCAGGTGCCTGTAAAGGGCACATTCCAGGCAGGTGGTCTGAAGGCTACCTCTACCTATTACAGGATAAAAAGAGGAGGCCCTCACTGGTAGGAGAACTAAGGAAAATGGCCCAAGAGCTAGAGAGGAGAAGCTGTGCAGGTAACTTCCGCTGAGCGGTGTGCAGGTTATTTCCACCACATAAAGAAAGCAGCCTTCCCAGCCCAGCACCCTCCTTATCTGTTGGGCAGACACTTCAAACGGCTGGACTGCCTGGGGATGCTGGAGGCGCAGTCCGGCCTAACTGAAGGGCACCAGGTTGGAGAAGGCCGAGAATAACAAAGGCCCCTCCCAACACAACGCTTCTCTTGAAGTTGCCACTCAGGCTACAAGGCCGGGAGAAGAAAAGCTGGGGCAAAAGACAGGCGGGAGAGGGAAAGAAAGCGCAGGTGGCTACTGAGGCTCTCAGATGGGGGTGCCTGCCATGATCTTGGATTGGGGGGAGGTGTCCCCTGAGTTTGTCACTGTCCAAACTGGGTTCCCCACCTGCAGGCATTGCTCCTTGATGGCAGCTCCCCTATGGGGGCCCCTGGTCCAGACCCCGGCTGCCCTGGGACCGCTGTGACTCAAGGAAGCGGAAATTTGCTGGCCGGAGTTGCGAGACACTGAAGTCTGAAACGTCTGGAGGGCACCAGGTGGGAGAAGGCCTGACCCCAAGAGGAAGAGGGAGAGAGGCGGAGCCGGCTACACCCCCCCCCCCGCTGCTGCCATCCCCCGCTGCCGCCAGCGCCTCTCCCTGCCCTCACCTTGGTGCAGTTGTCCGCTTTGGGCTCCAGCTCCTCAATAGACACCAGCGACTGCAGCAGGCTGCTCTCCAGGTAGCCGCGCTCGGCCTGCAAGTCGAAGTGAGCCTCCCGGTTGGCCAGGAGCAGTGGGAGGGACACGGCGAAGCCGGCCATGTCCATGGGGAAGGGCCGGCTGGGCTTCCAGGCTGTGTAGAAGCCCACCACTCTGCCGTTCTCCACCAGGGGACGCTCGAAGCGGAGGCCGCCCACCAGGCCGACGGGCCACACGGAGACACGTTTGGTGGAGCGGATCTGGGGGAAGACAGGTGGGGATGGGGGGGAGAGAGAGAGAATTTGGGAAGGGCCTCTCAGCATCAGCAGCTTGAGGAGGAAGCTAGGCCCAAAGTGGGCAGTGCAGGCTAGGATACACCTGGGCCCAGAGCTCTTCTTCACAGCCTACTCAGTCCCTGCTCTTATTCTGACCCAGGCCTACAAGCATCCCAGTAATCCCCCGATGACCAAGCTATGTGAGGCAGGAGGGCGGTCTCTGAGAAGCTTCCAGAGGCCACGATCCAGTAGCAAAAGGGCCGGATCAAAAATGCCGGCACTTTCTTGCTCTAAAGCTTCTAGGAAGCCTCAGCAGAGGTGCTTCAAGCTTTTAAAATGGGCCGACATAGAAACATAGAAACAGAGCGAGTCAGAAGGGGCCTCCTGGGCCATCTAGTCCGACCTCTGGCACCAGCCAGCTCCGCTCATGACATGCCCACCATGTGCATGTCCAGCCTGTCTTTGAACACCCTCACCGATGGGGCCTCAACGACCTCCCGTGGAAGCCCATTCCACGCCCTCGGGGTCCTAACTGTCAGGAAGTGCTTCCTGGCATCCAAATGGAACCTTGGCTCCCTGAGCTTTGCTCCCCTGGAGCACGTCCTGCCTTCCGACCCTCATTCCATTTTCTTTAAGGGGTGAGAAAATATTCCTTCTAAATAAGGACCAGGTTGACTTATTCCAGTTTGTTCCTTTACACCAGCCTTCCCCTTCTTGGTGCCCTCCGGATGACTTGGGCTGCAACTTCCATTATCCCCAGCTGGCACAGCCAACATCCACAGGGATGGCAGGACCTGCAGCCCAACACAACGGGAGGGCACCAGAGCCCCTCAACGGCAGGATCGGGAAACTTCAAGAACGCTGAGACACCCACCCAGAGCTGCTTCCTCCCACGGCCTTTCTGGCTCCTTCCCGGCCACTCTGCCGCACTCACTTCGTCGAAGAGCCGGAGGCTGTAGGTGTTGTCATCGTCGGCAAAATACACCGTCCCCTTGTCTCCGAGCTGGCGGTTCTCCCGCAGCCACTGCAGAGCCAGGTTCCGCTGCTCTACCCCGCGAGGCTTCAGCCAATTGGGGTCGCTCTCCTTCCGCTTGTGCTCCTTGGGAGTCTCCGCGTGGAGGTGCGTGAAGCGCAGGCGGCTCTGGGCCAGCAGTTCGGAGACCAGCTGGGTCTTCACCGGCGAATCCTCAACTACAATCCAGTGCAAGTTCTTCACATGCAGGAGGGTCTGGGAAAGGCGCACCAGCTCAGCCTTCTGGACAAGCCTACGGAGGAGGAAGGGACAGTCAATGGAACAGCCTTAGACAGAGCTGCACCCCTGGCCGTTGAGGATGGAGTGGTCTACTCCAGCCTTCGCCGAGCCTTCTACAATCCCAGCATCCCCCAGGAGGGTTGGGGAACTTGCTAGGAAGATGCCAAATTGGTGATGGCTGCCCCCTTGGACCGACAGCAGCTCTTCTGAGTCTTGGGCTGGCTGGGCTGCTTCCTAGATTCCTATGTAAATCAGTGCCACATTCAGAACCATGTGGACTAGAACCTTATTTTATTCTTAACAGAAGGGCTGTAACTGAATGGTGGAGAACCTGCTAGGCATGTGGAAGGTCCTGAGTTCAATCTACAGAATCTTCAGGCAGGGCAGCAAAAGACTCGTGCCAGAAATCTGGACAGCTGCTGCTGTGCATTGTCAACAAGAGCAGGCTAGCCAGACCAAGGATCTGACTCGATATGAGCAAAAGTACAAAAGCTTGTGGCAGATGCTGGCAGATGAAGGTGCAAACTGATGCACAGTTTTCTTTATCCTGAGTGGTACCACGAGTCCTTTTAGGCTGCGACCGCGCCCTTTTACTAGTAGTACCTCTCCATAGTCCGAGAAACTAGAAATGTGACGGGTTGCACACAAATCCTTCGGAGTGCAAAGTATATACTCAGCAAAACTGTGACCGCCCCCCACCCCAGAATAGGTCAAGCTGACTGACCATCCCTTTGTGTGCCAGGGCCAGCAGGCAGCATGCAGCCCCCCAGCTGCACAGGCCTACACTCCCCCCAGGCCTAAGCAGCAGCATGGCCAGTGATACAGGATCAAGGCAGTGGCAGGCCAAAATATCTAGAAGGCTGCAAGGTGCCCACCTCAGTCTTAGGGAGTGGGCGCTACCACGGAGCTCCAGGGTTCTGGAGACTTACCTAGCATAGGTGGGCGTGATGGCATAGATGACCGGCAGCTCTTGTTCTGCGGGCTCCAGTGCCTTCTCTCGCCCCTGCAGCCGCTTCAGCTCACTGTGCAGATGGGAGAGCTTCTTCTCCTTGGCATGCAGGAGGTCACTGGCTGACTTCAGGTGCAGGGTGCAGTCGCAGGGCTGTCCTGAAGCCGAAGGAAGAAACATCAACAAACAGCTGCGGTGGAAATAGTCGCCGATACCTCACCCACCCAGGGCGTTTTGGGACTACAGCTCCCATCCTCCTTGCCCATTGGTCCTGCTGGCTGGGGCTGAAAGGAACTGAAGTCAAACACATCCAGAGTGATTCTGGTTGGGGAAAGGCGAGTTACATGATGCACCCTTCTGCCGGCAAAATATTTATGAATGAATAGCTTTCATATAATGTTCATACGGCAAAAAAGCTCTCTGAACAGTGTCCAACAGGGACAAAAACCATATAAAAATGCAACATAATATAAGTACATTGATGCTGATAAGCCATCAACAATGCCACTCAAAATTCAAAACATCATAAACAACATTTAATGAATAATTAAGAGTAATAAACATCACCAAAATAACAGTTTATCCACAGTGATACCAATGACCAATTCTATAATTGGTCAGATACCAATTGTATATAACACCAAAATATCTTATATAATATAAAAATATAAGGGAAGGGTAAAAGTTCTCTGCCCCTCGAAGCTTATACCTGAAACTGAGACTGAAGAAAGGCAAGCGAGTGGAATTTCTCTCTTTTTTCCCCTTAACTACCTTAGAGTGAGTTAAGCAAATGCAGATTTTTTTGCAATTCAAATCTATGCATGTTCACACAGCAGTAAATCCCATTATGTCCCAGTGGGGCTTATTTCTTAATAAATATGTCTAGGCCTGGTTGCTTAGACTTGCATTTAACTTTAACAAGGTAAGAGGCTCTTATTTAGGCAGAATTTAGACAAATGCATGGAGAATAAATTAGCCACAAAAGCTACATGGAACCTCTGGATTCAGGCAGTGTCTGGGATAAACTACAGGACTGATCCAGCAACATGGTTTTCATATTCTTAGTACTATGAGAACCATCTTCCTTTTTTGCCACTCACCCAGCTGCAGAAGCGCATACATTAGGCCGATCACTGAAACCAGGAAATAGATGACAAAAACGTTCTTCAATTTCACCTTCATTGCAAAACCTGAAGGAGAAAACATAGCTTAGTCACAGGAATGTTTTTCATAAGACTTGCGGATTCCTGGGAATGGCCAGCAATGTGAGATGGAAAGTTTTCCACTACTACCCTTTTCCATACTGTCTTTCATGGGTTGGAACTCTGGTATTCCAAAACACCATTTAGAAAATCCAAAATATCTAGCGATCTACCTTCTGCCCACCTAGGCCTTAGGATTCATCTAGTCCAGCATTTCCCCAATCTGGTACTGCCCACTACAATTGCTACAGGTCCTAGACAGAATGCACCCATGGTCAGGAGAGAGCGGGGTTGTGCTTCAGCAACATCTGGAGCACATCAGTTTGAAGAAGCCCGTCTTAGCCTAAAAAAGAGTTCCAGAGAACTCAGAAGCTAGTTTGCTATTTGGCTTCTCTAGGTAGACTATTTAGGCCCTGCCTTTTTTTCTGCAAGGAAGCCAAGGTGCCTTACCTCATCTTCTCCATCTCATCCTCACACCAACAACCTTGCAAGGCAGGTCAGTCTGAAAGTCCGCGACTAACCCAAAACCCCTCAGGGAGCTTCCTGGCAGAGTGGGGCCTCGAACACGCGGACCTCCCAAGCCCCAGCCCAGGGCTCTAACCACTACCCCACACGGGCTTTTCCTAGGCTCGGCTTAAGAAAGGCAGCATTACCCGAATGCGGATTTTGGGGTTATTTATCTACTGCCTTCAAGGCCAACCCTGCTCACCTTGGCTCGTATTTTAAGAAACCGGGTCCCTCTGTCTTCTAGCATCCCCCTCCCACCCAATGCTTTCTGCATGCAAGACAACCTTCAGCGTTGCAGCTGCTACAGGAGCAGCACGGGGGGTTTCAGCAGCCCTTGGCGGGGGCGGAAAATGAAATAATTTCTTTCTTGCCCCGTAAATGCGGCGGCGGCGGCGGCTCCCCTCATGCCCCGGCCCCGGTTACACGGATTCCCCCCCACCCGCCACCGGACGCTGCTCCTGGGAAGCACGGCGCGGAGACGGTGTGACACCGTTGCCATGGCGACGGAGCCATGGCCGAGGCTTACCGCGCATCCGTGAACGCCGGAGGAGGGAGAGAGGGGCTCAGTCCTCGGCTCCTCAACGGCCCCCCGCCGTATCCGAGCCCCCAGGCGCTCCTCCTGCTCTCGCCGCAGCCATCTCACCACTTCCGGTGCGGGGTCCGTCCTTATTTGGTGTCCCCCGGCAGCTACTTCCATTCGGCCTTTCGTTCCTACAGGATGCCTTTTTCAACGATTATTATTGCAATTGGTAAATACGTCTTTATTTGCATTAGTGCTGGCTATTACATTTCTATCCCGCCTATTTTTCTTTAAAAGGAACCTACAGCGGCTTACAAGGTTCTCTGTTCCCCCCCTCCTCTGTGTGTGTGTGTGTGTGTGTGTGTGTGTGTGTGTGAGAGAGAGAGAGAGAGAGAGAGAGAGAGAGAGAGAGAGAGAGAGAGAGAGAGAGAGAGAGAGAGAGAGAGATGCTGTAAACCACCCAGAGAGCTTTGACTGTGGGAGGTATAGAAATGTAATAATGAAAATAGTAATATCCACATCGGATATAGATCTCAATATTCTCTGGTTACATTTCAGTGAGATGCACCTTGTATTCCTAATTTGACCACTTCTGAAATATGGCTTCGTAAGAAATAAATGCTTTCTAGATACCTGCTTTGGATATAAGCATTCTTACATTATTCAATCTATTCCTATCCTTAATGGAGGTGTTTAATGAATCATATTTAGGATATTCCAACTGTCACGCACCTACAGATCATAGTCATGTGCCAGTTCCAAAAGTTAGCCCATCAAATAAACAAGCAACTGATTCTAAGAATACAAGGGAATGAAATATTCTTCAGTTGCTTAAAAAAGGCAAAAGTATAAACACTCTAGAAACACAACTTTTTTGTTTGTTTTTGTTTCTCAGGACAGGCTGTTAGAACTCCAGCTAGGGACTGCCAGCTACTTTTACCCCGCCACCCCCCCCCAAAAAAAACCCCTCTGACACTTCAGGCAGTACCTCTGAACTTACACAGAATGCCTTGTTGCCAAGCAAAGAAATCTCAGCAAAATACATCTGAGCATGTGGCACACAGTACCACTTTTGGGTACGTGAGCAAGTTTCACCCCCAACCCAAAAGTGTCTTCACATCACCACCATGCAAAGAGTTAATCGTAGCTCGGGTTCTCCAAATGGCAAAAACCAGTGGGTTATGTCCCTAGATGATCATTACATTACCTGCTGAATCTCCAATTTCCCCCGAGTCGACTGGGGGTGGGGGCTGTTGAATTTTTTTAGCCTTTTAAAGCTTGCACTGAATACAGACTACATAAAAGTGGTGAACCACAGAAAGGGGTTCTGGAACTATTACACCGTCATGGTTTTGGCTAGCCTATTCAGGCCTCCTTACCATGGAGACAAGTAAGAAAATACTGCCAAATATTTGGGTTATGTTTGAAGCGTATGGAAGTTCCATCTGAGGATATGTCTGGAGAAAGCTCTTACGTCAGCACCGCAACCAAGTCTGCAGGGTCTAAGGCATGGGCTGAAAAGAAGGCAGAAGGTCTGGGTAGAATCGCAATTGATCAGGTGGGATATTTTTACTAATTGTCTAACAAAAGCAACAGTTAGAAAGCATCTCATCTTAAATTAGGTTGCCAAGAAAAGAATGCCCTGGGAGAAAGCATGAGTGGATTCGGAGGAAGATCTTGAACTTGGTTGTGATGCTGATTACAAATTCATGAGCTGAGCACCATTCCTTCACTCTGAGCAAATGTCTAACCTGTTTTGCCCCTGCCTCCAGTTGGTGGACCTCAGGTTTTCATTAAAAAGCAAGCCTCAAGCTTTTATTATGGGCAGTTCAAAAAAAAAAAAACTTTGTTTAGACATTTTGAGCAACTCCTTTTGTCAGAGGGGGGAAAAGAGTGTAAATTTTTTAGCAATACATTTAAAGTCTTCTCTAAATACATCTCTCTTTGTAAAGGCAGCACCCCATATAAGAAACAGCTTGCTTACATCTCCAGACATTTAAAAACTGATTTTATACTGCTGAAAGTATATAGTTTTATCTCGTTCCATAGTTTCAGCATACTATTTTAACCTATTCACATCTAATCTCTCAGCTGATAGTTTTACTGTATATTGTTATGTATATGTTTGTATGTTTATTGTGTTTTATTATTGCATATTGCTATATATGGTTATTTTTGTCTTATTGTTGCTATTTGATGTTTCAATTTTGCTCTTACTGTTGTCTTATTTGTTTTCCTGTAGTCCTCTAGAGAGTGGAATCTAAGTTAAATAAATAAACATTTTATTAAAGCTACATCCACATGTGTGGGGGTAGTTCTGTATTTTTTGAGGTTTGCTACAATTTTTGTTCTCATCATTATGTGGCCCAAACATATGATGCACACACATGCCACAGATCTATGCTTCTTGTATGGCAAGCTTTGACATATGACTGGTCACAGGCAAAGGCCAAACAAAAGACGTTCAATTTCATCTGACTTTTTGTTTGGTTTTTATTGTCCATCTTTTATCAAAACACTCAGGTCAGTGAAAGCTTTACCTGCAGATGAAACCACAAATCAGGAAGGGGTAGAAAAGTGTGTGTGTTAAGAAGGAAATTTGACTTTTGTTGTTGTTTAGTTAAAAGCCTTGCTCTTGGTCTTTTGCCTGCAAACACACAAGGGAGAACCAGCCAGAACCAGGAATGTTAATCCACATACACACAAAAGACGGCCAAAGAAAGCCACACAGCCTAGTCGGAGGGCAAGAGGAGCGAAGATAGCCAGAAACATGGATCAGGAAATGAGGGCACAGGAGCAAGGAGTACAAAATTCCAGCCAGTTCCCCCTATAGGAAGATGCCCCCTTTTTCTTCTTCCAGCAGGGGGGAGACCTTTCCTTAGCAGCTTGTACCCCCACCCACCCCCATGCCTACATCTTCTCTTTTTAGGCCCCAGTGCAGGACAAAAAAACATTAAGTTTTTACTTGTTCCCAAGCCAGATTGCTCTGCTTGTCCCTCTTCACATGATCTGTCTTGCCAATTCTCCCCAACTCTCCCCACCCCAAAAAAACAAAAAACCCCATAAATAGAAGTGACAGTGATTCACTGACACCTGGACTCCCCCCTGGAAAATATTCCTCATCATCTGCAGTGTTAAGGATTGGAGAAGAGGTGATTAAAGAAACAAGACCCTTTTAGGATGTGCAAGGCACATGATAAAAGGGGGGGGGCATTATCTAGCCAGACGCTTTGTCTCTTGCTTAGGGTGAGGGTCCTTATAGTGAGTGGAGGGGACAATGGAAGAGAAATTCTCTATACATTCACCTGTTGGCAATCAAAGGAGGTTCAAAGGCAGTCTTGCCAGCATTGTTTTGTTGTTTTAATTGGTCCAGATGGTGGCTTGGAACTCGAGCCAGAGATGAAGAGGAGGATGGAGGGGGAGAAGGGTGGATTAGATACCCCTGCCTATTCTGGAAAGGCCCAGCCCCCTCAAAAGGTTGGCACCGGTGTCGCATCTCCAGGAAGGAGAGGGGAAAGGAAGCGAGGGAGAGGCACTCTTCCTAGCCAGCCTACCACAGAATTAGAAGGAACCGAGTCACAGCCAACTCCAACCTGGAGATTCTTCATTCTACAGCAAATATTGCTTAAAGTTAATCTATGGAGCCACCTGAAAAGATCGGAGTCCAAGACAGGGCTGCAGGGGAAGGGGGGCATGGCCCCCCACCCCCTGGACATGTCTGTGGGCACTTGGACCTGAGACACTATGGGCTGAGGGCTACCGAGCCTTCCTGACCCATGCGCCAGTGAAAGGGGGCTGGCCTGGAGCTCCCCAGCACTGCATCTCCCTGTCCTTCACCCCCTGACCCCATCCCCCCACCCCCACCTCGTGGCATTATCGCAAGGAGATGCTCCAGTCTGCCGCGACGTTGACGGCGGGTTTGCGGATGGTTAAGACGGACGTTTCGGCCTCATGGGTAAAATCCAGGCGAGTCTCGGCAGCACCTGCGAAGCGAAGGATCCAGGGAAGAAAGAGAGAATGAGAATGAGAATGAGAATGAGAGAGAGAGAGAGAGAGAGAGAGAGAGAGAGAGAGAGAGAGAGAGAATGAATATGAATGGGCACATCTGAAAGGATTTTGATTTCCCCAGAAGTCCTAGAAAATGACCCAAGAAAAGCTGAGTGGAACCTTCTTTAAAACTTAAGAGAATATATTTTTTTTCCCAAGTCATCATGGCTTGGGATACTGAGAGTTGTACTTTAACGTATGTGGAGGGCACCAGCTTGGAGAAAGGTGCTACAGAAAAAGAACCCCGAGACAATTCAGTCCCTATGGTATTTTAGAGCTGAATTTTTGTGGCCACAGATGGGCAGGAGGCGACAGGTGGTGAGCAACATTTTTGCATGGGGAGAGGAAGAAAATGCGGGAAGGCCGCCTTCTTAAAAATAGTTGTGATGGGAGCTTCGGCAGGCAAGGAAAAAATGAGGGCCAAGGCTGCCACAGAGTGTGTAGCGTTGTTTTTGGCATGTGTGAGTGTGGAAATTGCCACATCCCCTCCCACCCTAGGAGGAAAATGCTGATATTTCACATTACACATGACTGTACAACCCTCGTGCAAAAAATTCTCCACAGAGAGTGTCCCAGGCAGCAAAATAGGGCACATCAAAAGTTGAATTCTATTTCAAATGTCGGTGACTTTTGCTTCATCTATGCTGAGCAGCAGTGGATTTCTGGGGCTTCAGCCTGACCTGGAGATGCTCTACCAACTGATTTATAACGTTTACAGTCCTCATGGTTCTGAGTAAAGGGCTGATTTCACTAGGAGGTTAGGGAGCTGGTTGGCATCATGTTAGATGGCTGGTTTTCCTCATCACCAGCTGCTCTTTTTCACTTGAATCACTAGTGGCCGAATCTGGGACGTCCTGCATGTGAAGCAAAGGGCCCTAATCCAATCACACTGGGGTCTTAACCTGACCCTACTGTGTCCCCATTTAGCCACACTTCCTCGCTCTGTCACCACCCCCTGTCCACCGGCTGTGCGGTGCTTTCTTGATTCCCCCCCACTCCAAAACAGCAGGGTCAGTGCAACCCACCGACTTCAGTCACTCACCCTCTTGTTGGAGGAACACCGCCGCTGGCTTGCCAGCTCCCAGGATCACCACTCGTTCAATCCAGGCTTCTGTCTCAAAGGTGCCCTTCGGGTCTGCAGAACTGCAAGATCGGGGTGGGGAGGAAACAGGGCGGCTTCAGAGAACAGGGAAGTGATCCTGCAGTCGTGGCTGCCAGATGCAGGGCCAGGCTACCAAATGGGAACAGCCAATAACTAGCCACAAGAAGGACTCCCCGTTCAGAGGACCAGGTTCAGAAAGTTTTGCAAACAAAGACGGGTGGATTCGGGCCACAGATGCCTCACAAAACTTATGGTGGGGGGTGGCGGGCAAAGGATATTAAAGCTTTCACTGGGTTGCCATTTGATGAAAAGAAATTTTAGTGGGTTGATCTTATGGGTTTAATTGGCTAAGTCTCAAGGACATTGCAAACTTCTGGAATGCCACATCTTTTAACCATCTTCCTTCCTGTATTCTAGAGAAAAGCAAGCCTATTTGTAGGAAGAAAAGGATTCCTACAATTCCCAGGATGCCCCTGCCAGCATAGCTGGGAGCTGTAAGCCCTTTTTCTGTCCAAACATGCAGAGCTTTGCTCTTTCATGCTCTCTCCACCCCTGTACCTATCTGAGAAAAAAGTGAAATTTTAAACCATCTGGTCAAGGAAGTAGAAGCACCATTTTAGTTAACCAAACGATCGCAGAATAATCTCTCCTGCTGCACCCTCTACTTCCTTTCAACATGGTAAGGATGCAAATAAATTTTATACGTGACTAATTCAGAAGTTCAGCTGGACACCTGCAAGTTCCTCTTCTAGTTTAAATGTCTAGCTGAGCATGTGGGTGCCCAGGAGTGAGGAACAAAAGCTTTCTTCCAAGTCTCAAGGCCTTGCTAGGAAAAGACAGGGGCCAGTGGGGCGGTAATGGGGGAGCCATAAACTCTGTGTTTTAAGCTGTGGGCGCAGCAAAGCTCTATTGCGTGATCAAATGTTTTCAATGCCGTGGTTGAGTCCGTGTTCAAGCTGTGCTGCTTCACAGGGTTGAATGCTCACCAGGGCAAAACCCTTCCCCGCATGTAGAAACCTAGCATGTCAGGACTAGGCAAGAACTTCTCTCCCTGACAATGTAGCTTTCTGTGTGCGGGGATACATAAAGAGGGACATTCCATCCCACAACTGCTCCATCTGCAAGGCAGGGCAGCTCTGGCACACGTTTGCTCCCACAGGGAGGGCCACCAAACCCCAGGCAGGCCCAGGCGTGGGGTGCTACAAGAACGGAAGGAGGGAGGGAAGAGCGGAGGGAGGCCGGGTACCTGGCTGTCAGTACGTTGCCGGAGAAATTGAAGTGGCGATGCAGGTACTGTTTCTTCGTTTCGAAGCTGAATGTGTGTCCGTCATCAACAAAGAGGTCACCCTGCGCTGTGCCCTGGGTGTGAGGGAAGCACAGAACAACCGTGAGGAGGGATGGGGAACCTCTGGGCAAACATGGCTAGCAGGGCATCCCCACCCAACCCTTGCCCTCCCTCCCTCCCTCGAAGGGCATCACTGCAGGGCTGGAAGGTCTATCTTGCCCAAGTATCTGGGTCATGCCAGAAGCTCTCGGGCTTCCTTCTGCCTCAGCATGCCAAGGATTGTGACCAAAGTACCTCTGCTTCTGTGTAATTGTGTGTTCGTGCCGGTTTATGCTATCATTCTGGCAGCCGTCAGACAGCCCTCCTGCTTGGGGCTGCACCCCCAATGGACTTGCTCACCACCCCCGAATTAAGAAAGGGGGCCGAGAAACAGGAGCTGGCTTCTGCAGGCCGGATCCTGCTCCAGGCCACGAATGCTGGCTCCGTTGCCAACCCCCGCACTGGCCCTGATCGAACTATATGGAGCAGGTTCCCGAGCACCCCCTGCTCAGTCACTCTGCCACTCACCTGGGGGCCCAGGGCCACGAAGAGGGTGTAAGGGTCTTTGTGCATGCAGTCCGAGGAGCGCCTCACTCGCTCCTTCCGGGCCACGATGCTGCCGCCCCGCTGGTACACAGGAATCTGCAGAGAAGCGCATCACTAGGGCAGGCTCGAGAGGGGCCGCCAGCCAGAAAATATGTGCAGGATCTACCCCGAGAGCTCTGGGGGATCTAAAGCAGATTGGCAAGGGCTTCCGATTCCCCCTTTTCATTATTGTGTCTGCTATAATATATTGCTTTGGCTCGCAATCGTAACGACCCGAGAACAATGAAATAACAAACGAAGCCAAAAACACAGCAACGAAACGGGTGATAAAGGTTTAAAATGTTTAGCAGCCAGTGCTAAAGTTAATAAAGCCACAGAGGAAAGGGAATCTTTCACCTGGTATCCCAATGCAGACAGTGCAGGTGGCAGGCCCACGTGAGCAAGGCCGCTGCAGGAAAGGCCCTTTTCCTCAGTGGCCTCCCATTGTGCCCCTGGGGTGGCAGAACGCCAAGGAAAAGCCTCGCCCCATATAAGGTGGGATTCCTGCCAAAGGGGACCCTCCCTCCACTCAGACCCTCTTTGACTTACGCTGCTCATGGTGACAGCCAAATAGAGGGTTTGGGGCGCGAGAAGCTTCTGGTGGGTGTGGACGTCGTACCAAATCTACGTGGAGGAAAAAAGGAAGGTAAGCCGGGTTTTCAGGGAGAGGAACGAGCTGCCATCGGGACCTGGGCACGGCATCTTTTGTAAGCCGTCCCTCATTCTCTGTACACCACCCTGAGAAATTTGTAGTGGACAGGTTCGAAAAGCGTTTCATCAAATCAATCGATCAATCTTGGAAGTCCTGTAGAAGAGTGGATTTCAAATAAGGCAGGAATTTGGCATTCCTGCCAGGGAGGCAGAAAAAGAGGGGGCCCTCAGCAGGGGAGAAACGATTCTCATCCCTGCCTTAAAAGGCCGACTCAAGTACCCAGTCCTCAGGATAAATGCTCCAATACAGGCCAGTGCTGGTCTGCTAAAGCCTCCAACGTTCAGGAGACGGTACGTTTGGACCTTGCATCACATTCATTCATTCATTCATTCATTCATTCATTCATTCAGAAGACTTCTATGCTGCCCCATTCGCTGAAGCCTCGGGGCGGCTCACATTCATAAATAAATAATACAGTATAATTAAAAATAATTTGAGTTGCCCTGGCCAGAAAATTAAAATAAATAATATTAACAGTTAAAATAACGTTTAAATAAAAAGGTTCCACTTTCATTTCCACTTTGTATTTATAGCCCACGTTTCTCCTCTTGTGAGGAACCCAAGAGAGCCTGAGCCTCACCCACAACAACCCTGCGAGGCAGGGGAGGCCGAGAGAGAGCTTGACTGGCCTCAAGTCAGCCCATGAGCTTCAGGGCTGAGTGGAGACTAAAACCAGGATCTCCCAGGCCAACGCTAAGCACCACCCCATTCTGTCTGTCAGTCTGTCTGTCATCTAATCTCCATCAACGATTCTGTGTTCTCAACCCACTTTCAGTTTTACCAATCTCTCTCTCCCCTGCAACCCCTCAAATCTTGCACCACCCACCCTGACAATATTTTAACAAGTCTAAATAGGCTGAGGCAGGTTTCTCCAACCTGGTGCCCTCCAGAGGGCTTGAGCTACATTCTGATCATTCCTAGCCTCTGGCCACAGTGGCTGTTGCTGATGGGAGTTGAAATCCAAAACAACTGGAGGGTATCTGTTTGGGGGAAGCTGACCTAGACAGGAAGTGCTGTGTGAGCCCCAGAAAAATAATCTTCAGAATGCAAGGATTTAGGGACTGACCTGCTCCTCTGCAGATGAAGTGCTTCGGGCCTGCTGAAGAGCTCTGTGTAACCCAGAACTGTGTAAGCTTTTGGAGTTACACAGAACTCATCAGCAGGGCAAAGTTGCAGTAGCTCTGTATAATAGGAGAGGTCTGCAGGCTGTTGCACGAACTGATCGCACCCGTCAGTGAACTTACAGCAGCTTTCTAGTCCAGTGCTGCACAATTCCCCTGGCACCGCCCAGAGTAGCAGCAGCTTGCGAAAGTCCCAGTCAAAGTCCACTAACTGAAGATACCAGGAATAAACCTTGAATCTATGATGTGTATGTTAAACGCGCTTTCTTCTTCTGAGCTAATGGCCTGTCCCAAGTTAGCAGTTTCTCACGATGCAGGCTCAGCTGGTTCGGACAGCCAACTGAGCTGGGCCTTCCTACAAGCCATCGCTGTGGGGATTTGAACTCGCAGCTCCTCCTGGGCTAATTCCAGTCAGGTGGGGAGCTTGTGTCCTTACCCATCCCCAAGGGAATGCCAGAATTCTGTCTCAGTGCTGCACTCAAACATGGGGTCAACAGTCAAACAATGATACCTTTCGCTCCCACCAGACTTCTCATTTCTCCCACTCACCTCCCCTTTGCCGGGCAAGTACACCTGGACACCCCGAGCCCCCTGGGCTGTGACTGGGTGGACCAAGAGAGCATCACCTGCAACGAAAAACGTATAGCAGCATGAGATCCAGAAACTTATGGTGACCACTCATTTTAGAATATGTTCCTGAATGCCAATAGGATCACCAGGGCTCTCAGCATTTTCCTCAAGGAAAACAGTTGTTTCTCATAGTTATTGTGAAATGTTTGCAGAGTTGATATTTGTCACTGAGCTTCTGTACTATAGTAGAGAAGCTATGGATCAAAAAGACTATGATTTGCGTCTTGGCCACACAGCCAGTTACCCAAAGCCAGCCCCCGTCTTCAGCCATTTCCTCTGCAAAATTGCAGTAACACAGATATAACCTTGAAGAGCAGTTGCCAGGATATCTACCGACCAAGGTTCCCAGTGGAGGTCAGAAAAAATGGCCACTATTTAAGTCCCTTATTATGGTAACACACCACAAACAAAGTAGCTTCAACACGTTAAAGTGTGCTGAAGCTACTTTGTTTGAGGTGTGTTACTGGAATAAGGGTGAAAAGATCAGGCATGAAAATAAGTATTGGCTCTTAAAAGTGCAAAAGAGTCGTGGTAGAGAAGTGAAATAACAGAAGTCTTAGCTGCTCCAGCCCTGAGACTCACCAAGTAGATACTGGTCATCGATGGAGTAAGTTACAACATCCTGCGGATATTCCACCCAGAGAGGTCTAAGGAAAGGGGAGAAAAGGGAACAGAAATGGAGAGAGTACAGGGCAAAAAGCACTTGCTGAATTCAGACAACCCACCAAACCAGCCTTGTCCAGCCTGCCACCCTCTAGATCTTTTGAGTGGCAGTCACAAGTCACCACAAGAAACCCTGCAAGCTTTCTATGGGATGTGTTTTTTTGCCTGGATGGGCCTGGAAGCGCTTTCCACTTATCCGGGTGAAGAACTGCTTCTTTCCCAGACCTAATCTTTCTGCCAGCCAGTTTCATGGCATGCCCTTCCCGTTCTAATATTTTGCTGCGGAGTTCTCTCCCGTTCCCTCCTTTGCCTCACCTCATGACCGGCTGGCCAGTTCGGTAGCTGTGGTAGAAGATAGTATACCAAAACGGCAGCAGGGCGTAGCGCTCACGGATGGCGTCCCGGATCAGTGCCTTGTTCTCGTCGCCAAAAAGCCAGGGCTCCCGGCGGGTGGTATCCACATGGGCATGTGCCCGGAAGAAGGGCTGGTAAGCCCCCACTTGGTACCATCGAACCAGCAGCTCCACCTCTGGGTTTTTAAAGAAGCCACCCACATCGGCTGCAGAGAGAGGGACAGAAGGTCCTTTTCAGAACAGAAGAGCAGCCCTCTCGGATCAGACCACAGATAGATCGCCTGGCGCCAACATTATTCTCCTTTCGGCGCCAAGTAAAAACCTTATTTACCCATCATTTGAAGTACTAAGGGATTTTAAGAGGTTTTAATATCAACAGTCACATTCTGTTTGGTTGGGGTTACGAATGTAATTTATGGCTTTGCTATTTATTGTCTTATATTCATTACTATTGTAATTATTATTGTTTTAATTATTGTAAGCCATCCTGGGATGTTTTTTCGTATAGGACAGGGTAAAAATGTTTTAAATAAATAGATGCAGCGTGGCTCTCCTTTTCTAACCAGAATCAGTGTGGTGAAGGACTTCAGGTGTCAGGCTGCTGTGGATGAGCAGCCCAAGGTCTCACTCTTGGGGGATCCTGACCCCTTATTTTTCCAGCAGCTCCAGAATCTACGGTGCTGGGAGAAGACTCGGGCGTGGAAAGGTGTCACAAGGTACCTCCGTCCCTTAGCCGGGACTCTTCACAGGGGTTGGCTGCCCCGTATCCTGAGACAGTGGCATGCCCTTCCCTTGACCCAGTGGACACTGTCCGCCAGCCTGCCAAGGGCTTGCTGCAGCACGGGGCTGCTAGAGCTGCCCAGGCATCGGCCAGAGAGAATGCCTCTGCTGGTACGGAGGCAGGACTAACTGGTCTCGAGAGCGCCACGCTCCGACTGAAGGCCCAGCCCCGATCCGCTCCCTGTTGGAGCGACATGCAGACGACTCTGTCTGAGTTCCAGCCCCTGGGGTGCTTTGCATCCTCAAAAGCCGCGGCCTGGAATGGAACGCAGGCTGGTTCAACTCTCCACTCGGTCCTGAAGCTTGCCAGCCGGTCTCCAGGTGCCGGCCGGTCACTCCCAGCCCAGCTTCCTTCCCAGGACCCCCAAGCTACTTACCTCCGCAGAAAGAGAAACCCACGAGTCCCAGACTCAGGCACATGGGGATAGAGATCTTCAAATGGTCCCACTCCGCCGCGTTGTCCCCTGTCCACACCGCCCCTGCAGAGGAGGAGGAGAAGGACAAGATGCAGCACTGAGCAAGGTGTGTCAGGCCAGCCCTAGCCTGTTACTCTCCCGGGGCTGCGCCTCGCTCACTCCTGGCTGTTCTCCCGCCATGGCATCAAGACTAGCTTTAAGGAAAGTCCTTGGGCCGTCAGAGTCTTGCTTGGGCCCTGCCAGGCCCTGGATCTCTTGGTGCTTTTAACTGAATGGGGTTTCAATGAACCTGCTTCATCTTTCTTGGCAGGGATTGACTGATTATATTGATGGATGGATTCTTTCATTCATTCCAGGCATGGACAGTTCATAGCTCTCCAGAACTGTGGGCCTGCAACTCCCATCAACCCCTCACCACTGGCTGTGCCGGCTGAAGCCACCGAGAGTTGTAGGACAAAACACGGGGTCACAGATTGCCCTCTGCCCCATAAATTACTCAATGTCTTAGCTGCCTTTCCCCAGGCAGTTTGCAATACATTATTTTGTTCCGGGAAAAGTCCTGGAAGCTCCGGCACCCCACTAAGGGCTGCTTTCCTTTCACGCTTCCCCTTCCACACGCCGCCTCCACTGACCGTAACGCTGCGAGCCAGCAAAGAAGCCCCTGGCCAGCACGAACGGGCGCTCCACACCGCCTGAACGTTGCATCTGCCCCAGCGCGGTGGCCATTTGCTGTCGGAACGGGGAGGAAACAAACAACGGTTACAGGGCTGGCTCACATTGTGCTCAGCATTAAATCCGTCCGTGAACGAGGGCGTTAGACCTTCCTACCTGCCACGCTCCCTCTCCAATCCACAACCTGAGCTGGAGCATTCCGCACGGTTGAATTTCCGTGCCCTTCCCGCTTGTGAAAGTGCAAGCGTGCTTTTGAACGGCGACAGATCGAAGACGCCGAAAGACTAACGAGCTGCCTCGAAGGCCTTTTTAGGATGTCAGTTTAGAAGAAAGCAGATTTTCTGATCTGCTGGAAATAAGTATTCACCAGCCACAAGGAACCTACGGCCCCACCTGGTGAGCGCTCACCGCCTGAACGCTTTGGAAGGAAAGGCACCTG
Organism: Varanus salvator macromaculatus; assembly: GCA_023646645.1. NCBI lineage: Eukaryota > Metazoa > Chordata > Lepidosauria > Squamata > Varanidae > Varanus > Varanus salvator. Next base: position 8,528,456 of record JAIXND010000803.1, on the reverse strand, counting down.
TGCGGCTTCAGTATAGTCTGAAGCACCTGATCCTGCCTAATCTGGATGGGTGACTATTTATTCAATTTCTGTGCCATCCCACTAGCCACAGGCTCTCTGGGCAGCTTATGCCCTGCTCAAATCCATATGCTGCATAAAAACAATACAAATGTTGTGAAACATCCAGAAAGCTTTGGCTATGGGCAGTGCAGAAATGGAATATAGCAGAATTATTTTATCTTATCTTATCTTATTTAGAAAGCTTCTATGCCGCCCCATTCGCCGAAGCCTCGGGGTGGCTCACAACAATGAATAACAACAATATAAAAACAATATAATATAATTGGAGATGTCCAGATGTCCTAATAATTATTATTATTATTTAATTATATATTAAGTGGTGGCAATATTATGTAATATTAAATATATAAAATTATATATATAACATACATATATGCTATATTTTTATATTTTATATAATATATATATATATGTATAAAATGCAAAAATAAATATTATATAACAATAAATATATAATATATATGCAATTATATAATTATAATCCGTGCTTTTGTTTAAAAAAAAGGTGCCGCCAGCAGTAAGCGCTCAGCTCAGCGTGGGACCACACACACACCAATCCCAAGCTGAGCAGCACCCTCACTATCTCACTAGCAGACACAAAAGTAGCCCGCAGGCACTATGTTAATGATGTTTGCTGCTGATCTGCTCTGCCCGACAGGCGATTCAAAATCCATTGGAAGAAAAGGCCCCGGAACACCGTTCCGGTGCGTTCTATGACAAAAAAAGCCCTGATTATAATTCATAATAATACAGTGGCAGTGGGAGTGTGATTCAGCGTCCCTGATCCCAGCCAGCCAGCCCCCAAAAGACAGCTTTCTTTGGTGCAGAGAAGCCGCGGCCCTCACCACGTAGAAGGCGTAGAGGTTGTGGACGTCGCGGTGCTCCCAGCCCCCCTGGTGCATGGCGTCCTTGTGCATCGTCACCTCGGGCCCGTTGAAGACGGAGGGTTCGTTCATGTCGTTCCAGGTGTACAGGTTCTCCATCGAGCCCTGCCGCCAAGGGAGGAGGCAAGCGCGTTAGCAGGAGGGGCGACGAAGCCCTGCGCCCCGAGCCAGGATCGCGGCAACCAGCCGTCTCCCTACCTCATAGCGGTCGTAGCCGAACATGTTGGACCACCAGGCCCGCATCTCGGGGTTGGTGAAGTCAGGGTAGCCTGCGGAGCCTGGAGGAGAGGAGGGGAAAAGGGCTTGCTTCCTTCCCTTCCTGGCTTTGACTGCAGTTCTAATCCTAATTTCTAACATTCTCTGGGCAGATTACAAGCAGTCCTGAAAACCACCCTTTTTAAAAAAAACACTGTTTCAGAGGATGAACTGTGATGGAATGCAAAACAACCAGCAGCCCAGAAATGGACAAAACAGCCAGGATAAGCTACAGCGAGCCCTCTAAAAACTCTTGGGAGGAAGAGAGCTCGTTGCCCGAGCTTGGAAAGGGGACAAGGCTGATGCTGCTGAGGGAACCTCTCTGGGGAGTTTACTCCATAGGTGCCACCTCTGAAAAGGCCCCGTTCTCTTGCAGCCAAGTCAGTCCTCCGAAAACAGCCTGATGGGCCAAAGCAGGTGAACATGGAAGAAATACTATCAGATATTCTGTTTGGGATTCTTTCGGCTCGCTTTGCTAAACCTCTGATCACAGGCCCCTCTCCTGCCGCTGCAAAGGGCTGCTTTGCTCCGCCACTTCTCAAGGCCCTTTCCTTCCTCACCTGGCCAACACCAGCCCTCGTAGTCCGCGCCGTCCTTGGTCTTGACGTAAAAGCCCTGGGAACGAATCTCGTTATGGACACGGTAGCCACTGTCCACCTTGATGTGCGGATCCACAATGCTCACCATCTGGGTTAGGAAGGGACCACAGAGTCAGGGAAAAAAGAGGATGCTCTGAGCCACGACTCTCCACCTCAAGGAAGACCAAACATATGCCAGTTTTCTTACTCTGCAGGTATTCTGGTTTCAATATGTAAGCAAATTCCTTGGAAAGGGCACTTGGAAAGGGCACAGCCGCCAGGAATCATATATTCAGGCCTTGCTCTCTGGCACCTGAAATGCCACCCAGAATGCCTTCTGGGATTCTGGGACCACAAGGGACTAGAAACTTGTTTCTAGTTCTCCCTTAAGCAGCACGGTTCTGACTGTGCCTAACCACAGGAAATGGTGCTTGGAGGCTCGGCAAGTGAAGCCTCCTCTGCAAAAGAATTAAAAGAAGGGCCCTACCAGAGCTGCCTCCCTGTGAAGCTACTCTTCTCTGTGCGAGGACTTGGGGCTGGAGCTTTTTGATTGGGGGGGGATGTGGGATATGGAGCAGTGTTCTGTCGCCTGACCTCTGGAGGGGTAAATTTCGGGTCCAGGTTGACCAACAGAGCAAGAAGCAGGGCATAAAAAAGGCTGTAGCCCATCTCGCCTAAGATCATCTCCTCTGACCAGGTTCTCAGGCCAAGAGGGGCTTTCCCCATCGTCTGCACATCACATAATTACGGGATGAGGAGAACCTCCGGGGTCCCCAGGTGGACGCGGGGCGAGGGCTGCCTCCTGTTCACCTTGCGCCTCTTGGCCGCCAGCTGCTGCAGCATTTCCCGAGGGTGCGGGAACTTGTTGGGGTCCCAGGTGAAGTAGCGCTTGCCGTCCGTGTGCTCGATGTCCAGCCAGATGACGTCGTAGGGGATGTCGTGCTCGTCGAAGCCGCCGTCCACGGCCCTCACATCCTCCTCGTCGTTGTAGTTCCAGCGGCTCTGGTGGTAGGCCAGGGCGAAGAGCGGAGGCAGCGCCTGGGTGCCTGAGGGAAAGGACAGCTCAGCTGGACACCAGCCCCAGGCCCAAGCCGAATACAGGGAACAGCCTAAACCCATCAGCAATCCAAGGTCCCAGCGAGCCATGGTTTAGGCAAGCTTTTGACGCTTCAGTTCCCAGCTGCTCCTTTCCTTTCCCTGTTCCGGTAACGCAGGACCCCAGAAGCAGAGGGTAACTCCACTTTATCAACTCACGCATTGCTCCAACTGTCCGATCCCCCAAACCAGGCTCAGCAACCCTGCCTCAAGCCATCGTTTCCCATTCTGCTCCGCCAGCCAGGCCTAACTCCAGCGGCTGCCTCACCAACCCAGAGTCAAGCTTCCCAAAGGCTGGCTTGGTGCCAAGCTTGCACTGGATTAGAACAGAATCTCATTTGGGTCGATTCAAGCCAAGACTCTCGGGATGCTGGGCTCCGGGCCCTGTGGCCCATTGCGTGCTTGTGAGGTCCAGCCCGGCACACAAAGCTCAGTACCGCAGGGTTCCTACCACGAAGCAAACAACAGCGACACCAGCTGCTGTCTTGTTCAGGTGTGATCTCAAGGATGCCCGGCTCACCTGTGAGGGAGGTGTACTGCCTAAAGATGTCGTGGGGCGTTGGCCCCAGCAAGAGGAAGGCATCGATGATCCCGCTCTCGGAGATCCAGCGAACATCTGTCTGTGGGGTCTCGCCTCCGCCTTGCATATAATCCAACATTTTTCCAAACAGGGTCTGTGAGAGTTTGGGAGGGACTCAGAGCAAAGCCAGCCTGGATGGAAGGCCAAACTTCCATTCTGTACCTGCGCACTAACAGGTACAGAATGGCCCCATGCAGGCGCAGAGCCCCTGCCTCCACGAAGGCTTGAGGTGGGAAAGGGTTACCTTGCCGGCCGTGTTGGAGGTGATGTCCACCCAGGTCTCCGCAGCATTGAGCCAAAAGATCCCCAGGGTGCGCTGGGCATTGTGGGCCAGCAGGACTGGGACGGAGCCGTAGAGCGCCATGGGGTTGTACAATTCGTACTGGAAGACGTCCAGGTTGTAGAGGCGGTACGGGTCCCCTCCCCTGCCAGGGATGTGGCCGTCAGGACAGGCAGAGAAAAAGGTGCGAAGAAGCCGAAGTAGGGCTGGACAACCCAGCACTCGTGGCACAAGAAACTGCAGGCCACCCACCCCAGCTCTGCCCACTTCCCAAACCCGGACGTGTGAGATTCGGCGGGAAGGGCCAAATGGCCCAACCTCAGCAGCCGCACCAGGCCCCGGGCTTACTCAGTGGTTCGCAGCCGGAGGTTATCCGCATGTTCTGGGATCCCATACACGTGCTCCACACCGGGCAGTGAGAAGTCTAGCCCCACAGATGTTGGGCCTGCGAACAGGGGAAGATGGGAAAGGCATCGGGAAGGAGGCAAGCTTTGTCTTGCAGATCTGAGCTGATGCTCCTCGGCGAGCCATGGAACTGGCACGACTGCATGGCACTTGAGTGACTGCGTGATGTTACACACCCCACCCCATGCGGTTCACCGTCTGATTCCCAGGGAGGGGAAACCTGGGAAACCGTGGCTTTCTTGTACCTCTAGAATAGTGATTCTGAGTCTAAACTGTTAGTGCAAACCATGGTTCGGTGTTGCCAACCGATGGCCTCCAGCAAAGCCTTGTCCTTAAGACACTGCCTACAATTCCTCTCCCCCTTATAGCTATACTTTCCATCCTGCAAGGACAGTGTTCAGCTAAAAATGGGAGCCGCACATTGGATCTTCTAATAGTGATGGGGTTTCAGCTGTGGGTTCCAACATCTTATGGAAAGTATTCTGCAATCTTGCTTCCATATGGATGAGGAAGAAAACCATACGGATGGCCTTTAAGAGCCAACCAGTGTGCACTAAGTTCTCGCGCTCAAACGAATCGCTGCCCTCTTTTCAAGAGCTGTAGGATGCGATTCCCGGTATTTGAGCCCAAGTCGCTCGACCAGACGCGGGGCTGTTACCATTCGGCTTGCTGTCTGTCTGAGTCTTGAACGTCTCTTCCCAAGCTCCTGGCTCCTCCTCCGCTTCGCTTGCCGGTTTGGAAGCTTCCTCAGGCTGTGGGACCAAAAGAAAAGCCGGAAAGATTCCCCTGGTGTGGCCAAGCACAGGATCCGGATCTATGTTCCAGCCCAGCTTAGTTGTATGCGTGTCTGCGTGGCACAGGAGCCTTCCTCTGAATCAGGGATTCAGCTCGGCTGCTTTACCGCACTGACCGAGGTTTGCCCTACATGAGTGCCTTTTAAAGCCCTGGGCCTTTTAGCCCTAGCGAATGGACTTGGCGGTTTGTCCATCTAGGCCAGAACTGCCAACTCTGACTGGCAGCAGCCCAAAAGGGGCCTTTCCTGATCATGGAGACACCAGGACCGAAGGTGGCACCTCCTCAGTCCACGGGCCTCACCACTGAACCTTGGCCAAGCCGGTATTTCCTCCATTTCAGCCCCAGGCCTGAAATATCAGACAATCCTGTTCTACCTTACAGGGATGTCGTAAGAACATCCTAATGAACGCAAAGCACCCTGAACCCTTGAAATACATAAGCTGTACAGCAAGGACAGCCTTCATATCCCAGCATTCCTGAACGCTGGCCATGCTCGCAGGGGCTTCTGGGAGCTGGAAGTCCCAAACATCTGGAGATCTACCTTCGGACCACCTCCACTGTACAAAGCCCAAGAACTGGTCTGTTGTCAGGGTATACCTAGGGATCTAGAGAAGCAGCAGAGCCGGAGTTCTGCTTGGACCCTGTTCTGTTATCTTATTCCAGAGGCTGGGAATTTTTGTGCCAGAAAGAGTGGTCCGCCCACAACAAAAGTCCATCCCAGGCAGGGCCAAACCAGAGAGTAGAGCCGGAGCCGGAGGGGGGTAGCTTCCAGGCTTGTCAGACTGCCTCTGCCGCTCAGCCTCTCTGCATTTGCCTCCCTGTGCCCCATCTCGACGGGACACCTGAATTAAGGGCACCCCTAGCTCACCTGCTCGCTTTTCTCTGCGAGTTCCTGGTCCACAGTCAAAGTCGCGTCCGATGACTCGGCAGCTCCCTCCCCTTCCGACGCGGCTTCCTTGGGGGGCTCCCTGGGAGAACAGAGGGGGAGGAAAGGAACGCTCAGCCCCATCTCCCCCCGTGGCCTCTCCCAGGTGACTCGAAGGCAGGGCGCTGAGTTACCCTCACAGACATACCCTCCCCGGCGCCCCGAAACTGCGGACCACCATTAGTCACAAGAAGCAGAGCACACCTGTGTACAGCCCGGTTAGCGGGGGGGGGGGGGAAGCAGGAGGCGGCTGGTGGGAAAAGGACAGTGCAGGGCCAGGTCCCGGGGCCCACGTTCTCGAGGCTTTGGGGTCCCGGGAAGGGTCCCTCGGCGCCGAAACCCCCTTGCTCCCTACCAGGGCAGTTCGCTCCAGACCCAAAGGGCCCCTTTCTTGCAGTCAAGCAGAAACCGGGCGGGAGTCACTCCTGTGAGCGAAAGGAAGTCCTGCACACCTGGCAGTCCATCCCTCATGTTTAGCAGGCGGCTCTGAGTTTCCTCTGAAACTCCAAACGGCTGTCAAAATTCCTCCACCCCACATGCCTCATATCCTACCCTCAGGATGCTCGCCGACAAATTCGGAAGAATTCCCGGCAGCCCTTTCCGGGTACAACTAGCAGTTTAAGTACCTGTCTGGGCACCATTACAAAATGGCCGCAGCGCAAGGAGCAGCCAAGGGCAGACCCGAATTCCAGGCAGGGTGGGATGCAATGCACGAAGCGACTCCCTTGAACCCTGATTTCAGCACCAGGAGAACAACGATCTCAGTTGTTATATTAAGAAAGTGTATAAATGAAGGAGTGGGGCGCCTTGGGGGGGGCAGCAAGAAGGGTGCCCCCCCACCCCGTGTCGCCCATCTCTGGGATGTGCCTTCTTGCACAAACACATACCCAGCTGGGGATCGTGGATAGCCTGAGTGCTGAATCTCGCTAAACCCAAGGGCTAGATTCTGCTTTGGAAAAGCTCTTGCAGGCCAAGTTCCTTGGAGGGGGGGAAGCTCAAGGCACAAGAAGAAGGGTCCAAATACCAGAAATGCCAGCATATCTTATCTACTTAGTGTATTTTATATGATTATATTGCATGTATATCCCTTTTAACTTAATTTATTCTTTCTATTGCATCGATATCCCTTGCCTTTTTTCAGCGAGAAACCCGAGGTGGCCTCCAAAACCCTCTTCTCTGTTTTATCCTCACAACAAGCCTGTGAGGTAGGTCAGTGAGCTTTGTGGATGATGGGGACTAGAACTCAGGTCTCTCAAGTGCCATTTTCAGCTGAAGGTGGACATCCTGTGCCCGTAACTCAACTTTAGGAGTGACACCTTTGCTATATACTTCCTTCATCCCACTTTTCTTCCATTGTGGATCTCAAGGGGGGGACCTGAAACTCCCAAGGGGTCCCCCCTCCAAGGATGGACCTGGCCTGGGCTTGCTTAGCTTCAAGTCAAGCCAACCAGCTTTCCCAGGGGCCTCCAGGCCACACAAGCTGGGAATCCCGCAGACAGTGGAGGCAAGGGTGATGGCCGGGGAAGGCCTGCTCAGCTGGAGAGGCAGACGGCAACCCCACATGGGCCTGGCATTCAGAACCATGTGGACTAGAATCTTGTTTTATTTTTAATCAGAAAAGCTGCAATGGACCAGCAGAGCACCTGCTTCACATGGAGAACATCCCAGGACATTCCCTGGCTTCTACAGGCAGGGCTGGAAAATCCCTGGACAGCAGCTGCTGCCAGTCAGTGTCAACAGCACTGGTCTAGATGGCCTGGGGGTCTGACTCCATACAAGCCCACTTTCCTTGCTCCTGTAATTTAAGCGCTCACAAGTTCACCAGAAGAAAACCTGTGTACCAGCAAGCAACCCACCAGCACGTCCTTCCTCAAGTGATATGAATGCATCTTTTCCTCTCTGATACTTAAGCTGCTTCTGCCAGGAGGCCCTTCCAAAACCCAAGTCAGCACTGGGCAACACCGAACGGTGCAGCTGAAAGTCCCACAATTTTGCAGCTCGGAATACAGAGCCAGAAGCCAAACTGGCCACCACCTTTCATCTGCTGCATTTGCAAGAGAGGAAACAGGTCGGAAATGACAGCTTGCTGTGACCTGCAATTTATGAGCATGAGGTTTTCCCGCACGGGGTGTGGCAGCAAGCTGAGAGATGCCGCTGAGAGAACCCTGAAGTAGGCGCAACCAAACTACCCCTCTGGGAAGCCTTTTAAACTATAATATGCACTTGGGAAGGACTTTCACAGCACCTTGAGGACTAGGAGCTTGGCAAGCATGGTTCTGAGTTCAGTGGGGGTTAAGCCCAGGTGAACAAGGACAGCCTTATGGCAGCCAAAGAGCTGGGGGACTAGGGATTTCTCTACCAGTTTAATTGGTAGGGTGCCCACTCCTTCTGCCTGTGTCTCAGCCACCGCCTTTTCCCTCTCTGCTCCTGGACCCTTCTTCTCTCCCCTTTCCCCACTTTGCCACCTTCTTCTACCTCTCTACCTGCCCGCCATTCTCTCCCTCCCCTACCCTCTTTCCCACAGGTTGCCCATCTCTGCTTTGGACAGACACAGGCTGTCTCACTCACACACTACATTTTAAACTTATGGTGTACAACAAGAAGCCTTAGACATTCCCTGAAAAAGGTGTGACTAAGCCTGGAGTGTACAGGAACTACTTTGCCACACAGCTGCCAACCATGCATACGAGAACACGCAGAGGCACAATCCAGCCAGGTTTCCTTCATCTGCTTGTGAACAGAACTTTCTCGCTTGCCTTGACCACCCTCCTCAACCGCTCCTCTTCCCACGGGGTCTTTGGCCTGCCCACCCCATCCTCAATCATGATCAAAACCCCTCCGATTGTTCCCTGCGGCCTCCGTTAATGTCACGAGCATCTCGGGAGCAGGGACCTTGGATAGCTTGGAGGGCCCAAGCCAGGCGGTGTGTTTAACAGGGCGGCTGGCCCAGAGGCCCGCGGAGGCCGCTGCACTGCAAGTCCCATCATCCCTAAGCCCTGGCCAGTGGCTTACCACCCTGGTGGGAGGTTCTGAGAGTGAAAAGCCCCTGCAGACAGCGGGAGAACCCCAAGGCTAGCAATTCAGCTCCCAATGCTAGTAATTCAGCCTTTCCGCTGGAGTATAAGAGGCAGGACCCTGGCTGGATTGCATCAGATCCTCCGACTGGAATGGTTCCAGTACCAGGATGTAGCCAAGTGTCACTTTCCCAAAGGACACAAGGACAGACTTGAGTTTAACCCGCGGACCCAACGAGTCCAAGCTCGGGTTTGGGGCGGGCAGCTAGAACCCTCAAGCTCCCAAACCGGGGTGTGGGAGGGGAACCCCTCTCAGGCGCCCCATTTCCAGGGGTGGGCAAGGGAGGGCCAGGTGCCACTGTCTATGCGGCGGGGGAAAGGGAGGTGAGAAACAGTAGCAGAAGCTGCAGATTTACCTAGAGAAAAGGTTGTTGATCCTATCCCAAATGCTAACGACCGTGCTACTAACTTTTTCCAAGAAACTGGGGGGGCCGAGCGGGAGGGGGAGGCACAAACCAACAAAAACAGAAAACACAACGAGAGTCAGTGCATCGAAGCCCAGAGATTGCCCCCCCCAGCACCCGCCCCACCCCTGGCCCCACACGCGACAAGAGGAGGGAAAGATGGGGAGGCTCTCCAACCGCCCCTGCTGCTCAGCCTACCCCAGCCAGCTTCGAAGTGGCGCCTCTGGAGCTGCGGGGCTGCAATGCCCATCCAGGCTGGGGAAGATGGAAGCTGGCATCCAACGCGTCAGGAAGGTGCCAGGTTGCAAGAGGCTGCCCCCAACGGTTGTCCACCCTCTTCTCCATTGCCCACACTCCCCTGGACAGCCTGGTGCCTTGCAGAGGCTTGGGACTTCAGCTCCCATCAGCCCCAGCCATCACAGCCAAGGGTCAGAGACCTAAGAGTTCTGGCCCAGGCCATCTAGAGGACCCCAGGTCTGGAACGGACGCCTGGGGGAGTGACATCGGGACTTGCGTGCCCCGAGCAGAAGCAAAGAGAGAGCAGCCTCCCTCCCTCCAAGTGTGGGTGGGAATGAACAAGGCCCCCCGCCAGTGGGAGGCGTGTCCTAGGAGCACCACAAAGCCACGCCCCCTTCCGGGGCTCGTCCAGTGAGAGAAGAGGGTTGCCGGGGCCAGCGGCTTTTGGCCCTGCCCCCTTTCCAGGCAGTGGCCATGGAAAGCAGGGGTGCAGAACCTCAGCTCCGGGGGCCAAAGCCACCCCCATCCCCCAAGCCCCCGACTGGCTGGTGGGTTCCTGCCCTGGATGCAGCTTCCCCCTTGCAGGAATGCCTCCCCGGGGGCAGTTTGCCAGCAGTCGTGGCTTGCAGCTAAGGCGGTGGCCCCGCTGGCATGCTGGCCCTGCCCCTTGGCCTGTGGCTCCCCCCACCAGGGCGGCCCCACGAGATTTTCTGGGGGGCGGGGATTCGGCCTCGGGCTTGGAGGCCTTTCTGCACCCCTGCCACAGGGCAGCCCTGTCGTTCTGCCCGTAGATGAGCCTCCGGGCTGGAGGAAACGGGGGCTTTGGCGACAAAAAGGCGGCAGCCATGGCCTTCCCAAAATGCACAGAAGACGCACAGTGGCTTCTCCTCAGGCAAGCGGGAGGCAGACCCGTAGGGAGAGCAACGGGGAGGGCCGCTCTCCACCCCTGCCAGCCAGTCTCCCAAGACGGCCGAAAGTTGTCCCGGCAGAACCAAATGGAAGGAGCCCCCTCGCACCCCGGTCCCCAGTTCATCAAGGGAAAAGGCCCCTGGCCCCCAGACCCGTTTCCTCCTGCTTTTCCTCAAGGAAGACAGGCACCAGTGAGAACCAGGGAGAGGCCCCCGATTCCCCCTCCCCGCCCCAGCCCAGGCGCCCCAAGTACTCACGCATCCTTCCTTTGGCGCAGATGCTCGAAGACAAGCAGCCCCCGGGAGTTGACGCTCAGCACCAGCTCCAGCCCTTCCAGCAGGTCCATGCGGAACGGCTTGGCCGTCAGGATAAGCTTGTGGCCGCCGTCGCCCAGGGACAGCTCCACACTGTTCTCGTCCCGGCCTGTCACTGACAATCTTAGGGGCGGGGAGGGGAAGAAGACATGGCGTGGCCGGGATAAGTCAACAGGCTCCGGGAGGCGTAAAGGGAAGGGGGGAAGGAGTGGCAAGAGGAAATTGCCGCTCCTTTCATGCTGGACCCGGCTAGGGCTAAAGCGGGGCAGAGTTCTGTGAAATCTGGAAGGGCCACACGTTCCCCGAGAGAAAACATTCGCTTTTAGTTTGGGTGGGGAAGAGAGAGCTCAGAGAAGACACGTAGGAGGGCTCCAAAAGTCACCTTAGAACTTGGGAGTTGGCCAACAAAACGGAAATAGATTTGAGCCCAACCGATGTGGGATCAGGCCTCTGGTGGCATGAAGTTGATTCGTGGTTCTTCCACCCACAAAATGTAGGGCTGAGAATGGGGTTTTTTTGCTTGGGGGGGGGATTTGACAAGTTTACGCAGGAGGAGGAATATAGCATGTTAGGCCATGTGTTGGATGTAGAGTGAAGGACTTCCACTTTCAGTCCTGAATCTCTGAGCTGCTGTTGTGGTGGATGACCCTGGATTCCAGTTAAGAGAAGCAGAGAGACTTCAAAAAATTGGCTTTCCCCGCAGCCGGGATGTTGAACCTCTGCAACGGTTCTATTTGAGATAGCTTTGGGGACATGGGATTGTGGACATGTAATAAGATCAATTATTGCTTACTTAATACCCATGTTAAAGATTTTTTTTTTTTTTGGTAATAACCAAGTATAATTAAGTCAAAATTGTAGCTATGCAATTGATAGAAGTAACAATAATTATTGACTTTGTGTAATTTCCTGCACTTAGCATTAGATGCAACTTTGGTGTAATGTCTCTTGGTATCTTTTTCTTGCTCTTACACATTCCTTTCCCTTTGTTTTTGTTTCCTTTTATCTATAAAAATAAACGATGATGATAAAAAAAGAGATAGCTCTCAGGGACCACATTCCAGTGGCAGGCGGCTCCAAATTCCCAAAACAACGGGCACATTTTAGCCTGAAGCTCTCGCTGGAGAGAACGGTTTATTCTGTGTCGGGTGCTGTGCTTTTAAAATGTTTCTTTCTACCAATTACCCTCACATTCACTACAGGATTGTTTCAAGGAACTGGACCCTTACAATGAAATGGTAATCGCTCAGCAGTCACTTGTCTTGATCTGCTTACAGTCCTGGAGCCCCAGAAGGGTGGGACTCTTCGGCTCTGCTCTGTGGGGTGCCGCCTCCTCTCTCTTACCTCCCCCCCCAGCAGAGGAAAGCCCCACAAAACAGCTTCTCCAGCTCTGCCCTACCACTGCCCATTCAAAGACTGCCTGCCATGAATAACAATGGGAAAACAAAAGTACAAAGGGAACAGAGTTTGAGAGAATAGTTCAAGATTATAAGAATTGTCAATGAATTTTAACAAAGTTTTTTTAAAAATGTGATTGAGTAAAAAGGATAGTAATTGTTGATTTACAGCTTTTTAATAGACTTGTTTTTTGTCGTTATTTGCCTAAGAACCCTTGGTGTCATTTTTTCTTTATGTTGTTCTTTTTTCTTCCTTTTTAAAATTTTACTGCTATTAAGATAATAATAAAATTAAAAGATGGGCAAAGACTGCTGCCTTGTTCAGAGGAGGCCATTCACATACCTGGTGGTGGGGGGGTCCTGGACTAACACATCGGGTACCTCATAGCGGGGCTTGAGCGGATTCAGCTCATTGATCCGGATGCGGGTCATGTTCCCTTTCAACCCGTAGACCTCGAGGAGAAGCGGGATCTGGAAGCAGGGAAGGAGGTCAAATCTACTTTTGCACCAGGGGCGTTGAACTTCTTTCAGCCCAAATTCCCTGCCTTGACAGCATATTCATCGACAAAGGTCGTGCCCCAAGGGAGGCTTGGAAGACGGCAGGCAACAAGGGACGGGGCCTTTTTGGCGATGGCCCTCAGTTATGGAATGATCTCCCAACACAGACCAACACTGTTATCTTTTCAGTGCCAGAATACGTTCAAAGATAGGCTGGACATGCACATGGTGGGCATGTCGTGAGCGGAGCCGGCCGGTGCCGGAGGTCAGACTAGATGGCCTGGGAGGCCCCTTCTGACTCGCGCTGTTTCTGTTCCTTCTCCTCTCAGGCATCGGGTGGCACTGGAGGAGGTTGTAATCAGGTTCTGAACTTTAGTTGTTGCAGATCATTTGAAAGTATGTGTCTGGGAGCTGCATGTTTATAGGCTTTGCTACTGGCTTTAGAGCTTTCAGTCCTGCTTCATTCCTGGGTTGACAGGCAGTGGCACTCCAGGCCCTCAGACACCATATTTCACCATTTGCCATCTAGACATAACCAGGATTCAACCCTGAGACCTTCGACATACAATCTGCGACTCACTCCCACTAAACTGTACTTTCTGTCCCCTGTGAAGACACATACTAAAAACACTCAGGATCCGAAAAAGTAACTCTTTGCAAAGCTTTGCTATGGAGCATCAAAAGATTCGTTAGTTGAAGCTGGGGTGGGAAACACGGTGACCTCCCGATTGGTTGGACTACAACTCCCATCAGCCCTGACCACTGGCCAGAGGGTCCCCACCCCTGCATTTAAGGCTGCCTTGGCCATAATCCAGCAATCCATTGAGGCTGAACCCTTGCAAACAGCAGCTGGCACATAAAAGCTGATCCTGGAGTTAACCACTTCAGGCTACCAAGAAGCGATTGCCTATTTCAGCATTTGCCCACATGAAAATGTGAACATTCCCCACATGTAGAAAATTAGGCACCACAGGGAAGCATTCTAATTTGGCCTTCCCCTGACATGCTAGCTTTCCAACTGCAGGGGGGAACTATTAACGCATCTTGTGATTCTGACTTGCAGCTTGAAGTAGAACAGACTTGCTTTGATGTCTTTCCCACACATGACCTGGGCTTAAAACTTCCTTGAACTGCTCAGTACTATGTGCACTTTCTTTCCAAAGAGCCCAGGGTGAGCGGAATACAAAAAGATAACAATCTTTTCTCTTTGCACCACAAGATGGGCAGGATGCAGACAAACGGAGTTTCTGAGCGGCACCTTGTTTGCTTCATTGATGAGTTGGATTTTCATCGAGTCCTGGCTGAGTTGCAGCGAGTCCAGCAGCGCCCGGTACGGGGAGTTCCCAGGCTTCACGCTCCTCTGCCGCCTGGGGAGAAGAAAACACGGTTACAGAGGGCAAATCTTCAGTGGTACCTCTCCCCTCTCTGAAGAGCACTAATTTATTTGCCTCCATACTCTTTAATCCCGAGAGAGAAATACCAGGTGCAGCTCAAGGCCAGGAACAATTACTCTGTCCCCAAATCAATTCCGTAGGGAAGGGAAGTCCTACCACACTGATAAGCATCAGGCCTCCTGCCTCAACACCCTCCTGGCCCGGAGACTTACTTGCAAAAGGAGCTCTGGTCACAAGTCTTGAAGTTGCTTCTGTCCACGGCGGAGACAGCCGCCAAGAAGAGCGTAAGCCAAGCAAGAGCTGCCATCCGGACCCTAGCAGGAAGAAGGATGCTGTTACACGGCAGGTTCTGAGCTGTGGCCCCGGCACTACAAGCCATAGGAAGTACTGCTGAAACTCGAATTTTCTTCTTTCCAGGAGAAGGACAGGAGCGAGGTCGCCCGTAGTCTGGAACCCAGAATCTAAAAGGACAGCTGGGAAACAGCTCTCTCCGAAACCTTGGAGAACAGCTGCTAGTGAATGGAGATCAGCCTTCCTCAGCAGGCTGCCCTCCAGGTATGCTGGACTGCAACTCCCATTGCCCTCAGCCATTCAGGTTCGGCAGGCATGCTGGCTGAGGATGCTGGGAGCTGCAGTCCAACACCTCTGGAGGGCCCTGGCTCAGGGAAGGCTGCAGCAGATGCTACTGAACCAGCCAAACCAATGGCCTGACTTGATATAAGCCAGAATCTATGACCCTATGGCGTGATTGACTGAAGCTTCCCCATTTCTCGTCTGCCTACCAGCACTTGGACAATGGGAGAAGTTGCTGTTTGAAGGAATCTCCCCTTTCAGCTGTGTCAGAAACTCCCAAAGCGGCTGCTCTTAGTCTCAGCACCCTCCGTCCTCATAGTAAAATGTAGTACCTGGGGTCCTTCTATCTCTACCTGGCAAATGATTTCAAAACATCAAAGCTTTGACATGTACATTCACCGGTGGTTCCTCCCCATCATGAGTAACCTAGAAAAGGATGCAACTTCCATTCAGAGAAAATGGGCTTAGATGTTCAGGTCTTACTTTATACCTTCTCTGTTGTCCTGTGCTAAATTTCAATCTTTTCTACCTGGATTAGATGTTCTACCTTGGTCAGTTTTGGAATCTTCCTGTCTGGATTCTTTCCTCTCGCAGTTACGGCTATTAGAGAAGTGTGGCAAATCATGTAACATTAATGACATTTGAACCATTTTCTTAAAGCTAAATTGACTCTATGGGAGAATCCATACTTTAAAATGTGCAAGAAAATGTTTTTGTGGCAGACTCAGACAAGCGCGTGGGGTTTTTGTCTTGGATCCGTTAGTGGGCACTGGTGAATTTTTGTCATTCCCTGCTTTGTGTGCCAAATTATGATTTGCCCGCTACAGCCGAATGCCAATCCTTCCAACTGCAATGTTTGTCAGACTCTAGAAAATATTTATTATTGGTGAATACGATACACGGGGTCTTAGGCACGAATGGAACGGAGAACTGGACTGTTCTGTTTTGCACAATCAGTGGAATGCCGTTTTATCGTCTGCATCTGGAATAGCGATGGATTTCAAGAAACATCTTATTCAGCAAAACTGCCTTCTGTCCGTATTTCAGAAAGGTGAGGAGCGAAACTGAGAGAGAGCGTGTGTGTCTCTTTCTAGCTCATGAGCCAATGGCTTCACAAGATTGGAAGCAAGAACTCGCTGCCTGGGCCCTTCTAGCCGCTATAGTTATACGCTGTCCCATCTCCAACTAGCCAACCCAGGAAACCTCAGCCCCTCACAGAAGACGCTGCACTGCTTATCTGCCATTCCGAAAAGGCACATGACACTTCGTGCAGCTGACAAGGGAACTTTAGAAAGGACAAGGCCTGCCTGCATAATGGAGAGATGGTCTCTTTTCAGAACACCTTTCCCCAGCAGTGAAGCGGCGGTGAGGAATCTAAAAAAGCTGCAGTATACCCAGTCCGTTCACTGGCCCGTCTCCCTCCGTGTTGTTTGCAATGGCCTTTGCCACCCTGGAGCCACGGATGTGTTCGTGTTTTCCTTTCATTTATTACATTTCAATATCACCCAAGAGCTGGAGTTTGCCGAGCGGGTTACAAAGATTCAAACCTTAAAAATGCAAAATAAACAACCCACATGCATAGAAACATATGAACAGACCACACATGAACAAAGATACACCTTTATCTAAAACATGACTACCATTGGACTACAACTCCCACCATCCGCAGCCAGCTGGCCCAATGGCTATCACAGGCTTCCTAACCTGGTCCCCTCCTGAGATGCAGGATGACAACTCCCACTATCCCTAACCTGCTGGACACACTGACTAGGGACAATGGGAGTTGTAGTCAGATCTGGAGGGTGCCAGGTTGAGGAAGATGGATCCTTTCTGACAGGCAGTTGCTTTCCACAGTGTTTGGAGAGTGCTGTTTCCCAGTCCTCCCTACAGATCCTGGGCCGTGAACTGGATGGAAAGCAGGTGGCCCAGCACTGATCTATGACCCTTCCCATAAAGAGAAGAAAGCAAGGTTCTAGTCCTCATGGTTTTGTTCTCCATAAGAATGCAGAAAGCTGCCTTATACCAAAGCAGAACATCAATCCAATCTACAATGCCTGGCAAAAGCTGTCCAAGGTTTGGACAGGGCCCACCCCAGCCCCACCTGGAGAAGCCAGGGCCTGACCCTGGGCCCATTAGGGGGTTTGCAGCTAAGCAACAGTCTCTCTCCCACAAATGGCCACAGATCAACAACAGCTCTTCGGCTCCCAGTTCTCTGGACCTCATCAAAAAGGCTTCCATTCCCCCTAAATCAGAAGGCTAGAATCCCTCCTGCTTAGAAATGACTTGCAGCATTTGCTATCATGTTGTGCCTCATGGGGTGCAGAAGGACTAACCCCAATCCAGGGGTTAGTCTTTTGCCCCAGGTTCTGAATGGTGAACCTGGGAGATTCTGGGAAGGGGGAGCTATATATTCGGGCCCCTGTAGGAATACACTGAGGGATCAAAGGGCGGACATCTCTTTCACAGCTGGTGCAAAGGTCAGTTCCAGTCTCAAGTCATGACAGGGTGGGAGAGACCATCTGCCACGCACCAGCTTCTAAAAGCCACTGGAGTGACGTTGCAGATCGTCCCTTGCCTGTGGAACCTTGCAATGTGGAAATTTTAAGCTCCTTAGGGTAAGAATGTGCCCTCTGCTATGGGTGGGGGCTGCTAAACCTTAAAAAAAAATTGCATTCTGTGGTTGCTGCGTGACTTGAGCGCATAGCACTGGAAGAACAAAATTAAGGGGTACCAACATGGTCCAGTTTGAAAAAGACAAGCCAGGGCAGATATGGGGTGGCTCCATCAACATTCATACCGTCGAACTCACAACACACAAACGAAGCACAGAGTGCCAAGTTTCCACATGATTCCATGAATCTCAGCGTTTCATTTTCAGACAAAGAAGATTTCTAGGCATCGTGAACACAGAAAAATACTTTGGAAACAGGAGAAGGTGGGGAAGGGAGGAGGAGGAAACTAGTTTGTGAGGAAGGGAAAAATTATTTGAAAGAGATAAGCTAATGACTGTAGAGGTTAACTAGTGGGCCGTAGGGAAGGTCATGGGGTCTAAAGAGAGGTTCATGGAAAGGAAAGGGTACAGCCGGGATAAGAGGATGTCAGAAGCATGATAGGAGAGGCAAGGAAGAGGAAGCGGAAAACTGCCATTTTTAATGGTAGTACACTTTAGTCCTCAAACTGCAGGGATAGGCTATCGATTTCACATTTTGCCAGTGAGTTTCTGCAAAGCCGCTGGCTGTCCATGGTTGGAAACAGGCCACTGGGCTTTGATTTGATCTAGCAAGACAAACACTGAGCCCTTAGAGAAGAGAGACCTACCACAGGCTCTTGACTCTATGAAAACTAAACAGAACCTCCTTGATCAGAAGCAGTCTACATGTGGATATCAGGTGCAAGGAAACAACGAGCAAGTGAGGGATGTTGGCAGGCATCCTGGTATCAGCTGGGCAAGGACAGAGGGGGAATTCTTAAAAGGGGGAATCTGGACATTCAAGGGGTTTGAGTTATCCTGGAAGTCCAGCAGCAAAGGGGGTGGAGCGGCCAGGAAGGGTGCATGGAGATGCATAAGCAGCAGAGGTGGGAGACAGGCAGCGTACCCATGTGCCACGGTTGTGGGGAAACCTGGGCGGGGGGTGCGGCTGCACTCCTGCCCTGCTTGGGGCGGGGGCAACTGACTGCTCACTGTGAGAAGGAAACGCCGGACTGGATGGAGGGGCAGAGCAATCCTGATGTTCTCAGGGGCGAGTTATTCCACCTGGGGGAGCAGCTTGGGAGGGAGATGCAGGCGGAATCCGGCCATTTGAGGGGATTTAGGTAACTCTGGGAAGGAACCGGGGGACGGGACTCAATGTGGGGGGCTCCCAGAAGTTAAAAGGCAGTGCTCTTCAACAGGGCGCCCTGCAAACCCGCTGAACTACAATTTCCAGAGTCCCCCCAGCCAGCATGGCCGTAGGCCACGCCGGCCGAGGATGATGGGAGTTGTAGTCCAACAGGTCCGCGGGCCGGCGGTTGGGGAGGACGCTCAATAGGCGGGGAGGGGAGGCCGTCGACGGCCTTCCGTGGAGGGAGGAACCCCTCCGAGGACGCCCTCCGCCACCGCCGCCGCCGCCCCCACGAGCAGCCCGAACCCGCCTCGCTCTCACCTCCCCGGAGCCTCCGACGCCGCCATCTTGGACCGTGTGGCGTCCCGCCCCTCCGGCTCCGGGTTGGCCGCGCGGCGCGAGCCCGCCCCCTGGCGCCTCGAACGCAGCCATGAGACGCCGCGCGGCGGGGCCCCGCCCACCCGCTGCTGCATTATTCATGAGCTGGCTCGCCGCCGTGGGAGCCGGCCCCGCTCAAGCATCCGGGCGGGGGAGGGGCGCCTCGGACGCCTGGGTCCTCTGGGGGCGCCTGGAAAGGCGGACCGCCCGTGTCACGTGGGGGGGGGGCGAGCGTCGGACGCCTGGGTCCGCCCGAGCAACGACAATGGACTGTCCGGGTCCCCTTCCAAAGTGCGTTTAGTGGGAAGAAGCCTCGGACGCCTGGGTCCTTTCCGAGAACAGCGGGCTGGCCCTCGCTCACCGCCCCAGGCCCGGCGACCCCAGATGCAGTTCTTCACGGAGCAAGCGAGCGCTCCTGCTGCTGCTCCTGGGCTCCCTCCAGCCAAAGCAAACTTGGACTTCCGTCCCCGCAGATTTCGGACACACGCACTCAAATGCCTCCCTCCCCCATTTGCGCTTCATCTTCTGGGGAGACCCCAAAAAACCTCTCCCTCTAGAAACCCCAAGACTCCGCATGCCACCTAATCTCCTACTGCAACACACATCTCCCCTGAAGGATCCCCCCGCCCCCAGGGAGCTTTTGCAATCTGCAATTAACTGCTCCAGTGAAACTGACAAAAGTCATTTTTGGAAGCAGGGAAGAGGCCCGGCCCCATCACTGAGAGGGACCACAGGTCAGTGGTGGGACACTCAGCCAGCATGCAGGAGGCGAAAAGGTCAGGGGAAGGGCCCTCTCGCTGCCCAAGGCCCTGGAGAGCCACCGGCAGTCCAAGTCAGCCATCCCGGACAGACAGTCCGGCTGAGCACAAGTCACCTTCCTCTGCTCTCTTGCACTCAGGGAACAGCTCTGGGGGGTGTGATCAGAGCAGCTTCTCCAACCTGACGCCCTCCAGCTTTGCCACGCTGCCATTCCTGGCACAGCTTGCCAGGATGCCATTCTAACCCATCTGGAGGGCACCGGCCTGCAGAAAAATGGGGTTGAGAGTCAGATGAGGCCCAAGCAGAACCAGCTTCAGGTTCCCTCCCAGCCACAAAACTCAACACATGACCCTGGCTCACTCTTCCCGGCCCTAACCTACCTCACAAGGTTACCAAGAGGATAAATTGAAGGGAGAGGATTGAAAACATGGCACTGAGCTCCCCAAAGGATGAGGTGTATTCAAAAAGTAACCAAATACATGAAATGCTACAAGAATCATACCAAGAGGAAAACACAGAGCAGAATATCAGATCGGGCTTCTGCACACAAGACTGAATGCAACATGTGAGCAGACCGTTTCCTCTTGTAGATTAATTTCCTCCCCTTAACACTACTCATTTGCTGCCTAAATCCACGATTACAACTCTAAGAAATCATACATAGAATAATGCCTCCCTGTACATTATTATTTGTTTGTTCCATCAAATATTTGGTATAGAGTCTTTTACTTGTACTCTGCAGGGATGCTGCAGACTGCGTTCCTGCTCATACAGTGGAACCCCCACCTGTTTGTGCCAAGTCAGCTGCAAAAGCATCAAAGTTTAATTTTTTGTTCGTTTTACTCCCAGCGTGCTCAACCACAACGGAGAAATGAACAGATGCAAAACCAGAAAAGTTTCAGCATTCTGGTTGCAAAGAAAACCAAAGCAGCAAAAGTTCACCCTGTTTATTCAGAAAAGGAAGTGGGCAGAAAACAAGTTGGCTTGGAGGATGTAACAAGGAAGAGAAAACCCGTAACTCTCCACTCCTGCTCAGGACGCCCGGCAACGAGGACTCGCTGCATGAAATAAACCCTCCCTCTTTCTAGCATTTGAATTGTCTCTGAAAGAAAAGGAATGTTTCCCCAAGGCTCTCCGGGCCCAAGCAGGCCTGGAAGAAACCGGTCTCCAACACAGCACCACAGAGTCCAGTCTCTTTGGGCTGGTACACAGATCAACACTCGACTCACAGGGATAAATAAGTGAGCTCTTGGATTGTGGCCACAACAGCACTGGTAAAGGTCCAGAGACCTTCTGCAGAATCAGTTGGCAGTGTATCAGTAATGCCGGAAGTGAAGCAACATCCTCAGGAACTCCACTGAGAAGTCGGGGCTGGCTCTGTTCTACTCCAAGAATCATTAATCAAAGAACCACTCTTGGAGGCAGATCCAGCTAACAGATCGTGCTTCAGTGAAGCAAGTTGGTACAGACAATGGCCGCTGTCTGAATTCTAGAAAAATAATCTTTAAAAGGCAAGGCAGTATTGGCTAATCCCTCCTCTGGTTGAAGTGCTTTTCAGCCAATTCTGACAGCTGACATACTCTGGGCCTGCTGAAGAGTTCTGTGTAGTCCAGAGATGTGTAAACCTTCCGAGTTACCCCAAACTTCAGCAGGACAAAATTGCATCAGATCAGCATGATGAGAAAGTTTTGCACACACCTAGACAAACAGACCGGGCCAATCAATAATTATTGCCTTGCCTTGCCTTGCCTTGCCAGGGGTCGTTCTTGCTTTTTTAATGCAGGGCAATTTGTTCACCAAATCCGCTTTCCGCCTCATTTTTCTTGTACATTATGGAATGCATTTCTGCTCAGCCTTTGCAGCCTTCATTTGGGTTCTCAGCTATGCTGCTGTGGTCCCAGACTGTACTGCAGGCTGACCCAGAAACTGGCCACATCTGGCCTGAAGAACTGACCCGAAATCTTGCTTTGTTGCCCAACGAGCTGAAGCAGCGTTGCGCAATCTTCCACCACCCTTACAAAACAATACCCAGATGCAGCTACACTAGCAGCTCAGAGTGCCGGCGTCACATGATACACAACACTAAAAATAAGACTACATTTTGGAATGGGCAAGTCCAGCTTTAACGACTGCCCTCAACACTCTTTATGTAAACTTCTCCCGGTGACTAGTCTACTTGCGACAGAGGCTGGGACTTGGTTTATGAAACAAAAACACAGGCCGGACCATTACTGTATTTTCAATACTCACAACACAGGGCCTTCCCTTAAACTAAACTGCAGGCAGCGTTAAGGCTGAAAATATAAAAAAAACCAGGAGGGGGGAGACTGAAAGCCTCTGCAACCTTGTCCTTCATTTGATCCCCTCCTGCTGCACACCTGGACAAACTACGCCACGTCGAATGACAATGAAAATCATAATTTTCGAAAGGCAGACGGTTCTTGCCCCTAAGAGCATCCGGGTAGGCCCGACCAAGGGCGGACGAGCTAGGTGTGGAACCGCCCAGAAAGCAGCCCCAGTCGGTCAATGTTTTTATGCAAGACACTGTGTAAGACGCAGAGATACTTCCCGACGTCGGTGTCCCTGGAAAAGTCCCGGAAGAAAAGCCCAGTGGCAGCATCGAAGGTGAACTTCTGGGGCAGGGGGCTGTTGTCGCGCATGTAGTCCCAGACGCTGAGCAGCAGCAGGTGGACCTCGAAGGGGGCCAGCTGGTCAAAGATCTCGTGCATGTTGCTGAGCACAGGGGGCAGCAGGTGGCCCTCCCCCATGCAGGCCACAAGGGCACAAGAGGCCTGCAGGTGCCAGGGCGAGCGGGTGGTGTCGTTCTCCCGGGAGGCCTCCCAGTGCGCCATGAGCGTGGCCATGAGGCCGCGGAGCAGCACAGAGCAGTAGCACAGGGCCGGCCGCCCCTCGGCCACCAGGGCCAGCAGCTGGAAGAGCAGCGGGTTGTCCCGGAAGGCCCGCCCGATCTGGATGTCCCGCTCCACCGTGTTGCGGGTGTGCTCTTCGGGCGGCCACACCAGCTCGCTATTGGTGACGTCCGGGCAGACGGTCTCCACCAGCACCACCGCCACTGTCTTGGCCGCCTCGGGGCTGACGGCGATGCGCGGGGGGGGCTCGGGGCCCGCCCCACGGGCCGCCCCACAGCACTGGAGCAGCAGGCCTAGGAAGGTCTGCACATGGTGGGAGACTTCCTCCGGCTCTTGCCGGGGGGGCGCATGGGGTGGCTTGAGGCCCCTCCCGATCACCCCAGCGTGGAAGACGGACCACACGCTGCCCGAGAAGTTCACGGCCGCCATGAAGCGGCGGTTGATGTCCAGCAGGGAGATCCGGGCCCCTTCCAGGGCGGCCTCGTTCCCAGCCGCGGGGGGCTCAGCCGCGCCCCCGAAGAGCTCGGCGTTGCCTGGGTGCAAAGCACCCTCCACCAGGTACTGCAGGATGGCCTTGCCGGCCATGGGCGAGGCCCCGCTCAGGCAGCAGAGGAGGCGGGCACCGTAGCTGCCGCCGGTGGGGCACGTGCTGCGCAGCACGGCGAAGAAGTGGTGCACGGCGGAGCGGACAAGGAAGAGGAGGTGGGCCGGCTGGATGGCCTTCGGCGCCGGGCACACGGAGAGGAGCTGGGAGGCCGCCTGGGCCACCTCAGGGCTGCGGTGCAGCAGGAGCTGGCCAAAGTCGTGGACGTGCCCCGAGAGGGCCTGGCCCAGCTGGTGGCCCATGGAGGCGGGCCCCTCGCCCTCCCACTGCAGCACCAGGGCCAGGTTCCGGCAGAGCCGGGCCGTGTGCTGCTCGGAGAGGCCGCCCGCGTGCAGCTGGCAGACGCCGGTTTTGACGGTGGCAGGCAGGAGGTTGCTCATGCACGAGCTGAGCACGGCGTAGAGCTGCGTGGCCAGGCTGAGCTCCTCCTGGCTCTGGGCCAGCGTGAGCAGGTAGAAGAGGGCCTCGCTGGCGCAGCTGGGGGTGCAGTAGACGGACAGCAGCACCAGCAGCTGGTGCTGCCAGAGGAAGCGCTTCCTCTCCAGCCGCAGCGTCTCCACGCACAGTTCCCGCACGTGGCCCTTCAGCTCGTCCAGGAAGGGCACGGCCCGCGGGGGGGCCTCGGCCAGGCTGGCCGCCCCACGGTTGTACACCAGCTTCTGCAGGTTGAGCAGCAGCAGCTGGATCACGCGGTCGCAGGCCTCCCGCACGCTGTCGTGCACGGCCAGCCCCGGCGTGGTGATGACCGAGGCCGGCATGGCCGTGTTGATGAGGAACTGCAGGGTGCGGTAGGCCCCGCCGGCCGTCTGGCAGAGGAGGTGCACCACGATGCTGACCATGTTCTCCAGGTCCTCCCGTGGCAGGGCGGCGAAGTGCTGGTGCAGCTGGTTGAGCACGGCTGGCTTCAGCGAGTCCACCAGCTCGGCCGAGATGGTGCCCAGCAGTGCGGGGGACATGACGGCCAGCTGCAGCAGGAAGGGCACGGTGGCCTTCTGCTGCTGGTCCCGGGCGGGGCCCAGGCTGCCATGGAACATGCGCAGCAGCTCCTGCTTGATGTTGGCCGAGTGGCGCGAGGCCAGGTGGCCCAGGATGCCCACCACCGAGGCGATCTTGGGCACCCGCTTGTCGGCGGTGGCGGCGCTGGGGAAGAGCAGGAGGTCGGCGGAGGCGGTGCCATGCACGCAGAAGTCCTTCAGCCCGCAGGACAGCACGCGGTTGATGATGGTGTTGGGGAAGGAGGAGCCGATGTGGGCCACCACCCAGTCAAAGTGCGGCGAGTGCTGCACGGACGTGTCCAGCAGGGCATCCACACAGGCGTCTGGGCAGGTGCTGATCATCGAGGAGAGGCACTGGGTGTAGATCTCCATCAGGGTCCGCGTGGCTTTGCAGGACATCCAGAGCTGCAGCAGCTCGTTCAGGCTGCTGGCGTGAGGCACGCCGTGCCGGCTGGCGTACTTGCTGCTCAGCTGGCCCATCAGGTCGATGGACCAGGCCGAGACCAAGCCCGCCCAGGCCTTGGGGTTCATGTGGACGAACTCGGACAGCACGGCCTGGATCTCCTGCACCACGTCATCCAGGTTGGGGCCCTGGGAGTGCAGGGAGCCCATCCCCCCCTCACTGCTCTCCAGTTCCAGCAAGTAGGTACACACATACTCATCAAAGACGCCACGGAGATGGTCCAGGACCGCACTCCGGGCGGGGGGCAGGCTGCGCAGAAGCAAGATGGCACAGCGGGCATGCTCCTTGATGGTGAGCTTGTTGCCGTGCACAGGGTCCACACCGCTGAGGAAAGCCTTGATCTCCTGCGCCAGCTCTTGGGAACTGCCGGAGGAAAAAACAAACCGCTGAATCTTGATTCCACAGAAGCTTTTTGTGGGAAGGAAAACGATCACCACAGAGTGAATTCACGGTTATTTTCCCTCAGTCACATGATGGAAGAAAACACCTCATCATCTCATTGAGAACACACTTAAAATTGTGTTACTTTAAACGAAGAATCACAGCTGCTAATATTCAGAATCTACTTTTGGTGCACTGTACAGGCCCGACTCGTTCCAATCAGGACTTAATTAAATTAACCAAATGCAGAGCATCCCAGATGCTTTTCTGTCCTAGTCATTTATTGCTTAACCTGTTTATTAAATTATCCTCAGACGACTGAAATGGAGGGAGATAGGGAGACATTTTGCTCCTTCCCTCATAATAATAGAACCCAGCGGAAGTCATTCCACAAAGCTGATGGCTAGGAGAGCCAAATCAGAAAAAAGGAAGTTCATCTTCACACAGCGTTTTCACTGTGTTGTATTTTGGCTGAATAAATTGTATTTGCATCTTTTATATGCTGCTGTGGAACATTAATTGGATGAAGGGCAACTTAGAATTAAAAAAATATGTATTCCCACTCACTCCCAAAAGAAAACCCCTGAATGTATGGAACTGCACTGAGAGCCGATTTCAGAAGATAAGGATGCTGGACAATTGCTGCTGCTTCAAGTCAGATGATAGAAAACAAGCCCCAAGGCTTGTTTGCAAGGGTGCGACATAGAAATATGTAAATTAATTAATTAATTAAAAAGCTCTTGGGCCAAAACCCTGCAGAGTGACTTCCAGTTGGAACACACACAGGGAGGGAGGGAGATCCCCAACCTACCCCCCTCCAATTGGATTGGATTGCAACTCTCTTCACCCAGGCAAAAGTGATTCTGCTAGCCGTGGATAATGTGAGCTATGCCTCTGGAGATCACCAAGTTGGGGGGGACACCCCCCCCCCATCCTGGAGTAGGCCCTGATGGCATTTGTCTACATTTTTCTATCCCCTTTTGCTGTTGTCTCCCTCTCTTTCCTGATGAAATTCAGATTATGAACTCTACACCCATTTCTTCGGCTGCATCGTGAACAGCTTTATCTTGGCCCACCTAGTCCAGAACTGCCTGCTCTAGCATCAGCTCGTCATGCTTTTGTCCGGAGAGGCAGAAGGCGAAATGCGACATTTCCTCACCCCGCTGCCAACCTCTGCCATAGCATGTCCTGTCCTCCATCAAGGAGTGTACTACAGAAAGTGCCATGTACACTAAGGCAGTATCATCACTATAATCTAGACCTTCTTTTAAGACCACCTTGGCTGGTGGGCACCTTCTTATTCTCAACCTAGAGACAATGCCAAGCATTGAGATACTCAGTGGGGCATTAAACAGATGGTTTCACAGCAGGAACAAGGAAAATACCTTCTTGCAGTGGGTTCTAGCCATGCAGCCCACTTCTGTCTTCTTCCCTTCCTCTTGACATTTAGAATGTAAACTCCATGGGACAGAGACCTGCCTCCTTTTGTATTTTTGTCTTTCTTCCATCGTTCTTAGCATACTGAAACCCTTCTCTGGACACCTGCCACCCACCACTGGAAAAAGCAATGGCACTGAGCTCCTTATTTTACTCTGTATTCATTCAATTTCCGCACACACCACTCTTTCCCCCACTTACAACAATTCTGTGACATAGGCTAGCCTGAGCGAGGCTAATTGGCCCAAAGTTTCCCCTGTAAGCATCATGGCCACGTGTGGACTTGAACCTGGGGTTCTCTCCTTTCTGGGCTGTCAGTATAATCTCTATAAACCAGCATAAACAATAGCTGAGCCCAGACACACATAAATGAACCAACCCATTCTGTCCTACTGCTGTTTCGATGTTTAGATTGTAAGCTACTCGGAGCAGAGACCTACCCTCCTTTATGCCTCTCCAAAGCGCAATACTGATGTTAACGATGGCGCTACACTCATAAGGAGCGTTTTAAAAAGCAGCCTGAGCCAACGGCGATCACTACAGCCCTGGGCTGCCAAGTCCCACAAAATGTGGGGCTTGGAGAGGCTCCAATCTAGGGCGGAAATCCCCCCACCCCCTACAAGCAGGCGGGCATCCAATACCTGAGCGGTGGAGGGGCGACTGTCGTTTTGGGGCTGGGGGCGGACCCGGGAGGCCCCGCCACCCCCGGGGGGTCACACAGAGCGGACATGCCGGCCCGGGGGAGTAAATTTAGGGACGAGCCGGTCCCCTCTCGCTTTTCTTTCCCCCGCCCCTCTACTGCGCCTGCGCACGGTGGCGCATGGGGAAGCATTCAGGCAGCGCACGAAGCGTGTCGCCTTCAAAAACGTCCCGGCTACTTCTCAGACCCCCGGCACTGACGTTCCGTTTTCTGTTTAAGTGCCTCGAAAAGCAAAATCAAATCATTATTTAAAAGAGTATGTATATGCATCACAGTGTCCTGTCTGAAGATCCCCTGAAGGTACAGAAGTAAGTCCCATTGAGCCAAGTGGGCTTTACACCCCCAAATAAAGGTGGGTTTGCAGCCCTCATAGCCATAAAGACTAGCCGACTTTGGTTTCTGTAAAATTCCCTCAATATCCCCCTATCCCATGCTAGGGATTCCAGTCACCACCCATAATATATTTATATGGACCAGTTGCCCACAAAAAGTTATGACCACTGGATGTAAACGCAACTGAGCCTTGTAGTTCTTTAAACAGCATCAATTCTAGAAGCGCCTCTCCATCCAAACACCACAAAGAGAAGGCAAACTAGAGATTCCTGCCCCAAAGAACCTCCAAGCTAAAGCAGAGGAAGATAATCAATCGTGCTATATAATGTTAATTATGCATTATTAGTTGCTGTTTTTGAATTAGTGATTGAGTACATAAAGACAGGTGCTAGTTTTATTTTTAAACTTCTATCCTGCCTTTTCCCCATAGGGCACCCCCAGGGGCTTATGTAATCTTTTCCCCTCCCTTTTTATCCTGAGAATGATGCCCCATCCATACAATCAAATGGACAGAGACACAGATGTTTACTTTGAAAGATTTTCACTTTGGCCCATGTGTTTCTGAGAAAGACACGTGTCTCCAGAATATGGCTTAAAACCAATACAAAATTTCCTCAGAACAGCAGCTGTTTTGAAAAGAGACTGTGAAAAGAGTTCAGCTCTGATAAGAAGTTGAAAAAGGGTATAGTGGGTTTAGCAACCCAGAGTTTTCTTTTAATGCATTTGTTAAGCACTAACAGACTAGATCAAACTGTTGATCAGTCAACAGTTTTCTAGGCATGTTTTTTGTAAGCAATCAAAACCTCAAAATATTACACAGTACTCTTTTTTAGGTCCAATGTTTATAACCAAACTATACAGGGAGTACCTCCTTGCTAATTTTCCTAGATCTTCTGGCAATGTTCTGTACCATCATTCATAGCAGCCTTTTGACTCACCTTGGACAAGCCTTAGAAGCAATATTTTCTGCAGGCTCCAGGCTTCCTTGGAGGAGCAACTCCAGAAAAAAGTACTGGGGGGACTCCAGGTCGTCCCTTTGACCTATGGAATACTATGAAGTTCCACCCTACTATTCCATGGTAGGTACAGAAAATTCTGAACTGGTGCATGGTGTCTATTTACAAACTTAACAATTCACTTAAATTAAATCTAGGCCAGGGACCAGTGCAGGTTAGATTGGGATCTGCTGATAGACCCTCAAGTGAATTAACACTGGATTGGGAGTAAGATTCCTTATTCCCAACCGTTTAGCAAGGATAATCCTGCTTAATTGTGGTGCCGAAAGAAAAAAGCTCAGGTGGTCAGCACTGGTACACCAACTCATGGATGCCAAATTTTTCAATTCCAGGCATGTACCTTTTGCACCAAGCTCTGGCTGATGGATTTATGGCTTTGCGAAGGGAACAACTGAGTAGATCTCCCAGACCAGCTATCTAGGCAAGACCAAAGTGCAGCTAGTCAGAAGAGATGATATAAATTTAACTGAACAGCTGGACAAGTAGCACTTCCCTTAAAGCACAGGTTTGTAGGGTGAAGTTCTCCTAGACCCAGGGTTGGGCTTGAATGTTTCCATGGCCACCTTGAGTAAGGGACTTTCTGGAAAAGGCTGATCTGTTTGGTGACCCATGCCTTAAGATGTATCACAACCAGACTATTTCAATGCCTTCTGAACAGGGAGCTATACATTGAATTGAGCTGCTCTTTGCATGCTTACCTTTTGAGTAGATGTACCAAGTCTGGCTGTGTTGCACACTGGGTGGGAAAATGTCCTTTGGATGTCTCTCCATCCACCTATAGATGGGGTTCCCCACTGCTGCATTTGCAGGCACCCCCCAAACTTCAAAGTACCTCCTTTTTAGCATATGCACATGGACTTGTGCATTATCCATAACTATGAATATATATGAAATGCACAGAACTTTCTGGCGATCTAGATTGACACAAAAGTCAACCAAATCTTCAAATAAGTATCCATATTCAAGCATTGATAAGTTCCTCAGGCCATTGCATTACAGGAAATGAGCATTTTATTCTTCCACTGCCATAACCTTCAGTCAAAAGTGCATGGAAAATCCATTTGCACTGATGTTTAGTTATATGCCATAAAGCAGGTAAATAACCTTAAATGGTGTGTACTTCAGTGAATCCCGAAAGACTGTTCCAGTACAAGATCCATCTCCATAATAAAGTCCCCACAAAAAGAGGCAGCTACCGGATATTACCAGAACATTCATTTCAAGCAGCATTAGCTGTGTGGGACAATTGGCTGAATTAGGCAAACCCTTACTAAAGAGACACTGAGGAGGCCAACAAATATGAACAAATTTCTTCCAGTCATACACAACCCAAGATCCACAGACACCAACAGGTAGATACCCAAAACAGCAATCTACCAATTAGAGATTTTGTGGCGATGCTCATGGTTGTTTTTCAGCTTCCCAAATGGGTCCAAGCCACAACCTGAAACGGAAATGGAAGCACTGGGAAAGCCCAATTTCCATCTTTTGCTTTCTCCACTCTGCTCTCTAAATGAGAAGAAATTCCACGTTCCATATCGTGTTCATTTTGCATCCAGAACCAAACCCACTATCAACTCCCTTCCAGTATCTCAGACACACCCTTTTCCCCTTCTAGAAACACATTTTCACCATAACACCACCAGGAAGAAAATGAAAGCCAGTAGAGGGCAGAATGGACTCTTATCCTTTTATCGGACCAACAATGTTTGTTGTCCTAGATCTAAAAGCTTCTGAAGTTTGAACATGTAAAAAGCAGGAAGTCTTGACCCTGTGTGGATTTAGCACTAGATATTTCCTTCCCCTTCAGCCGAGATTGGTGAGTGACATAGGAATACCACTCCCTTCCTGTGTTTCACACAATCGAATGCATGAAATACACTCAATGGAAATCAGTGAAGCTTACTTCCAGGTTTTAGTGTACAGGATCATATCCTTCAATCATTAGTTGCTGTTCGTACATATGCTGGCACAACCCAGCTGTTTGTCAAGAGAAATACACAAGAGCTCAACCCATCTGCAGTCTGTTTGACAAACCTCTCCCGTCTTTTGCATTTTTAAAAGGAACTGAAGTCACATCCAAGTTTATGGAACTAAACTGCTTTGAAATCCAAGCCCTCAGGCTCCTCTGGTTTTGCAGCCTCAGTGTTCCATCCTGCCCCACAAGTCCACCTGCAACAAGCTAAAGGAACAAACATGCACACTGCGCTTCCAGACTTCAGAGACACATCTCAGCTCTCTGCTCCAGGATCAGGCTCAACTTCTTCCATATCCACATCTGGGCAAGCTGTTGGCATTTCCTTCTTCTTTCCCTTTCTGCTCTGAGCACTTTTACTTGGTCCTGGAGAAGCATCAACTACAATTTGAAAGCAGAGAAGAGAATTTAAAAACCACATTCCTCCCTTGTGTCTTGATGTGTGGGCTTTCCATGCTAGGATCAGCTTTCCTGCCCAATATACTCCCATTTCTCCAGAGAAAAAGAAGTAGTTGCCAGTCAAAGAAGAAATACAGGAATGGGCATGCCTGTGCATTTAAGATTCCCCATGTTCATCCCAAAGCTGTGTGAAACGGTTCACACATTCAGCAATATCAAACAGATCCCTGTGGGGAAAGCTTTCAACAACTGGAATTTTTAATTGAGGCAACATGCAAAAGGATGCCTGGTGCAGAGGGAGACATTTTTCTTCCTTTTTTCTTGGGATACTAGAACTCAAAGAGCTCAACTGGCTGTTGGCACCCCACCACTTGAAAAAAACAAAAAGGTATTCCCTGCATGTAGAAATCTTACATGCCTAGGAGTAGAGGTTTTGTGGGGGTTTGTGCTATGCATAGAGGGCCAGCTACTCAGTGATAGAACACACCAATATACAAACCACTGCTACACCCTGCCAAAAAAAAAGCAGCACAGAACTCCCTGCATGTAGAAATCTAGCACGTTCAGTTCCCCACCCCACACACGTGATAAAATCCAGCAAAACCACTCCACTTGGAAAAGCTGGTACACACAGTGGCACACAGTCCTTCAAAAGTGTGGTATTGCCTTTAGTAATGATTTGGCAGATAGGAAGTGGAAGCCCAAGGAGGTAGGCACAAGTCCCTTTCTTTAGGCCCAACTGGAGAGAGCAAAGGTTACCCTGCATCTCTGTTTTCTCCTTAGTGGTGTGGCGGATTTGCTTCAACAGTTTCCTTTTCTTCTTCCCAGAGAGAGTAATGTTTGCCCGAGTGCTGGATCTGCAGCAGGAAGCCAAGGAGACGGAGTGCAAAAAAGAGGAGACATTGTAAAGCTGGTTCATTCATAGAATGCAGTTTTAAAAACCCAAGTCCTTCTCTGCTCCGAACAGCAGTGCAGCTCTTTCCCAGATGCTGCTTGGCTTGCACAAAATATCCTTTCAGCGTGACTCAGAATCTTATCACCACGAAACCAGCTCTAACCATTAGA
The DNA here is from genome assembly GCA_023646645.1 of Varanus salvator macromaculatus. NCBI lineage: Eukaryota > Metazoa > Chordata > Lepidosauria > Squamata > Varanidae > Varanus > Varanus salvator. Next base: position 8,496,603 of record JAIXND010000803.1, on the reverse strand, counting down.
CTTCCCTCCTTACTGCAGGTAAAGAGGCTCAGAATCCTCAGCTCTTCTTGCACTCTACGCAGCTCACCTCCCAGCAAGACGTGCTGACTAACCTTTTGCCCACTCCTGCGATCAGCCAATCGGCAGCACAGACATGCTCTGGGGATCCACCCCACCGCTTCCCACACAGAAAAAAGACCTCCATTCCAATGCTGGACTTAGCTGAGCTGAGACAGCAACTCCAGTGGGGATCCCTCCCCAAGACAGTCAGGACTACATGCTGAGGCAGAGTTATGTTTCCTCTTGCAAGGAATCCAAGACAACTTTTAGCATCTAAAGCATAACATTCTTCCTGCACAGGACCCAGGACAGCTTACATAATCCTTCTCGCCTTTCCACCAGCTTTTAAGTTACTTGGCAAGCAAAGCAAAAGAAAAAAAGAAAGACTCCCTGGCGCTTTTTTTGATTTCACTCATGCAACAACCAACAGGCCCTCCACTGATGCCCAAGCAGCCTTTTGGAGTGATTGTCACTGGTTTGCCATGCTTTGAAAAAAAGAAATCAGTCCCAGAAAATTGCCCAAACAGGTCCATAATTTATTTATTTAGCTTATTTATTTATTTTTAAATATTTAATTGTTCTCATTTTGTCAGTCATTCACAAGGGTCCGTCAATGGCTATCCAATACATATAAACCTGACTGGGCAATTTCCTTGTATGTTTCAGTGAAGTGGAATAGAGAATGTACATGGAAGCCAATTGCTGGTGACCAACTGCCAAGTTGTCAACTAAAAAACAACAAAAGGAGCCCTCCAAAAGCAAGGGGAACCAATGTCTCCCCTATCAGGGGTAGCCCAAAATTCAAGCAACTGTTAAAAAGGGAGAGGGCATCAAGGTATACCAGTTCAACACTTAAAAGCAACAGAATCCCATCACCAGAGAAGAGACACTGCTTTGTATTTTTATTTTAGCTATGTTCACTTTTGCACGATTTGCCATGGAGCTGACAACTGTATGCCATTTGTACTGTGTTGTTGAAATCAACAGAAGCCATATGAAGCAGAACTCACGAGCGTTTCTTCAGGTGGTGAACGGTGATGAGTCCCTCGTCTATCACTGCTCCCACAATTCGGTGTTTCTTCCGTTTCTGCTTGCTCAGAGCACGGCGCCGTTTGAAAAGCTTCTTTTGCAGCTCCTAAAACAGAGAGAAGGAAGCCAGTTCCATTTGGCACAGCAAAGAAAACTCTCACTTGTGGATTATTTTCCACAAAAGAAAAATGGATAGGGTGGAGGAAATGCTTCTTGTGCAACTCCTAGCTATTATATAGCTAAATTGGAGCTGTAAGCAGTGTATTGTTCATTCATCCATTGCTATTTTTAAAAAACATTATCCTTAGAAGAGTCTAATGCTGGGAACAATAGATGGCAAAAGAAGAAGGGGACGGCAGAGGATGAGGTGGCTGGATGGAGTCAATGAGGTGGTTGGTGTGAGCTTGAGTGGACTCCGGGGATGGTGGAGGACAGGAGGGCCTGGAGGAATGTTGTCCATGGGGTCGCGATGGGTCGGACTCGACTTCGCGACTAACAACAACAACAACATAACACACTCCTATTTTTGACAGAAGCTGCTGTTTTATACTGAAAAGTTTCACACATTTAAAATCTATATACATAAACATTTCAGAAAATATGCACATAATCCTTATTGTTAAAGCTATAAGATGCATACACGGCATGCATTCCTAGAGGTTATTCCACTTGCTTGTCTGGAATCCTCAAAAAGGAATTTTTTTTTACTGTATTTTAAATTGTTCACCCGTGAAATCAAAACACTCGTGTTCTTTTACCAGCCTTTGCATTCTTAACATTGTAAGCTGCTCCGTGCCCCTTTTGGAGAAAAGACATGGCAGGAAAACTTGTAATAATAGCAGTAATAAGACCTTTTTATTTGATCATTATTTTAACAGTTCATGTTTCTAGACGTTTTCGGATTCCATTTTCCCCCTTTTTCACAGTCGCATTTTCTATAGTGATGTGTTTTATAATGTTTTAATAAGTAATCTTTTATACAGTAGTTTTGTATTTATTGTATTTTTATATCTTGCAAGCCGTCCTGAGCGCTTGAAGCGATAGGACGGGGTATAAATGTATGCAATAAATAATAAATAAAGAATAATAATACATTACCGTCTTCGGCCGGTTGATCTTCCCACTAGGAGCCCCCATGCTGGACTCACGTGGCCTCCCCAGCCCCCCTGTTTAACTTCCGGGTCGGAGCACGTGACATTCCGCTCGCCGAACGGCCGGTCCCTTCCTGCCTGTAAATTCTCCTGCTGCGCTCCGATTGGCCAAAAGGAACCTGGCCAATCAGAGGCGCAGTTGTGCTCGGCCCCCTCCCCATCGTTGTGAAATGAACCACGTGGTGGAGCCCGAGGGTATAAATAGAGGGTCTGGCGACACCCGCCCGTTCTTGCGGCTGTTGCTTCTGCAGAGAGAAGGTGAGGGATTTGGGGCTTTTTTTAAAAGTCAGCGAGGTCGATGTTCCAAACTTACCGGAGTATGAGGGATCCATACTGATTCGTTGATATCCCGTAGAATAAAGCCCGATCGTCAATTAATTTAGTTCATGGACAAAACCTGATGATAAAAAAATCGCAGAAGCCACGTGGTGGTCTCATGGCGGCTTAAGGCTGGATCCTTTTGCGGAGAAGCAGACCTGTAAACGGAAACACTAGGATCGGTCCTTCTTCCTCGGCCCATGGCGCTGTGGAGCGGTGACCTTGAGCCAGGCATCGTCTCAGCTCAGCCTACCTTACAGGGCCGTCGTAACAAGGTCCCCTTTGCAGCCTGACTAAAAATGGAGATGGGTGACAAAAGCCCCCCTTCCCAGCTGGTTAAAATGCAGGAAGGTGAGCAAGGTAGTGACTCCCCAAATAGGGGAGCCTAAATCCAGTGACTGCCTCCCATCTTGACCTGCTTAAAGAAAGAAGTTTGGGAGGGGAGAGGCTGCCAAGGTTTGCAAGCTTGCCGTTTCTGCACCATGCCTCCTCTTCTTGGCAGGCCCGGGTTTTGCGGTGCCCGGCTCTGTAATGTCCGGAGGTAAAGGAATACCCACCCAGCGCTCTGTCTTCGGTGCCAGCAGCTTTGCCATCTGCTGGTTCTATCCTCAAACGCTGGGACAAAGCGCCGTATCACAAAGCGGTGCTCTCCTTCAGGCGCCCTCGAATGACATGCTGGCTGGGGGTGGTGGGAGGTGTAGTTAAGCGCCCCTTGTACAACATGGGACTTGTCAAGAAGAGGTGCTTTCGAGTAAGGGAACGTCTTGACCATATTATATTGTCTCACGACTCTCCACAGCATTTCTGAGCGGATTGACAAGCACCCCAAGATTTTCAAGAGCTCTCCCCACACAGAAGAATCTGGACACTTCTGAGCATGGATTTGACCCAAACCAGCATCGAGTCAGCTTTGAGGCTGCGGAGGAGAACAACCTGAGAATGGCCTTCTCCCATCTCATCTCTTAGCTGACATTTTAGCCAGGGGATGATGGGAGTTACAGCCCAACATGTTGGGAGGGTATCAGATTAGGAAAGGCCAGACTTGAGACTTTTCCGGTTTTCCTTTCCTTTCCAGTTTCCTATTTATTTACATATATACTAGGGGGGTTGTGCAAGACGATGATTTTTATTTTCTTTTGCAGCTATGTATTTCTCCCACTGTTAATCGTTTTAAATAAACTTTTATGAACTGAAACCTGTGGCTATTTTTTTGCGGGGGGGAATGGGATACTGGTTCATGGATCTGTCCTGAAGTCGGTACTGGAGCCTGCTACATGCTTAAATAGGGCAGAGGGAAATTTATATCATTTAATGAATTTTTGACGTTTTTAACTATGATCTTTAGCCAAAAGGCCCTACAAAGATTAAATAAGGCAGAGGTCAGAAATAAACTGCACATGTTATGGACTTCAACTCCCAGCATTCCCAGCCTTTGGCCATGTTGGCCAGGGTTTGCAAGTCCCAAAAATTTGGAGGTCTTCCCTCTGCTTGCCTTTGAGTCAAAAGACACAACAGAAAGAGGCGGGGGGGGGGGGGGGGACACGCTAAAGAATGGTTGCCCTGATGAACTGAGACAAGTGGAACGCCTGGCCTTTTGGAAATATGGTACGCAGGTCAAGTTTCGTCATAAGCCCCTTCAAGGGAAATGTGTGCTTTGGGGAAACGAGGCTACCTTGGTCTTAGGAAATCAAGGGGGATGATTGGCTAGAGAATCCTGAGGACTGCTAACTTTAATTCTTAAAATGGTCTTGTAGGAGTGGTGCGATGCCCCTTTTAAGGTGTGCCAGCTACTGGCTAGCACTGGTGGAAAGAGTCCCATCAGCCAACTGCTCTTGGTCTGGAGTTCTTCCTTTGGAAGGCTGGTACCCACTCCAGCATGGGGTGAAAAGTAGCTCCATTTGCCATGGGAAAGCTCCCAAGAGTCCCGAAGCAGCAGAACAGAAATGGTAAGGACCAAAGGCTACAGTAGGGCAGGCAAAACTTCCCAGTTTGCAGATGAGAGGAGGAGATGCAGAAAAAAGTTGGATTTCCGCTCGCTCAGCTTCTGGGCCTGGAACCAGTCCTTCGAATTCGCCTGGTTGAGAAAAGGCCAGGCTCCTTTTGAAAAAGAAGCTCTTCTTGCTGGGTTTTAGGCATCCCTTGATCTTGATACTCGATGGGGGGGACTTTGGGCCAACCCTGACTTGGTCTGGCTGGCTTGTGCTGAGCATAAAGACCAAGGCGAGGAGAACCTGGCAAGCTGCCACGACTTCCTTGCAAGAGGGGGAACGGAGCAATGTAAAATCTTATTTTATATATTTGCCATTCCCAGAATTAAGTAACAGTGGATTTCAGCTTCCACAGCAAGCAAGAAAACATAACCTTGAAAAGACAAGGCTTGCTTTGGGCTCAGGAAAAGAGCACACTTTAAAATTTCCAGCCCTTAGGTTAAAAGCTGTCTCCCCTGGACGGGGCATTTTTATATATTTTTAAGGTGCTCAGATCCCAACCCCTCCATTTGGGCCAGGGACACATTTAGTGGTGCAGTGAGAGCTTGAAGGATTAGAGTTGGCAACATTTTCAGACATGCGAGTTCACTAGGGAAGAGTTTTCAAAGGAACCGGAGGCCACTAAAGTATTGTGCAGTTGCGAAGTGCAGCAAACCCGTTAAGGACGCCACATCGCTCGGCTCAGAATAAATTTCTGCCACATCATGTGCCTAAAAAGCGAATAAGGTCTTTTGGGCAGGATTTGTCCAGCAGGGGAAGCACGTGGGGCCCCCTGCTGGCAGGCAATGGATTAACCACGGCACTAGAGCATGAGTGGAAACTGGGCGTGTTTATGCAAATATTGCACCCCGCACGGCGGAGGAAAAGTCGCCTAGCTCGATTAAAATGCCCATTTTCCCAAATTATTGGGCTTACCGCGAGAGGATTCGCCTGGATCTGGATCAGGGCGGCGCTGCAGGAGGGCGCTGCGGGAATCGGCGTTGCGCGGATCCTCCGGCGCTGCTCCGCGCCCCGCCGCGTCTGGCCGCTCGCCCTCCGCCCAAACGCCATCGGGAAGCGGGGCCAGGGCGGCTGCGGCGCTGGGCGGCATCGCTTCTCGGCCTTTTGGCTAAGATCAAGTGTAGTATCTGTTCTTATCAGTTTAATATCTGATATGTCCTCTATTTGAGGACTACATATTAAATGGATTTTTGGCGCTGGGAGATGGAATAGGGGCTTGCTCCATCCACTCCAAGCATCGACCTGGTATTGCAGTACCTCCAGGAACGGTGCACCTCCCCTCGGGGGGAATCTCTCTGGTTCAAAAGCAGACCTCAGATTTGCTCCAGTCTTCTCTGGATTCTCCTTTCTCGTCTCTCTATGTTCATACTGTATTTAGTACGTCATTTCTCTATGCTCGTACCTCAAATACACACTCAATGTGTCATTTCTCCATATTCTCTACTACAAACATACATTTCTACATTATTATATTGTATTTTAATTGTTGTGAGCCGCCCCGAGGCTTTGATGCGATGGGGCGGCCTATAAATGTTTTAATTAATTAATTAATTAATTAATATTTCTACAAACATACATTTCAAATACACACTGAATGTGTCATTTCTCCATATTCTCTACTACAAACATACATTTCAAATACACACTGAATGTGTCATTTCTCTATATTCTCTACTACAAACATACATTTCTACATTATTATATTGTATTTTAATTGTTGGGAGCCGCCCCGAGGCTTTGATGCGATGGGGCGGCCTATAAATGTTTTAATTAATTAATTAATTAATTAATATTTCTACAAACATACATTTCAAATACACACTGAATGTGTCATTTCTCCATATTCTCTACTACAAACATACATTTCAAATACACACTGAATGTGTCATTTCTCTATATTCTCTACTACAAACATACATTTCTACATTATTATATTGTATTTTAATTGTTGGGAGCCGCCCCGAGGCTTTGATGCGATGGGGCGGCCTATAAATGTTTTAATAAATAAATAAATAAATAAAAATTTCTACAAACATGCATTTCAAATATACATTTAATGTGTCATTTCTCTATATTCTCTACTACAAACATATATTTAATATGCTCATTTCTCCATATTCATACTACAAATCCATATTTAATGTGCTCATTTATATAGGTAAAATACTATATTCTCCTCCGAACGCAGTCTCTTTTTCTAGCTATTCTTTTATTTACCACATACAGGGTGTCCCAAAAACATGACTTTATTTGAAATGTGAATATGTGAGTAACTACATGGCCTATGCAAACCAAATTAAATAGGCTTCATGTTGAACAACTGAAGATTTATTAATCAAAATTCGAACAAGAGATTCAAAGGGATGTTGTAGGTTTGATAACTGATCCCACAAAGCTTCACAAATGTTCAATTTGCACACCGCCTGTGACACGACACGCGTCAAGTCGGGCGTCCACCTCCTGCCAAACACACTGTAGCATGTCTTGCGTAACATTGTGTAACTAACATTAGTTGATTTTACACATTTTGTTAAAATTTGAGATCATTTGAGCTTGAATTGGCTGTGTTATTAGACCACGAAACAATGTCAATACTTTGGGACGCTCCGTACTTTGATCTGTTCCCCCAAACCTCTTGCTCAATAGGGATTAACACTTTTGCACAGGCTTTCCCAAAGGAATAGCTCTGGCCTGGTTTCCCTTTTTGGATTTCCGAACTAGTCAGAATTCTTAAAAGTTTAGGTTAAAATGCAGCTTTTTTCCTTCTTTGAGCTTTGTGGAGCTTGGCATGTAAGCACTACGCTGCTCAAGCTTTTTCTCACTACCCCTTAGCTGCTACATTTCTGCATGCAGGGCTGCTGTGCAAGGTGCAGACGCAAAACAGAAGGGGGCAGCCTTAATTCGGAGGGCGGCAGACAAAGGGCTCATTTCTGCTATTTCCTTCATCTTTTGGTGTCCTCTGTCCATCATTCAAGATAACTTACAGTGAATGGCCCAGTGGAGCACGTTTTTTGGCTAATGAGCAGAAAAGAACCGGGACCCCCAGGCGAAGATGTCTTGGGACTTCTGCTCTCCATCCTTCAAAATCTGGATCCATAAACTAGCTTTGCAGGGGGGGAAAAACCTTTCGCTGCTACTTTTCTGCATGCAGAGCTGCTGTGCTACACACCCATACCTAGAGAGAGAGAGAGAGAGAGAAAACACATATATTCCTTTGATGCTTTGGCCTTAATTCAGATTGAATACTTGTCTCACTTGAGAGGGAGACCAGGAAGGCCTTCTCTTGCATAGCTTTGTGGGAGAGGGGATTTTGGAGGCAGAATACTAGTGGAGCTGGAAGGGGCCTGTAAGGCCATCTAGTCCAACTTCCGGCTCCGCTTTCGCACCTGATCTCTCTCAAGATGTCACCCCCATGCACAGAAGGCCCCAGCCACTGAAAGACCTACAGGTGCGATTTGGGATAAAGGCAGGAAGGCTTTCTGTGTCTCTTTTTATTTGGAACGCTGAGGACTAGAATCTTAGGATGCATGCAACTTAGAAGGCCGGTAGACCTCACACAGTTGTGCCATTTGGTCTCCCTTAACTGACTTTCCTTCTGAAAGGGAAGAGAGAAGCAGAGGAAAGGGCAGCAGGAAAATACGGGAGGGTCGCAATGGGAAAGCGACCCCCTCCGGGTCCCCTCTGGGAAACTCCGAGCTGACGTCACCATACAAACGCATCTGGCCAAGGATTTCCCAGAATTCCCAGGGCGGCGCCCTGCGTCGCCTCCAGGAAGGGGGACCGCCAGACGCCTCCACACCATGAGGACTAGCCTCGCTTCCTTAAGACGCGCTGCCCCGCCCCGGAGTCTTAGCCCCGCCCCCTCGAAGATGGCGATGGCGGCGGCCGGAGCGGCGATGGTCTGGGGGCGCAAGGGCCCCCCGCGGCTTTCGGGCGCCCTGGGGGGCTCCTGGCCGCCTTCGGCCGCCGCCTTTCCCTCCCGGCCCTGCGGAGCCCCCGGGAGCTCGGGCCCCCCTCCGATCCAGGCTGCACACCTCGCAGGTAGCGGCTGGGGAGGATGGGGAGGATGGGGAAGATGGGTCCCCCCCCCCCCCGGCAAGCGATCCCGTTTTGGGTGGCTGCAGCCCGGCAGCCTCTCCAAAGCCCCGCCGTTCCCAAAATGGCAGGTGAAAACGGCAAGGACTAGTTCCTTGGCCCGGATCAAGCCCGCGGCTGAGGTTTGGGGTTCTGTTTGGGGTGCCCGTGGTGAGCACCCACCATTGCATGTGTCATTTTACTTAATTTATTATTAGCTACCCCATTTCTGGACCACCCGTAGCTGAAAGCTTTCCGGGCAGTTCACAACAGGATCTATAAAAGAAGAATACAGTACATAGAACATTTACAGTGGATTAAAATCGCATTAAAGGCATGAAGCACACATTGAAATACAGTATTATTGGCATTAAAAACTCGATGCACAGCCACCAAAAAGCACACTCACAGCTCCTTCAGGGGACCTACCTTGTTCTCCCGGGGAGCAAGCTATAAAAACAATAAATTTAAGCGGAAGGAAGAAACCCAAGGGATTTTTTAAGGGGTGCAGTTCCCCCAGCCTAAGACGGTCAGCATCGGAAGCACCCAAACAAGTCATTCACAAGGACGGAGATGGGTTTTAGACATGCGGGGAAACCAAGGTCTTGGGGAGAAGCAGAAATTAGTTTCGGATCTTTCTGATGGCATGTCTGAAAACAGGAGAGGGAGGGCAGCCAAGCTGCGTTTGCACTGCTTTATTTCTGCCCGGCACTGCCAAGAAGGCGTTTTGTACCCCCTTCTGTGGGATTTTAATGGGGTGGCCCTTTGACAAGCGCTTCACTGAGAGCCATTCCTTCATATCTCTGTCCAGAAGGCAGCGTTTTTACTCTGGAGTAGATGGAGGGACCCCAATCTACCGTTAGACCCTCTTCCACCCCCTCATCCAAGATGCTGATCTGAAGCGCCTACTCCAGATTTTAAAAATGTGGGGGGGGGGGGGCGCGGGGGGAGAGACATAATTACTGGAAGTGTTTTTTAAAAATCTGTTTTGGTCCTGACTCCCCATGTAAATAGGATTGTGGTCATAATCCATTTATAAAAGGGCTGCTTTTAATTATTTTTCTTCCACATTCTGTGTACCGTATTTTTCGCTCTATAAGATGCACCTGACCATAAGACGCACCTAGTTTTTAGAGGAGGAGAACAAGAAAAAAAATATTCTGAATCAAATGGGCACATCATCACAGGCACATTCCCCATCACTTCCCCATGGGCTGCACATCGGACAGACTCACTGCACACACACATGCGCTCTATAAGACGCACAGGCATTTCCCCTTGCTTTTGAGGGGGGAAAAGTGAGTCTTATAGAGCAAAAAATACAATGTTTAAAAAGGAGTTTGGAGTGTTATTTAGATTTATGATTGGATCTATATCCCACTTTTTTCTTCTTTAAAGAACGCCAAGTGGCTTAGCTCATTCTCCTGCTCCTGCTCTCCATGCCCACAACAACCCCCCTGCGAGGAAGGCCGGGCTGAGAATCTGTGACTAATCCCAAGTCACCCAGTTGGGTGCACTGGGCACAGCCTGTTCAAGGCTGCGCATTGTAAAATCCGCAACGGAAGCCTGACACACAAACACAATGCGGCTAAAGCATTTCCCACCATGATCTCCTCTGGGGAATCGAACTAGCTGCTACCTTTCTGCATGCAGGGATGCTGGGTTATAGGCAAAGGCGGCAGGAGGGAGCAAGGGGTAGCGAGTGAGCCTGCCCCATCCGCGATGCCTCTTGCCCCTCTGTCCCCAGCCGTGCACATGGTGGGCATGTCGTGAGCGGAGCCGGCTGGTGCCGGGGGTCAGACTAGATGGCCCCGGAGGCCCCTTCTGACTCGCTCTGTTTCTGTGTCCCCCAGACAACCTGCTCTGCCGAATGGACCAGCAGGACACGTGGGACCGCTTCTACGCCGCCAAGAGAGACGGGGCAGCCGGGCCCAGCCATTTCGAGTGGTTCTTCGGCTACCGAGAGATCGCCGGGTTCTTGCTGACTCTCCTCCAGGGCTTGCCCCCCGGCCCGGCCCGGGTCCTGGACGTCGGCTGCGGCACCTCCGGCTTGGGCCTGGGCCTGTTCCGCGACTCCCCCCGCCGGCTCCGCGTCTCGTGCCTGGACTTCTCGCCGCCGGCCGTGGCCACGCTGCGGCAGCTGCTGCGGGAGAGCCCCCCGCCCCGGCACCCGCTCTCCCGGCTGCGGTGCCACGTGGCCGACGCCACCCGCCTGGCGGGCGCCTTCCCCCCGAAGTCCTTCCACCTGGTCCTGGACAAGGGGACCTGCGACTCGCTGCTGCGCTGCCCGCGGGGGCCGGGCAAGGCCCAGGGCCTGGTGGCGGCCTGCCTGGCGCTGCTGAGGCCCGGAGGCCGCCTGCTCCAGTTCTCCGACGAGGACCCGGACGCCCGGGGGCCGTTCCTGGAGCGGGCAGGGGGGGTGCCCGTCGCCCTGCAGGAGGTGGGCTGCTTCGGCGGCATCCGGTACTATGCCTACATCCTCGGCCCGCAAGCCCCGGACCCGCCGCCCATTTGTGGGGCCGACGGGTAGACGAGGGGAGCAGAACGGAGCCGCACTCGGATGCCGCCCATCATCCCCAGTCGGTGCTCCCGCTTCCCTCTCCAGTGCCCCGAAAGAATCGGGAGGGGCAAGCTAGAGGACGGCTCACTCGCCGGGAAAGCCGGCAAGCGGGGCCTGGCTGGGGGAAGGCCGGTGGGGTGGCGTCACCGGGGCAGAGGAGGACCGGGCGGCCCCGGAGGTGCAGGTGCCGCGCGGAGATCCACACGCAGCTCCTGCCGCCGGGTAAATCAGGCCAACGCTCCCCGAGAAGGCGCAGGGGACAGTTTGGTGCCAGGGAAACAGCTGTGCCGGCTAAATCCACAGCTCGTCTTATCGCCGGACGGACTCGCACGGGTCGTGAGGAGGACCGAGAGCCCTGGTAGCCGGGAAAAGGTTGGCGTGAGGGTAGCCATGGCGGGCACCTCTCGGGGACCCCCTGCCCAGAACTGCACCCCCTTCCATATTTAAATCTGCCCGTCAATGTCCGCACGCAACGGTGGAGCCCAGCGGCTGCCCGTGTGCTCCTGGCTCTCTGATGGCCGAGAAAGCAAAGGACTGTGATGAGACAGAGGAGGAACAAGGGGACATGGACGACCATGCTTAAACAAACTCTCCGGGGAGTGGGGTGATGGTGGGTTTTCTTGACCCCCCAAAACCTGCACCCAGCTCTGTCACGGAGCTTGTGCCCCAGCTAGAGAGTAAACTCTTATCCTACGCCTCTTCTGGCTTTGTGGAGTGTTTGTGATCTCATCACAGTCTTAAGGACTAGAAACTTGTTTTGGTGTTATTTCTCAGACGCTTAAGTGCCCGTCACACTGCCGTGCACCCATGCGCATGCACCCAAGCGTGGAGAAGCCCTGCCGCCGAACAACGAACTATTACTCCACCGAAGCAGCCGTTTCCCCGCAGAATAATCACATCGGGTGCACAATGAAAGCCTTTTATTCCTGAGTTGTGGACAAGGTTTTGTGAACGCTGAGCTAATATTCTGCTAAAAAATAAATGCCGTTTAGCGTGACTGTCTTCCAGATATAAAACACAGTAGAATACAAGTTGCCCAGCTCACTTTTAGCCCCTGAACACTGTTTCCAAGGGGGGACAGCCCACAAAAAGCAAAGAGTCCTTCACCCACACCAGTGCCCCTTCAGTATCTGGTACTCACAGATATCTTCCTTCTAGAAATTCCATTTTTGCTGTCCCGGCTGATTTCTACACACGCATTTGAAACACAAGATTACCTCTGGCCTACTGACCTTCACAGGAATTCTCCACTAGAAGGAAAAAGTAATAACCCCATTCAGTCAATGAATAACTTTACTCAGCGGTGGAGAAACTGCACTCCTCTGAACATGGATGGACTCCAACTCCCATTGTTCTCATCTGTGGTGGCTGGAGCTGATGGGAGCTGGAGTCCAACCACATGGAGTCCTTCACTCCTGTTTTGTACTATGCCTGTCAATATACATGGTGTGTGTTTGATGGGTAATGATAAACCCAGAGAGGGCAAATTCTGTCTGCCCAAAGGATCTTACCATGTTGAGGGGCAAGGTAACAGGTGAAGGAAGGAGAGGTAGCAGAAACAGGATCTTGTTTCTGCAAAGACAGAAAGGACGTGCATTTATAAAGGACTATGTTGACGGAAAGAGAAAATCCATATTTGTACTGCACTTTATTTAGGTCAACCACAAGATGGCTAGAACGGTGCCTGCTTTCAAGATTCTTTCGTTACCCAAGATGTTATCTTTCCTGATGAAGAGACCTGTAGATCTCTGAAACTTGCACAGTTTCTGCCATCTTTTGATGGACCATTCGGTCGTTCAGCAACTATTAATCTGATTGCAGAGACGAAGGAGATCAACCAAAGGGTTGTTTCCCTGACTGAGAGAAAGAAGCAGAGTTGCTACCCCCTGAAGGGTCTGGAGCCCCTTGGGGTGCCTGCCTGGCAGGGTTATTACCACCACGCAAACTCTTTCAAGCAGACAAATGCTGTTTTCCAGACACCATCTCATTCTTCCGGGTTGAAAACTCAAAAAGAAGATGCCAGATTAGCTTGCTTTGTGCATGAGATTGGGAGGGCCGTCTCTCCCAGGAAAAAAATACATGCCACGAGGGATCTCACAGGAGCAGCTCCTCCACGTCGCTTTCGAAAGACGACAGTCCTGGAAAGAGAGAGAGAGCGCAGAAGAACGTCAGGGAGCGAAGGGTGGGTGGCAAGATCCCGACGTGGCCCACAGGATGCGAAGGGCTCTGGCTGCTGCTGCTGGGACCCTCTCTGGGTTGGCGGGGGCCTTTGGAACGGGTGTCGTGGGCACTCGCACAAAATGGCTGACCACCACGGCCGGACAGGGCTTGCCTAGTCTCAAAGGATGGGCATGTGGCCAGTTAGAACACACACATTTTCACAACACGTTTCCCCCAAAGGCAAATGGTGGGGCTGGGGGAACGTGTCCCCAGATCTGTGTGCATAGCGGAGGCGGTGAGCCCTAAACCACACTTTGGACCCCCAGTAAAGGAGGTGCCGGGGGTCCTCTCTTATTCTGCAGTCTATCACAACTTTAAAAATAAAATAGAAACCAGAAGATGTGGGAAGCATGGAGGGCACTAGGAAAGGTATCCATGGACTGGGGTGCCATATTGGATACTGCACTTCCGGCAGGGGACCCCTATTTTGTGGAAAACTCTGGCCATGAGACCCCGAAAGCACCATACACTTGATAAATCCCCGGTAACGGCCAACCTTTTCCCCCTAATGTTTGCCTGCCGTTCAATGTTTATTTTATTGATTTTTAAAAACATTTTAGAGACTGGTTTTTTTTTTTTTTTTGGAAGGAGGGGAAGAATAAGAGACCAGGTTTTTTTTGGGGGGGGGGGACAAAGGTACTACTGTCTGCAAACAAAGAAGGTGGACCAGAACTAGCCATGGCTGGCAAGCAGCTTTCCTGAATAGCCAAAGCCATTTGGATTCCAAAAAGCATTCAAGGGGGAGAGCAGGCCGACATCCCATGGGATAGATGCCATCGGGACTTCCCATTTATTTATTTAAAGTTTTTCTATGCTGCCCAATCCTCAAGTCTTTGGACGGCTTACAAAGAACAAAAAAAGCAAAGCAAACCATAACACCACCACTCGACATACTGCACCCGATAAATGATGATAAAATCAAAGATCAAAACCAATGAACTGTTCAAATATTGGGAAATTAAACAGGTCTTCACCTGACACCAAAAAGAATAAAGTGACGGCGCCAGGCGAACCTCCCTGGGGAGTGTGTTCCAAAGTTGGGGTGCCACCACTGAACAGGCCCTGCTCCGGGTAGCTACCCTCCTGATCTCCTTCAAGGAGGGCTCCCGGAGACGGGCCTCTGCCTCAGATCTCAAGGGGCGGGCCGGCACATAGGGAGATGTACCATTATGGCTACCTGCCATGCCTTCTTGATCCCGGGATGAATTTTCCTGGGGCTCCCAGTTCCCTGACACACGTTCTGAAAGCCGCTGCCCCCAGCTGCAAAGCAGGGGGTGTCAAACCATTTACATTTGAAGAGCCAAATTCCATTTGGAAGAAATTGGAAACACACACACGGACACAGAGCGAGTTTGGGGCTGCTTTGGGGCTGTTCTCTCACCCCCGGCACGAGGGCCCGGGCGGAAGGGGGCTGAGCACTGTTGGCGCCTGTAGCCACGTGTTAGGAGAGACAGCTTAGCATGGGGGGAGAGCGTGCGAGGGGGAACCCCCAGATGAGTGGCTGCGGAGGGAGCCACAGAGGGATGTGTGCGGACCGCATTCTCGGCACAAAGGGTCGCCCCCCCGCGCCCACCTGCCGGTCTCCCGGCCTCCTCGCCCTCCGCAAAGAGCTCCTCCCGCTCGGCCTCCTCGAGCAGCGAGAAGTCGGCCGGGGGCCACCGCAGCTCGCCGCTTTCCACGTCGCCCCCCTCGCTGGGCTCCACCACGATCGAGGGCAGCCGTGCCTTCCCGGGCCACGGCTCCCCGCAGGGATCCTCCTTGAAGAGCTGCTGCCTGGGCACCTTCCGGATGTCTGTGCAGAGCTCCTCACAGAGGGAGCCTCGGCACCGGCCCCCGCACGGGGCGCCCGGGGGCTCCGGGGAACACATCTCCTCACACGGCAGCTCGGGCGGCATGTCTCCGGGCGACTCGCCGGGGAGGTCCTCGCAGCCGTCCGTGGGCTGGCTCCCGAAGAGATCTGCCCGCAGGCCGTGGGGCAAGGCGAGGAAGAGCTGGGGATGGAAGCACGGAGGGTCAGCCTTCGGAGCCGGGGACACCTGCTCCTTTGCAACGAGATGGGCTTCCGCCCGAACCCCAGCGCTGGGCACGGGAGTTCAATCCCCGGAGGGGTGCGCCTGGCACCGAGTTTATATTCTTTTCAGCGCCAGGTTAAAACTTTCGTATTTAATTGCTATTTTAAAAACTAATATTTTATCGTTGAACAGCTGCTGCCTTTTTCTGTCTTTATGTAGTCTTTTATTGAATTTGTTATTTAGAAAGATCATTTTATCGTATTTTAAGCGTATGTATTGTGATCCGTCCCGGGATGCCAAAGCATATGGTGAAGGCATACAACAGTTTTAAAAGAATAAAGCAAGCAGGGACCAGCAGCTCAGCTCTTGCAAAGCTCACCTTGCCTGCTCTGGTCTCCTATGCCAGGCTTAACGAGAAAGCACCAGCAAGTGTGTTTCCAAAGAGATGGGCTTCAACCCGAGCCCCAGTGCTGGGTAGGGGAGTTCAGCAGGGACCAGCAGCTCAGCTCTTGCAAAGCTCACCTTGCCTGCTGCGGTCTCCTATGCCAGGTTGAAGGGAAAACACCGGCAAGTGTTGACAAGCAAGGGAACAGGTGAAGGAGAACCTCAAGCTGTATTTAAACATGAATGGAGACCGCTTTTTGAGGGGGCCAGCTTCACCTGGTTATTCAGAGACGGTGCTTGGAGCGGGCTGTCCTCCCGGGCAGAGACCCACTGCATCTCTTGATCGGTGTTCAAAGCCGTCTCGTCTCTCATGGCTGGATCCAAAGTACCCGCTGGCACCTGGCACGAAACACACACCTCCGCAGGCGCCTCGGGACCTTCACGGCCCCTCGCCGTTTCGGTCATGACGGCATCTGCGAGGCAGGGACCAGTCCGAGCCCGCAGGCTGGGCGAGGCGCACGGAGGCAGGGCAACCGGAAGCCTGAACAAGGAGGAGCGAGGAAGCCGACTTCGTAAGCAAGCATCTCTATTCGTCACCGCGAATGCCAGTGGCCATCGATCACCATAAGGGCAAATTGTAATCGAAAGGCATTGCGATTAATTGATCACGAATATTAAGGCCAACGTGAGAGCCATCCAGTGCTGAATTTTTCAGGCACCATAAAATAGGGCCACCCAAGGCAGATGTGGGCAACCTCGTAGGTTTGGTCTTGGGTCTAGTGTCTGCAACCCCTGGCCTTGTTGGCTGGAGCAGATGGGTTCTGGAGTCTAACATCAGAGAGCCGGTGTGGCGCAGGGGTTTGAGTTCTGGTCTGGCACTGGAAGACCCAAATCCTAGTCCCTGCTCGGCCCCAAAGCCCACAGTTGACTTGGGCCCAGTCACTGACTTGGAGCTTAACCTACCTCACAGGGATGTTGTGTGGATGGCAAGGGGGATGAGGCTCATATGAGCTGCTTTGGGCTCTTTGGAGGGGAAGACGTGTCCCATTACTCAGTGCCGGCCACAAGCCAAGGGCCGGCAGCTTGAAGACGATTAGGGTCAAGCGCTCTGACCTAGGAACTAACAGATGCCAGACTGTTTTAAATCCGCACGGCCAGATAATCCTGAGGAAAACCTAGCGGCAGCCCAAGATCCTTGGTCCCCCCTCAGCCCATCTTATACGTGGCTTTTGTAGGAATCGTCCCTCGCTAACAAGTGCCAGTTACTGGCCATTCTTAACAGTCAAGCCGATGGGTCAGGGCAAAGATGCCCCCTGAAATATGTAGGACCCTGAACGGCCAACCGTTTAGGACATAAAATGGGGGAGAGAGAACACTGCTTTGCGTTCCTGAAGAATCTGGCTGAGCCAGGCCAGAGACACAGTTCCCCACGTTTTTGAAGCCCAGCGTGTCAGACCCAGTGTGGCGATGGCAGCTTTGGACATGGTGTGGGCCCCACAGCGGATGCCCTTTCATGCCGACCCGGATTCCCAAGCGTTTTCCGTGCTGCAAAATTTGAGATCTGGAGGAGAAACTCACCTCCAGCAGCTCACCTGGAAAGCAGGCGGAGGGCGATTCAACTCCCTAAATTTAGCACCACCTCCCTCTCTCTCTCTCTCTTATACACACGCCCCTTTCTCACCT
Organism: Varanus salvator macromaculatus; assembly: GCA_023646645.1. Classification (NCBI taxonomy): domain Eukaryota; kingdom Metazoa; phylum Chordata; class Lepidosauria; order Squamata; family Varanidae; genus Varanus; species Varanus salvator. The sequence goes on along the minus strand of JAIXND010000803.1, from coordinate 8,479,145 downwards.
GCTCCAGCTCCTGGATCCTCCGCTAAGTCTCCGCTCCCACCTTGGTGCAGCGGCTGGCGAAGGGCCTGTCCGCCCTGCCACGTAGTTTGCACAGCATCCAGGGGGCCAGGAGAGGTGGAGGAGAAGCAAAGCCCCGGGGAGGTTAGCTCGGGACAGGTGAGCAGCCTTCCAGGCGGAGGCTATTAATCACTTTCTGAGCTCATGGAAACAGCTAATGAGCTCAGGGCGAGAGAAGGCGATTGCAGCAGGCCTGGCACGGAGGCAGGGGATGGACGGACGGCCTCGCTAAATGGACACGGGGACTGCCATCCGTGTGCTCATCCGCAGAACCACATTGATATCAGGGTATGGTCGGGTTGCCAACTGACCACACAAACACAGCCTGGCAGGCTCAGGTGCTTTTGACAGCAGCACGACCTGCCTTTGACTGCTTGAAAGCCACCCAGACAGAAAAACTAGGTAATATTGGAGAAGTTTGGGGATTCCCCCCCCCCTTTTCACAATTCCTGTGAAAAATGCAGGAATTCAATCCCCTCTCCCCAGTTTTTGGACATTTAACAGTGTAAGTTAGTATCCCCGCATCTAATCAAAGGAAGACAAGAATCTCACCCAGGCAGGGTAGTTTGAAAGCTGATTTCCCTGACACCCGAGAGATTTTTCTTCTTTTCTTGCTTGCTAGGCTAGAAAACGAAACTAGCCGCCTTCCCACTGCGTTATAATACGAATAGTGGACTACATTGTAGGGCTGTTGTGATCTTCCAACCCCCTTCCTCCCCGTCCATAGGAGAGAATGGGCTGTATGTGTATTGACATTGGCTCTAACCCCAACAGAGCATTTTTGAAGAGATGTTTCAAACGCAAATCATTACGTCACTTTCTACTGGAAATAAGCCGCCGTTTTCGAGAGGAAAACGCCTCTGCAAAAAACACGAGGCGGGGAGTCGGGACAGCGCGGCACGACAGGCTTTGCCCCGTCTACACTTTCCTAGCTCTACGCTTCGGTGGGGACGCTCTGGCCGCGCGCACCGCCCCGTCTCCGTGGTGGCGCCGCCGCTCGCGCCCCGCTCGGCCCAGGCCGTGGTCCGCGACGCGCGCGCGAGGGGGGGGGGCGCCGTTCCCATGGCGACGCGGTACCGCGTGCTGCTGGGGGCCGCGGGCATGGCCGGCTGCATCGGGCTGGGGGCCGCGCTGTGGGCCGCGGCGGCGCCGGACGAGGCGCGCATGAAGGAGATGGCCAAGGTGGGCCGAGCCGCTCGCAGCTCCCATCATCCGCAGCCGGCGGGGAAGGGCGGGCGCTGCAGTCCCTGCAACGCTGGGGAGCCTCCAGTGCCCGCCCCCCCGGCGCTGAGGGAGCCCCGGTTCCCCGAGGGAGCCCCCCGGGTCGCAGCGCGCTAGCCCAGCATGTCAGAGCGCCCCCCGCCCCGAATCCGGCCAGGGCAACCGGTCAACTCGCAGCAAGGCCGGAAACCTACGGGCGGCACTCACCTGCCCATGTTCCCCAGTAACTGGCGTGCACAGGTGCCTGGCTCTAATAGCAGAAGTGGCATATGCTCATGAGGACTAGCAGCCATCAATAGCTTTGTCTCGACAGGTGTAGAAAAGCCTTGAAAGGAGGCCTCCCCACTGCACTGAAGCCCCGAGTGTGACACCTGCTTCCTTGAATCCACACAGCTACACCATTTCCCCCTGCCCTTTTCTGGTTCCCCTTCCAATTGCTTATTTTCTCCTTTCAGAACTACCCTGAAGCCAACATTCGAGTCTATGAAGAGCGGCGACAGCAGAACGCTTTGGTGATGGAAATACTTAAAGAAGCTGCGGAGACAGATGTCAACGTGGCTAGTAGAAAATGGCCCTGGAGAAAGTAACCAAGAGCTCAGTGAATCTTTGGACTGGCTCAGGAATAGGAAACCGAATACAGCATTTGGGCAGACGCTGTACTACTGTTAGGCGGTACCATAGGGGAATTTACTATGTCTGTGAAAGAGAGATCTCTGTTTTTTGTTGAGCCCGTGGGCTTCCCAGCTGCAATGTGTGGCATGCATTTGTTTCAACAGTAAGCGACATGGAGGTCTGTCTGTACTTACTCAAAGCCCGGAGTGGCAACTACACTGCTGTATACTAAAGAAATGTTTGTCCTTACAAAGAACAAGGTGTACGTATGTGGGTCTGAGCAAAGGTGCCAAGGAGGGTGCAACAGTGAAAAATGCCCTCTTATGGGTTTCCCACTGGGGTATTTGGCTTGGCAATTCTGGGAACTGGATATTGGTCCTTGGGGGTGGTGCTTTTGCTTTCTTAGTAGCAGGGTCCAGGGTGAGGACATGGGCGACCAGAGACAAGACAGAGGTGCCAGGGAAACAGAATCCAACTTTCCACAGCAAGGTTTCAGGGCAAGCAAGTCACAATCACAGAGCAGGCCAGGCACAGGAAGCAGAAGGATATATCAGGGCAGAAAAAAAAAGAAGGCTGTGAACAAGCCAGGGGCCAAGACAAAGAGGTGCAGGTACCTGAAGGCAGGACAACTGGGCAGGAGACAGGATGCACAGGAACTGGACAAGCTTGAGCTGCTCCACTGCCAGCGAGAAGACCCAGGTTGCTGAGGCGATGAGGCAAGGCAGATCCAGGACAAGCAAACGAGAGTGGAGGGCAGAGCTTGCTCCTACATAGCTTCCCCCAGGATCCCCAGCTGGTGCTCATCAAGGGCTGAGTGCTCCAGCAGGGCCTGGGACTGATCCTGCAAATACTAGCCTGGGTTTCTGGTTCTCACTGCTCTGTGAAACCCCAAAGCATTCAGGTCCATGCATGTCCCTACAGCCTATGGCTCTGTGCAGCTTCTCGAATACACTGAGAGCATATTTTCTGCACTGTAACATCACTGGCAGATTCCAATCTGCTCTGGGGAAGGTTACTGGATTGCTGAATTGTTTAAGTTTCCTTGTTCTGCCTTAGAAATGTTCATGGATTCTCTGGAAATTCTGTGTGTATTCCTCTCTAAAGTCTTGTGTTGTGAACTGGTTTGGCATGCAAGAGCAGTACAAAAACCACCTTTGGAGAGCATGGTAGTAGAGATTCAAGATTTCAACAGTGTTGGCAACAGTGTTGTAAAAATAAAAATCAGAGAAACAAAAGCCAGATATAACAGGGTTTGAAAACAGCTGTGAAAATAATTTTCCAAGCTGTGGATGTTCTAAAGAAGGACAGTGCAGTCCTTCAGAGGAGATTGAACTGCAGCTTCCTAATTTGCCCCCACTGATTCTGCTGGCTAGGGCTGATGGGCCTTGAAGGCCACAAGTCCCTGGCATCTGAGCTATGGCATGGACTAAAGGAGAACATTCACACTTTGATCAATAAATAGGTTAACGGGGAAGTTCAATTGTTTTCAGCAATTTCCCAGCTGTAAGTTCCGTAGCATGAGGGAGGTGGAGTGGTTGTCTCATCGACTGGCGCTTATAAGGCCCTGGAACCCGGGGAGAGGTGGGCAAGAAGTGGGGCAGATTTTAAATGAAAGCACATAAATTGAAAGAAGAGGATTTAGGCAACCATCACCTACAGCTATGGGACAGGGAGAGGCAAGAACAGACCACAAATAGGGCCATCCAGCCAGAATGTATTTCAGACCCACACTGAGGTTCCTTTTGCATGGGGAATACTTTGTGAGCGCAGAGAAGCAGTGGTGCGTCTCCAAGGGACTTGGTATTAAGTTTGGTTCTTGTGGGAACTGGATATTGGTCCTCAGGGGTGGTGCTTTTGCTTTCTTAGTGGCAGGGTCCAGGGCGAGGACATGGGTGACCAGAGACAAGACAGAGGTGCCAGGGAAACAGAATCCAACTTTCCACAGCAAGGTTTCAGGGCAAGCAAGTCACAATCACAGAGCAGGGCAGGCACAGGAAGCAGAAGGATGTATCAGGGCAGAAAAAAAAAGAAGGCTGTGAACAAGCCAGGGGCCGAGAAAGAGGTGCACGTACCTGAAGGCAGGACAACTGGGCAGGAGACAGGATGCACAGGAACTGGACAAGCTTGAGCTGCACCACTGCCAGCGAGAAGACCCATGTTGCTGAGGCGATGATGCAAGGCAGATCCAGGACAAGCAAACGAGAGTGGAGGGCAGAGCTTGCTCCTACATAGCTTCCCCCAGGATCCCCAGCTGGTGCTCATCAAGGGCTGAGTGCTCCAGCAGGGCCTGGGACTGATCCTGCAAATACTAGCCTGGGTTTCTGGTTCTCACTGCTCTGTGAAACCCCAAAGCATTTAGCATTCAGGGCCTGAGGTAGCTCAGGCTATGCTTTGAGTGATTGCTCAGTCTTTCCCTGCATGCTCTACTTTCCATTCCTGTTTTCTCCTTCTCTGCCTCATGTAAAATTTTAAACTGCAGCCTTTTAAGAACAGGAACTCTGCATCTAGTGCTGGTGAGTTGCCCCTGCTGCTCCCAAGACACAAAGAATTGGCCCAAAGCCCATTTTAGAACTTCTGCAATTGTCTCCCTTCTATGACTATTCTGCAACCTTTCTCGTCTGCACCATTTGCGTGCCAAGGGAGAGGGGCTTTTGGGAGGACCCCACACCCAAGCAATGCTCATATGTGGGGACAATAACCCATACTGATACCATTTCTTTCATAAGCTATTCAGGGATCTGTCCTTGTAGGCAGCCAGAACTCTATCTGCCCACTTTTTTCTGTCCAGTAGGGATGAATGAACGGTGTCAAAATGCACGTCAGAGGATGGCGCTGTACACTTACAGCAAGGAGGGAGGCTTGATTTGGAAGTGGCAAAAACAAGCAGCTGCGGCCTTGGTTTTTGCGCGAAATGAAAGAAACGTTCGCGCTTGCCTTGGGCATTAGCATGCAAGAGGCAAACTAGGAAGCTCCTCGAAGCGGAACGAAGGACGAAGGGGACGCGATAGCTCGCCGGACGCTTGTCGCGGTTGCACGCGGCGCCTTCCGTTCCATAGAGGCGCGCAGGCGTAGAGCGGCCTCCGGAGGAGCGACGGCCATGGCGCCCGAAGGTGGGGACGCCGCGGCGCCCGGGCCGCGCAAGTCGTCCTGCTGGAGCTGCCGCGTCCTGGGCGGGGCGGGGCTGTTGGGCGCCGCGTGGTGGGTTTACCTGGGCCCCCGCAGGTTCATGCAGCAAGGGCACCCCCCCACCCTCTGGCACGTCACGCAGATGACCTTCGCCATGAGTAAGTGCGGGGCCTTCCCCGTTGGTGCCTCGTCCCCGGGCTGCTTGCCTTGCTGAAGGTTGGCGGGCCCGGCTGGCGCCTCTGAGCACATGCAGGGCGCCTCTGCCTCTCGGCAACGTGGAGGGTGGGTCACTTGTGGCCTTCCAGACGTTGGACTGCAACTCCCATCATCCCTCGCCGTGGGTCCTGCTGGCTAGGGCTGATGGGAGTTGCAGTCCTTAGACTCCCCCTCTTGGGCACCCCTGGAAGAGAAAAAGAAAGCCTTGCTTTCAGTCCAAATTGCTGCTTGACCCAAGTCTGGAGCTATGCAGTTGGTTTGCACTACAGTTCCCATAAGCCCCTGCCTGCATGGCCCATGACCTGATTCAGATGCTCGTATATAGTTAATTTATAAAGTGCATACTTTATATATCAGATCAGCTTAAAAAGAGGCTTTCGGACACCCCTCTCTCGTAAACTCGGACTGGTTCCTCACTTGGTATCAGTAGATCTTTGCCAGACAGAAGGTGCCCTGGACAAAACAACCCAGACTTTAGCAGAGCAAGATGGTTGCAGCAAATGGTTCCTGTAGGAATTGCTGGTGGACTTGGAATGCTTGTTGTAACTGCACCCACTGCTTGTATAAACGGGATTTTCTGATAAGAGACATACCTTACTTGTGTCTGGAGTGTTAGCAGACTCTGCAACAAACAAAACATGCCGGAAAAATTGAACTTGTTCAGGGTTCTGGCCATACCCTCTTCTGGAAAAATTGAATACCATCCACCAGGTTCTTCATAATTTCCCTGCTGAGTATTCTGTGGTCATTGAGCATGGCCAGGCCTCAACTTTCTTTTTAAAACCCCAAATCTTACAGGTTCTCTAAGCATCGTGGTATCACACCGTCCCCTCCCTGGCTGCATTCATGGCTGTCCTTTAGCGTTCAGCACCTATGCTAAATTCTAGAAGGAAGTTAACTTCTTTCAGATCTGTGCTTCTCTGCCACTAACTATCCCCCCTTTCTTTCCTCCCAGGTCTTGCCTGTTTGGGTGTTGTAACGATCTTCCGGCCAGTTGGGTCAGTGAAGAAGGAATCATAGAACTCCTATCAATCTTTTCCCATCACTTGAACATCATGGACAACCCGAGTGGACTTGGCTTTGTTTGTGGGCACTGCCATAACTCAGCTGAAAGAAAACTGCGGCTGTACAGATTCCGTCCCCCTCTTGCTCGAGCTGCACAAATGGTTGTGTGTTTCGCTCCCCTCATTGCTGTGATTGTCAGCAAGGGAGGCAACACTCTGCATTAAGCCTGAGAGGAACCGAGTCTTCATTTTGCATTAAAAACAAACCCTGGAGGTGCCTGATTCTGGGTGTAATTTCAGCTCTCGTGAGCAGAGGTGTTGGCTTGCAGGCTGAATTTGATCTGATTTCTGGAGAAAGAATCGGAATACCAGCTTGTTTGGGCTTTAAACTCTTACCTGCCAGTAGCAGTGCCTTTCAGAATAGGGGCAAAACATAAAGGCTGGGAATCCTCCACATGATGGCAGGCAGACCATCTGCAGAGCCCTGGGTCACAACCCAAAGTAGGCCAGGTGAAAAATGCAAATACAGAAATTCACTGTCAGAAGATGAGATGAGGACAGTAAATTTAAAGATTGGGGAGTGGCCATATTATTGTCCCCTAATTGAAGAGTAGTCTCCCTCTGAAAACCATGCCATGTAAGATGACATCCTCAAGCTGAAAGTCTAGTCGCTTTTACCCTGTCCAACGAGCCACCTTGTGTGCTACCAGCGTATTTCCAAAATGTCTGTACCTCTCCATATGCTGATGTGGCAAACAGTAAAACAGGTGAGAAAATAAGGCTGTTCAAAGCATGATCCATAAAAGCATGGCTCTTCAGTCAAGAAAGGTTTCACAGGTTAAAGAGGGTACCAGGGAGGCACCAAAGCCAGTGGCCGTGTGGTCTCCAGCACCGGGCTGTTTCTCCGAAATGGAACCATCAGGGAAAGAAGGACGCCACAAGCAGGAAGAGAGAAGGGAGAGGTGTTTATTCAAGGTGTGACTGGAGGCAGGGCAGGGCAGGAGTCAGGCTGCAACCTGAACATCCCCCCCGCCCGCCCGCCCGCCCAGTAGCCGTGGGGAAACCCAACAAGCTTCCGTTCGCCCTGTGTGCATCCCAGCCCGAGAGATGCTGCTGCTGCTGCTTTGGGAGTCTTTGCAGCCAGAGCTGGGGGGCAGGGAGACTTTGGGGTGGCCCCCCGCAAGGAAGGACGAGGTTCACCTCGGGCAGCGGCGAGGGAGGGCTGAGGCCAGAGAGCACATGAGCCGCACGGGGCCTTTCAGTTGTGATTGCCCTTCTTGGCCACGATCAACACAGCCGAAGGCACCAAACCTGGAGGAAAAATGGAGTGGAAAGAGACTGGTGTGGAAGGTAGTGGGGATTCTGCACTGCACATGGGCAGGCAGACGAGGCGCTCAGTGGCTGGGCGGCTCGGGAGAGCGGCCTCCAGTTTGCTCTGTCCTGGTGAAAGGGGGAACTGGGAACATGGGAAAGCCCTGAACCTGAGTCAGACTTCGGTGCACTGAGGCCGGTTTCAGGCCAATTTTCCCAGCCCCTCCTGGAGATGCACTAAACATGTCCTTCAAACCAGGAGTTCTGAGGGCCAGCACATCTGGGGCCCTGCAGATGTTCCGAGTGCCAGCAGACCAGCCCGTGTCCATGGATGAGGACCAGCTGCTGCAAAGCAAAGCATCTGGCAGCTCCCTCCTTGGGGAAGGGCGGTTGCACTGAGAGTGCGGCAGAGGTGAGCAAATGATTTTCACAGGGAACTCTTCTCTAGGCTCCGAAGACCCGTCCACCTGTTAATTTTCTTTTCAAAGTTTCTCCAGGGATGCCAAGTTGTCCTCCTAGACAGTGACTGGGTGGGCTGGAGACCAAGGCCCAGGGAGAGGGGACTGGGGCGCAGAACAGGAGAGGGGCTGAGGCTTGCAGGAGGGGCATCGGCAGTGCCCAAGGGTCAACCACTGGGAACCGCAGTTGGGGGTTTGAGAAGCAGGTTCTGAGAAGGAAACATGGGACAGAGAGGGCCAGGCAACCAGGAACGTCCGACCAGGGAGCGCGGAAGATGCAAGTTGCTCCTAGCAGTATGGCCGATGGCTGGGGCCGATGGGAACTGGAGTCCCAAGCGCTTGGGAGTGGTGGGTCGCCCATCCCTGCTCTTAAGCAGCAGCATATGGGGCTGCTTGGCTGGCGATGCCCCCACACGGCTGGGACAAACCCAGAACTTGGGAAGCAACTTTCCGGGCCGTCCCCGCTCCAGCCCCAGCTTCGTCGCGCTCACCCAACTCCTGCAGAGGCCTCTCCATGTCCTCCTCGGTGAAGACGCGGCGTGGGAAGCTGGTGAGCAGGTTGAAGGGTTCCGCACCACCGTCCTGGCGGTTCAGCTCCACGTAGAGCCGGACGGCCGCCAGGGGCTCTTTGGCTTTGAATGTCTGGGTGAGCGACGTGCCATCCAGGAGTCTCACCTGCCGAGGAAAGGGCTGGTCGGCACAGCTCCCCTCTGGCGGCAGCGGGACGGAGCGGCGCCTCGTTACCGACACAAGCACACGCTCAGTGCTGTCATCCTGTTTTAAGCATTTTCATTTCCACGTTGCCCAACAGCCAAAGGAATTTTTAGGAATTTTTTTTTAACACTTACCCTGAATGCTGCGGCCCTTTTTAGATTGCTTTCACAGATGTGTTAATGCGTCGTGTTTTACGTTAATACGTTTTATGTATTTTAAGCTGCTTAGAAAGGTTTCAGCAGTTATAGGTGGCCTATACATACATATATAAATAAATAAATATAACGCAGCACCTTTTATGGCTGGTTTTTCAACTTTTGCGAGCCACCTAAAGAGCGTTGGCTATTGGGGGGCTGGCCGTGCGGATGTTAAAAGCTTGTTTATAACAATTTATACACCACATACACCAAAAAGATTCAAAGAAGGTTTCCCAAATCTTGAAAACCATGAGAAATAATGCCAAATGCATCGAATCTATTGCATCCATGAAGGACGGAAGGCTTACATAAATAAACGGGCCTTTAACACGGGCCAAAAGACTAAAAAGTGTCAGGGAATATATATTCTTGGGGAAGGTTATTGGATGGAGAAGGCGTTGCTATGATGCATACGCCACTCCAACCTCCTGTAGAAGGATCTCAGGAAAATTTGGCATGCCTAGCAGAACCTCACGACTGACTGGGTCTAATGGGGAAGAGATGCTCTCTCACGTAACCGAGTCCAGATGTTAGGGCCTTACAGCCTAACAAGAAAGCCTTACATCCAGCCAGGACGTCCATCAGCAGTCAGTGTGGTTCCTTCTGCACAGATGTTGTATGTTGTTGGTCCCACTGCCCCATGCACTGAAAAATTTAATACTCTCTCCAACTTCCTTATGAGCAGCACGAGCCCCTGAAGCACAGTTACAACTAACCATGGTGGGAGTGGATTCAGACAACACCCTAAACTGTAGCAGGCTGGAAACGCCAGCCAAAAAGCTGCTTGTCTCTCCCAGCCGTCTCCCAGCCACGCTGGAGGAAGGCAGAGAGAGGTGGCAAGAGGTGCTCAGGTGAGCCGGCATGGCAAGAGACACCCCAGCGATCAGCTCCGCTTGGCCAAAGGCTCTGCGGTTCCAGAAGGCACAGCGTAGCCAAGAAAAAGGAAGAGCGCAAAGGGAAGCAATGGATATAATAGACGACTTTTGGTAAAAAATATCAGCCACAACGGTGCCACCCTCTGCACATTTAGGAAGAAATTAGTTGTGAAATATCCACTGGGCCTTGCTTTCTTAGTATTATATATTTGTAACTCAGCTTTCTCCCTTTGGCAAGGACCCCTAGACTCTCCTCTCCTCCACAACAACCCAGGCAGGCAAGACTGAGAGTCCCTGAAGGACCGGAGGTTATGCAAAGAGCTTTATGACCAAGGGGGGACTTGAACACAGGTCTCCCAAGATCCAGGCCAACGCTCCAAGCACTGCCTCACACTGGCTCTTGGCTTTTCATTTAAGAATTCAACGAGGCCCGCGGAGCCTCGCTCCATTACCTGTATCCTGCACTGGTCGTACTCTCGCTTGACGGGGGGCTCCTGGCTGGGAGATGGGGGGACCGGCGTCGGAGGCACGGGCTCAGGTGGGCTGGAGGCTTGGGAGGAGCCCCGCCCAAACTGGAGTGAAACAAGCAAGGTGATTAGTATGGAAAGCTCCACTAGGCCACGTTACCCTACACCGAAGCCTGCTTTTAAGTAGGCCAGGGCAGGCTGCGTGAAGGGACAGAGAACAACCTGTCCCAGCAGCACCCCCGCAAAGATTTCAGGGCCAGGACTGAGGGGCGTTGCCGTCGGGTCAGTCCAAACACGGAAAAAGCCCTCTTTTGAGTGTTCTATGTGCCCCTTCAGAGCCTGGACACACTCGGTCTGAGCTCTGAAATGCAGCCCTGGAACCTCCACGGCCACCCTTCCTCACGTGCACTCGCCTTCTTCGCTCTCTCGGCCTTGTCTCGTTCAATCTTCTCTCGCACCCGCTGCCTGGAAGGGAAGACCGTGTTAAAGGGGGCGTGAGAGCCCAGCCTGCGGGGTCCGGAGGAGGGAGGTCCTACAGAGCCGCTTCCTCAGTGTTCTCACCCAGCAGCGCTCATGGAAGCAGCTTCAAACGAATCAGATCTCCTGGTACAAGGCAAAATCTTCAGCTGCATGCTGGGCAGGGAGCATTTTCCTGAGTGCTGGGGAGGGGAGACCCCTCTGACCTGGGTCCTCCCCCCTTCACACGTCTTTGCTTTCTTGCTCCAACCATTTGCACCAGTGAGCCACCGCGCCTGCCTGCCCCCCGGCCCCTGCCCAACTTTCTCCATCTTGCAATTTTTCGCTTCCTGTTATCAATGTCCCACAAGGAGCCTTTAATTCACTGAAAGGGCACCAGGCCGATCCACCGGTCACTGGGCCTCAGTTGTGCACATTCAAAGAAGTGCGAACAATCAAAAGGCGTTCAAACCAAACAGAAGTGACAGGTGTGGACAGAGAAAAAGAGCAAATTATATCAGTGTCCTGCATCGGGGAGATGAAAATATTAACAGTTTGGCCGGCCAAATTCCTGCGAGGAAGCAACTTTCTGAAACAGGCACTGGACACAGGGAGGGAATTAAGACTGGTGCAAGCCACCTGCCCTTCCAAGCAGCGCCTGCTCTCCGCAGCCCACACATGGCTGGTTTAGCTTGCCGTGTCAAGTATAAAGGTATTGGTCTGCAAGCTAAAGAGCCGTTTCTCCTGCTGAAGCTCGGTGTGATCTGTGACTACCATGTTTGGATTTTTATCTGATGACTGGCCAAGGGCCGGGGCTTAGCTGGAGAGTCCTGGGTCTGTATGCAGAAGGCCCCAGTTCAAACCTCAGTACTTCCAAGTAGGTTGCGGGGAGAGCTGCCTGAAACCGGGGAGAGATGAGACCAGCCAGTCTGGAACGACTGAGCTCAACAGATAGCGAGCTGTACCACTGCAGCACAGTTTCCAGTGTTCTCTGGCCGCCGTTTGGGTTTGTGAGGACTGCAACCGTCACCTAGCCCAGTCCCACAGAAGCCCACTGTCCACCACATCCCAGACTGGACTCACTTGGCCAGCTTCTCCTCCAGTTTCTCCCGGCGGCGTTCCTCCGCCAGCTTCTTCATTTCGTCTTCCTGCAGCTTCTGGCGGATGAGCGAGAGCTCTTGGCCCTGCTTCCGGCGCTGCTTCTCTCGCTCGATGCTCTCCCGTTTCTCGCGCTCCTCACGCTCCCGCTGTTTCTGGGAGATCAGCTCCATCATCCTGAGGGGAGAAGCACCAGAGGGGTTCAGTGGCCAGGGGGCTGCTGCCCACCCCTAGAAACCCTGGCCTAGAAGACTCTCGAACGTAGGAACATTCGACTCGCTGTAGCCGAGAGAGAGTGGGAGGGGAAGGACTCAGCTCCCTGCCCCTTTCACGGGGAACTCCCCTGGTTGCAGAATGATAAAACCATGCACATTTGCCTGTTTGCAGAATCCAGGTTGTAGAACGTCAATTAACCGGGAGCAAAAGGGTTTCTCTCCCAGCCACCCCCTCCTTAAGTGTGGAATGAGCACACTGTCACAGGTACCTCTTCGTTTGCTCCCGCTTCTCTTCTTCGCTCAGGGGGCGCCGGTTGTCTTCTGCAGTCAGCTCCCGCAACATGGGATCTGTGGGGAGAAACCGCCATTATTTTCGTCTCCGCAGAGCACAGCCGAATGAGCAAGAAATGCATCGACGGTTGTGTTGGAGGAACTGGGCCCAAGCTTTCTCAAACATCCCGGGGCGGTCGAGGAAAAAAGCAAAACAGATTTCATAGAATAGTAGAGCTGGAAGGCGCCATGAAGGCCATCCAGTCCACCCCCTGCTGTTGCAGGACACCAGTTTACACCATCCCACTCTGATGGCTGCCCGGTTTCTCTCCGGATACCTCCAGTGAGCTGCCATCGGTGTCTGCCAGTTGGTACAGAAATAAAATACGTCATACAATAATGGGTGGGGAGGATTCAGGCCCTCCCTGAAGTTCGCACCACACCCCAGGCCCCCTCCTGGTTTGCTCCGACCTGACTCGCTCTGTGCCGACTCGGGTGCCTTTCCCTCAGGGGGCTCCTCTGAGCCCAGAACGTGGCCTTCGGGGGAAACGTAGGGCTCATCCAAGTCAGGATCATTCTCATGCTCCATGAGCCTGGGAAAAGAGGGCGTGCCACAGATCAGCAGAAGGAGAGGGGAGCAGGGAAGGAGGCTGCAGTGGCGAGAAAGTCTCAGAGGCGGCACCTACCAGTCCATCGCAGATTCAATGCCCTGGTTCCCAGTCAGCGCTAGAGCCTTCTCTCTGGGGGGGGGGGGGGGGATGAAAAACAAGACAGTGTGCCACACCCGAACCGTCCATGCATGTTTCCTGCGCTCTTGAGTGCAATTCCGCCCCCGGCCCCTTCCGGCAAGGAAGGCATCCGCGCACCAGTGTTTACTGTTCCCTGCATCCCACTGTGTGCTACTGCTTGCACTGGGAGTGGAGACGTGGTCTCACGACACAGACGTGCACTTGGCCAGACCCCCACAAACCCCCGTGCTGCTCCTAGGACTCTTGGGCAAGGGATGCAAAACTGGACCGGCCGGCTTTTCTCGTTCCTTTCCCTCCCACATGCCTCCCTCCCTTCTCCAGAAGAAAATGCTCACGCTCTGTTCTGTGGGAAGCCCATCTCGATGAGGCTCTCCAGCGCGGTGCTCTCCATGATGCTCCACCGCCACTCCTGCTGCCGACCAATCTGGAAGAGGAGCAGCAGAAATCCAGGGGCTTGGAAGTCTGGTCCCCTGGTTGTGTTTACTGATTTCGCTATTTTACCCAGGACCGCCTTGGTGGGTTTTGCCATCTGTAGATGCATTCCGAGAGGCCTGTTTGCTCCACAAGGCTGTCTATAAGCAACGGGTAGGGCCACCTGGGGTAGGACCAACGCAAGGGGGTTAAGGCCAGGCCTCCTCCGCCAGGAATTGACTAGTGACCACAGGCAAAACTCTCTGCTTCAGCTCTCACCACAGCCTCAGTTGCAATGCAGGGAATACTACAAGATCGCTTTAAAGAGCTCTGCACAGGTTACGGCCAGACAACGCACGCGAAGAAGTATTCAGTCGTTGAGGGTTCCCGTCTCTGCCCTTTCTCTGAAAATTCCGGTTTAACTATTTTCTTCTGCTGGAGAAGGGAACTTTTTTTCTTGCCATCCTTAGTTCTGTTGTGCTAATGCGTGTTAGGAAGTTTTTTCTCCAACAAAGGGGCACAGAGAATGCACAGAGCCAATAATAAAGCCGCCCCCCATCTCCAAATTCCACCACCCTTATCATTCTTTGGACTACAACTCTTATCACCTCTGGCCACTTGCCATGATGGCTGGGGCTGATGGGAGCAGGAGCCCAACTCATCCAAAAGCACCACCAGGTTAGAGAGGGCAGCTCGAACCCGGCCCTGGACTACAGCTCCCATTATGCGTGGCCCATGGGCATACTGGCCGGGGCTGATGGGAGCTGAAGTCCCGCCGGTCCGAGGAAGGCCCCCCCTCGCTGCGGCCGCCCACCCTCCACCCAGAATGAAGGAGCCCCACCCTCAAAGAGTTCCCCAGCAGGGAGCCAGAAAGGGGCGGGGCCAGGGCGAGCTCCTCCCCCGAGGCACCCTCTTTTCTTAAAGGGACCGTCCATCCCCCGAAGCAAAGTGGGAGTGGGGGGGAGCAGGAGGAGGAGGAGGAGGAGGAGGAAGGGCGGGCTGGGTCACGTGGGGGCCGTGCGGGCCGCTTTCCAGGGGCCGCGGGGGAGCGTCCCTGCCACTCACCGGAGGCTCCGTGCCAGCAGCTCCTTCCCAGGTGGCGGCGGCGCGGCGGCGGCGGCAGAGACACCGGAAGCGGCGGGTCTGTCGCGCGGCCGCTGTTTGGATCACGTGGTCAGGCTGGCGGAAGCGCGGAGGGCGGCCGGCGAGAGACAAAAGCGGTGCGGCGCGGCGCGCGCGGGAGCTTCGCCTTAAAGGGCCAGGGCCGCCGAGGCGACTCCAGGGGACCCTTTTTTCCTCCCCTCTGCCTGGCCGTGTTCATTAGTGCGCTCGTTTTTAGACCCGTTTATTTTTCATGCTCTTCTATCTTTTTCCATTTATATTCATGTCTCTTCCACGTACACGTTTAGACAGAAAATAGCCTACAATTCCCAGCATGCCCTAGGCGGCTGTGCTTCCTGGGGCATGCTGGGGGTTGTAGGCCATAGAATCGCACCCTCATTCGCCCCCCCCCCCCGCCTTCATTCATTCTAGGTCTCCTCTTTCATTTCCTTCTTTCAAACTTTTACGTTCATCATGCATTTTCTTTTTCTTTCGGTTGTATTTTTTTCTTTTACTCCTCCTGCCCTTTCTTTTTCTTTCTTTCATTGTTTCTCTTCTTTCCTTTCATCCTTATTTTATTTATATATTTATTCATGATATTTATCAGATATTTATCTCCCACCCTTTTTCTTGCAAAGAACCCAGGCTGGCTGACATGATCCTCCTCTTCCTCTCCATTGTATAGTCTCACAACAACCCTGTGAGGTAGGATAGGCTGAGAAGCAGTGATGGACCCGGAGTCTTAATGAGCTTTAGGGCTAAGGGAGGACTAGAACCCGGATCTCTCCCCCATAGCACACTGGTTCTCACCTGATCATTTCTTTAATTACGTTCATTCATTTTCCTGTCATCCTTTAAACATTTTGTCTACCCCTTTTCCTTTCCCCCTTTTCATAATGTCTTTTATTCCTCCTTTCTGTTCTCCATTCATTCATTCAATCGTTCATGACACATATCCTGAGTCCGGGCAGAAGATCAATGCCCCCGGATGCCCATCTGATGCTGTGGCTGGCTTGGAGCAGCCTTCCTACAACTCCCATCTTCCCCAGCCAGCATAAGCAGTGATCAGGCATCACAACATGCCCTCTCTGGTTTAGAACTTGGCACCGTTGTCAAACAATTCCGCTACTGGTTTTATCTTGTTTTTATCCCCCGAGATTACACTCACTCACTCATTCATCTTGTTTTTCCTGTTTATAATTCATTCACTTTTGAGAAAATGCCCTTTTCTGGGCAGCTTCAACTCCCAGAAATAAGACGAATTTCTGCCATGAAGAAGTTAACATCCGAGCGGCCGATATGGCTCTCCCTGTTAAGCTGGTACAGGCATTTGCTAAGCTTTTGGCTGCCCAGCCGTTTGGGGGATGGTGGCCTTGGGGGAGATGCCGGGAACACCAACTGTGCGAGCTCCCCTCCGAATCGTGACCTCACATGGCCTCACATTGTACCCTGGCAAAGGAATCTCCCCCACTTCATTCTGGTCTGTGCTATTGTGCGAGGGGAGAATCGTATGAATAATTATGACCCTCTTTCTGCAGCTGGTAGAAGCCTGGGCTTGGTGCCAACAGGGAGGGAGAGAGAGCGAGCTGCTTGGAATCCAAGTGCACCGGCTACTCCAAATGCAGAACTTTATACAAGTGCAGAAAACCCGGGGAGGCCGGACCCGGGGCTGCTAGGGAAGGCTTGCAGAGGGGGAGAGAGGGCACGCGGGAAAGCTTGGAGGAGGCAGGCAGTGCGGGAGCAAGGGCTTGGGGCCAGATCCAGGCGAGGACGTGAGGACTGAGGGACCAATTCAGGGCCAGGCCCCGGGTGCAAAGCACCAGGATGGAGGGCGAGCACGGCAGAGTTTGATGCCAGCCGAAAGAGAGACAACGGCGTCCCTGTTGCGTGCCGGGGGAGCCAGAACGCACGGATGGGGGCCCGGCCAGCGAAGAAGTCCCGGGCCGAGGGAAGCTTCTGGCCCCCATGGCTGCTGGGCTCTGCCGGGTGGCCGGCCGGGCAGCTGTGCCTCTCGGTCGGGCTCTTCCTGGGGGAGGTGGCCGCCAGCCGGGCGACGGGGTCCCTGCTTCTGCTCTCTTGCGCCTACCACACCCTGGCAGGCACCCTGGCCCTCGGGACCGCCCTGGTGGACGCCCGGCTGGCTGCCGGGAAGCCCCCGGGGGGCAGGAACACCTTCGGCTGGGCACGAGCCCGGACTGCCGGGACCCTGGTCAGCACAGTGTTCCTGAGCACCCTGTGCCTGGCCATGGTGCCTGAGGCGCTGCGCCGCGCGGCCGAGCCACAAGCCACGCAGCACGTGCTGGTGCTGATGGGGATCGGGGCCGTGGGGATCCCCATCCACCTGGCCAGGGCGGGGCTGCAGGAGAGGCGTCCCCGAGGGGGGGCCAGCAGGCCCTGCTGTCACCGGACCAGGGCGCTCCACGCTGGAAGCAGCACCCAGGAAATGGAAGGTGAGTCGGCTCCCGGAGCTCGTCGCGCGGAGGAGCGTGGATGGGGCCACCTCATCCAGACCACGGTGCTTTCGGAGCCTAGGAGAAAGAAAGCTGGGAGCAAAATGATCATTCCTGGAGGTCTCCATGGGATGAGGAAGAGGCAAGCCCGCAGCGTCTTCCTCTGAGCCTTGCCAGCGAGGTGGGCGGCTGCAGCGGGGTGCCCGAGCTCCGGACCCCACGGCGCACGCTTTGGGAAGGGCCGAAAGGGGCAAAGGGAGGGTCTTCTCGCCAAGCAGCCTGCCCCCCCGCTGCGACGTGGGGCTGTGGAGTGCTTGGCGTGGTAGTTGGTAGGGTTTTCGAGTTTGGTGGGGAGGGCGACCTTGCAGCCCTTCCCAGCTTGCTGGTGAGCATCCCGAAGGCACCTGCTTGAGGAAGAAAGTTCCGGATTCGGAGGGACCCTCAGCCACATCCGAGAAGTCAGCCCTTTGCTCTCGCGTTCTCCTTCCGGCGTGTCTCCGCTGGAAACGGTGTTCCCCTCTCTCCTCTGCAGACCTTCTGGGGAACGGATCTCCCGCGAGCAGAAGGCCCTGGGTGGAGGACAGCCCGGAAGAGGGCGCCCCGTCTCGTGCAGAGGAACATGGGCCGTGGAGGACCCCTTGCTGCGGCTGGATGATGGTTTGCGTGGGCCCGCTGGCCGTCCTCCTGTATTCGCTCGCGCTGCAGCTGCTGTGCCCGGGCCACGCGGTCTGCTCCGGCCGCTGCCCGGGGTCCCCGTGCCCGGAGGCCGCGGCGTGTGTGCGGGCCCCTCCCTGGCTGCTCCACCTGGACCCGGCGCTGGCCGTGGCGCTGGCCGGGGCCCTCCTGCGGGCGGCGTGGCCCGCCCTGCGTGGCTCGGCGCTGGTGCTCTTGCAGGCCGTGCCGGAGGAGCTGGACCTGCAGCGACTGGCCGGGCGGCTGCGAGCCACGGAGGGGGTGGCCGCCCTGCTGGAGCTGTGCGTGTGGCAGCTGGACGGCCCCGGCAGCTGGGTGGCCACGGCCCACGTGGCCTGCCCAGACGTGGCGGCTTGCGCAGGGGTGATACACCGGGTGCGCCGGGTGCTCTGGGAGCATGGCGTCTACCGCTCCACGGTGCAGCCGGACCTCGGGGGGTGCCAGGAAGGACGGGGCGAGGCGGTGCACGGGAGGGGCCCGGCCCCTGGCCTGGAGGTGGTTGTGGAGTACGAGACCGCCGTGTGAATGGCCCCAGAGGGGAGGTGGGCAGGATGGAGACAGGAGGTCCCAGAATGGGCTGGTTGCCCCAGCATTGCTCCCATGAGCCCCCAAAGGGGCAGCCAGTCGGGTCCCATCAGGGTCAGGGACTTGCTGGCTTCCAGGTATTGGACTACAGCCCCCATAATCCCTGGCCACGGACAGCCAGATGGGTCCCATCAGGGTCAGGGACTTGCTGGCTTCCAGGTATTGGACTACAGCCCCCATAATCCCTGGCCACGGACAGCCAGATGGGTCCCATCAGGGTCAGGGACCTTGCCGGCTTCCAGATGTTGGACTCCAGCTCCCATGTCAGCATCTGTCCTCACTTCCCCACCGTCCTGTGAGGCCCAGCAGAGTTTTCTGCCAAGCCACAGATCTAATATCACTCCTCAAATGTTCAGACAAGGCAACCCTCTGCCCCCAAAAGCTTCCGGCATTCAACCCACAGCTCTCTCCCCTCTTCCTTTCCTTCCCTCCAAAACACCTTCCTGTTTTCTGATATCACACACACGCACAAACGGTTTCCAAACCCCGGCCTCCGCAGAGCTGTTTTTCATTCCAAGGGAAATCAGTCCCTGCCTCCGGAGATCATCTAGCAATTCTCTCCCATAAAGTCCTTCTGCCAAATCCCAGCCTGTGAAAAACTGCTTCAAGTCCCCGAAAGCCTCACAAGAGAGTCTTGCGGCCGCCTGGAGATGAACAAGCTTATTTTGGCACGGGCTTTCGCCCACAGCATCCACAAAAGCTTCTGCGATAATAAATGTGTCTGTCTTTAAGGTGCCACGGCGCTTGTGTTTGCTGCGAGAGACTTAATGCAGCAACATTTATGGATATGAACTGTGGGGAATATGTCTTAGGCAGCAAAGTTCATACGGAGTTAGGTCGAAATGATGCAAACGAGGAGCCCCCAGGCGCCGTGGAAGCGAGCTGCTGGTGTGTCCCCGTGTCCGGGTGTTTTGGATTCCAATTCTATCATTCCCGGCATCGATGGACCACAAACAGAGGGCAGATGGAGGAGGAGGAGAGGGAAAATATGGATTTTTGGCGTTGACTTGAAATGCCAGGATTTCTGGAGTCACTTGCTCACGCCCTTGTTTGCCTTTCCCAGTAAAATGAAGAATAATAAACAGCCTACGAAATATGATCCAAGGACTGTGTACAGGAATTTGTTGCTAAAGGTTGGTTTACTTTTAAGGGTTTACGGGAGTTGGGGACCCTTTCCCTGCGTGTTGCTTAAAATGGGGGGCTTGTGGAGCACCCCGGCATGTGCCCAGATCAGTCACAATCACACCTGAGATATAACTTCCACCCAGGACAAGTTCTCTCCTGCTACCTGGTACCTGGACTTCGTGACTCCGGCATCCATCACAGCTTCCGGAATTAACTCTTCGTCCTTTCGGGGCTCTGGTCTTGGGTGGGCTCAGCTCCCAGCATTGCCTCTGATTGCAGGGAGGGGTTTTCTTTGCAAGTTTTGCCATGCAGGCATTGGCGATTTCATCTCCGCCTTTGCTACTGGGCAAACCAGTATCTCCGTGTTCACCCTTGACCTGTTCTTCAGGGTCACCTTCCAGATGTTTTTAACTCTTGTCCATGTCCACATACCCATCGGTGTCTTGGAAGGAGGGAAAAGAGACTCCTTAGCCTCTGAGAGGCAGTGCGGCCTAGTGGTGAGCATGTAGGGCTGGGACTTGGAGTGGAGGGGACTATGTTTGAGTCCCAATTCAGCCATGAAGCTCATTGGCTGACTTTGGGCCAATCCCAGATACTCAGCCTAGCCTACCTCGCAGGGTTGTTCTGAGGATAAAATGAAAAGGAGGAAACACTTGTAAGCGAACTTGTATTCCTTGCAAGAGGAAGAAAGCTGGGGTAGAAATCCAATATATAATTGTAATGAATAGTCCCTCCCACACACACACACACACACACACACACACACACACACACACACAAGGTTCTGCTCACATGACAGTGTGGTGTAATGGTTAGGGGTCCCAGTGACAAGTGGGAAAAGGTGATTTTGAATCCCTGATCAACCACATCCCCTCCCGGCTAACTACATGTTGTGACCGATTGCAATAGGATGTGTATCCTTGGAGTGACTCAGCATGAGGACGTGGGGAGAATAATGCCGCTTCTAAGCAAACATGTTGTTGAGAAGTTAACCCGAACTCTGCATTTCTGTCCATCCGCTGGCAAAATGAGCACCTTTCAGCACATCGACCCATCTGACCAAGGGAGGTCGTATCCGGGAGCCAGCAAGAGCCCTGCTCCAACCCCACTCCAAGTTGCAGGAGTCACCCCGTGAGACCAACTCCGGTTTTGCAGTCAAAACAAACCCTCAGCTAATCCACCAAGCAGGATCGGAGCTAATCAAGCGTGCCTTGCGAAATCTTACACTGTGGCTCCAAGAGGAGCGCCTCCTAGAACTGAATCAGGAGGCATTGAGCCGAACCTGTGCGCCCAGGTCTCTCACCTCCGCAGCCAGACTCCGCAACACCTCAGCCGATCCACCAGCTGCCTCTCAGAACCGACAGACGGGTTTTGCAATGCCTAAAATTTCCTGTACGAATAGGAAGCCACCCCAGTCGACCGCCACTTTGAGCCTAATCAATACAAAGCTGTCGATTTTGATACCTTTCTCTTCCTCACCGTAATAGTGGAGTCAGGCCAATCCACCATCAAAAACACTTTCAAGGTGGTCTTTAAATGAGCACTGTCAAGAGTTCTACCCAGGTCGAATGTAGCTTCAAAACAAGCTAAATTTCACCCATTTGGCATGATGTGGCCATTTTGTAAACAGCAAACCCCTTTTTTCGGGCCCCCTGGCAGATCTGGCCTGCGATGGGAGCCCAGGGGGCACATGGCCCCCAGCGCAGTCCTCTCTTGATCGGAAAAACGCCTGGTCTGAAAATCTCCAGTACTAAAGCACCATGTCCAATGTTCTGCAACAGAGGATTGTGCCTGTGCAAAATGGAAGGACTCACCGGCTCAGGGTGCAAAACTTTGCCGGTCTCTGGGTAGGGATTATTTCAACGGCGTCCCGCTCGCAACTTTTCCAGTCCGGAGGTGCCCTGTGAAGAATGGAGAGGGGAAGAAAGAACGCACCCTCCCTGGCTGGCGTGGGTCTAGTCCCGGTCTCTCAGCCTAGCCTACCTAACAGGGTTGTTGTGAGCACAAACGGTGAGCATGGGAGGTCTCAGATCTCTCACCGCCCAGCTTGAGACGACGACCCAGGTCTGGCTGGGATCCGCACCGTCTCTCACTTCCAAGCAAATAATGATGAACCGGACGATCGGCTCAGGATTAAGTCCCAGGGGTTCGGTAAGCGTGCAGCGTTAATCCAGTGTAGCTTTTGCCCCTCTCCTCAGTTCAGCCTAGATTCCCAGTCTGTATGATATCTGGAAAGAAAATACATCAAGGAGTGTAAGTGCCAGCTTTTCTATCTATCAGGAACAGGCCTGAAGTGGCCACAGCCCTTTTGGAGACTATCTTATTTTTGAAGGCATTTTCTTGTAAGGGGTAGGAGGAAAATTGATTGCTTGGAGATTCTGACAGCCACCCCTCTGCTCTTGAGAGTCTTCCTGACTCACTGTTTTGTAACAATTACACCACCAGCAAACTTTCCTCCACCCAAAATAAAATAAAAGGCTGGAGATCAGTCTATAAAGGGACCATGAGTGATTCTCTCATTCCAAGCAAATTTCTGGTCTGCAAGCCACTATTTTTCTGACTCGGTTCCCTAAACTGTCAGGGTTGGCTCAAGATATTTTGCTGAGGTAGCCAAAGGTTGGCGCCCCCCTCTCCAGGCTGGCCTTGGATCAAAGCAGCCCCAAACCAAGAGACACAAATTACATAAACGACATAACAATACAATAAACACCCATTAACTTGGGTTGGTGACGTTCTAAAAAGCGAAACATATTCTTAGAAATAATAAACATGTGTATCTGTGTGCCCATGACATTTAGCAAAGGAATTCAGGGTTGATCTGTATTGAATTAGCGAACCAATTATCCAAGAAAGCTCACATAAACATGCCTAAAATATGATTAACGCTAATTAAAACGGTTAAGATTCAAGCACATCCCTAGAATAATAAACAGTACCTATTGCATAGATTGCATTACAAAAGTAAGACATTTGTCATGGTTTAGAATTTCCCAGGAAGTTTACAAAAACCTGGCCTGAGATATTTCTCCCTGTGTTTTGTCCAGCTTTCCTGCAAAAAGGCAACAGGTTAGATCCTTGTGACGGGAAGTCTGGTTTCCTCTTTACACCCCAAATTCCATGTTCTTTTAAAAGGGATTTAAATCAGACGCTCCAATGTTAGCTCAGCAAACACGGCTGAAAAGTCGTCGTAAATGTTTATGTCAAAATCCTTTCCTGCCGGTTCTGAGTCATGAAACAAGATACCCGGACAGAATCTGTGGACTTTTATAAGGGGCACATCAACATCTGTCCACCTGGGCTTGCTTCATTCGGACCCACTTCAAAGAGGAAATGGAAAGCGGGGTGAGGGACTCATATGCCCTGGCCTGGATGTGGTCTGGGTTTGTTTTTATTTTCGCTGAGGAAAAATGACAGGTAAGGAACAGGCGAAAGGGAACAAGCCGCTACTGTGAGCCGGAGCGGCCCAGCCCATCGAGGGAAAGTTTGGAGTGTCAGTGCCAAGGTGGGCTTCTCGGACATCTCCCCACTCAGCAACAACGCTCACCGGATGCCCCGCGCCAGTCACTCTGGTCCTCAGATCTACCTACCTCGCAGGGCTGTTGTGAGGTGGGGCAAAGCTGTGGGTATGGAGAGCGCTCTAGGGTTTGGAAAGGCCCAAGCCATTTTGCTGAAATGCAAGAAAAAATGCAAACATGTCCAGAAATGCCATTTGAATATTATTTGGAAACTGCTGGTTCGCATAATAAGGTTCTTGCCTCATGGAGAGCTTTCGAGGCCGGGCCACTTAGGCGAGCCGCTTGTTGGCCCGAGAGAGAGGGCCGCGCGAGTCACGGCGGAGAATCAAAGGAGCTTTGTGTGGCGTCTGCTTGTGGACTGCCTCGTGCCAGAGCCGGTCCTCCCAGGATACAGCGAGCCCCGAGCGAGGGAAGGCACAGGGGGGTTCTGAGTGTCTCTCCATGAAACCATGGAGACAGTGGCTGGCGAGGAATTGAAAACTAGCCTTGGAAAGGCCGCCAGGGCCGCCAGCGAGATCTGGCCTCCTCGGATTAAATCACGATTTCTGCTTGGCCACACGAAACATGAACTGGGAGATGACTTGATTGAAATTAATACATTCCCCTTGTGGAGGTCTTTCTGGATTTCACTTCAAGGGTTGCTTTCTGTGGCGGAAGCTGGTTAGCAAAAAGTGCCTTACGGCTTGAGGTTGTGTGTCTGCTGGAGATGTGTTCAATTTGTGTGGGGCTTTGTGGACTGAGTGGCTTTCTTCACATGAAAATACAGTGATGGATGCCGCTTCGAGGCGTACGAGATCTTTCTTGTCTTCTGGCCAAGAAGGAGAACCACCAGCTTTTGCCTGGGTGAAGATTCCCACGGACTTTTAAAAGTGTGTTCCTCGCCCATCCGTCTTCTCATCTGCGTCTCCCACATGATCCACCGACGCATCGGACTTCCGTTGGCATTTCCCTCTTGCCAGCTGCATCTCTGCCGCTGCACTAGCATTGCAGGCTTTTGCCAAACCTGAAATCTGTGACTAGTAGGACCGTTTCACTGTACCATCAGCTTCCCTTTCGGAACGGAAGGCGATCTCTGGTTGTTGGATGCAGTAGGAATCCAAAAGTACCAGAGATTTAATATCATCGTGATCAGAATTACATTATGTTTCTGTTCCACCGTTTTTCCTCTTGCAAGGAACCCAACAGGTTCTCCTTCATGTCTGTCCTCACAACCACCCTGTAAGGTAGGCTAGACAGACTGGCACTAAGTCCCCCAGTGAAGAAGTGGAGGCTAGAATCCGCTCTGCTGAATCCCAGACTATGCTCTAACCGCTACTCATGCTGGCTATCCGAGCAGAGCACAAACAGAGGGAAGGCTGCCTCCAGAAAGCATTGGCTGCACGTTGTTGTCTCAGTGCAACGGGGACGGCTCTAACCAGTGGGCATGCTTGCTCAACCTGTTCCAGAGCTAGCATCTGCTCTCCCAGTTTCGTAGGGAACTTTTGATCATTTTTGGACTGGGCAGAGCAGAGCAGACTCCTGGAAGGAGAGGGAAGGGAAGAGGCCCCGGAGAGCCCCTCCAATCGGTCGCTTCCAAGTCCAGTTGGGACGCCTGATCGGGGCTCTCCAGTGCCACGGCTGTGTGGAAACCGCAGCTGCTGCTCCTCTCTCGCTGGGCTGCGTGGGTGGCGAAGACGGCGCTCACGCTTAGGAACCCGACCCAGGCGGGGTGCGTGCTCCCCCGGCGCCCGTGTCCGGGAGCATGCAAAGCGCTGGCGTGATGCGGCCTCGTGCTGGGAAGACCCAGACGGTCGATGGCTCAAAGTTCCCCAGCTTTCCCCACAGGATCCATAAACACTTCCGCAGCCTGCGCCAGCCTGCGGCGCTGGGAAGGGGGCCGGAATCGCTCGAGCCGAGCCTTGGAGAAGGAGCACGGTCCGCTTCTGTGGCTGGCACGGAGCGAGGAAGAGAAACACACGCCGATGCACAAACAGCGGAGCGTTTCGGAGGGGCCGGGCGGCACTCATAGCTCTGAAAAGCGTTTCTGCAGAAACACCCCGACCCCTGCGAGATGCGCCTCTCAGGGTGGCCAGGCGGCCAGCGTGCAGAGAGCAGTCCTCTCCTTCGGGGGCCTGGAAGGGGACAAGAGTGTCTTGGAACGCGTCCCGCCCGAGTCGGGCTTAAAATCAAGGACCCCAAGAAGGGAGTGCAGAGTGGGGGCCACGGAGCCACCTCCCAGCGCACCCGGTCAGTTTTCTCCCCTGCAACATGATTGAAATTGTAATTATTTCTACATTACCTAGACCTTTACATATTATTTCTCCCTATTCCTGGATCTTTACATATACCTTTGTCTATAAACAGGTCCCCCTTTCCTGCCCTTATCCTGGGTGATGTATCATTTTGTGGGCAGCCTGACCTCTCCAACGTCATTCCCTCCAGCTAACACAGGGCTGATCCGCAGGGCCGGCCCTTCCGTTGCGCAAAGCGAGGCAGCGGCTTCAGGCAGCAGGTGGTGGGAGGTGGCAGCAAGCTGGAGTTGGGAGTTCTGGGCCTCCTAAACTGGCCTGCTGCTCCCAGGGCGCCACTGGGCACCAGCAGATCCCAATAAAATCCAGTAGTGCTCTTGGTTTAGGCTGTGTTGGGTCCTGAAAAGATCTGAGAACTGGGAGTTTGCCAAGGTTCCCCTTCCCTCCTTATCTATGCTCTAAAGTTTTGCTCCAGCCCTGAGTCTTCCAAGGGTCACTCCAATTCGCTAAAGGGAGGGATGGACAGGAGAAAGGGGGGCTGCTGATTTCAGAAAGAAGTCAGGCAGAAAGAGTCGAGGTGATGGCAGGAGGGGAAGCCCACATGGGCCAAAGCCAGCTCATTCAGGGGGATCTGACACCCCAGAGATCATGCAGGCCGCTGGATCTTCATTTCAGCGAGTGCCCAAGGACAGCAGAAGGCCTCATGCAGGTTTGGCTCTCCAGATGACACTCAGGGATGCTTGCACTGACACCCCTAACCAGGAGACCTCGTGCTGAGGCGTTGTGATGTTGATGTGACTGTGTGATCTTTACAACAACCAGTCCATTGTCCTTCCAGTTCCAGATGTGAGCAGCAGGAAGGACAGAGGCGACAATGGCGGTTGAGAGCACACGGCATGAGTCCACAGCTGTGGGGAGATTCAAACCCAGGCCTTGCCGCTCGGTTCAAACCTCGCCAGCACCCGTTGGCTTTACCTGCAACACACCCTCCACTTGTGTGTTTCTTCCGAGGCCGGGCAGAAGAGGCGGTGACCGTGAGTGAGCCATGTGGCCACCGGTGACACACGCGGTGCCGGCTTCCCTCCCAGTAAACATGACCCCATAAAGGGGCAGAGGGTTCTGGAGTGAGTCAGGCCTGCCCCAGATAAAATCAAATCGTCAAGCTGACGTGCGGGAAGGAGCGTGGCCACAGCCTTACTGAGCCGGAGCAGCACCAGGCACAGAAAGAATGAAATGCAGTTCAAGAGGGGCTTCCCCCACCGCTTACTCATAAACCCTGAACAAAGATCAGCTGAACTGAGTGGCAGAGGCCCTGTTCCGCTTGTGTCACTCCCAGCCAGAAGCGGCACGTAAAAAGCTTAATGCTGCCCTGCTATATTTCTACAGGCATGGAGTCTGCTTTCCCTCAGCATCATCAGGAGATTCCCCCAAAATACGACGCTGATTTGCTGTGCGTCTGGCAAAACAGCGAAGGAGGAGTTCACTCCAGTTCCCTGAATTTTGTCCCGAAACTTGTTCCGACTCAAGTCTGTATTAGATCATAATTTTCTTTCTGTGGGAAAATCCGCCAGAATCTCCAGGCATATTTTTACAAACTTACACCTCAATGTTGTGCATTTTTGGAAGGAACACGTGCTTCTTTTGGTGATAAAAGCACATTTGTGCCTGTTTTTAGAAGCATAGACATTCCTGGTGTGTTTCTGAAATACACACCTGCCCTCAGCACAGTTTTGGGTGCACAAAGCACCTTGCAAACTCGGAAATGTTTGGATTTCAACTGCAGACTGCATCGGAGTCTGATTGCGAAGTCGGCAAAATCCTGACCGAAAGGACCTGAAACTCATTCCTTGTGCACCCTTTTGTCTCCTGTTGTAACAAGGCATGATGGTTGGGAAAAGTCATTTCTCCAGGGGCTTCTGGAGGACCTGAGCTCAGCTCAATAGAACAGAGGACCTGAGCTCAGCCCAGCTTTTCTGTTAATCAAAAAGTCAAAGGTTTTGAAGACCAGTCTCACCCCCATCTCCACCTCCAATCTAAGCGTGCGTGCCACAAAACACAACGCACAGCAAGAGACGACAACCTGCATTCACAGGGCTCTTTTCCGAAGCCTTCTGAGTGTGATCCGCCCAAAGTATAAAAAAGATTTATGCTTTGTGTGTGAGAAAGCTGTAAATTGCAAGATGCATTTGCAAAGACGTTCCAAGCCAGCAAAGGTAGAGCAAAGACGTTCCAAGCCAGCAAAGGTGGAGCAAAGACGTTCCAAGCCTGCTCTCAGGCAGAACTGTAAACGGGATGAGGAAGAAGGTTTAACGAGAGAGAAATTCCAAGGTTTTATGACTGCGGACACGATGAAACGCATTTCACAGCTATGGAAGGACGCACTCGGCTCGAGTGTGCAAACATGACCAAGCAATCTGATGGAAAACCTTGTGCATCTTTTCATGCTAGCCATGGTTGGCAAAATTCAGATAAATCCTGGTAGAAAAACATTACTTACCGTATTTTTTGCTCTATAAGACTCACTTTTTTCCCCCTCAAAAGTAAGGGGAAATGTCTGTGCGTCTTATAGAGCGAATATGTGTGTGCAGTAAGTCTGTCAGATGTGCAGCCCGTGGGGAAGTGATGGGGAATGTGCCTGTGATTATGTGCCCATTAGATTCAGAATATTTTTTTTTCTTGTTTTCCTCCTCTAAAAACTAGGTGCGTCTTATGGTCAGGTGCGTCTTATAGAGCAAAAAATACGGTATATATGCCTTTGTGTTATAAAATCAAACTTGCACTCCTTTCTCCGAAAGCAACCCAATTCCAAGCCAGGAGACTGTTTAGCATTGCTGCTCCTTAAGAAAACGGCGCTCTTAGCTGGACTGAGCAGCTGTCGGAGGCTAACGCTCTCCATGAGGAAAGACCTGTGTCCTCATCAGCTGCAGAAAAACCGAAACAAGGGTGTCCATTTGTTCCTGAATGGACCCACCTAAGCATCTAGTGCCTGGGCAGTGTGGTAGTCAAACCCGATTTCCTGAATGGTTCCTCCATCAGACACATTTGCACGTTTAAACAGACACACCGGCTGACCTGATCTATCAAGATTTGCTAGAGTGACCTATCAATAAACCAATCAGTAATGTTTCCTGTGCTACTGTTAGCAGTATTTCTGATCGGTTTAGAACATTACACCAAGCCTAAAGACATCAAGATGATCTTCTACCAACATTATCCAGAAACTGAACGCTCTGTATTGGTGTAGCAGGTTATAAAAGTGCCTGTACACGGGCTGTGATTTTGTAGTTTAGTTTGCCTCTACCTGGTAATATATCATTGTGAGTGACTGCAGGTACTGGGCCGGCGATCAATAAAGCCGCGGAGGTTCAAACCTTTGATCTTTCCCACGGACCCGAGTGTTCATTGTCTTGCAAATTGAAAACTGAAATTCTGTCACCGTTTCCTGCTCGCTGTGTTACACAACCAGAGGCAGGAAATATACACACACGCCGTCTCGCTGTGGCATCATGCATTCGCAGAACTCGGAGGGTGTGATGTATGATCGGTGATGAAACTTGTTCCTGGGTTTTACTCAGGCATGGAGTTTGCATGGCTGGCATGCCCCATCATCCCCACAGGAGCAGTACGACGGGATTTATTAAGTAGATTTATATCCTGCTTTCTTCTTACACTGAACTCAAACCGGTTTACATCATTCTCGTGTTCTGTCTCATCCGCACAACAACAACCCTGCGAGGGAGGTTAGGCTGAGAGTCTGTGCCCCCTGCTGGCTCCATGGCTGAGTGGGGACTCGAACCCGAGTCGCCCGAGTCCCAGCCCTGCGCTCTTCACCACTACGCCACACTGGCCCTCAGCTCCCATCCAAATATCTCTTTTTAAAACGGGGTACTCTCAACAAGCAGGATCTTTGGTGGACTGTAACTCAAATGTAAATTAGCACATACATATTTCGCGCTTGGGTCTCTTCTTAGTCATATCCTGGGGGCCTGGTCCCTGCTCTTTGGGGTACCTAGGGGTGCCCCAAGAGTCCAGATGCCCAGCCCCTCCGTGGGGACAGGGAACCAGCTGACCAGCCCCATAGCAAGAGCCGCTGGGAAACCGAAGCGATGCCCCCGGGTGCAAGACCATTTTCTTCTTCTCTTTAAACAATTCCCGAATACTTTGCAGCTTTTTGGAAATTCCAGGGAGTGGTGGAGGGGAACGCTTCACACAGAGGGGATTAAAAGTCTTCTGGCAAGAGGGCTGAATCGAGTGCGGAAAATAGGGCAACTGGCATATTTCAGCATAAATCTCTTCCTCCCAGTAACCGACCCTTCGGAAAAGCACTTTGGCTGGTCAGAACTGGGGTGGGGGGCAAGGCCAGGCACCCACCCACGGAGCAGCGGAAGTGGGAGATGAAATGGATCTGCAAGACGGATTGACTCCGTGAAGGAAACGGCAAACCTGCATTTACGAGCAGCAAGCAGGGCTGTAATGGACAAGATTTTCGGGGTGTTCTTTCAATCAAATGGTCTGCAGGCTTTAAAAAATGGCTTTAAGTTTAATTTTATTCTGCTTTAAGGTTTGTAATGTTTAGATATTCCGTTTTATTATGCTCTTTTACTTTTGGCTTTAAGGCATCTTTTGGGAAACAGCCAGGGGACTTAATTATTGGATGGTAACAAATATAGACATAAAGCAGGCATAGAATAATTTGCATTTATTTATTTATTATTTATTAAAGGTTTTTAGAGACGGTTCTCTCATCACAAGCTCTCTGAACATTTTAAATTACTTGCATGTGTCAGGAATGTATGCCCACTAAAGGAAAGCCCTGAACATCAATTGTCCCACGATAAAATGTTTTTTCAGCCTAAATGAACTGAGGAAGCTCCCAGTTCCCCTCTTGCCTCTTTTTTAGGTGACTTTAGGGAACCACTATTCACTTAGCCTCCCTCAAACCGCAATGCTGGCTTAATGCCGGCCTACCTCACAGGGTTGTTGTTATTAGTGAGAAAACAGGTATGGAATTCGCATTCCAAAAGGGTGGGATTGCTTTGATGCAAGTTTGCGAGCCAGAATGCAAGCAAAAAGCAGAACGGCACTCAAGCCGGGAACCTTTGCTTCACATCTGCTTTCGGGACAGACAGCCAAGCCAAAACATTCCCCAGCTCTTCACCCCCATGTTTCCCAAGACCTGTCTGGGTACATGTAGTCCCAGCTAAGGCGAGCAGTAGGCACTCCCATTCCAGATGTTCCTATCCTTTCTTCCAACACACACATCTGGAAAGCATTGGGTTTTCCCGGACACTGATCAACAAATTCTTAGCCCTCCATGCCAAGGACAGTCTGCTCATGGAAATATTGCTACCGCCCCGGAGCGCTGACACGCGGGGGTCAGAAAACAAGCCACCACGTTCCCATGATACAGCTGTGATCCAATAGGACAGAAAATAAACAACAAACAATAGGAATAAATAATAGGGACAAAGCCACATCATGTGATTACAGTTTATTTATTCTCTTCCGAAGATGTTCACTTAACAACCTTACGCAATTCTGGGGTACACGCCCCTCCGAGATGGTCCAGAATTATTCCCAGTTGCCTCTGATGAAGGACACACTTCAAGATTGTCGGAACCAGTGTTGGAAATTCTGCTAACCGGGGTAGGTGGGAGGGGACACGGGGTGACCCCATCAGCAGACGATGGACAACGGCTTTTCCATCGATGCGTTCCAGGTTTTGGGCAAGAGTCTTTCCAAAGGAACTGAAAAAATCCAGTGCTCCTACCCTTGGATCAAAAAAACGCACGGCACACATATAATTACCAGTGTCTCTGTATGTCGGTGAAGGACTTGCTTCTGAAGGGCAGCCCTTTTTGAACGGGGAGAAGAGAGCCTCTGATTTTGGAAAAAACTCGGGCAGGACAGATTCAAGGGAGGGAAGGTGGCAGGAGAGGAAGTCCAAGCTGGCCAAAAATCTGCTCATCCAGGGAATCAGACAGCCTCCCAGGGTTGACATCTTAAAGCCTGGCATTTTCATCCGGGCGGAGACATCCCACCATCTGACAAAGCGCGTTCGAGTCCATAAACGTCCGTACCCGTTTTTTCGCTGCAACCGAGTCACACGGCTAGCCCTCCGCCCCTTCTCGACAGCTTTCTTCTCCAAGCTTGCTTCTTCGGTACCTCAATGTTATTACTCTCTTAAATGCAAATCGCAACCCTTCTAATAAATATATAAATAAGCATCATTTGTGCAACAGCCTCTCTTCAACTGCTCTTCATGTCCCGACATGAGATCAGACACGACACGACGCAGCGCTAAAATACATCGAGTTTTTCTTGCATGGGCTGCTGGAGTCCGGGGTGACTTGACCGGGTGCTTCTCCTAGTGCAGCTGCTAGTAGGAACGTGAGTTTATTCCATTCCTTTTTCCTAGGGGCAGGTTGGGGTCCATGGACTGGCAGATCTTGCCCACAGGTCTCCCAAATTTACCCCACGGAGGGCAAGCTTGGTGTTCTCCAGGGAACCAGTCTCCAGCTTGCACCACCTGATGGAGTTGTGGCAGATCCCCAAAATGGGGGTGCTCTTTTCCCTCACAACTTGTAGGGGGATGCCAACGGCCCCCCAGGTGAGTCACTCTCCTCTAGCCCTGCACGCTGATTTTTCCTCGGGGTCCAACCAGGCGCTGGCCAAGGCCGCAAGCAGCTCTGGAGAGAGGAAAGCAAGCCGGGACGAACCCCTCACAGCTGCTCCTCATTCCGGAAAGAGCTGTTGGCCGCCCCCTCCAGGCCCGGCTCGGTCTCCAGGATGTTATCCAGGGACCCCCGGGGGAAGCGCTTCTTCCTGCGGCACGAGAAATGCCAGGCCAGGGCGGACACGACCAGCAGCACAAGGGCGGCCGCCAGCCCGGCGGCGACGTAGGCGTAGGGCATCTGGCGCGAGGGGGTCCGACCGACCCGGCACGGCCCGTGCTCCCGCCCCCCGTCGTCCGTGGGGCTGGACCCGGCCCGGTTGGAGGCGACGATGCAGAAGAGGTACTCCTGGCCGGGCGACAACCCCGCCACTGCCGTCAGTCGGAAGGTGCCGTTCAGGGCCGGGCCGGAGACGAAGTCCCCACCGGCCGGCCGGTAGCGCAGCTGGTAGCTTTCCACCGTGGAGAGCGGTGCGCACCAGTGCGCGCTGGCGCCCGTCTCGGTCGTGTGGACGGCCCGCAGGCTTGGGGGCTCGGGGGCCACGCCGGGGCCGGTGACGCCGGGGCACAGGCACCCTCTGGCCCTCCTCAGCTCCGAGCAGGGCACCTGGAGGTGCTGGCAGAAGTCGTAGTCGCAGAGCGGGGGCGAGGGCCGTGGGGGGCCCGGGGTGTGCGGCTTGGCGGGGGGGTGGTCGTAGTCGTAGTCGTCCGAGTAGTCCCCGAAAGACGGCTCTGCGGTGGGCGGCAGCGGCCGCTCTCCGTGCCCGGGGGGCGCGTGGCTCCCGGCGGGGTGGGGGAAGAAGGGGCCCTCCTTGAGCGGGACCGGCAGGGGGTGTCCCTTGCTGGTCGCCAAGCTGGGGGCACAGAGCTTCAAGAGGCAGGCCGCCACCACGAACAGCGCCGGGGCTTGCATGGCTCCTGTGGAAAGAGGGGTAGGGAAAGCAGAACGGAGACGAAATCAGCTTTTCAGAGTCCGCAGGTATTATGCCAGGGCCTTAATTCCCGTGGCTCGAACCGCAGGCTGCAAGCCTTCAGGTCAGATCAGTCCTGTCAGCCCTCGGCCTCCTGGCCCGATCGTTCGGGGGCTTCCCACCTTCTCCACCTTTCGTCCCCCCATGGGGGAAGTTTCCGCATCCCGGGACTGAGCTAGCGGTGCTGAGCGCACTAAGAGAAATAGGCTGCTCTTTGTGGCCCCGGTTCTTTTGCCTTTGGTCTTGCCCACCATTGGCTGGGAATGCTGGGAGTTGTAGTCCGAAACATCGGAAGAGCGCGCCGGATTGGGGGGATGGAGCATTAAAGCAGTTGTAGCAAAGTTGCTGAGAAATATGAGCGTGTTAGACAAGCTTGGTGGGAAAGATCGTCCGAGCCGTTTGCAAGAGAGGGTGGAGAAATGGCCCCGCTCCAAGGCGGGGGGGGGGGCAGATAGAGAGATGACCAACGGCTTGATCCGTGCCCTCCTTTGAGCAGCATGATGGGCTATGTTTTGGCCACATCAAAGCAGTCACAAGGGTGGCTCTCTGTTCTGCTGTGCTGCCCTGTAATTCAAGCATTGAAGCAGACTACAGAGCAGCCCATTTTTCTTAGATAGACTACTCCTGCAAATGGAGGCTCCATTTTTGCATCCCGGTCTCCCAAATGGGAACACAGACACTCCCAAATCGAAGAACAAGGCAAGGATCATATACTTGAACCCTGTCCTGGGCATAACAGAGTCTTCAACTCCTTCCAGTTTGCTATCCTGTTACAAATTGCAGACACGAACAGCTTTTCCCACCTGTTGCAATTTGGTGGCTTATGTATTGCCTATGCGAAGGGCCTTTATGTTAACAGACAAACCAATTTGCAAGTAACCAAGCAACAATCAGAACAAACATAACAAAACAAGCTTAAAAACCAAAGCAGCTTAAAAAGCCAAATTAAAAAATGCATCTTACCGCCTCCCACTACTAAATGCAGAAAGCAGAGACCCGTTAGGATCCGGAGTTTGGGACAACACAAGAGAAAGTCCTCTATCTCTCTCTCTCTCTCTCTCTCTCTATCTCAGCCCTACCATGATTTTTCAGGATGCTTGTAATACAAGCCCTACCCCCAAAATAACCCCCCTGTTAAGATCGTCAGCCAGACCGATGCATTTAGTACATCATAATTCGGGGTTTGGAGAGTTATGGCGATGTTCCAGAAGAAGATGGCATGACTGTATTTGAATAAATGTAGATTTTCGTACATGAATAAAACGAGACACTATCTGAAAATAAGCCTTAATGCGTTTTTGGGGAAACATGGTATTACGATCAGTTTTGGATACTGTCTCAAGCTAGGAATGCGGCGTGTATTTTAATTATGGTGTTATGGCCATCCAAAGCCAACTGTGTGGGCAAGTGGCTGCCCTGGGAAAGAAGCTATCGGCCCGATCCAGCAGGTGTTTGCTGTACCAGTGTTTTCACTACGCAGTCCATAGGTGGGACATGCTAGGAACTGTAGTCTTTATTTTTTTATTTTATTTTTGGATTTATATCCTGCCTTTTCCTGCAAAGGGCTCAAGGCAGCTCACATCATTCTCCTCCTCCATCTTATCCCCACAACAACAACCCTGTGAGGTAGGTTGGGCTGAGAGTCTGCGACTGGCCCAAAGTCACCCAGTTGGCTCCATGGCCGAGTGGGGACTCGAACCCGGATTGCCTGCGTCCCAGTCCCATGCTCTTAACCACTGTACCACACTGGCTCGCTACCTAAACA
Source organism: Varanus salvator macromaculatus (assembly GCA_023646645.1). NCBI lineage: Eukaryota > Metazoa > Chordata > Lepidosauria > Squamata > Varanidae > Varanus > Varanus salvator. Next base: position 8,444,582 of record JAIXND010000803.1, on the reverse strand, counting down.
TGCCTAAAATTGCACCTTTAGTTATTACAAATTTGGGTGCAACTCACACTTTGGCTCTCATGTCGAATTCTGGGTGCCAGCCCTGAGAGAGGACATTGTTGGCTGGAAAACTGCAGGAAAGGCAAGTGATATTGTCAAGGGTTGGTGTGGCTCCCTTGCGAGGAAAGGTTTTGGAATCTGGAATTGTTAAAAGGAAGGATGCTAGCGGTAGGCAAAATCAGGAGGTGTGGGAAGCAGAGAGGGGAGAACCGAGAGCTTTGGCTGTTGGGTGATATAGAAATATAATTAATACATGTTTTCTGCTTCTGCCAACATATTAGACCCCAAAGGGGTTGTCCCATAAAGCTGATTCGGGACGCACAAAAGGAAGGGCTTCTTGCATGAAGCTCCCTGCCTCTCCCACCTCACAGGGATGCTATGGGGATAAAACAAGGTCCTTTATACTGCCTTAGATTTAAATCCCACTTTATCCTTCCAAAGAAATCAAAGCGCCTTGCATGAGTCTCTTCCTGCTTGCAATCTTATCCCCAGAACAACTCTGTGAGGTAGGCTGGGCTGGGAGTCTGTGGCTGGCCCAGAGTCACCCCGAGAGCTCCAGGCTGAGGAGGGACTCGAACCCGGCTCACCGAGTCCCAGCCCTGTGCCTTTCGGCAAACTGAGCATCTTGGCTTGGCCGAAACCAGGATGGGGAGGCGTGGAGTTGGCCCGAACGTGCCGCCACGGCCAGGTGGAAGATGAAGGTCTCGGCGCAGGGATGCGACTCACCTGGCATCCGCAGAGCAATGGGGGGAGTCAGCTTTCAGCGGGCAGCCAACCGAGGCAGCGACGGGGGCTTTCCGGGACCACCACTCAGGATCCAGACGACGCTGTGGCCGGGAGCTGAAAGAGCCAGACCCTCGAGGGAGGAGAGAGACTTCTCTTCTGCAGCGGAGCGTCCAGAGTTGCCGGACTCCAAAAGCTGGCGAGGGGAGACAGGCACTGCCGAGCGAGGGGACCGTGGAGCCGTCTTGCCCGGCCAGCAGGTTCTCTTGGCATGTGCCGGCACACCGCTGCTTCTCAGACGGCTGCGGAGGAAAAAACTTTTATATCTTACTTGGGGGATGATCTCATCCCTCCTTCCCTCCTTCGCAGCCGGGCCCAGCCAGTGAGAATCCAGCAAAATGCAGCCGGGGGGTGGAAAAGCCCCCTTGCTCGAGCGGGGCCACCACACCCCCCGGGCTGCAGGTGCCGGCAAAGAAAACAAACAGTGCCATATAAGGGGCTGTTCACATCCTCATGGGCGGGGACCCGATGCGCCAAAAAACCACATTTTTTAAAAATAGTAATTCCCGTTTGCTGGGAGAGAGGGATTAGGTGTGGGGTGGAGGGAAGCCAGTGCAGAAGAAAAGGATGAATTCTGGATGGGTGACAAGATAGAGGAAACTCATCACATTGCAGACTGTTTTCCCGGTGCCGGCCCAGCCCTGCGCTTGAGCCGTGCACAGTCATCCATTCTCCGCCACCCGTCTCAGCATCCTGCCAGAAAGTTCTGGGGGAAAGAGGCCCTCTTCCATCAGGAGTGGAGCCAGGACCGTCCGGTCTGCCCCAAGCTGCGAGGTCCTCGCCCGTCCTTTCTTCCCAGCAGCAAATATTCTTGCGCCCATTTTACAGACAAAGAACTGAGGCCCAAGCCTCGCACGGGACGGTGCCGGATCGAACCAAAGACTTCTAGTCTTAGCATCCTTTCCCAGACGCTCATAAGGGGCGTGTGACAGCACCCTCAAAATCCCCCAAAAATTGGTGGACAAAGGCACACCAACTCTGTTGTTGCCAGCAGCTTTCTCTCCCCAAATTGGTCAAATCTCCCTTTTTAAATCAAGATATTCTACGGCAGCAAATTCCCAAGCTTTCCCTGACCCAGTGCTCTCTAGCCTTGCTGGACTACAACTCCCATCAGCCCTGCCATGGTTTGAGTGTGATGGGGAGGCACCCCAAACATGCTTCTCATCTGCCCAATGATACAACAACAGAGTGACTCTATCCCACCTCAGGCTGCTATGCGTTTAGTAGCTGCCCGACAGGCAGACGTTCAACCTGTGAAGCTCCCCCGCCTCTCCCCAGACTGCGATTCATGCAGGCAGAAATTTCCCCCGTTGTGACACAGAGAAAGCTGACAGAGGCGGATCATCAAGTTGGAGCAGAGATTTCAGGTCACACCAGCTGACAGGGAAATGACTAGAAAGAGAAAAGTCCTGTATACTCACATATTGATGAAATTGCTGGAAAAGCAGAAGAGTTGCAAGAAGAGAAGGCTGAGCTTGCCAGTTTCCAAGCAAACGGAGCGAGACAACTAGGCTGCAGCCAACCGTTGCCCCGTCTTTTGCTGCTTCTTTGTTTCCACTGCTTTTTTGTCACAGAAGACCAAATTTCCTCCCTACACGGTGACATCTTCCATCTGGCTCAGGGGCTAAGACGATCTTGGATGACCTTCTGCAGCTTTTATGTGCTTTCATGCCCATTTTACAGCTGAACAACCGAGGCAGCGAATTCGCCCTCACTGCTCTTGAAGACCTGCTGTACTGGGATTCTCCTAGAAGTTTGGTTTTTTTTAAATCAAGACCGAATGCTTGATCCTTTTACAATCCAGACGCTCTTTCTATAGATTTCCCCAAATATTTTCCTTGCAAGAGTGCTATGCCACCGGATCGGTCAGGGATGCGACCAGGTTTCAGGGTTCAATGGTGATATTTCATGGATGCCCCTCCCACTCACCACCCATCAGCCACAGTTCAGGCTGGACCTTCAGGACTCCTCCGTCACTCAGGACCTGAACATCTTAACGGCAGTTGCATTTTAGGGAACACCTTGTGCCAGTGCAGGATTTGGGGGGCCCCCCGAGGCGAGTCCTAGTCTCTTAATGCCTCAAGAGCGACACCCCACGGGGGCCGTGGACCCCTCGATCACCCGACTTCGGCAATGGCGCTACCACAGCAAGGATGAGCAAACGACAGCCGGTGGGAGGTGATCGGACTCCCACGCCCAATCCCTCACAGCTGTGTAGGCCAGGGCTGATGGATGTTGTAGTCCAACTGCATCCGGCCGATTCCCTACGGCATTTGATACCCTGTTCCGTTCTGTGCAAGACCAAAGCAAACGAGTTTTGCAAGCTGGCTGCACCCATTAAGGGAAGTCACATTCTGAGCAACTATTTGGCGATTCTTGTAATGCAAGAATTTTAGAGCCGTGTCCGCTTGCTGCCAAAATGTAACATGTCTGCCACCACCTTCTAAAACCTGCTTTGTGTTAGAAGGGAAAGATATTTTGCAAAGTCCATTGTCTTTTGAATTAAATGCATTTTGTTCTGTGCTTACTGGGGCGGGGGGGGGGAGACTCTGTGCATGCTCAGGGGTACCCTTGCCTGTGTCAGATTCTGTAAAAAAAAGGGGGGGGGCTTTCTCCTAACCCGAAAGCAAATATCCACATACAGATCTTCACAATAGTGGATCCTGAAGGAACAGCGTAATCTAGGGCTGCTGAAAAATGGAATTTTCTGTCACTTGACAAGCGCCACGGCTTCCCACTAAGGCAGGCTTTTTAAATTTAGAAACTCTTTCTGCGTCCCACATTTCAAATTATGTTGTTCCTAATTCACCCAGCTCTTGTCAGCAATCTGCGATTGTTTTTTTTTTTTAATCCAGGCTCTGAGAGAAAAGTGAATTTTCCCCTTTTTTTAAAAAAGAGCAGCTTAATTAACACAAGCTTATGAATAAGCCTTTGCCCAAAGTATTTAGAAAATGCCCAGCAGGGAATGACTCCTTGGTGGGGACGCATGAATTACATTTTAGAAGGAAATAGAACTAAAGCAACGTTTTTGAAAAAGCCAGCTTTTTGTTTAAAGTTTTGCTGACTCACATTCATCAACTTCTTACTCAGCAGAGACAAACATTCCCGGGCAGAGGCTGTATTTATAAAGAAAAGCTTTCGATGACGATGAATTAACCCTAGAACAGTCAGTTAGCATGATTAAGACAGAACGACACCCATTTCTCATCTGTGCATGTCATTTCCATCCTGCAAAATGCTAGGCCTGCAGAAACTAAAAGCCATCACCTTTCAAATTGCATTGGGGCTTGCATCATGCCGAAATGCGTGTGCCCGTGTTTTTGGCTTGGGGAACGTGCAGAATGCTCACTTTGCCCGGGACCCGAGATCCGTGGTTTCGGTCGGCAAGGAAGTGGGCAGGGAATGAGGCATAAGCGCAAACATGGCTATTTGAGGGCAGAATTTTTGGCATTCACAAGAGACAGGTAATGTTTGAGACATCTGGGGAATTTTTTAGCTTGGCTCATAGATGCCTGGGGGAGGACGTATCCCACAGGAGGATGGGTCAAGTAGTCTGGCTTGTGCCCCCTGACACACCTGTCCTCGGGGTGGGGTGAGCTAGGGGGGCCAGGCCCCCTACATTCTCTCTCTTCCACCATGCTTTCGAAACAAACCGTTTTAAAAGTTTGCCGTGCTGTTTACAAGAGACCTGCAAAACTTGTGATCCTTTCTGGTGCTCCTCAAATTTTGGCAGACTACAGGATTGGTTCTGCCGCCCAGCTGGCCTTCTGGTGTGGGGAAAACGGGGTACCCCATTACCAGCCCCGAAAGAAAATGCAGCGGCTGTCGGTTTCTATGCATGGAGCAAGGAAAGGCTTTTTCCTTTGCTTCAGATGGCGAAATATGTCAGGCCAACCCAAGAGAGAATTTTAAGCTTAGTAATTACTGGGCAAACAGGCTGACGGATGATTTCATAGAGCAAATCTAACTTTTTGGAATTCCGTTCTATGAGTAAGGGGCACAGAATCTCCCAAGTTTCAGCTGCTGGATGTATGGAGAGGAGACAGGAGAAGCCAAAGCGGCTGGATGATTTTTAAGCATTAATATTACATTTTGGGCCTGCCTTTTCCCCCTGCTCTCAATCTTACCCCCAGAACAACAACCCTGCAAGGTAGGCTAGCTCAGGAGCCATGAACAGCCCAAGTCAGCCAGCGAGTTTCATGACTGAGTGGCGACTTGAACCCGGTTCGAGATGCCACTTAGCTTTCACAAGACATAATCATAGTCCAACACTTTAAGGATGAAAGAGGGAGAATTCTGTAAGATCGTTTAGGTTTCTTACAAAAGGGAAAAAGTGAGGAGAGCCAATGTGATGTGGCAGTTCCAGTGTTGGAAAATTCAGGAGTTCTGGGTTTGAGTCTCCACTCGGTCATGAAGCTCACTGGGGGACATTGAACAGGTCACAAACCCTCAGCCTGACCTACCTCGCAGGGTTGGTGTGAGGATAAACTGAAGAGGATATCAGCTACCTTCGGTTCCTTGTAGGAAAAAAGGGAATATAATCTAAATACAATAGAATCGAATTACTACTGGTCCTTCTCCAGCTCTTAAGTTCTTATCCAAAAAACAGTTTGAAGACAAGGTGTGGCTTTTAAATGGCGACAGCTAGAAAAATGTTCGGCCTTCCTCGCCAGGTCTCCAATAAGCGAAAAACAGATATCCCATGATAGCATTCTGAGGCTTCCACACACCCATCCCATTTCACCAAAATTAGGAGCACCAGCAAAGCATTATGGGAAGCGAGGTGGTGTGGGCGAACATGTGCCTTCCATGCATCACCGCGGTGGAGACGGCACAGTGCAGATGTGACATGAGGGGGTGCACCCTTCCAGGGGCGGAGGAGCCAAAAGGGCCTACACACCACACTCCCCGGCACCAGGGTGGAATTTACATGTGGGTTACTCCTCGCCTCTGGAATGCAGACGGCTCTCCTTTCTTTCTTGGAAAAGCATCACTTCATCCCACTCCAAGTTAAACGGCAAAATAAAAAAGCAAAGGCTGATGGATCATATGCGGGTTCTCGGGAAAAATGCTATTCATTTAAAAAAAAAACCCAGCCGGCAACACCCAAGGTAAACGGCCAGGGCAGGTCCCAGCCAGTTTTCCGTGTGTGTTCCAGGACGGAGGACAAGCACCTACACACACGAAGTGAGCTTTCCCCAGGCAACCCAGGTCTCCCGCCCACAACTGGAAATAGATCTGCCCAGGATCCCACTTTCCAAATTAGTTAGCAAAATTATTTTGGGCTTGCTAATCTGATCACTGATGCGCCCAGACCTGCAGTTTTCCTCTGTCCTCTTTCTGGCTTCCGAAGATTCCAGCAAGCCTCTTCTCCAACTTATTTCCGTGCTGCTTCAGTCAAGAGGGCTAGAAACTTGCCTTGTTTTGAAAGCGTCAGAGAGATGCAGAAAGTTATGTATTCGACAGCGCGCGCACCGTCCTCCCGCAATGCTGTAGCACGTCTCTACATCCGAGAAATCCCGATACAATTTAAGCTGTTTTTACCTGGAGTTGGGCGTATTGAAAATTTTAGCACTTTCCCCCTCCTTCAACGTAAATCTCTACTTATTTGGCTCAAAGTGACTCACTAGGCAGCTGGCAGGGACTAACACAGTGTGCAGTTCTAAAGAATCCAGCTTTCTAAAATTACCATTAAATTCCTAGTCCTTAGGATTGCAAATGTTTCTCAGCACCTATATCTACATACACACACATCTGAGCAAACTATTTGGAAACTCGAAAAGTGGAGACGCGGCCAGATAGATTTCCATGGGCCAAGAGTCGGGCCTTCCCAGGGGCTTCTCCCCATCCCACTTCCACGTCCAGAATATGTTAAGGACCAAGCGTAAGAGGCTTCTCCGACAACCAGCTGTTCCCCAGATGTGTGGGGCACCGACTTCTGGCGGGCATGTCGAACTGCCAGGAATGATGGGAGCTGAAGTCCAGAGCGCCTGGAGGAGCCCAGGATGAGGAGGGCTCAGGAAAGGGAAGACTCTTTGCCCGAGCCGCGGCAAAGCAGGCGAGAGATGGCCCCCTGGCTTGCTTTGCCAAACGGCAACTTCCCACAGGATCATCGCAACGGGATGAAGGACACGCCGACGGCTGCGAGCGGGCCCAACGCAACGCACAACACGCCGCGGCACGCAGCCGAACCCACATGAACTCTGCACACCGGCAGGTCTGGTTAGCAGGTAGACTTTTATTTAAGTTACAGTGTCTCCGGGCGAGGAGGGCGTGCGGTGGGCAGAGGCGGCGTCTGGAATGTACACATGAGCTCGGAGCCGGTGCTGGCCTGGAAGAAGACGGAGGAAGCCCCACGAGGAGAGCCTGCAGGTCGCGCCCAAGTCCTTCAGGAGCTGGAGCACGTGCTTCTCTGGCGGAGCTCCGAGCCGGGCAGGAGGGTCTCGGGCCCCGGGAGCAGCAGGCCGGAGGGGTCCGACTCCAGGGGAGGCGAGAGGAAGTTGGCTTCGGAAAGCAGGGACGAGTCGTCCACCGACTCGAACTCGGTCTCTGTGCACAAAGAGAGAGATGCTCATCAGCTTGGCCGTTCTTATCGCCCCGGGGGCGGCCGGTAGCTCACTCAAGAGGGGAGGGAAGTGGGGGAAAAGATCGGTGTTATTCCAACGGGGGCCCCCAAGAAGTAGGGACCTCTGTGGTGGGGGGGAGGTTGCAGCTGCTGCTTAGCTCAGGAAAAAGGTGAATCAGGGAGATCCGGAAGAGGCGTGCAGAATTAGGCATGGTGTGCAGGAAGAAGATAGGTTTTTTCTCCCAGTCCCAGAACACTAGAACCCAAAGGGGTCGTCCCGTGATGGACAAGAGATTTGGGATAAACAAATGACTTCTCCACATGGCGTGGAAGGGAAATTCTCTGCCACCAATGGAGGGAGTGATGGCCGCCAATCCGGACGAAGTCATGGAGAAGCAGGCTACTAGTCCTCATGGATATAAGAACTCCAGCAGCAAAGCCAGGATGCCTGTGTTGTTGGGGAACATGGGCAGGGGGTTGTTCTGCTGTCCTGCCTCCAGGTTTCTCCTGAGCAGTGTGGACCGAGTGCGGGATGAAGCGGACCTTTTGTCAGACGTGGCATGACCCTTTTATTACATCTTATATAACTCTTTGGGGCTCTCCTGGGCTCGCTGCATAAGTTGATGTCCTTCCATGAACAGGCAAAGACATTATTATTCAAAATAAGACATTGTCCAGATGGGTTTTTTCATGAAGCTTTGAATGTGTTTAACTGCTGTTCTTTAACCTCTTTCATCCTGAACTCAAGGAAGAATTGAAAGCCAAGAACTGAAGGCACCGATGGAGGAAGGCCCAAACGCAAAATAAATCCAAATATTTTAGCTAAAAGCCATCTGACAGCAACAAAGCCAGAAAAGATGCAGTCTGTCTTTTTAGAACGAGGAGGCAAGAGCCCCACGCGAGCTGCCAAAAGGAACGTACTTTGCATTTCTGACTGGCAAAGGCCCCCAAACCGCTGCCTACCTTCGTTTTCTCCTTCCCCCAGGCTGGATTCAGTTCCGGATTCGAGTCTTCCGAACCTGCTGCGGTTCTTGGCTTGCGTTGCTGCCGCTACGGAGGGAGGAAAAGCAACGAGTGAGCGGAAACCAGCCTGTGGCCCAGAGCTGTGTGAACTGCTGCCAAGAGCCAAAACTCAAATCTGGATCAAGACATCATAACACGCTGAAAACTAGAGTCTGTTGTTGATAGAATGAAGCAGGGAACCAAGCCTGTTGCAGCAGATTCGACAAGGTAAAAGGAATGCGAAGGAGTGTAGGAAGAGGCACTTCAGGGTGGAAAGACTTAAACTGGAGGCAGGGCATGATTTTTGTTCAAAGCAGCTGTCTTTCCAGATGTTTCAGTTAGAATGGGGCCCTGACCTCTGGTTTGTTGTTGTTGTTGCTAGTCGTGAAGTCGTGTCTGACTCATCCCGACCCCATGGACAACATTCCTCCAGGCCTTCCTGTCCTCCATCATCTCCTGGAGTCCACCTAAGCGCACGCTGACTGCTTCAGTGACCCCATCCAGCCACCGCATCCTCTGCCATCCCCATCTTCTTTTGCCATCAGTTCTTCCAGCATCAGGCTCTTCTCCAGGAAGTCCTTCCTTCTCATCAGGTGGTCAAAGTATTTGAGTTTCATCTTCACTATCTGGCCTTCTCAAGAGCAGTCAGGGTTGATCTCCTCTAGGACTGACCGGTTTGATCACCTTGCGGTCCAAGGGACTCACAAGAGTCTCATCCAGCACCACAATCCAAAGGCCTCAATCCTTCGGCGCTCAGCCTTCCTTCTGGTCCAGCTTTCACAGCCATACATTGCAACTGGGAAAACCACAGCCTTGACTATAGGCTTGACCTCTGGTTAGGAAAGGAATAAGTAACAGGCAGCGTGGATTTGTCGAAGTTCAGGTCTAGGGGCCAAAACAAGCCCTCCGAAGTTTCTTAGCTATCCCTGTTCGCATGGCCTGATACCCTTCCAATCTCTAAGGTTTCCTCAGTTTGTATACTGTTTCCACAGCACCTACGGGGCTGGAGTTTCTGCACTAAGGTGTGGCTGCAAGCAAGAAGAACATTAATGTACCCAGTATTTTAAAGTTTAAATATTTTAATTATGTTTTTATCCTCAGCCGTGAGTTATGATGTATTTATTATGATGTATATATTGGGTGATTGTAAGCCGCCCAGAGATGTACAACAATTGGATGGGTTAGAAATACGCTTAATAAATAATAAATAGGGGCTGCTTGGTGGTGGCACCCCAGCTTTAGAATAGGCACCATGGCTGCTAGCTTTTTGGTGCCAGGGAAAATTTAACCTTTTCTCCAGCTATTATAACAATTAATTGCAAGGTAATTTGGTTTTAAAGGGTCTCGATTTTTGGCTTTTGTTGATTTCAGTTTACATCGTTTTATTCTGATATTTTATGTAATATTTGTGTGTTATGTATTATGTTTTACATTTGGGTTATGTTGTTAATGTGTGTTGAAGCTGTTGAGTTCGCGCTATTGAATTTAGAATGTTGTTTTACGCATTGTGAGCAGCAGAGAGAGCCCAGGTGTGAACCAGTGTAGCGGCACACAAACAGAAAAAGTAAATTAATGAGCCAAACTATGCCGGAGTTTCAGTCCCCTCCCCTTTCTCTTCTGGCCTAGTGTCCCACCAGAATGGGATGGGATGCAGCCCCCAAGCTTCTCTGAAATGGAGTTCGGCCCTTTGGTGGGAAAAGATTTGACACACCCAGCCAAAGACAAAAGGAAATTGAAGAGAGAAATCCACGTACCTGTTTGGGACAGTGACTCCCCTTCGGAAGCCCCCACCTCTTCCGTCTGCGACGGAGCAATCTGCCCTTCGTCCGAGCCTGCGGAAGAAATAAACTGACCCAATCAAACCCTGTAGGGGTGAAGACAGATTACCTGGGCATGTTCTGGCTGGATATGGGGTGGCGATCCCATATCAGTCAAGAACAATTCAGGTGTCTCAGCTGGACAATACAGGAGGTTTTCTTAGCCTCTGCAAGTTCACGGCATCTTAGTAGATTAGCGTAGAAATTTTTATAAGCCGGATAAACATCGGAATTGCTGAGTAAATTTTTTTATTAGGCTATCTTTTCTCTGCAACAATCACCTGTGGGAAAGCAGTATTTGGCACGAAGAGCTGAAGAACCCTCTTAATTACCACAGCAGCGAATGAAAATATACAGACTTCGGAACTTGTGCGTAAGAAATAAACTGGCTTTCGACAACCACAGCCGTTGCCTCCAAAATTACAACAACAGAGGCCGATGAATGTCAGGCCTGGAAATTGGGGTCTTCGCTGTGATTTTCCTTCTTCTTGTGTGTCCATTTTAAGGGATTCGAGGATCAAGCTGCCCCAAGGCACGGTCTGTGCGCAGCACCGCAGTCTGAGCCTCCAAAAAGCGCAAATGGGCCAACTTGCCATTTGTGCAAACTGCAGGTCAATAGACAAGGGCGGGGGGCAGACCCACACGGAGGGTTTCGCAGAAGTCTAACCTCCAAGCACAGATTCATTCCTGGGCCCAAAAGATCGAAGCATGTCAGACCAATTTAGTCCTGCTTCCACTGGATGCTGGTTTAAGATCCCAATACCGGCTGGTGTTTTCCTCCTGGTATGAACCTGCTTACATAGTACGATCCCCACCCGAGACCTTCCCCCAAGTGTCCTTCAAGGGAAGCTTGAAGAGAGGCAACGAGGAGAGGGCCTTCTCAGTGGTGGCCTCGCAGCTGTGGAATAATCTTCCTGCTGAGACACCCACCTGATCCCAAAGGTGTTCCTTTGCCACCAGGTTAAGACTATCTTTTATATCCAGGCGTATGAGGGCATTTTGATGCCATTCTTCATATCTGGTCCCGATATCTTACAGTAACCCTGTTTTCACTTGTTTTAAATTATTTTTCAACTTCTTTCTTTAGGTTTTCCTTTTCTCATTGCCATGAACCCCCCAAGGGCTTCTGCTACTGACACTACAGAAATAAAATAAGTGAATGATCTTTAAAAAGTCGCTTTGTTAGCCGTCCATTTCAGATTTGTGGTTTCAGAAGCTCATCCCGCCACCAGAGGAAGAAAGATGGTTGTAACCTTGGCTTGCCAGACTCGGATATTGTGTCAAGCCATAGTCTGGGTAACTTGTTCTTCACAGCAGCTGGTCTGTTTCATTTGCCATCTGTGCGGCAATTGCCAACGGGTTTGGGGGCAGAACTCAGGCTGCTGGCCTTTCGGCCCCAGGTTAAGACCGTCCTTTGGGCCGTCCCACAAGGCTTGGGATCAGAACTACAACTTGGGTACCGAGTCCGCCGGGGAGCAAGCCGAACCGTGTAAGTTTGGGGCTTCCGTCCAACCATTCCTGGAGTGCTGCCCCTTCCTCACGCCCCTCCAGAAGGACCCCTACCCCAATGTTACCTTCTTTGGGGATCACAACCCGCCGATGCCCGTCTTCGGCTTGTGGCACCGCTCCAAGCCTTTCCCGGCCGGATAGCTATGCGGGATGGAGTTGGGAGAATGGAGAGAAAGGGAACAAGATTCAGTTCTGGGGCTCATGGTGTTGTTAGTCTCATGAGATGGTATTTATCCCCTGCCCTTGGCCCTCCTGTGAGGAGGAACTCAGGGCGGTTGCTGTGGCTCCATTTTTCTCCTCCTAACAACCACCCTGCGAGGTAGGTGAGGCTGAGAGTGAGTGGCCGGCCGGCCTTCAGTCTCCCAGTGAGCTCACACCAGGCGACCTGGATCTCGGAGGTCCTCCGTCAGTGCACCAACCATCCGTAGATCCCATTCCTTCGAAACCCCGCTATGGCTTCATGTGGATCGGGGGTGTGGGACGTGCAGCAGCCCAGGGGCCCAGATCCATCCGGAGAAGCTTGGGGGCCACATCCCGGTGGTGGGCAGGGCCAAGGGCAGAAGGAGTGGGGCTAAGTCCTAGTGGCTTGGATTGCCCCGGCTTGGCAAGCACTGGGGCAATCCAAGAGGCAATTTAACCTCCTCGAATCAGGGGGAAACTGGACCAGATCCAGTGCCTGGAGAAATGGGAGGGGGGTTGGGGAAGGGCTGTGGCCAGCCGGGGGCCCAGCATGTCGCAGGAATGCAGGTGCTTCTTGGGGAGATACAGGACACTCAGGGAAAGAGGGGCGGCCCGACCGTTCTCACTCCTGTGGGGACGGGTGGCCCAAGAGGGCGCCGTCCTCGCCCCTCACCTGCACGGAGAGGGGCTCCCTGGGCCACATGCTGCCCCACATCCACTGCAGGTAGCTGAAGAGGACGATGACGCTCAGGAAGGTGAAGTTGCTGACCACTCCCAAGATGGCAGACGTCACCGGGAAGTTGTAGAGAAGGTATCTGTGGGAAGATGGAGCAGGAAGGAAGGGGGGGGAGGTTTAGAAGGCCCTAAAAACTGCTGTTTAGGCCCTTTCATACTGCCCTCCTGACAGTGTGGCCGGCCAGGCCTGAGATGGCTGGGGATGATGGGCAGGGTAGTCCCAGGGTGCTGTGGATTATGGGCACTGACATCCCAGGAATGCCGATTTCCCCCCCTCGTTTAGATTTATATCCTGCCCTTCTCCCTCTTGCAAGGAACTCGGGGCAGCTTACACGGGTGGTCTCCTCTCCATTTTATCCTCGCAAAAACACCCCTGTGAGGTAGGGCTAGGCTGAGGGTCAGTGACCGGCCCAAAATCACCCAGAAAGCTCTGTGGGGACCAGAAGCCAGGTCTCCCAAGTCCCGGTCCAAGATACTGGCTAGGAAGGGCAGGAGTTGCAGTCCAGGGATGATGGGTGTGGCAATCCAACACAAATGGAAGAGGGCGGGTTGGCAAAGGCCGAGGCGTACGCCCTTTTCCACCACGTCGCCAGGAAAATGGAGAGCTGCGTAGTTACAAGACTCCCACAAGCGCCTTCCGTACACCTCCAGGAGACGCTTTCGGGTACCATTAAGGCCAGATCCTCTGACCCCTCTACAAGTCACCCCGTTAGGACAGAGACCTGCCATATCCACCAAATCAACCAACAAGGGGAACGAGCCGCTGCCTCGTCTCTGCATGCAAGACAGAGCTAGTCAATGTACTACAACCGCCATCAACCCCAGCGATGGCCGGCTGAGGGTGATGGGAACTGTAGTCTCACACGATCGGGGCAGCCAAGGCTGGGGAAGGACAAGGGAGTCTGTTTCAGGCCGGTGCAGGTTCAGAAGCACACGCTGCAGGCAAACACGGTACACGACATCCACCACGGAATTTGGTGCGGGACTTTGCATACGTACTCATGCAAATACACATTTCTATAAACTGCTGCTAACTGGCCAGAGAGTTCAGCTTTCAGGTGGTACAGCAATGTAACAACAAAGGGCAAAATTATTAAACGAAGGAGCTACATCTTGCACACCGTCGGGTTCCCAAACCTCCTCCGAAATTCTAATTTGAGTCCTCCAGTCCCCTCCCCCACCAGCTTCCCCCACCGGACGGTCCCATCCTTACCGAAGTCCAGTGAAATGGGCATGAATTCGCAGGTAAGCTCCGTAGATCTGGATCCGCGTGGTCTGAATTTCTATCACAGCACCAATGGTGGGCGTGTACTACAGGGAACGATGGGTTGTTCAGACCGTGCGATGGGAGACTGCAAGGCGCCTTGTTCCAAAGGAACGCTTCCCCATGTGCCACCCACACATTTTTTGTCTCGACGGACCTCCTGCGACATCAGGGTCCATTTCCTCCCCACGTCCAACACCCTGTTTGAATCTAATCTAGTCCACATAGCTGGTGGCAGATGTCTGAAGCAAAACAAAGGCCCTGTTTCGCCAGAGCCCCCTCCAGCTTGGCAGGCAATTATGCTGTCCGACTGTGCAAGAGCTCAGCAGCTTTGCCCAAGCAGCTTTGCATGAGCTCAGTTGCAAGAAGAGTTTGGGAAGCTCTAAGGCTTTCATGAGGCTCGTATGGCTACCCTAAGGAGAAATACACACCTTTGTAAGGACACTCACAACACCCATCTTCCTCCCTTTCCTCCCCATAATGCACGGACTCTCAAACTAAGATCCATCTGGTACGGTCTTCTTAAACAACAGCAAGCCAGATTCCTCCAATGCAGTGCCCTCCAGATGCGTGGGACTACAGCTGCCAGCTTCCTACACAACCAGAGGGCCGAGCCAGGCTGCCTTTAAGGCAGCTTGTAAGACAAGGTGGACTGGATCTGTCCCGAGCATTTGATTCTAAGATGGACGGACGAACAGACAAGTGGCATAGGGGACCAGGCAGCCCTTCAAATCCTTTCGAACTACAATTCCCACGAGCCCTCATTATTGGATATGCCAACTAAGGATTGTTGGGAGTTGTGGTCCAAAAGGTCTCCCCATCCCTCTTGGTTTTAGATCTGGGGTTAGATCCCTGCTTGACCATAAGCCTACCTTGCTGGGTTGTTGGGTGGATAAAAGATATAAGGAGAGATATAAGGAGGGTGAGCACCCGGAGGAGGGCCTTCTCTGCGGTGGCGCCCCATCTATGGAATGCGCTCCCCAGAGAGGCTCGCCTGGCGCCGTCTTTATTTGCTTTTTGGCGCCAGGCGAAGACCTTTTTATTTAAGCAATATTTTAAATGTTAATTTACTTTAAATTTTAGTTCAATTATATTGTATTTGAATGTTTGAATTCGGACCTTGAGATGGGCCAGTTTTAATGTTTTAATATTGTGTAGGCTTTTTAATTATTGTATAGTGTTTAGCCTACAAGGTTTTTGAGGTTGTGAGCCGCCCCGAGGCTTGTGGCAAGGGGCGGCCTATCTATCTATCTATCTACGGGGCTTCCTGTCCCTTCGAGACCGGGGCTGGAGTGTCTCCATTTGGTGTTGGGCGATCGAGACAGATTGGGGATTCTGTTGGTGTACCGAGCACCCTTCTGCCCAACAGACTCCCTGCCTGAGCTGACAGAAGTCGTCTCGGACCTGGTGTTGAGGAACCCCAGGATGTTGGTCCTGGGGGACTTCAATCTCCATGCCGAGACTGACCTTACTGGGGCGGCTCAGGACTTCATGGCTGCCATGACGGCCATGGGGCTGTCTCAACATGTCACCGGCCCGACCCATGAACGTGGACACACTTTGGACCTGGTTTTCTCGACGGGCGAGGAAGGAGGTGATCTGAGGGTGAAGAATGTATGTTTGACGCCCTTGTCATGGTCAGATCATTTCCTCGTGCGGTTTGAGCTCGAGAGCGGCCTCTCCCTCTGTAAGGGTGCGGACCAGATTGTGATGGTCCGCCCCCGGAGTCGGATGGATCCGGACGGATTCCTGAGGGCTCTGGGGGATTTTCCGGCTGACAAGGCTGGCGCTCCTGTGGAGGCCCTGGTCGAAATATGGAATGGGGAGATGACCAGGGCCATCGACACGATCGCTCCCAAGCGCCCTCTCCAGCCTGGCAGAGCCCGTTCGTCTCCCTGGTATACATCGGAATTACGGGCGATGAAGCGGGTTGGGAGACGGCTAGAGCGCAGGTGGAGGAAATCTCGTGATGAGTCCGATCGAACACATCTTAGAGCACACTATCGTGCCTATGCTGTGGCGGTGAGGGCGGCGAAGAAGCGATTCTTCTCCGCGTCCATTGCCTCCTCACAATGCCGTCCAGCGGAGATTTTTCGGGTGGTGCAGGGGTTGACGAGACCGGGCCCCGATAAAGAACTGGTGCCACCCTCGAAAGCCCGCTGTGACGAGTTTGCCACGCATTTTCAGGAGAAAGTGGCTCTGATTCGTCACGAGCTGGACTCCACTTTTGATACAGATTCTTTTGGGGAGGGGCCAACCATGCCTGCTTGTCCCACGTTATTGGATGACTTTCAGTTTTTGCGGCCTGATGATGTGGACAAGGTGCTTGGATCGGTACGCCCAACCACCTGTTTACTGGACCCGTGCCCATCTTGGCTATTAAAGACCGCCAAGGACAGGATTGTGCCCTGGATCTTGGAGGTGGTCAACGCCTCTTTGAGAGACGGCCGGGTGCCGGCCACCTTAAAGGAGGCGGTAGTCCGGCCAGTCCTAAAGAAGGCTTCCCTGGATCCAGAGGTGGTCGCCAATTATAGACCGGTGGCCAACATCCCGTTTTTGGGTAAGGTGCTGGAGCGGGTGGTGGCGGGACAACTCCAGGCACTCTTGGAGGAAACTGATTATCTGGACCCATTTCAGTCCGGTTTCAGACCCGGTTTTGGCACTGAATCCGCCTTGGTCGCCCTGTACGATGACCTATGCCGGGAGAGGGACAGGGGGAGTGCGTCCCTGTTAGTCCTTCTTGACATCTCAGCGGCTTTCGATACCATCGACCATGGTATCCTTCTGGAGAGGCTGGCGGGATTGGGGGTTGGAGGCACTGCTTTGCAGTGGTTCCACTCCTATCTCAATGGCCGATACCAGAAGGTGGTGCTGGGGGACTATGGCTCTGCGCCATGGCAGCGATGGCATGGAGTTCCGCAGGGCTCCATTTTGTCCCCCATGCTTTTTAACATCTACATGAAACCGCTGGGGGAGGTCATCAGGAGGTGTGGGCTGCGGAATCATCAGTACGCGGATGATACCCAGCTCTACCTCTCGTTTTCCACCGATCCAGGTGAGGCGGTGGCTGTGCTGAACCGGTGCCTGGCCGAGGTAATGGGCTGGATGAGGGCCAATAAACTGAAGCTCAATCCAGACAAGACGGAGGTCCTGTTGGTGGGCGGGTCTGGCTACAGTGCAGGGGACTTGACCCTAGTCTTGAATGGGGTTGCACTCCCTCTGAAAGACGGGGTCCGCAGCTTGGGAGTGCTCCTCGACCCGGAGCTGACCTTGACTGCTCAAGTGTCAGCAGTGGCGAGGAGCGCCTTCCAACAGCTTCGGCTGATACATCAGCTGCGTCCCTTCCTGGAGTTCGATTGCCTGACGACAGTGACACATGCGTTGGTGACTTCCCGGTTGGATTATTGTAACGCGCTCTACGTGGGGCTTCCCTTGAAGACGGTCCGGATACTTCAATTGGTGCAGAATAGAGCTGCCAGGGTGCTGACGGGGACTGGGCGTGGTTCTCATATCACCCCAGTTCTCCGTCAGCTCCACTGGCTCCCCATTGAAGTCCGGGCCCAATTCAAGGTGCTGGTTCTTACCTATAAGGCCCTAAACGGCTTGGGCCCTGGTTACCTAAAGGAGCGCCTGCGACCATATATGCCCTCCCGCCCCCTACGATCAGCGACAGAGGCTCTCCTCCGGGAACCCTCCGTGCGTGAGATTAGGAGGGTGAGTACCCGGAGGAGGGCTTTCTCAGCGGTGGCGCCCCATTTATGGAATGCGCTCCCCAGAGAGGCTCGCCTGGCGCCGTCGTTATTTGCTTTTCGGCGCCAGGCGAAGACCTTTTTATTTAGACAATATTTTAATTAATATTATTGTTTAATTTTAGGTTTATGTTTTGGTTTTAGTTTATGTTTAACTTATGTTTAATTTATGTTTAATTAATTTATGTTTAATGTTTAATTTATGTTTAATAGGTTTGATTTATAATTCTGTTCATGTTTTTATATAATAACCTGAGATGGGCCAGTTTTTAATTTTGTTATATGTTTTTAATAATGTAATAATGTAACATGTTGTAAGCCGCCCCGAGGCTATTGCAAGGGGCGGCATATAAATTTTTAAATAAATAAATAAATAAATCTATCTATCTATCTATCTATCTATAAATAAATAAAACTGGGAAGTGGGCATCGGATGCACTCAGCCCTTTCAGGGAGGAGCTGGGGGTTAAAAGGGGCATTTCCTACATGAGAGAAACTGCCTTTAAGATTAGGGGGAAAGAGACAAGGGGAGAATGCCTGCAAAAGAATTCCCGTCTCGGAGAGCGACGTGACACCAGAAAGACGCCGCTCACCGAATCTTCCTTGTAGTCTGAATACAGCTCGATTTCCACCATCTGCTTCTGCTCCGTAAAACCGGTCAAGAAGAGGCTGGCGAAAGCCAGGGTGTCGAGGATCTGCAGAAGGCTTGAGCGGTAGTGGAGCATAGCCTGCCCAAGGGAGAAAAGGGACAGGCTGCATCACCACCACGAAGGCCACACAGTTTAATCTGCTGCTGCTTCGTCCAAAGGTCCCTTTGCAAGAGCCGTAAGCGAAGACATGCCGGCACTTTCCACCCACCACTGGAACGCGGGTCCCAAAGAGCTTCCCTCAAAGGAAGAATGCCAGAAGGCAGGACACAGAATCAGCTCAAGCTGCAACAACCCAGAGTCAGGCTGGACATCAGGAAAAGCTTCCTCACTGTCAGAGCAACACGACAGTGGGGCCAGCTGCCTGGAGAGGCGGGGGGCTCTCCCACACTGGGGACATTCAAGGTGAAACTGGGCAGCCATCTGAGTGGGATGGTGCAACTTGGTGTCCTGCAACATCAGGGGGTGGACTGGATGGCCTTCATGGCCCCTTCCAACTCTTCCCGTTCTATGATTCGGCCCTCGGAGTTCTGCACAGTCAAAGCTGCGAGGGCCGGGATCCATCGAAGGTGGACTTGATTGACTATAATTGAAGGCAACCATGGAAAATCAAAGACGTTCTTGGGAAGCTCTGTTCCATGCTCCCCTGAGTCTTCTCCCAGCTGGGGACGATAGTCCGACACCTTTGAAGGGCACTGAATTTAAAAGGCTGCAATAGAACAACACGGAACAGCTTTTTTCCCCCGCTGCCTCCAAAATGCAGCCAGTGGCCACCAGCCAGTGTCGCCGCATCTCTGTTTCTGCAACGGAGGCACTCCAGAGACTTCCATGCCGTCCGCGTTTGGGCATGAACTCCAATATTTGCGGATATTCCCTGAAGGACGGCCCTACTCCGCCATGCTCCCAGTTAAAACCTCCGCAACTTGGCTGTGCCCGCCCTGCCTGCCCACCACCGCCCTGGACTCCAGACATACAGATCTGGCCGATGACGAGATGATGCGCCCGCCTTTCGTGTAGCAAGAGATCACCACCATGAACATCCCCAGGTTCTGGTTGACCGGCGACTCAGGAAGCTCCAGTTCTAGCGAGATGCGATACGGCTGGCCGTACATGAGGACCTGAAGGCAGAGGACATGTTGGAGAGGAAGAGGAGGGAGCAAGGAGCCGGTGGCATGGGCAGCCCTGTGTTTTGGGGGTCCCTTGGGCAAGGCACTCTCTGGGGGTCCCCTCCTAGCCCCTGGATGCCCTTCATCCCCTGAATTTGGGGTGCTACAGGCCATCACACTGGAGAATGTCATTTAAATGTTACATGAGATCGACTTCGTTGTAGGGATACTTGTAAAAGTTTAAAGACTGCAGCACAGGCTTCCCTTTCACAGTTCGAATGTAAGAAAAGCACACGCAAAAGCTACAGCTGATGCACAAGTAGATTTTTTTCACCCTAAAAAACTGTGGGATACACTGAGAATTGCTCCTCTGCAGCTCTGAAATGGCCAAGCTCACATAATACCGAGCTTCTCATTGCTGTTATTAGGGAAAGCACGAAGCGGAACATTTCCTGAAAAATAAGAAAGCAGCGAGACGTTTTCTGGGAAAGGTTTTCGCTTTGGAAAGTAGCTACTGGCCTGCGGGAAGCATGGGAAGGCAGCCTTTCGTTTTGAGTCACAACGGTCTCATGCTGGCAGGTGTGCTGCTGGCAGCCAAATAGCATTATTTAACTGGGTCGTAAAGTTTATGGATTTAATTGCAAGTCTGCAGAGGATGGGCACCGCGCCATGGCAAAGAAATCTTGGTTTAGGTGCAAATTGGTAAGTCTCAGTGGCAAGAGGGATCCACTTCATCCCTTGCTTGGTACAGAGCATGGACTTGATGTTCTCCCCCTTCCACCACTGTGCTCGCTCGTCTACCTGCTGCTCCTTGTCGCCCATGGTGAACAGGTGAGTCTGTAATCAAGATTTTCTTAATCTATTTGATACCGGGGCACATTTCTAACTGAGATGTTTGGACAAACTGCGGGGTGGGAGAAGATAGTTCTGTTTCATCTCTGTGAGTCCCCAGGTAGCATCTTATTTAAAACATTTCTACACCCCATCCTTGGCCCAAGCCTCAGGACAGCTTACCAAAAAACCAGTCAATGATATAAAACACAATTAAAACATCCAATATAAACAGACAATGATAGCAATTCAAAAATAAAGAAAGGAAGGAAGAAAAAGAAAGTGTGACTGTATAAAATATTCTTGATTTTGTTAAAATTATTAATTTAGTTATAAAAATGATGGGTAAATAGAAAGGTCTTCACCTGGCGCTGAAAAGAATAAAGAGTTGGTGTCAGGCGAACCTCTCTGGGGATTATATTCCATTGCCTGGGTGCCACCACGGAGAAGGCCCTCCTCTGAGTAAGTTCTCTCCTAACCTCCTTCAAGGAGGGTTCCCAGAGCAGGGCCTCTCCCGCAGATCTTAAGGGGCATGAGGGCATATAAGGAAGGAGACCTTCCTTCAGGTATCCTGGTCCCAAGCCATTTAGGGCTTTATAGGTCAAACGCAGCACCTTAAATTGGGCTCAGACTTCAATGGGGAGCCAGTGTAGCTGGTAGAGGACCGGCGTTCTATGAGAACAATGACCGGCCCCTGTAAGCAACCTGGCAGCTCTGTTTTGTACCAAATGAAGTATCTGAATCTTGCCAACAGCACCTTCCCCAAGCTGGAGCTAAGTCAACACAACAGCAGCTGCTTGAAAACCTTTGTTAGAGCACATCATGCAGCGCGGGGAAGGTTAAAACGCAGCAGCGCATCGTGTATCCACTCACCTGGTCACGGCTGTCCTTGACAAACGAAATGTTGGCAGTGGGAAAGGAGCACAGCTCCGGTCCCGGCAGGCTGCAGTCTGTCCTGAAAAAGGACAAAGGTTGCCCCCAGAAAGATCACACCGAGAATACGAAGAGCCACAAAGATCACAGACAGAACGCAAGTAACAGCAGGCTCCATTCAGTTTCCCATGGAGGCCGGGGAGCCCCACATGTGAAAGCCGTTTCCCGCCTCGGTTTCCCCCCGGAGACTGGTTGGGATGCTGCCAGCCATGGGAGACCCTGCAGCCGTTGCATCCAGAAAAATGAGTCCGGCTGGCTCAGACTAGCGGCTTGGCTAGTCCAACGTGGCCGTGGGGGCCAAGGTCACATACAAGCCGTCTGCTTCTCATACCTACAAGTTGCCTGACGGCCAGAACTCCCTGGGAAGGCGTCCAGCCAGGGTTCAAGTCAAAGAAGTTCAAAACCCAGTCAGTGAGTAGAACCACTTAAAGCCAGCAAAGTTTTGTAGGTGTAAACCAAAGTAAAAACAAACAAATTCAGTAGCAGAAGTGCTACAATCTATTTTTTTTTTAAGTTTTCATGCTTTCAACGGCTAGGATCTTAATACATCTGGGAGACCTTCTCCATCTGCTGGTAACATTCTTCCATTAGGTCATTCAAGCAAATTTTGCATGAAAAAACCCACCTTTCCTGTCCATTTAATCTCCTGCCACTCCATGAAACTGGGTGACAGGAAAACCCCAATATTATGGCAGAGGAGAGGGATACGGAAGAAAACTTTCCCATCCATTTTTTCCCACACTAGCCATCCACAATGCGGCACCCTTCCTATTTTGGACTACAACACCCATCTGCCCAACCAACAGTGGACAACAGGCAAGGAGTTGTCCCCCAACATTTCTAGAACACACCAGGTTGAAGAAGAGAGATTTAAACCATGCATCAGTTGAAATCTTGACAGCACACCCTCACTTACCTTCCTCCTGATTATAAAAAGCCTCAAACTTCCTTGTAGGGGTTTCAGTCCCTTCGTATCAGTTTTATTACCCTTTCTTTTTATTTTCTTAACATATACAAATACACAGAGGAAAATGTAGAATAGAAAAAAAGCTAATATAAACAGAACGGACTAAAGCCAGCAAAATAAGCAAAGCTGCCAAGGGAATTATAAACAAATACAGCCTATGTATTGCAACCTCCAAACCCGACTCTCTTCACATCTTCCCACACTCTCAAAAAGAAAAAATCACTATTCTTTTAGTTTTTTTAGCCTTTCTTCTTGAAAGATGGAAAATACACCCCCAGAATTCTAGTTTTGATAGTCAAACATGATCTTTGGTCCTGGAAACGCATTTGAAATGTGGGCTTTAATTCTCAGCAAGGAGATAAACTTATGTTTGGGTGAGACAGCCGCTCAGGCTTACTTGCCCCCCTCCATACAAAAATCACCAAGAGGAAATCCCCGCAGTAGACAACTAGCATCTCAGGGTTCTGGAGCCCAGGTTTCCTCCTGACACTACACAACAGACCAAGTTTTCCATCTTCAAGGCATCATAATTTTGCCTAGAGGCACAATCAGGGGCTGACACCTCCCCCTGCAGTTGGAAGGGATATGATCCTGGCAACAGTTAACTGACCACCTCAGAAAGAACTACAACTCTTCTGGGTTTAGAGGAGAGGGCCAAATGCAGCAGTAGAGTCTTCACTTTCCATGTGGTCCCAAGTGCCCAGTCCCAGAACATCTTCCTTGCCTTCTCTCCATTAGCTGCCGGCCTGAGCCGGTGCCCTTTCGGATCTGCCTGGGCTGGGTCTCTGCCTCTGGCGAGACCAAAACCCCGAGGCCGAAACACGGTGGTGGCAGGACCACACCTATAGCAGGAACCCCGTGGGTGGCCTCCTCTTGGGGCAGACAACTCACAACTCACACAACACCCTCTCAACCATCCAACCGCCTTTGGCGCAGAGAGGAACGTGTACTTCCAGTTGTGAAACATTTCGCAAAAAATGAACTAAAGGGATGCTTGGGAATCCGAACTCCACTTCACATGTTCTGATCATGTCCCGAGACCTTGGTAGTGGACTTTATTTTAAAAGTTCTAAATAAATCACATTGACTATGGCAATAAATCGGCTGGATTTAAATTTTTAAAAGGAAAGTATTGATGAAAACTGCAAGGTTACAGGTCAACCCTTTGGATACTTAGAAGTCGGTCCCACGATATTTGGGAATCCATATTCCCTAATGCGTGACTTCAGCCTAAGAGAAAAACCCCTTTTTCCTCACATCCAGGTGAGAATATTTCCCCCAGAAATTACAGAATTCCCCAGAATCACCAGGCACACAAAGCAGTGTGTATATGGCAACCCTTGTCTATTTTACTTCCCATGAAAACATAAGCAATCAAGCCCAGATAAAGCTTTTAACTTCAGCCACAGCTGAAGGAGAACATCAAACTTGGATGTGTCCAGGATGCGTCCCAAGAGGTGTAGAAACAAAATCACATGAGGAAAGTTTGAAAGAGGTTGGGATGCTTAGGTTGAAGAGATGAAACAATTGCATTTTTCACATTTTGAACTGCTGGCATATAGAATTGAAGTTGGGCAAACTTCAGGGTTTGGGATTTCTGTACAGGCTGGACTCTGTGCAAGAGCCGTGCACCCAGAGATGAAGGAATTCCAAGCCCAGGAATCCGCCTGGAGTCCCAAATCTGAACAAAGTTCATGACCCTTCCACCCCAAACTCTGCTCCAGTTTAACCTAACTTGCTTGATTTCTGTGGTATCATTTAAGGCAGATGTCTGGAGTCATATTGTAACGCGCTCTACATGGGGCTTCCCTTGAAGACGGTCCGGATACTTCAATTGGTGCAAAATAGAGCTGCCAGGCTGCTGACGGGGACTGGGCCTGGTTCTCATATCACCCCAGTTCTCCGTCAGCTCCACTGGCTCCCCATTGAAGTCCGGGCCCAATTCAAGGTGTTGGTTCTTACCTATAAGGCCCTAAACGGCTTGGGTCCTGGTTACCTAAAGGAGCGCCTGCGACCATATATGCCCTCCCGCCCCTTACGATCAGCAGCAGAGGCTCTCCTCCGGGAACCCTCCGTGCGAGATATTAGGAGGGTGAGTACCCGGAGGAGGGCTTTCTCTGCGGTGGCGCCCCATCTGTGGAATACGCTCCCCAGAGAGGCTCGCCTGGCGCCGTCGTTATTTCTTTTCGGCGCCAGGCGAAGACCTTTTTATTTAAGCAATATTTTAAATGTTAATATTATTTTAAGATTAATTTATTGGTTTATTTATTACGCTGTATATTTTTATATTTAACCTGGAGATGGGCCAGTTTTTAATATTGTATATGTTTTTTAGTATTGTGAGCAGCCCCGAGGCTGTTGCAAGGGGCGGCATATAAATATTTAAATAAATAAATAAATAAATCCTCTGAGGGGATCCCTGAACAACTGGGGGTCAGGAATCCTTGCCAAACTACGGCGAATGAGCCGGAGACCCTCTGCCTGCCCACCCCGAAGGATGAAGAGCCAAGTTTTCTCTTGCTCTGCAGAAGTCTCCCTAACCCAGTACCTGCCCAAGGTGCAATACTGCAAGGCTCAGTTTCCCCAGCAGTAGGTTTATCATGGGGGCTGGATGTTGTGCTGAGAGACCTGGCAGGCATCAGGGTGGGGAAGGGCTGCTCTGAGGGGCAGGCTGCAAGGATGAGGAAGGGAATTTCGGAGAAACAGTAAAAACCACCGACTGACGGTACAAAGTTTGGATGGGGAACAGACCGTACCAGAAGGGGTCTTTGCGCAGAGGTTAGGCGGTGGCGTAGCATCCTGTTTCCTGCATTATAAGTGGGTTGGACTAGATGACCTTTGAAGTTCCCTTCCCTTCTACCATGCCAAGATTAGTTGCCTAAGATCACTTGAAATCCAGCAACTATCTTTGAGAAAATGCTTTAGAAACATAGAAACAGAGCAAGTCAGAAGGGGTCTCCTGGGCCATCTAGTCTGACCTCCGGCTCCTGCTGGTTCCAGTATAGAAACATAGCTTTCTTACAATGAACTCAAATGGCTTATTTCATTTCTCTCCCCCTGCTCTCAGTCTTATCCCCACAACACCAGCCCTGCGAGGCAGGCTGGGCTGAGTCTGAGACTGGCCCAGTCACCCAGCTGGCTCCATGGCTGAGTGGGAACTAGAACCCAGATCGCCCAAGTCCCAGCCCCTCTCTCTTGACCTCTACATCACAATGACTCTCACCAACTCCAAATCATATTCACCAGCAGAGTGGGAGATGTGGGACATGTGGACTAAAGTTGTCCTAGGCCTGATGCCCCCTCTGTGCCTCTTTCCCCACCTCCAAAGCATCCAGTTTATCTGTGCAGTTTTAAAACAAGCAGATAGTGACAGAGATGCTGCCGAGTATCCAAAACTGTCCTGGCTGCTTGAAAACTCAGGACCCGCAAAGCAGCGGCACATGGGAGTTCCAAAGCAAGGGAGCCACCACCAAGCAGACTCTCCTCCCCAGCAACCCACCCACCAACTTCCAGCAGTGGGAGAACCCGAAAGATTGCTCAGGGGAGCAAGGGCGGCTTCTCCCGCCCCGTCCACCCACACGGCAACTGACCTGAAGTGATAATGAACAGGGCTGACATAGCTGACCGTAGGCATGTAGGAGTAATAGAAGCTGCCATAAAGGAATATCGAGATCCAAAGCAGCAGCAGCAGCACACAGAACAAAATGGCCGTTTGCAAGACGGTCCGGCGCACCCGCAGCATCAGCAACGCCGCCACTTCCTGGGCCCATACCAGGAAGGGCCCGGCGTTCCCCGACATGGTGCCGGCCGAAGGCAACGCAAAACTCCAGAGGACAGAAGGCGGGGAAAATACACCGAGCAGCAAGATGTCTTGCGATGGCACTGGGAGAAATCTTGAAGGGCAGCAGCAACTCCTTGCACAATGAAGAGGCTAGTAAAAGAAGGCGCCTTGAACCTAGTTGGAGAGAAACCAGGCCTCCCACTCAGCGAAGAGAGACAGGCTCCGGCTTCACAAGCTGCCCCATCTGCGCCTTCTGGCTTTCCGACGGCTCTTCGCATCCATGGGAGAGATGGCCACCCGGGGAATCAGTCACTCCAGAACATGGCGAGTAACGGGCCGCGGCGTCTAGCACTCCGTTCTCCTGGGAATCAGAAAGTCTGCAGTTTCGGCAGCACCGCAAGCTGGAAGGGACACAGAGAGAACAAAACCAGAGTTAGTACCGTCTGCAGACTGACTGCAGAACCATGAGAAGCGGCCATTATATTTTGCTTGGGGGTCACTGCCTCCCAAAACGGTGTGGGATGCACCCCATTGGTGCATCTCTAATGGGAGCAGGCAAAAAGTGACATTGTTTTCACCGCTGTGTGAGTTCGGCCAGACTACTGGGGGCCACAAAAGCAGCTGTGGCGATTGCGCACGGCTGCCATAGACACTTGCAAACAGTGGGAGGGGAACCAGTGCAAGTACGAAAGGGTTAAAATAGTGCCACTGATCCAGCGAATGATTGAAGAACTCTGGACATATAAATCTCAAGCAGGATGTGGGATGGAATGTAGAATTGCACCTTCCACTTCTCCAGTCTCATTCTTTCCCAATTTCAATGAGCACTGGTCATTTAAATTGGGAGAGCCAATTTATTTTAAAGCCATTTGTGCTTTAAAATAAAATAAAAATAAAAATTGTATGGGCCCATGGGTTGAGACCCATGCCTAGCACTGCCCCCTGTAGGCAATTGTAATCACTAAAAAGGCCTTTTAAAAACTTGTAATTTTAAGCAGCAGGATGCACAGCACCCTTAAACATAAACAAGTCCCATTTCACAGCTAGGGACCAAAGATGCTACAGAAGTACACCACCTTGGCATTGGCCAGGCAGCCCCGAGGCTGCTGCAAGGGGCGGCATATAAATATTTAAATAAATAAAATAAATAAATAAAAAAATAAGCATGGACACACACACACGCTGCTTGCCTTCGTCAACTGAGAATCAGAAGTTTTCTACTGGATTTCTGCTGAACTAATCTACCGCTTTTCAGCCAGGGCCCCAACCATCTCCATTCAGAGGTTTCAGGTGCACAGAAAGACTGAACAATGCTTTGGACCTTGGAGAACATCACACAGGGAGCGTAGTAACTCGACTTTAAAATGTTAAAGTTTATACCCACCCACTGCAAAGCATCGCATCTAGTTTAGACACCGGCCGGAACGAGATTAAACATTAAAGAATTTAATTGAAGCATCCTCACAACTGGAACTAGCAAGGCTCTCTACTTTCCCTGCTACACACACACACACACACACGCAGGAGAAGGAAAATAGAAAAGGGAAAATAGATGCATATTTGATAGCAAGAGTGGAGGAAGTTTCTGCACTGGGTTCCAGTCTCACCTTAAGGTTTTTTGGGGGTGGGGGGTGGGGAGAGAACACTCCCAATACCTGAATGCCATCTCAACTTAACAAGGGAGAACAACCTGTGGAGAAGTAAACCACACACACCTGAACACCGCAGAGTCATGCAAAGGGATGCGGCAGGAGTCGGGGTCCTGGGCTCCGCATGAGGGGGGAAGAGAGGCCGGTGGGACGACTTCCACGTCCCAAAATAAGCCTGGGAGGCACAGAGCTAGGAAGTCGGACGCCTGGGTCCCGGCCACCCCCGGTGCAGCCGCTGGACACCTGGTCGCCTGGCTCGTAGCCACGGCGAGGAGGGAGGCAGCTAATTAAGACACCCGGACACCTGGGTCGCAGCAACGACGGGGAGGGGGGCAGCTCACTGGGCGCCCGGACGCCTGGGTCCCAGCCACAACTGGAGGTGCGGGAGAACGAAAATAGGGCACCTGAGCGGTTCCAGCGCCGGCTTGAGCAGCTGCCCGCCACCCCTCCCCGCTCGCGTCTTCTGCCTCTCCAAAAACCTGGCTCTGCCCCTTCCGGGTCTAGCGCCGCCTTCGCAAGCCCTTCGGAAAGGGGGGGGGAGGCCGGGAGGCGGGCCTCTTTTGAAGCTCCTGCGCCGAGCATCGTCCCGTCACGTGGCCGCAGGGATGCAGCCGCCGCCGCCGCCTGCCTCCCGTTCCCATGGCGACCAGGCAGGAGCCGGAGGAGGGGACCACCCCGGGCGCCGGCGAAGAGGCTCCCGCGCTTTCTCTTGCTCGCTCTCCCCGCAACCCTAAGGGGGTCTCGAGGGGAGAGGGCTTCTTTTTATCCCCCTCCACCCCCCCCGTTGGGGGAGGAGCTGGAAGGGAGCGGGCGGCTAGGACTCCTGGGTCCTTTCCCACGGATGTTGGGAGGGCTGGGCTGCCTTCTGGAAGGGTGGCTCTATTTCTTGCCGTATTTCCCCCCTCTTCCTTCAAACTGCCTGGGCAACACGCTTCTGTGTTCATTATTTGTTTATTTATTTTAAACCTTTTTATGCCGCCCCCATCGCAACAAAACCTTGGGGCGGCTCACAACAAAACCCATCTTTTAGCCCATCTTTCTGTCCCTGACTAGTACTTAACGTGGCTGCCATAGAGGAAGACCCAAGTCTGAACTAGAAGAACACATGCGATTAAAAGCAATGATAAACAGACCCATAAAATGAACAGCTTTGCAACCCGTCTCAGCGAAAGACCAGTTTCCACACCGAAGGCCTGCCAGAATGAAAATGTTTTTGCCTGCCCACGAAGGACAATAGACTATATAACGAATCAACTCCTGTTTACACATACAACAACCCTGCGAGGTGGGTCAGGACTGAAAGGATGTGGAACTTCACCAGTGGGACTTCATGGCTTGGCGGGATTTCTAGCCTGAATTTCCCACATCCAAGGCTTGCACGTCTGTAAGCCAGCAGTAGGTGAGCAAGAGGTGTATACATACACACAACCAGCAAATAACCTTTCACAATATCTCTCTCTGCTTGGAAGCTCCTTTCTCCAGTGCACATAACATGGCTGGACTGGTGGCCAGCCATGCTCGGTCCCAAAATGCTTTCATCCCGGGAGCGAAACCGGTGAAACTAGAAAGTGCCATTGCCAGGTACCTATTTCCAAGGAAGAGGTGGGAACTGGGCTCCGAAGTCACTAAATCTCTTGTACCCAAATGCAGATAGTACCTAATAGCACCAGCTCACGCAGCAGCATGCTAAACCCTCAATTCATCTGAAGAACATCTTAAGGAATAAAATAAAAACCAGGAAAGGTTTTTATTCTGTGTGTGTGTGGGGGGGGGGGGTGGAATTAAGGTTACAGTTGGGCCTTTCCTGTGGTGGCCCCCAAACTATGGAATAATCTCCCCACTGAGTCCTGCCTGACCCCTACTCTATTCTTTTTCCAGCGCCAGGCTTTTGTTTATGAATGTAATTTTAGGATCTTTGGTTGCTGGAATCTATATTGTACTTTTGTATATTTATTGTGGTCGCTTGCCGCCCAGAGAGCTTTGGCTAGGGCCAGGGATAGAAATTAAATAACGGAATCGATAAGACGGGCGGACGGACATCGGCCTCTTCCTGGCTAAAGACGTGTGGAGCAAGCCAGGATGCAAGCTTTGGGCTCGCAAAGAACACTTCGTCACGCAGACCTGAGAGGCCGCTGTCGGAGGGCTGTGAGAGGTGGTCTCGTTCCATTTTGGGGACCGGCTGGCACCTCATCGCAGGAGAGAGAGCTGGGCAGGGGGTTGTCTCCCACCTGCCGCCCGTGCACAGGGGTGCGGTGGTCATTTTGGGGAGGCTTTGCCAGCAGGGGAAGGAAGTAGCGCATTGATGTCAGATTTCCAAATGAAAGCAACCCTCCTGCAGCGGTGGTGCAGCATCTCCCAGGAGCCCATACCACTACCCGCACGGGGGGAGCACAGGCCCGCAGACCCTTCTCTGAGCTCCGCATCCCCGCACTCCCCCCCCAGGACGCAGCCTCCCTCAATAGGGGTGCGCACCCACCACCCCAAAGGCCACCCGAGCTTTCCCATCCGGAGAAGCGGCAGGCTTTTAGGAGAAGCCCGTCTGGGCGTGGGTCCCTCCCTCCCCTCCCCTCCCACCCCTGCCGTAGAGATGGTTTGGTCCCAGCCTTCAGTGGCCTGAGAGCATCTTTCTTGGCTATTGAATTAAGGGAAAGGTGAGCAGAGCAATTGCAGGGGCGACTCCAACCTGGTGGGGAGGAAGAGGAGGACAGGATCGCACTTCAGCGGGGAGGTGCTGCCAGATTCCTCCCCCCCCCCCGCTTCCTCCCTCTGCCACCCAACATCAGCTGGGGGGGTCTCCCTCACTCTGGGTCCTCTGGCCATTTTCTTCCTCATCTCTTGCAAGAAAGCACAGACAAGGTTTGTACTGGGGGAAGAAGCCGGCATCCACCTGGATTTATCTGAGTGGGTCAGGAGAACGATGGGGCCATACTCTGCCCCCTCCCCACTGAAAGCAGTAACACCAAGGGCAGGCGATGGGTCTGGGGTCGTGCTGGGTGTTTCCACCGGAGCTGGGGCAGCGGGACTCCTGGATTTCCTGGCTGGCTTGGGGGGAGATGGGAACTAGAAAGGGGCCTTGAGCAGCGATTCTCAAAGCAATTCTTGTTTTCTTCCTCTGTTCCATCATCAGCTCTTCCAGGAGTGGGGTGGGGACCAGAAGTGCTTGTTTGAAATGGTGCATGTCTATCCATCCTTTGCTTTGGTTCTGTCATATCATGTCTCCTTTTCGCCCTGTCAGTGTGTGTGTGTGTGTGTGTGTGTGTGTTTTTTTTTTTCCTGGCAGGGAAAGAGAAGGAAATTGCAGGAAGATGGGCAAGGGTGGAACTGGGAGAATTCAGCAGTGGCTGGGTAGTGTGGGTGTCATTGTGTGGGTGTCATTCCTGTACAAAGCAGACCTTAAGCTCAGGGCTGGTGGGGGTGGGGGGGACTTCTTTGCCTAGACCAGGTTCCCCAACCTGATGCTGTCCAGAGAAGTTGGACTACAAATCCCATGGGGAAAAGGCCTATGAATGAAAGCCCTCCAGAATCTCCTGTCCCAAGTTCAAGGCTGTGGGTTCTTGTATTGAATTGATCCATCTTGTATCTCGTCTTTCCTTTTATCTTTGACTTTCCCTAATATGATTGTCTTTGAGAAGTGGCTTCACCCTAAGGTCGATCTGTTAATTAAGGTCGATCTGTTAATTAAGGCCCAGGCATCTTAAACTGGAATCATCGGATGCCTGAGATGTTCCTCAGATAAGGCGATTCATGGGGAAGAGTACGGAGGGTGTTTAAAGTAATGCAAGCTGTGGAGGAAATGGCCAGGGGTTTTATTCTCTCTCCCATAACACTCAAATGCAGGATCATGCCCTGAAGCTGATGGGGGGAGGTTTAGGGCAGATAAAAGGAAGCCCCTCTCCACACCAGTTAAACTATGGAATTTGCTGCCACGGGAAATGGAGATGGCCGATTTACAAGAGGATTGGCATTTCATTGAAGAGGAGGTTTTTTTCTTTTTTTGTGGTTACTAGCCTTAGAAACATAGAAACATGTGAGCCAGAAGCAGTCAGAAGGGGTCTCCTGGGCCATCTAGTCTGACCCCTGGCTCCAGCCGCCTCCTTGCTGCCCATTGGCTGCCTCCTTCGCCAGCGGTGGCTTGTCTGCACATGGCAGTGCTGAGGAGCTGGGCAGGTCTTGCACCCATCCTGCTGGATGGATCCTGTGGGCGGCTGGTTTGCCGTGCATGTACAGAGTGCCAGACGAGACGGCCTTTGGGTCTAAGCCAGCAGGACTTTTATGTTCGGTTCTCCCCGTATTAGCTTTACCATCCATTTTGCTGCAAGCAGGGAATGTCCTTGTGTTTATTTGCATTCTAACAACCCTCTTCTAAAGTAGAAAGATCTGCTGTTTGTCGTCTTGCTAAAATTGTGGAACCCCTTTGGAAATCAGCTGGTTTATATTTCCAAAGAGAGGGAGAGAGCCGGAAACGGAGGTGCCACTGATCCGTGGAGGTTCATTTTGCATGGGAGACGTCTGGTCCCTCACGAATTGGGAGCTCGGCTTTGGAAGGAATGAAATGCCCTGTTGTGGGAAGTGAGGGTGCAGCCGCGTCGGCAGCCCTTCTGTTTTCGTACCTGATGGTGCTTTCCCCCTTGCAGGATCCTCATGAAGGGCGAGACTCCGGTAAACAGCACCATGAGCATCGGACAAGCCCGCAAGATGGTGGAGCAGCTCAAGATCGAAGCCAGCATGTGCCGAATAAAGGTGAGGATGGCGGCAATCCAGGGGACGAGGAAAAAGCGGCAGCGGGGAATGCACTGAGCCAGCCTCCCCCGGCTGGACTGCGGCTTCCATCACCCACACCCAGGGGATGATAGGAACTGTAATTCAGCAGGCACAACCGGCGCCGGGTGGCGGGAATGTTGTTTATTCAGAAGCGAGCCTTTGCTGACTTCAATGGCGCTTCAGTTCAAATTTTCCTCCGTTTCGTTCCTTGGTGGCAGATGGTTCCTTTTCATGTATTCCGCTGGGGGGCTGGCCAGCTTCCCTACCCGCAGCTGGAATTATTTTGGGAATGCCAGACTGGGCTGGACACAACCTGGAACATCCTTGTTTTTTGGCAAGGGCATATCCCCTGGCTGTTAGAGAAAGATACGCTCAGGCACTCGTGTTTCATAGATGTATAGACACGTCAGTGGCCGGCTGAGCTAGACCTTAAGAGTTTAAAAAGTAGACCAGCCCTGAACCAAGCCAAAGCAGCAAACCAAAAGCGTGTGAATTTTAAATCCTGCTCGTGTCACGCTGGTTGTACTTGTGCAAGCAACCAGGACTCTTGAACAAGGAATCCCGTTCAGGGAGTACGCGAGGAACAGCTTTCCCCTCTGCGGAAATTCAGAGCCGGGGTGGGTGTCTGGTGGCCTTCAGATTTCGAAAGCCCTCTGCCAGCTGTCCGTTGGGGCTTCTGGCAGGATCGGCCTGTCCCTCGGGCAGCAGCCTGCAGGGATGAGGAATGAGGCGCGACGGCAAAGAGGATGGCAAGGAGAGCCCATCCTGTGCCGTCCTGTTTTCCAGACATGGCATCTTTATCCCAAGACGGAATTTTGGTCAGTTGTCCACCAAGGCTGCATCAGTGTTAAGGCACTTTTGCAAACACACAAAATTGACAGAATCCCCTGAAGGCTTGCCGTAAATTGGAGGAATCCATGCAACTCAGGGCTGCTGCGAGTTTGCAGAAATTTGCATATTCTAGAAATATTCTAGAAATCTCCCGATTTCCCATGAGCTGGGCATTTGATGTCATCTGCAGGCAATGAATGGACTCGGCTTTGCATGGAGGGACGAGGGCTGGGCCAGGCTGGAGGGCTGCGCTGGGAGCCTTAAGCCGCATGGATCGGGCCCTCAGTTCTCTGCCTGTGCTATGCTGGGTGCGTGCAAGGCCGAGATACGTCTAGTAGTGCTCTGACGGACGGGCCCAAGGCAACAGTGTGCGATTTGGGGATTGGGTACCAGCAACGAGCCAGCTGCGAATTTGGGCAGGGTCCCCGAAAGCAGTCAGAACCCCTCAGCTTCTGGAAACTTCTCCATGGCAGTTGCCGCTCTGAATCCGGCCAAGGAACCCCGCTTGGAGCGCTGCCCAATCACGGGGCGCTCAGCAAGGTGTTTCCTGGGCCAGGTGCTCACCTGTCGCACCCAGCAGGCCCTTCTGTCCCGTGCGGAAAGCCGAACGGCGAAAGGAGGTGGGCATCTCTTCCCGGGGCAGCCGTTCTGGGGACTTCCCGGCCTCTTCCCTGCTTCGCCCGCAGGTCTCCAAGGCGGCCGCCGACCTGATGACTTACTGCGACGCCCACGCCTGCGAGGACCCGCTCATCACGCCCGTGCCCACCTCGGAGAACCCCTTCCGAGAGAAGAAGTTCTTCTGTGCCCTGCTCTGAGCTGGATTCCGCTCCCCACGCCCCACTCCCGCCGGGCTGGTGGGCACCCGGCCGGCTCCCCCACTTCCCCACCCCAGGACCACCTCATCACCCGTTAGGGCTTGTGGAGGAGACCAAGGCTCCCCTGCGGCCAAGCTTCAGCCACTTTGGGAAGCGGGAGGGGGCATCCCCGACTCCCCTGCACGGCCCGGTCCGCTCCCCCAGCACCCAACTTCAGCCAGGGCAGGGCTGGGCAGGGGTGGGCCGAAAGGCCATCTCCAGGTACAAGGGACTTCGACTCCCAGCATTCCCGGCCATGCTGGCAGGGGCTTCTGGGAGTGGAATGTCGACACATCTGGAAGGCAACCTCCTGCCCAGCTCCTGCACTCGAACCGCCGCGATTTAACAGAGCACAAGAATCCGGGTTTGGTGACGAGCGGCACGGATTCCACACGCTGTCCTTCGAGATCCGGGGAGCTCCGCTCGAGCGGAGGGTGTGGGGAGAGAGAAAGGAGAAGGCGGCACTCCCATGGCCCAAAATACGACCCGTCCGCTCGCCCTACCACCTGTCCGATTGCCAACAGGGCTGGTTCCACGGCAGCCCTGATGTCCACCCCCTACTTCTGACCAAGCTCGGCTCCTCATCCGAGGTCCCGAGGCTCCCCTTTCTCTTCCCTTCCCCTGCCCCCCAAATTCTACCCCAGGGAAGAGCGGGGGGCTTCCTCCATCAGGCCTTAGCGGGTTCGCACAGCCCCGGCGCGCTCACGCTGTACCAGAGAGCACAGAACGAAATAAAATGAACAAGAGTCGTGCAATGGAGTCAGTGGTTTGGGGGCTGGAAGGCGGGAGGCGGGCGCAAGCTGCCGTCTGCCTTAGAGGGCCTCCGATACGAGGATTCGCCGATCGTGTCGCCGCTGAGACACACAGGCAGCTTCAAAGCGACCCTGGCCTTCACTTGCCTTTCAAGACAGACACAAAGAGGGTGCAAAGGACTGAAGTTCACACACGGGCCATGTCAGGGTTTGTTCCTAGACCCCCCAAAATCAGAAAAAAATCAGTTTGTGAGCCTGGGTGACAAAAATGGGAGTGGCAGCACGTGGGAAAGCCACGCATCATGGCTCCACGTTCTGCAGAGAAAGAGGTGGGCATTTTAATATTGAATCATCAAAAACTCAGGAGCTGGAAATGTATTTCTCACTTCTCAGTTCCGAAATGGAGGGGGGGGGGTTCTTCTCTAGAATCCCTTTCCCCAACCTGGAGCCCTCCAGATGTTCCAGATCACCACTCCCTAACCGTGACCACGGCTTCTGCTGACTGGGGCCGCTGGGAGCTGCTGTCCCAACATCCGGAGGGCAGCAGGCTGAAAAAAGTTGTTAAAATGCAGTTTAAGGACTGGACAAATGCGGGTCAGACTACATGGTGAGGCTCTGGCTAAGGGTTACTGGGAAAGCTGCTGAGTTGGCAGCTCTTTTTAGCCGGAAGAACTGGTGGGGATGCAAAGGGACTTGACCCCTTTGCGTATTTCAACAGTGGAGAGAAAAATACACCAGGCTCACCCTGGCCACGGTCATATTTTCACAACCCAACCCATCTTATAAAATAAATCTTCATTCTTTATTGTTATTTCTGTTCACAGCAGAACTTGGCAGACACAGAAATGCCCAGAAAATGCGAGAGCCACTGAGGGCAACACTGAAATGTCAGGTGCTTTTCTTCACACGTGTATAAAAAATACGAGACGGGCAGGAATTGGCCTTAGATGCAGAGGTGAGGTTGCTGCTCATGTGTTTGAGAGAGCTTTGGTGTCTATTCTGTTGGTGCAGTGAATTCCCGCTTCTGCAGCTTAAAAAGACTAATCAGGGATCTAGTCTTGATTAAGGTTTGGAAACCTAAAAGGAGCCCTTGGGGAAAAAGGGCACCGATGATTACAGGCAGTGCTTCCGCGGTCTGCAGAACGGCTTCTCCCCCAGGCCCTGCCGTGGAGTGAGGACGGAGAGGATTAATTTGCATAGTTACAATCAATCCCCAAAGCCGGGCTGTTCAAATTTCCCTTAAGACTAAGACTGAGAGAAGAGCGCAAGCACAGTGCCAGGTGGTGGCGTGGTAAAGAGGGCTGGACCGGGCCTAGCCTACATCGCAGGGTTGTTGTGAGGACACAGCGGAGGCGGCATCGCCTGGGGTCCCTTGCTAGAGGAAGAAAGGTGGAATATAAATGCAATGAAAGCCCCTGGAGAGGGATTTCAGCTTTTGGGGATGGGCAAAACCCACACGTGACCTGGGAAGCCAGATCCGGCAGAGGGCTGGTCTGGGACCCCAGGCCGGCTAGTCTGACCTAAGGGCCTGAGCTTAAACTCCCAAGATTTCTGAGAAAGACACGTGGCCTTCTACTGTTGAAAGAATGCCTGGAAACGGGCAAAGGAAACTCCTTTCCTTTGGCAGGCTGCACAAGATGGTGCCACGGCCCAGGGATGAAGAGTGACGTGGCCTCAATTCAGGGCAACTGGACTAAAAAGAGTGGGGTGGGAGACACTCGGACAGTGCCGGAAAGCGGAGTGTATGGTCCCGGGCCTCCTGGAAAGACAGCAGAGGATCTCAGCCAGGGCTGCCTCCGCGACCGTCTTGGTGTGGCTGGGAGGGCCGCATCCCTGGGCTCGCCCAAGCTGCGGAAAGGCCTCCGGGGGGAAGGTGGAGATGGGGCAGGGGCTGTGGAGAGATGGCAAGCCCTGGAGAAGCGCTGAGGAGTGTTTTCGGTCGAGTGGAGGTGCCTAGCGGGGTGTCTGGCCTGAGCGAAGGGGGGGTGTCCCCCCTATTTTCTGCGGTCCTCTGATGATTGGTCCGTGAAATGTGTGCAGTGAATATAGGGGGCAGCCCCAGACTCTGGCGTCCAGTGTGGGGGGCTGCCTGCCGCAGCCTCCTCAGAAGACTTTGATGATGGATTTCCGAGACTTCCCCACTCCGATCCACTTGACTGCAAAGCAGAGAGGGAGGGGGGAAGAGCGTGAGGGGCCCAAGCTGGGGAGGGGCCGGCCCTGCTGAGACCCTCTTTCCCCCCGAGGGCCCCCATCTCTCTGGGGCCGCAAGTCCAGTTGTGAGCGGAGCCAAAGGCGAAGAGGACGGGACCCAACGTCCGCCCGGGTTCGGCTCCAAGCTCCTGCCGCCTTAACAAGAGCTTTGTACCTTTTGGAGGGAGGGGGGAATGGCACAGAAGTCCGGATGGGGGGTAGGATGGAGCGTGGCCCCCTGCCCTGAAGCCCCGCAACTCTGGCTTAAGGTTCCCACCGGTCCTGGGACAGGTGGCCTCCCACCTGCCGACGTCCAGGCCTCCGAGCCGGGCCCGCCAGACTCACCTGGCACCCCCAGGTAATCCTCAATGAAGCGGATGTAGCCCTGGGCCTCGGGGGCAGGTCGCCAAAGCTGCGGGCTTCCTCAGTGCTGCACCGCCAGCCGGGGAGCACCTTGTATTGCACCACGACCTTGTTCAGGAGTTCTTGGTTAGCTGCAGAGGGGAAAAAGAGCCGCTGGAAAGGGGCATCATTCCTGGGGAGCGAAGAGCCAAGGCTGAGGTGGCCTTGCAGCGCCATCTGCAGCCCGGAACGTCTGGCCGACGTCCGGATTGTTCGGGAGAGAAGTGAAGAGCTGCAAAGCCCCGAGAAGGCTGGGCCGCCCCCCCCCCCACGGCTCCCCTCCACTCCCTGCCTGGCATGTCACCTGGGAAGTAGGGAATCTGCTTCTCGTCCAGCCGGTACTCCACACCCACTTTGATCTCCTCAAAAGTGTCCAGGATATCTAGTTTGGTCACCGCGAGGCTGCGAAGCGAAGCAGGGGATGGAGATGAGGGGCCTGGGAGCATCCACACGGGTTAAACATGAAATGGGGAATAACATTCCTGGGAACGCCTTTCCTCCAGTGGTGGAATCCAGAGATGCAGCATCCGCACATCATGGTAAACGGCAGGAAACCCGGCTTAGTAAAACCGCACTGGGCTGGTTTGTACAGAACCACAGGCCAGAAACGCCACACAAACAAGGACTGCCGGATTACAATACTTCAGCTCGCGAACTTAATCCATTCCATGACTCTGGTCGCTACCTGAATTGGTCACGAGCCAAGTCAAATTCCCCCATAAGGTTCAATGTAAATAAGCTTAATCTGCTCTGTAAATACTTTTTTAATCACAGGGAAGAGGGTGGGGAGATGGCCGCGATCGCCACCCAATGTGGGGTTTGTGTCCTGAGTAAAAATTTTTCTGAAATTTCTGTTCGTGACCCAATTTGGTCATGAACTGAGACATTCGTGAGCTAAGGTACCACTGTATTTCTGCTGGTTGGACAAACCCGGAAACCTCCATCTCTGGTTTATTTGACCCTGACAAGCCAGAAACCTAAAGCAGCGTTGTTCACGGCTTATTACTCTGGCTGTTCATGAAAGCAACAAGCCAAAATATCGATTTGCTGTGTGCATTGTTCTGCCCAAATGGGCTTAATGGGAGCCAAGCTCATTGGTTTTCTATTCCTGTGAGCAGGTAACCCAAAGAGGCAGAGACAGCACTGCCAAGTCAGGATTAAAGTGTACCCAAACAAACCGGCTTTGTTAAGCCTGGGCAGCTTGAGTTTTTGCTTAAAATTAGTAAGCTTCAAAAGAACAGTATAATCTAGTCTTGCAAACCACAGCTTGAAAGTACAACTTAGAACCTTAAAGCCACGTTCTTAAAAGCTAGGTTGAAGCTGAACAGACTTGGATATTTTCAGGAACAGAGAAGTAAAGCCCAGTTTGGGTGAGATTATGCCCTGGGAGAGGGGACAGGAGAGGCTTACGCGCTGAAACCGTTGATCATGTGGGCGTATTTCACCAGCACAAGATCCAGCCAGCCGCAGCGGCGCTTCCGCCCGGTGGTGACGCCGAATTCCCGGCCCCGCGACTGCAGCTGCTCGCCGATCTCCTGCCAAACGACACAGAAAGGAAATTGTTGCAACGGCTTGCAAAGTACCTGACCGGCCCCCAAAGGCTTTCCAGCTGAGCCCTCGACTGGCAGAAATGGGCCAAAATTCTCTGCAGAACCCACGGTCCCATGACATCAAAGCTTCGTGTGTGTCTAGGAGAGGACTGACGGTGTGTTTCTGGGCACTGAAGGCGGGAAGGGAGGAGCCAAAGGCAAGAGAGGCATGGCCACACAGACCAGCATCTTGGTGGCTTAAAGCCTGGTGGCATATTTACATATTTAGTTAGTTATTTAAAGTTTTTATATGCCGGCCCAATACTAAAAGTCTGGGTGGCTTACAAAAAACAAAAAAGCAAAGCAAACTATACAATAACAACACTGGATAAAAGGATAAAAACAGGGATACAACCAATTAGCTGTTAAAATGTTGGGAAAATAAAAAGGTCTTTACCTGATGCCAAAAAGAATAAAGTGACGGCGCCAGGCGAACCTCCCTGGGGAGTGTGTTCCAAAGTTGGGGTGCCACCACTGAACAGGCCCTGCTCCGGGTAGCTACCCTCCTGATCTCCTTCAAGGAGGGCTCCCGGAGACGGGCCTCTGCCTCAGATCTCAAGGGGCGGGCCGGCACATAGGGAAGAAGGTGCTCCTTGGGGTATTTGCAGCATTTTCAAAGGGAAGTGGGGTGGAGGAAGTAGCCATGCCCCCACCAGGGAACCGGGGCTGGGGGAAATGGCATTGAAGGAATGTCAGAGGGCTGCACTGGCCAGACGGCACGGGATTCCCCACCCGGGGATAGAGACTCACGTTGTTCTGCTCGGTGGGGAAGGTGCCAACGCCCACGCGGGTGGTGTAAGCTTTCACCACGCC
Organism: Varanus salvator macromaculatus; assembly: GCA_023646645.1. Lineage (NCBI taxonomy): Eukaryota > Metazoa > Chordata > Lepidosauria > Squamata > Varanidae > Varanus > Varanus salvator. The sequence continues at coordinate 8,404,833 of JAIXND010000803.1, read as the reverse complement.
GTAGACCTTGCCGATGTAGTGCGGCGGGATGCCGAGGCCGGTGCAGACGCCGCCCACGGTGCAGTTGGAGGAAGTCACGAACGGGTAGGTTCCTTGGGAATTCGGGAGGAAGACAGCGGCTTCAGGCAGGATCGTGGGAGCGGTCCAAGGCGCCCGGAGTGGGGCGGGGGGGGGGGGCTGAGGGTCACTGCCTTGCAGGCGGAAGGTCCCAGTTTTGACCCCCCGGCATGAAACCTTAGTTAGACTAGCCTGCCATCTTGGTATTTTCTACCATTCCCTGCAATCTTGCTACTTTTATTTGCATTTTTCGGCACGCTGGGTTCGGGCAAAAGATGGCACTCACCAAAATCTATGTCCAACAGGGCAGCGTTGGCTCCTTCAACAAGTATCTTCTTGGGTGGGCCATGGAGGGCTTTGTACATGAAATACACACCATCTTTCACCAACGGGCGGATTTTCTCGGCATAGATCTGACAATCAGTATTATTATTGTTATTATGACATTACATTAAGCCAAAGCTCTCTGGGAGGTTCACAGCCTTTAAGTCACCCATCTGGATTTTCACCGGGTCTGGCCCTGCTTAGCTTCCAAGACTGGGCAGGATCAGGCCCCTCAGGCTATATGGAGGCTTAATCATCATAGTTTGAGGCTCAGAAGGTGGCAAGCTAAACTTTGACTTCCACGGGGGAAAGAAATTCTAGGTCTTGTGGATGGGTCACCGGGAAAGATACTGAATTGGACAAGCCACGTTTTGAGAGCGAGCAGCCCAATTTGAACGTCTTTCTTTTCATCTGGATTGGAAATGCAGAGGTTTGCTTTCCATCCTGCTTCCAGAGACACTAGCAACGGGGACGCCAAGTGGACAGCAACCAGCTTGCCTTAAACGGGCCGTCTGCATTTCTGGAAGCTCACGGCTCGCTCACCGAAGCACGAACTGCGGTTTGAAGTTGCGTCTGACTAAACCCGCGTTTCCGGATTTGCACGCACGTCTGTGTGTGCAAACGAGTACGTGTGTGCTCTGTATGTACACGCATCTGTTCCTCACCTTTAACTGCTGTAGCTCGGTTTCCGTGTCAATGGTGAGAGCTGGATATGTGGTTTTGTACTGCTGAGCCAGGACCCTAAACCTATGGAAGAAGGGCAGGGTTACGGCTGCTGAGAAAGCGAGAACAGAGTTGAAACTGCTTCCTAGGGAAGGGGCCATGACAGAAAAGGCCTTGTCCCTGGCACAGCCTTTACTGGTGGATCAGAAGGGCAGGGCCTGAGACCCTAACCCACAAGCCCAGTTCCAGAAGCTTCTCCCCCTTCCCACCTCGCCCAAACATCTCCTCACTTCTTGGAAAACTCATTGAAATCAGCCAGCAGGTCGCAGATGCGCAGGCCGGTTCGGGAGGCCTTTGAGGAGTAGGCGGGCCCGATCCCCTTTTTAGTGGTGCCGAGGCTGCAAGCAAGGGGGAAATGCAGAGACCAAACAGTGCCCGAAAGTGACCCAAATCAGACTTAAATCAGAATTAAGAATTCCTGCCCTCTGCCACCGACTGCTCTCCTGCTTGCAGGTCCCTCTGCAACCTCTTGGATTCCTTAACTACGGAGCCATACGCACTCCTGGGACCTCCCTCACCCCAAACCACCAACCCTCGCTAACAGACCCCCGAGTTCCGCTTACTTTTGTCCGGCCTGCTGCTGCCGTTGCTGCTCTTGGATTCCGTCCACAGCTTGGTGGAAGTTGAACACTGGTTGGAAGAAAAGGGGAAAGACGTCAGTGCTTCCCCAGCATTCTCTCCCACTACTCAACCAATTCCCCCCAGTCCTCAGAGGAGGGGACTCTAAGACTCACCCAGATGGGCACGGTCGGAAATCACCGTCCGAGACTCCCAGCCTTCCAGACCTAAGGAAGCAGCACAGGTAGAGGCTTGGAAATGGCCTTCGCCAACATCCTCCACGCCGAAGTGCGGGGTCAGACTAGATGACCTCTGGAAGCGCCCTTCCAGATCGCCGCAGGAGAGGGGAAGGTCACTCACCTGGCCCTTTCTTCAGGTTCTTCTCAGCCTCCTCAAAGAGGCCGGGCAAGTGGATGACGACACCGTTTCCTGAGAAGAAAAGCAATGGATGAAGCCAAAGCATCTGTCTGGAAAGGTGGGCAGAGGAAGGGGGCAAGCCCTATATGGGGTACATACTTTGAGTTGGGGTAACAGGTAGAGGAGGGACAGGCATGCAGCCCCAGCCACCTTGAGGAATCTAGTGACAGACACCTGGTGATGTGATTTTTATCTGTTTTGTGCTCTGCAAAGCTAACCCAGGCATTTCTTTTAAAAAATAATATTTTCACGCAGCCCACGGGGTCATCTACGGTAGAGGAAGGCCCCGGACGGGGTAAAGGAGGTAGGGGAAGAGAGAATACCAAGTGCTAAAGCTGTGGAAGCACGCAAGGGCTCTCACCGATGAACGATGTGGCGCTATGGTTGATCACCCCGCTGGGCAACAGGTGGAAATCGTACTCCACTGAATCCACCACAACGGTGTGGCCGGCATTATTGCCCCCCTGCAAAGAGAGGCACAATCCTAAAGCCATGGGGTGGCTGCAGGTTTGTAGGATCGGCTTGGTTTCCCACAAGCTCCATCCACCTAAGCCCTGGGCAAAAAAACCAGCATCTCAGGAAGGCCAGCGAAGAACCGCAGGCCAAGGGGTGCCCAGCTCCCGGAGTCGTTTTCGGTCCCAGAACGAGGCCAAATCCTTTCATGCACAAATCGGCTTTCTTGATTCCAGCACTCCAGCTTAAGAGGAGAAATAAAGGTCTTTTGTTGTCAGTCCCTGAAAACTCTTGCTGAGTAACTGCAAACCACATGGAAATGTGGTTTGAGCAACATGGGCCTTGCTCCTGGGTAACGTTATGTGAGCTTTTGCAGATTTAACACATGAATAAATTTTTAAAAATAACAGTAGCCCCTTTTGAGTACTTGAACGCTTCCCGCAGGGCAGGGAAGAGCAGACAGATGGGCTTTGTTTTCCACCGAGGGCCACCAACAGGAGGCAGGGGCGAGACGGAGCTGCAGAAAGGCTTGCCTTTGAGTTGCTTTGGAGAGCTTGTGCGGCCCAGGAAGAAATTTTGCAAACAGCCCAAGACCGGACGCTCCACTCTCGTTTCCTCCTGAGGATGCTTTCTTGATTTCACCGGGGGAAAGTGAGGATTCGGTTACAATTTTGCGATCGGAGGACCTTTCCTGATCTACGGTGCATCTCCCAGCATCTCCCAGTTTATCTTCCCACCGCATCCTGGGATCCAGGTGAAGGGCTTGCTATAGGTCGAGCTCATATGCAAACTCTGTGGCCACAGCAAAGGAATTTGTTTGCTCTCCATGGGCAACAGGATGACAACTAGCTTCCCCCCAACTTGGCAGAAAGATGCTTGGACTATTTCTCCCATCGTCCCGAGCCAGGTGCGGCCGATGGGCGCTGCAGCTCAAACGCCCCACGTGGGCCACGGTTTGAGGGAAGGCTGGAAAACTCAGACCTTTCCTCCCATCTCGGGCCGGTTTAGGATGATGGGAGTTGTAACTCAGACGCTATCGAATCGGGAGAAGGCTAGAAGAAATGGATGGAGGGAAATCCAGCCTCCAGCGCAGGACGGCTGGGAATGATGGAAGCGACAGCCCAGACGCCTCGGGGTTGGGGGAAACCAGGATGCTTGGACCCCCCCTCCGGCTTAGGCGGTCTGGGGATGATGGGCGTTGTAGTCCGGGGTGGCCGGTCACGGGTTAGGGTCGGGGGTGGAGAATGCTGGCCCGAGCCCGCGGGGGAAACGCCAAGCCGCCCCCGTGCCCTGCTCACCTGGCACCTGCAGACGAGGTCGGCGTCGAGGCTGAGCAGGTCGACCACCTTGCCCTTGCCCTCGTCCCCCCACTGCGCCCCCAGCACCACCGTCACGCGGTTGCCGGGGGGCCCCGCGGAGGAGGCGGGGGCCGCCCCGAGCCGGGGGCGCTTCCCCTCCGGCCCGCCCTCGTCGCCCCCATTCAGCAAGCCTGCCGCCGCCGCCGCCGCCGCGCTCTCTGCCCCCGCCATGTGCAGCCGCGGCTGAGCAAGCGGCCAGCCCTAACATGGCGGCGCCCGCGCGAGCCTCGGCGCCAGCACCCAAGATGGCGCCCGAGCGCGCTCCGCCCCGCCCGCCCCCGGAGAGCAAGAGGACTCAGAGCTAGGAAAGGCTAGACGAGGGCAACCTCTCCCAGGCGGTGCCTGTCGACGCGTCGCACCCTTCGGCGTGCGACCCGGGGATGATGGACTGGCAGGAAACACCTGGCTCCTCCAGTGTGGCACTGCAGCTTCCACCAACCCTGCCCATTGGCCACGAGCCGTGTGCAGCTGTGGGAAGAAGGCCCATCGAAGTCAATGTGGCTTGCTTCTGAGCAACACCTCTAAAGCACCTTCTCTGCTTCTGATTTAAGGGTGGGAGGCTCAGAGTGAGTGGTTTGCCTAAGGCAACCCAGAAAGTCCAGGGCAGAGGTGAGATTTGAATGCAGGACTCGAATTTGAAACTGTCTTCTTAGACACTCCAGCGGGGATAGATAAAATGTAGACAGAAGCCCCTGCAAGCCAATGGCCAGGGACACAACACAGCTGCACTACAGAATCAGTCTTGGTGCCCTCGGGATGGGTTAAGGCCACAAATCCAATTCCCATCACCTATCAGGGAAGCTGTGGTTCAACACACCTGAGGGGCACCAAGTTGAGGAAAGCAGCATTAGATCACCCCTGGATAAGTGGCACCAAATCCAGAAAAGTAGAACTTACTCTCCTGTGGATAGAAAGCAATAAAGAACTGGATCATGTGTGAATTAAGTTGCCCTATTTAATTTCTTTTCCTCTAGAAATTCCTGGGTCATCCTTCACCCACAAGAATGAGATTCCTAGGCAGTGTAGAAAGGTAGTTTTCTTTGCAATGGCAATTGTTCCTCGAGCACATTTTTAAAATACTGTTGCAATTCAATGTTTAAAAGCTTTTTAGTACCCTGAATACTAGCTGCTTGGCATCTTTGGATGTAAAGACAGGATATATTTATTTGCTGGAATAAATATTATAGGTTGGGGGAGGAAACAGAAAGTGCTTAAGAAGGTTATCTTACAAAATTCCTTCAATGCAGATTAAAGGGTAGCATTACGGGATTTCTTTGCATTTCTAAAAGATGCAAGGAGGACACACTGAAAATCCAGATTGTAGCAAACCTCATACACACTTTGCTGGAAATAAGGCCCACTCAAGGGCTACGGAAGGGCCCCCTTGCATCTCTCCCAGCAGCCCCGAGAGTCCAATGATGCACCCCAGCATCACGGCAACCAGTTCCACTTCCTCAGTGAGATGACACGGGAAGACAAACCCTGGCAGTGCATTACAAATGCCCCATCAACAGCCTCTAACACTAATTAATACTTAGTGAACACTAAACCTGCTTCTCAGTGGGGCTGTGGCCACTTTCCGGTTCTACGGGAGTCTCTCAAACCAATGAAAAGCCATCGACAATTGAAAAGCTGCCCCTAATCAAGCGGATGCTTTAAAAAAAAAGAAAAAATTGAGCATTAGTAGCAGAAACCCAGCGAAGTACCACCATATTAGAAAGCAACCTGCCCTCTGCCCGAAACTTCCAGGACACGTGCGCTTCCCCCAGAAACCTAAAGCCGATCTTTTGCATCCTAACCTGATTTGATCTATGGGGAGAGGGTGTTTGGAAGAATCCCCAAGTGGTGGTTGGGGGCATTGGGACCGGAAAGGCAGGAACACCCAGGTTCAAATACTTCCTAGGGGGTTTTCACCAGCAAATCTTAAGATATCACTTCAGTCCAGCCGATGGCTAGTGTGAGGCGGCAGTATTACGAAGCTCTTCAGAAATAGCAGTGTAAGAGGTGTGCTCTCGATTTGCTGGGAACACGGAGGGGACCTTCTGGCGGGAGCAAGATTGGCAAAGTAAACAAACAGGTTGTCCTGGAGGGCAGAAATGCAGTTCTATATGCGGCAACCTCATTTTTATTGTCATGCTAAGTCACATTCCATCTTCTTTTACTGCATTCTACCTTATCTTATCACATTATGTTGGTTGTACTTTTTCTGTTTATTGTTTGTTCGATTATGTTGCAAGCCATCCTGAGATGCTGTTGAGGATGGGGCAGAAATGCTGTACATAAATAAAAAATAAATAAATTTTGCCCGGGCCATTTAACAGAGGGATGATTCTGTCTTTTAGTTATCACAGAAAACGGCTGGGGATAAAGCTTCTCTCTAATCCTGAAGGTTACCTGTTTTAAGACAAATTACTTTGGCCAAGTAATACATTGATGAGAAATGCAAGCATGATGCAGAAGCCCTGCACCCTATGAGCTTTCATGCCCCACAACGGTTCTCTTGCAGACACCCAAAGCCCCCTCAACAAAAAAGCCACACTAAACCACTTGATATATCCAGAGAACTGGGCGATGAAAGGGTCCCGTTTTTAAGTGCATGCTCACTGGGGGTTGCAAAAGGATGTATCCCCATTGCACCCACAGCCGAGTCGTTTGTGGAAGAAGGGAATGGCGGGGGGGGGGGAGCTCCCTTGTGAATGAAAAGGAAGAACCCCAGTTTGCTTTGGTCATTTGACTCCCTTTTTATTGGTAGGGGGGAGAACAGACGAGCCGAACGCGTTCAAACAACATCTAAGAAGTTAGCGCAGCAACAGAAGGATGGAGGAGTCAAGCGAATGGTTATTTATTCTAAAAATGGAAGTTTTTCAACCTACAGATGCCAGAATTGTTAAGGAAAGAAAGTTACAGATGTAAACAACCACACAGTTACATGTTCAATGGCAATCCCCTTTTACTGGCCACTTAAACGTTTTACAGTTTGTAAAAACATTTACAGCCTCCGTTTCACTTGAGCTTCCCATCTATAGCAACTAAGACAATCATGAAAAACACTAACAGATTTTAAACAGGCTGTTTTTTTTTTTGTAAGTTTTTACCATTTAATTTTTTTCCTTTTTTTCCTTTTTTTGTTTTTTACAAAAATGTGCAGAAAAAAGAAGACATCTACTAAAGTTGCTAAGATCTCTCTTGGTCTGACGGTCTTAAGTTTGCGGCAGTTTTACCCCCACCCCCCCGAAAGATAGCTTTTTTCTTGTTTAGCTCCTAATCGAAAAGGACTGTAGCTTCAAAAGCTATTCCGTTTAACAGCAGTGGCAACTTCTTGAAGGTATCAAAACTAATCGAGCCCCAAGCACCTGTCCCACCTCATCCTGTGATCCCAAGAAGCATGTTTGCTTTCGTCAAGGTGCTGGGATACCCCAGACCAGCGTTTCATAGTTTCACGCAAACACGCTTCCGTGTAAAATTCGGCTACTGAAGTTATTTGCACACGAGTTCTCTCTCTCTCTCTCTCGTTCTCTCACGCACACCCTTCTCCCCCAGAAGAATATTTTTCTAGTGGCCTGAAGTGTTTAAAATACCAGTTAATTTTGTTATAAAAACAGTTGTCACACAATCACACATTCCGAATACACACATGCATGGAGATAGAAGAATCCTGCTTCGCTCTAACTCCTATGTTCTGACAAAAGGGCCAGAGGCTGGAAGAGGGCTGCTGCCCTCCGCCCCGGCTCCCCACCCCACGTCAGTCCCCTGACCCCACATCCTCTGGCGCTGGCAGGCCCCCATTCCTCTGTCGGGCTGGGATGCGGGAATGAGCGCTCTCCACGGGGATGGAGCGACAGCCACTTGCAAAGCCTGGCGAGGTTTTTGAAACGAGCATCTGTTCTTTAAAAAAAACAACACCCCAACATTTAAAAAAGAAAGAAAAGTAAAAAGTTTGAATTTCAAACAGTGAATCACAAGGAACAGAGGCAAATCTTTAACCCCTGCGGTTGGGAGTCAAACATAATTAGGCCCAGGTGGAGGTGGGGGGGGGGGACACCTTGCTTTTGGGAAGTCCTTTCCCCTCCCCTTTCACTCTGTGGAGAGAAGCAAGTGAGGAAGCCAAATTCACCCCGTGCAGACGAATCACAGCAGGGAGCAGGACCCCTCGCCTACCAGTCCTGCACCCCAGGACCCCAGCTGCCGAACCGACTTGTACACGAAAGGCGAGGGCTTCTTCTGTTTGCGGAAGACGCCAAATGCCGAGGAAGACTTCAGGGCCAGAAGAGGGGGACAAACCAAAGCGGGGGTGGGGGGTGGAGGAAGGGAGCATTCCCACCAAAGGCTGCAAGATGTACACCCATTTTCCTGAAAAAATCAAACTTACCCAAAAGAGAGATCCAAAGGCAACTTCCCTCCCCCCCCCAAGGGGCACACACACCACTTCCCCACCCCCCAAAACACAGATCCTCTCTTCCCCCACTTCCTATATACAGAGGCTCACCAGTTTATCAAAACCACAACCAGCATGGAATCCTTTTTGCCCCTTCTGCCCCGACTGTATAAAACTTTGTTCTCAGCACTAGGACTCCTCAAAAAAGGTGGAAGTTACACGCTAGCACAGGTTTCGCCTATATACAAGTTAGGTGCTAACCACGAGAAGATCCTGCAGAAAACCCTGAGAAAAATGTTCCTTCCACTCTGCTAAAAAAAGAAAGAAAGACAGAAAGAAAGAAAGGAAAGGGGAAAAGAAAGGAAGAATGGAGATAGAGGACAGATACTATACAGAGATGATGAGCGGGCCAGCTAGGTCTTGGGAGGAAAGGAAGAGAATCCAGCGTGGGTTACCCAAGGCAGCTTGCTTTGGCCACAAAGGAAGAGAAATGTGGCAACTCTGCAAATCATGTTTCGTTCTGTTCGACGGTTCGCAACTATGCCTTTACGGTGAGATGCTTGGAGAAAAAAAATTAAAAGGGGCGCAGCTCAAGAGAAGCCTCTGGCCTGGGCTGTGCGACAGGCCTCCCAGCAATTCACTGTCTGAAAACATCGGCCAAACTCTGGAAGGGAGGTGGAGGAGCACCACGACCTCTCTCGGTGGCTCCAGGACAGGAAATATTTCCATGCTCGTAAGAAGTCACGCCACTGCCCCCTGCCCAGGAAAAAAACAGAGTGGCAAACAAGAACCCTACGTAGGTTTTGTTTTGCGTAAGTTGGGAGAAGCCAGAAGTTGTCTATCCCCACACCCCATGGCCATCAGTTCCCTGCATGCCCTCAGCTGCATCTCCCCAGCCTGCTACCGAGTCCCATCAGCCTGCAAGCCCCTCACCTCCCTCCTCCCCAGCTGCCAGTCCAGCTGCTCTATGATGTCATGTTTTCCTGTCCAATCACAGGCAGCGCTAAGTGCTGCTCTCTTCTTTGCGCAAACATTTTGATTACAAATGTCTAAACTAGGGTTGAAATGGTTTTTTTGTGTTTTTTTTATAGAAGACAATATTCTTTTCAACAAACTTTAAAAAAAATTTACAATTTCTTTTTTTTTTTTTTAAACCTCCCCACCCCTTCCGCCAACCCTGCTGCCGACTCTCCCCAACAGCCCAGTTTCCATCGCTTGCATGTCGTGGGAAGTGGCAGAGATGCCCCCTCCACTGAGCCTCACGGCTTCGCTGAAGGGTGGAGACGGCAGGGCTTTCACCGGTACCCTTGGTAGCCGTAGTAGTTCCTGTAATATCGGTCTCTGTCTTGGTAGTAGTTCTGCCACTGCAAAGGAAAAGCGAAGCCGTCACTGTTGGGAGTCAGTGGGGCAAGGCCAGGTCCCCTCTTAGAATGGACACCCCGGTTCTCCTGCCTGGACTGGCAAGGGGCTCTTTGATTTCTTGACTCCAAGCCATGGTCTGCTGCCCTACTTAAGGTTTCTCTGGCAAAGGATCCCACACATTATGGCTCGTTTGCTCAGTCCCCGAGTTGTTTCACTCCTCCATCGCCTGCTCCTTCCCGGTATACAAAATTCTTTTGCCTGACTGGCACACAGAGCTTTGATAGCCCTCTGGCCTGCTGCCTCAGCAGCTCGGGGAAATCCTCCAAGAATCACCTGGTGGGTGCGCTGTCCACACACCGGGCAGGCGCCACAGCCTGAAAATCAACGGTGGCTTCTCTTCCTGGGTTGTGATTAACAAGCCACAGTCTCTTAACATGTCTGGACTCAACACATCAAAACAAACCAAAGTTCTGCACCTCATGGGTTAAATAAACCATGCTTTCACTGGAGGCATGATATAGAAAGGAAGAGGCCTGGTTCACACGGCGCAGCACAGCTCTTTGTGGGTTATTTAACCCGCAATGAGCTGCAGGTCCTTTGGGTGCCAGTTGGTGCATCCAGCTCCTGTTGGGGTTATGTCATGAGAACGGTGCAATGGGGGGGGGGGCATGTAAAAAATCAACAGTGCTTACATGTCCCACAGCCAGTTCAAAAGAACCCACCATGGGTTTTATCACAGGAACTGGCCCGGTAGATCCCAGTTAAGTGCTCCTTCGAAAAACCTTACTTCAGAATAACAGAGGCTGCGTGGCTTGGACAATACCATAGGCCACGATGCGGCAGAGGTGGACTCGATCCCGGCCTCCCGGACTTTCCATACATCCAGTCCCTGTACTTCTCCTTCTGCACAGCCCTCCTCTCAGTCCTAGCCTACCAAAGCTTTTCTTCACACAATGACCTTACAGCCGGCAAAGAATGGCACAGCAAAGCACAAGCCCCTTTGCTGAAATGGTGCCTTGTTGCACCCTACCTCTCGATTGTAGTCCCTGTAGTAGTCTCTGTATCTGTTGTACTCGTAATCACGTCCGTAGAACCGGTTGTAGTCCCCCCTGTATCTGTCGTAGAAGTTGCGGTAACCCTGCAAGGGACAGCAGCCCGTTTTACTCCGCCGTGCGTGCGCAGCCCGTGCCCATGCGCAGAGTCTTATGGCAGAGCCAGCCAGCGGCCAAGCCCTTTCAGGGAAGATGGCCTGCTTTTCGGATGCCCTTGAGGCAAACATGTTACATTTCCTTCAAAGCTGCCTGTTCCTGCCACGGGAACGAGCCATTTCACCCAGAGGTGGCCAAGAAAGAGAACGCCGTGAAATTTTACACGGTGGGAGGGCGGGCATCCGCTGCTGCCTCTGCCCGCCCGAGTACCAAGCTCCCAAGCATCGGGGCCGGGGAAGGGTGGGCCCGAGGGCATACTCACGCCTCTGTTCCCAGGCTGCCCCCAGTACTGCTGCTGCTGCTGCTGCTGCTGCCCATAGGCCCGGTGGTTGTAGCCGCCTCGGCGCTGGCCGCCAACTGAAGGAAGCACAAGACGGGGAGGGGAGGGGAGGGGTCAGGGGGCTCCACGCAAGTGCGGCCCGCTGGCCTGGCTCCTCTGTGCGTGGAGAGGCAGCAGGTCTCCAGACCGCACTGAAGACAACAGGGAATCGGGGCTGTGCAGTGTGGGAGTGGGGAGAGAGAGGCCGCCCTGCATTCACCCGGGGCCAGAATGCCAGACCACCGGCCACTGGCAAACACGTCCGGCTCGGCTCAGGGTCCCCACACGACAACCTGCTGGCCAGCTGAGCTGCACACCCTTCCTAAACTCCACGGGGGGGGGGGGGACTCCCTCGGAGAAGCGGCAGCTTCTGGAGACCGCTGGCGCCCAAAGCATCCCACTAAGCCAAACGCCTGCCCACCCCACACGACTCCTATCCGTCCTGGCCCCCTGCGCTCCCCCTGCCCCCTCCGCCACCCCACCCCCGAGAACATTGTGCTACTCACACAGCAGCCCAGGGGGGTGCTGCATACTGGGTTGCCTGGGCTGAGCTGCCAAAAAGAAGGGAAAAGAGGCTCTCAGTGAGAGTGGCGACTTCCGCCCTTCTGCCCAAGGGCTGCAAGGACGGCCTTCCTTGCTGGGGAAGTGGCGCATCCCGGGGCAGCCTTCCCCAACCCGGTGCTCTCCGGAGGCAGCGGACCTGGGGAGCACCGGACTGCGAAGGCTGTCCGGGGGCTCGAGCGGAAGCCACAGAGAGGATCTGAGCGGCAAGGGAGGGGCCGTAGCCATGGGAGCCCAGGGGGAAGACTGAGCCACGGCAGGGCTGCGCAAGCCTTGGCATACATGGGATAGGGCGCTGCGCTGAAGCCAAAGGCGGTGCAGGGCAGGGCCGCAAAGGGAAACCAAGGCAGGAGCATTCCAGGTTACACTATTTGCAATCCAGTGCAGGGGAAGGGGTCCCAAAGGTGCTTGCGTATGCAGCCCTTCTTGTATCTAACGTTTTCCTCCTTCGACTACCTGAGCAACACCAAGCCCCTTGGAATTAAGGAAAGGAGGATGAAAAGGTGCAGATTGAAAAAGCTGAGGTCTAAACTGCAGGTCTGGAAGGATGAGGGAATAAGGATCATCTGCGGTGGGGGGAGGACTCCAAAACAGGGCTGAAACTCACAATGCCAAAACGGAGCATGGGAAAATTCTGGAGATGGTTTGCTTGGGAGATGCCCCTGGGGTTATACCACCGCGCCTGGCAAGGTAGGCCCTGCTGGGAAGGCTGGAGAGGAGCTTCCAAGCCCAGCCTGGGCTGTGGGTTTCAAGACAACGAGAAATGTTGGGAGCTTGTGACTTCTGGGGTCAAATGAGTGCACAGTCGAGCAGAAGCCACTGGACCGGCTCTTTCAAAGCGCAGAAATTGCCATGGCTCTGGGTTTGCAAAGCGGGCGGACGCTTCCAGAAAAAGGTTAAACCCCCAGGAAGACAAGAGCAGGGAGCCACCTGGGTGAAGGGGAGCACGTGCTGCTCTGGCCTCACCATATCCCTGGCCGCGGTTGCGGTTCTGGCGGTTGCGCTTGTTGCGGTTGTTGCGCCGGTTCGTCCGCTTCTCCGAGGGCGGGAGCAGCTTCCTGGCCTCCTCCTTGTATTTGGTGACGAGGGTCTGCGCCTCCTCTTTGGCAAGTGCTTCATACAGGACTTCGTCGATGAAGTCGTACTTATCCGGAAGCGAGAAGTTGGCTGCAATCGGATGGGCACAGGAGGGAAGGCCTGAATGCCACATCGGCTTCGGGGTTGCCCTGCAAAGCGCTGGGGGAGCCCAGCCAAGGGGCGCCTCCCATTCCTCCTGCACCTGGTGGAGCCTACCTTTCATCTCCAGTATCACCGACTCAGGCACTTTGTCCCCTTCTGCTTCCTCCCTTTGCTCCAGCCTCTCTTTCCAGTTCTCCTCACTTGGAACCACCACAATCACCTTACGGATGAATCCTTTGAAGGGGAGCAGCTTCCGCCGTTGGCCGGAATTGTACACATTACACTGGAAGGAAGGAGGGGAGGAGGGAAGGAAGGAAGGAGATGGGGCTTCAAAAAAGTAATCACAAGCACCTGCGCTTAGAGGCCATGACTGGGCCAAAGACACCCACTGCCTGCCATCGCCAAGCGGGAGGCTGGAGGCTCCGCACCCTGACCTCCCCGTCACACGGGCTCTCACCTGCTCTGTGACACCCAGAAGCTTCACTAACTACAGTGACGCCGAAGGAAAAGGTGTTCAGTCAGTCCGTGCTGAGTGAGCGAACGGACGAAGGCATGCTCAGAGGCAGTCTGTTTGGCGTGCCGGACCTCTGCGGCAGCAGGCCGCTGATCTCGATACATCACAGGCCTGTCCCAGCAGGGCTCCATTTACGTTTGTCTCGTCCAAGTACTTTGGACTACATCCAACATAACCTGAGCGGACTTCTACTCATGTAACAGAAGCTTCCCTTCCCCTCCTTTCCCTGGGGAGCTTCTGATCCACCTGAGGTGCCCCCTCTGCTTGTGGAAAGACGCTGTTGGAGACGGTCTCGAGAAGTGCTCATTAGGGACTCACCGGCAGAGTTCGCTTGGAGCCAACCCTTTCCCGTTTCTCCCCAGGTACCGCCTGTCCTCCACAAACTTGCCTAATCCTTCTAAAAAGTGATCTAAGTTACCCCCATCACCAAATGCCGCAACAGGACCCTCATTATGCATCTGGCTAGAATTAAACAGTGGAGTTTTGTTGTGCCACCAGTTAATTTTGTTTTGGTTACCCCCAGGCACCGACATAATGAAACATTAATTCCACTTTCCAAAGTTACAAGTCTCCGGAGCTCCCCTGCAAACCTCATCAGTCTTAAAAGTGCCAGCCATTTGCCCTGGTCAGCATTCCCTTTTTAAAATCCAGAAAGGCGGCCACAAAGAGGAAGGACCAGATCTTTCCTAGTCCAGTCCAGAGTGCAGGACACAGAATGACGGACTTAAGTTAAAATAAACCAGAATGACACTAGACACCGGGAAGAATTTCCCCGCTGTCAGCGCAGCATGACAATAGAACCTGGGGAAGTTGTGGGCTCCCCCTCGTTGAAGCCATGAAAAAAGGGTCTGGATGATCACCTGGATGGATGCCGTGAATGAATGTCCTGCAACAGCAGGGGCTGGGACCCGATGGCCTTCTGGCCCCTTCCAGCGCTACTACTCCATGGTCATGCCCTGCCCGATGCACATCACGCAACACAGACAGGACATGCTAAAGCTTAGTAACAGAGTCATCCTCATCGGGCGCTGGGAAATCCCACCTCACTCAAGCCCTGCGGAGACTGTGAACATTCCCCCGCCCGAACGATTCCCCCTTCCCGTGCAAGGAGCCCCCGTTAAGTGAAAATACCTGATCAAGAATAAAGTTTCGCTTTGTTCGGGGGGCAATCCGCACCAGCTTGCTGACACAGCGGGCAGCTTGCTGAAGCAGCAGGTCTCGAGCTGCAGTGTCCAGGGCTTCTTCGGGGAGGGGACCCTTTGTCTGAAGGGGGGCGGGGGAAAGGGAGGAACGGGAACACAAGGAGTAAACAAGGAGCTGTTTTCAAGGACACTCTCCACATGCTGCGGCTGGTCAGAGCAAAGCCGTTAGACACGGGTGACGAAGCTGTTATCTTGGCCCAACCTGTCCTCCAGCCACGCTGCTCTAGAGATACTGGTGGGCCTTGCGCCAAGGGTGCCTTTTCCCACGTGACCTCGGAACGCCACCACTGTCTGCACAGCAGAGATAAAACGTTCCCTGGCTGTCGCCTGCATGTCAGCCTCTGCTGGAAGGAAAAAGCTTTCATCCACTGATCGCCCCCACCTGCTTGCAGCTCCCATTCACCCTTCTGAAGTGTGAACATGGGATAGGCACACCCCTGCCCTGGATGATGGTCTCTTCCGTTTCACTGGCTGTGCAGAAAAGCAGAGCCTCAGCAATGCTTCCAGGCCCATGTTTCAATGCACTGGCATTGACCTGAGAGCCCTGTGACAGCCGTGTGGAGCTGGAGGGCCCTCCAGACACTGTTGGACTCCGGCTACCATTAGCCCCAGCCAGCACATCCCATGGCCAGAGATGACCGGAACCGCGGACCGGTGACTTCTGAACGGTCACTTTCCCAAGCAGTGGATAAATTTACGTTTATCAAAAGGCCAGAGGGCTTGCTGTTACCAAGGGCACAGGCACACTGTTTGCCCCCAAAGCGTTCTGAATGCCCTCGGGTGGGGCAAACCTCAAGAGTGAGCAAGACAAAGAGGGGGGTGTTTGCACAGCGCAGCAATGCAGCATGGGAAGCCAGCCACAGGGAGCTGCCATGTCATCTGAAGGCCTTTCCCCACAGGGCAACTGTGGGGAAAGGCAACTTTTTCCAGGAAGGAGCCATGGAGTGAACCTATGGCTTGTTGTAGGGTTGTTCTTGCCCATAATGAGTTGTCATGCTGTCTGAACTCAGGAGACCGACTTTAGCCCGGGTTGCCGCCACTGGCTATAGAGTCGCTCAGCAAAAGCACCAAAGCACCCTGCATTGCTTGCTTTTTGCTACATCGCCACTTATCGCCATTCTACCGAAGCAGAAATGGCACTTTGGAAGGACTGGCACGTCTTCCTGGGCTTTTTAAGTCTTATTTTGGAAGTCTCAAAAATGTGGCTGTAACTGTTTATTGCTATTTTGTGTCTGCCTTTTGGACACACAGTTCTATAGCTGTCCAAAGCACAGTCTTGCCTGGTCAATTGCCTTCCCTGTTTTCGCTTGTCAAAGGGAGCAGCAGAACGGAGTAAATTACACACACGGAATCAGCTATTCTCACACAGTTATTAAGGACCGGGGGGAAAATCCTAAGAGAATGGAGTAACTGACCTTGGGTGACATTAGTTAATTGAAAACTGATGCTTCCAGTATGCGGGACATGTCAATAATCTTTGGATAAGGGCTTAATTAGACTGCACCTTCACAAATTGGCCAGCATAGCTAATGCGTCTCTTATTTGTATGTTTTGATCATGCCCGGTGGCTGCTTCCTTTTGAGGAACAGTAACAATTCAGATAAATTTTGTAATCTAGAGTTCTGCAATATTCAGTGCTACACATTTTCTTCTTAAGTACCTATCTGTCTCTTGGAATTAAAGTAAATGGTTCCCCTGCACCCTTTTGATGGCTAAAAGACTAGAACTGTAATGTTGGAAACTGTAAGTCTAGCTAGAAGGACTTAAGGGAACTTTCCATTTTTGAACAGGTGGATGTGAAATAAAAACATATAAATAAGCAAATGTATGGCTGCTGGTCTACCTTTGTTGATATTTAGGTATAATTCTAATTAACAATGGTATGTTGTGCCACATACAGAATATATAAGGATATATGGATATGTGCATTTAGTGTCATGTATTTCTTTAAATTTTATCTTAAACATAGATCTAAAACAACAGGAAGCAAAAGAGGATTGAAACAGGACAAGGAGGTGGCTGGGATGAAGAGACAAGCCTGATTCTGCCAGAAAACCTCTTGGGATGCACATCAGAGGCAGCTGCGGGGCTGAGGAGGGAGGAGGGAAGCACAGTCCATAGCAAGACTGTTCATCTGTGAAGAGCCAACCCACCATAGCTTAATCGTAGGTGGGCTGAGCCCACCCTGCCAACCTGCCCCTTCTCTCTGCAGGAGTGCAACCTACGCTGCTCCTTTGAAAGAAACTTCTGGCTCTGTACCTTCATTTGGAAGAGAATGGTGTCTGTCCCCAGAATGTTGTAGCGCTTCTCTTGGTTCTCCTGGGTGTGCTTCTGAGCCCAGTGGGTTTTTCCACATCCTGGCAGCCCTACCATGAGCAGCACCTGGAATGAGGCAGGGGACAAAGAGATCAAGCCCAGGAAGATTAGAAAGGCGGTCCCAGCAGGCATGTCCCAGGAAGTGGCCGTGGCCAAAGCGCCATTAAGACCACGGCAACGCTCTGGACTGCCTCCTACTGCGAGGTGCGTGCGGCTTCTAGCCCAGGGATGGGGTTTTCGAGTCTCTCAGAATCTAGCGCCACTTGGAAGATGTGGCTGTGGCCCCGGGAGACGAGGGATTCTGCTGGGAAACGAGGCACGCAGGAGCGTCCACCTTCTTCCCCAGGAGAAGCTGTGCGCTGTGGCAAGGATGGGGGGAGATGCATGGACGGTTGTGTTGGGGCACACGATGCCTCCCTCTGCTCGAGAAAGGGAAACACAAAAGTTTCCCTGCAGAATGGCTTTCTTTTATTAGTCCACCGGGATAAGGATGCAAAGCTGCAGAGGAGAATTGTTCTCCGCAGGAAATATGGAGGGTCCCGTTGCTCCCATATGCAACAGGCACACAGAACTGTGGGGTCCTGCCAAACTTTCCACCCACATATCCCCTTCCTGCTGAACCCGCAGGATGGGATTAACTACAGCAAAGAGGAGGGGGGATCTCTCTGCAGTAAGACTCCAGCAGGGGGTGACGGCATGGCGGAGCAGCAGCCTCTCGTCCCAAGGCAAAGACGCTGAGGGGGGTGGCGGCATCCACCCCCCATCCTCCCAGCATTAATAAGGGAGCGAATTCAACTTCAACGGAGATAAAAAGACAGACTGGATGACCTGGTGGCAAAGGGTTGAGGCTGCAAGGTGGACAGTCAAGCAGCAGCATGGGGCCTGGCATGAAGAGGGCCCTGGCGTGCGAGCCACAGCCCTACAGCGACCGGGGCAGAGGGGCTTGTGTTACCTCACACTCTCCAGGAGTTTTTGGTGGCAGCGGAGTGCGCACTCGATCCTCGACCGGGACGGCGTGGATGAAGACGTAGTCCTCGGGGACTGGGAAGAAAGGCTCCTCCTTCTGGCCAAAGTTGAGCTCCACGACGCAGTTTTTGCACAGCACGTGGGGCAGCAAAGCTCGGTCGCCCAGCCCCTCCTTGCTGATCCGGAAGGCCACCCCCAGGTCCTCCCCGTTCTTGGAGAAGGACAGCTCCACCTCTTCGCTCTCGAAATTCTGCAACACAGAATGGGGGAGAGTGAAGGGGGGGGGACTCCGCGGAGTGCAAGCGCCTCCTGCGTCCGTGCCAGTGTGTGCTTTCGGAGCCGTTCTCTAGCCACCTCCTGAAGACCTAGCAGCAGAAGGCAAAGCTCGCTTTTTGCTGCCCTGGACTACAACACAGCTGGTTACGGGGGCATCTGTGGAAACGTCGAGGAAAACCTCGGGGTGGCGCAGGCCGGCCTGCGTCAAGGCAAGGAGCAGGTGTGAGCCTGACGTTATGGGTTAAACCACTGCTGCACAGAACCTTATTTCCCCGTCCCCGGCCTCCTCCAGAGGCCCCTAAGAGCTGGCCCAAGGCCTCGCTCGCTGCACTTACAGCAAAGCAACCGATCACATCATTCTCCCCAAAGGGCTGACCAAAGTCTTCGAATTGCCCATTTTCAGCCTTCAACCCTCGTCCATCGTAGCCATAAGAAAACTCATCCTCACCTAGAAGAGAGCAACACTTACTACGACCGCACCGCAGGCTCTGATCTCCCCCGGGGGGCATCATGCTGTGCGGTACAGGGGGACGCCTTCCTTACCTAGCTGCAGACGAGAGAGATCCACGGACCATCCGACACGAAGCAGCTGGGATTCTGTGCAGCCCTCCTTCAGGGGGAGGTTTTGTGCCACCTGAGACAGACCAAGGGGGAATAACCCTTTGAGAACCCCACAAGACGACTCGAAAACAGGCCTAGGACAGTGAGAACGGCTGTAAACTGTCCCAAGACAACAGTAACGGGACAGTACATAAAAGCTTTCAATAAATAATATTTAACAATTACAATCCACCATTATACTCTGATCACAGTCTTCTACTGGGGCCTCAACAAATGCAAGCCACACCCCTATAGTTAAGCAGGTCTGTTCCAACAAGGCAACTCTCCCCATTCTACAATTACAGAAGTACAGTAATTATAGGAGTAATTCCCAGGACTTTTAAGTTATGCTGTGATTTGCCCATTGCTTTAGCTTGGAGGAGTTTATTTCTGGCTTACTTTGAATCAGTGTAGCACTGCAGATTTTTATTCTATTATCCGTTTTTTGTTTTGTCTTTTTAAAGGGAGGCACTTGCCTCTATTGTTGTGTTCCCTTTTATTGCGATTGCATTGACTCCCTCAGCTTAGAGACTTCTTGTTATGAGGGGCCAAAACCGTCACTTAAAATAAAAAAGGACAAAATTGCAACAACTAAGTACATGAAGGTCCATGCCTCAGTTCCTTGTCAATCAGTCGCCTCTTCCAAATATGCTTCTGCATCTTTTCCCAAGTGTGCTCTCAAGACACTCTATTGTATTTTAGAACATTTCCGAAGAGGGGTTTTCGCAAAACATCTTTGGTCGTTTCTAAACTATTCATTATGCAGACTCAAACACCTGTGGGAAATCGGCGCAGGGTGCTGTGGACTGTTAATACCCATGTCTGACGACTGAAGAAATCAAAACAAGGCTTTCCCTTCTTTAGATAATGCCCAGGTGGACAATAAAGTCCATCTGGGAAGGAGGGCCAGGAGCAGCACTGTCCTACCCCCAATGAAGAGCAACTCCAAGCCACAGTCCGTGGGGACCAACGGAGGGCCTTCTAATCTTTCTGACTCAGGGCATGCTTGCTGCTAAAGCTGTGGAGAAGCTCAGGAAGAGAATGTGTGTCTCCCTGCACAGACTTCCTCACCTTGGCCTCAAAGCAGACCTTCCCCTTTTTCACCCCATGCGTACTTCTTGCTCCAGACCACAGATTGGGGAATTTTTCGGAGAACAGAGGCTGTCCTCCGTAGCGGTCCTTGGTGGCTCGGAAATGGAGATCGGATGTATCTGTTCAAGAAACAGGAGCAGAGTGGTGTTTAAAGTCGGGGCTTGAGCTGCACCTGAAGTTGAAAAACTGTTGCAGGAGATAATGTGCATCAGCAGCGCTCACGAAGGGTTCGGAGAGCTAAGCTGGCCTGAAGTGTGTATTAATTCTACATTCTGTCTCTCTTGTCCCTTTTGCCCCAAAACTTGTTATAACTCTCAAGTCCAGCCAGAGGTGAGGATGAAAATTACATCAACCGTATTCTGGGCACTGGTGCTTCTGTTTTGCCGGGAAGCGACCAAGTAGTCTTAACCCTGATCAAAGCTGCTTCTTGGTTTAAAGAGCTAGAGTGGCCCAAAGAAGCTATCTCTGCAAACCACTGGTTGGAGGACAGGAATGTTTACTTCCGTTTACCTCCTCTGTTTTCATTCTGCTGCTCTCTTCTGGACGTGTTTTGCCTCCTGGGTTAGAACAAGAACAAGCTTTCCAGCCACCCTCTTCGCACTTTAGCCACACTCGTGGAATCTTACAAAAAGAGAGTCTGAACATCCCTTCTTTAAGTACAGTTATGAAAAAACAAGGTATAGGTTTCTAGTTCTACACATTCCAGTATCTTTTCGCATCTACGGAAGACGTGCCTTTGTGAACTGAACGGTTTGTGTTTGTCACCTTATCACACTTGCCATAGCAATCGCTGCTTTAAGAACTTTTTAGAGGAGGAAGGATCAAGACCAGGCTAACGACATCTTCTTTGCCACAGAGAAACTGACTTTTTCAAGGAGAGAGAAAACCTATGTTGACCTGATGAAATTCACACTCTCTCACCTGACCCCTCAGCGTCTTAGACTTTTTTTTTTTACTTGTCAGATACAGTTCGAATACATACATGTGTCCAGGATCACAACGGTCTCCTCATCCTCTTCCCTGGGCTCCTCTTCCGGTGGTGGTGGAGACTTGGATCTGTTCCAAACAGAAAGGAATAATCCACATAACCATGCAAGAAAAAAGTCTTCCCAGTTTAGCACTAAGAGGGCTCCCCTGACAAGGCAACAGATACGCCGCAGTCCATGCACGGGCTGCTGGCCAACTCCTGATGGATCACCAGGCATTTGCTGCAGTTCTTGAAAAGGCGGCGGGAGTAGATGGTCCGACTGTGTTATGAATGAAGCAGGACCACATGCTCGGAATCACTTCCCACAAGCTGCCCGTGGATTAGCGGTTCAAAGATCCGAGCACCCGTATTTGGAAGTTTAACACCTCTCTGTGGATCACAGAGGATCCTCCCTTTTAAAAAGGCATGGAATGTGCAAGCCTGGCTAGCTCTCCCCTACTCTAAATCCCCTATCCTTTAAATCCTCTGTTCAAGTCTCATTTCATGCTCAGCCGGCAACCCGGCTTGAATTTCCACCCAAAACAAACGGCATCTCACCGGCTACTGTACGCCTCCTCTCGGAACTCATAGTAAGCACGGCCATGCTCTTCCTTCTCGTCCCGTTGCCTTTTCAGCCCGTGGCGCTCGCCATCTGGACCAGCCTGCTTGGCTTTCTCATCTTCCTCATTTGCTGTAAGAAAGGATACGCAGGCAAGCTTGGTTAAGAGCAATCAAAAACTAGCTCACTCAAACAGATGAGCCCCACTGGCCCTTCCCACCTTGGAATCAAAGACACATACGGTGTTTATTATGGACTTCTGGAGCAGCCCAAATCCCTTGTGCCCACGGCAAGGGAAACAGTCTATAAACAAGCCTTGCCCTGCCCTTTGAGTTCACATCTGCAGTGAGGAGCGGTGTGGCTCCTGGAAGACTAGGTGGCACGCTTCAGTTTAAAAAATGTTTACGCATTACAAAGGCATTTCATAGTGCAAGTCGAACCTGGACATTGAAAGCAGAATTAGATATGACGATACTGTGCACACAGCTAAGTTCTTTAAATATTGTGCATCCATGAGTGATTTTCCATTTCTTCTAGGCTGCCCACCTTTCAGAAGGATCCATTTCCCAATTTTTTTTCCCATAAGGGTTCAACACATTCTGATGTTTTAACAAGAAAGGTGTATGATAAATAGATATTTATAAGGTATGCTAATAAATCTGTAAAAGAACAGTAGCGTTTGAGGAAGCTAAAGAGAAAAGATTTTTGACTTCAGAGAACCTTAATTCAGGGATGCAATTTAATGCACTTAAAAAAAAAAAATCTTTCCATTTGCAACTGTGATCTCTTTCACAGATAATAGCAAAAGGCCTACAGAACGCAAGAAACATCCATGCAGATCTGAAGCACC
Source organism: Varanus salvator macromaculatus (assembly GCA_023646645.1). Lineage (NCBI taxonomy): Eukaryota > Metazoa > Chordata > Lepidosauria > Squamata > Varanidae > Varanus > Varanus salvator. The sequence goes on along the minus strand of JAIXND010000803.1, from coordinate 8,382,597 downwards.
AAACACAACTATTCCTACCTACCCATGTCCTACCAGGCTGTGACCTCCACTACACTCAACGGGCTCTACTCTCTAGCAAGCGTGCACAGGATGACAGGCTTAGGCTCAGACAGTTAAACAGCCTGGATTTCTCAAGAATGCAAGTGTGTGACAAACCAAACTTTCTGTTCAAGGCCGCTTGCAGGGTTTCATGCAAACCACAGCAAACACTGTTTGAAGACCAGAAACACCAGATGTTCAATTCAAAATGTCACGGGGCTTGGCAGGCAGGCAGGTAATACACAAATATCATTAGTAAGTGTTACGTGGATGAACCTGAAAAGCACCTCAGAAAATGCAGCAGGCTGTACTAGAAACATGCACGGTGTCCTTGGTACTGTCTGGGTACTAGCAGTATTGTAAATCAAAGAGGATGAGTTCATTCAGGGGAAAAATATCTTAAAGTACCTGTCCAAGTTCCCTCACCCATGTCATCTGTGACTCATTAAATACCAATCTGATAGGAAGACTTGGTGAGCCTACCCCTTCAGCTTCTGGTTCTTCAAAACCCCAGACCAAACTACTGTGCCACATAAATTATTTTATACACAACTTCTGCTTAGAAACAGATGGAACATACTAACAAGAATGAGTTGTGAGCCAGCGATTCCCAAGATCAAATCTCAGTTCTGCTATTATATCTATGCGAGCTTAAGACAGGACATGATCGTGTCTGCCTCACAGGACCCCTGCCCCTAACAAAATGGGGATGCTGACCTCTCTGCAGGTCCAAGCTCACCAAGACAAAGCTTCATTTCTTGAACACGTAATGCATGTGAACTACTCGGGATTTTTTTTTGTGGCATGACACAGAAAAAGGGAGAACCTGCCTGGGCACCTGCCTGGAATCATTGCAAACTGGAATCATTGTAATGCTATTCCAACATTATTACTGCATAATGCTGTACAAAGATTAACAAACAAATAGGGTTCCTGCTCAGAGAACTAACCGAAGCTTACAGTGCCTTCCCCAACCTGGTGCCCTCTTGATATTTTGGACTAAAATTGCAAGAAGCCTCAGCCAGAATGGGATGGTGGGAACAGCAGCCCAAAATACCTACCCACCAGAGCTGGGATAAGGCTGAATATCCAAGTGTGTCACATACATCTATCACATTTTTAGTTACCCCCTTCTCCAAACAGCTCACAGTAGCAAGCATGCCTGCATTCTTATTTCACAACAGCCCTTTGAGGTAGGCCACAGTAGGAGAGCAAGTGGCTCAAGGTCATACCCCAGAGGCTTCACGGCCTAGTGGGGAGTCAACCCCAAAACACTCAGGTAAGAAGCCTGCTATTATACCCAGAGTGTGGGGAGGAGGAAAGAAAGGTGGGGCAAACACGTATAGTGGCTGGACCTGGCCTGGAGTCAACCTCATATTTTGAGATGCAAGATCTGAACCTGAAACACCTTGGCTCAGATAGTGGCCACTACAGTGATGATCCATGCCAAGCTATTGATGTCCCTGGTCCTTTCCAGAGTAACACCTTTTAGACCATCTATTCTTGCTGACTGGGCTATTTATATACCGCAAACAAAGTGCCATGTGGCAGTCAGTACCTGGACTTGGCCATGCACACCGTAGGCTTACTGAAACAAGCCATTCCACTGTGCTTGCTCTAACCACAACTAGTTCCGGATCCAACCCTTATTTTGTGACACTTCCATGCGACGGTCAAATGTATTCAAAATACATGCAACATAATGGAACTATTCAAAACAACGGGAACCGGTGATAGCACAATCATTTGGGCAATATTCTACTGTTGTGAATTGCTGTTAGCCCTCAATAAATCTTAACATTTCAGTAGGCGCACAAGGCAATTTTTTTTTCCCCTCAACAGCCAACAACAAATGATTGGTCGGCTTGCAATAAATCTACCAGGTACCACGAGCCTATTTTTTTCTTTCTGCTGTTAGCAGGCCAGCAATCCAATTCTGTGCATATTTACATAAAAGAAAATCCCACTGCACCTATTAAGGGCTTCCATCTGGGTTAAGGGCACATGGGAATAGAACCCAATAGGCCAAATTCAGTGTAGTTTTAATCAGAAGCAAGTCCCATTCATTTCAAGGAAGCTCAGTTCCCACTTAATTGTACAGGTCCCCATGAGCCTGAGCAACTTAACCGATGTGGCCAGATTTGGACGTGAGCCCTCACCGAATCCAATGTGAATTAGTTCTGGACAAAAACCCACAGGACTGGGCTATGCCAAGGGCACCTTTCTGAATGGCTCATAGCATAATTGGGGAAAAAACAACAACATAGCGGTGGTACCAGTAAATCAACAGCATTATGACACATAATGGACTGAATCTGGCCTTTTTTGCACTTAGAGCACACAACTAATCTCACCGATTTCAATTTCTACTCTTAAATACAACTCAGTCTGGATCCAATCCATGGTTTATCCCTATCATTGCACAGAGATGGTAATAACGATCCCAAACAGATCATAATAATTTTTATACTAATCATATATGCAATCTCCGGCAAGACCCATCACCATCACCCCATGATGTACCAGAAGTAAAAAAAAAATCTTAAAAACTAACAACAGCCCCACTCCCCATTATCAACATATAGGATTGTATCTAATGAGCTGCATTCAGCATGAGTTTAACTTAAGTCCCATTAACTGCAATAGGGCTACTCTGCAAGGGGCTAACATGTGAAGCAACCCATAGGCAACAATAGTAAACAATGAACTAATAATGCGATCCAGGCAAAGACGCAATCCTTTGCAGGTTTAGGCAGAAAGAACCCCTATAACTCCCGGCATTCCCTTGCCTAAGATTGCATCGCAAGTAGGGCAACTTAAGCTGCATTGGCTGCGATGCATCTCCGCTCCGAAGAAGTACCACGGGATACACCCCACAGGTAGCAACAGCCAACAAGGAATAACGAGACCGCTCCAAGCAGCCCGGCTTAAATCCCACCGATCGCAAGGGCTCCGCCCGAAGAAGCGCGACCAGAAAATACGACCCGTGCGTGCCCATCATGCACAACGAGGTACCGCGAACAGCGCGGCTCACAGCCCGCTGATCGCACACGACAAAGCAGGCCCAACACGGGCCCCGATCTACGGGCAGCCGCAGCCCACGGGGCGCCGCGAAGCCGCCCCGACCGCAAGCGGCCGTCCGCGGAGCGCACGGGACGCGACCGGCGCGCGGCAGCACAAAGAACCGCACGCGCCGCCCCCCCGGCGCCCCCGACGCCGGGCTCCCCAGCCCGGAAAGCCGCCCCGCCGATCGAGAGCCGCCCGGGCGCGGGCGCGTCGCCACGGCGAAATGCCATGAATATTGATACGGAGCGCGCAGCGGCCGGGATTAGCCACCGGCGGCGGGCACGGCGCTCCCAGAGCCTCCTCCCTCCGCCGAGGCGCCCCGGCGGCCCGCCTTACCCGGCTGCGCGCCTTCCTGCTGGGCCTCGGCGTCTCCCCCCGCCGCCGCCGCCGCCGCGGCCTCGTCCCCCGCCTCGTCGCCGCCGCCGCCGCCGCCGCCTTCCTCCGCGGCCCGCTGGGCGCCGTTGACGCCGCCGCCGCCGCCAGTGCCAGGCTGCGGCGGCGCCGGGCCTTCGCCCTGCTCGCCGGCCTGCGGGGCCTGGGCCTGGCCGCCCCCCGCTTGCTGCTGCGGCGGCAGCGCCGCCGGCTCCTCCTCGTCGGCCAGCAGCGCCTCCTCGTCCTCCTCCTCCTCGTCTTCCTCCTCCTCCTCCTCCTCGTCCTCGTCGTCGTCGTCGTCCTCGATGTCGCCTCCGACGCCCAGGCGGGCCCTGCCCAGGCTCTGCCCGGCCGCCGCCGCCGCGGCCATCCCGGCCTCCGCCCCGGCCTCCTCAGGCCCGGCCGCCAGCATCTCGGCGTCCAGGGCCTCCTGGAGCCGCTGGGCCAGCTCCACTTTCAAGCCGCGCGAATCCAGGCCGCGCCGCCCGAGCTCGGCCCGCAGCTCCGTCACCTTCAGCCGCTTCACGTCCATGGCGCGCGCGCTCCGCGGATGAGGGAGGGGGAGGAGGGAGGGCGCGAGCGAGCGAGCGAGGGCGCGAGCGGGGGAGGGCGCGAGCAGGAGCACGAAGGCGCCCTGGCGGGACTGCGCCTGCGCGGGAGGGCCGCCTCGCTCTTCCCCCCTCCCTCCTTCCCTGGCTCTGAACTCGGCTCAGCCGCTAGCGGCCGACACCCCTGCCGCCCGAGCCTCGCGCGCCTGCGCCCAGAGATGGTTCTCCTCCCCCCGCCCTCACCAGGCGCCCCAAATCCTCTCCCGCGCAGGCGCGGCCTTCCGGGCGCTCTCTAGTGCTCAGCCGCGGGACGCACGGACTCCTCCCCCAGATGAGAAGGGAGGAAAGGGCGCAGGCGCGTGGCTTAACGCATCGAAGCGGGCCACAGGCGCATGCGCACACGCTCGCTTTAATCTTCTGCCCCTTCCCTCTCCCCCCCCCCTTTCAGTCTTCCGCGCGCAAAACGATCACTCCAGGCTCTATGCACACAATGCGCCTGCGCACCTTGCCTTAAAAAAAAAAAAAGGTTTAGTTTTGTTGTGGAAATCGGATGAGTGCCGCGCACTTTTGCTGCGCATGCGTTCTTTGATTTCTCGCGCCGAGGCCTACGTGCGCTGTGGTTGATTTTAGGCGGGCAGCTCGAGCCTCTTGGGTGTACACTAGAAACCGGGATGATAATTTTTTTGATTGGTTGAAGCTAAACCAATTAGAATGGAAAGATCATTGTGCCGCTCCGCCTAAATGGGCGAAAGCCGCTTTCTAATTGGTTGAACTGCCGCGCGCCTTTTCCCCACCCTTTTTTTTCGTTTTGCCTCAATTTGAGGGTGCCGCCATTTTGCCCTGAAAAGCCTCAGAGCTTAAAAAAGTGTCAAGAGTTACCGCCTTTTCCTTCTTCCGGTGCCAACGGTCCTTTAACATATTTAAAACAGTTGCCTTGACAGGCAGAAATTCATCGGGTGCAGCTTGTTAAGCTGCCGTGCCTGCCAGGCCCCCGCAGGATGCCACACCCGTTGAATTGCGACCTGCTTGGCAACTATAGACTTTTCCACTATTTAAAAACGTAATTTTTCAATTTTTCAACGTAGTAGCCGTAAGGACGGTACTAGGTGCAATGTTCAGACTTGCCCCCATTCCAATGCCTTCCAGATGTGTTGCACCACAACTCCTATCATCTATAGTCCCTTTTGACTGGAGAAGATGGGAACTGTAGTCCCATGCCCTATTGCTTACTGCCTGGAGAGCATCAGGTAGTATAGAAATGAATCATATATTCCAAGAGCACCAGTTGGGGCTGCTTAAGGCTGACTAAATGCTGGCCCCAGGGCTTCACCACGAGCCATCGCCATCTCCCATTGCTTGTGTAGCCCGACGAAGCGTTCTGGGGAGCTTCAAAGCTTGCACACTTGTCCTTGTAAAGGTATTGCGCTAACAGCCGTTTGGATATTTCTCTTACAGCCAACTTTGGCTTTCTGTATTAAATCCAACACTGCCAGGAGCTCTCCGTGGCACTCAAAAGTTACTCCCCTTTCTAAGCTTTGATTTATTTCCTGGAAAAAGCGTCGAAAAAGTCTTGCCTTTCCTTTCTAGACCTCAAGGTGGCTAATAGCGACTGCAAAGGACCGACCCAAACTGCAAGCAGCAGATAAACAATGGATCCTAAACCTTCCTAGCAACCTTCCTAGCAAATTTGGCTGGACCGATGTCTAAGTAGATGTGCAATTAGAAAACACCTTCAACTCTAGCAGGCAAGTTAAGCCAATTCAGAAAAGGCGGCGTTTGAACAAGGCGATGGAAGGTCATCCAAGTGGGGACAAGACCAGCCGCGCTTGGATGGGGTTTGGGAGCCGAAGAAATGCTGTGTGTCCGCTAGATTCTGACTATTTATTTATTTAAGCTATTTAGATGCCGTCCTATTCGCAAAAAGCCTCAGGACGGCGACCCTATGCATGGAAGCCCTGCAAGAAATCCTGTCCCGGGCAGCTCTTGCGATGTATAGGGTCCCTCCATCCCGTATTTGGCTTTCCCCGTCTTCTGCCTTCGACTTCTTGCCTTGAAGCGTCCAAAGTAGGACAGCCTCAGTTTCCTCACTGTTGCCTGCAGAGCAAGTTCCGGCTAGATTTGATCCTCGCCCGCACTCGCTGCCTTTCTTCTTCCTCCGGCACCGCGTTTTGAATGCATCTATTTCCCTCCCGTCCGCTTTCTCCTCCGTGCAGCTTTCACATGGCGATCGGGCGTGCAATAGCTTGGATGATTTGCGACCGTTTCTTAAAGACGATTTCTTACTCGTGCCTTAATCCGAACGCATTACTATTAAATTAAATTAAATAAAACGAATCTTCTCCCCCCCCCTCTTCTTTTTGCCTCTTTTTGGCGGGGTGGTTCGGTCGCTTTTGTATGGCACAATGCAAATAAATAATAAAAACGTCCACACGTCTATGGATGAGATTTCAGGCTCCTTCTGTTTAGGATGACAGATATAAAGACAACAGCCTTTAGCAGTCACGGCCTCCTTTTTTTAAAAATCGGCCTGGCTCCTTCTCGGCGCCGCCGATCAGCTGACCGGGTCACGTGGCCTGGCTGCGGGCAGCCGCCATGTTTGTAGTGCTCCGCCCGCCTCGCGTCGCGTCGCTTCCAGGTCACGGAGCGGCTCCTGGAGACCCGCGAGCGGGAATGGTCGGCAGCCCGCCCTGATCCCAATGGCTACGGCGGCGAAGGTACCCAGCTAGCGCGGAGCTTACGTGCTCGTTGCAAAGGCCCGGGAGTTCCCGTTGCTCGGGCAACCACCGCCGCGTGGACGAGCCTTCTCCAAGCTGGATTGCAAGGCCCATCATCCCCGGCGGGCGGGGAGCAGCAGGGGTGCCACGCTTATCCCTCGTGCTGCCAGCACCGCTGGGGCGCGTGTTGCGGGGGATCGCCAGATGTTCGTCTCGGGCCCGGGACGGAGGCGCCCGGAAAAGAGGCGGCCGCTGTGAAGCCAGAAGTGCCATCAGAGAGGAGTGTTCCTGGTCTGAGAGACACTGCGGGTTTCTCCGATCTGGTGCCCCCAGATCTGCCGGACTACAGCTCTCATCATTCCCTGCCTGATCGTGGATGATGGAAGCTGCAGCCAAACGCATCTGCAGGACCCTGCGTTAGGAGATGTTCCTTCAGAGGGTTTCCTGCACACGGGACTTTGGTGGTGCATCTTGCAATTGTACCTGGAGGGGATGAAAAGATGAGCTTGTGGGACTCCATCCTTCAACACAAAGCTGCTGTCCTTTTTAACTTAATAAAAACAATTTAAGAAAAATTCAGTAAATTGTCAGGTTACTTCACACAGGTTAATTCTCTGTTTCTTCAGTGCCCAGTTTGGCTAGGGCTTGAACCCAGAGCCTTTGAGTATCTGAGTAGCCCTGGAAGGATTTCAGTAGCAAAGGGAGCCTCTGGGCATGTTGAGAGTGCATTTCTGTAAGCAAGCAATGTTGGAAATCTTTCAATCTGAAGGCCAAATCCAATATGGAGGGGCCACATCTGGCTGGTGCCCAAAACTCCAGGATATTTGATCTTAACAAAGGGCCAGGAATGCTAGAAGTTGTCGGCCTTTTCTGTCTGAACCGCCATTAAAATTGTGTCCTCAAGTTCATTCCGCCCGCAACGAACCCTTAAGAGAGACATTTGAACCTTTTAGAGTGGAGGTGGGATGGTGATAGAGCAAAGCTAGGGAACCACCGAAATAATGTAAACATAACCCAAATCATCCTAGGAACTAGAATATGTGGCTACTTAGATAGCCACATATTTTTGCCTTTTATAATCTTTTTCTTTGGCAGCTTTTTTAAATACTTGAAGGTCCACACTGTGATGGACAGCATGGAATGTTTAAGGGGTGCAGATTCCAGGCGTTTCCCTCCATGCCTTCAGCAACCCCTGGAAAAGCATTTATGGCTCGATTCGGAAGCTTGTCTTAAGTTTCTCGCGTTTCCTCGCAGGCTTCATCCGAGTGCTCCATGGAGCTGCGCCTGGAGCAGGCCGGGGCATTCAAGGAGGAAGGGAACCGCTGTTACAAAGAGCGGCGTTTCCGCGATGCCGTGAGCCGGTACCACTGGGCTTTGCTGCAGGTGAAAGGGCTGGACCCCAGCATGCCGTCCCCATTGCAGGAATTTGGTGCGGGGAGGCCGCCCATGACGGCTGCTCAGGAGAAGGTGTTCCACAGCATCAAGAGTGACTGTTACAATAACCTTGCAGGTAACCCAGTGAGCTCCCTCGGGCATTTTCCCTCGGCCCAGCACGGTTGTCGTCCCCTGCTTTAAATGGTTAAATGTATCGTATCTTCGCACCTGCCTTACCCTTTTCATCACCTTATTTCAGGAGAGAGGAGCTTTTAATCTCCTCCTTTGGCTTAAAAAATTCCTTTCTGGTAGGGGAACTTTTAAAAGGAGCTGGCTGGGAGCAGCCACCATTGGTTTCCCACAGTGCCCCGGGAGGATGCTGTAAGCAGAGGGCATTCTGGGAAATAAAAATGGTGGCTCGAGCTGCTTGTACCAACAAAACCCAACTGTTGTTCTAGACTGCTGGACCTGGCTGGGGAATAGGATCTTGAGAAACTGTCTGAGGCTCTTTGTCAGTGTAAGAACCTGATGGATTAGACCAAAGCTGCATTTAGTTCCATTTCCTACCAGTGGTAATCAGATCCTTCCAAGGAAACCCAAAGCAGGAAAGGAGCGCAACAGCCCGCTCCCGTTACTGTTTGGTGGTATAGTCCCTCCAGAGCTGGAGGTTCCATGTGGCTCTTTGTCATAGACAGGCCCCCTCTCCTCTCAGCTATGTTCTCTCTCCCCCTTCCTCCAAGACGCTCTGGATGGCTTCTAAGGCTTTCCTCAGTGCTATTCCTTAACCTTCCTAGCAACGTGTGAGGTAGTTTGAGAGCGTGCACAGAAGGCTGCCAGGGTTTCATGACCACTGAATGAATGATAGAATCACAGAAGAGTTGGAAGGGGCCATGAAGGTCATCAAGTCCACCCCCCTGCAGTTGCAGGACACCAGGTTACACCATCCCACTCAGGTGGCTGTCCAGTTTCTTTTTCAATGTCTCCAGTGTGGGAGAGCCCACCACCTCTCTGGCAGCTGGTCCCACTGTCCTATTGCTCTGACAGCAAGGAAGCTCTTCCTGATGTCCAGCCTGAATCTGGGTTGCTGCGGCTTGAATTGATTATTCCGTGTCCTACACTCTGGCATCAGCAAGAAGAGATCTTGACCTTCCTCTTTGAAGTAATTGTAGAGGGATATCACACCCCCCCCCCTCAGTCGTCTCTTCCCAAGGCTGAACATGCCCAGTTCTCCCAGTCTCCTCATAGGGCAGAGTTTCCAAACCCGAGTGCCTGCCCAGTCTGGTTCTCCAACTGGCTCACCATGACGTTGCCTAAAACCCTTTCCAGCCTACCGAACTGGCGTCTGTTACCATGCCAGGCAGCCAGTTCCCCCAAGTGAATGGTCCATTATCCACCAGCATGAGGGCCTTGGTGCTCTCGCAGCTTGAGGGCTGAATTTCGCTTTGGAGTCGCTCTCGGGAACTGCCTTCCAGTGTTCAGAGGGTCCAAGGAGAAAGGGTATGGCCGGCAGTTTTTAAAAACTGATAACTAAATTTTAGAAGAGCCATTTCGACATCTTGCAATGGGGGAAAATGGCACAAATCAAACTGGGTAATCTGGATGGGATTCCATTTCGTGTGTTGACTTTCCTTCCACCCTGGTAGCTGGTTGGCCGAAGGGGTGAGCACCTTTTGAAGTATTTCCTCCCATCCGGCCGAGAACACGCAGGCCGTTCCTGGTCTTTTAGCAACACCGCTTGCTCTCCTACAGCTTGCCTCCTGCAGATGGAACCCGTGAATTACGATCGAGTGAAAGAATACAGCCTCAAAGTCTTGGAAAGGCAGCCAGACAACACCAAGGCCCTGTACCGGGCCGGAGTGGCTTTCTACCACCTGCGGGATTATGACAAAGCGCACCATTTTCTCCTATCTGCAACCAACAAGCAGCCCAAAGGTGAGGGGTTCCCCAAACCGGTAGCCACAGGACAGCGTTCCTGACCTTACTATCGTGAGGTAGTACAATAGTACCTGTTGACTGATTGTGTCAAGCCTTCCCCAACGGGGCAGCTTCCCATGATCCTCAGCCACCGCATCCGATGGCCCCGGGCAGGTGATCTTGGACGTTCTGAAAGGGTGGTAATTTCTAGTTCCTTGTTATTGTATTTGGCCTGCTTGGGTGGGTGGGGAGATGTGCTCGTAGGATTATCTGGTGGTGATTATTTATTTAAAGTATTTTTAGCTCACTGCTCAGCCAAAAAGGCTGCCATGAAACGCTTGCCTGTAATCAGTGGAACAAGATAAACAGGTAGGATCAGGGAGGGCAGGATGTGAGTGCTGGTCTCAGGGTACGGTCAGAACGCACGCGGCAACCGCTCCAGAAAGACTAAGAAGGCCCGAGCCTGCCCAGGGCTGGGAGGGGAGACCCTCTGGCCATGCGGAGTGCCAGCGAGAGGTTGTGGGAGGACTATGGTGGCGCAGAGGGTCAAAGTGGGATTCAGGAGACCAGGTTCTATTCCCTGCCCACGACTTTAGACACACGATTCTTGTCCTGATCTACGCACAAGTTGTTGTGAGGATAGAAAGGGGATGGATTATGGAAGGCCCCCCACCCCCCCGAAGGAAAAAAGTGTGTGTATGAGAGAGAGCAAGTGCGACCAACTGACCGACCAGGAGAATATGAATCTAGGTTAGGTAAGGTTTGCATTTGCTGCTTTTCCTTCCTGTCTTGGCCCAGGCCAGACTGCAAATAGTTATTGTGGACTAGAATGTTGTCCAGATGAGCATGGAACTATGAAGGGAAAGTGGCAAAGCCTGCTTTTTATTTACCTACCAGTCTGCTTTGTTTTCCCTCTTTTAAGAAGCCATGGGGGGCTTACAGAACCTCCCTCCACATCCCTTTCCTCACAACGGCCCTGTGAGGTAGGCCAGGCTCAGAGTTGGTGCCTGGCCCAAAGGCGCCCGGCCACGCTGCCCAGCCACTACTGTGCTAACCCTTTCTTTCCTCTTCCCGCCTCGCTCCCGAAGACGCCAACGTGAAACGCTACCTGCAGTTGACGGAGTCTCAGCTGAACAGCCACCACCAGAAGGAGAAACAGCTCTATATGGGGATGTTCGGCTAAGGCAGCGATTCCTCCCTGGACACACCTGGGGGGCTGCAGCGGGGGCGCCCCCCCCTTTTCGTGTGCCATCTGCGCCTGTTGGTCCCCGAGGTGTCAGATCTGCAGTGCCTTGACAAATGTGCATTGGACAACACATGGGGGTCTGCCTGCTTGGCTGAGTTTTCCCTATTCCAGATCAGGACAAACTACACGAACTGCACAGCTCCAGCTTGGCTCCCTCCCTCCGTCGCAGCCAAACCGGGAACCGCAGCGGGGGGAGACTTGGGGGTCGTTTTGTTCACCCCTCCTGGGGGGGTTCATAAAGCATTGTGGGAAATGTCACTTGGCCCCCGGTGTGCTGGTTTGCATCCGCAGGAGGAAGTCAGGTCCCGAAATCCGGCACTGGACATCATTTGTAGATCACGGCATTCTGGGCCCCCGTCCTGCCCCCAAGGGGGAGTTTTGGGTTTGAGGGCAAGGCTTTTCCCCACCTGCCCTGCCACCCCTTCCTGCTGATGGGGCTGGCGAGCTCACCCCCTTTGTCTGTCTGGGTAGCCTCATTCCTGTGGTCGACCAAACCCAGCCCTTTCCAGCTGTGTGATCCTGCAGCATCAGCTCTGCCTGGCATCTTTGTGAGGACTCTCCAGCACCCCCAATCCCCCCAACATAGAGGGCTGTGTTTGCCACCGCAGTGGCCTTTGCACAAACTCTTCCCACGCCTCCACTTGCCAATTCAGGTTGCTCATCCACCTGAAGACCTAGCAAAGGGCATGCTCCTCTTTAATTATCTTGAAAAAACCTGGCCTCCACTACAAAGAGAGACATCCACGGCAGCTAATAAAAGACTGTGTTTTCTTCGAAATCCGGCTGCTGCAGTTGCTCACGGAAAACAGCACATGCGCCCCAACAGGCTGGTCCTTCCAGGGAGAGATGGAGGTGGTTGCCCGAGGATTTCTGAAACGGGTGGGAGAGATGAGGAGGAGCAAGGCTGGCCGGAGAAGGGGAGGCTCTTGCTGTACCCACTGCCCAACCAGGCCTTGCTGGTGAGGCACAGCCGATCTGCCAGGTTTCCGCCTCACACAAGTTCACATATAAATGTGTAAAATAAAATACCGTATTTTTTGCTCTGTAAGACTCACTTTTTCCCCCCTCAAAAGAGAAATGTCTGTGCATCTTATAGAGCGAATGTGTGTGTGCAGTAAGTCTGTCAGATGTGCAGCCCATGGGGAAGCGATGGGGAACGTGATGGGGAAGTGATTCTGTGCCCATTTGATTCAGAATATTTTTTTCTTGTTTTCCTCCTCTAAAAACTAGGTGCGTCTTATAGAGCGAAAAATACGGTAAATTAAAAAAATAAAAATAAGTCCTGCCACCCTCTTGGTGAGGCTGCTGGGGCAAAACCAGGTGCATGCAAAGGAGGTGTGGCTTCATTTTGGCATTTCGTTTTGTGCCTGGGCCCAGCCTCCCTCGACTCCTAGCTTGTGCCTGTCCCCCGGCGTGCCTCTCGGGCATCTGGAGATGCCGTTTACGGAGTAAAAATCCAAGATACACCTGACTGGGCCTGCCCGCTCGAGGACCAGGGCAAGCTAGGTCCAATGTGCCCTGCAGTGCATTCCTACCCTGCAGGGTTGTTGTAAGGAGGGGAGGGGAACACTTAACCCAAGTCCGTGTGCAAACAGAGCTGTCCTGCATCCGTTGCCAGTCCCTCCTCCTCCGCCGCCGCCGCCTTGTGCAGCTGTGACACTCCAGCAAACATCCTTCATTCCTGCCACGCACCGTCTCCTCCCTGGCTCTTGAGCAAATACGTCTTTCTGCCAGCAGCTGAGAAAGGGGCTGTTTGCCTTTCCCAGGTGCCCTCGGCCACCTCACCCCTGCAAACAAGACAGCAGCAAGTCCCCTTGCAAATTGGGGTGGGGCCGTCCCTATTACCTCCTGTCCCAGCACAGGAATGTGTGCCGTGGATGTGGTCATTTCGAGGCCAAGAGAAATCTCCTTTTCTGAACCCCCAGGAAGCTGCTAGTCCTCATGGGGGCAGTGTTTGCCAATGGTCCCACAACCAATACCTCTTTGCTCTGACTTCCCACTTGGATAGCTACCAAAAAGGGCCCGAGACTGGGGTGCAGCAGTTCCGCCACAGTCGCTCTCACACCAGTTTTCGGACATGCTCCAAGCGCAGTCCCATCATCCCCAGCTAGCATATAGTCCCGCGGAAGGCTGCAGAGGAAGGCTGACCTACTCAAGGGTGGTGGGGAATCTCTCTGGCCTTTGCTCCGTGGGGTGGGGTGGGTGGGTTGCCCTCACTGGGTGCGGGGGGAGGCGAGACCACCGCTGGGCCCTTCCGGGTGCTGCCCGGGAGTCTCTTCTTGCCGCAGGGCTGCAGCTCCATCAACGTCAGCACCTCCCCGAACGGCAGATAGTTGCAGTGGGTGCGGTGCCGAGCTCGCAGGCACAACATCTGGGCGTCCTGCCAAGCCGAGATGTTGGTTTTCGTTTCGCCCGTGAGCCTCCCAGCCGAGGCAGATGCCACAGAGAGCGGCCGCAACTCCTCTTTCCAGCTAACAGATCAAGAAGCTGCTTCTGCTTCTGTTGAGGGGACCACAACTCCCATTAGCCACAGCCACTGGCTATGCTGGCCAGGGCTGCTGGGAGCCCAGCTAGAAATCTCGGGACCTAGAAATATCTCCCCAACCTCGAAAAAGGGGAAGTTATACACTCAAAGAAGAAAGGGGTGACCCTTTAGAGTTGGGCAGCTGCCAACATCTGGAAATTCAGTATTTTCTCATCTCTACAGGGGAAATTTACAGGATTAACCTCCAAGGTTTCTGTGGGCTCTGTAATTGCCTTCACAGCAGTGGATCGTGTGAGACTAGTAAATTCAGCCGCGCAGGAAGCCATTGTGGTAATTTCTCTCGCAGGGTCCTCCAAGGAGAATCCAACACGTGGGAATCCGTGATGCGTTAATCCGCCTTAATCCGCGATTTCCAGCCATTCTCACTGCCCCCAGCAGAGGGTCTTCTGTAAAGGGAATTACTCCCCATGCCCTCCGTGGCATCCAGTCATTCCAACTTAGCTGACTGTTCAAAGGAAGGACGTTCATGCAACCCCGCTTAGTTCTTGCCAAGGCTGTTACTTCCTTTGACTTTTTCTAGCAACTGCTGTCTGCACCCCCCGCCCACCGCCAGCACCCCAAATCCAACCATTAGCACTGCGACTCACAATTTACACCATGAGATCTAGCAGCATGCAATGTCCTTGAACCTCAGCTACCAATCACTGCAGGCCCCATTTTGAATTCTACCTCTGCCCTGAACTCAAGTATTTTTAGGCGAGTCGTTCTGGCTCCCCTACCTGTAAGACAAGCAACATAATGTACCTTAAAGGGTTGTTTTGAAGGTGCAGGAGAGCTCAGTTCTGCAGGAGAGGAGAAGCAATCCAGAGCAATTTGGGGAAAGCTTTTGCACCTGAAATACACTAGAGAAACGACATCGCTTCTGTGGATCAAGAAAGCACACCAAACGGCTGGAGAGGGGTATGTCCATTAGGGAAAGCCCAGACTGGATCCTTCACACCCCAAACCACCATCTTGCAAGGTTCATTCCATTTCTCCCCCTCTATTGAGGAAGGGCCAAGCAACGGTGATCTGAAACAGTCCGATGTGTGATGTCTCCGGAGAGCAGTATCTCCCTATTACGCAACAGCATTTCGAAAACATCCTACCATTTTGGGCTCTATAGTTTTTCACTGGCTATTTCGGGTTTTCCAAATCATGCCACCTCTTCTTCAGACGGCCTCATTACAGGGAAGTCTGCAGCGACCCCGTTTTAAACCCCAAGTAATCGCCAGAGACATTCCCAAGCGGACGTGGGCCTCTAATTAACAAATTCCAGAGTCTGGGATCACTCTATTAGGGCCTGGCCTATGACATTAGGCATGCCAGAGGCCAAAATAAAAAAAATCAAGATCCTACCTTACTCCTCCAGCCCATGTGGCAGAAATATAACAATATATTAAATCGAGGGTGGGCCGAAACAAGACTGGGATCTGTGGCTTGGCCGCAGGGGGTTCTGCTCTCTAATCCTTTAACAATAGTAACAAAAAAGATTTAACTAATCCCCACTGCCAAGCTCAGGCTGTTCGCATTCCTAAACTGCAGTCACTTGGATCGAAATCCGTACGTGTTCATAAGTGCAGGAGTGAAGCCTCGCCACCAGAAATCTGAATTTGACTTCACTCCTGAGCCGCCGTTTTGGGTACGGCTCTAGTTGACGGGCTTCTGTGTGATCCCGTGAGCCTGGCATCCATCTATACCCGAATTAAACTGATCCTCTGTATCCTTACAACGTGCTACCTAAATCCGCCTCCGAGACACCCTGCCTAATGGAAGGAGCAAAATTGTCCTGCTCCGTGTCTCAACATTGTCCTGCCAGGATGCAGTTTCTCCGCAGGGAAGCCCCTGTGATGTAAAACTTTACGGTTCAAGAGTCTTAGGTTTGATTCCTACACTCAGTTGTACCCTTTACAGGGACAAACAGCCCTCTTCCAGGATTGCCAAGAGAAAGTTGGCAAAACACCCCATAAAAAACATAATATACAATTTCGGTGACTAGCGTGTCGCCCAGTTCTCTGCTGATTCAAACTGCAAACTGATTACATGCACATGGGGGGAAAAAAATCTACAAATGAGAGCATGTTTGCCGAGAATGCATCCATCCATTCGGACGTTTCTGAAGAGGCAGTCTTGCACAGGTAGAAACACCTCTTCCAAACTCTGCAGGGTGTTTTTCTTTTTCAATAATTACTTGCATTAAAGAGGGTTCGCAAAACCTGCTGCCTACAGACATGTTCACTGCAGCCTCCATCTCCGGGACTAATGGAGCTCGCCAAGGGAAGGTTGCTTTGTTCCACCAAAAGGGTCCTTTGCCCCCTAATCTAACCAGTGGATGAAACTCGGCAGCTGTAAGATTTCGCATTTCAACTGCTAATTCCCTGTGAATGCCACATTTTCCTGGCTGAAAACACCACCGCTAGATTATTTCAAAAAGACACTTCCAAGCGCTGGAGAAGGTGAACTCTGGACTAAAATGCGGCACCGGCACCAAACAAGTTCCGGCTTGCAGCTGTTATCTCTGCCGTCTCCCAGTCTCTTTTAATTACTGTGATTAGCTGCACGGAGCCAACCATCACCCCGTAAACAGCAATCCGCTTATCCTTGAAGCCATGCGCTGCCGCTTCAAGGAGGCAAAATTGTGTGCCTCCGGGGCAGGAGAAAAGTAGTCCATAAATACCCTCACTCAAGCCTAGACACAGGCTGGGCATGTACACTGCAAATATGGTTTAATTAAGGTGGGGGAGACATCCCTCGCCTGTTCTACCTCAGGCTCCTTGGAGACATGCCTCTCGGTTCCACGGCTTGCCAAGCAAAATACGACACTGCGAATGGAGGCGACAGCCAGGTGACGCCCCTGCTAAACATCTTCAGCAAAGTTGTTTGTGCGACCCCCAAATGGAACTGGGGGACCCCCCCCCCAATTTGCAGACGCTCGAGAGACTTTAGGAGAGAGAACAGAGAGAAAACTTTAAAAATAGTCCCATGAGGACTGGGCATGCTCAGTGGCTGCAGAATGGGCACAGGAGCGGAACGGAGTTCCTTGGAAGAGGGCATGGCTGGCACCCTGTGCAAAAGCACACCACATAGTAGTATTTCCGGGTTTGCTTTTGGGGTTTAGTGATTCACACACAGATCCTGTCCCCCTTTCTAGCTGAACTGACACACTGCGGCCTGATACCCGTAGTCGCTAAAACACACAAGCATTTCTGGCTCTCTCCTTTTAGCCTTTGGCCTCCCCATCACCAGGACCCGGCGGCCCGGGAGAGATGCTCCGAAATGAAACAGGCCCTCGGGCTGAGTGCGGTTCCACACCCCTGCCGTAATCCTCTGCCCTCTTGTCTGGCCACACTGTTATTTTGGCAGGGATGAGTAGAAACCGTCCAAGTTAAAATGGCTTGTTTATTTTTTTCCTAAGCTCATCCTTTACATTTCGGGGGAGAAAAAGAAGGAAACAGATTCACAGTTTCAGGAAACGACGACGACACAGAACGAAACGGGGTTTTCACACTAACAGCTTCCAAGGAAATTCAAGTGTTCGGGTAGGAAAGTAGAAGGAGCATCTGTTCCCTTGAAATGTAGTAGCAGCCTCAGGGAGAAAGTTCTGGAAAAACCTTTGGATGCTCTCAGATGGAGACCCAAGGAAGGAAGGAAAAATCAGAGCGACTGCCGTCACTTTGGGCTAAATCCTTTGTTTTGGAAAGGGAGACAGAAGAGGGCCCAAAGGAATCTTCAAAGATGGTTCAGGAAGCCAAAGATGGTGTTGACTTCCTGGTCAAATTTTGGATCAAAATATAAACACTCTTGATGTTGCCATTAGACCTGCACAATCGGGAACCTGCTGAGCGAGGGAGGAAGAGGAGGTGCTTCAGATCTTGGTGGAATACAACTCCTGTCACTGTCAGCCTAGCCGACGGGGAGGAATGATGGGAACTGCAGTCCAGTGAATCTGAAGGGCCATGCATGTCCCATTCCTGGGTTAAGCCAAAGCAGCTCAGTTCATGGGCCACTCGAGGCTCAAGAACCCTCTGGACCTGCAAAACGAAACGAAAAAAACCCCACACAAGGCCGGACCAAGGTGCGGGGATTTGTCAAAAATTCAGCTGGTTTCCTTGCATCTTTTGGCTCAAGCCTTAAATAAAATCTACATGGGGCAGGCCTGCATGTTCTTCCAAAATATCTTAATTAAAAATAATTACGAAGAGATAAACTGTTCAACTTGGGGGGAAATGGATGTAGTGATCACCCTTTACCCCTCCCACCCAGGTGTCCATTACGCTGCCTGGACGAGAAAAATATCAGATCAAGAAACACTCATCACAAAACTCCCCTTTCTTCTCTCCTGCTAACCCTCAATCACATCACCTTCTGAGCAAGAAATATCTAAAGAGCACCAGAGTTCAGTGTCACTCTTTGGTTCTCATGAAGATATCCCGAGGCTTCAAAATTCGAATTTAAAGATGTGCTTGACCTCTTCCCCGAGAGGGGGATGGACCGTGTGTGTGTGTGTACACACAGGGGCCACGAGACTTGGCCTGCTGACTCAAAACCTGCGAGAAGCTTCTCCAACACACCCTCCCGTGTCACGGGGTGGATCGTCTTGCCTGCTTTTCGCCTTCTCGGAGGAAGCACGTCACTTCGTCGTTCGCGAGCCCCGGATGGAGCGGGAGACCACCTTCCTGAGCTCTTTGAACGAGCGGCTGCGCCGAAGCTTGAACCCACGGACCGGCAGGTCAGCAGGGTCCAAGGTGGCCGAGGTGGGGGGCCACTTGTCCCCGAGCTGATGGAGGATCCAGTCCCCGTTCAGGCTGAGGGCGCTGGTGGCTTCCACCCTGCCCAGGCCGGAGGTGCTGCTGGCCAGCCCGGGCCGTGGCCGGGGAGGCAGGTCGAGGTGGCTGCCCCCGAGGAAGCAAAAGGACGCCGGCGCATCGGAGGGGAAGGCGAGGTGGCGGTTGAGCACGTGGGGCGGGTGGTGGAAGGTGGCGGCCTTCAGCCGATGCCGCCCGGGAGCCTTGCTGGAGATCTCCAGGACCGAGGCCCACCTGGGCTTGGCGGCCTTCCCTCGGGCAGCGTGGGGCTCGCCGTGGCAGGCCAGCCCGGCCGCCACGTGGATGTTGATCTCCGAGCTGGCGCGAGCCCTGCTCCCCACTCGGGCCGAAGGCCTGCGCCGGAAGCTCAGCCGGCGCAGCAGCTCCCGGGGGCTCAGCCAGCTCCTCTCCGAGCCCTTCTCGGGCCTCTCGGGGGTCTTCACCAATTCCCGGGAAGCGTGCTTGCCTTTGTACAGCTTGTTGCCGTCGGCCTGGGGGAACAAGGCCCGCTTCCCACAGGGCCTCTCCGCCTGGGCCGGGTGTCCCTGCGGCTCGCCGGGCCGGCTCGGAGCGCCTCTCCCCGATCTGCCGGGCAGCTTATCTGGGCAGGGACTGACGGACGGTTCCTGGAACGGCGGCAGGGCGTCCGGAAGAGACAGCAGCGACGGCTCGCCCGCCTTGTCGAGGTTGGTGGAGCTGGCCTGGACAGAGCCGATCTCCAGGAACTGGGTGAAATCCCCCCGACCATCCAGGACCCGGGAATCCCGCGTTCTCTCGGAGCCCTCGGGGGACCGCAGGTGGGAGCACGTGGAGATGCGCCGGCGGATCTTCCACCCGGGCGCCGGGGTGAGCAGCTGGCTGGCGCCCAGCATGGAGCTGCAGACGGAGGACAGCGAGAGACTCTTCTGGCGCCCCGCGAGGGGTCCGGCCTCCGTCCTGCCGGCCGCCGGGCGACACTTGTACCGCAGCACCAGCTTCGCAACGTACAGGTCTAAGTGGGCCTTCTGCTCCTCCCTGGAGCTCGTGGAGGCCGCCTTTGGGGAGCCCGTCCGGGCAGGCTCCGAGGGGGCCCCCTCGTCGAGGTCCTCCTGGGACGAGCTCTGGGAGAGGCCACTGGTGAAGAGCGGGCTCTGCAGGGCCACCGCATGCAGGGGGCTGGGGTAGTGGTAGATCTCGTTGGTGCTCCGCGAGACGAGGTCCGACCTGTAGTGCAGCAGCTGAAGGCTCGGGTTCTTCGGCAGTGGGAGCGACAGGTCTCCGAGGCCCAGGAGGAACTCGAGGTCGCCTGCCCAAGGGGAGACAGCGAAACGGAGGTTACGGGGCTGAGAACCTACAGCGGGAGGTCGTGCACGAGCACGTTTGAAGGGGCGAATCAGACAGTCCCCGGATGTGGGGGTCTTGGGAGCTGGAATTCGAGCCTTTTGGAGTGTTCCTCTCCACAGAGTGGGCCCTGCTGGCCGGCCCGGAAGCCATCGGGACGTCCCCATCACTGCCACACGTCCCCTCCCCACACCAGTGGGCCAAGACGGCAGGGGGAGGTGTGCAAAGAGCCTCTGTGAGTAACACAGCTGCCGCCTTACCGATGTGTCCTCTCCAGATGTGGCTGGACAGTGGCTCCCATAATTTGCAACTGTTGTCTAAGATGGCAAGGGCTTCAAGAAGCTGCGGTCCAACAACCTCTGGAGGGCCACCATTTCCCCCACTTGCCTATATACCCTTCCAAACCTGCAGTCATGAGGAGTAGAGCCTTGCTCTTGTTTTAAGACGGAGAGCCTATTCTCCTAGCCTCGTCTACTTCTCTCAGTGCTCCCGCAAAGCTGCCTTTGTTCTGGTGGGACAAAGGCCGGTTGAGTCGCCGGCTTGTCCTTAACATCCCTGTGTCTGGACAGGGCCACTGTCCAGGTCAGGTGTGGCCTCACCTGTCGATACGGGCCGCCTGCTGTCGGCACCAGGAGCCAAGGCGAGATGCTGCAGCCGGAGGTCGAGGAGGCGGACGGCGGCCTCGTCGGTCGAGTGTGGGCGGGCCAGGTGGCTCTCCCGCAGGCCCGGCAGGTGGGACAGGGAGCCGACGCTGCAGCGTGACCCGCCGGGCCCGTCGCTGTGCACGGAGGCGCAGGAGTCCGACAAGGAGCCCACCTCGCTGGTCTCGTAGAAGCCTGAAAGGCGGGGAGAGCTGTGATGACACACGCCAGCTTAGTGGGGCTTATAAAGAAAAGGGCCGAAGGCACAACGGCTGTTACCCTTGAGGGCTAAATGGAGTCCCAGATACATGTGAACTGCAGCACCCAGAATTCCCTGTCAATGGCCTTGCTGGATGGGAATTCTGGGACTTGCGGCCCAAATGCCTCTGCAGGCCATCAGGTTGGGGAAGGCTGGTACAGCAAAAAGTAAAAACCCAATACAACAACACAGAACAACACAACAAAAATCATATCATACAGTATCAACCATAATGCACCAGTCCTCTGCAAGAATAAAATCCATGATTAGAAAAATTGTTAACAGCAAAGAATCCACGGTGATCCAGTGACAGATAAAAGAGAGTATAGAATCGCACAAAGGTCCTTGTTTAACAATTGAAATACTGGGCAAGTAGAAAGGTTTTAGCCTGGGGCTGAAAAGCACAGAGACTCAGTGCCAGGCGTACCTCTCTGGGGAGCCGAATCCACAATCGGGGGCCACAACTGAAAAGACCGTTCCCCTAGTGGCAACCCTGCTCAGATCTTTCAAGGGTGGCTCCCAGGGAAGCAGCTCAGGGGGTGGCCTTTGGGGCCGGGCAGGCATATAACTAAAGTTTAACTCTATGAAGGACACTTGCTTCTAAGAGCAAACGAAGAGGAGATCCAGAACCTCCCTGAAGGAAGAAGGCCGGAGGTGGTCAGCGTGCAGAACCAAGACAGGCATACCTGAGCTGGGCCGAGAATCCGCCTCGGGGACCTCCTGGGTGTCTCCTCCGTGCCCCACGACTTTCTTGGGCGAGAGGAGTGGCTCGCCCATCATCTGCAGGCCGAGGCACCGGGGGTCCGCCCTGCCTCCGGCGTCCGTGTGCAGCGCTTCAATGTTCTCCGAAGAGCTGTAGGAGGCCCGAGGCTCCTTGGAAGTGCCCAGCAGGTCTTCAGACTTGCTCCGGTCCAGCTTGGGGGTGGCGAAGCCGGCCCTTTCGGGGCTGTTTGGGTCCTCCTCCTGCCAGGCAGAAAGTGCAAAGGAATTCAGCAGGAGGGGAACAGCAAGGAAGGGCCCGTGGAGGCCAACGGAGGAATCCCGGGAAGACCGAGGGAAGGGATGGGAAGGCAGGTGGCCTTCCCGGTCGTTCGTCCCCACTACCCGGGGCAGTGGAAGTTCTTGTCCTTGTCTTTGCTGCTATTCACTGCTGGCAACAGCCACAGAGATGGGCAAGGGCTTCTGATCCTTAGCTGTGTGGTCCTGTGCACACTGGGGAAAAAAGCCCCAGGACCTAAAAAGCGGCGCAGGCTGGGAGATGCTGCAAGTCTAGGATTTCTCTCTTTTCCTTCTCTGAACCTGTTTAAGGTTGTGCCCTAAAAGCTGAGAAATTCAGGGTGGGGATGGAACCGTCCCGAGGCCATGTAGCAAGGGGACAACATATAAAAACTTTAAACAAGCAACAAACCGGGGTGGATCTGTATGGGGAAGGGTTCGCCAGCTCGGGGCTGGCACTAGGCATGGGCTCCTGCCCTCAGCACATGCTCGGGAGAACCCCGTTCCTCCTTTTTTGGGAGTGTGTCTGCCAAAGGAGGCAGACCTCAGGGGCAGGGGAGGGGATGAGGAGCCCGGTGTTGGATGCTCTCCCATCCATCTGGCTGCAATTTAAGAAAAGCATCCACGCATCCCCGCTGGCTTGTAGCGGATTCCCTTTGTGATCCACCGGCAAAATTCTTCTCCTGACCTCCTTCTCAAAGCAACCTGCAGCCCTCTGGCCGTTTTGGACTACCACGTCCATAATGCCTAACCCTGGATAAGCTGATAGGAGTTGTAGTGCCAAAACATGGGAAGGTGTCGGCTTTCCTACTTCTGCTGCAAGGTGACAAGACAACTCATTCTCTGGGCATCCATCCGCATGTCACCAAAAGAGCTGGGGGGGGGGCAGAAAAGTCTCGACTGCCCCTTCCCAGACAGACCCACTCTAGAGGGAGGGGGAAACCCCCCAATAGTGGAAGGGGCAAACCCACCCACGACACATGGGTATGTGGGAGGAGGGAGACAGAAAGCCGGCCCAGAGGGAACGGAACGGAGTACGCGACGAAAGAGCATGGCCGGCCGCCTGACTCACACCCCGTGCCATTGCAGGACCAACTTCAGGCTGCTGCCAACACGTGGAGGGAGAGGCTGAGGGGCGCTGCAGCCCGTCGGGACCCCAAGACCCAGGCACTGATGGCTGCGGGGCGTCGCAGGGGGGCAAACACGGGAAGGCGTATCTCTGCACCTGGACCGGGCCTGCAACATTTATCGATCTCCGTGGGGAGCTGAAGGGGAACTGTTGCGACGTGCCTACGGACCCCCCGCCCCGACCAGCTAAGGCAGCTGCTGCGTGCCAGGAAAAGCAAGGGGTGGGGGGGGAGAAGCCCCCTCTGCTGAGCCAGCAAGACCGAAGCAAACAGCAGTGGGCCCGCCTTCTCCTTTTTTCTGCTCCTAGGCTACGCAGCTGTTGCTTTTGTCCAGGGGCCCGCTAGTTACCCATTGAAATGCGGAGCGAGCCAGTGGTGGACGGGCTGAGGACGACCAGCCATCGTCTAGCCGGAACCTCACCAACAGCACACAGAAGCCCCCCATCCGGAGTTTTTCTCGGGGGGGCTCCCGTTCGGCCAGCGAGTTCATCGCCGTTCTGGATCCTTCCCGGCAGAGCAAAAAGAGCCGCTCTGGAAGCTCCCAGCGGAGGCAAAACACAGATCAACCCTTAACTTGGGCAAACGAGCTCAGAAAGAAAGCTCATATAATGGTGATCAAGTCAACAGAAAAAACACAAACCCTTTTCAAAAGGTTGGGACCATTTCTGTGATCTTGTGCTTGACTTAATAAAGGTGCTAATACGGATTCTGCCATTTGACACTTTGGAGTGGGGGGGATGAGGCAGGGCAGGGGGTGGAATTGTGATTCCTACTAAAAAAAGAACATTTTGCAGATGATCCAACCGCACCAAAAAAGAAGGCTCAGAGGTCCAGCGGCTAATAAAGTCCTTTGTTCTCCAAAGAATAGAAACACATGGAATGAAAGATGTTCAGCAAAAGTACAATGTGAACATCGCATCACATTAAACTAAACAAAACAAAACAAAACAAAACAAAACAAAATGAACAAAGAAAAAACAACCTGGTTTGACCAAACATCCCTTTATACTTTCAATTTACTATTTGTGTTTTTCTGTAAGCTGATACCTGGCCTGCCCAAATAGACGTGCATTGCTCTATCCCGCTCCACTCTTCAGTGACCTCCAATTACTGATGTCACCCTGGAATATGGGACTTCCAAGTTTTTGCTAGCTAGTAGACAATGACAAACAGCCGTGTTCCTTTTTTTAACATCATCACCATCACATCTTGTGGCCACGAATTCCATAAATCAATGCCATGCTTTCTCAATAAAGCATTTCCTTGTGAACTTCGAGAAACCCAAGTAATTTTAGCGCATGACTTCATAGGCAAACTGTCTTACGCCAACCGGTATAAAAGTATTTATCTTTGTTTAACCTAGGAGGACTTTGTGAACCAATCCAAGATTGTTCCTAACTTTACAGATAAGGAGAAATGAAGCTGAAGAACGATTCTTCACGCCCAATGCTTTGGAGTTCAGTGCTGAACCCCAGAATCTATTTCTTGGGCTTAGGTCAACACCTGGCAACCTTAAACCGAATCAAACTGTTGGCAAATCTTAGCCCAGGTCTCTATCCACACAGACCTGCAGTACATCTCCAGGGTTACTTAGACTTTTTTTTTAGCTGTATTCTAAATAAAATAAATTTAAAATACTGTCCATTTTGTCCCAGTTTGTCCATCTTCATCCCAGTCATGTTGGCTGGGGGATGCTAAGGGTTCCAGTCCAACCCAGCTGGAGGGAATTAAGTTGGGGGAGGCTGGAGTGGATCCAACTGGGATCGATGGACAAACTGGGAGCAGACGAAATTGGGGTTTTTCCTGGAATATGTCACATCAGCCCCAACTCTGTGACCGGTGTCTTACTCAGTCCTCGTGGGACCCTTTTGTTTTGGGGTTTTTCTGCCTGCTTGATATCCCCCTTGCAAAAAAAAGCAGTTTTTTCCTTCCACAGAAGAGGGCTTTTGCCCTTTTAATAGTTTTTATTTTATTTATTTATTAACAAATTTATATGCCGCCCCTTGCCACAAGTAGGAGAGGGGATGAAAACCAGTGTAGCTCGTCATGAAGTCCTCCAACTTCTTTTGCATCAAGGCCACCCTGGCTGGGGAGGCCGGTGGCAGCCGGATCGGATGCAAAGGTCAGCACAGGAAGGCTCGCTTGGACTCTGTCCAGAACCTCATTCTTATGTGCATTTCTCAGAGGGAATCTGAAGTCCCATGAGTTTCAGCGGACTTAATCCTCCACAGGGACAAGAGCTGGAAAGGACAGGCTGTCCCTGACGGACAGGGCGAGGTGGGCACCGCGAGGCGAGCCAGTACCCCTCGGATGGTGGGGTGGGGGTGGGGGACCCCTGTTCAGGAGGCTAGGCATCGGTGGCTTTTCTACCCACACCTGCCCCACACAGTTAAAGGCCCCCAGGAGGGCTAGATCGGCCTCTCCCAGCAATTCCAACACCTTTCTTCACTCATGGGCAGATAATGGTGTTTGTCCGCGATTAAATTCCTGGGTGTGCAGGCCTGCCCCTCCCGGCCAGGGGTGGAGTGCGGAGCCGTGTCCCCCACCCATCCATTTGTCCAGGCAGGTTGAACTCCCAGTTAAAGAACAAGAAATGGGACCTAACCGGAAGGGAGGGTGTGCCCCACATGGGAGATGGAGTGGAAAAGGGAGGCAGGGAGAAAGTGGGGAGGTGGGCGCCTTTCCGAAAAGAGCGGGGTAACCGTTCTAGCCAGGCATCAGCAAGGCTTCCCCTGTGCCCAGATGGGCAGAAAAGAGAAGAGCTACCCAATGAGAAGAAACTGAGCTCTTTTGCTGGACTATACCGCTTTTAGATGAACAGGGCCTGCGGTGTAAGAGGGACATTCCCTGACATGGCAAGCTTTTGACCGGCAGGGAGCTGGGTTTAGAACTTCTCAAATCAATGATGGGAACGCCACGCCTGCCTCCCACAGTCTAATGTGGTACAGTCCTGCACCAACAGCAATATGTGATCTTGCACATCTCAGCCAGTCGTTTCGAAGGAGACAGAAGGTTCTAAGACGTGTCCAGTTGGCAGGACCAGGAAAATACCCAGAGACGGTCAGCCAAGGGAAGGACACCGCACTGGGTGGTACAGGCTTCCCCAGCCTGGGGCAGATGAGGATGATGGGAACTGCAGTCCTACAAATCTGGGGGACATGGGGCAAGCTAAGGAGCACATTCCTGACAATTTGCTCATTAATTCCTATTTATTATTATATATCCATACGCAGCTTTTTTCCTCTTTCAAGAAACACAAAGGGGTGGGGTCAATATAACCCCCTTCCTCTCCCCGTATCACAACAACCCTGTGAGGTAGGTCAGGAAGAGACCTTCATGACCAAGCGAGAACAAGAACCCCAAACTTCCGAGTGCCTGTCCAACACAACTACCCTTGTACCATTCCGGATTTTCATCTTTACTTTGGAGAGTGTGCTTGTGCCTCCGGAGGTCGTTTTGAGGCAGTCTGCCTAGAGCTGAAAGGTACGACCAAAGACGATCACAGACTCCAAAGACACCGGGCCTTCCGGTACCTTACTGAGCGGCCGCCTTCTCGCTTACCCGCCTGCCCACAGGAAGCCACCCTCCTGGTGCTTTGTCGGGGGCTATGGCCCGGCTCGAGGCCTCCAGAGAAGGCCTCCCTGCTGCTTGTGCCCACCATCTTTTCAGCTGCTTCAGTGCTAAGCGTGGGCACTGCCCGTCCCTTTTGGGGTGTTCGGCCCGGATTTCCATTAGCATAAATGGCACTGCCTATCTGCTTTTCCAGGGGACTGGGCAGTCCTCAGTCTTGCTCTTTTGTCTAGAAAGACCCAACAGTCTCCCTTCACACGTCTGAGCCACACTTGTTTGCTCAGCTTGCACACCGGCCATGCTGATGGGCCACGTAGTCCAAAACATCTGGAGGGGCCCACTGGGCCCCTTCCCCCAAGACTGCCCACTTCTCCCAAACTGCACAGTGGGAAGGCCCCATCTAGGAAGCTCCTGGAGGGCTCTTGGGTGCAAAAGAGAGCAAGCCCAGTTTGGCTGAATGGCCCCCTGCAGCACGATGCTCTTTGAGCCAACAATGCCCTGGCCGTTACCCAGAATCCCCTGCGTGCACTGGGGTCCCACAGAAGGCCAGCCATGACAGTCGGCGTCTCCCTAACGGCAGGGCAACAAATGGCAAAGCCTATTAAGCCGCGGACCCAACAGTACCCACAATCCCCCGTGAGATGCTGTGATTTGCAGGGGCCAAGATGACCCCGCCAGAGTCCCCCGAAGGCAAGGTTTCATGCACGCCAGTGGCGCGGCCAACAACCCCCCGGCCACGCTCCCCAGATCCTCCGGAGACTCGCCGGGGGACGTGGGCAGGCAGGCCGGACGGCACCGAGGAGGGATCCCCATGGCCCTCCCGCTGCAACAGAGCGGTTGCAGCGCAGGCCGCCGCAGTCCAGCTGAGCGGGGCCCTTTTGGAGCCAGGGCGCCGTCTCTTTGTTTCCGCGGGCTCGAGCAGGAGCCGGGAGCCGTGCCAAGGAGGAAGTCACCGTGACAAACAGCACGTGCTTTGTTTGGCTTGCCCCCCTGCCCCACCCCCGCACACGCACGGAGGGCCGGCTGGCGTCCGCCGGGGCTCGTGAGCAAAGCCCGCTGGGGGCGGGGAGGACGCCGAGAACATGGAGGCTGAGGCCGCGAGGCTCAGAAACCGAGGGTTTGTCCCACCGCTGCTCCCAGATCACGGGTTCCCCGCCTTCCGGGGGCAGAGGAGGGAGAGCTCTCCTTTGCAAAGGGCATCTTTGGCTCCAAACGTGCCCAATCGTGCGAATGGACCGATGAGGATGTGGCAGGCAGAGAAATCCCAGAGCAAAAGCTTGGTGGTCCTTAAAGCAGAGGTTGGAAACAGGGGGGCTGCCAGATGTTGAGAAAGACTCCACTGGCCAGGCTGTAAACCCGAACATCTGGAAAGCACCTTGTTGATGTGTAAGGCTCGCCCTCTTAACATGGCTGTGAATTCACCTTCTCCAACCCCCAAACCAGAGACGGATTCATGCTTTTAAAGTGTAGGATATAATTAACCTCCAAGTGTGAATTCAGGATCCAAGCTGTTCTAGATACTAATGTTTTTCCAGGCTCACTAGCTTGCATATTCCCCCAATTTTATAGCCACACCAATATTTAAAATACAAGTACATTCTCATTTACATAGTCAGGGTGTGGAATTTTTCTATTCAAGCTTTTATCAGGGTTACTCAGCATTATTATGTTAACCAAATAGTGTGTATTTCAAGTTAAGGAAAAGAAAGAATAGGGATAAGTATTTCTTGCAATGGATAACAAAAATCTAACAATTCCCACGCACATTTCTAGAAGAGACGTTAAATATCAGAATTTCTCTAGCACCCAGGGGCAATTTCTCAAACGTTACCAGGTTGGAAATTCCCCAAATTTAAAAACACACAACACAAGTGGCGACAGAGGAGCGGAACTGTTTTAAAAGGTTGTGGATTCTTAACCTGGTCGCTTCTTCTATAAATTAATCCATCTGCTAGTTCATCACACTTAGCCACACATTTGTGAGCAGAATACGGACCCATGGAATCGTGAGAAGTGTCTTGCACTGGAGGAATACAAACTTAGAAAGGCTGTGTGCCAATATACCTTGGACACAAAACTGGAAAGACGACTCGTTCAGGGAGAAAGGCAGTCAAGGGTGTTTTCGAGTAAGACAGAAATCTTTGCCAGGTTTTGTGGTCCCAGTTTTGAATGCTCCTCTGGCTTCAGGAACTCCTTTCTTGGCTGAATTCCTCGGGGGAAATCTTAGGGCGATTCTTGAAGACTGCTTGAAAGATCCTAATGCAGATCCCAAGCAATGGAGACATAATAAATTCCCTTTTCCTCTACCCCCAAACCCATTTCAGGGGCACACGGATGGGTGACTATTACTGTCTGCCTTTCCAACACTTGCTGCCCTCCATATGTGTCTCTTTGGGGGATTTGAGGACCGTGTAGTCCGACACATCCACATGGCGCCAGGTTGGGGACAGAAGGAAGGACTGTAACGTGGCACTACCAAAACAACCAGGGAATGGCACCTATTCTAGATGAACTGACAACACAACAAACCAGGGTATATGTGAGGTAAATATTTTGCCCTTGGTAAACCTGTGCGAAGCCAGGAGGATTCTGCCAAATGTCCACAAACCTCCCAATCTACCTCTCATCGTTTCCTCCCTTCTGCGGGCCCCATGCACCACCTCCCCCACCCCTCCTCCTTTCTCCACCTCGTCTAGTACATTAATTACCCATCTGCCACGTCAGCACTACAAGGTTTTCCCCCCTTCCCTTCCCCGATCACGCACCTTCCTCGTCTTTCTAGACTCTGGCCCAGTTCTCTGGCATTAAATTGCCCTCTATGCTCTGACCCCAGAAACCCATCCTGGAGTCCTCTCCTTGAACCCCAAAATATCTCCCCCATCACAGCAACCACCTCCACATACCCCTATCTTAGCCCCTAGTCATACTGGCTGCCCCCCAAGTCCACCCCTCACTGATCCCAGACCTTCCCCATATCTTACCTAAAACTCTGCTCCCAGTTCATCCCCTCTAACATTCTCCCCACAAACTTCCTGAGCGTCTTCCCCTAGCAAACTTTCGTCCACGAAAGACTTCCTTCTCTCCTGCGTGGATCACTCAGTTCCATCAAAACTTTTCCCCATTTGTAAAGCAAAAATGCAGACTCAGAATCGACTCAGGTGTGAGGATCCTGGGTTAGAAGTTGCTCAGACTGGGGCAAGGTCTACATTGTTTCTCACCTACGGGAAGGTCACCTGAAGACATACAGCTGAACTAAGCACACACCTTCAGCCCGTTACCTCCGTCTTCCTTTGCCCCCTTTACGGCCTCTCAATGCCAAAGCGCCTCAAGGCAGAGACCCCCTTTCTTTACAAAAGACAGTTTCGATACAACACCACCGATTTACAAATAATTCTTTGGGAATAAAGATGTCTTTGGAAGAATCTGGAGAGGCTGGCCTCTTTGACATTTGTGAGTTTTCAAAACCCCATAAGTGGTCTAAGCAGGATGTGGGTTGACTTTAAAGAAGCCCCATCGAGATTCAACTGACACATGTTGAATAACACCATGGACACCATTAAGACAGAACTAATTCGCGTCAAGTGAGGGGTGTCTTGAAATCAACCAGGTTTATTTGAAACAGCTTCCTGCACAGCCTGCTGAATGTGGGGCCTGCCCCACTGAGGGCATCGCTGCCCTGATCCCCACAAAAGCTCCAGGTCACCCATAGCAAACTCTTTCATGGTGCCTTGGTGAACTCAGTTCCCGCCACTGTGAACTGAGAAAATCTGATTTACTAAGACCAAGTTTTCAATATATAAAGCTAAGCCAGTGTAAGAGTTTTAAAGTACAGCCCGCTCACTCTAGGAGGAAGCTAAAGCGCTCTGAAAAGGCCAGCCAACACAATCGCACAACTTTTTACTCAGAAGGAAGTCTCACTGCTTTCAACACATTCCTGGATTGTATTATCAAGGCAATATATATGTTTATAAACATTACATGCCCTATGGATCTTTCAAGCAAGCCTTCCGTTGGCTTTTTTGACTCGTGTGCGTTGCATCCTTGCATTTTTGGAGAAAGGTGGCTTTCGGAGGCACAACTTTACGCTGTGTGTTGTGCTACAGACAAGGTGTTCGCCTGAGAGCCCAAGATAACCAGGTGCTTTCTGGGGAAGGCTGGGATATTTCTCCAAGAAATAAAATAAAAAGTGCCCAGAACAAAGCAGGTTCCTGCTGCAACAACTCCGAAGCGGTGTGCAACTCCATAAGTGAGTGCTGGCCTGCACACCGATACACAACCTGGGAGCTGTAAGTTCCATAGTACTGAATGGAGATGACTTTTGCGTACACATGGGCTAGGTTAGGCTAGGCTTAGCCCTATAAGAATAAAGGTAAACACCTGCCCGGGAAATCCAGCAGCAGCAGCAGCACCTGGCTAGTAAGGTGACTTCCAGAGAGGGGTGGTCCCGTTTAAAGGTTTAGGGCAACAAAACCCTCAAGGGCTTTTGCGGCATCGTGAGAGAGCTGGGCCGGAGCTCGGCGGATCCGGCTGGGCCCGAGGCCCCACGCAGCCGTGAAGCACACGGCGTGACGGGGCCAGCCGCTGAGGCGGGGCCGGCCTACCTCGCAGGGCCGTTGTGAAGGCAGGCTGCGGGGAGGATCCGGCGCACTACCCCGAGTCCCAGCGAGCGCGCTCCCGCGCCACCGGAGCTGCCCCGGGGGACCCCGCGCCCGCCCCGCCGCCCGCCGCTCACCTGTTGCGCCGGCGGCCCGTCGCCGCGGCCCCCCTGCAGGGCGCGCTCCACGCTCCCGCGCTGCGTCTCCCGCAGCAGCTCCAGCTCCAGCAGCCCGGCCAGGCTGGCTTGCAGGCGCTCGCCGATGCGCAGCCGCTCGTTGCCGGACCACAGCGAGGGCGGCGCGGCCCTGCGGGCGGCCATGGGGGGCGCGGCGCGGGGCTGCCCCGGCGCTCCGGCTCGCATGCGCCCCGGGCCGGGCCGGGCCGGGCCGGGCCGCGGCTGGCGGAGGCGGCGGATCGGGGCCCCGGGAAGCGCGCCCGCCGCGCCGCCAACTTCGCCGGCGCGGCGCTCCGGTGCCGAGCAGCCGCTCAGACAAAGAGGCAGGTTTTGAACGAGTCACGTGGCGGCGCGCGCGGCCCCGCCCCGGCCCCGCCCCCTCCAGGCGCCGCCTCGCCATTGGCCCGCGCCGCGGGGGAAAAGCAACCACAACAAACGGGGGGGGCGGGGCGCAACGCCGGGAGCGACTGCGCGGCCCATGTGCGCCAGCTGCCGGGGAACATGGGCCGCGGAGCGCTCCCGCGGGCGCCGATCCCGCCCGGCCCCAGGGCGCTTCGCCTGCTCTTGGAAGTGCAGCAAGCGAAGCAACTTCGCAGCCAGCCAAGTCCCTGAACTTGGCAGCGACGGCGCCGGATCCTGCCCTGCCCGGCCCTCCCAGCTGGGAGCCAAAGGCGGCGGGTGGGTGCGTGAACCGGGGCGGGAAGAGGGGGGAATGCAGCCCTTCTGCCCCCGGGGCGCCGATCAAAGAAGCCGTGCCCTTCCGTCGCGCCATCCGGGGGGCTTGAAAAGGGGCCGCGCGGTCTGGGGGAAAGAGAGCTGCATGCACAGGCCTGCGGGGAGAGTCAAATGGAGGAAAGCTCTCTTAACACTCTGCAGGTGCGCAAGAGGCTGGAGCAGGGAAACGCCCTAGCAAGAGATCGTCTGTCTGCCAGGATTGCCTGTTGCTGCCCTGGCCCCCAGCTCTCTTTCCGGTTTGTTTCCAAATAAATATATACGCCTCGGTCAAAACATCCCCTGGACGACTGAAGTACCTCGAAATAAACATACTCGAAGAACCCTTGGAAACCATGAAAAAAAAAGTAGCCAGCCATGCAAATCAGAAGCAGCAAAAGGGCTTTTCATTCCTTCCTGCAATGGAAGTGTGGCTATCAAGAGCTCGATTGGCGCTCCTTAAGACTGTTAAACCCGAGTCTCAAAATCACCTAGCTGGATCTACTAAATTTCACATCCAAAACACCTTGCTGCGGGTCTCACAACAGCCCTGCAAGGTAGACCAGCGTTGTTCGCCATTTACTGCTGGATGCACAGTTCTGTGCCTGAAGCCATCCAAGTTAGTTGGGATGTCACGGTTCCTCGTGCAGTCCGTTTTTTAAGCCCTATTTGCTTATCAAGGGACTCGATCCACTATCATAATGACCCCTGATAAATATGTTCTCCTCCTCCTCCTCCTCCAAAGATATGTCCAAACCCTTTAGATGCAGGACTTTTCCCGGTCTGAACACGCCCAGGATCGTGCCTGGAACAGCTGTAGAGCTGTACACATCAAGACGGGGGGAGAAATCCTATAACTTGCAGATCCGATTTTCCCTGTCTCAACACGCATGGGACGGCACACTTAATTTGCAGCCAGTTTCCCCGGGTCTTGGTTCCTATTTGATCTGAGCTGGTGGGGGTGGTGGGGGGGAAGAAAGTCCCCCCCACCGGAAACAGACATTGGCGATCCCACTGCTGGAAAGCGCTTGCGGGGCGAGTTCGGGCCGGTGGGGGCGCGCAGACCTCGCCCTATTTAAGCGCTCGGGAAGCGGCGGAGCGCGGCTCTCTTTGCTCCGCTCCGCTTTCTGCTGCCGCCGAGCGCAGAAAAAGGGGGCGCGTGTCCCGACATGGATTCGATGCCTCCGTTCAAACACAGAAAATCCTTCGGTAAGAGTCTATTCTGGGCGGTTTATCCCCCCCCCTCCTCCTCCTCCTCTCCAACCACCCCGTGTAAACGCGCCGCTTTGCAATCCGAAGCCTGGAAGGCGTGGTTCGCTTGGGGCTCCTTGCGCCCCCTGCTGGACCCCTGGGCGTCCAGTTTTATATTATTCCCCCCCCCACTAGATAATTATGGGGAATCATTTATGAAAATGTGAATTATTTCTAGTTCTTAGAGCTTGTTGCTAGCTCACCTACCCCCTCGTCTCCTTCCAGCAGTGGGGCAGTTAGCTTGGACCGTGGGGTCCAAGTCCAGGGACCTGCCCCCCCCAAACCCAATGACCCCCCCCCTCTACACACACACACCAGCAGGTGCATAAACAACTCCATTTATTCCTGGGGTCAACACAGTGCTGAGCTTTAAGTGGGTTTTACCTGCAAAGCTCCTACCTGTGCAGGTGGGCTTAAAATGCAAAGCTTGGGTTTAACTTTAGTGACCCACACGGCAGTCTAAACACCCCCGTAAGAGGTGAGCCAACATCGTCCAAAACTTCTTAGCAGCTCCACTTGTCCTACCTCAAGGGAGAGGAAGATGTGGTGCCTCAGATTCTGAAAGGGCAAAGGTGAAGTATGCTGGGACTTGTAGTCCAACAGCATCTGGACTACCCCTTTGTGCAGAGGGGGAGAGAGGAATTGCAGAAACATAGAAACATAGAACTCGGGATACTGTGTCTGGCAAAGCCGGCTCAAGTGGTCGTTCATCTTTCACAGCCTAAGCATCTTTGTGGCAAATTGGGATGAGGAAAAGCTCTTTCTTTTTAAAGTTTTAAGCCTGCCGTTGCACATTTTTAATGGTAGACCCTCCCAGGGCAGGGCACAAGGAAATGTAACGCCCTAAAACGCCAAAAGCGGGACCGAACTGTTCAAGACCAGATCAGACAAGACCATGTACGAGACCCGGCAGAATCCTAAGTTGGTTACCAGCCACAGTAGACCGATTAGCTTTTATAGGGTTAGTCTTCTGATTGTTCTTGCTTATGGGGGCAGGTGTTGTCCTGAGAATGGAGCCTGCGGGACTGGAGCCTTGGGCACTTTTCTTGACCCCCATCAAGATGGACAACCTCCAACTTTTAAAAAATTCATGCGGGAAGTGGGGATTGCTATAAAACGGGTGTCTGTTGATGGGGAGGTGTTGCGTGTGTCGGACCACAAAGCCCATCTTCACTTGTCATTAAGTTTTTGGGGAGCCATCTTGTGCCAGGGCCCAGGGCTCTCAAATCTTTATTTGCTTTTCGGCGCCAGGTGAAGACCTTTTTATTTAAACAATATTTTAAATGTTAATTTATTTATATTGGGATGGTTTTAATTTAGACCTGGAGATGGGCCAGTTTTTAATGTTTGTGTATTTAGTATTTGGAAATTTTAATGTTTTAGAATTTGTTGTTGTATTGTTGTGAGCCGCCCCGAGGCTTGTGGCAAGGGGCGGCCTATAAATGTCCAAATAAATAAATAAATAAATTGGGGTTCTTCTTCTGTCGAATTAGCTGCCCCAATGTTTTTCTTTTAAATTTCCAGCCTCGAGGAAGAGTGAGGTGGCAGCCATCAGGATCAAATTCCCTTGCAAAGTGCCGGTATGTCCTTTTTGCACGGGGTTTGTCCGGCCGGGTTGGTTCCAGATTCCGTTGTACAGCAGAGCCATTGAAATCCAAGCAGCCCAGCAGGGCCATCTTGGAGACCCCAGAGCTAAAGCGATGAGCCTCCCGATGCAGCTGCAGTCTACCTCTGCATATTAGGACAGAGTGGGAAGGGCAGTATTCATGATTACCTGCACACATGAGCTTCTCAAGGGCGTTTGGCTGGTTGCATTGGAGGTGGGATGCATGCTCTCGGCCTCTCGATCTTCTCCAACGTGGGCCTTGTTTCTTCACAG
The DNA here is from genome assembly GCA_023646645.1 of Varanus salvator macromaculatus. NCBI lineage: Eukaryota > Metazoa > Chordata > Lepidosauria > Squamata > Varanidae > Varanus > Varanus salvator. Next base: position 8,347,470 of record JAIXND010000803.1, on the reverse strand, counting down.
GTCATCCTGGAGCGCTACCCCAAGGAGAAAATGTTGCCGGCTTTAAACAGGGTTAAGTTTTTAGTTCCCCAAGAGCTCACCATGGGCCAGTTTGTCACGATCATCCGGTGAGCAACTGCGATTTCAGGCATGGTAATCCGGATCCATGCTGGGGCCCCTGTGGGTGCCTAAAATTAGATATTTGAACATGGATTCTATTCCTCTTCTGGCTCTATTTAATCTGCCCTAAAACCAGGGGGTAAAGAGCACTATAAACCCTAACCCAGGGGTGTCCACCCTTTTGGCTTCTCTGGGCCCCATTGGATGAAGAAAATTTATCTTGGGCCGCACATTAAGTACACAAACACTAACAAAAGCTGATGAGCAAAAAAAACCCCATAATTTTCATATCTGACACCACCATGTGTACATATAACAAGAGCCTACATACATTTATTTTACCTGATATTGTGACATGACTCAAGTTCACGCTTGAGAACTGTGCAATCGAGTTACCAAAGAAATTGCAAACCTCCCCCCCTCAATGTTTTAAGGAAGTTTATGATTTTATGTTGGGCCGCATTCATAGGCATCGTGGGCTGCCGGTTGGGCACCCCGTCCCCATTTTTTTTCAGTTTTGTAAGAATGAAACTCTTGTTCCTGGAGAGGGAAAATGCTAACATTTTGGGGCAAGGGTGCTAAGCCTTTTTTTCCAAATTCTTTGGAAAAAGAATTCTTTTTTTGGAAAAGGTCTCATGCTAGTCATGGGGTGACCCAGGCAAAGGGTCTGGCCCAAATACCCCAAACCTCAGCACATTTTAGCTCAAAGCTCTGCCTTTCAGTAACTAAGACTTACAAGAGAGGCATGTGAACCTTCCCAGAATGGTGAACAGGAAGGCGCAAGGGTGCAAACACCAGAAATCGCCAGCGATTCATGGTCAGGCTAACAGAAAAATCGTCCGGATCCACCCGGGGAAATATTGGAGGTCCAGATTTTTTTAAAAATGACTTTGGAATATGCCCATTGCCCAATCAATTGGGGTGCGCAGTCTTGTTTTGGCCAAGGGCTGGGCTGAATCCAAGGTGTGTGGGTCACCCGTTCTAGCCACCCTGCGTCTTTGTGCCCAGATGGCCTGCCCTGCTCCTGCTCTGGAGCACTACATCCATCATCCCCTGCAAACTGGGAAATGTTAAGAGGATTAGCTCCCCGAGGCGTCTTGCTGCCTGGAAGCAAAGCAGCCCTGCGCATCGCAAAGGATTTTTGTCCCGCAACATCCTCCGTTGCTATCTTGCCCTCCTCCAGTAAGCCCCGCCATCCCATAAAAACCAAAACCTTTTACTGAGCATCTGGCGGCCCGGCCGCAGGGCCCGCTAACCATATGCCGGGCCCAGTTTAAGCAGCGGCTACTTTAATTGGATTGTAAGCAGCCCGGCTTTGCAGGGAAAGAAATCTCGTAATTACACGTGCGACCCCAAATGTGGGGCCCCGTGGAAGCCACGGTGGTGATTCCGGCGACTTCCCTCCCTCAGGAACCGGATGTCCATCAGCTCGGCGCAGGCCTTTTATTTCCTGGTCAACGGCAATCGCAACTTGGTCAGCATGTCGTCCACCATGGCGGAAGTGTACATGACGTTCAAGGACGAAGACGGATTCCTCTACATGTCTTATGCCTCGCAGGAGATGTTTGGCTGAGGATGGGGGCCGTGGCTCTCTTGCAAGACGGGCTCTCGCACACTCTGGTTCTTCAGGGCCTCTGTGGGGTCCTCTAGAGATCACCCCCATCCGCTTTCTCCTCTCTGCCTTTAGGATGGAGGGTGGATGTCACAGACCCCTTCCGCAGTGGTTACGGGGAGCAATGTCTGCCTCTTGGTAAGAGCGACCCAGCTGCTGCGAGCCGAGTCCTACGTCTCCTCTAAGCATCGCCACCCCAAAAGTGGAGTAAATTTCTCTCCTTTCTGCTCCTCTCTCCCGAGAAGTCACAATAGCACTGCAGCACGGTTTCTGTTCGGTGCCCCGAATCCGAAGACTGAGATTGCCTTTAGGAAACTAAGAAAGATGGATCGAGGGAAGGCTGTGTGGTGATTGCACAAACCGATCACGTCTAGAATTAACCACAGTCACTACAGCTCTGCTGTTTTTGCTAGAAAGATGGGCAAGGCACAAACTCTAAATGTGGGAATAAGGAGGGTGTTTTTACTGTTGTGCATAAAGAAGCTCCAAGTATTAACCTTTTGTCTGGGTAAAAATTCAGAAGTAAACTGCATGATTTAATATATTTTTGGTTTGTTCAGTGTTCTGGTTCTCTTAATGATCAAGATGGGGAACAGCTTTTGAAGCTTTGGAGGTGATCACTTTTGGCCAATGAGGCTCCGAAGGCCTCGATTAAAATCGGCTTTTCGCAGCCTCGGTTGTGGCATCGAAGCAAAGCCCTTGCAAGATTTGAGCTCGCCATGTAAACAAGTGCTGGTTTTCCTTGTTTAATTTTACGGATTATACTTCTGTCCTGCCCTTTTTCATGCAAAGAATCCAAGGGAGCTGGCACTATCCTTGCTTTTTGCTCTGCCTGGACAATCGCTAAGCCTGGTTTTTAGAGACGATGCTGCAGGCCAAGCACCTCTTTGTGTGGATTTTCGGTCTTTCTTAAACGGAGCTCAAGTGCTGGCGATAGCTCTGGAAGCTGAAGACCAACACAACTGCGGGGCACCAGATTTGGGATGTGAGCAAGAACTGTAGCCACCCTAATGAACTACAGTTCCCAGGGTTCTTTGCAGGGGTGGGAAGGGAGCCAACTTTGAAAGGTTCCACAACACCTTGGAATAATGGCCTAGGAATGAGCAAAGCCCATTTAAATGGGGAAGTGGGAAACCAGAAGAAACCACAAGAAACAGAGAATACAAGAGCACCATGCTCGATTTTTTACTATTGAACGTGTATCCTTGGCAGTGAAGCTGCTTTGCAGCTGCTTACAGAACAAACAGTTTGAGAAACACGCTTCGGGGCGGAGGGGGAGTTTGCAAAGTCCCGGATCGAAGAGGTGGCTGGCAGTACTTGGGTCTGCAGGGATGGATTTGAGGATGGGGAGGTGAAGGGAGAGGAATCGATCGAGTCAGGAAGGAATGTGGGTGCATATGCCGCGGAGACCAAGTGGAAGGGAGATGGTGATGGGAGTCCCAGGTTGCTGCCAGTTTTCAGTCCCAACAGGCACCCCAGCTGCCAGTAAGTAAAAATATTTTTTTAAAAAATGAGGGGTAGGACCCCTTGGCAGGAGCTACTAGTATCCACTGGCACCCACTTAGTTCTCATCTGTACAATGGGCCTGACCCTCTTCCACCATGTGGACTAGAATGGTGTGTTTTGTTTTCTCTCCACCCCAGTACTGACATCTAAGCTGCAGCAGCAATTGGGAACAGAAAGCTTTCCAGATGCTTTGGACTACAACTCCTAGTAGCCTTGATTGCTGGGCTTGATAGGAATGCCAAGTCCAAACAGCTGGAGGGCACCAGGTTGTGGAAGGCAAGGTCTTCCACAGGTGGAACACCTGTTCTCAACTCAGCAATCTTTCTGGGGAGCTAAAATTACCGCTCTGATCTCTGGTTCCTTGGAACTGTGATAGTCGGCACATAAATAAATACAAAAGAGAAATCAAAGTCCTTTCCTATGTACAAGGGAGTCCAGAGGACAATCGGCATTGCTCCAGAACTACCCTGTAAGAAACCAGTGCCAAATTCCCGGACAAAGGTGGGGTGGATGCTTAAGAAAGGGTGGGAAGACCGAGTCGGAAAGGACACAGAGCAATTGTTGGCTCGGCCCGGCGGCCGTTGCGAGAGCCTCCCCAGAGTCTTCCCGATCACCTCCGAGCGACCCCCAGGCAGCCTAGGAGGGGTTCTCCACATCTTGTTTGCAACGCTTGGCCGCGAGGTCCTCGTTGTGTGCCTTGCGGATGTGCCGGTACAGGTCTCCCGACTGGGTATAGCTCCGCATGCAGTAGCGGCACTCGTAGGGGCGCTCCCGCGTGTGGACGGTGGCGTGGCGCCGCAGCGTGTAGGAGCAGGAGAAGGTCTTCCCACACGTCTTGCACGTGGGCACGTCCTCTGTGAAGATGCCGAAGTTGGAGTGGGACTCGTAGTCCTGCAGGTACAGCTGTTCATGCAGTGGGGGCGTGACCATGTTGGAGAACGTCTGCCCACTGGCCATGGGGATCATGTGATAGGGGACGTGGTCCTGCGGCAGGAAGCCGCTCTCGGAAGAGACCTCCTCCATCCCTCCGGGCTCCTCAAAGCTGTCCGGGTGCCGCCCGCAGCCTCCGGCGGGAGCCGCCTCCCCAGCAGACCTCTGGAAAATGCTCTCCAGCCGCAGCTCTGTGCCCTGGCCATCCAACGGCTCCGCCACGTCGGGCTCCTCGTCGGAGATGACGATGGCCTCCACCTTGACCTTGATGGAGGACTGGTGTGGCTCCTTCGGGCAGAACGGGCTGAGGCCCCCCGCCCGGAGGTCCGCGTACCTCTCCGGGGCGGGGTCTGTGCCGGAAGGTCCTTCGCCCACGTTCCCCGAAGGAAAGCAGCTGTGCGAAACGGTTTCGGTGGAGCTGCTGGGGCTGGAGAGAGAGACGTCAACGAGGGGGGGCAGGAGAGGCCTGGCAGGCGGGGGAGCCTCCACCCCGGGCTGTGTGGTGTCCGCGACGTCCGAAGTGGAGGCCAGCGGCTCCTCAGTCCCGGCGCGCTCTCCTCCTTTCCGCTCCTCCTTTTTGTTTTTCTCTGCCTCGCCTGGGCGAGTGGCCGGCAGCTGCGAGGGCTGCGTCTCCGGCGTCTGGCGCTGGCCCTTGGAGGTGCTGGGCAGATGCTCCGAACTGCCCAGGGAATCCTCTTCCTTCTTCGTGCTGTCGGCTTCCGTCAAGGCACGGGTCTGCAGCTTCTTCTTGCACACTTTCACGATGTCGTTCATGTGCAAGTAGCTGGCGGCCGCGAGGATATCTTCCACCGGCATGTCGTCGAAGGACAGGCTGCCTTTGTACATGAACTCCAGCAGCAGCCCGAACGCCGGCGCGGTGACAATCTCGCTGTTAATGGAGACCAGGTCGCGCTTGTCCAGCCGCTCCTTGTAGAACATGTGGAAGAAGGCGCTGCATGACGCCAGGACGGCTCGGTGGGCCAGGAACCGCGTGCTCCCCACGAGCACCGTGCAGTCGCACAGGAAGCCCTCGTGCTGCTGCTCCCACAGGCTCCGCAGCAAGTTCTTGCTGTGGTCGGGGAACTCCATGCTGCGGACTCTTTTCAGAAGGCCAGAGAGACCGACGGCATCGCTCAGCCCCCTTCGGACAGCAGAACAGGGGAAAAGCAAGAAAGGAAACTGGGTAACTTTTCAGAGAGAGATTTTAGAAGGCTGATGTGCCGGCGTTCTACTCGAATGGGTTAGATTTGGCTAGGCCATTATGATGTCTGAGAACACAGGATGCTGTCTAGTTTAGCACTGTGTATTTGGACTGGGAGAGGCAGTCCCACATGGCCTGTTGCTCTCCAGATGTTTCGGACTACAACTCCCACGGCCATGGGCTTTGCGAACGGGTTGAGAGCAGTTCTTGTCCAAAACATCTGGACAGCAGGCGTCTGCCTTCCGGAAGACCACCAGCCCTCCTCATCCAGAGCGTGACAAGGGAGGGCTGGCTCACTGAAGTCCTCCATAGCTGCCCCCCATCATCCTGGGACTGTATCCCATCACCCCGCTCAGCCGGGTAGCCATGTTGGTTGCCAGCACCCACTGCAATTCCCTTCCCTATCCGAACGTCCCCCGTTGAATTGCCCAATCATTAAGCAGGTCTAAAGCGAACCCCCGTCAGGGTCGCCCCACGCGAGAGTCATCTGTCTGAGGATCCCGATGCAAGGCTGCTTTCAACCTCTTTCTCCAGCCTTCTCCAGTGTGCCCGCTTCCACGCCATTGCCTTTCGGGAGCCACACGCAAAATCCAACCCCACCCACCCCGAGCCCCGCTTCAGCTGTGCCCCTGTATCTTCCCCTAAGAGTTCATCCCCCCCATATATATATATATATATATATGTGTGTGTGTGTGTGTGTGTGTGTGTGTGTACAATTTGCACTAATTCTTCAGTCTCTCACTTGCTCGCAACATTCTTTTGCTCTCCCACTCCCATAAAACCTGAAGGACCCCCCCACCCCTTATTCTCCTGAGCTGGGGGGGGCTGCCCCCACAGCACGTTTTCCCGTGGCCCCCCAAATACCTCTCGAGGGCCCCCAAAGTGACCCCCTGCCCCTCCCCCACCCAGACCCCACCTGACCCCTCCCTTCCACAAGCCCCGCCCTCCTGGGGGCGGGGGCGCGTGCCCCCCCCACAGTATAGGATAAGTAGGTCTCCCGCGGAAAGCGCCCTTCTTCCTCCCCCCCAACAGGGGGTGCGTTGGGTGCAGGAGGAGCCCCTTCTTTCCCCCACTTACCCACCACAAAGCAGAGGCCTCGAGGGACCCGCCCCCCCTGTCCGATTGGCCGCCCGGCCCTGTCACTCTCGCAGAAGGCCGGGCTTCGCGGAGCTTCAGCTGTCACTCTCTGGCCTCCTCTCCTCCTGAGTGGTTCTTCTAAGGCCCGCCTCCCCCGCCGCGCTTATTGGGGCTCTTTCTCGCCCATCTGTCGCTCTCGGCCAACCTCGGCTCAACTTGGAGGCGAAGGCGGGCGGGTCTCACTCCGCCCGCTCTTTCTCCTCATTGGCCCGACCCAGCTGCATCAATCATGGGCAACGCGAAGCATTCCGTGGCTTGTGATTGGACGAGCCGTGCATGAGCGACATTCTTGAATCTAAATGGTTAGTTCGCTCTTGCCCTTAGTCGTGATTGGTAGAACGGTCCCAGAAGTGAGGCGGAACTTTGGTTTCCATGGTTACCCAGGTGTTGTAGGCCGGTGCAAACAAGAGCAAAAGGCAGAGAGATAGAAGAAAGGAATTGCTGCTGATGCAAATAATTTATGCAAATATATGCAGATAATATAATTCCTCACTGCAACAACATTCAGGAGAGGAGAAGCAAAAATCCCTATTTTTTATCATTATTGAGTATTATTGCTTTGGTTATTTAGCATTAATATGATTGCTATTATTAAAAAAACTTTTAATACTATTAATTCTGCCCATCAGGCTTACAATTTAAAAGGCACAAAGCACCTTCTTGCTAATAAGGTGGTTCATTTTTACCTTGTATCTGTTTAAAAAATGGAAACAAATTATGTATATATATCATTGTATACAAACTTTTAAATATTTTTTCATTGTATGATTTTTTCAAAATATGTAACAGAATTGCAATGTATAAGGTTTACAGACTGGGTGCACTGCATTTTGGAGGAATAATAAAAAAGAAAAAAAGGAAGCCGACCAATTTACTCAGAAAAACATTCCAGTGAGCATAATGATAAGGTAAAAGATTTTTTTAAAATACTGATATTAATGCTTGCTTGTTTATTTGGAGAAGCAAAAATGTCGCATTATTTGGAGAAGCAAAAATGTCGCATTAAGCATATTTCGGATGTTTATCAAAGCAGACTAATGTCACAGCATTTTACTTGTGCATGAGGAACGTATCTGTCCAATTTGCCTCATTCAAACTGAACCTGAATGATTCAAGGAGAAGGCTAGACATGGAATGCTACTTTTGGGGATTTTTGTGTGCAAAGTATCATTCCATCACATTGATTTCCTATTTGCAATTTGAAGAGGTACAGTCCTGACACCGTTTTACATTCTCATCCATTTGTGAGGGCCTGGTGGAGCCAGAGAGAAAAAGATGGTTCTCCACAGATGAACCTGGACATCTACTCTCTTCATATGGCTGCTCTAGCTAGATATATTAATTCTCCTGAGTTTGCTATGTTCAGCCCAGGATTAACAGACTGCATGAGATAATTGTATTTATTTAATTCTAAATATGTGCAGGTTAACTTTTAGGGCAGAGGCAACTTACAAATAAAAATATAAACTCCAGTTTCTTCTATTCCTCACATTGCTGAAGCAACTGTTTAAAACATGTCAGAATTAAACACCATACTTCTATAACTTAGCTTAAATAAGGGCAAAACCCAATCTACAACCAGCGGCAATCCAAAACATTAACAAGCCCAAACTCAGCTCAATGTTATAATTCAAAGCAGGTTGAGAATACAGAATTTCCTGACCTTCCCAGTGCAAAAAGCAGTCTTAAAACAACTCGCCCAAGTAAATAATAAAGAAATCCATAATGAAAGTGACAGAAAACCCTCCAAATCGAGCCACCATCAGCACAGTCAACACCCACACTAAAACACTACAATGCGAAAAGCGTGTCCCACAATTTGCAGAATTCCACCTGTTCCTCACATCCTAGAATTAACAAACACGTCGATCACGACAACCCGTTCATAACTTGTATGGGCAAAGAATCGTGTCTGCTTGGTGCCCCACTGATGACTCGGATCCTTTGAAACTGAAAGGTCTTATCACAAAGGTGAAGCTCTTGGAAGGGCAACATGCTTCATTCCGCTGAAGAAACCAGCCTTGCTGAATTCCAGGCCGGCCCCCCAATTCTGCCACGTGGGCCCAGACATCTGCCCCGGAGTCCTTCCTTTTTGGTGCCACCAAAAGCTGCTATTCTGTGGTATTCTTCGATTCTGTGATGGCAAGTTCAAAGAATCAACTGGATGGAAGGGGCTAGCTGGCCATCGGGTCCAACCTTCTGCTGGGTGCAGGACTCTGGGTCTCCCATCCAGATTCCAACCAGGCCTGACCCTGCCTTAAGCTTCCAAGGTCAGGCAGGATCAGCTACATCTCAGCAGGAGGTTCCTTCCCAAACTGGATCACTGCGTCCTGCACTTGCTCGCTTGCGTTCATGCGCAGCGCATAGGTTCCGCCTCCTTCCAGCAGCTGCCGCTAGGAGTCACCCCAAACGGAGCAAAGTCTGTGCATAAACAACCCACCAGCCAATTGCCGCCTGCCATTTGAAATCCATCCCGTGGGTTGTTTTTGAATTGCTAACGTTTTCGTGACTCGCCACAGAGTCCCTTGACAGGTCGCCTGTGCTTTTGCCCAGCCTCTTCTGGGGTAGAGCGGAAGCAGCGCTAAGCTGGCGCTGCGAAGCCCCGCAGGTCCGTCCATCCGTCCGTCTCCCAAAGCCACATGAGGAAGAAAGAACCCAAGCGTCCGGGCTCAAGGGAAACCCCTCTGCGGAGATCCAGCCGCCTGCAGCAGGAGAAAGTTGGGGCACAGGTGAGAAAGGGGAAGTGTGGCAAGGGACGGCCGCGGCTCGGGAACAAGATGCAGGAAGCCCTGGGCTGGGTCCCTGCCAGCTCCGTCTTTAAAGGCCTAACATCAGTGACAAAATAACGCATCGGCACCACCTGATGCCGGGAGCTGCCTCCTCAAACTTGGCACCCTCCCATTCTCCAGATGCTTCCAGCTGCATCGGCCCACCGGCCCGTTTCTCCAATGCTTTTAGGACTGCCGCGGGCTTTCCCTTGATTTGATTCTGCTTTCAGCAGCGGGAAGCTTGGAATAAAGGCTTTGATTGTGCCGCGTTCTCCTGCCTGTAGTTTTTCTGTGAGCTGTCCGGACACCCTTGGCTGAGAGATGTCATGCACAGATACATCTGCTGCAAGCCACATATTCAGTGCAGGGATGATGGGAGGTGACGTCCAAGGCAGCTGGGAGTTGGGGAAGGCAGGCTTCCCGAGAACTCTGCTCGTGTTCCGACCGGGCTCACGGATCCATGGCCGGATGGTAGGCAGAAGTTTTGTAAGTCACTGGGCGCAGATCTTTGTATGTCAAACGGCCCGAGTCTCTCCTGCTAGATGGCTATCTAGTAGCTGGACTGAGAATGCCCCACTGCGGTCAGAAAACCTGTTACATCATGCTGGGCTAGATGGATTTATTGGGCTGCCACTGATAAAAATACTGCTTTTTTTCTGGAGTCAGCTGGATAGCTCCTCAGCTCAACTTTTCCCCTTCTGAACCAAGAGCAAAGACGCTCTTTCTCTCTCGTGCCAGTTTTAAATTTTCAATTAAACGGAGGCCGGGGGCACAGACCTTGGCTAAATGCCACTTTCCAAATCAGAAGGTCAGTTCTGCTGCCTCAGATACCTGGCGGGATGTGGACGAGCAAAGGAACCAGCCTGATCGTTTGAAATGTTGGTGCGGTCCAGGATCTAAAAATACATGCGTGTGAGTCAAAGACAGGGCAGGTAAATCAAATATGTTCAGTGTAACCATCTTAATTTCAGTCCTGTTGAATCTTCATTTTACCTATGATTCCCATGTTATCCCAGTGCCTGTGCACCCAAACGGCAGAATACATGAAAGGTGGAAATACTTTGACACTTAACAGAGCAATTGGTTTAAATTCTAGTTTTCCATCTATTGGGTAAAAGGATTAAATACTCCGTTTTATTTAAATGAGAAGGGCAAACAAGAGGTCTGGGGCGTTCGTGTTGGCCGCGGGTTCTAGTCCCCATTCACTCAAGCTCACTGACTGACCTTGGGCCAATCCCCGACTTTCACCCAAGCCTACCTCACAAGGCTGTTGTGAGGATAACGTGGTGATGAGGAGAAACATGTATACTGCCCAGGCCCTTGGAGGAAAGCTAGGATATAAATATAACCGATAAAAACGGCCAGCCCCTGTTCTTCTGACTCCAAAGAGAATGACTGATGCACAGCAGGAGTGTTACATGCTCTCACAGCTGGGTGAGGAACCTGTGATCCCCATCAGCCTGAGCCTGCAGAGCCACTGGTCAGGGATGATGGGAGCTGCAGTCCAACACCAGCTTGAAGGCGGTATGTTTCCTGTCCCTACCTTAAGACTCGATATGCGCATGGAGAAATGGGACCCCTCAGTGGGATTTTGGACATCACGCCAATGAGATCGAGTGGGCCAGCAGGTGTTCTTTTTGCACAGGGTATCTTTGGAGGGCCGTGGATCGGTGGCCGGCGCCTGCTTTGCCCGGGGGGCTCCCCAGCCCAATCCGCGGCACCCTTGATGGGAAAGACCACTGGGCAGAGAGACCCTCTGGAGCTGAGGAGCCAGGCTGGATGGGCTGGCGGCCCGAGGCGGGAGAGGGCGGTTTTCTGCGCGCCTTTCTCAGGAAGTCGCGCCGAACGGCTTCGAAGGCGGCTTGCTGCTCATATCTCACTGCCGCTCCGAGAACATCTGCACGGCCTGTCTCAGAAAGGAAACTCCCAAGAGAGGAGGGTTGGTGCTCACGGCACCATCTGAATAACGGCCGCGAGAACCGCCCCCTCGCTCGCATCCTGCAAAAGCAGGCGGTGGAGCTGCTGGCGGTCCACCCAGGGCTTCCTCTGCAAAGACAGGGTGACTTTTTCACTTTGCGCTTCCCCAAAACATTTCTGCCAGGGAGGCTGTTCCTGGATGAGTACCTCCCCCCCAAGATGGGGACCCTGGAGACATCGAGGGAAGGTAGGACTACACCTCCCACCCACCCTGACCACTGCTGGTGCTGCTCGGCAGAGGAGTGTTGTAGTCGGCAATATTTTTACAGCAAGCATTGCCTCAACTCTGTGGCATATTTATTCTATTTATAATCTTGCTTTTTTCCCCTTCAAGGAGCTCCGGACAGCTTCTGTAATCTTCCTCCCCCTCCTCTCCATCTTATCCTCACAACACCCCTGTGAGGTAGGGTAGGTTAAGAGTCAGTGCCTGGCTCAAAGTCCCCCAGTGCACTTCATGGCCAAGTGGAAGCCAGAATTTGGATCTCCTGTGTCCCCGTCCAACACTAACTAGTGGTCGAACCTCAACCCCACCACGGTTTTGTTCACGCAGCTGAGTTCACACAACACAGCAAATTTAAATGTGGGTTGTTGGAACTTGTGACTCCATGCAATGCGATGCCAAGCTAGAGGGACCCCTGGACTGGTTCTTCTGTTTCTACGGTTATTTTACCCTTCCCGCCTCATGTTATAACAAGTTTGGTTTTCTATCAAGTTGTTGTATCACAAAAACCTAGATTTTTACGAACTGGGCTGCATTGGCAGCGTTGGGCACTGATCTGGCAGCCAGAAAACACCCAGCGCAGAAAACAGACTTACCAAATCCTGGATTCCCAGCATTCCTGGCCACTCTGGCAGGGGCTTCTGGGAGGTGAAATTCAAAACTTTCAGAGATCTACCTTCTGCCCACTCCTATTCTAGCGCACCTTTTCAGTAGGGCAAATAAGGAAAGAAGTATAAAGTTTTGATGTGTATTTTTGATGTTTGGTTGTATTTTTAAATGTTTGTCATAGTTTATCATGTTGTCATTGCATGTTTTGAGTGGCTGTGAACTGTCCAGAGGGCTTCAGTTACAGGAGGGTGTAGAGCTGAGGTGAACTCAAAAGGAAAATGAAAAATCATTCCCTTAGGGGGCAGTCCATTGGGGCTAAAGCCCTGACTTTTTCCTCTGGAACCCCCCAGCACTCTCTCACATGGTGGGCATGTTGTGAGTGGCGCCGGCTGGAGCCGGAGGTCAGACTAGATGGCCCGGGAGACCCCTTCTGACTCGCTCTGTTTCTATGTTTCTTGTCCATGGGCACTTTTGTCTGGCAGTTCTGGATCTGTTTGCACCCGGAATTCTGTACCAGGGAAGCCTGTGAGGGGACAAAGCCGTTTGACCCACGATGATACAAGCCGTGTGACCTTGGGAATAAGCTCAAGAGCAGCCCGAAGGCTTTTAGAATGCAATAGCGAAAGCAGAAGCACGAAAAGGGAGACGAGGCAGCGATGTAACGACGCCTTCAATTACGCCTTGTAACTACGCCTCTACGCAATTGTCATTTGCAGGGAATGACAAGCTCAAAGGAACCACAAGGCGCAGGAGGAAGTCTCTCCAGGGATGTTCTCCAGCCCCGGGAGAGCATCAGAGCCTACCGGAACCGGGTGGAGGCAGCCCGGGACTGCTCGCCCAGTCCGCCCAGTCCAGCCAGGGGTCCCTTGGCACTCTCAGAACCACGAACTCAGACAGAAAGTGGGCAGGCCGTGTTGGAACAAGACACCACACTGGTGAGACTGGTTTGGGGTTTTCCCCAGCCGCTTCAGGGCTGCTGGGGAGAAGGCGTCAGGGCACAGGGCTCGGTCCAAACCTCCCCACACCCTTCAAGTTAAGGGAGAAAGCAAACCTTCAGGAACAGCGCTTAAATGCTTCCTGGCTCTTTCTGCTTTAGCGCACTGAACGGGAAGCAGGGCGAGGGGGAAGGAAGGAAGGAACTGCCGAAAAAAGGGGAACTGTGTCGCCCAAACCGAAAGCGAAGAATGATTTGCTTATGCCCGTTGGTCTGCGGAGATGCACAGGCCTGGGGCGTTGAAAGAGGATGAGCAAAGAGCAACCAGGTGTTGGCCGAAGGGGGTTAAGCGGCCAAGATGACGCCCGTGTCCCTTTTCCTTTGCAGTCCCCTTTTGTCAGGCTGAGGCGACTGGATGCTGCCCAGGAAGATGGGCCTCCCCCACAGCAAAACAGGGCCAAGGAGGTAACGGAGGGGGGAGGCGATTGCGAAGAGGAGGGGTCTTTTCCGAGATGACCCTCAACACATCTCCCGGTCCTTCACCGGCGGCCCAACATCTGCTTTGCCAACTCGCTTACAAATCAAAAGGCGGACAGTTCATATCCCCTCAAAATAAAGTAATTCAGCCAGGCAGCATGTTCTTTCGGGATGAGCCAAATGCTGGGAGTTGCCTGTGGAAGGACCAGCGGGGCCTGGTGCCCGGAAAAATATTAATGCAAGGTTTCTAGGGGCTGTTTCGAACATGGGAGGCAGGCCGGCAGGTGGGAACGGCTGCTGTCTATTCCCAAAGCATGCTGGCATCCCGCTTTTCCAGCATTTCGGCCCTGGGAATGCTTTGGCTTGGGTTGCACAGGAACTGCTGTTTGGTTCACACCAGGGGAATTTAGACAACCACACCTTGGTTTAATAAACTGAGATATAAACTCGCCAATATAAACAGCCAATGGATCAGGATTTGGGGTGTTGTGGGGCAAAAGTCCCAGGGGCTACACGTTGCCTACCTGCACTAGCACGCTGGCTACCCACACATCCCCTTCGCCTCCTTCCTTCACAGCAGGAGCAAAGAAGCCAGAAAGTCTCCAATTAACCACAGTTCCCACCTGAACTGGGAAACAATGGTTAGCAAGTTTCAGAAGCCAGGATGAAGCCATGGTCTGATTATCCTGGCTTGTTCCAAATCTGTTATTTGTAGTTTCGCAGTTTGGAAACAGTTTGCAAACTGAGAAACTGACATTCTAGTTAACAGAAGACTTTTGGGTTGGTCTGTTTTGCTCACCCCAAGGGGTATGTTTGCAGGCCAAGAAGTTCATTTATATCTTGGCTTGTTAAACCAAGATACACCTGCTGCAGTGCTGTCTCCTCCCTGTTTCTTCAACTGCAGCAACCAAACATTGACTGGGAAGTGGTGAAAGACAAAAGGGCACGGCTGCAGGTACTGGAAGCGCGGAGGCTCCGAGGAAGCAGGCCGGCGCCTCCGGAAGACGAGCCAACGCCAACCCTGCACGGCAAGATGGACAGCAAAGGCTCCAGGTGGCAGGCCAGGCCGGCAATGAGCCCTGCGTTCAAGAGGCCGGCCGAGAAGGCCAGACCTTCCACGTGGCAGAGCACAGCGCTGCCTGCAGAAAAGGCCAAAGCGTGGACCGGGGTAAATTGGGAGCATGCCAGTGGGCTGCTGCCCCCCTTTTCTTAGGGGCAGGAGATGAAACTACTGAGCCGGACAAAGGGGGCAGTTACGACGTACGGCATCGTAGGGCGGGCACTGCAGGGTGAATCAAAGGTGGACGGGGCTGCGCTTTTGCTGAGGGTGTGCAAGCCGGCAGGACCCCCCCCCCCCGGTGGCATCGCCGCCCACAGACCAAGCGCTGCCCATGGAGAGAAAGGGGACAAGGAGTGAGATGGGGCAGAAGGCGGCCTCACCGACGGAGAGGCCCACTGAAGGCGTCTTGTCCAAGGCCTTCCAACCCCTGCAGTTAGCACTGGGGCAGAAAGCGAGCTCTCCAGCTGCAGGTCATGGGCTCCGGAGACCCCCTCTTGGGAGAAGAATCCACTGATCCCTCTCTTCTCCTCCCCGCATGTCCTTGAAGCCTCTCCGGTCTCGTTCCACGCTTGGCTCTCTGCTTGTCTTGCTTATCCTGGGCCTTGGCTGCTGGCTCGTTTGGGAACACGGAAGCCCTTCATCTTTGCTGGGGATAATGGGATATGGACAGTTGACCTGGAGTGGCTTTCCAAAGCTGTGGAGTAGGATGGAAGAGTGCAGCTCACAATGCAGGTAAGGGCTGTGGACTCTTTCAGGAGGCCCTTCTGACTCGCTGTTTCTCTGTTTCCACCTTGTGTGATTTCTAGACTGTGTTTTTATGGCCTGTTTTGCCTGATTAAAGTGTTCTGATTCTGATATCAGCATTTCCCCACTGTTATTTTATTTATTGGACTCCTAGCCTGCCCTATTAGCCATGATTTTAATCATGGTTTCTGTCTTGTTGGTGCAAGTCTCTTCAAGACTGCTTTTTGCACTGGGACAAGTACTGTATTTTTCGCTCTATAAGATGCACCTGACCATAAGACGCACCCAGTTTTTAGAGGAGGGAAACAAGAAAAAAAATACTCTGAATTAAATGGGCACATAATCACAGGCACATTCCGCATCACTTCCCCATGGGCTGCACATCTGACAGACTTACTGCACACACATATTCGCTCTCTAAGACGCACAGACATTTCCCCTTGCTTCTGAGGGGGGAAAAAGTGAGTCTTATAGAGCAAAAAATACGGTATATATAATGGCCATTGTTTGATGTATGGAAGCGCCGTTTCCTGCTGACAGGTCCCGGCGGGTTTTCAGCATCCGAGAAAGCAGCTCCAATGGAAGAGGGCCCGAGTTTGGAGAAACCCCCTTCTCTCACCTAACCCGAGACTCTCCCGACTTCTCTCTCCTTTGCCCGCAGCTTGGTGCTCGTGGAAAGCATCCCAGGCACTCTGAAGTACCAGGCACTGAAACCTCACAATCCAACCACCTACCAGGCCTGGATGCACCTTCTGGCCAGAGCCAATAGCAGTGTGGAGATCGCGGCTTTCTACTTTACCCTCCGAGATTCAGATGTTCATGTACAGGATCCTTCCTCGTGGCAGGTCGGCAGCTCGTTTGGGTCCCATGATTCATTTTGTTGTTGTTAGTCTCAAAGTTGTGTCCGACCCATCACAACCCCAAGGACAACATTCCTCCAGGCCTTCCTGTCCTCCACCATCCCCCGGGTCCACTCAAGCTCACACCAACCGCCTCAGTGACTCCATCCAGCCACCTCATCCTCTGCCGTCCCCTCCTTCTTTTGCCATCAATCCTTCCCAGCATCAGGCTCTTCTCCAGGGAGTCCTTCCTTCTCATCAGGTGGCCAAAGTATTTGAGTTTCATTTTCACTATCTGGCCTTCTAAAGAGCAGTCAGGGTTGATCTCCTCTAGGACTGACCGGTTTGATCGCCTTGCGGTCCAAGGGACTCGCAGGCGTCTTCTCCAGCACCACAATTCAAAGGCCTCAATCCTTCGGCGCTCAGCCTTCCTTCCAACAGAGCCAACCTCGAGGAACCAAGGTTCAATTTGGATGCCATGAAGTCCTTCCTGACAGTTAGGACCCCAAGGGCGTGGAATGGGCTTCCACGGAGGTGGTTGAGGCCCCATCGGTGAGGGTGTTCAAGGACAGGCTAGACATGCACATGGTGGGCATGTTGTGAGCGGAGCTGGCTGGAGCCGGGGTCAGACTAGATGGCCCGGGAGGCCCCCTCTGACTCACTCTGTTTCTATGTTTATGTTCCAGCTTTCACAGCCATGCATTGCAACTGGGAAAACCACAGCCTTGACTATACGCACTTTTGTTGGCAGGCCGATGTCTCTGCTTTTGATTCATTTTATTTCATTTACATTATTATTATTAATTTCATTTCATTTCATTTCATTTCATGGCAGGGGGTGCACCAGAAAAAGCAAAAAGCATCATCCCCCTGCAAAAGGATATCTATTTACATCCTATTTACAAATGGGAATGCATATTAGAATGGATGAAACGTTGGATTGAGACTTGGGAACTTGGGGTTCTAGTCAGCTCACTGGGTATTTTTGGCCAGTCACTGCCTCTCAGCCTGGTCTACCTCACAGGGTTGTTGTAAGGATAACCTTGTAAACCATCTAGGCTTCCTTGCAAGATTTGGAAAAAGAAATCAGGGTATAAATGTCATGTAATAGCTACAAAATAAATGCAAATTTAAGGAGAATTGTGAGTTGAGTAGAAACATAGGATAGCTCACTATAGTAGGATTATATATGTTTTCCACTGTTAATGGCTTCACTGAAGCCTTCTTTTCAGTTATGTGGATTTTGGGTTTCTCAGAGCTTCAACTACTGGGTGCTATAAAGAGACATAAAGCAATGGACGGGTTAAAAATACCCCTAAATATAAAAATCGAACAAGTCTTAACGGTAAGCGGGCCTAAAAATATTATTTTGCTGCCACTTAAGTAGAATGATGCGTTACAGTCCTCATTTTGGTATTGGCTTTCCAAGGCCGTTCATCTCATTTTGATAAATCATTTGGAATGGCTGGTGCTTTTCGAACTTAAACAAAGATTTTCATCTTTGAGTGTCTTCGCTGGTTTGGTCGTGCATGTTCCCCTGAGAACTGGTGGGAATTTTGGAGTTCTGCTCAGAAATCGATTCACTGCATGGTTGCTCCGCAGGGAAAGGCAATTTTCGAGGCGCTGCGGGACCTGCCTTCTCGCGGGGTGATGCTCAGCATCGCTGTAAACAGCCCCCAGATGTCCGAGAACGACACGGCCGAATTGGTCCAACATGGTATGTTTTCTGGAGTGGGTGAATTCGAAACGGCATGGGAGGCGTTCCACACCGATCTGCCTGTATGTCCGCCGAAGCACGGCACCCTGTCTGTGGGTGGCAAAGAATTTTGTGGACATACAATTTATGTCACTCACAAGTTACTCAGGTAATAGCTCCTTTTCAGTCACCTAAATTGGTGCCTGTCGGAGCCAAGTTCACAAAAAGGAATTCGCAGTTTGAAAGAATAACCTTCTGACTCTCTAGCCAGTGAGTTTTACTGGGTGACAACGTCTCTCAAGTTCCGGTGTCACAAGAGAGGGGGAAAAATCACCCAGGCAAGCATGAGGACTAGCAGCTTGCTGAATTCTGTTACCAGTCCGAGTGTAGAACTGCAGAATCAGCACAACCCAACAGGGCATTGACTCTGAGCCCAAACCACCATCATATGCTTTTGAGCTGGTGTAGCAGGACAGCTGAGAGATAAAACCACGCACCAAAAACCCTTAGGTTCGAATCTCACCTCTGCCGTCAAGTGGCTTAGCATCACTGCTCTCCCTTGATCCTCAGTTTCGCCTCCGCAAAATAGGGTTTGTTTATGGATTAGATGGGAAGCCCAGTCGGGTGGCCATCTGCAATAAGGAGAGCAATTATAATGTAAGAGTCACGATCTAAAATAACGACATTTGAGAATAATGTAAGGGGAGAGGTCGCGTCTTGGTGGAAGATCACCGGCTCAGCATGCAGAAGTATACCTAGGAAAGAGCCTTTCTCGGGAACCTTGGAGAAGCACTGCCGGTCAAGGCAGCTATTCAGGTTCCTATCTAGATCAGGCCATTGCTGCAAATGCTGAGGACTGGAAACTTAGTTTAGTTTTAGAGGGGGACCGTAGCTCCATGAGAATCTGCATCCACTACTTGCAGATAGTCTCTGCCTGGATCACGGGCATCTTTAGGCAGGGTTAGAAAGCGCGCCGGCCAGAACCCTGGAGGCCAGCCCGGCCCACCGGTGTGGGGCAGACCCTTTCTCGTGTGGGGGGGCATCGGGCACGGCTTTGCCCAGGCAGCTGGGCACGGCGTGGCCAGCTGCGATGGCAGCTTTGCTGGCAGGCTCAGCCAAACGCTTCACCCCCTCCTCCGCAGGGGCAGACGTGCGGCACGTGGACATGGGGCGCCTGACGGGTGGCATCGTGCACACCAAGCTGTGGGTGGTGGACCAGCAGCACGTCTACCTGGGCAGCGCCAACATGGACTGGCGCTCCCTCACGCAGGTACCGCCCCGGGGAACGGGGGCCCGACCGGGCCGGTTTGGGAGCCGGGCGCTGGGCCGCGCCAGCTCCGGCTTCAGGGGGCCCTGGAAAGACCCCCTCCCTGGCTCCCCGTCTCTCAGTGCACTTCCCGGGGCCACCGGCCGATCTTGCCCCGCGGGCTCGCTTGGCGGGCGGCTCCGGACTGGCCGATCGGCAACGGCACCTGCCGTGCGTCCTCCTTGCCCCTCGCGTGAGCCAGGGAAGCCGGCGGGCAAGTGGGAACCTCCTTCCTGCTCGGAGCCCCGTGTTGTGTTCTCCCTGCTTGGTGCCTGTGAGGGAGACCTTGCCGCTATTCCCAGTGACGAAGGCGATTCCTCTTCCCGGGCCCCTCGTAGCCCCCTGAGACAGGGTGGTCCTGGCACCGTCCCCAGGGAGGGACCCAGCTCCACAGGCCGACGCTTCCCCTTCCGTGCTTTCAACCCCTCCTTCCTCCCTGGGCCTTTGGCCACGCTTGGGACACGCTGCAGCCTCTTGTTGTCGCTCCCAGCTGGGCCCATCGCTCGCAGAAGCCCATAGCTGGGGCGGTCGGGCTGCCTGAGCAAGGAGGGCTCATGCAGGGGATGCACCGGGCATCGCGCGGGGGGGTCCCTCTCATGGGATTTTTCGGTTCAGGTGAAGGAGCTGGGCGCCATCCTCTACAACTGCAGCTGCGTGGCTCGGGACTTACACCGCATCTTTGCCATCTACCGCATCCTGGGCAAGGAGGGGGCTGCCATCCCGGCGGTGTGGCCCGCGGGGCTTGCTGCCCAGTCCAGCGCGAGCCACCCGCTGAAGCTGCAACTCAACGGCACCAGCGCGGAGCTGTACCTTTCCGTAAGTCTTGCTGCCTCTGTTCACAAGCCCTCCTTCCCCAGGGTCTGGGAGAGGTCTCTCTCATTGGGGACGGTGAGGACTAGGAACTTGTGGATCTGTTTTGGTAGAGCAGCCAACAGGCAGTTCTTGTCTTTCAAGCAAGTGTGGAGACCCTCTTTCAACCAAGAGCTGAATTCCACTTTGGAGCAGCTGGGTTTGGCCAAAGACAAAACCCCAAGATGCTAAGCAATGGTATAATATTCTACATTAAAATACTTGTGAGTTTTATTCATTTACTTAAAACTTTTCTAGACCGTCCCTTACCGTGGTCTCAGGACGGTTTAACAACGAGACAATACAAAATAAAACACAGCACCCTAATAAAATTTCCAAACTATAAAACCCCTAATTAAAACAACCAAGTCTTAAAACATTGGGAAAATAAAAAGGTTTTATGTAGCCTTATCAAATGTACCCTTTTTGGTTTTTAACCCAGCTTGGGGATTTTTGTTATTGCAAGTGTCTGCCTAGCTCTGTCTATTATGTACAGACTAGTATTTTTAAGGATGTTTATCTTTTATTTATTTATCAATAGCTTTTCTATCCCGTCCCCTACAGAATGTCTCGGGACGCCTTCCCTCTTTTAAACTGCCCAGAGGGTTTACAGGGCAAGATAGGAAGGGAAACTCAGCCTGACAAGATGCATTTTAGCTTGTTTGGACGAGGGGGGAAGAGTGCCCATAAGTCAGAAAACTACCAAAAGGAAGAGGGTCGGGGGAATCCTATGTGGCTGGATCGGCACAGGCCATCTTCAACTTTTCACGGCTGCAGAGCTCCCCGCCAGCCCTTTGCTCCCAGGGACGGACACCGGACCTCTCCGCTATCCTGAACACCATCGACGATGCGGAAGACTTCGTCTACATTGCCGTGATGGATTACGAGCCTCAGTGTTCGTTCTGCAAACCCAGAAGGTGGGGAGCAGCTTTGCTTTCTCGTTTCTGTCTTCCACCTTTTCACGCACTCGATGCCGATCTTGCCGACGGAACTGCCGATCAAAATTGCACTTCAAGATACGCACACGTGGGACCAAACCAAACACGGGTAGAAAAGCATCAGGCATCTTTCCCTCAGTCATTGAAAGATCGCATCCATTTTAAATTATCAAATTCAATGCACAACATAGATTGATTTGAGTGCTTGATTTTTCCTAATTCAAGGAAATGCATATTTTGTGGGTGACGGAAAGTCAAAAATGTAACACTCCCCCGTCCCCTTTGCTTTGTAATAAGGGCACAAACTGTGTGTCATTAGACAGGCAGACGGTGCCCAAAGCTCCCAGTCTTTTTCCTGTCTAGATGTGCACTGGAATACAGCTTCAGCCTCTTTTCCACAATTTGAGGACAGACCCTGAGGCTGATGCAGTGGCTGAATGAAAAATCCTTTCCCCATCAGAGTGGCTATCTATGAAGCTTTCCCTAATTAAAGCCCATCACAAGCATCGCTCTATTCCATGCTTCTCACCTGGTGCTTGACAGAGCGCTGGTCCGTCTGGCCTAGTATCCTGCCTCCAACAGTGGACAGCCGGAGACGGGGATGAGGGACTCCTCCTCCTGTCTGTAATACCAACTGTCCTCCTAGGTTTTGGCCTGTGATCGACGACGCTTTGCGCACCGCGGCCTGTGAGCGCCGAGTGAAGGTGCGTCTCCTCGTCAGCTGCTGGCAGCACTCCAAGCCGGCCATGTTTGTCTTCCTGGAGTCGCTCCGCGTCCTCGGCCACGAGCCGCTGCGTTGCCCCATTGAAGTGGTGAGTCCTGGAACCGGGGAACGAGCAGAAGCTGTTCGCCGTTGGCCGAGGAGCAGAGCTGGATAAGCGGGGTGGACAGACGGGGCCGTGGCTCGGGGCCGAGCCTGGCAGGGGATGCCGCAGTCTCAGGATCAGGCCCCCGCGGGTCCAGTGAGGGCTGGTGTGGTCCGAAGCCCTGCCGAGCTGGTGCCACTCGGAGTATACCGCGTGGTAGAGGCAGGTCCGTTTGCTCAATGCTGCATCTTTAACACTCGATCGGCAGTGACCGACAGTCATGACATCTTCTGAATCAAGGGGGCGAGAGGTCGAATCCTGCCTTGGGCCAGGAATTCACTCCGGTTCTCTCTCATTTCCTGCCACCACTCCAGATCTGCAACACAGATAACGGGCCGACCTTACAGGGTTGCTAGAAGGATTGCAAAAATCAGGGGCAGCTGCTTTGCAAACATCCAGAAAGTTCCATAAATATTAAGCAGCCACTACAAGAAAAGAAGTTGTAGTTATTATTTCTAACATTTTTTTAAATTCCACATCCTCCAAAGAACTGAGGGCGATGTGAAGATAAATGGGCCAGGGAAAACTGTACAACAACCCTGCAAGGTAGGACAGGAAGAGAGAGACTGAAGGTGACTCGCCCAAGGCTCACCAGGATGGCGTGCAAATTTGAACACAGGCACTTGGCTTTCTAACGCAACTTGGCACACTCCAGCTTTGCTGCGCTCCAATTCAGGAGCGATGGGAATTGCAATCCAACAAATCTGGTGGCTGCCAGATTAGGGAAAGCTGCACAACACCCATTTTTGGATTGGTTTTAGTAATCAACTCTTTCTTTTTCTTCCTTTCTTTCTTTCTTCCTTTCTTCCTTCCTTCCTTCCTTCTTCCTTCCTTCCTTCCTTCCTTCCTTTCCAGAAACTCTTTGTGGTTCCCTCGGCGGAGGAGCAGCCCCCGATCCCGTATGCCCACGTCAATCACAACAAATACATGGTAACAGACCGAGTTGCCTACATCGGTACGTACCCCTTCTCCCCACCACCCACAGAGCCTGTCGGGATGGCCAGGACTTGGCTGGTGGGTTGTCTTCCTCTGCAGGCGGCAGAAACCCTCAGTCCAGAGTAACACAGGAATGCCTTGTTGCTGTGCACTAAGGTTCGCCTGGCACGAACTTTATGTTCTTTTTAAAAAGGTGAAAACCTTTTTATTTGCCTGCCGTTTTGAGAATTAGGAATTTTTAACCTGGTTTTAACTATCTACAGTCACATTATGATTTGGTTTTGTATCTTGGTTTGGTTTTCATTTTGTTTTCATTGGTGAGTTACTGTTGGTTTCAGGTATATTCTTAAGTATTGCTAATTGTTGTTTTGATTATGGGTTGTTTTGATTTCTGTAAGCCGTTCTGAGATGCTTTGCTTACAGGACGGGGTATAAATATTTGAAATAAATATACAAACCAAAAGCACTGGGTTGTTTATGGAGCAAACAACTCGGAGTTAACACAATTATTTTTCACATTTTGATGTTTGGGTTAACTCCGCGCTGCCCAGCCCAAAGCAACCTGGAGTTGCTGGGTTCGCAACCCACGCGACAGCCCAGGAGTGGTGTATTCCTGGGTTTTTCAGCAACACATCTTGTACTTGTCCCTGGAATTCCTTGGTTTCCCAAACCAGGAATGGCTGCCTTGGCAAACAAGGAGGTCTTAGACCTGTGCTTCCAAGCAGGTGTGCAAGGAAGCCCTTCACCTGCCGTGTCTCGTTCACCTTCTCCAGGTACCTCCAACTGGTCAGAAGATTATTTCGTCAACACCACTGGTGTGGGGCTGGTCATCAAGGAGTCTGAGGCTGCCCCGGGACGCAGCCTTCGCCAACAGCTGGAGGACGTCTTCCTCCGGGACTGGAACTCTCCCTATGCTTTCCCGCTCAGCCACCACCGGGACTGTGCCAAGAAATGAGGGGGTGCCTGGCCCCCTGGAGGAAGGGCCCTCGGCCCTGGAACCACGGCTTTGAACGACTCCAATCTTTGGGAGGGACCCGGTCCAGGAAGGGACCGCACTCGCTCGCTGATACTGCTGTTTGAACCCCGGCTTTGGGGTGCTTTGGCGCAGGGAGGGGGGCCGTGTGCCTCGCCAGATGCTGGACTGCAATTCCCATCAGCCATCGCCATTGGCTTTGCCGGCAAGGGCCGGCGAGAGCGGCAGCCCAGCGGCCACAGGCCTGCTCCCCACCCTGCCGTCCTGCCAGCAGAAATGTGAACTCCTAACGGGAAAATGAAGGGAATGTTTACTGTCTCGGCTAGGGAGGCAGGGAGACATCCGTTGCAAGCTGTGTTCCTCCACGCTGCTTCCCCGCAGCCGTGGGAATGCCAGGGCTGGGGCCCAAACTGCAAGCTGACGCATCAAAAGGGACAGAGGTTCAACCCCTCGGCCTGCCCTTCCTTAACGGCGGAGCAAACGCTTGCCGTCCATATGCCTCAACCACTTTTCGGGGAACAGAAGCCCTCCCCTTCCCTGATCTTCTCTTCTCCGGGATATAGAGCACCCCTCCGTCCCTCTTGGGCTTCCGGACTCCTCGCCGTCCTGGCCGTGCCCTTCTCTGGCCCGGCATTGCCTCCCCGTTGGAAGTTTCGTGCCCGGAGCCTGGGGAGGGAGTCCGGAGCCCACGAAAGATGCCAGCGAGCCCCAGTCCCTGGGGAAGATCAAGCAAGCACAAAAGAGCCAGAGCGAGCGGGAAAATGTGGCGGGAAGGCACTGGCGTTCGCCTGCCGGTCGAGCCACACGTCCGGTGCGTGTGCACTTTGGAACGGCGATCCCACCAGAATCAGGGCCGTGCCACCTCTGGCTGCATAGCCTCCAGGGCTTTTTTTTTTTATTCCAGGGGCTTGGATATGGGCTATTTTTAAATGAATTTTTAAATGAAGTCATTTGAAATGAAATGGATGTGTTTTAAATGAGTTTAAATGATTTTTTTTAGATGAATTGGGGGGGGGGCGTGTTGCTTTTTGTGTGTGGATCATAGATACCGGGAAAAGTTCAGCTGGAAAGAACCGCACAGGGGCTCTGCCCTCGGGTTGTTTTGTTTCAAAGCTCCGTTGATTAAACAGATCTATTTTTCTCAGGGAGAACGCTTGACGTACGAATGGAAGTGCCTTGAAGTCTGTATTTTTTAAGCAAACGCAAGGGAAATGGGTGGCTCTTGAAGGGGTGGGCACCCCCTCCCTCGCAGCTTTTATTTTCAGGTTTTGGGGAGCTGCTCTGGGCAGTCCATGGCGGTGGCCCTGTTCTGGGGGGGAAGCCAAGCACAGGGAACGCTCCCCAAAAGCTCGAAGCAAAGGTTGCAATGGGGCAGGCCCATGGACGCCGGAGGCCCCGGCCTTCCTGGGCAGAGCACCTTCCGTGGGTGGTGGGAGGGAGGCAGGGAGGGAGGGGCAGTCGCTTTCTCTGGCAGAGTTTATTTTTGATATTATGCCGATTTTTAAATAAAGAAGTGCCAAATATCAGCCTGCGGGTGTTTCAGTTCTTGGGCTTGGGCTTGGTGGGAGGGAAGCCGGGAGGCATCACGACCCACGTGGCCACATGAACCTACCCCAGCAGTAGCCGGTGTGAGGAAAGGCGACAGTAACGGGCCTGGACTCCAACTCCCATCAGCCGGCAGGGATGATGGGGCCCCGCAGCCGCTTTTCCCTCTCAAACCAAGCGTCCCTCTCCATCAACACATTGGGTTTTTGCAAACATCGCTGCCTTTAGGAGCCAGGCTCCCCAGGACAAAACGGGGGTTTACCACTGAACTGGCGTGGCGGACGCAGGCTTCTCCCTCCCCGCGTCGGAGCCCCGCAACTCCGGCACCTCGCGCTGCGCTGCGCATCGACGCTATCCGCCCCCCCCCAACGCGGAGTGCAGCTCTTCCAACCTGCTTCTGCGAGCCCACCGGGAAGGGGGCGTGCAGAAAACGCGCCCAGGGCCCCCTCGTGCGACGGGGCGCCCTGCTCCGCCGGCACCCCGAAACCCCCGTCCGCGGAGACGGTCCGCTTTCTGCAGGCGGACCCGGGCCCCCCGCTCCCGGCAGGTGCGCGGAGCATGGCGGGGAAATGGGCGGGCTTATGCAAATCCTCTGTCAACCACTCGCAAAGGCGGGAGGCAAGCCACGCAAGAACTGTCAAGACCGGGAAAACCGGCATTTTTTGCCCCCCTGCTGCCCGCCAGAAGGCTGCAAACCCGGATTTCCGAAGCAGGAAGGTTGTCTGCGCGCATCGTGCGGGATTCGCGACGATGCGTCTTCCGATGCGGGCCGGGGGCGCGGGAGAGCCGTCTTCCTCCCGCCTCCTGGAAAGAGCATCGGAATAGATGCCTACTCCGCTTCAGCGACACAGCGCCATCGCTTCTCGGCCTTTTGGCTAAGATCAAGTGTAGTATCTGTTCTTATCAGTTTAATATCTGATATGTCCTCTATTTGAGGACTACATATTAAATGGATTTTTGGCGCTGGGAGATGGAATAGGGGCTTGCTCCATCCACTCCAAGCATCGACCTGGTATTGCAGTACCTCCAGGAACGGTGCACCTCCCCTCGGGGGGAATCTCTCTGGTTCAAAGGCAGATTTAAATTTCTTCCAGCTCTATGTTAATGTTTCCATTTCTCTATATTCATGCTCCAAATATACATTTAATGCGTCATTACACGTTGAGGGCCGCATGATCAAAGTGCCATTGAAAATGTCAATAAGCAGCTGTCATGAAAAGCAAATTGTGTCGGGCATAATCAGGAAAGCAATTACAGCTGCCCAAACTGTACCGCTCAGGCCACATCCAAACGCCAGCACAGTGCAAGGGGCACCCTAGTTGAGAGACCCACCCCCAGAAAGCCTCACAACAGCTGGAATTGCATCACTTAGAGGCAGACAGGACACTGAAAGAGCAGGCGTTACAGTCTCAAGTAGGATCACCCCACAAAATGGATTGGCAGAAAACTCAGCACAGGCAAGAACTCTGCACTGCAGCGGTCAAACCAATGCCAATTGTGGAGGCGGCCACTCAGCCACACCTCGGAGTGCAGTTCTCAGGGCCCCAGGGCAGAACTGTGGCACTCGTGCCTTTGCCCAGTTGCCTGTGCGCAGGCTGCCCAAGGCCTCCATTGCCAGGTCTCTGGGACACTGGGACTCTGCACGTGGAGACCCAGCTACAGGATCCTCCTCCCATACTTGAAGTAGTGGGCAGAACCTAAGCAACTTCCACACACATTTGCTTACTAGCCCCCATCGAGTTCCACCATAGCATTGGGATCAGTGCAGAACAAACTACAACACAACAGCAACACAACATGAGAGGCAAGAACCAGGAACCTGGTCTAGAGCTGGGAAAAGTGCTGGAAGGGTTGAAGAATTGCCACCTCACCTAAAGAGCCTATAAGCAAGCCGAAAGGGCCCCACATGCCCCAACACCCTCAGGTGGACAAGTGGGAAGAGGCCTACAGACCAGCACATACACCCCTCTTGTGCGGAGCACTACTTACAACTGAGCAACTGCTGCCCTTACCAGGACTGTAACCTACAATATAGAAAGCATACTCTTTATATAGGCAGACACCAGTAGTCAATGCAAAGCTACTGAAACAAAGAAAATATTTTATTAGCCCCCTTAGTTTATTTTGGTACCTCTATAGCTACCCAACCACCATGCAGCTGTTAGAAGCCCCAGTTCTCACCCACTAATAAACTGAAGCCTCTTTGCCCAGCAGCTATAAGGCCTAACCAGCAAAGGCTTGGGCTGCAGTCTTCTTTCAGGTCAGGTTTGCCTTCAATCTGGAGCCACCAATGCTATTTGCTTGTAGTCTTCTGTCTGGTCCAGCAACCGCTTAGTGGTCTTTCACAGCTTCTCACTTCAGCTCTGCTCTTCCAAAACACTCCAAGAAGCTTCTTCAACTCCACCACTGATCTTCAGCAGAGACTCCTTCACTGCTTTCCTCCTCTTCAGCACTTCTCTCCAGCAGGCTTCTTCAGGCACTCCAACCTCTCACAGTAGCAGCTCCTTCACCAACTGGCAAAACCAGCTGCCTGAGCTCCTTATATACCCTCCAGCCACACCCCTCTAGCCAGTCAGCTTTAGGGTGGCCAACATTCCGTCACCCCCCCTTGCCTAAACTTCTGACCAATAGACATCCTCCGTCAATTAAGTTATTCTCCAATGAGAAGGCACCAATTTCAATCCTACCTTTCTCTAGAGAACCTGGTTTCTTTCTTTTTTTTTTTTTCCAGACAGTGGTAGCAGCTGCTGTTGGTTTTTCCCTAATTTCTTGCATGCTATTTGTGCAAATCTCCTATGAATTAAAAGGCACAATTAAAAAATGTTTGCCAATTAACACCTGCAGAATTTCAGTTATCAACAGCAAAGGCCATGGGCCAACTTTTAATTCAATTTTACCTCAATTAATATAGCACGTGAGGATTTCCTTTTAAGGTTCTTAATCAATGTATGGCTGTGAAAGCTGGACCATAAGGAAGGCTGAGCGCCGAAGGATTGAGGCCTTTGAATTGTGGTGCTGGAGGAGACGCCTGCGAGTCCCTTGGACCGCGAGGTGATTAAACCAGTCAGTCCTAGAGGAGATCAACCCTGACTGCTCTCTAGAAGGCCAGATCCTGAAGATGAAACTCAAATACTTTGGCCACCTAAAGAGAAGGAAGGACTCCCTGGAGAAGACCCTGATGCTGGGAACGATAGACGGCAAAAGAAGGAGGGGACGGCAGAGGATGTGGCGGCTGGATGGGGTCACTGGGGCAGTTGGTGTGAGCTTGAGTGGACTCCGGGTGATGGTGGAGGACAGGAAGGCCTGGAGGAGTGTTGTCCATGGGGTCGCGATGGGTCGGGCACGACTTCGCGACTAACAACAACAAAGTTGCATCTGTGCAATGTCTGCCTTTTATGTGGACATTCCACTCAGAGTCCAGGGCGCTTTGTACCTTACATGACATTTTTCAATATACTGATTATGATGAAGCACCAGAAAAGAGGACACGCGTCACCAAAAGAGAGGATAAAAGAGGATCCCGTTTACATTCGAAGGCATGTGATGATGTAAGTGTGCAGACCAGAAGTAATTTTGAATATATTTACTTATTTGGGTATTTTTATCCCGTCCAATTATGTTGTGTGTGTCAGGACAGCTTACAAATCAAACACCCAATAAATACATATAAACCCATATTCCAAACCCATCTATGGAATGCGCTCCCCAGAGAGATCTGCCTGGCGCCGTTGTTATTTGTTTTTCAGCGCCAGGTTAAGTCCTTTTTATTCCAGCAATATTTTAATAAGTTTTAATATTGTCTTTTCTATGTTTTTAACTGCAGCCAGTGTGAGTCGGGAATTTATTTATGTTATATTTTATGTTGTAAGCCGTCCTGAGGCTTTTTGCGACAGGATGGCATATAAATATTTCAAATAAATAAATAATAATCTACGACTGAGTATAAAACATAATTAAAATATTTAAACTTTAAAATTACGGGAAAATAAAAAGATCTTGACCTGACACCGAAAAACATGTAAGATCGGTGCCAGGCAGTCCTCTCTGGGGATTTAAATAAAAGCACAGGGCCACACTGTAGAAAGCTCTAACCAAGTGGCCCGTGGGAGTTAGTGAGATATGGATTTTGTCAAACGGGTTTTATTTCTTTAGCTCAAGGTGATGCTTCAAATGTTGGGCCAGGACTCAGGAGATCTGCGCCTGAATCCACACTAATCCATGCCTTCCACTAAGTGACTTTGCCCAGTCACGGCTACCCCGTTGTGAGGATAAAAATGGAGAGGAAGCTGACGCCGGCAGCCTTGAATTCCTCACATGAGGAGAAAAGGGGGGATAGGAATATAATAAATAATATACAGCCCCACTGGGAATGAGCAACAATTCTGTTTTTTTAAAAATCTTTACATCAGAAGTAGATAGGACAGCACTTCAGTGAAGGGAAGTTTCAAAAGGGGCTACATGGGCCTTGTTTCTTCTTTTTAGGAGGGACAAAAGAGGTGGGTTGAAGCACTGAGCCTGAGCCTTTTTGAGGTGAAAAGAAGCCAAGTCAAGAAGACCCCACAATCAGTTCCTTGAGTACGGCTGAGGGTTGAGGCCTACGTGGGGAACAGGCCTTGTTTACCTCACAAGCTTTCAGAAATAGGCAGCCTTTAGTTTTCAAGACATTTCTCCCTCCCTAACTGGGCTGAGGTGCAAATTCCACCTGTCCTGCTTTAAAAACAAAGCAAAACTCTCAGTATTTCTAGGGCTGGAGACAGAAAACCTCCCACAATATTCACTATCATTTTCACTGACTTTTTATCTAGTGCAGGTGGCATGTTCCTCGCTTTTGGCAAAAGGATCACGCTGCATGTTTTCCCACCCTTGCGTTGAGTTGACTCCATTTTCTCTTATTAAAATTAATTTTCTCAGG
Source organism: Varanus salvator macromaculatus (assembly GCA_023646645.1). Classification (NCBI taxonomy): domain Eukaryota; kingdom Metazoa; phylum Chordata; class Lepidosauria; order Squamata; family Varanidae; genus Varanus; species Varanus salvator. The sequence goes on along the minus strand of JAIXND010000803.1, from coordinate 8,317,336 downwards.
GCATAAACCTATATAAATTTAGATAGGAAGAAGGCCTACAACTCTCAGCATGTCCTAACCCCCCTCCCCCTTCTTTTTTGGCTGTCTAAAATTGTATGGAATTGTGCCTTTAATTTTCTATTTGCTGTTTGGGTTTCTCTCTTTACTACTTGTGTTTGGGGAACATGTGGCCCTTCAGACGTTGTTGTGACTACAACTTTCACAATGCCTAACCAGCTGTTTGAGCAAATGGCAAGAAAATGGGTTTCCATATTTCTATATCAAATAAAAGGGAGGATTGGAGGCTCTCCATTTAGCAATACAGTTCAATGAACAGGAATCCAGCTGTTCTGAAGAATGGAAATAAGAAAAAGAAGAGATGTTTAAGGTTCCTAAGGCACAATTCCAAGTTTGCTGGGGCATGCTGGGAGTTGTAGGCCTCTTGTTCAGCATGGCTGTCTGGGGCATGCTGGGAGTTGTAGGCCTCTTGTTCAGCATGGCTGTCTGGGGCATGCTGGGAGTTGTAGGCCTTTTGTGCTGCCTCAGTATGCATAGGCTTACTCCCTTTGTTGGAAGAATAGGAGGTGGTTTAATATGGCATGTGAACTACTAGAAATAACACTGCATGGTGGGGGATCTATGAGTCCCAGCGTCCCTGACCAACCTGGCTGGGACACATGGGACTTGGGATAGAGGGCCACACAGGCTCTCCAGTCCTCCTCAAGAGCTACAATGCCAAGTAAGTTACTAAAATGTCAGGGGGCAGCTTTCTGTAACATCTCTTCCTCCCGGCTTAAAAGTCAGCTTGCAAGAAGTGTCTGGTGTGGAGCTAAAGGAAGAGAAAAAAGATATATGTTATATATTTTCATTTATATTTATATTTTTGGAGGCCTGCCATTCATAAATGTTTCTGTAAGTTGGAGATGACTTGATGACACATAGCAACAACAAATACAGATATACTAGGTACTGAGATAGACTGATAGTTACAAATCTATCCAGATGTAGTTGGCTTCTGTTCCCATCATCCCTGGCCATGCTGGCTGGGGTTGATGGGTGCTGGAGTCCAGGCAGGTTTCCACCCCCTTCCCTCCTAACAGGTACTTTTGGTGTACGTGGCCACACGGGGGCGCCATTGCACCGCATCAGAAATCCGCCTTTGCCCCGGTACCTGCCCTGAACGCGGAAGGAGGATCCGCTTTCCCCACCCCGTGCCCTTCCCTGTGCCCTTGGCGAGGTGCAAGGAAGCTGCAGCCTTCGCTGGGGCTTCGGTGGCGACCTCTGACGCTTCTCTTTTCCCCATCGCTGGTCGGTGGTTGACAGCTGCCGGGAAGCCAGTCTGCGTTGCACCTGAAGCGTGGCCCTAGTTTCTAGAGCGTGTAACCTGGCTGGAAGCAGGCTACTGGAGTAGACAGGCAAGGTTGGGCAGGGCTCCTTCGAAGAACACAATTTCCCTTGACTTTGCTCATTACAGTGGTGATTCTGCAGTTACCGCTTTTGGCCTTTCAATTTTAATATTTGATTGGTTTTAGCTTTGATTTTATCATTGATAGTAGGATGCATTGTGTTTGTTGGTGTGTTTTCTGGTTTTTTTCTTTAAGTTGTCCAGAGACTGTGGTATTGGATTGCATATTGCTGTTGCTAGTTGCGAGGTCGTGTCCGACCCATCGCGACCCCGTGGACAACATTCCTCCAGGCCCCCCTGTCCTCCACCATCCCCCGGAGTCCACTCAAGCCCACTCCCACTGCTTCAGTGACTCCATCCAGCCACCTCATCCTCTGCCGTCCCCTTCTTCTTTTGCTATCATTCCTTCTCAGCATCAGGCTCTTCTCCAGAGAGTCCTTCCTTCTCATTAGGTGGCCAAAGTGTTTGAGTTTCATCTTCAGGATCTGGCCTTCTCAGGAGCAGCCAGGGTTGCCAATTTGATCTCTAGTTCATCTGCCTCTTCGAAACGCTGTCCTGTCCATTTTAGTTCACTGATTCCTAAGATGTCGATGTTCAGTCTTGTCATCTCATGTTTGACTCCGTCCAGCTTACCTCGATTCATAGATCTTACATTCCAGGTTCCTATGGAGTATAGATCTTTACAGCATCGGACTCTCCCTTCACCAGCGGATACATCCACAACTGAGTGTCCTTTTGGCTTTGACCCATTCGCTTCATTCTTTCTGGTGCTACTAGTACTAGCCCTCTGCTCTTCCCCAGTAGTACATTGGACACCTTCCGACCTGAGGTGCTCGTCTTCTGGCATCATATCTTTTATCCCTATGAGTCTGTCCGTGGGGTTTTCATGGCAAGGGTACTGGAGTGGGTTGCCATTTCCTTCTCCAGTGGATCACCTTTCGCCCAAGCTCTCTGCTATGACTTGTCCGTCTTGGGTGGCCCTGCACGGCATCGCTCATAGCTTCATTGAGCTACACAAACCCCTTCGCCACGGCAAGGCACTGATCCATGGAGGGGATTGGATGGCATAGAAACACTTTAAATGAATAATAAAATAAAGGGCCTATTTTACTTCCTGCCTGCAACCCTGTTAAACAGGGCAGTACCAGCATTCACACCAGGCTCCAAATGGAGATTAGGCAGATAGAAAAAATGGGGGCTTATTCAAGGGCCATCTTGGAAGTGGGGGAGTCCAGAATTCTGCACATGCTCAGAAGTACCCAGCTCGATGAGCAAGTCAGAGTGGAGAGACCTGGGTTCCCATCTTTAACTATGCCACGCAGCTTCCAGGCAGGACTTAGGTCCTCTCTGTCTCTCGATATTGCTGGCCTCACAGCATTGTGGTGGGAAGAACATGGGAGGGCGGGGGAGAACTGCACGTACCTGCTCAGAGGTGCGCAGCATCGTGTTTATGTCATTTATTTACGCCAACATGCGAAGGCACGCCGCGCCGGCCCCGGAGACCCACCCCCCGGAGGGCACCAGGTTGGGGAAGGCCGGTGCACAGGTACAAGGCGGCGACGCGGACTCGCCCACCGGCCTGCTCTTCCGCCCTTCCCCCTCGCTGGCGACGGAAGTGGGGCAGTGACGTCGCCGCCACGCCGCGCGCGCATTTCCGCTTGGGGCGGCGCGCGGGGAAGGAGCGGCTCCCTCGCAAGATGGCGGCTTCTCTGTTGAGGTGACTGCGGGGGCGGCGGGGGCAGCCGTCGTGCGGGATCCTGCGAGGGGGGATGTGGGGAGGGGGCTCTTCGCTGGCCGTGCGGCGGGGGGGCTTGCGGGGCCAGCGGGCGCCGGCCGTGCCCTGGGGCGAGGCGGGGCGGGGTGACATTGGTTGCCCCGCCGTCTGCGAGTGGACGCGGAGAGGCCCTGGCGGGCTTGCTGCACGTGTGCCTGCGCGGGCACGTGTACCTCAGGCCCGGGGTGGCTCACGCGCAGCACACGGGAAATGTGTCGGGCTTTTTCGCCTTGGTTCTTGCTTTTCTATCTTTCTTGCAAGGGACCCCCCTGGTGGCCCTCCTCCGTTTTTATCCTCACAACAACCCTGTGAGGTCGGTTCGCCCGAAAGTCTCCGTGAGTCTTCGTGAGTTTCAGGGCTGAGTGGGCCCTTGAGCCTATTAGGGCTCTCAAATCACTGTCCAGCACTCTAACCACTAGGCACCCTACAAACCCGTGCATGCGTTTAAGCATCTGTACCGGGAGATGTGTGCGGCATTGATACAGATGCGTGCAGCCCTAGTATCACCAGCTTCCCAGGTATACTAAATGTGTCTCTCAGCATTAATATGCAGGTCGGCAGTTCACTGTACCTATGCAAGCACAGCTTTGCAGCAGTTGCCTCTTCCTGGAGCCTCCTGCAGTGACAGTGTGGAGAAAGGGGGCAGGGGGGCTTTGCTTGACCCAGCTCCCATTTGCCATCGCCTCCACCCATTCCCCCCCCCCCCCAGCACAAGCAGAGGAATGCTGTTGTACTCATGCCCTGCTGTGCGTGATGGGGACTCCTAGGTCATGATCCTAGGGGACCTGATTCTGGGAAAGCTTAAAGCCTGCTGTTAGCCGTTAGGCTTCTTTGGTGCAGCTGCATCACTGCAGGCGTGTCCAGAGGCTGGAGCCAGGCTAGTGCCGACATCAGGGTGGGGCTGGTGGGGTGGCCCCCCATCTCCATGCACAGCCTCTGCAAACAGAGCATCTCCACGGCATTGCTGCCAACACTTTGTCTTGTGGAAATGAATGAATGCTGAAAAGCGCAAATAACACATTTTATCTTTTATTTGGGGCGCTTGTTGAGAACACAGGTGCCTAGGCAGTGCCTCTGCTTCTCCGTTGTCACCTGCTGGTTCTCCTGCCTTTCGCTCTGTCCCAGAGATGATGGCGAGAAGCAGCAGAGGGCACTGCCGATCTGCTCACTGATTCCCTGCCTGTCAAGTGGCAAGGGTGAGAAGCAAGTTGGGGAGCCAGAATTCCTGGGGATGATGGGAGTGAGAATCACAGGGTGGGGGAGGCAGTGGAGGGGGGCCTTGCCTGAAGGGCCTCAGAAGCCTGTAGCTGGTCATGATGTTTGTACACACACTCCTAGGAGTGTTCATGCAAGAGTGGGACCGGCAGTCCCTGGGTTATGAACGAGTTCTGTTCCTGAGAATGACTTTAGGGGAGCTGAGTCAGGTTCAGTTGGCCCTCCATGTTTGTGTGGGTTTGGGGTGCAGCAAGTGGGAAAAACGCGGCTGTCCCTAGCCCTTCCACCATGCAAACTCACCAGCGCCTCGTCTTGGCACCAAGGACATCTCTTGGCTGGAGAGATGTCTTTCTCTGGATGGTCAGGGCAAGAAGACATGCTTTGGAGGTCTTCCTTGCTCCCTTTTCACCTCCCCACTCTCTATGGTGAGGCTTTGGGGGCCCTCCTCCTTGCCCCTATGGTGTTGATGGTTTTCTGCAGTAGGTCTTTAACTCAAGTTTTTTAAATTAATAGACTTTGATTAGTATGGGTTGTTCGTAACTCGGATGTTCATAACCTGGGGGACTGCCTGTATTCATATGGCTGTTGCAGATGTTCTTGTGTGTAGAAGCATCTCTGCATGTACATGGAAGCTGATATGTATGCGTGGGCACATGGAATGGATGTGTGTGTCTCCATGGGTGTGATTTCAGCCTAAACATGTCCAGAGTTGGCTCAAATCCGGAATGTAAACTAGTTAAACTGTGGAACTTGCTTCCACGAGATGAAGTGGTGGCCACAAATTTGCACTGCTTTAAAAGGGGATTGGATAACTCCCAGGAGGAGAAGCCTTTCCATGGCTCTAGTCCAGTTCGTGGTACGAGTTGATGGGGAGCATGGACTTAGAAGATGCTGTCACACTCGCATGCTTTTTGTGGGCTTCCAGAGACAGCAAGTAGCAAGTTGGCCATCATACGAAGCAGCCAGGGACAGGTGAGAAGGTGAGATGGCCCCCTTGGCTCTGATCCCACATGGCGCTGCTTATATGCCCATCAGATTACTGAAACATCTGGCTGTTTTTTTGCCTTTGGAAAGATACAGCCGTGGGAAATTCTTCTATGTACAGATTTCTGCGTGTGTCCCCAGACTTCGCTGCCTTCTTCCAACTAAGCACGCTTGGAACCAGGCCATAACCCAGGCCCGATCCGGATTTGGGCCTTCGTTCTTCTCTCTTCCTCACCTCCGTTTGACTCTGCCTTGCCTTGTGGCAGCGGCTGGAAGTGTGCCGCCTTTGTTCCGAGTGCCTTATCACTCAGGCAAAGATTCCAGCCCACATGGCCAAACTCTTTGTGCTGCAAGAAGCCAGCTTGTGCATGTCTCTCCCTCCTCTTTTTTCCGCTGGTGTGTCACCTTTTGAATGTCAGCTTGACAATGTCGTCTTGACCGGATCTGTCCAGAATAGCTCTGTTAGCCTCCGGGTCCGTGTCCGTTTGTGCGTAATAAAAATAAATTTGAAACCCTTCTTTTATTCCTTGCCCACGGTGTTGGTTTGAACTGAAATTGGATGTGCACTGAGCCACGGCAGTGACCTGCCATTTTGCCGGCACTCTGGGCGTGAAAAAAAGATCATCGGAAGGGAATAATGAAACCAAGTTTCTTTTCAGAGTCTTTTTTCTCTTCGTTGACGCTGAAAGATGCCGGCAAGCTTTTGTTCTTCGGGGTTCGGACTCTAGGAATGTGAAGTAACAGCGTTTTGTTTAGTGGAGTCCCCGGCAAATTCTGTTTTATCACTCACTCCCAGCGGTTCCTTGTTCAGTAAGCGTGGAAAAATAAATGGCATGGACCAGGGAGAGAAGCGTTGGTATTTGGAGGGGATCACTCAGTTGCAGCCGAAGGAGGATTTTGCAACTCGAATGGAATCGGAGATTCTTAATGGAGGGGAAATTACTTGGGGAATTTGGGTACGTGAATTTGGAAACACGCGAACAGCTCTCCGAAGCCCGGCGCCTTCCAGACTTGTTGGATCATATCCCCCACAATCCCCTAGCCACTACAGCCATTGGCCATGCTAGCTTGGGAGCATGGGGGTAGTAGTCCAACACATTTGGATGCCCCCAGGATGGAGAATGTCGCTCCAGGACTCATGTGGTCCGTTGTGGAAGTGTCCAGCAAGGAAAGGAGGAGACCCAGGATTGAATCCCCGCTTAGAAGGAACTAGAGACACTCTCTGAGCCGAGCCTCATAGGATATTCTGAAGATAAAATGGGAAGCAGAGCTTATAAGCGAGGGCAGGAGGAAGAAAAGGCGATGAAGATAAGAAACTACATATTGCATTCTTAAAGGGCTTTTTGGCTGTGGTCTTCGTAATCCATGCAGCAACCCTGTAAGGTCAGCCAGTGCTAGCCTAGGCAGAGGATTGCTAATAAGGTCCACTGGTATGACCCATGCCACAGACAGGAGGGTGCGAAAGAGACTGGGGAGGACGTGGTGTTTCTCAAGCAGCAAAACCAGTGGCCGTGGCAGGATTTGCCCCCGTGTCTTCTGGGTCCAAAGACGGTGCTCTCAGCCAGTCCTAACAGCTGGGCTGAGTTCTAAGGCCGCCTCTGTGCACACTGAAAAGCTAGCGCACTAATCCTTTGGGATTAATGCCGGAGTAATCTCTTAATCAGCTCGGAGCCACTGTGGGGAAGCAGCGTGTGTTCTGCTCCATGTCCCTTATCTTTTGCTGCTGATCTCTCCCTCCCTCCGGATCGGGGAAGATCACCAGCAATTTGAGAAAGGTCAAGCTGCCACCAGGGCTTCCTGACTGCATGGCAGGTTAAAGGCAGGAAGGAATGGCCATTAACGAGGGATGGGCACGGGGGATTAAATCGGATGAGGCTGATCATGGTGCAGTCCTGTGCACGGGCCCCTCCGGGCTTGGAGGCTGCTGGGATTCCTGTGCCCCTGCCGAAGCCAGCAAAGTGGAAAGAGCGTAGAGGCAAGCGGTCCTTCCTCTTGCTCGGTGGGCTTTTCACCACCTCGGGAGAACGAACTTTAATTTGGCTCTGGTCGCACTTCAGCTTACGCCTGTCCCTGTTTGTGTTTGGATGTCCATTAATGATTAGAAAGCATGTTTTAGCTCGGGCTCCGCCAACCTGGTGCCTTCCGGAGGCTTTGCACTACAGTTCCCATCCGCTGCAGCCTGCGAAGGGACTCTGGGAGCAGGAGGATGCCCAGCCTGTGGAGAGTTGGCCTCTCTGCGCCTGTTGGATCCAGATTGACCATGTGCATTTGAATAATTATTACAAGCAGAAGGGGAAGGAATCCAAACACACAGTATTACCCCGACGTGCTGTTTTTTCCCCCAGTAGCCAAAAAGCATCGGGATGGAAATATGTTGTTAGGATTGTGTTGTATTTTATTTTTTTTCCTATCTGTGCGTACCTAGTAATAGGTTTCATGGAGTTCATTTGGTCCCACTCCTGGGAAAGTTGCGATAGGGCCGAAGCCGTTGGGCACGCTCCTAGACCGAAAAGGCCGAAAACGCGCAGCATGGCTGGTTGGGGATGCTGGGCGTTGTAAGCCTTTCCCCCTGAGCGTTCATAGGATGGCCCCCTTTGTGTGGCTTGAGTACAACAATGGGACCAAGTCGCCTCTGTGTGTGAATTCCATGCCTGTTCTTCTCTTTCAGATTAACCAGCCGGCGTGGCCTCTGCTTTCGTCTTGGACCAGGGCTTTCCATGCAGCAGTAAGTTTCATGCAGCACAAAAGCTTTGTTCTCCTCCTCCTCCTCTCCCTGCCGCTTGGCTCTTCACAGCAGCCCCCCCCCCCCGTTCCTTTTCCCTTTGGTTCTTCCATAATTCACAGGCCATTAAAGACAGCCGGCTAGCGGGGTGTTGATGTGACAATGGGAGCTCGGAAGGAGCCCCATGTGCTTCTGGTTGAAAGCGCACAGACCTGTAAATGAAACGGCCTCTCAGCTCTCTTTGGCTCAGGCTCTTCTGTGTCGCTTCCATTTCACCCCGAATCTCTGTGCTTGGCCTCAAAGCCCTTCTGCTCTCACTGCCACACTGAGCCAGGCAGATAGAATACATTACAGTTCAATACATGACAATCAGGAGCAGCATTAATCACTAGTTTTAGATCTTGCTGTCCAATAATAGGGTAGCTAACTTCCCCTCCTTTGGGAGGGAGTCTTGTAACTGGAATACTGCAAAATATTAATAACCAATTCTAACTCCAGGGGGCTTGATCCAGTGAAGACTTTAGATTCAAGGATATTCAGGAAAAACCGCATCTTGCGGTGACTTGGGGCATACTAGCTGTTTTTGGGAGAATTGATTTGAGTTCATTGATTCTAAGGAGTAACGGTTTTTATGGATTTTTAATTGAATCCAAACAAAGAAGTTTTCCGTGACCATTCAGACACAGGGTAGAGAGGCTGAGTCCAACGATTCTGCAATGTGCATATTGATAACAGGTTAAAAGCAGGGTTTTTTTTCCCCTTGCCAAAAGTAAACATTGCGTTGCGAACACTGGAGCTCCAGCGCTATGTGTCACGTCATTTTCTTCATGTGTGGGTGTCTTGAATCTTGCGGGTTCCCATGCTTAAAGGCAGCCTAGGAATTGTTTATGGTAAATTAAGCAAAGATCAGATGAATTCCTGGTGCAGGCCAGTCACTTACTGAGTATCAGTCAATGGAGCCTCCAACATTAAGGGCAGTCTACCTCTGAGTAACTCAGTGCTGGGGATTGAAAAGGCCTTTGCTCTTATACCCTGCTTGGGAACTTTCTAAAGGAACTTGGAAACAGGCGACCGAACTATCTGGATCTATGAGGTCTTTCTTGATATGCTCACAGAGGATGTACCTGTGCAATGGTTACCTGAAGAAGGGGTCATACTTACTCTGACTTGCCTGTGCATTTTGCTTGACCTTTCCTTTTGGCCTCTGGTTAAATTTTTTTGTTTGCCCTGACATTTTAAACAGTCGTGCGTTTCATCTGGTTGACTTAATAATCTATTTTATTGCATTGCCCTTCAACTTTTTACTGCAATCAGCTGCATCATGGCTGCTGATTTAAATACGTTTGGAGGCTTCTGTAGTCCATGAAGAGACAGCTGATCAATCCTTAAAAAGAAAGAGAATTCTCTTTTTGTGGCTACTCACTCCCTACTTACCTGTTGGACTTCTCAACTTCTTGTTTTGTTCTAGTGTGGTTCCCATGGCAACAACAGCAAAGGAAGAAATGGCCCGGTTTTGGGAGAAGAACACCCGATCAAACCGTCCACTGTCGCCTCACGTCACCATCTACAAGTAAGAGCAGCCGGGGAAATGCCTGGTCCGTGTCCGGGTATAACGTTCCTTATGCCTGTTGTAGAAGGCAGCTGAAAAAAAGGAGGCAGGAGGGAAAAGATTTTGCACTCCGTTTGGTTACCTATGCTTAGGATTAGTTGCAGTGGGGGGTGGGGTGGGATGAGGTGAAAATGATTGTTTAGTAAGAATTAAGCCACTGTTACAGAAAAATAAAGGATTTCTGGAGCTGCCCTTTATTTACAGGGCAGCTCCATGGTGCGCTCACTCCTCCCGTTGCCCTGAACTAGACTTTTGAGGCAGCCAGGAGTAGAACTTTGGGCTGACCGATCGTGATTCCTGGGCACAGCATTACTCAATTCCAATCATGGGATTTTTTTTGGCCCAGGACTTCTGTTGAGGGACCTTGGGGTTCTCCTTCTCCAGGCCGCAGAACCGTCCATCCCCAGTTGCCAGGTTTTATCCATTCTGTTATCAAGATTTCTAAATTGTGCGCAGAGGGATCGTTGCAGAGATAGTTAAAATGGCAATGAATGGTGATGAGAGCCTTTCTGTACTTGGCATTCTGGTGAGAGCCACTGCCAGATGGAGCGGGGCGGGGGGACTGATTCCCTGGCAGCCTCCGTTTTGTGGAAAAATTTGGGAGTGGGACACATTCCACAGGGAAAAGACCCTCGGTTTTGCCTCTGGAGCCCGCAGGACAAGCATATCTGGGGAAGCATATCTGGGATCTGCTTTCTGGGGATGGCAGCGAATTTGACAGCGCTGGTACTACGGGCAGCATTCCAGAACCCAGGCCGTGATTTTTAGGTTTTAAGATGTGTATCTCCACGTGGGGCGTTGGGAAGCAGAGAAATCGGGGTGGGGAGTGTATCCCAGCCGAGGGTTGGCAGCAGACGCCGGCAGAGATCTGGCGTTGCCGCTCCTACATCCGTGGCCTCTCTCTTTCAGGTGGTCTCTGCCAATGATGATGTCCATTACCCACCGTGGAACAGGGATTGCAATGAGTTTAGGTGAGCAGTGTTTCTCTCGGCAAATGCGGTCACCCTGACCCACGTGGGGTTCATGAGAATGTAAGACGAGCAGGCCGGCTAGTCCAGTGTCTGGTGGCTCACAGAGTGCGCCCGGAGTGTGTTCAGCCCCCTCGATGCCCATGTAGTTGTTTGGATTAACTGGGGACAAAGAGATAGGTTTGGCCTTACTTTTAGGGGGCTGAGCACTCCCTCCTGAGCCGAGCACCCCTGAGCTGGAATGGATGTGACACTGATCATGCTCAGAGAGCAGAGCAGTGCTAAAACTAAGCCTTTGAGCTTGTGATCCAAAAACCGCATGCCAAACAAGACGGGGAAGGCAAAAACCAGGAAAGGTGCCGGTCGAGTGACTCTAGGTTCCCACAACCCGGCCTGCATGCCCTGGGAAGCCAAGCTTTTTAACCCGTGAGTGACCACAAACATCTGGCAGCTCATTAGCGCAGCTGGATCAAGCTCACCAGGCTCATCTTTCCAGCAGGGGGAACTTAGTGACTGGAAAGGTGCTCCGCTTGGGGTGTTGTCATGTGTTTAGGCCCATTACTCTGACAAGCAGGAGCGATCAGGCTGTGTGAATTAGCATTTTGCCAACCCAGCTTTTTTTTCCCCCAAAGTCGAGTTATCGTCACATGCCAGCTAGTCAGTGTTAAGTTAAATTACTTTTTCTCCAGAGGCCTGAGAAAGGGCAGGCGAGAGCTCCCTCTGCCCCTTTGTAGGGGGCAGACCATCGCTCGGTGACACAGTTCCTTGCTTTAAAGACCGTTCTTAGTTAGAACAGAAGGTATCAGGATGGTCTCAATTTGGGGATCGAGCTGCTAAGCGCCAGAAACGGGGAACGGTTTAAAGTTGCATGCGATGCCAAAAGGTCTAGGAGCCGTTTAGGAAGAAGGCTCTGAATTAGTTGGGCAGCTTCTCAAATGATCACTGATCTTTAAGCACAGTTGTAATTTGTCAGGGATTTAAAAAATGGTTTGGGGAAGGGGTGGAGGGCAGCTGTCTTTAAAACCTTTGGGATTAAATAGAAGAAATTCAGCCACGGCAGCCTCTTTTGGTGACTAATCGGGCACTGCAGGAGAAGGTCAGTGACGATGGGCTTGCTGGTGGTCGGCTCTTTGCGGATTTGCGCCCCCAGCTTCCAAGGAATTCCCGGGTTCCCTCAGAGTGCAGGTGAACTGCAGCGGGCTCAGCAGGGCAAGCGGCTGCAGGATCCAGCCTGGGAAATTGGAACAGGCAGTTGCGGTTCCTGGGCCCGACCTGTTCTAGAGGTCTTTGCCCCCACTCTGGTCTGTACATGTAGCAGAGAGAAGCCGTCCTGTTCAGCTTAAAATGCCAAGTGTGGCAGAATGAGCGTCTTAAGCACTGGCGCGCTCTGCTTCTAAATCGGGTTGGGAGAATTCCCGATCTTGAGCAACTCAGCTGTAGATTTATAGTTGGATGCTGGTCACCCCTGTGTATGGCTCTTGGGGTTTCGTAGGTCTTTGGATCCACGCCTCTGGGCCAAAATATTGCTGTTGGTTTCACCCCTACAATGGACCGTGGGTGTCGAACAAATGTTTCCCATGCCAGGGATCTCAGGGTCTGTCCTGGACATCCCCAGGGAGAGCTGGGAAAGAGCAGCTGCTTGGAACGGCCGCCTGTCTCGGCGGCCCAGCCTCCTCCTCCTCCATTCCAGCCTCCGGGGGTGTTGAGCTGCAGCACCCCTCCTCTCCCACGTGGACTGGTCCAGCGCCGGCACGTCCGGAAGGCACCAGTCGGATGCCGCTTCCTGGTATTGGGGCGGCCATGGGGGTGGGCCTTGACACCCCAAGGAAGCTCCAGTGTGGATGCCACTCTGGGCCGCGTTCAAGGTGCGCGTTGGATCAGGGCCATGTTCCCTTCCCGTGGTCCCAAATGCTGGCAGTGTGTAACTTTTCTTGAAACGGGGAGTTTTACTCGGAAAGGGGGCCCGTCCACCAGCTTCCCCTTTTGGCCTGACTGTCTCCCTCCCTCTCTCCTTAGGGGTGTCTTTCTTTGGCTTAAGCGCTCTGGTCCTTCCAGGCCATTTCACCGACTATGTGGAGCTGGTCAGGTCCCTCAGCCTGGCACCAGCTCTCATCTACTCGGCCAAGTTTGCCCTGGCGCTCCCTTTGACCTACCACACCTGGAATGGGATCCGGCACTTGGTGAGTGGCCTTTGGAAAGGGCCTTGGGGGGTGTGGGTGTTTTCTGAGAATGGAAAGAGCCTGGCCGGATCAGGCCCGACAACCCCTCCCCTCCAGCATCCCGGTTTCCCCCAGGGATCAGCCGGAACAACCGGGGTGGCCTCGTGGGTTACAGCATCAGACAAGGACTGCGAGTCCTGGGTTCAAGTCCCCCACATGTTCACAAAGCTCACAGTCTGTCTCTGGGCCTGGCTGCCATCTCTCCACCTGGCCTCTGTAGGGATAAAATAGAGGAGAAGGTAGAACCCCAGAATCAGCCTTTTCCCAACGAGGGGCCCTTCAGGCATTTTGGACTATCCACGGGGTTCCCCATGAGAGCACAGCCTCCAGGTGCTCACCAGCTTCACTTCTCCCAATTTTTATTTTATCCTGTAATTTTTAAAAAGCTGTGCTTCCCTTTGAGCAGTGAGGCCGGCTTTTCACAAGCAGGCTGGTCCGCCCAGCCGTTTTGTGAAAGCGCCCACCACGCTGAAAGTTCCAGTGTTCCAGCCAAGGTTGGGAGCCTTGCCTTTCTCTCCAGCCAGCATGGACACGTGGGCTGACCATGATGGAAACCGTAGTCTGCCTGATCTGGAGGATGGGAACTGTAGTCTGCCCGAGCTGGAGGGTGCTAGTTTGGAAAAAGGCTGGAAGCCAGTCCGTCCAAGCCAGAGCTGCCTCAAAAGCAGCAAGTTCTTTCTGCGCAGGCCAAACACACATCCAAGCAATATCGTTTTAGCCTCTTTCCCAAAATCAGAACCAGAAGGGGAGGGGCTAACCCTGCCCAGAGCAAGGAGCAGTCAGTAACCTTCCCTCTCTCCATCCCCTGTACTGTAAACCGGCACTTTCCAAAGTGATTTAAGTCCGCCTGCCTTTTAAGATCCCCATTTAAAAAGCCAACCCCCCCCCCCCAAAAAAAACCCCAGCCGTTCTGAATGCTCTTTTCTGGAGCCCGGCCACATTCCCTTGAAATCAGCTGACTTTTTTAATGCTCACTGGGGTTGCGGAGGGCTGAGAGTTTGGACCAGCGGTGTGCCCCAGAGAAGTGTGAGTACTCCGTATGGCGTGTTTTCTGTCGAGAAGAAAACCGTCCAGCCACGACTGCCGAGCCCACTGCTCGCCTCGGGGGCATTTTATGCCTCTCCGAATGAGCGTCTCTCGTCCCTCTTCACTCCAGATCATCTGTGTGGATTTGTCTTCCCCATTCCCTCATTTTTAATTATTTTTCTTTTCGGTTAAAAAAACCCAACAACAATCTGGAGGGCATTCTGGTGAACGGGGAAGGAAGATCAAGGGCTGCTTCTTTGGGAGCCAATTGGCGGCTGTCGGATTTGAATAACAGAATCGCTCTGTGCCTCCGGTGTGCATGATTAGGCAGTCACGGAAGCGACCGAACGGCAGGGGAAAAGACAGCATGGAGAGGTGGGGGCGGAAGTGGGCACTGTAGACCACAAAAGCCTTCTGGAAGGAGCCAGTCTTAATCCTGGCATGCTGTTCTTGCATCCAAGGGAGCAAATCCCACTTTATGAATGCCCTGCGGTGTTCAGACCGTAATGCAGAGAGACATTTCCCTGGTCACCTTGGGTGAATAGAAATTTCCTGCAGGTGAATAGGCTATGCAGTGGGAGAAGAGAAGTAAAAGCTTTTCACAGCAACTGGCCTTCAAAAGCCTCCAGGGCTTACAGCTGTACGGAGTGGCTTTCAAAGGGAGCTAGACAAATTCACAAAGGAGAAGGCTATTTTCTGTCCTTTATGTTTGCCTCGGTTCAAGAATTGGGGCACCATTCCAGTTCTCAGAGAGAATGTATGCGGAGGTTCACATGAACATGTACCCTGGTCAGATTTCCCCCAGGGATGCTTAGCATGCCCATCCAGCATGGCTCATTGCTGCATTCGGAGTTCAGAAGGAAGCATTCTTCCCCAGTTAGACTTCAGATTTAGGCGAGCACTTGTGTATTTCATGGTGAGCTTTTCTGGTGGCACACGCAGCTTGGCTCACTTGCTTGAGTGCACTCTCATCTTGCTAGCATTCCATGCTTGGTTGCGGCACACTTGTTTTCTTAGAAATAAAGCTGCCCTCAAGGGGGTCCTTCTAGCCCAGGGGCCTGTCTCCAAGGCACCCAGAAATGGCAGGATGTAGCTGCATTGTTTCCTTCCTGAACCCAGTGTTTAGAGGAATACTACGTCCGAACATGGATGTTTTAACAGCCTCCTATATCCCCCACATATTCTTTCTAATCCTTTTTGATTTAAGAGCCAAATCCTATACCGGAGAAGTTTCCAGGGTTGCACAGGATCAGAAGTACCAACCTATTTAAGCTTAAAGCTCTTGCTCCCGATAACGAAGCCCTGTGAGAGGCATTTCCCCTCTCTTCCCACGCTGCCTAAGAGCCAGGTGGCCACCAAAACGGTTGGCGGGCCCACAAACGGGGGGGGGGGGGCCACCGGCGGGCAGGCAGTGGCTGGATTTGCTTCCAATGCCTGAAATTCTGTTTCCCTGTTCAAAAATCGCATGAACCTCATCTTGGCCATTCTTCTGGTGTCGGAGAGCATGTGGTGACTGGGATGCAGTCTGTGGGGCCGGCTCTTTCTCCAGTCCCACAACTCCTGGGGCAGGGGCTGCTTTCTTGCTGCTTGTTTGCCTGCCTTGCCCAGACAGCTCACACAGGGCCAAGGAGTGGGTGTCATCCAGGCGGGATTTCTTTTTGCTGAAACATCCCTCATGCTTTTCTAGTTCCTTCTGCTGAAATGCCCTCTCTTTTCTCTCTCTCTCTCTCTCTCTCTGTAGGCGTGGGACTTGGGCAAAGGGTTCAAGATACCTCAGGTCTACCAGTCCGGAGTCCTGGTGTTGGTCCTAACGGTTTTGTCCTCCATTGGGATCGCAGCCCTGTGAACCTGGGCAGGACCGCCACCTTCTCCCGCTGCCCCCCGAAGTCCTGACCTTGTTCACGTCCTGAGCACTTTGCTTAATCAGACCCTTGGGAGTGTTGGCGCCAGTGCTGCGGCTTGAAGAAACTGTGGGGCAGGAGCACTCCCAAATCACCACATAGTTCGTTGCAAATTGAAGTGCGGGGGCTCCCCCGTCCCCAGTCCGATCTGCCTGGGTTATTGTAGAATTGTCTCTTTTCCGTCATGTCCCATAATATTGTCGGGTGACTTTCAGGGGATCTTCCCCAGCTGAGGCGAGAGCCTGGAAGTGCAAGATTGCAGAGGGCCAAGAAATCAGCATACTGATTGGCCGAGACTCTGGCATACCCATAATGCACCGAGAGCCATTGCTTTTCTCAGCTTTTTCTCCCTTTCTTCCCTCCCCACAAGACTCCAGACAATGCCCATCTGTGTGGCCAATAGAGCAGTGTGTGAGCGAGCGTGTGGGTATATTTCTAAGAAGGACAACGGTCCCCATTGATGGCCAGACTGTGGCGAGAGCGGTGCATTCAGCCCGGGCCACCTCCAGCCACCGTCTTGTGCCCCACCTCTATCCCCAGAATGCTCACGGCGAGGCTTTTGGGCCTGTGGCCTACGAGCCGTCCGCCGAGGTTGCTGTCACAGCATGCTGAGACGTTGCATTGTTTTCTTCGTAGGCGCGGGCCATTCAGCCTCAGAACAGTTCCTGCCCAAGGCCCAGGGAGCGGGGAGGAAGTGATGTCATGCTAGCTTAGGGTGGCGGGTCTCCGGTGTGGAAGAACTGGGCCGATTTGCCGCGACGCTCTTCCATCTTCTCCTCGCCTGCCTTCCAGTGGAACAAATAACCTCCACACCTGTGTATATAGAAGCCCGAACTTTGCTATCCTGTCTTTGAGATCTTGAAGCCAGGCAGCCTTCACCCTACAAAGGCGGTGCCTTCTTCTAGGCAATTGTACAACCACTGATCCCATTTTATAAAGTTCATGCCCTTTCTATGCAGAAATAAAACGGCCTCGGCCTTTTGGTAGGACAGGCAAAGGTGCCGGTTGAGTTTTTCTTGCGAGCGTGTCCCTCGAGGGTCGGTAGCCTCTTAGAAACCTTAAAAGCATTTTAGTTTCTTGATGCTAAAAACAGAGAGGGTGCTAGGTGGGGAGAAGACGGAGCTGGGTTTTTTCCACAGTCCATCAAACAGGAGACAAGTCCCAGATCTCCCCCATGGCTTCTGAAGCACACTTCCAATGCTTGTCGTTTTGATGGTGACGCTTACGCCCGTCCTTGGCACACAGATCCGATGCCTTCATTTCTCTTAAACCAATTACGTGGGCCCATTACCAAGATGGGTTTTTACACTCCGCTTCCCCCGCCCCCTCCTCCGTGATTGATTTTACTGTGTGCCTGCGTGTGTGTTTTGTAATTATCTGTTCTCCGGTGTGTGCCTGAGCGATAATGAGGCTGAAAGCTTGCGAGTCCCAAAACTGGCATTCAGCAAGCTAATTAACTGGATTTCTTCACGCACATGTACACATTTTGTGGATGTGTTTGGTAAAAACAAGAGAGAAATAATGTGATTCACCCAAAGCCTTCAGAGCAAATTTTTCCCCATGCAGACTTTTTTTTTTTTTGCTGCTGCAAAGGGTGTTTCCCAGCAGCTTTTCCTGGAAGCTTTTGCCTTAATGCAAAAGATAAAAAACAGACATTCCTTAAATAGCGGCTTGCCTGTTAGCAATCTTGAAAACTACTTCTGCCCATCCTAGGCTGTGCTTCCCTTTTAGGGGTGCCATCAAGTAGGATGTTGGGGCAGAAGTCCAGGGCCCCTGTAGCCAGATGGCTTCCAAACATAGTGAGGCGAATAGATCACATTTTAAAGTATCTGGCCATCTAAGAGGTGTGCATCTTAAGGTCATTAAGCACAGAGCAGGAGGTCCCCACTCTTTCCAATGATGCACATTTGGAATTTTACATCATGTTGCGTTAATCTTTGCTTAAAGCCTTTGGTTCCCCTTATCTAAATGCATATGATGAGCCAACTTGACATTTCTCAAACCAGAGAACTGGCGCTTAACTGTTCTGAAGAAAAAACACTTGGCAGTGGAGGAAATGATTTTGGGGTTAGTTTTATTTACTGTCAATTGCCATCAAAACACCCGTCAGGTATGACACCTCCATTCCATCCTCGGCGGTCTGTGGGATTTTCATTTCTGTGTCGCAGTTGCGAAGTTCAGGTTGCATCGCTGCCTCTTGCCCGTTGGGCCTGTCTTCTCTTGGGCAGCAAAGATCTAACCCTCATTTTTCTTTCTGGGGCAAGTTGAGAAAGGCATGGCTGCCGTTGAGATCTCAGTTCACCCTTGCCTGGACTTGATGCATGGTGCTTCCTACCGAGATGCTAGGTTGTAAGGGCTGGAGAGTCATGAAATCAGAAGAGATCATGGAGAGAAAAGGAACCCAGACGCTCCAAGGAGAAGCAGGGAAAGGAAAGGAAAAGGAAAAGGAAGAAAAGGGAAAGGAAAGGGAAAGGAAAGGAAAGGAAAGGACACACCAGAATGACTGGAAAGATGGAGCAGAATGTTTTAACTTTCAGTCATGGGTAATAGAATTTTTTGCTCTGGCCTTTGGATGGAGGCTTAACTCAGTTGCTCTTCTGGGCAAGAGAAAGGCCTGGCCAAGCCTCCCCTTTCCCTCCGATCCATTTCCGGTTCCACCAGGCCTTTCTGCGCCTCCAGAGCTTGGCTTGCCTTTGTGGCCGGCCGGCTGGATGGCGGGGCCTCGGGCGAACGGGCCTGCCTGGGATTGGCCTCCATGGACCCGGTGCGGTATGAAGCCAAGAGCTCCGGCGTGCTGACCCCTTTGGGCTTCCCTTCCAGCGACTTGGGCCAGCCTGCCGGTGAGGCTTCTGCTGACGCAGCTCTCCTGAGAGCAGACTCTCGCGAGCTGGGGCGGCTTTGCACTGGGATTTTGGGGGCCACGGTGTCTTTCAGACGAACATCCATGGAGCCGGGCTGGCGGGAGATGGGGATCTCGCTGCCGCTCCTCTCCCGCTGCTCCTTGGGCTCGAGCTGCTGGGAGGCCTGGGTGTCCGGGGGAGCCTCCTCTTTCAGCCGGATGTCCATGCAACCAGGCTGGCGGGAGAGGGGTCCCTTCGGGGTGGCGGCTCCCCGGGATTCTGCTTCTTTTTGCGCAGGCATTTTCCCGGCTGAGTTGGGGGGCGCTAAGCCCCTGCGGGAGGCTTGGCTGCACTTGGCAGAAGTCTCCTCTTTGATATGTGCTGGGGGGTCGTTCGGCTGTAGGGCAAAAGAAGGGTTATCACAGTGGGGACAGACCATTTGTATCTCCGAAGACCAACAATCACGCTTCCTGAGCCATTTACAAGAATAGAAGGCATTAACAAAACCCGGGGAGTCCTAGCTCTGGCGTTGAAGCTGTGTTCTATCGTTGGGTCTCCAATATCTTACGCCCCTCTGGGTGCCTGGAACGATGACCCGGTTCTAACGTATGTTTTGCAGTTCACCTCTCAAGCCTGTGATTACTCCGGGATATTTTTCTGGTTGGTATGGGAGTTCGGCAAAGGGCTTGTGGCCTTTGGGATCCCTGCTTTACCTTGCCGATGACTTGTGGGCAAAAGCCGTTGCAAGCCGTGTTCAGGGCGGTGGACTTGCCGATCCACTTGGTGAGATGGGCAGCCGCATCAACGGAGCGGGAGGTCAGGTTGACTTTGGCTGGCGGGATCTTCAGGGGCATATCCCATGTGCTGAGGTAGGTGCCCCAGGGGGAAGCCTGCGGAGTGGCAAGAAAGTTTGCTCACTGTAGGCAGGAAGGATCTTACATGTGTGAACCAGGTCCTGCTTCCGAAGACCACCTAGAAGGCTTCGAAGATGGGGGCTGCGTGCCCTTTCTCCCCCTACTACACACCCAGAACTGGTGAGGTTTCTATGCCACCCCAGAAAATTTGCAGTTTGCACACCACTCGTCAGGACAATTTCCAGCTATTCTCTGGATTAAAACTTAAGTTTCCAGTCCTTATGGTGCCTGGGAAAAGCTTGGGCCTGCATTTTCAGAAAGTTGAGGGGGGAAGGTGTAGTAGGGGAGCTGCAGCTGTGACAGGGAGAGAGCTTTGAGCAAAAAGCAGAATTCTGTGCCTGGCAAAGCTGTTTTCTGCAGTCCGGTGTGCAACCGAGGTTGCTTTATCCAAGTGGGCATCATTTGAAATTTTACACTGCTGCTTTTGGCCATGAAGATGAGCAGGCAGTGAAGCTTCTCTCTACCGCCACCATGCTTTCCTAAAAGGCAGGGGATGTGGCCGCTTTCTCCAACAATTGCTGCCAAGCTGGTCCTTTCCGCCATAAGGACTAGAAACTTAAGGGGCAGCTAATTTCTCCAGGAGCTGAACTTACTGCCTTTCCTGTGCGGTTGTGGAGTCTTGACATGCAGAATTTGGGAATGGAGCTACGCTGTCGTGTGCAGCTCGCTCTTTGCTGGGGCTTATCCGACAGGATCATCTGCTTTTTGTTTTAGTAAAATTCTCAAAGCATGGTGTCTCGTCCACCTGTTGTGGGCTGAAGAATCAGAAGAGCCTCACCTTGGACCGTGGCACTGAAGGGAGCAGGTGTCCTCGGTCATTGGCTATGAATTGGGTGTAACCCTCGTGAGCAGATGGGTGCTATGAGGAAAAGACAAGGTAAGTGGGGGACAGAAGATGGAGCAGGAGGTTAACAAGGGAGGCCACGGTCTTGTACTGCAGGGAGCAAAATTCCAGGCATGGCGGCCAACCTGGCTTACCTGCAGCTGGAGAGTCAGGAGAACTGAGCCCTCTGGGCTTCCCCAAACCACCAGGGGTCCTTCCCCCTCCCAACTTTAAGCTTGGCTTGGCTTGGCTTTGGGGAAACGTGAAATGCATCTCCTAGGACTTAGACACAGACTAAATGTATCTGCTGGCACCGAGAGTCCCACCCCTTCCGGCTTGTTTACCAGTGGAATGCAGCTCCCGAGAGCTTCCCGCCGTGAAATTTGGCCCCCTCGCTGAAAGACGTTGGCCCCAGCAGCCCATCTCACCCAGTTTTCTGTGCCCAACAACCATCAGGGATGGGATATGAAGATAGACTGCATCTGCACATAGAGGTTCCATTCTGAGTGATCAGGGACACCACCTTCTGACAGGCATTTTGGGTGGAAGTTTCCCTGGCTCTTTATTTCCCCTGCTCCAGCTGAACATGACCCCAAAGCCCTCCCTTGCCCAACTTCCAGATTTCAGTGGCCACAGAGGCTGCTGGGAAGCTCAGAAGTGGGGTGCGGAAGGGGCAGTACCCCTCCCTATTACCGCTCGAGATGAAGCGCTCCAGGATGGAGGGCCCTGGCTGACAGATGCAAGTAAGGAACTGGGGTACACACCCCACAGAAAGCCTCGGGATACGCACAACCATACACCCACACCTCCAAGAACGTATCTTGTACTGAACAAGGCGTTGCTTTGTGGATGTGCAAGAGTGTGGCAAGAGAGAGAGAAAAATCAGGGCTCTGGGGTACATCCCCCCATAATAAAAGTTCGAGCAATCCCGAATCCTATACCCACGGCCTCCAGGTGTACCCTTGGGCCCGAAGTAGATCTCGCAGTGCTTTGTACTTCAAACTGCAGAGCTATCGGCCCTCTGCCTGCGGCTGAAGTCCACAAAGTCTGGTTTTTAAACCCATTCTTGCTCTGAGAGATGGCTTTGAATCGCAACTTGTTAGATTTCACCTCAGCACCAAAAGGACCCATTTCTCATCCGTCCACAAGGCTCGGCCAAGCATACCTCCTTGAAAACCCTGGGAAGGTGCCAATTCTGCAATTTCCGGGCAACGTAGGCATCTTCGTACTGCAAAACCAAAAAGGGGAGGCACACTGTCAACGGGCAGCGAAATTTCAGAGGAAGCAGCAGTGCTGTGGACTGGCGTCCCTGGCTTTTAACATTGTTTCATTCCTTTGTTTGTTTGCCATGTTTGCTCCAACTTCCCCAAACACTGAGAAGCGTAGACATCTTGTGAATATTTTAAAAAGCAACACCTCAAGTTTCTAGCCCTCATGGCCTTGGAGGGGGGACATGAAGGGAAGCGTGCATGCACGAAACCTTAGAAGACAAAGTGGTGTGACTAAGTGAAGATTTCCTATTTTGGAGCGTAGGACGTTAAACACCTCCTTGCCCGGACCCTAAAACCAGGGGAAGTGGAATAAATGTCCCAAAAAGGGAAGAGAGAAGGACTTTGCGGAGGGGAGAAAGGGGGTGCGCCTCAATTGAGAGAGGATGGGGTGGTGCTCCGGGAAGTTTTGCCCCTTTAGTTCATTGTGGTGGGGAGAGGGGCTGGGGGGCGGAATTTCCTTGAGGGGGCAAAGGCTGGAACAGGGGAGGGGGTAAAGTACAGCTTATTGCGCAGTGTGTGTGTGTGTGTGTGTGTGTGGGGGGGGGGCCTCCAAAATTCCTGTACAGTCTATTTCCCTGTAAACTCGGTGGCAGCTGGAGCAAAGCCCCCGACCCCAGAAAGTCCCCCAGAAATGCTGGCTGGGGATGCTGGGAGTCATAGTCCAGTGCCTCCAGCTGTTTGGGGGGAGGGGGAGGGGGAGAGAAGGGGGGAGCAGCTCGCTCCGTTTTGGGCACTCTCCCCTCCCCCACCCATTCAGGTTTCCGCCCGGAAAAGGGGAGGGGTCTCGATGGGGGAGGCGCCCCAAACTCTCACCTGGCCAGAGCTGTAGTGCGTTGCCATGCTGCCTCTCCCGACCTTTGTTTGGGCCGTCTCCTAGCAACGGTGGGGCCTGGGCGTGGCTAGCGGGGGATGCGAGCTTTCCGCCAATGAGAACGTGGGCCCAGGAGCCACGCCTCTTTTCTAGGCCGTTCTCCTTTCCCGTTCCAATGAGGGTCCCAGGCCCCTCCCCTCCCCTCCCCTCCCCTCTAGTCTGGTCTGGGTTTCTCATTAAGGACTAGAAACTTGTGTTTGTACGTATATTTAATGGAAAAATAATAGCGTCGGTATAGGGAGCCTGAACTTTGGGCAGTTTCGAATTTCTGCTCACCTGTGAAGTTTGCTGGGTCCGGCTGTCCTGACTTGACCTACCTCACAGGACTGTTTTCCGGATAAATGGAGGAGAGAGACACTTGCATGACTGCTTGCAGGAAACTAGGGTGGAAATAGAATTGTTGCTTATAAGGAGGCCCCATCTCGTTCTCTTCCCTTGTGTGTGGAATCGTGGCTGGCTCTTAGCCCCACATGCGTCTTGGCACAGGCATGTTCCCATGGTCCCTGAGCGCACACAAAGAGCATCACGGTGTCTCCAGGTGCGTTTAGAGCATGTGAAGAAATAAACCAAACGTCTGCCTCCGAGGTTTGTGTGCCCAGAATTAATGTTCGGTGTTAAATTACCATGGCTGGATTCCCGAGAAGGTCCCCCTAGATTATTTATATATATAATTAATCATGGCCTATATAGCATCATGGTGAAACTGGCAGGATAAATTGTTTTTGCTTCTCCTTCTAGCAGTTCTACGCTGATTTCCCTAATCGGTTTGCTCAGTATATTGTAAAATCCACTCTCGAGGGAGATTCAGACAGCCCCTGCCTCTCCTTCGAGGCCACTGGGGCAGGAGGGGCTGAAGCAGGAGCTGTTCCCGTGTGCCTCCCATGATCAAGGTTGCCTCGACAATCATTAAATTCTGTTTGCATGCACGGGGCAAAAACGATGGATTAATTTGCAAGGATAATTAAAAGAGGCCAGACGTGAGCACTGGGGCCTGTGGTTGTTCAGCACCGTCTGCTTGCTTTTATTGGAAGATGTGACAAGCAGACCTGCTTCGTTTGCTAATGAGCTCGCCTTGCATCGCATAGCTGGGAGGGGGTAAGCAATGCCTCAAGTTTATTTATTTACAATATTTTTAGCTCTGCTCTTAAACAGTCATAATGAGAACCTTCCTGTGCAGAGGTGTATACTCTAAAAGGCAAGACATGAAAGGAAAAGTCCTTGGGAGGGCAGAGGAAAAAGAGAAAAGCAAAATGCAGGCATTAGTTCCTAGTTTCAAAGTTCTTATAGGTGTTCTTTCTGGCATGGAAGGGTGAAACAAGTTCCCCAAAATTGTTCCTGAGCACCTCCCTCCTCAGTATCCCAGTAGCCTTTTGCACTGCCTCCCTGTTCTATATTTCTCCCCGCCTTCTGCCACCAAAATCACAAAATCCATACAGACTGTTTCTGTTCAGATGGATTCCAGCTTTTTAGTGCCGCAGATACTCCTAATATTCACCCTTAGCCCCGGTAGGAATGTGCTAAATTATGTCAGGGTCAAAGAGGAACTTCTACGCAACTGTTCTGCCTGACCTCCTGCCCTTACCAAGCCTCTGAGTAAGCTGCAAGGTGACCTTGGAGCTGTCTTTTTGGAGGTGTTGGTGTGTGGAAATATGCTCAATTCTTCCATACTGAAAAGCAAGACATATTGGAAGCTGTTCCAACTCAAATTGTCTGCCTAGTCCAATAGCATCTACTCCTTACTGGCTGCAGGATTGAAAAAACAAGGATTTTTCTCCTCATCTATTTCATCTGAGCGGCCAACACTTTTTCATTCCATTTTAGAGATGAGTGAAGGCAGAATGGGCAGAGAAAAATAGATTTTGGGGTGGGGATAAAATCTGCACAACGCACAAGACTATTTATTATTTATTTAAAACATTTCTATGCCACCCCATCGCAACAAAGCCTCGGGGCGGCTCACAACAGGGGAACAATACAAAAAATTTCATTAAAATTTCATTAACACCCCCCCCCCCAGTGCATCTTGGCTATGATCTTTAAAATTCAATGAATAATTTAGCAATTAAAATAGGTTTTAAATAAAAAGGTCTTGGCCTGGCACCGAAAAACCATGTCCGGCACTTCTTGTGGAATTCACTTCAGCAGCTTGTGGGGATGGCCTCACAAAGGAATTGGGCAAATGGATGGAGCAGAAAGCTCTCCATGGCCACCAGTCCTGGGCAGTAGCTGGGGAAGATGGGTGGGAGAGTGCTGTTGCGTGTGGCTTACTTGTGGCCAGCACGTTGACCCCTCTGTGAATGCAAAAGTGGACTAGGTGGATCTGGAGGGACTCTTCTTTTATGGGGGAAAAAACAAACGAAAGAGCTGCTTGGGGAAACGGAGAGGAGCCCAGGGGAAGATCTGGGCCGTGTGTGGTTCTCTAGCTCTCTCCCATTCCAGTGTCCCCCTGGAGACCTAGCACAGGAAGACTATTTCAAACCACCCACTTGGGACTGTTCCGCCCTGCTGGAAAACAAGCCTTGGCTTTGTCAGCCCAAACCCCATCACCCCAGGCTCCTGGAATGCCGTGCCTACAGGCACAGGCCGGCCGGGAGCCGGATCCGATGGAAAGCTCGGCTCTGGAGTGACGATTCCAAGGGATCGGGACGAAGAAGGGTGCATCCGTGTGCCCCGGTGTGTTTTTCCTTTGCCTGCCTTGGAAAAGCTAATGCTGGGACCGGTTGTGAGTGGGAGGCAATGAACAAGCGTCGCACGAGAGTTTTAAGAATGTGCGCAAGGTGCGAGATTGGCACATAGGATCGTAACCTGTCCAACACCCACAGTCTTCCTCTGGGTAGGACTCTTGCCAGGACAGCCTCCCTTTGAGAGGTGGCTGGTCCGTTGGCCGGCCAGCCTCTGCTCCTCTCTTTAGTTGCCCTTCTGCTAAAAAAAACCTTAAAATCCCAGGACTGCTAACGGGTCCAGAACAGAAGACTGGAAAAGGACAGGGCAGCGCAGACAGAACAAGCCTCGTAATGCCAGCACTGCATCTTTCCACTTACTCTTCCTGTCAGGTGAAGACCGGAGACATCCGGGGTCAAGAAGGTGGCTACAGAACTCGGCCAAGGGAGACCTGAAGCCGCCATTTTGATTCCCCACAATCCCCCTTTTACGGTAGCGGCACTGCAGGGCACTGTGGGGAATTTAAACGGCAGCCCACCGCCATCTGCAGCTGCCCACCACAAACAGACATTGTTTCGAAAAGGCCAGGCTTCTGGCCAGGTTTCAACAGCGGGTTTGCCAGGTGTTGGTGCTTCTATAGGTCTGTGCTCAGCCTGAATTCTGTTTCTTGACCCTGTAAGCCACCAAACCATGGATTGCCATGAGGCGACGAGACAGGGATGGGCCTTCTTCGTGGTGGCCCCGAAAATCTCATTTAGTGTATGTGGGTGTCTGTGCACCGCTTTGGCCTTGTCTGAAGCGGGAAGTGGAGTATCAATATTGTTGAAACATACATCCAAAGGAAAGGTCTGGGCTGGACCTAGATACCTCTAGGATCAGAGGTGGCAGGTGTGTTCGGGCAGTTGTCAAGGGCCCTTTCCTAGCACTGGCTAGGAGGAGGTCGAGTTGCTGAGCGAGGGGGTCCGTGGAGGGGCCCTTATCCGAGGAATCTCCACTGGCACGATCGTATGCCATCCAAAGCCGCTGCTCCTCCAAGACGGTAAAGTCCGGGTCCGAAATGTTCACGCCGCACCGTCGCAGGCAGGCGAAAACGATGCAGGCTTTTTCGGCCGGGTCCCTCCGCGTCTCCTACTTGCCGGTTCTCGCCTGGACCAGTTCGCATTCCTTCTCGAGGCCGTGACATCGGCCGCCCACTCCAGCCAGGAATGCGGCCGGACAATGGCTGCCGTTTGTCCCGCTCTGCCAGCGGAGCGTGCTTCCCCGTGTTCCGCCAGCAGAAAGCCTAAATGCCCCCCTTTCACTTTTGTTCTCTGCTCTGGGGTTTCTCTCCCCCTCCCTGGCTCCGAGGGACCCCCACGGAAGGGAGTGCCACGCTCCCATTGGCTCCGGGGGACTGCAGCGCCGGCATCCTCCCGAGGCCAGCCAGGCTCTTAAAGCCGGGGACCACCCTCGGAGGCACTCTTCGGAACGGGATCGCCGTCCCCGCTGCCGACTCTTCCCCTCCATGTGGCTAGGAATTGTACAGTAGCCCCAAAAGCAACCCCCACACAAAAAGCCATGGGGTCTCCAGGCAGCGTGGGGAAGGAGGGACCCCTTCTGCTCACAGTGCTGGTATCAACAATGGGTAAGTTGGCTTTTCAGTCATCGTCTTTGGAGTGGAGTATGGGAGGGAACCTCAGAGGCCATCTAGTCCAACCCGCTCCCACTGCATGGAGCAGGAGTAGGAACGCATTCTTATTGCAGAATACTCATGCGGTAAGACTTCCAGTCCTCCTGGCCCAGAATTGCTGGCTGTGTCTTTGCAGGCTTTTTCCTTACCCAGCTTGGGGATCGAAGTGAACCTTTTGACTGCAAAGCCAGTGCCCTGTCGCTGGGCTGCAGCCCCTTCTCCCCAAAGTGCAGGAATCAACAGCCTTTGGTGACGGTCAGCCAGCCACCCACCGCCTCTCAAGGAAGCCTGGTCAACTGGCAAGTGACTCCAGCCTTAGGGAGTTTGCCCTAATGCCCCCAGCACATGGAATGATTCCTCTGTTCAGATTTCCACAAATTAGCTCTTATTTCTGGGGATCTAGTTCTTCCATTCTGTGACTGCAATTAGCACTATTCATGTGGCTTGTCCTCAGCATCTGCAAACCCGGTTCTTTACCCAGAAAGTCCTGTCCTGTCCTGTCCTGTCCTGTAAAGTAGTGATATATACGCTCCAACCCATTCATTGTTTTGTTAAAGATGCCTAAATGAGCAGCCATGTGGCAGGGAGTTCCACAGCACTGCTTGTATTTGTCAGCAGAATAATTTCCTTTTCCAGTCTAGGAAGTGGGGCGAGGGGAGGGGGTCACCCTGGCGTCCCTTGTTTATTCCTCTTTGTGGTCTCTGGATCAGGGTTGTGCCGCAGATAAACGGCATTCGGGCAGAGAGTATTCCGGAGCGCTTCTCTCCTCTGGACCCAGTCCGATGATTTGAGCTGGAATTGCAGACCAGGCCACCAGAGCCCAGGGATGGTGATCCTACGGAAGTGATTAGATCTGGGTGTAATCCTTAAACTGCAAAGGAACCTTTATTTTAGCCTATCTGCTGGAAGACTGTGTCCCCGTGCTGCTCCCATATCAAGAAAGAACTGTGCAGGGAAAGGACTGGTCCTTCAGGCGGCAGATGCTAGAAGGTGGCAGGAAGCGTGGGAGGAGATTGCTTTGGGGTCCGCAGCCTGACCAGCTTCCTCCTGGGATGGGAGATGATGCTGTCCCGTGGCTACCGTGGGGGAAGGAGCCCACTGAGAATCCAGTCCACCTTCGCACATGCAAAATGAGCAAGGGACGGTGGTAGGGGCTGAGAAGATCTGGGCCCTTTGTGTTGGTTGCTGGACATGCAAATAGTCGTGAGAGGAGGGCAGGGATTGGCGGAATGTAGGGGTAGGCGGCTGCCCACCTCCAGATGTTGTGGAGCTCCGGCTCCTATGAGTCCCATAACTGGCCATGCTGACTGGGGCTGAGGGAGCCATTCTCCAAAAACCCCACTGGGTTGCTTATCCCCATGGGGCACCTATTTCTGGATGCAGTGACGTTCGCTTTAGGGCAGAATCCCCCAGATTTTTGGGACTTCGGCTCCCATCAGCCCCCAGGCAACACAACCAAAGAGCAGGAATGCTGGGAGTTGTAGTGAAAACATCTGGGAGCACCAGGTTGGGGAATGGAAGACTCGATGCAGTCTGTCAGCTGGGTGGAGCTATATGTCGGCAGTTTTGGAAGAGAACCCCTAAAATCAACGGCACAACTTTTAACTCACTGAAATTGTTAGGATTTCAGCGGCTTTGCTCTGACCGTGGCTGAAAATTTCCCAGTAGCAGCTTTAAAAAACCCCCCCAAAACAATCCAGGCCTGTTAGGGTTCCAGGCATTGCTTCAATTGCTTCTGTCTGCACTGCAGAGCATGTTGGGAGAAGCGATACGTTTAATAAAATTTATATTGTTTTGGGATTTGCTCCCATTCTCTTTTGGAGAATCGATTTAAGCAAGTGCAGAGCAGGCAGAGAAAACAAAGCCGGAGCTAATAGAAAGGAATCGTCATTTTCCAGGCTCGGAATGACTTGGGCTTTACAGGTTGAATGTATTATCATGGGTGAACTACCTGCTTTTGTTTAGCCAGTCCAATGTGGGTGGCATTCCTCACAGCCTCCTCCTCTAGCAAGCCTGGGAATGGGGATGATGGGATCTGTAGTCCAACATAGCTGGCCTAGAGGACTTATTAAAGTATAGCATCTTCCCTGGGGGTGGGGGAAGAGGTGGACTTCTCGGGATAGTTCTGAGATGATATTCTTTTAAACCCACAATAAGAGCAACATGCAATCTCGTGCCATCTAAAAGCAGCAGCAGACTCGTTTAAAAACATGAGGGCTAAAGGAAAAGGTAATAGGGAATCAGGGATAATTCATGCAAAAAAGAGCAAGGACAGCTGCTTCAGGCCTTAGGAATGGATGAAGCTGTCAGAGCACCAGTCCATCTGGCCCAAACTGACTGGCAACTCCTTTCCAGGGTTTCAGAAAAGCCTTTCCCAGCGATTCCTGGAGTTGCTGGAGCTTGAAACTGGAATCTTCTGCAGGCCCAGCAAGTCCTCTGCCATTGAGCAAAAATAAAGTAAGATTCTAGTCCTCATGGTTTGGAATTTAACATTGATTGAAATAAGAACTTGGGAAGCAGGCCATTCGACCTAGTATATTCCACACTGGCTGGCAGCAATAGCCCTCCAGAATTTCAGGCAAGATTCTTTGCTTATCCCTCCCTGGAGATGCTAAGAATCGAACCTGGTGCTTTCTATGTGCAAAGCAGGGGCTGCAACAATCAGTATCGGACTATACGTCCATCTTGCACCCCCACCCCCCACCCCAGGCAGTCGGGATCTGACAGGATCAGCAGCCAAGCTTCCATCTTACCCATCTCTTACTCCTACAGCCTTTTCACTGGAGACACAAAGGAAAACGATGCACAGAGTTTACCCTTGGCAGTTTTACTCGGAGGTCTTTCCTGTGGAGTTCCTTGACTAAGCAAGGCACAGAACGGATGGGGGCTTAGAAAACATCCCGGATGGGAAGTCGAGGCCCCCATGCGATGCTCTTTACGGAGCAGGCGATTTTACGGGCAGCGTTCCACACCTCGTCCTCTTGTAGGGTGGCCGTGTGGCTTGCTCCGCTCAGCACAGTCCTTCACTGAAGCTCTCCCTTGCCTGAAGGGGGTGCCTGGTCCACAAAGACTGATCGGGGCAACTGCAGAAGCCTTGCTGGGGTCCATCCACAGGCATCCCCTGGACCGCGACGGGCTCCGCAGGGCACCCACTGAGTTTTCCTGGGGTCCCATTCTTCCATTTATAGTTTCCTCTGCCTCCCAACGAGCAGCAAATATTACACAAATCTAAGTGCCCCCCACCGTGGCCAATGTTTGACTCCCCCGCAGACGGCACCCATAGGAGAGACTAGTCAGCCTAGCCCAGTAATGTCGACACAGGCCGGCAGCAGCAGCTCCCTAAGAATTCAGGCTGGCTCTTTCCTAGCCCTCCTCGGAGCCCATGCTTGGACCAGCTGCATGCAAGCAGGACCCATGAACATTAAAAGCAGCCCTTTGAGTTCTGCTGGACTAAGATCCAGCAAAGTTGTTTAGGAATTGACAGGTCTGATGCTGATGGGCACATAACATTTATACCACGCTTTTCTCCCTCTTGCAAGGAAGCCAAAGCAGCCTCTAAGTTTCTCATCCTCTCCACTTTATCCTCAGAACAACCTCCCTGTGAAGTAGGCTAGGCTGATTGTCCATGACTAGCCCAAAGTCACCCAGTGAGCTGAGTGGGAAGCAGAACCCTGATCTGCTGAGTCCCAGTCCAGCAGTCAAACCATCACACCGGCCCTCAGTGTTTCACCCACCTCTTCCCTGGCTGTGAAACTTTCAGGACTGACTTGGTTTGGGGCTAAAATGTTGAGACCCACCCACAGGATCTTGGTGCAAAGACCTACACTTAAAGAACGAATTCTGAGCCCAAAGGTTTGGGGCTGGGTTTTCTTCCTTTCAGCCGCATAATTAAGACAGAGCATCTGGCTGAGGAGTCATGTTGTTGCTTGTTAAATATTACAATAGATTAGCAAGAAATCCCAAGATCTATTGACTCTCTGTCCTTGGTCTAGGGCTCCAGAAACAGTATTTCAAGCAGATGGATTATCCTTCAAGGCATTGAAGGAATCTTCATGCATTTCAGTTAATGCATGGAAGTAATATGGAGTGGAGGTTACTAGAGCTGGGAGAAAGGCTAGCCAGAGCCACTCCCTGGTTTTCTGTGGGGCAGAATTGCTTGGGCACATCAGAAAGGCGCCGTCAGTCCAAGCTGAATGCGTGGCATTGCCCGAGTCGACAATTTGACTCATCACAAGCTCTGCAGCTGAAAAAGATGCTCCAATACTGACCATCTTTAAAAGCAAAAACCCACGTCCCGAACGCTGACCCTTAGCTCTTAGCATCTCACATGTGCTTTCTGCTGTGACGTGCCCTGGAGTCATCTCTGATTTATGGTGACCCTATAAATGAAAACCGTCCAAAATGTGTCCGTGACTCGAGACTGCTCTCGTATTAATTAGTTTCGTCTCTGGCTATGCAATTTCAGGGTCCTGGGGGACATGAGAGTCTGGCAGTAAACACTGCAGAGTGATGATTTCCTTCTTAAATTACAGAGAACTATCTAAGTTAATCTATTTATTTCTAAGCCTGATAAACTGCTCCTTAACAAGCATCAAGGTGCAACGCACTACATTAAAACAAGCAAATGAACTCAAGGTAAGATGACACAATTCTACATCAAAGGATAAAGGGAGGCAGTTACTCCCCATTCCGTGAGACAAACAGCACTGGCAGTTCAACTTAAAAATAAAGTTTGCATTGTAAAATTGGATAATGTTAAAATGTGTGAGCGACAAGGAGGGTTTTAACTTTATGTTGGGGGTGGGTTGTCTGATCACTGGGAGGCTGTGCCAGACTTGGCGTGTTGTTGCCAAGAAGCTGCATGTGATGCTTCCGTGGTCCATTTCACTGGAAGTGGAAGAGTTTGGATTAAATCTCAGGATTAAAGTGTGTGCGTTACATCTCAGGCATGGAGCTAAGGGTGGGCATCCTTTCTGCATTTTCGAACTCTGTGTTTCAGGTCTATAGCAAGAATTGTGCTTCCCTTTTCCAGACCATGTGAGTTCTAAGTGTGTCTTGGGTCACTGGTGTGCCAGTTTTCCACCTCTCACTGGGTCTTTCCATCTCCGTGCTGAGAAAACCACGGCTCTCCTTGCAATTTATCCTCGTGGCAACAACCGTGTGAGGTGGGCTAGGCTGAGAGTCTGTGACTGGCCCAAAGCCGCTGGGTGAGCTCCGTGGCTGAGCGGGGACTAGAACCCAGATCGCCTGAGCCCCAGGCCCGTTCTCTTAGCTACTGCACCCCAGGGGCTGTCAGCATGGGAGAAGCATGGATTGCTGGTTTGGGGAGATGTTGGGGAGCACCCACATACTCAGTGGGTGCCACTTGCAAAAACAGCAAGGTACAACACCTTTCTCACCCATCTCATCTCTTGATGGGAGGCGCAGTGCAAAGATACCCAAGGCATCTGCCCCAGATCTGCAAACTTCCCACATGCTCTCTGAACACTGAAAGCACAAAAATGGCCGGGAACTTAAAACCTGGAAGCATGAAGCCATCTTCACCTGCCAGAGGAAAGATATCCGTGTGGGTGGCAGGAATCTTTCCAGGGGAAGATGTACAAACACCCCAAATTTTTCAGAGAGTGTTCCCACTACAGCTCTCACTGGCCCAAAATCTGGCGAGAGCCAGTCAAGATACATTATGCAAGGTACATACTTTCTGTATAGGCCTAAAAGTAGAATTAGGGGTTTATCTGACTTGGATTTACGATTGGAT
This sequence comes from Varanus salvator macromaculatus, assembly GCA_023646645.1. Classification (NCBI taxonomy): domain Eukaryota; kingdom Metazoa; phylum Chordata; class Lepidosauria; order Squamata; family Varanidae; genus Varanus; species Varanus salvator. Next base: position 8,284,727 of record JAIXND010000803.1, on the reverse strand, counting down.
TCACTGCACGTTTGTAAAGAAAACGGGTTAACGAAGGATGTGGCTTGGCGAGCAGGTTCACGCCAAAATTGCAGTCACCCAGTTGCGACCCTTTGCTGAATTTATCATCGTTCTTCTGCGCAACTTGGATTCAGTATCGGTAAAGAGACAGGGTCTATGAGCCGCGTCCAACGAAATTCACTCAGAAATGTCAAAAGCAGTTGCTTCCAGCATCATTTTAGGTAAGGGTTCCTATGTATACTCGGAGATGGGACCGCCCGATTGGCAGTGGGTTCAAGACACAGGAATGGTTTTCTTTACGCTGCCCAAAGCAAGCAGGTGGAACTTTTGTCTCCAGGTCACTCTGGCATGTTAAGAAGGCAGGCCTGGCAGAAGATAGTCAGCCTCCTACGTCAGGTCCAGACCAAGTAAAGCCTGGTCTAATTTAAGAAAAACCCAGGGGGCTATTGCCCTATATGAGAAGCACCAGGGGGCATCCAGTCTGGAGCGGCGCATCCGGCTGGCCAGTTTTATGGTGATGGCCGTGGAAAAAGAGCAGGCGGGAGCTTGAAGAAATGGCCCGCTGTGTCGGAATTTGCCCGAGGGCGGACGAAAAGGGCTGGATTGTGTGGGGGACAATGAGCCGCTGTGATTTGAAATGTCGCCTCAGACGGGCTTCTGGGTAGCTCAGCAAAGTCCTCAGCTCCTTCGGCCGTGTTGGTGGCTCTGGCCCGCCTACGTGGCGGATGGATGGATGAGGGGGTGGATGCGCCGAACAAAAGTCTCTCAGGACCCGGAGCGTGGACGAAACTTTCTCTGCAACAAAGGAGTTTTCTGTACCTCCACCTCATGCCACGGGGCCCAGGCCCAAGTAGGAATGCTGCGTAGGTCTCAGGGCTGCATCTCCCAGTCATGGCCGGGCGACTCCAATCTCTGGGGGGCAAGGTCTGAAGTCCCTCTGGACACAGATGTGCTTCAAGGCCACACCATCCTCATTTAAGCTTTAATTGAGGCCACAATGAGGTGCATCCCCTGCCCCCAAGGAAAAACATGCCAGGGAGGGTACCTACTTAGCCTCATACATCTGTGAGAGAAGGCGCATCTGCAGGGTCTTGAAAGAACTGTTACGAGCACTTTAAAGCTAAGAATCTGCACCTGCATGTTTCCTCCTCCCTCCTCATGCCCTTTCCTTTCGTGCTGTGACTTTCCTATTGCAGTCGGGCTCTCATAATGTGATTTTAAACTCTTTGGCTGAAGTCCAGGATAAAAACATCATACATACATCAGTAAATCAAGGCTTGAATAGCAGAGCCCAGGTTTTAAGGGCCAGCTCTGCCATTAGACAGAGTAGGAGGACTGCCCCTGCCGTTTCTACCGAACCTTCCCCTCCCTGCCAGCTATTCCTCTCTGTGCCGCATCGCCCATCCTGCTCCTTGCAGGTGAGAACGGAGCAGTGCAGGATGCTGAGCTGGTGCCAAAATGCCACCGGAATTAAAGGATTGTGTTCGGAGTCCTGACACTGAATGGTCCTCAGCGTCTTGCTCCAGTCCCAGTGGCCCCCAAGCTTTTTCCTGCAAGGCCTGCTTCTCCCTTATGAGCCTGCCCTTAGACGGTGATTTTATTCGGAGGCCCTGCCCTATGTCCCATCACTACCAAAGGCTTGGTTGGGACAGGGGAGGGACAGGGCCTTCTCTGTGGTAGCACCCGGCTTCTGGAATTCCCTCCAAAAGAGGCCACGCCCATTCCTGCTAGCATCCTGGCAAGCAGCAAAAATCTCCTCTTCCTCCTTGGCTTAATGTGGGACCAACAATGCCCTTTTCACATTCTGTTTAAATTCTGTCAGCACTCATACCCCTGTGGCTGATCACTGTTGGGAACAGGATACTGGGACGGACCAGGCCATTGCAGCAATTCAGCAGGCCTCTTCTTAAATTGTTCCTAAAGGCACCCTGGAATCTCTAGGTTGGTATAAGAGGCAAAGGAAAACAAAATGCTGAATATTGAATTGTTTATGTTGAAAGAATGAGTGATAATTTTTACTTATCAGGGATCTTACATATCAATCTGTGCTTCAGCTGATGGTGGAAATGGCTAGCTTTTAAAATGAAGTTTTATAGTTTGTCTCCTTTAGGGAAAAAAGACATTTATTATGCCTAAATCCTGTTCTTCCAAAGGGATCCCAATGGCCTCCATCAAAAAGACCCTGTAACTTAGCTTCAGGGCCAGCTCAGCCTGCCATAGACCCTTTCCTGGTTGTTAAACTAATTTGCAATCTGTCTTGATCAACCCCTTGGGAAACCAGTCTTAGAAATGTTCCTTAATCTTTAAAAAGGTGCCCATATTGAGATTTTAAGAAACGTGCAAATGGCCTTAAAAAATCAGTTAGAGAATCCGATTGGAGACAAATTATTCATGGCAATAATACATCATTAATGGTTATTGCAGGCAGAATATGCAGTAGCTGGACATAATTTCTCGTGCTCCATATCCCTAGTCTCTGTACTCGGGCGTGTGTATCCGGCTTGGTGCCCGCTTGGCCCTGCCGGTATCCTGGGACTGGAGCACCTGGGAGAAATTGCCCTTCTTGATTTCTTCTCTTCGTAGTGCTATCTCCATCCTTGGCTATTAACGTTTACACGGCCGGCGAAGTCCACGGCACAGTGGGCTCCAAGGTGACCCTTTCCTGTACCTTTTGGTCGAACGAATGGATCTCCGATGACATTTCTGTCACCTGGCGCTTTCAGCCTGAGAGCAGCCGAGACGCCGTTTCGGTAAGGCACGGATTTCAACCTGCCCTCCTCTGACCCGAGACAAGTTTTCTTCCACTGGATGCAACCTTAGAGAGGGGTTAGGAGACCTTGCTCCCTAGCGATCAGCGTTTTCCCCCAAGCAGTCCGCCCTAAAACTGCATGAGTCCCACAGCTATTCCACGTAGGGACCTAAGAGAAGCCCAGGGGTTTTTGCTAGACACTGAAAAGATTTGAGCAAGACTCTGGACTGTGGGACCCAAAGCAGGCATGTGCTAAATGTATAGAAATTCTACATCCATTTACATCTAGTTAAGACTGTAGTTTTCACCCTTAAAATTGTGATACTGTGCTTTATACTGTACCGTATCTTTGGAACTGTTTAAAATCATTGCAAACCCTGCTGGGAGTTTCAGCAATTGGACACTCTGAAATTGTAATGAATGAATGGCTATTTGGAAGTCATTACTAGGTTGTATTTAAATTTCACAGAAGGCACAGGCAGCCTCTCAAATTCTCATCCACATCATCTCAAAGGACATACACCCTTCGGCTCATTTGCCCAATGACCCCGGTTATCCTAAGGCAAAGTTTTAAAAAGGGCAGATGGTTGTGAGCATAATTGTCATGCAGGGAGAGATTGTTCCCCCCCAGAGGGTGGGTTGAAGCCTCGAGGGAAGGAGACTGAAACCTCTCCCTTCCGAGCTGCCATTGCTCTCGAAAATTGCTTTCTGTATTGCCATGAATCCAAGGACAATGTTGCTCACAAACAGGCGCTCTGGGCGCTATGAGTTAGACCCAGGACTCTGGAAAACACATTCCCCCGCCAGGAACACATGGATCCTTGCCAAACCCCAACACTTAGCTGAGCGATGACCAAAAACCGGGGGGATCTCCCTCCATCTGCTCCGTTCTGTTTCTCACTCTCTGCCTGCCCAAATATTTTACCCAATCCCTTCGCCCTTTAGCCTCACTCCGCTTGCCTTCATCTCCCTCCACTGCTGATATATTCCAGATATTTCACTATGCTAAAGGCCAGGCTTACATAGACAACGTTGGCGTCTTCAAGGATCGAATCGAATTCATCGGGAACCCTCGCTGGAAAGACGGCTCCATCGTCATCCATGACCTGGAATACACCGATAACGGCACTTTTACCTGCGATGTGAAGAATCCCCCTGACATTGTGGGGAAGTCGTCCCAAGTTATGCTCTATGTCTTTGAAAACGGTAATCTTTCCTGTCTGGCTGAAATATTGTCCTGAGCACAGATGCCCTGAGCACCGTGTCTTTTCTGCTCCTCCCCAGTCACACTCAAACGTGGTGAACAGAACACGGGGTTCGGCATGTTATGGTCAGATCAAGGGGCAGGGAAAGTCACGGATCCCGGGTACCCTGGGCAGCCAAGCCTGCTGCGTGTACAGCGTGCAAAAACAATTCAAATCCACGTTGCCCAAGATCATCTACATGGATAAATGTCCCTTTTTATTCTCCGAGCATTTTAATTTTTGACCTGTTTTATTTAGAGGGTTTATATTTTAACATCGGATGCTGTGCAGCTGTTACTCTTATTGCTGCTTTTATTTTATTGTATTAATCTGCTGTAAACCGTCCTGAGACGTCTGTGTCGGGACGGTAATGAGAAAAGCTTTAAATAAGAAAAGAAATGCTTACATGCTGGAAGGTGGACACAGCTCTGAAAACAAAGCAGAGTGTTGAATCTCTTTTGGCCCGAGGGGTGAATTCAGTTTCGATGATCATCGGACGAGGGTCCATTTAATTCAATATCCTGTTCACACCATCTCCATACTGATAGGATCCCACAAGGAGTGCCACGGGACCCTCTTACCCATGTTCCCCAGCAACGGTAGATAGCAGGCAGCCTCTGATCCTGGAGGGAGCATGTAGGCATCAGGAGGAAAGGCCATGGGTGACCTTTCTGTGCCAGGAATCAGTCCCATCAATCCCCTTTTAAAGCCCTCCAAATTGGTGGCCACTCCTCCGTCTCACGGAAGCGAATTCCGTCATTTTAACAATGCACGGTAGGAAGAAATGCTTCCTTCCACCCTGCATCTGCTCCCGTCTGCTTCGTGGGATGATCCCATTGCCGTTTAGGGTGCAGAGAGCAGGGAAAAGATGTCTCCTGGCCTTTTCCCCACCCCATGCATCAGTTTGCACCCCTCGATCACGCCTGCCCTTCCTTGCCTCTTTTCCAAATTGAACAATCTCAGATGTTGTGATTTTTTTACCCCAGGGGAGTAGCTGCACCTCCTCGATCATCCGAGGTGTCCTTTTCTTCGTCAAGGCACTTTCAGGATTGAATTTCTGTTTCGGGTGGTGCCGAAGGGGAAGCTCAGAGGGAACCCCGGAAGGGCGGAGTTTGTCTCTGCCGTTACCTCCAGTCTAAGCAAATGCCTCCTTTTCTCTCTTCTTCTTCCTGCTCCACAGTCCCTACTCGGTATGGCGTGGTGTTGGGGGCCGTCATTGGGGGAGTTCTCCTTGTGGTCCTGGTTGTCTTGGTGATAGCTTATCTCATCCGGTATTGCTGGCTCAGGAGGCAAGCCACGCTGCAGCGGAGACTCAGGTAACTGTGGGTTCGGATGATACAATAACCCACTCTGGGTTGAGTGAGGGTTGCTGCCAAACCATGGTTGTTGTCTGAACCCAGCCTCAAGAGCAAACCACAGTGAGGATGGCACAGCTCACAACCCAACAGCAAACCACGGGTTCCGCCAGTTTTACAAACCATGGCTTGTTAGAGCCCCTCAGTTCACGCAGCACAACAACCCACAGTTGTTCAACCCTGAAAGGTGGGTTATTACCTGGTCTGGATCCAGTCCCATGCGTCTCGCTACATTTTAAGAGCGGGGAGAATTGTTCAGTGACGCTTAGATTCTCCCCCGACTCCTCTGCAGTCCTTCATGTTGCGGGGACTCAAGCCTTCGGTGCAGAATGCTCCCCCCACCAGCCTCAGGTTCTGCTTCCTCAGCAAGGCCCCCACCATCCAAACCCTTTCGAGCACTTAAGTCGAGCACACAGGAACTGACCTGTCTTAATTTCATTTCAGCGCAATGGAGAAAGGCAAGCTGAGGCTGGGCAAAGATTCTTCAAAAAGAGGCCGCCAGGTAAGTGTGGGAAAGAACAGGAGATGGGTCTAAGCTGGAAGGCAAATGGGGAGCCCTGTGTTAGGGACTTCAGAGCAAGATTCCCCCAAATGCTTGAGGGAGCCGGACCAGTCGGAAGGGGAAGGGGAATGGGCAAAAGGAAGGGCATGGCACATAAGAGCTTGGAAATCTAGGATACCACTCCTCCCATCATCCCCCACAACCTGGAGTGGGCTTTAGGGGCGGATGGAAGGAGACAAGTCTTGTCTGGCAGCGACAAGCCAAGCTTCCTCCCAGGAGCAGACATGTGGGTCCTCAGGCACGACCCCACAGGACTGGGGGCTCTGCTTGTTCATCCAGGCTGAGACGGGCCTCTTGGCTCTATTGCGACTCCCCCGCCATTGGCTTTGCTAGCCAGTCGCAGGGTGTGTAGGCCCAAATGTCCGGAGGACCACAAGCGCTCTGCATCCCGGCTACCGCGTAAGACCGGGGCTGCTTCAGGACTATTTCCCTGGCCAAAGGTGCGTAAAGATTCAAGGGCCGCTCTCCACGACTTCTTGTCTGTGGCCAGTGCTCCCTGTCTCTCCTCCCCACACATCACCTTCTCTTGGCTTCTCCTTCCCGCCCTTCCAGCCTCCCGTCCTGTACGCCATGCTGGATCACAGCCGCTTCACCAAGTCGGCGAGTGAGAAGAAATCCAAGGGAGGCCTGGGGGAGTCCCGCAAAGATAAGAAATAGCGGTTAGCCAGCAGAGAAGGTACCCAGAAGAAAGCGGGTGATAAGAAGGTCGTCATGACCATCGAGATGGAACTGAAGAGGGACCAGCTCGAGGCGGAGGGCCTCAAGCCCGCTGTCAAGTCTCCCAGCAAGAACAGTCTCAAAAACGCGCTCATGAGCATCATCAAAAGTGATTCGGAAAAGTAATCTGAAGCGTGTGGCGGGGGGAATGATCCCAGCCCTCTCCCTGGGGGCCCGGGATGCGTTCCCCTCCGCCAGCCCTCTTGGCTTCGTACTACGCACACTCTTTCCTTAGCCCGTCTGGTGGAGGGCTGATGGGAATTTCGGCGTCCGGAAATCGGCTCAGTCTCTGGCCCTCTTTGACGGAAATTTTAGCAAAACATTCGGTGCGTCCATGGAAGAACGAGGAGAGCTGAGGTTGGGCGATCACAGCCTACTGTTCAACCGATGTCCTTTCTCCAGGTTAGGAATATTTTCCTCCATTGAGTCCAGAAACGGACCGCTTAAAAGTCTGGGGACACCATGATATCCCAGCTTTGGCAGAGTGAGCCCCACAGCCGCGTGTCCCCACTCTCCAGAGCTCTTCCTGTGAGGGAGTGAGGAGTCCCCAAGTAACCCCACCCCCATGGCCACAGCCTCTGTGTGAAAGCTGGACTTTCAGTCCACGCAAACACAAAACAGACAGGTTGTTTTACCTCTCCCTTTCCCCATGGAGCATCGATTTTCCATTTAAGAAGGACCTTCTTCAACCTGAGACACCAGGGTCCCAAATTCCCATCAGCCACTAGGCCTGGTACAAGACCATGAGGACTAGCTAACCTAGTGTCCCATCCCCAAAGTATCTCCCTCAAAAATCCCCGTGTCTTAAGCATTGGCACGAAAGAGACACACCCCGAGAAAAAGTGGTACCTTCTACTGCTCAGACATCTGTGAGATAACCCTCTTCTGCTCGGTGAGCCGAGCACAGGTGTAATTTTTCTCTTTCTTTTTAATCCAAGGACCAAATATATGTATACATGTCTTTGAGATTCAGAAGGATGGTTTAGTTCCCTTTCAGAGATCATGGCGTTCCACTGTCGATTGCTTACTCCTCTTAGGAACTCTGTCCTGATTTATGGGTACTCTAAGCTCAGTGGGGGAACAAAAGGGATATGCGTGAAAATGGATGTTTTTTGTTGTTTCGATTTGTTTTTGGAAATGGCTCTCCTGTTTTGCCAGTACTTCATCCTTGCCTGCTTTCACACTTGGGCAAACTCTTGTTGTCCCATTCCTAGGGAAAATACCGTACCATTTATTCGGCTTCAGGCAAATTTGGATGTCCCAGACTGGGTGAAACATCTGAGGAATTTTGCAGGCAGTAAGAAAAATGTCGCGGGCTGCCCACACAATTTCTTAGGGAGGGGTGTCACCCATCTCTAGGCCAGCCCCAAATTTTGCCAAAATCGAAATCCTGGGCCAGCTGTGAAGGAAACTGGGCAAAAAGCGTCGGAGGAATTCTGGAGGAAAGCTTTCAAAACCTTGATCAGAAGACATCCACTGGCGGGTACCTACACATCTGTTCCGAAATCACACAAACGTCTCAGTATCACCCTCTAACCACACCTTGGATTCCGTCGAGGTGAATTAAGCCATCCTTGCAGAAAGCCCGTTATTAGTACTTGATTAACTATTGATCTATTTCTGGCTAGCGTGTCGTTCTCTCTTCCCTGTGACCGATCTCCACATGACGTCACGTGGCTAACGGCCCTTATTTTGCCTTCCCGTTTCTCTCGGCCCACACGTTTGGTGGCCTGCCCTCTTCTCTTCCCTCCACTTCCCTTCCCAGATTAATTCCTCCGTGACAACAATTCTGTCAGCCTGACAGCCGCCAAGTCCAAATTTTCCGGAGGGCGACCGGTCCACGAGGCCAACGAAAAGCACCGTACTACTGAGAGTTTTATCCCATCTTCCACCTAGAAACATAGAAACATAGAAACAGAGCGAGTCAGAAGGGGCCTCCTGGGCCATCTAGTCTGACCTCCGGCACCAGCCGGCTCCGCTCACGACATGCCCACCATGTGCATGTCCAGCCTATCTTTGAACACCTGCATTTGGACACAGTCCTGTACTTCCTGCTGTACACTTCCACTCTTCCCATGACCTTACAGAAACTCCCTTCCCGCTACTGGGTGGGGAACCTCACCACATCAACACACGACACTACAGAAATGTACATAGCAAGCCACGCACGCTCCCTTTCCGTGTAGCATGTAACGTCTGCAAAAAGTCCTTGAAGACTAAACAGAATTTTTTAAAATGTTATGTATGGTGATATATTTCCTTTTTCTTCGCAGGGTTGGTGGGGGGGCTTTCTCAGCGTTGTGTACGTTCTCTCAAAAACTGCAGCAGACACCAAAAATGACACCGTTAAAAAAATCTTAATAAAAAGACTGACATTTCTATCCAGTCTCTTTTCTGTTCTGTTGTAAAAAAAAGCCGCTCAAATATGTTTAAAGCAAGGCTTGGCCACTTTTGGATATCAGGCAAAATTTAGCCTCTTGCTGGAGAATCGTGGCTATCCAGTCTCAAAATCTGTTGCCACCAACGAGCCGATACTTTGACTGGCTTGACTATGTTCTCTCGATTGGCCAATATCAATGGTCTGTCTATGAGTGGTACTCCTAAAAAATTGGGCATTAAATGCATGTTTAACTGTTGATGCAAAGGTTTGGGAATGATGTATAACAGATGCCAAAGATGGAAAGGGGAAAGAGACCTGTGAAAGACTGACAGTTAAAGAAGAGGGTCTAAAAAAAGGAGGATGCGGCGTTTAAATCTCAAATCGAAGGTTCAAATTTTGTACTGCAATGGAAAAAAGTAGCGTTGGAATCTGCACAGAACTCTCCTTTTGGAAATCTAACTCACAATCCCTCACAGAGGACTTGTCCAATTAGTTCAAGTAAGTTAGCACAAGTAGATTGCAGCTCAAACCCCAGGAGTGTCCTATTAGCACATCTAAAGACTTTGCTGGCAAGTTTCATTTAGGGAGCGACCAGCCGGAAAGGAGTAAAGGAGTCCCAAAGTAGGGAACACTCAGAAATACTCTTTCTCAGGGCTGAAACCGTTCCAGCTAAGGGTTGCCAACTTCTGTTGTGTTTACCAGCCCGGCTCCTGCGCTTTCCGTTGCAGGCGAACAACAGAAATGAAGCTAGTGGTGTCTCTCTCTCTTGTTTCCACCTCCATGCAAGAACGTCACTTGCTGAATTTCGGTCAAACTCACAATGGCTGGGCCATGAAAAATAAAAATTCAATGTCACCAATGATGAAAGTGAAATTGGGAAAGAATTTTCATATCTTGGCTCAAGCATCAGTTCAAGGGGCAGTCAAGAAATTAGAAGACTGCAGCTTGGAAGGGTAGCAATGAAGGAACTAGAAATGATAGTCAAATCTGAGGACTTTTCGCTGGAGACCATAGAACTATCTTCCCAGTCATGTAGCGGGTGTGAAAGCTGGAAAGGACATGGGGGAAGGTTGGTGTGTTCAGAATGGAGAGCTTTGCAAATCGCCTGGACTGAGAGAAGGACAGATAAGTAGGTCCTCATTCAGATGAAGCCACAGCTTTCCCTGGAAGCAGAAATTATTAAACAGGCTGTCAAACTTCAGCCACTGGAGAAAAGCATCATTAGGAAGCTATTCTGAGAGGCCCCGCCTAATGAACAAGATACTAAAACCTTAATTAGTAAGTTAGGAGTGCCCATATCGGGCACCCGAAGTTCTGGAGAAGGAATCTCCAAAAAAACGATGATGCCAGCAACTGGCACTTGGAATCTTTTTAATGTGTCTTCCCCAAAAGAGGAAAAAAGTCCACAAAAAGACTTACTGAGGCTGAAACCCCAAAATAACATTCCGGAAAGAACATAGGCACTGTTGGAAACTTGCCCTTCTTTTCTTGAGTGTTCATAATGTCACGGGATGCTAAGCCTCAGTTTCCCCAGTTTTTGACTCGGGTCCTGGAACACGCCAAACGACACAAATGCCACCTGTTGATGGAGTCTCTTTGTTTTCAAGATTTAAGGAACAAAATCACGTTAGGTTCTTTTTAATGCAAACTCCGTCTTTGCAAGCAATTATTTAATTCTAAGTACTCGATGCAGGGGGTACCCATCTGCTTCCACTTTCCACGGTTCAGGTCGCTCTGCAGGGAAAGTCTCTTGATTGCCGTTGGTATCGTGCCAAATGTTTCCAGCAATATTTGGATGTCTTCATTCCCTGTGTGGAAATATCCATCGGAGCTTTGCAGAGCATGTGTCTGGTGCAAGACGGAGTCCCGGCGGGGACCGAGGGAAATTGCTTTATCATTGTGTATTTAAATTATGGAAGTATTCACAGGACCTTCCAGGCAAAGCGGGAATGTGAGTGAAATGAATAAATACATATTCACCAGGTACAAGAAAATGGCCCTGGCATAGAATTATATAACAAGAAAATGGCACTTTTTGACTCAGATGGAAGTTGTGCCATTAAAAACAGCTTTACCTCCCTCCGCGGAGCCTGATTTTCTAGAGCATTAACTGTCTTTGTGAACTTCTGTACCTTTGGATGATAATAGCACACTGCATTCTGTAGCAAATACGTTGGTATTAAAATACATCAATAAACACGAAACAAAATTTGCTCAAATCCCACTCAGTTGTTAAGAGTAAATCCCCTTGACTTGGAGTGCTGAGATTCTCTTGGGATGTAGAAGAAAATCAGCGTATAGGCAAAGACCCCCGACTGGTAGGGACGGAAGGTTTCGAGCATTTTCCTCTCCTCCTTGCAAACTGCAGGCTCAAAGTGGCCAGAAATATTCTTAAAAATTAAACAATTATTTTAAATTTTATGATATTTGAAATGTTAGCATATTTAAATAAGCTCAGGGGTACATATCTACCTATCATCTATTTATCTACCTATCTATCTATTATCTATTCATCCATCTTTGCATCTATCTATCATCTATGTATCTATCATCTATCTATCTATCAGCTATCTTTCAATCTGTCATCTATGTATCTATTTCCATCCATCCATCCATCCATCATCTATCTTTCAATCTTCCATCTATCTATGTATCTCTATCCATCCATCAACTACCTACCTACCTACCAATTAATTCCCCCCTTGCACTCCCCATAACCCACCTCCAGTTTGAGAGAAATGGAGAAAGAAATTCAAGGCAGCCTGGTCGTTTTCCCCGATGATTTTATTCACATGCTAAAAGAGTCAGTCCTCAGAGGGGCTTTGCCAACGCCCCTGCGGTGCGTGACGCCTTGGCCCTTTGCAGACGGGCCGTGAAACTACGCCGCAGCCGGGGTGGGGAGGGGTGCAGCCAGCGGGGGCCCAGCGCGGTGCTGCGTACTCGCCTTCAGCACGAGTCCGGGGCAGGTGGGTGTGATGTGGTACAGCCCTCTCCTGCCGGCGGGATAGGCAGAGCCAAGGTGTGGGGGTCACGCTGTAGGATGGGCTTGGGAGCGGGACAAAAGGCAAATGAGCGACCCTTAAAGAGCTTTCTCCCTGGTTTCCCCCCACTGGGTGGACAGATGCACATCAAGACTTGAGCAATCGACCGGTTTAATCCTGCCATCCACTGTTTGGACCAGTTCTTGGATCCCATCCACTCTCCCCTTGGCTTTTGCGTCGGAGCCCCTGGCATTAACTGGGAATGCTAGCAGTGAACTTAATCCTTAGGCGAAGCTCACACGGACTGAGAAATGTATGTGCCAGGTTGGCAAGCACAGGCTTTGCATGGCCAGACCTTTCGTAAGAGCCCAACCTGGAAAATAAGGTAGACTTTGCAAGAGATCAGGTGTCAGCATTGTGGTAAACCAAGGGGCGCCTGCAGATTTAATGGCAGGGAGCTTGAATGTACATTCATGGTTGCAGCTGACCTCTTGCAAAGTGTATGTTAATCCCAAAAATACGCTCTCGGAGGGAGCAAGTCTCCCTTGATGAACTTAATGCCGAGCAAGACCGCTCGTGCAGCAAGTTCATTGGTATTTGTGCATGTTTAGTGCAAATTATTTATCTTTTAACATGCTTGCCCACAACTGAGGTGGCAAGACCAGATTTTTTCCTATTCCTTGGTCATATGGTTGGAATGGGGATTCAAAACACGGATGGATGGTTGCAAAAATGGAATTAGGGTTCTCATTCAGACTGAGTTGATGGAGATCTGTATTTCACAGGGCAAAGGAGCAAAGGTGACTGTCAGTTGTTTTCACTTATACTGCCGTTACCCTATAAAACCTTGTGACTTAATAAATTTGTTATTATTCCAGGTGTCCCAGGACCTGCCACAACATTCACACTGACCACCAGAGCAAAAACACCTGTAAGTGTGAGAGAGGTATATGCAGAATACATTTGAAACCTGACAAATTTGGCCTGTTTAAAAACTCCAACTTTCAGTCTGCATGTTGGGACTTTGTAAGTATTGAACAGATGAGTAAAACTCGCCCGTCTTCTCTCAAAGGTGGCATTTGCTACGAACAAACGAAGGTTGAAATTCCTAGCATGGCATTCGCTGTGTAAAACTCACAGGCAGGTTCCTTCTACCCCCGCAAAGGTTCTCCTAGACTAGCGTCGAGTTTGCCATTTTAAAGGGAAATTGCTGCCATATATTAGTGGAGGAATAAGTTTTCACCCTGCCGTTTCTGCTGCGCATGGGATGGTGGGGAGGAAGAGAAGGGGGACACCTTGGAAGAATGCAATGACTCATGAAGCTATCTCTGGGTGCCGAGACAGATCCGCGAAAATCCGCACGCAAGTCTAGGAGTGGTTTTCTTGCTACTTCTGTACTCCCACAATGGCTTTCTGCGACAGAAAGTGCTACGCTGCCTGTATCGTGGTTTTGGGACCGTGAGACACCCCCAAGGTGGGTGCCTGGGGAGCCACGGGGAGCCGTGAGCGAGCCCGTGTTATTCCAAAGAGAGTCCAACCCTCCCTCACCCCTGCTTTGGGGAGATTACAGTAACGTGCAGAAAACAAAGCAAAAGAAGACCCCCCCCCGGCCCCACCGAAGGGCTGGAAGGGGGGAGAACAGAGTGCGCCAGGCGGAGTGTTTCGGGGCAGGCAGCGAGGAAAACGGAGTGCGGAGAAAGGAGAGCGGAGTGGAGAGCGGCTTGGGCATGGGTGTGCTCAGGAACTGGGGTCCTTTTTCCGTTTCTGGAAGCGTCGAAATTTGCCCTGAATGGCGAGGGCCGCCTTCTCGGTCTCGGGCGCGTTCAGGTCGATGTCGATCTCCTCTTCTTCTGCATCCACCTTCTTGGCGCTCGCGGCTTTGTCTGTGTGGGGAACCAGGCAGTGTGGCCATTAAAACACAGGAAGAAATGGTTTCCCACAAGTTACACCCCCTTATTCCTCAGCCTCGTACCCCTTGTGGCTTCCCTTGCAAGCTGAACCAGCACGAAAACCAGGAATCTGCTGTGCTTCCTTCCTCTTTCATCACCTGTGTTATCCTGGTGAGAACAAGAGGCAGGTGAACTGTGACAGGCTGTAGGGGGGGGGGGTGAGGATCAGGTTTTTGTCAGGGTCCCTTCCCTCCCATTCATGATGGGAGAGGAAGAATCCAGTTCCTCTTCAAATACGAACACAGCTAATTTTGCACATCCAACCAGGGAGAAAAACAAAACTCCGTCATCCTTTGCAAGGTGCCCTTCTGCAAATTTTGCAGTGGAGTTCGCCGTTTTTGTAAAGGTACAAAAAGGGGTGTCTTAGGAGACCAAGGACCAAGCATATTTGGGCATGAACTGGATTTGTTGCAAGAGAGAGAGAGGGCGGAGGGGAAGGAAGGAAGGAAGGAGGGAAGGAAGGAAGGAAGGAAGGAAGGAAAGGAAGGAAGGAAGGAAGGAAGGAAGGAAGGAGGAGGGAGCATATCTTGGGAATGCACACCACGGCAAAACTGAAAAAGGCCATCTGTGTGTGTTGCATCTGCATGTTTGTTGCAGAGTACAAAACATTGTAGGAAAACCCATCATTTGTCCCAGACGAGGGTCATCGGCTTCAGAGACTAGTGATGGAGGCAGACGGAGGATTGCGTAACCTAGCAACCGGAAACACGAAACTGCCTCTAATGTCGAGCATCCATGGTCCTAATCCCTTCCCCACCTGTATTCTGGTCACACCTGGCCAGAACACCCCTGCCGATCTGTGCATGGGTGTCTGGCCAGGGAGGGGGGACATCTTTGCGTCTATTCTGTCTCTTCCTCCTTTCATGCTTTTTGTGGAAAGAAGACAAGATGGGCAAAGCAGTAGAAATGTTTGCGAGGGAAGCTGGGGCAGTCTGCACAGAGCATAACATTTTGTGCATGGGACGGGCTGTCGTGCCTCTGGGCCTGAGTTCGGGGGCCAAGTTCCAGGGCTCTGCAGCAAAACCAGCCCACCCCACCCCAAACAGCCCCCCACCCCAAGAGTGGTGGGAGCAAATGGCCAAAGAGAAACCTCACCATGCAAACTGAGACATGCACCAGCTTGATGCATGCCATGAGCGGAGCCGGCTAGAGCGGGGGTCAGACTAGATGGCCCGGGAGACCCTTCTGACTCGCTCTGTTCCTATGCCTCTTCAAAATCAAGTCTAGAGAAGTGCTTTGTTGCTGTTGCTCCAACAGCATTTGGAAGCTGTTTGAAAGCGTGTGAGGGAAAGAGGAGGGGAGCGGTGGGCTTCATGAGCAAACTAACGCGTGAGGCCGTCTCAGGTGGAACCATCCGAGGCAGGCTGATCGCAGGAGATGAATCAGACCTGATAGCAGCCAAAGGGTGCAGAGATGCATGGCACCCCTCCAGGGACCCACACGGTGCCACCCATCCAAACGACGGCAAGCCCTTGAGCGATGGAGGAGCGGAGAAGCCAAGCCGGGGTGATCGGCGCCTTCTTTGATCGTGCGAGCAGGAGGCACTGGCGTGCGAAGCACCAGAGGGGCCGAGCCGGCAGATGCGCCACGTCCGTTCGCCGTGCTCCCTGCTTCCCTCCCGCCAGGCCGGTTTTCCATGTTGTCAGTCAGCCCCTGCCCTTTCCGAGCGCGCCCTCATTACATCAATTTCCCCACGTAGCATTGAGTGCCCCGGCCGGACCTCGTCTGCCTGCCGGCATCTCCCTCGTTAGCACAGCCGCTGTTCCAGTGGCCCGGGGGCGATGCTGGCTCTCTCCTGGCAGCGTCCAGGTGGGGAGAAGCATCCTGATCCCTCCCCCAGGGCACCGCCCTCCAAATCGGTCCGGAGGACTTGTGGGTCACCCCCAAAGAGAGCAGCACAAACAGGCTCCTGGCATGGAATGGGCCAGCTCAATCTTTCCCCAGAGCCCAGCAAAAGCCTCACCCCAGGAGCCAAATTCTGGGTGCCGTTAAAACTGGGGCACAGAACCACATCAATCAAGGGCCAAATTCCATTTCCAAAGACCTGCATTCCGGAGAAGCTCTTACTGGCAGCAATTAGGAATTCCGACTATTTTGGAAGGGGGGAAAAGTTCCCTCAAACCAGGAATCCACCAAATACTCAGCGCTTAGCGGGAGAGGATGTGGACTTTGGGGTTCCAGAGGCGCACGTATTCATCCATTATATTTCCACCCCGCCTCCTTCCCAAGGTGAACCCAAGGCGACTCACACAATTCTCCCCTTCCCCCTTTTATCTTCACGACAGCCCTACGAGGTGGGTCAGGCTGAGCGCCCGTGACTGGCCCAAGGCACCGAAGGAGCTCCGCTCCGCGGCCAGGTGGGGACTTGCAACCAGCCTCTCCGGAGTCCCCAGGTGGACAAGTTGGCCGCTCTGTTGCGCTGGCTCTCCGTAAGTATTTCTGTAAAGAACCTTTTCCCTGTGGGATGGATGCCACTTGGATAGGCAGAGAAGTTGGCAGCTGAGAGAGAGCCAAGTGAGCGTGAGAGAGAGAGAGAGAACGAGAGAGAGAGCCAGATGTCCCCACTCACCTTTCTCCTCCCGGCCAGGGATCTCACTGGGGGACGGTGACTCATTGGAACTGAGCTGCAGCGAGGGAAGGAGTGGGAGAGAGAAAAGGGCAGGATTAGAACAGGCCATCCTCGGACGCGCGTCCTCATCTGCCTCCGAGCTCTGACAAGGCAGCCAGCCTGGTTTTTGTGTTTCCTTGTGGGGAGAAGCCTTCCAGAAAGGGGGCATCCAAAGAGTAGGAGAGAAACTTTCAACAGGGTGTATTTATGCAGGTTGTACCATCCTGTGCCTGAAGAGACATGGATCTCTTTCTCTTGTTTTCTGAGCTGTACAGTTCCCCCCACGTTTTAATAGCAAGCGTGACCTGGAATGGTCTTTTTCAAGGAGCTACAGAAAAGGGCAACTCAAACGATTAAAGAATTGGACAAGAATGCCTTCCCTGCTAGGAAAACCTATAGGCTATTTGGGACTTTTAGTTTAGGGGAATACATGGGCGACATGAGGATTACAGAATTAGCAATGTTGGGGAGTGAAGGAATTTTCTCCCCATCTCAGGCCCAAATGGCATAGTACTTACAAACATAGAAGGGGTCCTCAAAGGTCATCTAGTCTGACCCTTTCCCAATGCAGAAAACTCATGTTTAAAGCATCTCAGACAGGACAGCATGTAGCCTCTGCTCAGAATGAAAGGGAATCCACCACTTTCCGAGGCAATCTATCCAACTAGCTCATCCTCTCCGTTAGTTGAAACCCCCTGCTTTGTAGTTTGAACCCGGTAGCTCAAGCAGCAGGAGACGAATTCGTTCCATCAGCTCTCAGGTTGGCTCCGTCGATGGCCACCTTGCAATATCTGAGCATGGCCATCCTCTTGCTTCTTGGTCATCTCTTCTCCAGGCTGAATACACCCAGCTTCTTCAGCCTTTCCTTACGGTGGCCTCTTTTATTGAGAAAAGCCTCTTTGATAGTGGACAATGGAGAGAAACGGTATAGCCCAGCACTTCCAGTGGCCAAAAACCGCCCCAGTGGAAAGCCCTAGAAGAAAACCCTGCATGCACTCTCCCACCCATGTTCCCCAGCAACTGGCACCCACAGCCAAACTGCCTCCCATCCTAGAGGTAATCCATGGCCATCAGGACTAAAACCCACAGAAAGCCTCCCCCTCCCAGAATTTATTTAATCCCCTTTTAAAGCCGTCCAGGCTGGCAGCCATCCCGTCTTTTGGTAAAAGTAAACAGGGGACGCTTAATTGTTTTCTCGCACTCCAAATCCTTCCTCCACCAACACACACCAGCCAAACAAGTTTGATTCCACACTTATCTCTTTTAAAAAGGGAGTACTGCTCCGTGCAGCAATGCATGTATTAAGAGACAGGATTCATCCCCAGATGCTGCAGGGATCAGCCCTAATTTCAGAGGGCTTAAAAAACCCCAATAAAAATGCATTTCCGCAATGACACACTGCTGCACGGGGTACTCCATTCAGTCTTCCAGGGGCTTATTCCATCCCCTGTGGGTTTTCCAGGTCCTCTTCCTGCCCCACTCCCATCCATCAGCTTCGCATCCCTGCAGAAGTTGCTCTGTTTACACTGGACTGGTGTTATTGGGGTGGGGTGGGGGGTTCCCTCTCTGTTTTGAGTTTATCCACCTCTGTACGGGGAACTCTTGTCTTCTGTCCCAGCTGCGTTCAATTCATGTGATCTCTTCACTGAGTCTCACTTCTGTTCCTTTCAAATCTCATCTCAGTGTGAAAGCTCCAGACAATGAGACGGTTCTGTCTACACTTTTCCCTGCATCTCTATGTCTCCTCCTCTCTTCCAGTCTCCCTCTCACCTGCTTGCCATCTTTTTCTCCCCAATATTCAACATTTTGTGTTCTTATGGGATACACGGGGCTGTTCACACACACACACCCTTCCCCCTCGCTCAGGATATTTTGGAGTTACCCTGGATCTTGTGCATGTTTGGGGAAATTTTGGCTCCGACTTCACAACCCAAAAAAGATCCAGTTTGGAAACAGAGGGGGGACGATTAGGGGCACACACAACGGACGGCCCTATGCACAGCGGTTCGCCTTCATAGCTCAGTGGACTTTCCACGATCAGGGACGGCTGGTCCCCCAAGACAACAGATGCTGAGGATAAATTTCTTGGCAGGAGACGTTACCTTCACGCTGTGCTTGCGAGCGTGAGGCTTTAGCAACACGGAAGGTTTCGAAAGAGGGGAAGAAAAGCACCGGGCTGTCTGTCCTCCGTTGGAAGCAGAAAGCTGGGCCAGGTGGACCTAGCAAGGCCCTTCAGGTGGCTGGGAGTGCAGGCTTGGGAAGGCAGCGCAAGATCCGGGGCAGGTCCACGCAGGGATGGCGGTGGCGCGCATGCAGGGGGTTCGCTTAGCATTGCAGCATCCGGTTTTAATTGCGCTCCGGCGGTCGATGACGCTCCAGCGCAGCGGCTAAGCCCCTGCATGCAGACCTCAGCAGAGCCGAGGAGCCGCAGGGTGGGAGATGCCAAGCAGGAGCAAGTCAAAGTCCGGAGGAGGTGGGAGAGCCGGCAAGAAGGGCGGTGGAGGCCGGGGTGTGGGAGAAAGGGCCGTGCTTGGATTTGCAAAGCCCCAAAGTGCAGCCTACTGGTTAGAGCGCTGAACTGGGACCCGAGCGATCCAGGTTCAAGCACCCACTCGGCCATGAAGCCGGCTTGGGCGCCTTGGGCCAGTCGTGGACCTTCACCCTAACCTACCTTGCAGGGTCATTGTGAGGATGCAAGAGGAAGAAAGGCAGGGTAGAAATGCCTTGCAATAAAGATTAAGGCGTCAAGAACAGCGTAGCTAAGCCTTGCAAATGTGCAACCAAGCTGCTAGTCCACAAGAATATTATTCAGGACCATCCATTCAGATCGGGCTTTGCAACAGCCATTCTCCTGGCCCCCAGCTGTGTTGGACTACACTTCCCTGCGCCAGCTGTAGGATCTGAGGGGTGTTAACCCGGGGGGGGGTATCCAGCTGTGGAAGATGGGTCTCCAGAGCATGCACTCTTATTGCTGCAACACCGACAGAGGGGGGAAAAGAGAGGAGAAGGGAGGGAAGCAGATTTAGGGGGAAATGAGCCAACCCCATGGCCCCTTCTCAAGGGCCGAGTCTGGCTCACCCTCAGAACGTCGCAGATAAAAGCTGTAAGGGATAAGGAGCCCCTCGGGCTTCCGAGCCACCAGCCTCCCCTGCCCATCCGCAGGAAGCACACGGCTTGCCACGGAGAGGCGAACCAGGCCAGCTCCACAGCACCGCAGTCTCTAATCCGCTTAGCCGGTCTCGCTTTCGCTCAGCCGAGCCTTCCAAATCTTGTTATCTGCATGGGCTGGGGATCGTGTTTCCTCCATCTGCGCCGGTCAGGCCACCGCGGTGCAGGGCACGGAGAGCGGAGGCAGCCCGGTCCCCTCCGAGGGAGCCGCCACCGGCCGGAGTCGCACACGCTCTGCCGAGGAGCCCGTGTCTTCTCCCGCTGCAAGTACAGTGCCGGAAGGGCAGAGCGACCCCAACACCGACCTTCGTGCTTCCGGTGCACGGATGCCGAGCTTTGCCCAGGCCTGAAGCCGCTCTTCTCACATCGGTACCTACATTGCCCCTTTCCCACAACATCCCCGAACGATGCAGTGTTACACACTGCAAGGCATTGTGGGAAGCGGAGAATGGCAGCTGGGGCTTGCAGGAATTGTGGCCTTTCTGCACACGCCATGGCTGGCAAGCTTGCAATTCCTCAGTGACTGCTTTGTCATGACTCGGGGCCCTTTGCAGGCATTTTCGCATGTGTGCCGACAGTGGGAATACTGTGGGGAACAGACAGAAACCACAATGACCTCGAAATTGCTTGATCATCTGTTGGTAGATCATGGTAAAAGATGATGGAACATGGGGATGATGAACTGCGCCACACGGGGCAGTTCGCCGTGCCAGGTGGACGCAGCCTCTCTGATGGTCGGGCGGCAAACGCCATTGCTCATGTAGCCAAAAAGGCACCGCTCATGCGCAAAGAGTGCAGGACCAGCGGCCCCGGAAAGAGCCCAAATTTGTAGAAGTCTAACGAGACAATCCAACGGAAACAACGTGCATCGAGCATTGACCGATTGCGGTGAAGGAGCCAAGAAAACTGGGGTCGTGAAGGAGGAGGGAGCCCGGAGTGGAGTATCACAGGGCAGGGCCTTTAAAAAAAAACAAAACAAAACACTTCTAGCGAGGTTTTAGTTTGAGTTTTCGAAGAGCAGGGGAAGTGCGGCTCTTAATGGGGAAAGGGGAAGCGAGCGCCGTTTCCTCTCGCCCCTTTGTGCGGCTGCGCTTACACCTCACTGTCACCTAGAGGCACGTCTTGGAATAGCAGGGAACACAATGCTCTGCTCTTTCGCGTTGAAACCCAAAGCGGATATGGCGGGTCCACGGCGAATGAGCGGCCTTGTGTGGAAAAATTGTGCAACGCCTACGTGGGGGGAAAGTATTCGGAAATTGCAGCCATGAGCCACTTTGATTTGTCCCTGGAAGGCCTGGCAGCGTGTGCCGCACGAGCCTGTGTGCCGTTCCTCATTTCCTCAACTCCGGCACATACAATGTGCTGCCAAGGAACCAAAAGCGTTCCTTGCAGCGCATTGTGGAAAAGCAGATCCCGACATCGATGAGAATCACTCCTCTGTCGGAGCGGAGGGTCTCCTTTCGTTCTCCAGCGACTCTGCTTTGCGTCCCTGCTCCTTTCCAGAAATTGCTCCTAGGTTCAGTTTTGCTTTCGTTGCATCAGGGTTGCTTTCTCTCCACCTCCACCCCCAAGCCGGGTCCTGGATGCTGCACGTTGCACACAGAAACAGCTGTTTCCCTCTTTTTGTCTCCCAACAGCTGCAGAAACTTCATCTCCCGCTGTGATAACATCAGCCATCTCCGTCCATCAAGGATGGGCAAACAGAGAATGGAGGAGGAGTAGATACGAGGGATGCAAAGAGCAAAGAACTTGGTGACAGAAAAGCAAAATACTCTTCACCCACGAGCGACCATATATTAATAGGTAGGTCACCTCGCTTGAACTCCTTCTACTTAAGTTGCTTGTGACATGCTGTAGCTATGGCTTGCTCGATTGTTGTTATTAACCCGGTTAATGGAGGGGTCGGGGTATTAGATTAGACTGGGGAGTCCTGAGTTCAAATCCCGCCCCTCTCCACTCAGCCATCCAGCTAATTTTATGCTCTTTGGCCAGCCACTCTTGCTCAGTCAAGCCTACCTCACAAGGTTGTTGTGAGGATAAAAAAGGTGCCAAGGGGATGGGAGGGAGGGAGAGAATACACACAATTTCTTGGAAGAATAGAATAGAGACACTGCGTATTTTTGCTATTTTAAGTTCAGTGCCAGCATCAAAAATGCATGTAGTAGGAGAAAGGGGGATGAATTTTCACGCAAGGTTTCACAAGGTCATGCTCAAAGTTTGGAACATAGTGCATGCAAGATTGGAGGTATTTTCAAAGTTCAGGAAGAACCGGATCCTAGGATTGGGAAAAATGAGAAACGTGATATGTAAGGTCTTCTATAGGTTAGGTATGTATTTGTTTGAAGTATTTCCATGCCAGTTTTTCCTCTAAAAGTTTCCCAGGGCAGCTTGCGTATTATCAGGAAAATAAACTATTTGCTTTCGAGAAAGTCATGTTGCAAAAGGGAAAAGGAATGGGGAAGAAAAAGACGGGAGAAACATACACAAGAGGATGCAAACTGCGTTCCATCTAACCACCCCAAAACATGCTTTTAGCCATTGTTTTTTCTGTTATGCAAATTTATGCAGATATAATGAACCCATCTGTCAGCTAAAACTCCAACGGATTCATCCGCTAGGAACTTCTCACATAAGCCTTTAGCCGCTTTACTGCAGCTTCTGCTCCCCACGTCTTTATGGCATTCAATTCACTCCCTGACAAAAATTCTCCTTTTTCCAGCCTTTCCGCATGTTCTTTCACACCACCACTAGATGGGGAGGTTGTATTAAAAAAGGCAAAATACGCAGCACATTCTCTCATCCCAGTTTCTTCCACTTAAGAAAGTTAATACCCCTCTTTGCTCACCTGAAAAGTGCTTGGAGATCATGGGAAAAACCCCTGAAGTAGGAGGATTTCAAGGAGCACCCACAAATTACCACAAATGGCACCCAATAAATGTAGAGAAGCCCAGGTGCTCTTTTACCTGGGAGACAGTCTTATTTTAAGGTGGGCTTGCTGCTTTGATCGTACCTTGTGGCAGTGAGTTCCATAAGCTGACTATACCGTGTGTGAATTAAAACCTCCTTTTTCTCTGTCCGGGACCTGGCACCAATCAGGTTCATCACAGTTCAGCCGGGTCCCCTTTCCGGGTCCCCTTTCCTTGCATTCCTATTTGTACTCTAGAATCTCCCTTTTGGGTTTGGCACCCTATAATCTCCCATTTGGAGGGAGGCTTCCAAACAAGGAAAAGTTGCAATAATGAGCGATTTCATTGCTCCCACACCAACTAGAGAAAGGCATGTTCCAGTCACAACAAAGAGACTAAATTTCTTTTAGGGGTGTCTTAAAATTGGTCCCTGGGCTTATTCCTCAATGGTGGGACCCAATACAAGATGGAAGCATTGCTCAATCAACTGGGAATACGTGACCCCGGCGCTATCAAATCTGATATATATTTGCCAGAAAGATCCAACTGCCTTGAGAAGAGAACATGCTTCTCAGATCAGGGACCTGGTAAAAAGGAAATTCAAAGGGGGACTGAGGAAGGTTAAAGGGCTTCAGATACTGGGATGCCAACATGGCAAAACGGCCCCGCACTTGTTTTGTTTTGTTCTGTTTTGTTGGGGATATTTCTAACTCGTCCAATCACTATGCGTCTCTGGATGGCTTACAAACAAAATTCAATAAATACAACAGTATAAAATATCATACGATACCCAAAACAATAACAAGACTAACCCACGACTGAAGTAAAATATAATTAAAATCTTTTAAACATGAAAATACTGGGTGCATAAAAAGGTGTTGACCTGGTGCTGGAGAGCATATAATGACAGCGCCAGGCGGACCTCTCTGGGGAGCGCGTCCCACAGCTGGGGAGCCACCGCAGAGAAGGCCCTGCTCCGAGTGCCCCGTCTCCTGACCTCCTTCTGGGAGGGCTTCCAGAGCAGGGTCTCCCCTGCAGAGCTTAGGGGGCTGGGGGGCATGTAGGGAGGAGACGTTCCTTTGGCACAAAGATGTTCTCTTCTGCACCCCATGCGCTTCCACAGTGGCCCACCTCCTTCCACAGACGGAAGGTCTGAGGCAGCTGTGGTTAAAGATGCCCTGGGAAGGCTGAGGCTAAATCTTCACCTTGCGAGAAACAGCTCAAAACGGGGCACGTCTCACGGTGCGCTGAACCGGCAGGCCGGCCCGCTGCCAGGCTCCCCGCGGGGGCTTTGCACGTGCGTGAAATGGGCACATGTCTGATGGAAAGATGCACATTTTCCAGAGGCCCGGCTGGCAGTGCCCTTCGGGGGGATGGCTAGTCTCTGATCGAGGGAGTCACACAAGCAAGGCATCCGCCAACCAGATCTGGGTTTGGGGGAGCTTGGGTAAGATGCCCTTAGTGTGTCCCCCCTTCCGCCCAGTGAGTTGTTCCACATTCTCTTTCCCATCCTGGCTCCCACCCACTGGCTTGCGGTGGGGCCACCAGGACATCTCCTGCCCCACCGTCTCGCCTTCTGTGGCCTGGGCCAGGGCAAGAAGAAGGGGGACACGCAGGCTGGAATGCAAAAGGTGAGGAGAATTTCTAGGAGCACCTGTCGGTGGTCCCCCGGTGGGACGTGGGCCTCTGGCAGATGCCCAATCATGCCCGACCCTGGCGCTGGTCCTTCTTCAACACCTTCGATCACTGAGGGCTGTGGGGGGCTGAAAGCCCCAAGCCATGCAAATTTGCAATATCAGTATGAAGGCATGTAGATCTGCATTATAATAATAATAATTATTATTATTACGAAGAAGTCCAAAGCCAGCTTCCCCCTCTCAGCCAGCGGTGCAAAGCACCCCCGGCTAGAAAGACCCTTTGTCGGGCCAGTTCATTCCAGGGACCCGAGTCCGGCTTCGTGGGCCAGAGCATCTTTCCTGCCCCACAGCACAGGACGTGGGACCCCCATGTGGCAACCCCCCCCCCTCTCTCTCTCTCTCTCTCTCTCGGAAGACATTTTCCACCTCAACGATGGCTCCTTGAGGCTCCGGGCCTCCCGTCTGCATTTCCTGTTGCCGAGGCAACTGCAGGACATCCCATAATGAACTTGATTGCGCACGAAGCAGACGAGAAGGAGCAAAGAAGCAGCATATGCTCTCAGAAATCTCCTGAGGAAGAAGCTGAATAGGGAGGGGGAGAGATGGGAGGGGAACTCCAGGGACCAAAGTGCTTTCTCTCCTCGTCTCTTTGGGATGCGGGAGCACAAAAAGCGAAGATTTCAGCCGGGGGCTTCAGCTTCGGGGCTGCAGAAGCCAACTATTCTGCCCTCTCGGGCTATTTGTTCCTCCAAAGTGAGACAGGGCAGGAGAAACGAGACCCCTGCGGCCAGTAAGCCATTTGCCACCTAGGGGAGCAGCAAGCGAGGGGCTTTGTGGCCCAGGGTGCCCCATTTGGGCTAGAAAAAAGTCTCCCCCCCAGATCAGGACCCCCTGCCCTGTGTCCCAGGATGGGTCTGGGGTCCACGCTTCCCTGCCTCCGCTCTGTCGTTTAGAGCTCCAAATGCTTGCAACCGATGGACTGCTTGGATAAACCACCTTCCTCGTAACTCCCCACATCGCCTTCACCATCGATTTATTTCGGTGTTGCCCACAGCCAAAGCTCCCTGGGTGCTGAACGGCAATTAAAGCATGCACAATTAATTAATGCACCGTGCCCCTCAAAGCCGGGGCTGCAGGGTCCAAGTTTGGCCTACCGGGCCGGTCCACAGCACCACTCTCTCCTGGAGAGTCCCCAGCTGCATGCAGCAACGTCGCCCCATCTCAAGGAAACGTTTCTAGCTATTTCAGGATCAGGTCTTTCAAAAAAAAAAAAAAAAAGAGCCAGCCACCCCTAAAATACACTGCATCACCCCGAGATATTTCTCCTTGGGAAAAATCAAATTTTTTTTTTGGACTTTCGTGAGAGCTGCAGCCCAGCTCAGAGAGGCGGGGACGGGGACCCCATAACCCGGGTGGAAAAAGCGCTGGCACCACATCCCTGGGCAGCCCCCGTTTCACTCCCCCACGGTCTGCCTTGCAGTTTTGCTATTGCCTGACTGCTGTTTAATCTGGAATAGAAGGCGGTGGGGAGCAGAGGCTCACATTCTGGATTCAAGCTCCCGATCTTTTCCTTGTTCACTCGGGAGGATTTTTGGACCGTAGCCCCTGTCCTGAAACCTGGCAGGGCTTCCCATGCCGCCGATGCTGAATTTTTCCTGATCTGCCTCTGGGCAGCTGGTTTGAGATGCCTTTTTCCACCGTGTCCCCGGGCGATGCTAAGCTGGCAGCCTTGCGGGAGCGGAGAAGGTTCTGGGCTGCTTGGAATATCACTGCCCGCCTCCGAGGACGGGGGCCAGTGCAGGAAATTTGCCTGGGTCCTCTCCTACCAGGGTCCCTCCTCGTCCTGCTGAGTTTAGAAAGGCAATGGTTAAATAAGGATGTATAATTCTGCAGTCCTTCGAGCTCTCGCAGCCAAACTTTTGGCTGGCTGTCCTGAATCAATAGAACCTTCTTCGGTTCTGCAGCTCTTGGCCCATGTGCCACTCTGCTCCATCCATCTCTCTCTCTCTCTCTCTCTCTCTCTCTCTCTCTCTCTCTCTCTCTCTCTCTCTGTTCCCGGCTCCCCATGACACAGACAAATAGGGCTTTTGCGCCTAAATTCCCCCCTCGGACTTTTCCTCCGGAGCCTTCCAAAGGCCACCTTGCTGTGATGGGAGAGTCAGTCTTGGGCATCGTAGAGGGGGAGAGACCAGGTTTCAGATCTCCACTTACCTATCTATTTTATTTATTTAGAGAATTTGTATGCCGTCCCATCGCATAACCTTGGGACGGCTTACATAAAATAAAACAAAACATAATGCACATAAAATCCAGATCCACCCTGGCTGCAGATTAAAACCTATAAGCTGATATTAAAAGTTATTAAAATATTGTTGAAATAAAAAGGTCTTAGCCTGGCACCGAAAAACAAACAACGATGGCGCCAGGCGGACCTCTCTGGGGAGCGCATTCCACAGATGGGGCGCCACCGCAGAGAAGGCCCTGCTCCGGGTACTTTGCCTCCTGATGTCTTTCATGGAGGGTTCCCGGAGGAGGGCCTCTGCTGCCACTTGCTGAGCAAACTGGGGCCTGGCCTACTTCGCAGGGCTGTTGTGAGGATAAAATGAGGAGACGGAAGCCACGTACGGCAGCCGGAGTGTGTGCCTTGCAGGAGGAGCCGTTTCGAAATGCAAGACTCAAAATTCCTGCAGAAATCCCACTGCCTCTGAATTCTCTGCCGCCCCCTCCTCCCCCTTCCTGAGCCCCCTTCCCTCCTTCACCCCACAATTATCCTAGGGCTCTTTGCCCCCCAAGCCCTTTTCTTGCTTCGAAGCAGCTAGGCTGGTGGCAAACTCAAAAGTGTCCTAGTACATTTCCCTCCGGCATGGACAAGCCACTAGAAAATCCGTCCCCAGTCTGCACGATGTGCCCGACTGCAGCTCCCATCAGCCCCACCAGCAAGGCCAGAGTTTGGGGATGATGGGAGTTGCACTCCAAATCCCCTGGAGGGCACCCAGTTGGAGAAGTCTTCTTCAGAGGCATTCTGCACCCTTACTTTCACAACACCTACCTCCCATCACCTACAAAAATCTCTCTTTTCACATTCTGGGATCACACATCCAGCTTTTTCGATGCAACTGTTCAAGCGTTGCTCTCTTGAGCTAACAGTGACCCAGTGCCAAAGCGTGTGCTTCTTTGAGCCTCGGGAAATCAAAGCAGGGTCTTATTTCTTTTGGACGAGAGGGCAGTGCTGCAGAAAGTTGATCAGGATGGTGGAGGTGACGGGCGTCCTCTCTCTCATATCAGCTTTGGCTCGGAGCTGGTTTTATACCGACTCCGTGTGTGGAAACAAGCACACACCCGATTTCTAGAAACCCTACGGCATCTCTCAGAAAAGGGGATCTGTGTTTTTCACTCTCTGCCTAGGGCAAAGGTGGTCTCTTCCCTAGTCTCATATTTAAGAGGAATATTATCGCTTTCTTCTTCCATTTTAACTCACTTTTAACTGCTCCAAAGTGTTTTTTAAATGTATGTAGCATTTCCAATGCAGACATGACCCCGGAAGCGCAAACACCATACGTTCGCAAAATTGGAAGGGCTCTCCAAGGTCATCTAGTCCATCCCCTTACTGATGGGAAACCCACAGTGTTCCTCAAAGGGTGGCCATCCACAATTTTGCTCCAAATCTCCAGTGACGGAGAATCTGCCGTTCAACAGGTCACTCGTCATTTTAGTCCAAATGTCATCCTTGAACCTACCAAAGGAATTGCCCAGCCGACATCAAAGATCTGACCTGCCCCTTTTAATTGCCGGCAAACCTCACTTCTTGAGCGGGGCTTTGCAGTCACCTGACCCTGCTCAGGGTAAATAATGCTATGGACTTGCCTGGAGGACATCGGCTTTCGGAGGTGTCCATGGTCCTTGGTGAAGAATTTGCTCTCTTCACCTGCTTTCACGCTCCATGATGTCGTCTTCTCAAGCTCGAACTCTTCCAGGCCTTGATTAAAGCCAGAGCAGCCATGCCTGGAGAGCAAGACGGGGCATCTTCTGGCCTTCACCCGAGATGCGTAGGAAGCCGGTCCAGGCGGTCGGAGCGAGTCCGCCAATCCAATCCCTTGAAAAGACGCTCTCAAAACGCCGCTTCCCTCAGGAAGTCAACCTTCTCACTCCCATGGCCACTGGCTGCTTCCTCCTCCCATCCTCTTCCTCATCGTGGCTCCCGTGTGCTTCTTGATGGCAGGAACACCGGGAAGCTGTTATTGTGTTTTGGGCCGACTGGTCGTCTTTTCCAGCGACCCCGTGGATCCAAGCCTGTCCAGGAGGGCTCCATTCAGCTCTTCCCGGTTCAAGCCCACAGCTTCCTCCTTGGAATCCACCCATCGCCTTCTGCCTTCGGCTCTCCCCAGCTTGGTGGGTTTCTCCTGGGAGTTTTCCCCTCTCAAGACGGTGCCTCAAATAAGGCAGCCCGCGGTTTCACCATTTCTGGCGTGACTTGATCCAGGATCCCCTCGTTCAGCTTTCTGTCAGTCCAGGCGATTCACAAAGCTCTCCTCCTGCACCATGTGTCCAATGCACTGAATTTTCAGCACGGAAGAGGAAAACCAAATCCAGCAGGAGAGTTTGGAGAGTGCCCCCTTGGCATGGCCCAGCCCAGTCCTGGGACAACGGGCAGGAAGCCCAGACTGAGGGTGGGGGGGGAGCATTCTTTTTCAGTCCCAAATACTGCAGGCACCTAACCCAAACCAGCCCCTCGTCTTCCTCCTGGCCCCCACCCCAGCCTCCCTCCTCCAACTCTCACTTTGAATCATCACATTTTTTGCACTGCTTTGTACCTCGTCTCTCTTCTGTTCTGTGTGCTTTGGCAAGCCCTCTCCTTCTCTGCCTCAGGTCTCCCAGCTGTAACATGGGGATAACAACACTGGCCTACCTTGCAGGGTTGTTGTCATTGTCACAAGATTTCCTTAAAATGCTACATTTCTCATAGCATTTCAGTGGAATACGTTGAAGGGAAGGGGAAGCACACCAGACAAGATTTTTCGACAATAACGATTATGAGCATCTCCTTTTTCTGCTCTGTTCTACCGAGTCGACTGTGCAGTGCCTAGAAATTCATTTAAGAAGTCCATGGTTTTGTATTTATGAGTCTGGACAAAGAAGTCTGGACAAAGATCTGTTGCTTTCCCCCCCCTTGATCCTGCCCAGCATCTTCCTGCATTCCCTCTGCACACAACATGCCACAAATCAATTTGGAAAACAATCCAGTGAATTTATGCCCTGGTGCCTCCTGTTACATATTTCATATGCTCCTTGCTTCGGAGTCTGTGTGTGGTTCTTGACTTCTGCCCCACATCACCGGAACCAAATGTATACTTCCCCGAGGAAAAGGAGAGGAAATCGGACCAAGACTTGCCACATTATCTGCGGACAATCTTTCTCATGTACACACACAACACCCCATGTGTTTGTGCCTGTCTTCTGTACCCCATCTTTCTTCCTACATCGCAGCCCCACAACCATCCTGCAAGGTAGGACAGTCTGAGAGTGATGCACCGCGAAAGACCACCCCATGAGCTTTTCTTAGTTCAGTGGCAAATGGCACCTGCTGTCCCAGAAAGAAACGAAACACATTAACCACTGTGCGACGCTGCCCATGTTACAGCAATACATTTCGGAATCCGGGCTAGCGCTAATCTGCTCAAAGAAGTGTATTTAAATGAACTGAAATGTTGAGCAGGGACTGCGTTAACAGGATTACAAACGATCTGGCCTCGATGGACGGATCAGGTCTCTTTCACTGGGAATCACGCACAGGAAGGGGGCTTTCCTCTGAATAGATCCTCTTCTCTACCAGGCTATTCTCTCCTTTACCAAAGCCTAATCCCATCACTTCACCTTAGCCTGCTCCATCAGGATGTATTACAGCTCTTGTACTTCCTCCCAGGCCTTTGGCACAGGCGAGCAACAAGCCCTGGGCATAAGGTTGGGTGCCTTGTGGGCAGAGAGAACGAGCCTGCGGCATAGAGGGAAGCTGACAAGAGGCAGACTGGGGAAGGGGGCAAGAGGCCGGCGGGAGTTGGCGGGAGCCCGGTTTTAATCAGCAGTGTCCGTCCGGAGCGAGGGCCGTGGGACCGTCTCCCAGCCCAAGGCACCAGTGAGGGCTCTTGCCAGCTTCTGGGAGGCAATTAACCATGATTAAGAGCTTCCGCCTTCCCCTGCTCACGCCTAAATGGCTCCCGTCAACCCCACTTAGCCAGTGACGGCCTCGACGGCTCTTTGTAGGAGTTACCGCGGCTTCTTTTGCCTCTGCACCGAAGGCTTCGGGGCAGTCGGGCGCTGCCAGGTCCTATACAAGCCCTGCCAGATTGCTGCGGACTGCCGGGAGAGCTTGCAGGATCCGAACCGGGGCGTTGCTAGCCCAAAAGGGTCCTCCGGTGGCCCAGAGCGATTCAGCACAACTCTGGCCCAGCACAAACTTGTTCTTGCTTCTGCCTTGGGCAGCTTGCCATGCATGGGCTGATTCTCAAAGGGGGGGGGATTTTCAAGGGGGATCTGCTGGGGAGAAAAACATTCCCCCCCTCCATCCCCCCCACATCTCCCTCCGAATACCTTCCCCGTGTGGCCAACAAGGAAGCCCCTTCCTCAGCTTGGGAAGACACGGACAGGCGGCAAAGGAGTGGACGGAGGCCGTTCTTTGAATGAGGAATGAATTGGCTTGGCCTTCTGTGAAATTTCTCTAAAAACCTTCGTCATATGCCTGTATTTGTAAATATGGATCTCGATTCGCCTGTGTAGGTTTTAGGCAGATCTGCATTGAACCTGCCAAACTCTAATTCTTCTAAGTGCTTCTCAATGACCCAAGAAGAGCCATGGTGTGACCCTGGACAAAAGTCTTGTGTTCAGAGAATAATAGCTTAAACAAAACCTCCATAGACAGACGCAGTTGTTTTTGTGAAAGGAGACATGGGGGGGGCAGGTGAGGAACAGGAACAGGGGTGTGTCTCTTGACCCCAAACTTTTGGTTGTGGGTTTCCCAGTGGTATCGGCTGGCTGGTATTAGAATTGGGATTTTGGACTGGAGCAAGATGCAGCCTCGGTCCAATCACATGAGACAGCTGGCCGCTTGAGGAGAACAGCTTTGCCCCCAGCCAGTGGTCCTCCAAGGTAGACTGCTACTGAAAAGGGATGCTCCATGCATCTCTTGGGCCAAGCTGAAGGACTCTCTTTCCTAGATTGCCTGAGCCTTTGGCCGGCTTCTTTCTTAAGCCATCCCACCTTTCCTAAGTAAGCTCCACACGATCATTATATGCCCCTAAATGAAATGCTTTGCTTTCGCCAGAATCCTTTCATTCCTATCGCTGGTGAATTTCAGTTTAAATAGCTGCAGCATAAGAAAGCCAGTGGAGGATAGCAGTGAAAGTGCAGCTAGGAATAGGGAACCCTGGCTCTAGTCCCCACTTAGCCACGAACCTCTCTGGCAGACTTTGGGCCAGTCATGGCCTTTCTCAGCATTTTGCTCCCCCCTCCCCAAAAGCGGCAGAACAGAAATGCAGTTGTATATATTCCTGCTGTCATTCACACGGTTTATTTGTCCCAGTCCCTGTCACCCCATCCTTTCTGCCCTTGTTGCTGGCTGGTAAAGGTAGCCTTCCAGATCATGCACCCCGCAGGAGCACCCGGCTCATGCATCCACACAGAAGGAGAGGGCAGGGTTTATGCCCCAGGGACATACGGTTTCTCTCCCTTGCACGCATATTTGTGTGCGTGCAAACACGGCTTGAATTTGTTCTCCATGCAATTGTACCTCACTTTGCACGAAAAAGAGGGATTTTGCCTCTCTCTCTCGCCCACACACTCCGAGCCTGTCTCAATACAAGACAAGCTCGCTGTACTTTTGATAACAGTTCTGTAAAAAGGGAGTGAATTCCCCTTCCTGCAGCTTTTCCTGGGAAGCGAAGAAAAGCACTCCCAAGAATTCTCCTTTTCATATGGAAATAGTCTTCTTTCTAGTCCACCAACACGGGCTGTGCGAAAGAAGAAGCTGGGGTGAGAAGTGTGTGTGTGTGTTGGGGGGGAAAGCCACAAATCGCACATTCACAAGCGGTTCTCTCCGTATGTCAGATGTGCGTGCATCATACAACTGTTTGCTCCGCAGTGCTGAGTGGCTCCCACAGCCGGCTAGCCCTTGGCGTGGTCAGACCCTCGGTCTCTCTTCTTTCTCTCTCGCAAACGTAATCGCAAAGTTGGCTGGGTCTCTGCCTTCCCCTCTCCCTTCCTTTCTCCATCCCTCTTTTCCGCAGAGTTAAATTTCCCTGGGAAAACACGGAGAGCCCATTTCCTTGCACAGGGAAGGAGAGCTGTGCGCACCCATCCTGCGCTCCCTCCCTTGCGCACACACACACACAGCGGGATTACACGGTGACAACACCAAAGCCTGCCTCCCTGTCTGCCTGTCAGTCTGTCTGTCTGTCTCTCTCGCCAGCCCCCCGAGCTTTCCGATCCATTAAGCAGCAATCTGTCTGTCCGTCTCACTTTTGGTGCCCACGCTCTCCTGTGTCCAGAGCCTCTCGATCCACCAAATCCCCAATTCCTACGTGTCCCCTCTGCGCAGCGGAGCAACGCGACCTGCCCAAAGATGCCAGGGCATCTTTCGGAGAGGAGAAGGGGGACAGAGACCCCCCCCAAAAAAAACTAACCCACCTCTAGATCGTCTCATCTCCCCAAAAGCAGTGCATCTTCATCTCACCTTGCTCATGATGCTTCCTGGGCCGGTGGTACCCAAGGGATCACTCTGGCAGAGATGCTCCCGTCTGTCCAGTCTTGCACGCTCTCATTCATACACGGGCTCTCTCTCTCTCTCTCTCTCTCTCTCTCTCTCTCTCTCTCTCTCTCTCTCTCTCTCTCTCTCTCTCTCTCGGGCAAATATAGCATAGACTCAGAGGTGCCCGGCACTTTGAGTGGCAGGTGCAAGCAGCCAATGGGAGGGATCCATGCCTTCTGCTGCATTCGCAAAACTGGGTTAACACACTGGGTTTTCGTGGTAGTAAACAGAAGGGTTTCGTGGGGTGCGGGGAGTGCAGGCAAAGGCCACCCTGGGGATGCTGGGATTCAAGTAGCCCAGCGACATTCCCTTCCTGGAATCCCATCATCCTCTGCCCTTCCTGAAATCCAGCGAGCATGGCAAGCCTTCCGCGCCTTGTAGAACGGGTTCCTCTCGTGCGTTAAAGTCTGCAGCCCCCCACTTCCTTGGGTGGGGGATGCAGCTCAGGGGCAGAAAATCTGCCCTGGGTCCTGTACACGGACCCGGGTTCAAATCCTGGCGGCTCCAGATATTCCTAGGAAGGACCTGTTTCTTGGGGGCTGGCATTGGCCAACGTGTGGGCAGTAGTGAATGAGATGAACCAAGGGTCTGTCTACAGTTTCTCAGGTTCCAATTTAAATCAGTCCCTTATTTGGACCTTGAGGACTGGAACCTTGATTTGTTTTTACAGCAAGGACTGTCGCACAGTATTAAAGTGAAACCTTTGCTTGCAAAACGTCCCCAGTGATTCCAGCTATGGTCAGAGCAGCACCCTACCTGAGGAATTGCCACCAATCAGCTTAAACAATAAGTTGATTTCGATGGCTTGTGGATTAAACTCAACACCAGACAGCTTCCATTCAGCCCCTTATTCAGAATCATGAGGACTGGAACACATGAAATAATAAAAAGAGTAATAAAAAGCCAGACAATTTACCAATTCAACCCTGTTAGGGTGTCCTTCTACAAAGTGTGTGAGGGAGTCAAATGGCAGGACAAACAGTGTTTTGGTATCATCCAGATCTTTTGGACTAAAACTCCCATCATCCTCCCAACCATGCTGGCTGAGGCTGATAGGAATAGTACTACCCAACTTCACCAGTTCGAGGAAGGCTGGCTTAGACTACTGGATGAGAATGTAAAGAATCCCACATTCAACTCTTCGCTCGCCCCATGAGGTGGGTTAGTCACAATCTCGCAGCCTGACCTACCTCGCAGGGCTGTTGGGAGGATACAAGGATGGCGAGAATGATGTATGCCGGTTTGAGTTATCTGGGTGAAAGTGGAGGTATAAATAGAATGAAATAAAGATGTAACCATGAATAATAATATTCTTTAATGTGACAAGTACGCCGCTTGAATCTTAAATCTACTTCATCTTGAATCTGGCTGCTGAAAAATGACAGTGTTCTTTCTCATTATGTGTGTATAAAAATAGGTATTGGTATGTACTTTTCTCCCTTCTGGATTAATATGTTACTCTTATGGAAAGCCTGTTTATAAATTGCTTTCAAAGCTAATCACTTTTTACTGGGGAATGTTGAGCAGGGAGACAGTTTAAGAAGAGAAGGATCCCATAAACCAAGAGATGTCAGAAAAGCGATTCTGCCTTGCTCCAATATATGAAGTTTTTGTTCCTCTCCTGCGAAATTCACTAAAAGTGTTCCTGAACAAAGGACACACCTTTGCAGTCTGTAGGGAGGGCTCCCAGCCTCCTCTGCCTGGGCCTTCCTCCCAGGGAAATTTGTACCCTTAAACTCCAGCCTTAAACCACTGGAGATAGTATTTTAATAGTAATAATTATTAAATTGCTACTTGGTTAAAAAAATTAAATCTAAAGCTGCCTGCTGGTTGTAAGGGGAAAAACTCCCTATCATGTAATACCTTTATTAGACTAACTCAAAGATTTAAAAATGTGCTTGCTTTTGAGATCCCCAGATGTGTCCACTGCGCAAACATTACCAAAAAGGCTCAGAGGATGGTCTAAAGGTGCATAAAGGATCCACCCCGTTGAAGCTACACGTCTGGGGCTGGCCTGAGCTTGGAGGGGAGACCACCTGGGAACCGCAGGTAAGCCACCTGGGGGAAAGGTGGGGTAACAGTATAATAAGAAAATAATAAAAAGCAGGTATGTGGGTGGAGAAGGGGGAAAAGCAAGCTGGTTTTTGTAGTCAGATTGGAGCCTTAAACATTGCTACAAGTCCCTTGGCACCTGGAGAATAATACTCCAGCTCTACCTTCAAGGGTTGTTGTGAAAGAATCCTAGAGATAACGGCTCTGGATCCCTCCAAGTGCTCGAAATGTGATTGTATAATCGCCAAGTGTTGTTTCATGTGTGTGTTGAATGGAGCAAGGAGGAAATTATGTTGGAGGGGGCCTTTTAGTTGCTTCTTTGCGCCCCCCAAGAGCCTCCGTCCTGCCTGTCTGAAAGAGCGGCACCCGAAAAAGGAGGACATCCCCGTCAGCCCCAGTCACCCACCGTGGCCCATTTAGAGCTGATGAAAGGCCTGTATTTTTGGTGACTTCCCCTCCCTCCTTCCCCCTTCATGTTTAATTGAAAGCCAGAGAAGCAGGTGATAAAAAATTAATGTGGCACAGCCCGACCCGGAGAAAGGCAGGGAGCCGACGGAGGCAGGGAACTCTGGCTGCCATCAGCCTTCTCCCCGCTGTTTGGAAAGGCAGTGAGGGAGGCCAGGTGCTGAGTGTGGCCCCAGACTGCGTGGGTTGGCTCCCCGTTGTCCAGAGCAGCTAAGGGGGTCAAGGAGCAGCACGTACTGTTCCCATTCCCCCGTGATGTGGGTCCCCCAATTCCTGAATATTTTCCCCAACCCCTTTTCTGCCTCCCTCCCTCCTCTGCCTCACAGGCCTGTCCCTAGTATGTTTTCCCCCGGTGCCTACAATCTCAAACCCCCAAATCCAGCCCTCCTGGGGTTGAGTCAAAGGCTCCCTGGATGGCTATACCCCCCTTTCCTCAGCCAGGACCCCTTTTAACAGGTTCCCCTCATTCTAGGACTGGGTTCAGACAACCAGATAACACACACACAAGGGTTATGTGCAGTTGGTTGTGGAACTGCGGGTTGTTGAAACAATGAGGTCTTGTATTGTCCGAACCCACAACCCAGCCACAAGCCATGGCTTCCCTTCCTGGGCTGTTCACGGTTAACAGGCCTGGGTTGTTCAGACTCTACACTAACCCACATGTCAAGAACAACCCACAGCTCACCTTGAGCAGCGAGGTGGTGTGAGCGGAGTGGTGTATCCCCTCCGGGTGGTCGTCCGACCGGTCAAGGTGCTGCCCATAGTGCTGAACTTCTTCTGGAGATTGGGATGGGGGGTACATTCCATGCCATGGATTCCTCCTTTAAAGCCCACACTGAAACCCAGAGTAGATACACTGCCTCTACTGCCCATGAATTATTGAGTGGTCCGAATTCCATCGTTAAAAATCCGCTCTTATCTCCAAATCCGCTCTTATCTCCAGCCGACCAACTAGGCCGTAGAGACCTCTTCAATTAAATAGAGCATCCCTTTGCCGCACAGCTTTCTGCACGACGGACCCCCTCACATTTTCTTGTTTTTCAAGGGTGTGCAGAATTCCAGCCCAACATGTGCAGGTTGCTTGGGAAAGTTCCTGTTTCGATTGCAGCTCTTGCCCCGGTCTTGGGTTGCTCTCCACTCCTTGCCGTCTCCTCCCGCCGCCCCGTCAACGTCAGGCAGAAGACACCCGGTAGCACGCGGCGTGCAATCTCACGTCCCTCTCCGATCCCAGCCACACTCACAGCTGCCGAGTGCATCAGCGGCTCCAATTATACTCCCACTGGTGAGCGTGCGGTGATGTGTTCCCACCCCCATAAACCCAGGCCCTGTTCGCACACTCGGAGAAAGTGGCTTACGCACAGACAGACTACTGCACGCCTGGAACTGCTTCTCCGTTGCTCCCCCCAGCGTGGCTCCCTTTTCCTCGCATCATTCTTCTGCTTGAGTCACAAACATGTACCCAGAGGAACACCCGGGAGCATGTCTCCTACTCCGGCACAAACAGGGGCTCCATGCAAAATTCTCCCCTT
Source organism: Varanus salvator macromaculatus (assembly GCA_023646645.1). Taxonomy (NCBI): domain Eukaryota; kingdom Metazoa; phylum Chordata; class Lepidosauria; order Squamata; family Varanidae; genus Varanus; species Varanus salvator. The sequence continues at coordinate 8,247,628 of JAIXND010000803.1, read as the reverse complement.
CCCTGGAACAACCTGGACCTCAGTTGGCCGGCTGCTATTTACCTGCCGGTTTGTTTCTCTGCAAGCTGGGACTCTTGCAGTCCTTTTTCTGAAGCGGGAATTCTGGAATTCCGGACAGTTAAACAAGCCACCTGTGCCAGGTTGCTCCGGAGGGAGCATCAAAGGTAGGCGAAAAATACCTGGGGTTTCACAGCCGCTTCTTCAACTGGAACTTCATCTACTCAGAGCAGGGCCTTCTCTGTGGTGGCGCCCAGATTATGGAATGCGCTCCCTGGAGAGGTTCGCCTGGTGCCGAGCTTATACTCCTTTTGGTGCCAGGTCAAAACCGTTTTACTTAACTGGTATTTTAAAAACTAGTATTTAATGCAACAGTCATGTTTTATCGGTTATGTGTCATTTATTTATTTATTTATTTATTTATTAAAACATTTCTATGCCGCCCCATCGCAACAAAGCCTTGGGGCAGCTTGCAACATATAAAAAATACAATAATATTTATTACAATATGTATTGCTCAGATTGTTTTGAATGTATTTGATTTTATTGACTGTTTTTCATGCATCTGGTTTTTATTGATTGATTGTGAGCCCTCCCGAGATGCCAGCTTGCATAAGGGACGGCATACAAAAGTTTTAAATAAATAAATAAATGAATAAACTGGGTACGATTCCCACAACCTGCAGAAGGGTGCCGTGGTGCCTGAGGCAGGAATGGCTGAGTGGATGGACTGCACTTCTGTGATTTTACACTCATCGCTTCGAAACGCCTCTGTTTTAAGAAAAAGATTGTTTCCAAATTGTGAGCTTTGGAGTGTCTCTTTGTGTCCCTCTCTGGGAACCCCGGGAGGCCAAATTTAGCCCGCAGAGGGTTGGATTTGCCCCTCCGGACCTGAGGCACCTCACCTTGAAATATTTGTGCTCATTGCATTCATTCCTTAACTTTTTATAAAGCTCTTCTCCTCTCCATTTTCTCTTCACAACAACAGCCCTGTAAGGTAGGTCAGATGGAGTGTCTACGGTTGGCCCAGACTCGCCCGACGAGTCTCGTGGCTGAGTGGGGACTCGAATCCAAGTCTCTAACCCCAATGCCAAGCTGGCTCTCAGCTTGGAAGCTTAAAGTTGATCATACATACATGTCTATAAATATAAACTTAAAATTTATATCAAATACAGAATTGGAGGTTGACGCTTCCCAGGCTGCCACTTGGACTTGAAAAGAGCTGTCGGGGGGGCTGAGGCTGTCCACAAAATAAATTTGGCGCCACGGACGGCTCCTCAAGGCCAGTGCGGCCTGGCTGCCCCTCCTGAACGCTGGAAAAAGTCACATGTACCCCACATTATCTTCATTCATTCATTCATTCATTCATATTGCGATTTATATCCTGCCTTTTTCCTACAAAGGGCTCAAGGCAGCTTACATCATTCTCCTCCTCCATCTTATCCCCACAACAACAACCCTGTGAGGTAGGCTGGGCTGAGAGTGCGACTGGCCCAAAGTCACCCAGTTGGCTCCATGGCCGAGCGGGGACTCGAACCCGATCCTCTGAGTCCCAGCCCCAGGCTCTTAACCACTGCACCACACTGGCTCTCTTATCTTGCTTTACTGCTCCCGATAGTTCCCTCCAGGCTCTGGTTCAGCTCGCACCCAGATCTGGCAAGCACCAAACATCTCCCCTCGTCTGAAGCAGGTTTGTGGCCAAGATGCAAAACCCAGGAATGAACTCAAACTGCTCCGCCTCGTGCAGAGCTAAAATAGCCCTTTCTCTCTCCCTCTCTCTCTCGCTGCAGGTCCTCCGACTGGGAGCAAAGCACAGAATAAATTCTCCTGGGGCACCATGAAAAACAAATCAAAGGGAAGGCAGAGGCTTCTGGAAAGAGGGAAAACTGAACAAGCGGTGACGCTTCTGTGCAACTTATTTTTAAACGGCGGTGGTGCGAAAGGAAATCAGAGGGCCTGATGGAAGACTGCACAGTTCGGTCTCTTCTGCCTGGGTTTGTCTTCTCCCTCAAGGAGTGGGGTAAGTCTACTCAAATTATCTTGATGGTGTGGGGTTTTATGCCACTTTCAGGCCTCCCCAGAGAGGTCCGCCTGGTGCCGGCATTATATGCTTTTCGGCGCCAGGTCAAGATCTTTTTATTTAACCAATATTTTAAAACTGATTAATTTTAATGGTGTATTTATTTGTTTAATTCATTTTAACTATGTTATTTTATACTGTCGTGGTATAGCCAATTTATTTATTTGTTTAGGATTGGTGGGTTTTAATGTTTGTAAACCACCCAGAATCTATAAATGCAAATAATAAATAATAATCAAATAAATAATAAAGATCCTCAAACAAAGTTATGATCAGTAGGACAGAAACAAAGCTGAAGATTGTCAAATAGCAAGTCCAGAGCAAAGCTTTAAGACACCCAGTGTCTTAAAAGGGCGCTGCTACCTGCATCTTGTTCCTTGGCCCTTTCTTTTAAAAAGAAGATAACATTCTAGTCCTCATGGCTTGCAATAACAGCTGTTTTAACTAGGAGTATAAGATCTGCTCTGTATCAGGTTAGAGTCTTCCTCCACCTCATGCAGGATTGTCAACAGCAACTGGCAGAGGAATCCTGACCTAGCCCTGCCTGGAGCATCCCACTAACGAATTAACCTGAAAAGCTGCAGTTTAATTATCGAGAACTTTGATCCACCAGCCGTACATTATGTACCCAGATCGGTGGAATTTCTCCAGGATTTCAGCAGGAATTTTCCCAGCCATACCTGGAATTACCTGGGAGGAAATCCTTGCACCTTCTCACCCGCTGCTGAGCTGTACCCCATCCCCTGAAAACCAGGATCCTAGTCCTCATGATTCTGGGCAAACCCTGCTTTAAATAGCAAGCTGCCTCTCCTGGCTTGGACCCGGGTCCATGTAGTTCAGGACTGCCTACAAGGCAAGGCAGAGACTCTCTGCTGTTCCGAACTTCAGTTCCAAGGACCGAAGTCCCCGGGGGAGAACATGACTGGCTGCTGCAAGGACTGGATGAATTTTTCACCTCCCTTAGCGGAGGATGTGACTGTGCTGTCACGGCAAATGAAGACAGCCTGTCCGGATATAATTATCATCTTCACCTGAAGAATGCTTCTGGCAACAGGGGAAGTCGGGGTGGGGGGGGGCACATCAGCCCGGCCTAGCTCAGCGCAGATTAATCGAGGCTTCCAACGTTTCATTAGCGGGAAATTGGTCCTCACTGCCTGGGGACCGGAGGTATTAATCAGACGCCGGGAACGGGAAACGGCCTCCGACTTTCTGTTTCTTTCCTTCTCTCCTCTGGGGAGCCATCTAGCAAATTAGGCCTGCTCCAGCGCGCTTTAATGGGAATTTCACAGGTGGGTTTTTTTAATCGGCTGGGAGTGTCGCCTGCCACGATATCATGCATAGCGCCTCCAAAAGGGCGATGGGGAAAATGTCCCCAAAGGCCCCAGGAACCTACTTTGCACGGGGATTAAGAAAATGAAGATCATGGCATCCGGTCCTCTCACTTCCTGGCAAATAGATGGGGAAGAAATGGAGGTAGTGACAGATTTTAGTTTCCTGAGCTCCAAGATCGCTGCAGACGGGGACTGCAGCCGAGAAATTAAAAGACGCTTGCTTCTGGGGAGGAAAGCTATGGCAAATCTAGACAGCAGACTAAAAAGCAGAGACATCACCCTGCTGACAAAAGTGTGTATAGTCAAGGCGATGGTTTTCCCAGTTGCAATGGATGGCTGTGAAAGCTGGACCATAAGGAAGGCTCAGCGCCGAAGGACTGAGGCCTTTGGATTGTGGTGCTGGAGGAGACTCTTGTGAGTCCCTTGGACCGCAAGGCGATCAAACTGGTCAGTCCTAGAGGAGATCAACCCTGACTGCTCTTTAGAAGGCCAGATATTGAAGATGAAACTCAAATACTTTGGCCACCTGATGAGAAGGAATGACTTCCTGGAGAAGAGCCTGATGCTGGGAAGAACTGATGGCAAAAGAAGATGGGGACGGCAGAGGATGAGGGGGCTGGATGGAGTCACAGAGGCAGTTGGTGTGAGCTTGGGTGGACTCTGGGGGATGGAGGAGGACAGGAAGGCCTGGAGGAATGTTGTCCATGGGGTCGCGATGGGTCGGACACGACTTTGCGACTAACAACAACACTATTAGAGGTTCACCATTACAACTGGAAATGTTGAAGATAAGAACTTCTTGGCGCTGGCCCCTGCCCCATAGGATTCCCATCTGTAAGAGATACGGCTGCCTTCCTCTGTTATTTATTTATTTACTTATTTTATATCCCACTTTTCTGAGGCAGTCAAAGTGGCTTTCATCATTCTCCCCTCCTGCTCTCAATCTTTTCCCTGCAACAACAACCCTGTGAGGTAGGCTGGGCTGAAAGTCTGCGACTGGCCAGAGTCACCCAGTTGGCCCCATGGCTGAGCGGGGACTAGATCCCAGGTCACCTGAGTCCCCGTCCTCTGCTCTTAACCACTACACCACACTGCCCTCCTATTTTGGAAAATCCAAGTATGATTTTTGCTGTTCCAAACCGCCTTGGGAAGACTGTCGTTTTGAAAGGTAGCTAAGCAATGTATCTGATAAATAAAATAAAGTTGGTAGCGAATGGGCAAACCTGCGTAGGAGTGAAAACTGAGACAGAGCTTCCCTTTTGAACACATCAGTACAGCAGGAAGGGGGGGAAGCTTCACCCACTGAATTTCTGCCTGCGGTGTTGTTGCTTATGCCAGGCTGGAATTTACACCTTCAGCCACAACAGCGTCCTTCCTTAATCCCAGACTGATATGAACGCTGGTTGCAATCAGTGCAAAAACACTTTGTACATGCCCAGAGGAGTTATGTTCATTCAGCTCCGAGTTCCAGGCCTGTGTGCTGGTGACAAGAACCCTCAAAGCCCATTTCTGGTAACAGGACCCTAAGATATAAGCTGCAAAGCCATGAAAGCATGTTATAAGTTCCCCAGTATTTCACAGGGTCGTTATAGGAACGTTAAGTTTTTATATTGTTGGGTTTGGGTTTTTCAGTGGCTTCTGAAAAACTCTTAATGTGTTATATTAATTGCATTTTTATGACAGCACAGATTTGAATCTCTCCTCTTTGACAGAAAAATGCAAGGCAGACCTTTTATTATGAATAAACCTAAAATATACACGGCTTGTGAGGACCATGTATGAGACACACTTCCGAAGAAAGGCAAGATTTATTCTTTTTCAAATGCCATGCATGACATACGCGCAAATAATTCCACCTAAATGCCATTTCTTGCTATTTTGGCTTTACGAGTCACCTCTGATGCCTGTTTCTGGCTGCCATTCCCTTTAGACAGGGATCCAGAGCTATGAACAGCCGTGAAACGGGTAGAATTTCAGCAGGTGCAGCTTTTTTGCCGAGAAAGGGGAGACGTAAGCAGGAAATGCAGTGTGTGTGGTTTTTTTGTCTCAGCTTTTGGGAAATCCGTGTTTTTTGCAACTGGGCTGTCCCATAGAAGCGATTTAGCGAATACACAAAATACACTCTGTGGCAGCCATTTTGTGAGAGCGCCCGTGACACTCTCTGGCCGTTCCAAATTGTCCCCTCCAACTGAAAGAAAAAGAAAAAAAAAGATGGGGGCACCTGCCATAAGGAACGAGCTGGTCATTTCTGAATGCCCCAAAAAGAGGGCCAAAGACGGCATGCATTGACTGGCCTTAAGGCAATGCAGACCGAGAGACACAAATGTAGAAAGATTTAATATAATTCAAACGAAAATGCAACAAATTTCGGTACAGGGCAGCAGGCCGTGGCCAGGAGAACTGTATCAAATCGAGAAGCATCCTTCGTAAAAGAGGAGATCCGGCTGATCTTGGGCACAGAAACTCTGCCGGATAATTTGGCAGTAACCCACCAAGGATCGTCTCCCCTTTTCTCATCACATTGGCTCCGAAGCTCCTCTCTACTCCTCTTGCAACTTCAATTTTACTTTTGCCCTCTCTTCTGCTGGGCTGGGCGTTCTCTCTCTCTCTCTCTCTCTCACACACACACACACACACACACACACAGACGCAGGCTGCGTAGGTCCACTCCTTCTCGCTCTCGAGGGCAAAGTACAGATTTCAGCCAAGCTCATCCAACGAAATCAAGCCGAACATTTTCCTGGCGTCTCGAACGCCACTGAGAAAGGGATCGGTCGTCCCGGGACCCCGGCGGGAACCCCACCGCTCATCCCAGCTCTTGGCTACTTTTTTGAATCCTTCCATGCTCCATCCACACGTGCAACTTCCAAACTGGCCCAGAGGTGACAACCAGGTAGGGGCAACAGAAATGTGTGGAGACGCAGCTACTTAGCAGGTGGAGCGCAAAAATTTGGGGGTGCAGAAGAGAAAGCGAAGGAGTCCGAGATCAGGAGAGGCCGAGCAGGACCGAAACGGGCAAGACCGCAACCGCTCGTTCTCCTGTCCTTAGGTAGTTAGGTTCACAGGTGTACCAAAAGCTGCAAAAGCGCCGTTCCAAGAGAACTGGGGGAGATGGAGCCAAACAGCTTGTCTTTCTGGGGTTTTCTTTGCTCAGCTTCTTTTTCCTACAAGCCAGACTTTGGGGAGAGATCCACGTTTTTCTCCTGACCTTTGCTTCCCTATTCCTTTCTCCCCACTCCCAGGTTACATAACGCTTGTCCTTTCTGCTTGCAGGCACAGAGTGCAGGAGGTGGAAGAGGAGAAAACAAGCTTTGTGCAGGTCAGTGGCAACGCTGAGATGCCGTGGCTGGAAGCCGCCTCCGTTCTTCCAGCTCTCGTGTTTTTGCGCTTCCCTGAGGGGTTTCCCTGGATGAGAAAGCCAGACTAGCTAGACTGATTTTTCCATATGTTCTAGGTCCCCATGTGAATGTCGTTTCATATTTTTATCTATTTATCTATCACTGCATCTAATCAAATATCCAAGTGGCAAAGAATGGCAGAGAAACTCATGATAATGCGAATTTATCATACTAAGAAATAATGATATAAATAATAGGAATGTAGTAATAGTAACACTAATAATGCAATAATAAGACTACAGATTTAAAACCTTTAAGATGTATTCTGCATTCCTTCCTGCACTTACTCAAGAGTAAGCAAGTTGGTGCTTTCCAGAAGGTTCAGTCTACACCCTCTGCCAGCCCAAGACAGTGTGGCTGATGTTTGGGGATATTGGGAATTGTCTTTTTTTTTTTTTTTCATTTTTTAATGGTGAGTCTCACTGTAATAAAACAAACTGAAACAAGCCAACTCAAAAATTAGAGGAACGAGAGGAGGAAAACCCTGAAATTAACAAATGTTGCTGTGTAAATAGCCAAATAGCGACATAAATCTAGAGGTAGTGACTACATATTAGCATCAGGAAATATGGACCAACATCCTTCTATCCATCCATCCATCCCACACTGGCATCCACGTACCACCTGCCCAAATACTGAAAGCATTGTTCAATCTTCAGTCCATTATCTCACAGGAGCTGAGCTTTTATCTGTCCAGTGTTGCAGTCTCAACCTTTTAGCTATTCAAGGGCCCTGAAAAATCCATTTACATTGACCAAGTGTTATCTTCCAAGAAGCAAGTCAATACCTGAAAAATGCATGTACATTTGAAAAGTATCAACGAGTATTTTAACAGAAAGTTTCTCCGTATTAAAGCCTCCACCCCAAAAGAGGCGGCAGCTGGACCTTGCCAGAACATACGAATTAAGAGTATGATTTATCACATGTGGCAGTCGGTCAACAACCGTTGTTGTTGTGTTGTCCAGTTATTGCAGAACACAACCTTGTATCAAGGGATAAGGACACAGAGTCCCATCACCAACATGAGAAAAACGCTCCCAGGTCAGGCTAGGGCAGTGGTGGCGAACCTCTGGCATGCAGAGCCCTCTCTGTCGGCACGGAGCCAAGCTGCCCCAGCATCGCCCCAGCAGCTGAGCATCGCATAACAGCGCACACAGGGGCCGTGCGCACGCTCGGAAAGGAGTAGGGGTGCCAGGCGATGAGGTCACGTGTTGCAACTCATTATCCGCGACTCGCCAAGCTTTCGCATGGCTGGTCCATGCGCTGCCAAGGATATATATGTATTTGCTTGGACTGGCCGTGAGTTGTTTACAAAGGCGCCAGGCCCTGACGGGTTACACCCAAGAGTACTTAGAGAGTTGGCAGGGGTTCTCTCACGCCCGCTGGCCTCCATTTTTGAGGCCTCGTGGAGAACGGGTGAAGTTCCAGAGGACTGGAGGGTGGCATCGGTGGTCCCAATTTTCAAAAAGGGTAGTAGGAAGGACATGGGGAATTATAGACCTGTTAGCCTTACGTCCATTGTAGGAAAAACAATGGAAAGGCTCATAATAGAGAGAGATCTAGTGATGCTAGATAGGGAAGGGAGGCTGACAGCCACACAACACGGCTTCTGCAGAAACAGGTCCTGCCAGACAAACCTTGTGGAATTCTATGTCAGGGTTTCAAGATGGCTAGATGGAGGGGATGCAGTGGATGTGGTATACCTGGATTTCAGCAAGGCCTTTGACAAAGTGCCCCATGATATCCTGGTGGAGAAACTGAGGAGTTTTGGGATACACCAAAGCACTGTCCGGTGGATTAGGGCATGGCTGACTGACCGAAAGCAGAAGGTAACCATTAGCGGGGAATCGTCGGGATGGCAGCCAGTGACAAGCGGGGTCCCCCAGGGCTCTGTCCTGGGGCCGATCCTGTTTAATCTTTTCATTAACGACATGGAAGAAGGGGTGAACAGTCTGCTGATCAAATTCGCAGACGACACTAAAACTGGAGCAGTGGCCACAACTGAGAAGCAGGTACTCCAGATCCAAAAGGATCTGGACAGACTATGGAAGTGGGCAGGAGACAACAGGATGGCGTTCAATGTGGAGAAGTGCAAGGTCTTGCACTTGGGGCATAGGAATAGCTGTCATAAGTACAGGTTAGGGGACAAGTGGCTGGAGAGCAGCACTTGTGAAAGGGACCTCGGGGTACTGGTTGACCGCAGGCTAAACATGAGTCAGAGTGTGATGCGGTGGTCAAGAGGGCGAATGCCACCCTTGGTTGCATAGCCAGAAGTGTGGCTTCTAGATCAAGAGAGGTATTACTTCCACTCTACATGACTCTGGTGCGCCCGCAACTGGAGTATTGTGTTCAGTTTTGGGCCCCTCATTACAGAAAGGATATAGCCAGGTTGGAGTCAGTGCAGCGTAGGGCCACAAGGATGGTGGCTGGTTTGCAGGGGATGGGGTATGAGGCGAGACTGAGGGAACTGGGTCTCTTCAGCCTGGAGAAGAGGAGACTCAGAGGGGATATGTTGGCGACATACAGGTATGTGAGGGGGTGTCACATGGAGATGGGGAGAGGCCTGTTCTCCCCTGCAGAGGAAGGCAGGACGCGCTCCAATGGAGCAAAGCTCAGGGAGCCAAGGTTCAATTTGGATGCCAGGAAGCACTTCCTGACAGTTAGGACCCCGAGGGCGTGGAATGGGCTTCCACGGGAGGTCGTTGAGGCCCCATCGGTGAGGGTGTTCAAAGACAGGCTGGACATGCACATGGTGGGCATGTCATGAGCGGAGCCGGCTGGTGCCGGAGGTCAGACTAGATGGCCCAGGAGGCCCCTTCTGACTCGCTCTGTTTCTATGTTTCTATGTTTTTTCAAAACTAAAACCTCAGTTTTCAGGTTGTATTGCAGTGTTGGCACTTTGCGATAAAGAAGTGGGTTTTGGGCTGCAGTTGGGGCACTCGGTCTCTGAAAGGTTTGCCATCACTGGGCTAGGGCTTCACCTGCCCACCTAGGAGGGCTTCTTCTCTACCTCTCTGCCCCATCTGTGGCTCCGAAGATGCAGGACCACCTTTTGGAGGGGCCATTCTGAGGGACAAGCAGGGGACGAGCGAGGCACGGACATCTCCCGGGGGATCCAGCAATGCCTCACCCTCTCCTCCTCATGAGGAGATGGAAGACCTTCATGGTGCAATCTGGCCCAAGTTTAGACAAAATGCATGAGTGTCAAAAGGCCGTTTTTCTGGTAAAACTTGTGTTGGATCTCCCCTTTTGATGCCGGGAATTAATAACAAGTCTAAAGACTTTGGAGACCATGAGGAGCTCCACAAGTCCCTGCGTTCAGAGAGTAGCAGCCGGGCTGTTCAGCGGTGCCCAAATCCACCATGAGAAGGTTTCTCCACCATGAAAAGACCGACAAAGCCAGAATTAACACCGCAGCGATGGCCAAGAAGCAGCAGTAGGAAGAAGGGCCTTTTCCCCAGCCTCTTTCACTGAGCCATCCTTGGGCAGCTTTTGCCTTATGGAAGAGAAGTAAACCCACCGACCTTCCCAAGGTTGCTCCAGGGGAAAAGCGCAGAACAGGGCCTGCAGCTGCCATGACCAAAACTGAGACAGAACAATTGTTTTCGTTGTTATTCTTGGAGGCCGCATGACTTAAGATCATAATAGTTGTAGTTAGTATTGTTCTGTTTCCCTCTGGCTCAGGCTGGCCATGTGCCCTCCTTTATACAAGACTGTCCTTTATTTGAAGACACCCACTCTTCCAAGGGACGCTGGGGCTTTTTCATACCGAGGGCCGATTTGCTCTGGGAGCCATGGTCAAAGTGGAGAGCAGGGCCAGAGGCAAGAGGGAGCAAAAGGGCTCTTAAGTAACAGATGGTACTGAAGAGGGCCACCACCAAAGCATGCCTGCTCCACGGACCCATCAGCCCTCGTGGAGCAAGGAGGAAGGGTGTGTTTCGATTTCCCAGTCACAAGCAAACTGCAGGGTCTGCCTGTTCGTACATATCTCCACCCCACACAGACACCTTTTGCTCCTCCAGAAGCGCAGAGTGTGGGAAGCATGCAGTGTCCCTTGGACAGTGACAGCAGCCCCTGCATCCTGGCCTCGAGTCGCAGCGACACGGATCCGGAGAGTGAGGAGAAAACCTGTGCTGTGTGTGGGGACCGTGCCACGGGCTACCACTTTCATGTCATGACCTGTGAAGGCTGCAAGGGCTTCTTTCGGTATGTTCCCACCCGAGACCTTCCCATGAGGCGCCTCTTCCGCCCTCCTTCTGGAGAAAGTCACCCGAATAACAGGGGGCCTGGCGTGACTTCTCTGTAAGGAGAAGAAGTTTGGGCCTTTTAAAAACGGGGGTTAAGCACAATCCGCCCAGAGTTCGCACCCCAACAACAAACCATGGGTACTTCCTGGCTTGTTCGTGGTTAAAAACCTAAACCACAGTGCTGAGTTCGCACACAACCACCACCCAAGATTCAGCAACAAGCCATGACTGAACAACACTCCATGCTCTGGGTTTTCCTTATTGCAAACCGATATATATGATTGTAAGCTACCCTTGCTAAAAGCTAAATATTTGGGTGTGGCTTGGTTTTGAACGGGAAATCGGGCCCATCTCCTGATGGAGCGGAAGGCTCCTAGTACTGGTTGGTTGATATGGAAGCCTGCGGGCTTTGGGGAATATCATTATTTATTCATTTAAAATTTATTTATTTTAAATATTTCTATCCCGTCCTATACGCAAAATGTCTCAGGACTGCTTAGAAGAACCAAAACCATCGATCAATAAAACAACAGTTAACAATTAGGAATGTGCATGAAACCAACAGAAACATATTACCTGTAAGAGCAAACTCAAACACCCAACCCTCAAACCCCAAACCCAAACTCAAACTCAAAATGTGACTGAGTAATTAAATACAACTAAAATTCCTAGATATTATATGTGTCCGTATTTGAAAAATGACCACTACTCCATGGATATTTCAGCATAACACTGGTGGACGCTGAAGTCTCCAAGTTTGTCGGGATTTTAACCTGCCACTTTGCCAAGGCTTCTGGATTCCTTCCAATTTTAAGATCAGCTCTTTTACACATGGGTTCCCTGCAACTTCTCCGTCTCCTTTTCCTGTCTTCCTATACATTCCAGTACAAAACCACAAGGTGGCGCTGCAGGACAGCAGAACGGTATAAAATTCAGGTGTTTCTTTTAGTGGGCTTTGCCCCAAAAAGCACATTTTCATCTCTAAAACAGCACGGAAAAAGTTGCAAAGCCCCAGAAAGATCCACTTGGGTGATGCGGTCATGAAAGCATCCACAAACTACCATCAGGGAGAAAGCACAAGCACACAAGTAATGTCTCATGTGAAGAAACCCTTTGTGTGTGTTTTTATATATATATATTGTATTAAGATTTTAAAAACTAACACCACAAAAAAAACCCAAAAACCCACACACACCAAACATCAAACATTGGATTCACTGGGTCAACCTCCTACTTCATATTTTTTAACATATCAAATTCAAATTAATTTATCACAGTTTAAAAAACATCTCTAAGTTTACGCCAAGTCCTGTTTCTCCAGCCAATTATAAAAAGAGTCCCGAGTTTGATAGAAATCAGTATCCTCTTTCTCCTTCAACGACAAAGTCAATCTATCCATTTCTGCACAGTCCAAGATTTTTCTTACAATCAGTCCATCAGTGGGCAGCTCCTCACTTTTCCAATATTGGGCGAATGCAATCCTCGCCGCCGTGATGAGATGCAACGTCAAATACATTTCCTGTCTGTTAACCTCTTCCGGTATAATGCTTAACAAGAAAACTTCGGGTTTAAAAGCAAATGTGAAGAAGCCCTTTGTGTACAGAAGCACAGAAATAAAAGAGGGAAAACACCGAGATATTTTTTTTAGCAGTCCCGGCCTGTTTCCATTAAAATCTTCCTTGGGGCACTGTCAGCCGCTGTACGGCCTTTCCAGATGTTGATTTCTTACACAGCTGGAGCGGAATAAGAGGCAGAAGCCTCAAGGTTAAAGCATGGATTGTACAATTTCTAGGGGCAGCTATTTTCAGGATGGGAAGAAAAATATTTTGAACGCTACCCTGTGGAAAAAAATACACTCACACCGCCCTACAAGTAGAAAATCTTCGAATTTTCTAGAATGGAACCTTCACCCAAGACATGCTAGTTTTGCAAGGTGCTCGTTAATGCTAGTTAATTTGCAAGGTGTATAACTCAGCGGGGATGCTCATGCTGAGCGTTTCCGTGTTTATTTTATTTATTTAATGTATGTATCAAAATTGCTACACAGGCTTGGTTCCTAAAGAGCCATAAAAGTGGTGAATCACAATTCAAAACAATAGAACAACACGCTGAAAGGAACACAAAAGCCCTAAAATTTTGGAACAACCATTTTAATCCCGACCAAGTTTTTATCATCATTCTTATTATATTTTGATAAGCGTAATGTTTATCTCCCCCCACCACACACCCCCGCTGCCAGGATTTTATCCTTTAATTCTGTTTCATGCACAGAACACAACAGTCTTATAAAACGCACACCAACCGTATCGATCACCATTCAATTTATTTTTTAACAACATTTTTATGTTGCTCTTCCACCCACCCCCATTTTTAAAGGGTTGGGGGAACATCTTGCAATCAGTCCTAACATAACATAAGACAGGCCTTTCCTGCAGACTTATAACACTCTAAAAAGACATGACACACAAGGAAAGGGGGATAGGGAAGGGAAAGGTAAATTATTTATGTTATTATCTATTTAAAACTTTTGCATACCGTCCCATCACCGACGTCTCGGGACGGCTCACAAAAACAACAGTAAAAGAAGAAAAAATAAAATTAGCGCAGCATCCAATAATAAATATACAACCACAGTTAAGGCCATTCGGAGTTAAAATGTTGGGAAAATAAAAAGGTCTTTACCTGATGCCAAAAAGAATAAAGTGACGGCGCCAGGCGAACCTCCCTGGGGAGTGTGTTCCAAAGTTGGGGTGCCACCACTGAACAGGCCCTGCTCCGGGTAGCTACCCTCCTGATCTCCTTCAAGGAGGGCTCCCGGAGACGGGCCTCTGCCTCAGATCTCAAGGGGCGGTCCGGCACATAGGGACCCATGTGGAGCGATCTGTATTTCTGTGTTTGTTTCAGAGAATAGTAGAATTGCCAAGGGCCAAGAGGGCTATCAGGTCCATCCCCGTGCCCCCTGCAGGACCCCCAGTCAGGGCCATCTTCACGCATGGGCCTGATGGAAACTTGCCCGTGGGCCCCATACTAATCTGTGTATGTTAACCCTTGGAAAATGGGAAAACTTCCACAATTAACAGCAGTTGTAGTTGTCGTAGGGGCCCCCGTACACTGCTTTGCCCGGGGCCCATAATGCTGTTAAGACGGCCCTGCCCAGTTAAACCATCCCTCGGCCCAGTTTCGGTAGAGTCGGGGACGGGGCTGGTTCGGGACGAGCGGCAGCTTCTCGTTTCAGGGGGTGCTCAGCGGGACAGGAATGTCGGGCTCTGCGTCTCCCCGGCTCTGCTCACGGCCGTCTCCGGTTCCCCCCTTGCTCCCGCAGGCGGACGGTCATCAAGCACATCGAGTTCACCTGCCCGTTCTCCCGAAATTGCAGCATCACCAAAGCTAAGCGGCGCCAGTGCCAGGCCTGCCGCTACGAGAAGTGCCTGTCCACGGGCATGAGGAAGGACAGTAAGTGGGCCGGCTCTTTTCGGCTTGTTTTGGGCCCGGCGCTGGAGCCGGTTTGTGGGCACGAAGCCGGCGCTGGCCAAAGGCAGACCTGGGCTTCCCGGGGCATTTGGCCATCCCGGCAGGTAACCGAACCCTGGACCAGATAGGAAGGCTGTCTGGTCCTTCTTGGGGCGGGGGGAGATCTGAGCAGGGAGAGATCTTGGTTATTACGGCTACTGCATTGTATTTATATCCCCCTTGCGAGGAGCCAGGTAGCTCGCCCCATTCTCCTCCACTCCAGTTCCCCCCTCACAACAGCCCTGTGAGGTAGGCCAGGCAGAGAGGCAGTGACTGGCCCAAAGTCACCCAGTGAGCTCCACAGCCAAGTGGGAACCAGACCCCGCATCTCCCAGGTCCCCAGTCCAACAGGCTCATCACCATGACACACTGCACCCCAAAAGTCTGGAGTGGTTTAGCAGTGGAAGAGATGCCCTAATTCAGCTGCATGGGGCCGGATTCCAGGAGAGGTGGATTCCAGGAGATCCCCGTGATGCTCTAGTCCCGGGTTGCAGGATCTCAGAGCTGGGGGCCGAAGCCACCTTTCCTGCAGGCCGGATCCCCCGTTCCCCGGCCACGAGTCCTTGCTCTCTTCCCACACTCCACTCTAGAACGATGGAAATGTTTCCCCAAGGCACTGCTAGGGGTGGGAAGCGCTTGAGCCTAAAATGCCGTATTTTTGCCCTTCCGGCCCCGCCCCTTTGGCCCTTAGCCCCGCCCACCACTGGCATGCGGCCCTCGGGCCGAACGGGGCTCCGCACCCCTGCTGCTGTTGCGGGTTGTGGGGCCGACTTGGCACAGAGCGGAGGTTCCCGAAAATTCCCCTGGAAACCAGGGATGGGGCCACAACCGGGGAGTCGTGCGTGTGCATTCCCTGCTTCCCGGCAGGATCTGGGGGCCACTGGGGATGCTGGGCCGGAGACCCCCTTGCTCCGATCTTGCCTGGCTTTTCGCCGGTCCAGAATCGCCCCGCGCTTCTGACATCCAAGATGCGGAGGAGCCTGGCTGGCTGGAGGGGCGTTGGGCGAAAGCCGCCCTCCGCAGGGTGGAAGCGCTCCCAGCTGCTTGGCTTCCACAAAGCCATCCCTGCGAAGGCGGGAGGCAGTGGCCGCAGCTGCAGGGCGGGGAAGGAGGCGGGCGGCTGTCAGGAAAACTGCATCATCTCCCCAGGGAAGCACAGGCTGGGAAATTTGGGTGGACGCAGCCGCCCTGCGTGGCTTTCCTCTGCACCGGCTGGCCCACAGGGCCGGCTTTCTTCGAAGCGGGGAAAGCTGGAAAGAGCCGGAGCACAAGAATAGATTCATCGCCTCCTCCGGCTGCGGAAGAAAACACTCGAGGTTTTGCCTCCCAGAGCAAGCCAGGCGAGCTGGGCTGTGGAAGTCAGAATATGAAGCTGGGGGCAAGTTTGTGTGCAGGATTTTCTCCCGCTGTTTGGGGCAGTGGGGAGAAAGAAAGAGCTTTGAAGCTGTTCCTGGCTGCTCTTTGGTTTAATATTTTTATTGGGAAAGGAAGGAAGGAAGGAAGGAAGGAAGGAAGGAAGGAAGGAAGGAAGGACGGACGGACGGACGAACTGTATTCCAGCTTTGTGGTGCATGGATGCAAGCAGCTTGGACATGCACCTGACTCCCTCCCCGGTTGTGTGAAGGCGCTTGCTTCTGGGCACAGGATCTGTATGCAGAGAGCGGAGAGCTGTGTTAGTTCAGCTGGCACCAGGCAAGGGGGAAAGAAAAAAGGAGGAAGCAGGGTTGTGCCATACCCACCACAGAACTCCAAGCATCATGAGGACTAGAAACTTATTTTCAATTTAGCCCCTGAATGCTCCCAACTAGGCACCCTCCAGATGTTTTGGATGGAAGTTCCCAGCATTCCTGACCATGCTGGCAGGGGCAGCTGGGAGCCAGGGCCCCTAAACGTCTGGAAGGGACTAGGGAAGGGAAAGGCTGAGTTAGGGGAATTGAAGCAGAGAGACCCGGGTTCGACTCCTCCTCTCCTATGACGCTGGCACTGGGCAACAGCAGTCCAACCATCAATTCTCAGCCTAACCTACACCACAGGGTTGCTGTGACAAAGGGAGGAAGGGTCTAGGGATGCTGACACGAGCAACAGGGAGGTTAAAAGAGCAGACAGAAATAGAGGGGTGGATACAAACTCAACTGAACTCAGGGCCCATTGAAATCCATCGGAAAAGTTAGCCCTGGCTTCAGCCCCACAGATTCCAGACTGGACTAGATCCCATTAGTCTCGATCCAGCCCGAAATTAATCCTTAGGGGCCAACCGACTCCGCCAAACCCAGATCTGGGAGACAGCGTTGGCGAGGCCCGGCCCTTCTCAGGCCCGGGGTGGCCCCGCTGGAGTCTGGGCTTGGCTCAGGGAGACCCGAGGCACGGCGTCCTCCGTCCTGAGCGCGGCGTCTTCCTTCTGCCCCAGTGATCATGTCGGAGGCCGCCTTGCGGGAGCGCCGGGCCCTGCGGCAGCAGAAGCACCAGCAACAGCCGTGTCCCACGGCGGAGGTGCCCACGGAAAACAGCCTCACGGCCGAGCAGGAGCAGCTGATCGGGGTCCTCACCGAAGCGCACAAGAAAAACTTCGACTCCAGCTTCTCGCAGTTCGTCAACTACCAGGTGTGCCACAGACGCAGGTGTTGGCGTCTTCCTAGCAAACCTACCTGCGGTTTAGGCTGGGCTTAGTTCTGGCCAGGTGCCGGAGTCCGAGTCTTGTATTTCCAGAGCGTGCCTTGCGTTCAAGCAGAAGGGCTTCGAAACACCTCTGAATAGTAAGCCAAAGAACTGCACTTCTGTGGGTCTGTACTTGTAGGTTTATCATTCACAGTGCCGCTGGCTGGAAAGAGACAAATCGATCCATTTTGCTCCCTCCCACATTCCTTTGAAAAGAAAAACCAAATTTTTCTGTCCCGTAGAGGAAGAAATGTGTGAATATTGGTAAATTCTTGTCCGAAACGAACAAGCTTCCTCATGCATCTGCCTCTGTATGGAAATACTGTGAAGGAAACAACAGTTGTGACAGAAAATCTGCGTGGCCACAAGTCACAGTAGATGTGAGTCCTTGTGTCCTTGCGGCAAAGCCGGCAAAATGTCTTTGCGCACTTCAAATGAGGAAAACATGTCCCATGCTGCTCTCTTTTCCTTCATCGTGGATGGTTTGGTGGCCTCCTGCCTTTAGTGCCGCTTTCCTCACCTTCTAAACGGTCTGAATGTCACTCCTGAATATGCATCCTGGGAGCTTCCCGAGGCTTTACCCAAAGGTTTCTTTGCAGGCCTTTACTGCGAAATAAATCAAAAACGGGAGGCGAGAGAGAGAGAGTAGAAGCGACTCCGCTGAATAACTTCTGTCAATGAGCCTTTTTCCTCACAGAGTCCCAAGTGAAAGGCTGGCCTGCTTTTAAAATGTCCTCATGAGGACTAGGCACTTAGCAAAGATGAAAAGACCACTCAGGCTGTCCCAAGTATGGCACAGAGAAACAGAGGCTTGTGGCCATGGTGAACCCCTCTTAACCTGCCTTTTTCTTCAGACGCCGGTGCGCCTGTCCATCCACAGCCCGAGACCGTGGAGTCCCCCACATGACACATGTCTTCCGTCGTGCCCCTCGAGTCCCCAGGAGCCCATGGAGGAGGTCCTACCGGATGTCTTCTCCATGTTGCCGCTCTTTGCCGACCTCAGCACCTACATGATTCAACAAGTGATCCAGTTTGCCAAAGCTATTCCGTCTTTCAGGTTGGTGGCCTGTGAGGCTGCTTTTGGCTCGTGTCCAATTGTTTGGCCATCCCGAGCCGAAATTTGGGTTCCCTCTGCCTTCAGTGACCCACCTTCTGTATTACAGGAGTGAGGAACCCCAAGGGGCTGGGTGAGGGTTCATCAGATAGACTTCCCCTGTTTTCTGTATCATTCTTGGCTAGGTTTCCTAGCTGCAAGAAATGCCAGACAAGCAGACAAGAAGTCTCTTTGGCACAATCCAGCTTGGACTCAGATCAAAGCATGCTGGAAACGGGAGCTTAAGCCCCTCTCTCCTCGGTTGCAGCCCCTTCAAAGTGACCCCTGCATAGCAATTAAGCTCAGGGGGGAAAAACACGCCCATTGCCACCGGTGAACACCTGGGACCCTGGGAAATGCATCCCGCTCCAAGATCCCATGGCTCCCAAGCCTAGCAAACTCCTGCTGAGCGGCAGCTGGTCCCAACAGGCCAGGATTCCTGAAGGAACGTCTTTTTCCCTACATGCCCTCCTGCCCCTTAAGATATGCAGCAGAGGCCTTCCTCCGGGAACCCTCCTTGAAGGAGGTTAGGGGAGATTGAGATTGAGAGAAAGAGAGAGCGCGTGCACTTGGAGCAGGGCCTTCTCTGCGGTGGCTCCCCGGCTATGGAATGCGCTCCCAGAGAGGTTCACCTGGCACCGACATTATATGCTCTGGCGCCAGCTCAAGACCTTTTTATTTACCTGCTATTTTAAAGTTTAAATATTTTAATTTCGATTTTATGGATATCCTCAGTCATGTGTTCTTTTGTTGTTGATGGATGTATTTATCAGGTGTTTCATCTTGTAAGCCATCCAGAGATGGACCAGAATGGACAGGATAAAAATATCCTAATACATAAAATAAATAAAAATTAGATCTGGTGCTGCAAGCTCCACACTACAAGAGATCTGTTGCAAAGCTTTGAGCGGGTGCCGGCGAGTTATAATCCTTCCTGTCGTTTCCTGCCCTGCACATGCTCAGCAGATGTTTGCCGATCGATGACCAGATCTCGCTTCTGAAGGGGTCCGCCCTCGATGTGGGCCTGATCCAGTTCAACAACTTCTTCGACGAGGAGACCAAATCCTGGGAATGCGGTCCCCACTGCTACACCATCACGGATGTCGCCTTGGGTGAGTCATGGGAACTCCGGCGTCTCTCCACCAAGACTCAGACCCTGGAAGCTGCAGGGGTACAGCCAGGTCCTCCTGGACTCCGCACTATGCTTTTATGGGGGCTCCCTTCAAGTTACAATCTTATCGCCTCTTCCCTGGATGAATGCAGGGCTCCAAGTAAGGCAGAGATGTGGTAGCAACTGTGAACACAGTTGGCCCCACCGATCCCGCCCTCTGGAGCGGGGAGGGCTAGGCTGGGCTGCGGGGGCCCTAGATGCCGGCCAGAAGGTTTGGCCCCAGCTGCCTGGCTCAGAAGACCCGGGTTCTAGACCCCACTCAGCCCTGAAGCTCACAGGGTGACTCTGGGTCAGTCAGGGACTCTCCGCCTAGCCTACCTCACAGGGCTGTTGTGCGCATGCAGGATGCAAGAGGAGAGTCCTTGACGTCCCCTTGGGCTCCTTGTGAGGCAAAGAGGTGGGGTAGGAATATAATAAATTAAAGGTGGGCATGGGGGACCCCACATGACTTCTTTGCAGGTCTGCCCCTAGAGGCCCTGCCTCTGGCCCCTTCCGGAATAAGCTGTATAAGCCGCAAAACATCCGTGGCGGCTTATACAGTGTGAATGCACCCTCGTGTGGCCACGGGGAGGCATTTACCACGGCCAAGGGGCCTCGAAGCGGAGCAGGACTTTACATCCCAGGGAAATTACTCTGGCTCAGCAGCGGCCCCCCCCGCCACGCGATCCTCCTCCGTTCAACCCTTGATCTTTCAGCGGGGTTCCAGCAGGTTTATGTGGAGTCACTTCTGAAGTTCCACATCAGTCTAAAGAGGCTGCGCTTGCATGAGACCGAATACATCCTGCTACAAGCTTTGGTGCTCTTCTACCCAGGTAAGCCTCCCCATGTTTCAGGGTACCTGAAGGGGCATCTCCTTCCCTAGATGCCCTCCCTCCCCCTAAGATCTGTAGGGGAGACCCTGCTCCGGGAACCCTCCCTGAGGGAGGTAAAGAGGGTAAATACCCAGAGCAGGGCCTTCTCTGTGGTGGCTCCCTGACTGCGGAGCACGCTCCCCAGAGAGGTTCGCCTGGCGCCGACTTTATATTCTTTTCGGCTCCAGGTAAAAACCTTTTTTATTTGCCCATCATTTTAAGGATTGAGGAATTTTAACTTGGTTTTACTATCTTTATAGTCACATTTTGATTTTTGTTTGTTATTATATATGTTGTTTATTTATTGTTCTCAGTATTGTAAGCCGTCCTGGGATGATTTCCGTGTAGGACGGGGTAAAAATATTTTAAATAAATAAATAAAATGTTACCCCATAGCTCCAGATTCTAGGCTATTCCTTACATGCAAAAGTCCCACCCTCTTGCAAAAAATAAAAAAAACTTAATCAAGATCTAAAGAACACTTGTGCCTCAATATATGGATTTCACTCTTCTCCTTACATGCAAGTCTTCTCCAAAACACACCCAGCCCAAAACTCCCAAAAAGATCTTAGAAAAACACCTCACCCCATACCCTAAACATCAGAGATCTCAAAAAATTACCTAGAAGGGCACAATTCACATTGTCAAGTACTTTGGTCTCTTTCTGATTTGGAGAAATCTGTTGTCATTAAAAGAGTTTCGCATCTTTTCCCAAAGGCTTTCAATGTTTTCCTGAGCTTGTCTGAACTTGGGTACTATTTATTTATTCATTTATTTATTAGAAAAATTTCTATGCCGCCCCTTGCCAACTAGCCTCGGGGCGGCTCACAGGAGGTCCATACAAAACAAATACAATATAAAATTAAGACACAAATCGACCTACAGTTACAAGTTATAAAGACTAAAATTGGCCCATCTCATAGTCCCCAATTAAAACTATAAATAAACCTAACAAAAACTAAAATTCACAGTAAACTAATAAATTAATAAATAAATTAACAATTAAAATATTTCTTAAATAAAAAGGTCTTCGACTGGCGCCGAAAAGCAAATAATGAGGGCGCCAGGCGAGCCTCTCTGAAAAACTATCTTCTTTTGAAAATGACAACTCACCAAGGGTGCTTATTCTGGCTTTTCATGTTTGTTTTTATCTTTACAATTCTTTAGTGTTGCTTGTTTGCTTAGGGGTGTTACAGTCTGAAAGTTTTGCAAACTGCCTTGGTGGATTTTAGAAAGGGAGGGGAAAAAGAGGGGAAAAAGGAAACCCCATAATTTCACATGAGCTGCATTAAGTGGCTTGTCGCATCCCAAGCTGTCTTGTTTCTCTCCAAACCCAGATTCACACACAAATCAGGAAAAGATGGAGAGTTGATCCATGAAAATTTATACCATAAGAAGGCTAGTCTGTAAAACAAGGTGCAGAGAATTCTTCGGTCTGAAGGCCAAATCCATTTTGAGGTGGCTTCTGGGTCTGCATTTGAGTGCAGGGCTGAAAGCAGAAGCGAAGGGAGCAAAATTCCCCCTATACCAGCAAATTTAATTTTAATTTTGATTTAATTACAATATTTCAATCCCGTGCTTTACAAAACATCCCAGGACGGCCTTCAAATTGTGGCTTACTGCTTGAGCCAAGCCTGAAAAGAACATTCTAGGGAGATCCAATCTGTTGAGTGGTTAAAATGTTGGGCTGGGACCTGAGAAAACTGGGTTCAAGTCCCCCATTTGGCTAGGAGACTCATCGGGTGACTCTGGGGCCAGTCACTGAATCGCCACCTGGCCTACCTCACAAGGTTGTTGTGGAGATAATACGGGGAGGAGGAGGATGGCAATGTCCTGATGAATCAATATGGACCTTAGTGGTTGGGGGAAAGTTTGGGATCCATCACAGGGGCTGCCCCAGGCTTGGGGGGCAAGGGGGTCCCGGCCTCACAACCCTGTCTCTCCTCTGCCTGGTCTCTCATGGCCAAGCCTGACGCTTTGCAGAGCACCCGAACATCCTGCGGCGAGAGGAGATCGACCGCACCCAGGAGAAAATCGCCCTCACTTTGAAGAGCTGCATCGACCAGCGGCACCCTCCGTCCGAAGGCAGGTGAGCGGGGAAAAGCAGGGGAAAGCTTCAAAATCAACCCGTGAGGCATTCCGGCCCCCAGTTCTTCGGGGCTGCAAGGCCTGGGGCCGTTCGGCTGAGAGAGTGGACAGGCGGAGACGCTTCTGTCCCTCTCATGATCCTGGAGCTCAAAGAGGTCACAGCCCACAAAGCTGAATGCTTGGAAATTTGGGGCCGGCCAAGGACTTCACATGCACAGACCTAGCGAAGGCCACCCACTTGGGTGGCTGTAAAAGGGGAGGGGCCAATTTCAGGGAGAAGGCTCTGCATGCTACTAGTCCTCAAGGCTCCGTGCTACCTCCAGCACCAGAGGCAGGTGGCTTATGTTCCCCAGCTGCTGAGGAACTTGGGCACGAGGGCGGCAGGGCTCTCCTCTTCCGTTTGTAGAGGAGAGCCCCAGTGGGGAACTGGTTGAGCGGCTGCGGGAACAGAACGCAGGATTAGATGGATCCGTGGCCTGTTCATGCATCTTTTCTTTCTGGTACCTCCTTCCAGTGGGGGCAAGAGGGCCGCACCTCCTGGCTTTTCTGCAGGATTGCAGGACACTTAAGCAGCGCTGCAATTTGGCGATTTTAAACACTGGTCTTCCAGCCTTTCCTCCCAGCTCCGTAGATCAGTCGCATGCATTTGTTTACAATTTGGCCAATCGGACATCTTTGCATTGGGGGCAGTTCTTCCCACTCAAACTGCAGAACACGGCCCTGGACTTCTGCCCAGAAGTCCCACCTCGAGGGCACCAAAGCTTTTAAGTTGGCTTTTCACTTCGGTGCCTCGTAAGCTCTTGACTCGGTCGAGTCGATGTTTTTGCCGCTTTCCTTTTTCATCCGCCTTTTAAAAGGCCCACTGGAATCCCTTGTTCCAGCAACCAGAAAATGTAGTGCATACACAGATCTATATATTCCTAAAAGCAAGCGGAACGGGGCGGGTGGACGTGCGTCTTGCCAAGGCCGCCGAGACGGGCATCCCTTTGAAGACGGATCAATGCAAGGAGTGGAAAGGGACGGTAACTCTTGAACCACAGACTGGGCGGGCGGGGGGAAGCACGGACACTGAGTGAGTGGGAAGCAAAGGCTGACCCCGCCATGGCTTTTCCTCCAGGTTTCTCTTCGCCAAACTTGTCCTGCTGCTGACGGAGCTGCAGACCCTCAAAGCTGAGAACACGCGTCAGATCCTGCACATCCAGGACACCCAGAACTTCACCTCCATGACGCCGCTGCTGTCGGAAATTATCAGCTAAAGCCTGAATTGAGGAGGGTCCCCGTGGTGTTTTGCGGCTCCACGAGCCCCTTCCTCAGCTCCGGAGGACGGGACTTGCAAGCATTCCCCAGAAGGAATGCGCTTCCGAGGCGTGGGAGTGAAGGGGATGGTGAGAAATAGGGCCGGGTCACTCCGCTCAGGCTCGGCGTCAGGGTGGGCCTCTCATCCGAGCGAGGGGAGCCCCGGATTGGCTGATCCCCCTCAGCACCTTTGCCAGGTGCTCCATCCACACCTGGCCCAGCGATGGTTGGAAGCAGACTTGCTCCCCGCCTGTCCACCGGCTGAGTGGGAGCGCGAGTCGGAATGGGAGTCTTGGCAGGGGAAGGGCAGATGGGCTGCCGGAGGGGCCCATGGAGGGCTTGTCACAGGCCGCCAGAACCTGGAACCGGCCCTGTCCGTCCGTCTTGCTCCCCCAGGGTAGGAACAGTTTTTCTCCTCCGTCCGCTCAGAGCCCACGGAGCTAATCCTACAGCCGCCGATCGGTCCAGCCAGCCCCCTGCAAAGACGATCCCGGCTAGCCGAGGGTGTCGGATGCTGCCTGAAGCCTCAGCTTTGCTGAACACGCCTGCCCAGCCTTTAACTTCTCTTGCACTTCAGAGACCACTAGATGCAAAGCTTCCAGTATTATATGTCTTTCAAAAAACAAAAAACTGGGAGAATTTCCTGGCAAACAGCTGTTGCCGCTGATATTACCAAGAAAAGGCATTTCTGCTTCGACGCGGCCACTGGCAGCTTTCAGAAGCATCCACCTAAAATATTTTTTAATCTGATGTCCAATTAGTGGGGGCCACTCCTTTAAAAAGCTGCGTTTTTCTAAATACTAGAAGTCCGAATGAGCAGGACTGTTTCAGGCAAAGCTGGAGCCCAACCAGACCGTTCACACTCCAACTCCCATGTTCCCCCACTCTGCTGGCTAGGGCTGATGGGACAGGTGGACCCGACACATCGAAAGGCCATGTTTCTACACACCCAGTAGCCCAGGGGGTGGGGGGCTTTTCTGAACGGAGCTTTGCTCCCACCCAGCCCAAATAAGAGCGACACGGACTTTCCTTCTCAAGATGGGGAAATGGGCATGATTTTTATTGGATTCCAAGTCACCAATACACAGAAGCTACACCCTTCGCCCTCCTCACAGACCCAGCAGGCACAGCAACCGTGTCCCCACTGCATTGTGGACCCTGCGAAATTCAGAGCTCGGAGACAGCGTCCAGTCCCGGCAGGAATGCCCTCCAAACCCAGCGGGAGTCACACGGAGCGCCGGGCCGAGAGAGGAAAGAGCCATCTTGCAGCATCGCGTGTCAAAAACCAAACCGGCCAGCCCTCTTCGAGGCCGGATGCGGCGTGGGTGCTCTCAGAGGAAGGCCGCGCCAGATCTCAGAATCACCTCCGTCTTCCCCGCCGCATGCGTGTGTCCGTTCAGGAACGCCCCGCTGCGCCCAAACACCACACGCCGGCGCATACGCGGATGGGCCCCTCTTCCCACGCCGGGTTCACCCAGTGAAATCCAATGGCCCTCTTGCGAGGGGAGACCGGCCCCCGGGGGGTTCAACCCACGATGATGCTGAAGCCACAGTGGAACCGGTGCTTCCAGTGGTTGAGGAACGCGCCCAGGGCCAGGGTGACCGGCAGCGGAGGCAGCTTCTTCTCCAGGACAGCCCCCACACACCAATTACTATCCAGAAATCCTACAAGGAAGGAAAAAGGAAAGAAAGCGGGCAGCTGAAGCAGCAAAGGTCCCCCACAAAATTAAAAAAATATCCGACAAGCTCCTTCCCCACCAACAAGAAGCCGCGATCGGGTTGTGTTTCTCCTCCGAAGGAGGGCTCGGTCTTTCAATCTCATGCAGAGGCCCTTGGAGCCTCGGAGCTGGTCCCAGAAGCTCATTCCCCGTCTCGGAAGATCTTCCGACCACTGGACTCTGCGTGTGGGTGGGAAGGCACATCCATGCAGCGAGTTAAGAACTTGAACAAAATGGAGCGCACCATCACCGACAAGAGGAGCCTTGATGTCGGCCACTTGGCACAGTCCCAGATTAGTTTCACCTGCCGAACCCGAGTTAATTTTCCCGACAAGCAAAGAGTTCTTGCTTATTTGGCCTATTCCCAGTTTTCTTTCCCTCTGCATCTTCTTCCATCTAACAGTATCCCCTTTTTTTTTTCCATGTTATTTGCTGTGGGTGCGTATTTTGCGGCCGTGTTGCAAGCAGGGATTGTCTGTGGCCGGATTCAGGCAAGGTAACAAGCCCTGACCTTTTAAAAACCATGGTTGTCTAAACCTAGACAGAGTGGCTTGTCCATGATTAACAAAGCATAGTGCTGGGTTCTGACACCACAACAAACCTGGCTTCTAAAGGACCATGGCTTGCGTGTTGTCTGAACCCAGTCTTGGTGTGTGTTACATGCTCATGGGGAAAGTGTTGCTAGGAGCCCATTTCAGTATGCGTGTTTTTTAACCTCCATGGGTTTCTCCAAGCAGCTCCAAGTTCCCTTCTGTGAAATGGGTATTTTCCAATGCGGGTTGGAATTTGGAGGTCAGAGCATGAGAAGGATAATTGCCAGGAAGAAAAAAAACATGGTATTTGTGGGGGAAAACAAGTGAGAGTGGTTTGTCCTTTTTTAGCTGCTCTTCCACCTCTGTGGACTGGCGAGAGGGTTGGGCAAACCACAGAAGCAAGCCAGGATTCTGGATTCAGATTTAACCTCGGTTAAAACAAGCCAGGATTCATAAACCAGCTTCAAACCATGGTTCCATACAGGAGCCAAACAAATCCTGGCTTCAAGTCAGGTATAAAACAGGCCCTAAGAGGCAGGACCTGTTGAAGAGGAACAAGAGAGAGAACCGTTGTTGTTGAACTTTGCTTTGAGCGCTAAACCATCCTGACTCAGACTCACCTCTGAAAACCATATTGGCCTGCGGCAGTGTAAGCTGATAGCCGAAGGCAAAATTCGTGTCTTGCAGCCGTGTGTTGGCCTCAAATTCCACCCCAACCTGGATCTGGTGGGGAAAAAAGCAGAAGAAGAAGAAGAAGAAGAAGCCAGCAGGCCAAAATAACTAGGGGCAGAGAAGGAGCGAGGGGGAAAGGAGATAACAGGCCTTTTCAAATTACCTGGTCGTTGGCCCGATGATAGTAGCTGGCGTGAGCACCGCCGTATCCAAGGTTGAGTGTGGCCACCCATTTGAGAGCTGTGGCAGATGGGGAGAAAAGCACACTGAGGGGGGCCGGAGGAGAGGCACAGAGACACCTTTGTGCTATGTCACGGGCATCATCTACTGAAAGGCCGTGTGATTTCTCAGACCAAAGCAGCTCCTGGTAGGCATTTAGCCGCAATCAGTTTCGTCTCCCTCCCACACTGTTCCTGGATTATCTGGAGCCTGCGAGCCCAGAAAACTGGGAGAGGTTTGGGGCCGATTTCTTCCCACAGCGCAGCGGGAGAAAAGATGGAAGAGGGAAGGAAAAGTTCAGTTATGAGACACGTCCTTGCAAGGTTTAATACGGTATTCCCTTCGGACCAGCCAAGCCAGGGACCACTACCGCAACTTGCGGTGGTGAAGTTGTGGGAACACATTTTCCACTGGATCTATCCCAAATCCGCTCCTGATGGATAACAGCGAGTGCGGGAAGGATTTTTTGAGAATTAGTCCCCTGCTGATTTCTGAAAGGGGCCGGGAACAGACAAAGGCAGCCATCGCAACCCTTGCCACCCACTTTGTCAAAGGGAGGACGCATCAGTGTAACTCCTCCTGGCCCCCACATTCTGAAATGGTACAGTCCCAAGAGGGCTGAACCATTTTCCCTGCAGGCCTCCCTAAATTTGAATCAGCTCTTCCTAGTCTCGCTCGATGCCGGGAAAGAAGTAACAGGCAGGTACACTTGGAAAACAACACAGATCAGGGAAGCGGACAACACGATGCTCGGCCCAGAGGCCTTTGTACTACAACGCCTATCATCCCTGGACGGCATGGCTCGTGGCAAGAGGGATGGGCGCTAAAATGCAAACCGCCCAGTGCCGCAATATGGATGGGATGTGATGAAACCACGTGCCAGGACGTTTACCCTACGAGTCCCAATTACCTCCAGCAAAAAGGACCCACCTGTGTATTTCCCGGCCAGGGTGATGAAGGCTCCCTCTTCCCCCGGCCGCCGGTGGTAAACCATCTCACCGCCGAGGACCAGGCGCGACGTCATGCTCTGCAGGAAGTGAGCCACCAGGATGACTGCAAAGAGGGAAAGGCCATCGCGGTCTGAGGCACAGGGTGCGGCCCCAGCCTTTCCCCGCCCTCACAAGAAGAGATGCGGGCAGAAACGGACCCCACGCTCACACCCACGGTCTCGAGACGACCACACGTGTTCCCCGCTGGTGGCGAGGGAAGCGATGGAGAGACTGGCGGTTTTTCGGTGGCGGGAGCAGCATTGCCCCACTCCTGGGCTCTCCAGATGTTGGGACCCCAGCGCTCATCAGCCCCAGCCAGCACACGATGAAGGGTGATGGGAGCTGTGGCTTCCACAGGTTGGGTTCTACGGGTTGCTCACCCTTCTGTGAGCAACCCGTAGAACCGCTTCACTGTGCCAAAGCAACAGCAAAACGCGAGTCGCTGAGCCAAATTTCCCAGCTCCTATAGGAGATTAACGATCAGGAAGGGGGGATGATCACCGGGAAATAAACCTGAGTTGCTGTTTATGATTCGGGGTTCGCCTTTGCTTCACACACACACACACACACACACACACACACATGTAAGCAGCGAAGGAGTGCCAAAGCAAAGTGCAGAGCCCAAGAGAAAGAAAACGGAGGGGGCGGATTGCAACCCCCCCCCCCCAAGTAGCTGCAAAGGGGTGTCAACCCGGCCTGGCACTCACTCACTCGATTCGCTGATCAGGTCAGGGTTGCCCAGCGTCACCGTGGCTGTGTAGTCCTCCCCCCGGTATTCGGTATCGAACTGCCAAGTCACAAATTTGGACTGCTGCGTCTGAAAGGAAAGGTGGACAAAAAGGGGGCGAGGAGTGAATGGACTATTTGAAATAGGAGTGAGGCCTAATTGTCAGAGCGGAGGCAAACCATCAGCTGGGTCCCGGGGGAAAGGAAAGGCACAAGCAACGGCATCTCCATGAAAAGCAAAACGCCCTTCATGTAGAAAGCTAGCATGCCAGGTCAGTGATGCCCTAACTTTCAAGGTGCGGGGAACTGGTTCAAAAACAGGACCATCATAAGGCTTCCAGTCTGAAGCGGTGCGACCCAGACAGAGCGTGATCTTCACGGCAAAGGTCAGGGCCATGTTCAACAACCTCCTCGTGTTCTGTCTGAACCATGGCAGGTTCGTTCGTTCGTTCCTACACCACCCCACAACCCAAGACTGGGAGACAGACGGACGGATTGACCAACCGCGCGGGTTGGAAAGAGCCCTATGAAGCATGATTCTGTGGCGAGAATTTCAGTGGCCACAAGTTGTCAGACTGCAACTCCTATCATCCCCACCCAGCAGGGATAATGGGGGCTGCAGTTCAAACCCAGCACAGGGCAACCATCTGGAGGGAGGAAGGGAGGGAGGGAGACAAGGCCGTCTTAGCGCATGGGTCTGATGGACACTTGCCCGTGGGCCTCATACTAATCTGTGTATGTTAACCCTTCAATGCACCTTGTTTCATATATGATACATACCGATCAAAGGCATATAGTTACTTCACTAATTGCTAATTTAAGTTCTTTTCTGCTTTGTATCGTTCCTGATACACACCGGCACTGAACTTGTCGCAGGGGTGCCAGTACACCGCTTTGCCCGGGGCCCAAAATGCTGTCAAGACGGCCCTGGAGGGAGAGCAAGCATTACCTGGAATATGGCCTTTGTTCGTATCCGCTCCGCCAGTAGATGGAGCACCTGAGCATTGAGGCTTCCGGCATTGCTAATATCGCCAATGAGCGTCGGGAAGGCCTACAGGGAGGAAGGCAGACAGAAAGAACCGGGAACTCGGGTTTTTCCTGCTGCCCCTTTGCACCATCCAGTAGGAGGTGCAGATGGGGGGGGGGGGGGATCAACATATTTTCCTTTATTTTAAAAAATCTTTATTAAGAAGATGACCAATCTTTGTTAGGGTGGTCGTTAGTCCTGGATGGTTAAGGGTGGGATCCCTCTTTGAGTTGAATGTTCAGGCACAAGGGAAGAGAGACCCCAGAATGACATGCATCTCCCTTGAGAATTAAAGTCAAGGGTCCTACCGCCCACCCTAATCTCATTTTCCACCCTGTCCTAAAGCAAAAAAGACTCTTTCCTCACCTCCGTAGGGCTCAGTTGCTGGTCCCCCACAAAGGTTGTGTTGAAGTGGTAGCTTGACTGGCCAGTTGTGCTCATGTGAATGGTGTGGGTGACCTGGAAGCAGACCGGCCCATGGCGGGGTTAAGTGGCTGAAGCAGAAGACTTGAAAAAAGGTGCCCCCGCAGGGTGTGGCAGGAGAAAACCCTGTGTCCCTTTTGAGATAGGGCAGCAATGACCCCGCAGATAGGAAGAGCAGATGCCCACGTACAGTTTTGGGAGCACTGGGAGCTGCCAGGGTGAAGGAGTTACCAAGACCACCAGCTCTCGCTTCAAGGCTCGGTTTTGCCCATGCTGAACCACATGCGAATTTGGCATGGAGGCCTGGAAGACTGGTGAGCCCTCATGCCCACATCTGATGCCTTTGCGATGAATTTAGAAATTTGAGCTGGGACTACAGAAGATGCTGAAACACATATGCAAGGAACATGGCCAGGCTATCAAGTCAGCAACACCGGCCCACCTCTGGAGCAAGACTGATGGAAAGGCGGGATATAAGGTGGCTCAGATAGAGCTTAGAAGGCTGCCTTCTGCTTTCTGTCCACCTGGTCCAGAATTGTCTTTCCTGGTCAGCAGTGGCCCTCACCTATGTCAGGTAAGGGGTCTTTCCACATCAGTTGCTACCTGAGAACTAGGAATGACCATCTACATGCAAAGCAAGTGTCCAACTACTCAGCTGAGATACACAAAGGATACCCACCTGAAAATGGCTGCTGAGGGATTTATTAATGACTAGCTTGACTCCTTCCATTTGTTGAGGGAAGACTTCTAAAGCAGAAGGAGAAACCGGCAGAAGCAACATTCAGATTTGGCCTCGTTTAGGAACAACTAGCGTGCGAGCTATCAGATATAGATTGTGAGGTTTTCCTTTATTATTAAAGCTGATTCAGGCCAAAGAACTGCCAAAATCCAGGTTTCCCCATCATGACACACTCTCGAGCACAGTCTTGCACGCACTCGCACTAACACAGAAAAAAATCCCACAATTCCTAGTCAAGTGAAATTCTGTGCTGAGGAAGTGCTTCAGGGTTTAAAGATTTTAATTAAATCTGCTAAGGTTTTCATTAAACTTTTAATCAAATCCATCTTGGGCTAATGGAACTTTGATTCCAAGTACTGCAATCACGATACAGTCTAATCGTTCAGGGCACAATTCTGTGTATGGAGGCCTGGGAGGAAAAGAAGTCCTACAACTCCCAGAATCCCCCGGCCTGCTCGATGGGGAATCCTGGGAGCTGTAGGACTCCACCCTTCCCATCTACACTGGCTTAAACTTGGCCTGCAGGGGTACTTGGGCTCCTCTATGCTTTAGCAGCAAGGAGGGAAGGCTTACCTTTGCACTTTCGGTGGAGTTCATCAAAGCTGCCCGGGTTGCTGATGGGCTCCTCGCGACGAAGCCCCCTTCGCAGGCCAGGCACAGGGGACACCACATTCCCCATGGCCCCCTTTCACCCCGCACACGCTTAGCCCAAATGCTGACCCATGCGGCTTTTAAAAACTCCTCCGGGCAGCCGTGCCCGCTTTCCCGGCTCTCACTCTTTCAAGTTCAGAGGGGGGTGAAGGCGCAGTGGGATCCCGATTACACACAGCAGCAGTTGAGGATCAGCAGGTGGAGGCCCCGGGGGTGCAGCGGACAGCCCTGTCTGGACATGATCCACCAGCCCGGCGGGGCGGTTTTGCGCGCTCCGGGAGAGCCGGGCGAGGAGACCGTCAATGGAGCATCCTGGATGTGCCAGGCGGGGTGAAGGCAAGATCTGGGGCGTGCATAGAAAGGCGGCTGGGGGAGCAGGCGGCTCCGGAAGGCAGACCCCCCCCCGGCACTAAGCACCCGACAATGTCCTGGCAAGGCAGGTAAGGCGCAGCGGGGGCGGGAGAAGGCGCGTTAGCTGCAAGCCCAGACCCCAATAACCCCCCACTCGGTGATCTTGATGGGGGCAGCCATTTTGCCCCTCCCCGCCCTCTTTTTAGGAAGAGTGTTTCCTGCCCACCACCCGCTCTGTTCCTCCGGGGGCCATCTTTAAAGCGGGCAGAGCCCCTCCCGGCCGTCCCCTGTCCCAACCGGGCGTGGGAGCGGAAGTAAGCCAGGCTCCTGATTGGCTAGCCATGTCGCACACGCTTCCGCATTCGCAAGCCACGTCACGCGCTCGCTTCTTTTTCCCTCCCTGTGATTGGGCCAAAATGTTGCCACCGCCTCGCAACGTTCCAAAGCGTTGCAACGTGTTCCAAGCGGCGAATTCGCCCGGCCGCGCTCGTAAACACGCGTCCCCGTCCCGCCCTGGAGGGAGCAGGGTGCAGGGCTGCGCTCCATGCTTTGCACATGCTCAGATGAACCCTCGAACTCCCAGCCAACAGTGCCGGGAGGGCCAGGGCTTCTTCGCCAACTAAGCATGCCCGACGTTCATCGTATCATAGAATAGTAGAGTTGGAAGGGGCCATGAAGGCCATCAAGTCCAACCCCCTGCTGTTGCTGGACACCAATTCGCAGCATCCCACTCGGCCATCTAGAATGTCTCCGGTGTGGGAGGGACCCCCCCCCCGCCTCTCCAGGCAGCTGGTCCCACTGTCGTGTTGCTCTGGCAGTGAAGAAGCTTTTCCTGGTATCTCGCCTGAACCTCAGTTGTTGCAACTGGAGTTGGTTATTCCACTCTGGCATCAGCAAGAAGAGATCTTGACCTTTGTGACAGCCTTTGAGGGACTTCTAGAGGGATCTCATGTCCCCCCCCCCCCCCAGCCTTTTCTTCTCAAGGCTGAACATGCCCAGTTCTCTCAGTCTCTCCTCACAGGGCAGTGTCTCCAAACCCTGGCCCATCTTTGTTGCCCTCCTCCGGACCCTTCCTAATTTCTAATTATGCCCAAAGTAAACAACACCTGGCATGATCGCAAATTTGGAATCAAATTTTGCCTCGCCCACGATAGCATTGATTAAAATGCTGGTTGGTTTGCAGGGGGCGGCATATAAATCTGTAAAATAAATAAATAAAATAAACAAACACACGGGATTTCTGAAGTTCACCTAGTGCAGTTAAACTGTGATTCACTTCCGCAAGATGCAGACAGGCAATTTGGACGGCTTCAGAGGCGCGGTGGGCCCATTCATGGAGGCGAAAGCTATTCAAGGCTGCTAGTCCTGATGGTTGTACACTACCAGCAGAGGCAGTGTGCTTGTGTATACAGTTACTGGGGAACATGGGTGGGGGAGTGTTGTTGCATTCCTGCCTTGCTTGGGAGGCTTCCTTGGGGCTAGGAAGCCCTAGAGGGGGGCAGCCAGATGCCCACAGGAATTCACATGGGGAAATCTTATTAATTTGGGCAATTCCAGTGTTTTTCTTAGGTTTTGCCACTTCTCCACAGGGATCGATGGCAAAACCAAGGAGAGCGTTGTGGCTTCCCAGCAGTGCCAAAAACACCCTGGAAAAGTGAGTCCAAGTGTCTCCTTAATCGAGAGGGGCAGCCCGTGTCCCCAAAGCGGTCTGAAATGCGATTCACAAACCAGCCTCTTCGCTAAATCCCAGACTGATAAAATCCTTTGAAAGGGACAGGGGGAAAATACTGATTTGAAAGCTAAAGCAATCAAAGCGCTCAGCTCAAAAGTACATGCCAGCCTAGACAATCAGAAAAGAGCTAAGCCCACAGCCTCAATAGGAGCTCCCCCCCAAAGAAGCATGCAATCTTCTGTAGGTTTACTTGGGAGTAAGTTTCCTTGCGCGCAGTGTGGTGACTTTTCCAGTGAACATGTATGGGTTGGGGTTTACCCTAAGCAGGTAAGTGGGAACAAGACTGCAAACCTGAGACTTGGCTTCATATAAAAGTGTTGGATCAGACGGCACAGTATTAGATGGTGACAGTATTAGATTTTGGGGGCAGGGGATTGTGGGAACACAAGAGAGGCTCGCCTGGCGCCGTCATTATTTGCTATTCGGCGCCAGGCGAAGACCTTTTTATTTAAGAAATATTTTAATTGTTAAATTTTTGATTTGATATTGCTAATTTGATATTGTTATTTATGATTATTTATTGTTTATAGTTATATTTTTTTACTTTTTAGACCATGAGATGGGCCAGTTTTAAATTGTGTATTGTTTTAAATTGTATTTTTATATGTTGTTAGCCGCCCCGAGGCTTGTTTGCAAGGGGGCGGCATATAAATTTGTAAAATAAATAAATAAAATAAAATAAGTGCATTTCTGTGTGGACAAGCTGTGTCCAGCCTATTCAATTTCTGAAAGAAAGATGTTTCCCATGGACCATCCCATCCTAAATATGTTGCCTCACGTAAGTCTTCTCTGTCTATGGCTCCTTGGTAAGGTGCATTCCAGCAGTCCATGATCCTGTAGAATTCATTGGTGCCATCTCCAATTTAGGGCAACCCTGGGAATGAATGGCTTCCACAGAGTCTGGGAGTCATCTAACTGGGGTTGTGTAGTTTAGTGTCCTGCAACAGCAGGAGGTTGGCCCCGATGGCCTTCTGGCCCCTTCCAGCTCTACTAATCTGTGATTCTTATGGTCCTTGATCGGGAATAAACTCCATTTAATGCCATGGGACTGAGTAAACATTCAAAGACTGGGACTGAAGCAACGATGCAATCCTATATATATTTACACAGGAAAAAAAGCCTTACAACTCCCAGAATAGATGGCCGGGGCAAACTGAAAGTTGCAGGGCTATTTTCTGCCTGAATATGCATAAAATTCTGCCATAAAGCTTGGGTCCTGTTCATAAATAAAGAACCTCAAAGCATCTTAAAGTCTAAGTATTTGAATATGGCCTTTCACAGACATTGTCTGCTTCTTCAAATGCAGGAAACAGAATTGCTAAATTGAAACCAAAGTTTAATCCAGACAAGGAGTTTTGTTTTTAGAAACATAGAAACACAGAAACAGAGCAAGTCTGCAGGGGTCTCCTGGGCCATCTAGTCTGACCTCTGGCTCCAGCAGGCTCCACTCATGACCTGCCATTTTGGGGGACTGACTCATCAAATTTATATATTTATTAAAAGCTTTTGTATGCCGTCCTATTATACAAGATCTCAGGATGGCTTACAATATTTAAAAGGACAATTAAAACTACAATTTCAATCATAAAACAGAGCAAAACAACCAAAGAGAGCGGCTAAACTTAAAAACTATTAAAGTTTAAAATACTGTTTAAATAAAAAGGTTTAAATTCCATATTAAAACACTACTCCTGAAGCCTCTGTTTAAGGAGGAACCCCATTCTGTTTCGATATTTCTTTGCTGGAACCAGTAATTTTTCCCTCCTTCCAGAATGTGGATTTCCAGATTGGAGCAGGAGTGATGTGTGATGTGGAAGATTGGCAGGGTGTTCTTTCCCCCCCTCCACCCCCCCTGCCCCGATTCTGTGTTTTTCTGGGGCGGGGGGGGTGGCTGTGCAACCCATCCTTTGAACTTTAATCTCGCAATGGCTCTTCAAACACAAGGGAACATGATGCGACATTTGTGAAGAGGAAGACAGGACAAGATTTCCTGCCGAATTTCTGCACAAATTTCGGATGCCGACTCACTGGTCTTCAATGGGCCGTTTCAAAGGATGGTAAACAGGAGGGATTTTGTTCCCGGCCCGGTCCGTCCTCCCCACACGGTCCTGCAGGTGTGTTCCCGGCCAGTCCGTGAGAAGAACATGTTGATCATGCACAGCAGCGCACGGAGGGCCGCGCTGAGGTTGTGTGTGCACAGGTCCCACTGTCCCTATCCACAGGCCTGCGTTGGACCAGGTTGCAAACGTGTGTGTGGATCAGGCCCGCTGCCTTTGAGCTCAGCCATTACTTGGACCAGTTCCATACAGACTTCAGAGGAGGAGCTTTTGGGGCCGGAAACGCTCCACGCAGAGCCCTTTCTTGTTACCCCAAACCTCGACACGCGGTGCTTGGCATCTGGACGCAACGGTGCAGCTTGCGGGGGTTTAGACTCTGCACTGGGTCTTGGGTCAGGTTCCCCAGTGCACCTCCTGGCACCCCTGCCCGGGGTCGCTGGCAGCCGTGCTCCAACATTCGTGGGAGACGAGGTGTTAGAAAGCATCTCAGGGGGACCCCATCTTCCGACACGTGGCGACGTCTTCTCTTGCTCCTGCCACTGACCGCTAAGAAGGGGGAGCAGCGAAGGCCTTCTATTCGTTCATTTCATTTCTGTCCCACCCTTTGGCCAAACTTTCCCCACCTCCTGCCAGCAGCCCGTTAAACATTTAAAATATTTTGCACCCTTCAGAAAGAGCGACAACTAAACCAATGCGATTTAGCAAACGAACTTGAAAGAGATGAACCTGGAAATGCCCCATGGGATGCCTGGGAGAAGAGGAAAGACTGAACCTCGCAGCAGCTGGACCTCACTGTGGAGAGCCGGCCACAACGGGGGAGCTGCCACCGAAAAGGCCCTGCCCATTGCTTCCTATAGAATTGTGGAATAGCAGTGCTGGAAGGGGCCAAGAAGGGGACCAGGCCCAACCCCTGAATATATTCCTCAGAAATAAATATTAATCCATATAGAGAGATGTGTTCCTCTGAGAGGGAGGGGGCTTATTGGACCCAGTGCCCAGAGGTCGAGAGTCTCTTAAGGACCAATTTACTGCTTGGACTTCTAAAAAAATATTTACTGCTGACTGCTTCCCCCCCCCCTCCCCGCTCCACCTGTTAGTCAATCTAACATGTTGGAGGTTAACGTCCAGCGATAAGATTAGGACAAAGCGGTGTCCTTCACCTCGCTTGCTAATAAACCCCATGGACCTCTGGGGGCGTTGAAAGGCAGCCGTTGCATCTCCAGGGCTGGGGTGGCCAACTTGAAAAACCCCTAGTGTCTGCTCTGGGGTTTTTTGCATCAGCTCGGTTGCCCAACCGGGGTAGCTGATGACGCTGACAGGCGAAATAGCATCCCCTTCCCATTTCTGCACAGCCAGCTAATTTTAAATGGCCGAGGGTCTTCCTCATAGGATGAAGGCTTGGTTAGACACTGGTTTTTGCACGGTTCCAATCTGGGAATTACAGCAGAAACACTTATGTACCTGGCTTTTTCCAACCACGGAGATCTGTGGATAGGAAGGAAAAATTTCATCCACTTATCAGGGCCGGTTGGGTGTTTAAAGCTTTCCTTAAAGAGCCAAAGGACAAACTTTTAAAAAGTTAAAATTAAGTTGTTTTTCTTGGCCATCCACTGCATGTTCCTAACATCTGGGGACGGGTGGACTGGTAAGAAAGCCGTTTTGGCTGTGACACCCCACTTAGAAAGCAGAGGGGCTCTCCGTATGCTTTTTTGAGGGGCTAGGAAAAGAGCGTGTCATTTTTCCAAGCTTTTAAAACACTGGACTGTTTTGACCAGCCTTTTGCCATAGGTTTGTAACCGCTGCCATAGTGCTGATATAAATAAATATAATTCATAATACATTTTTTAACCATTTAGGTTGGAGTCCACTTGTGAGATGCTCGGAGGCGGTTTTCTCGAAGGGAGGGGGCCGCTGGATTGCCAAGGACCAACTTCCAAATGCCCTGGTTCTGCCAGGGGAGGAGTGACAGCAAAGGGTCTCTCTATCCATGTGCCACAGCCATTGGTATCCATGTGCCACAGCCAAGCACTATTTCCCAGCTTTTGCACGCAGCCAGAAATGGTTCTCCAAAAGAAGTCCCACACCCCAAGCCATCCCAAATCCTCTCTCCCCAAAGCCCAAAAAATGGGGGCACCCTGACCCGATTCCAGTTCAGACCTCTCCCACCCCGAAATGCCCTTCCTTGCCTTTCCTACATCTCCCATGATGCCTTTGCTTGTCATTTTGGGATGAGGCCCCCCAACTGAGTGCAGGATTGCTTCGACCTGGTCATATTTGCCCTGCAGTGGCTCTCTTGTCCCTACTAGACCTCGTCACTGAGACGTGCACATGGTGACCCCAATCCTGTTTACGCAGAAGTTGTTTTTGTGATGAATTCTCCAAAAAGTACACAGCTCCAAGGAGAGTTGGCAGATGTAAAGCGGGACATACATGTTAATCAGAACAAAGTTCAGATCCGCGAAAAGAGGTTGGACTTCCAGTGTAGGATATAAATCCTCTACTCTCTGCCCTTACTATAGTTCTATTGTGACTACTCCACAGGTAAGAATGAAACGAATTATTATTATTATCATTTTAATTCAGAAGGAAAACGGGAAAGCAATGGCCTTGTCCCATTTGGCAGTTTCCCCTGCTAAAACCCCTCTCAGCTTTTCACGGGGCAGGCAGAAGTCCAACTGGTGCAGTCTCCCCGTTGCTGCATTAAAGAGATGAGTTCGGGATTGGGATGGGGCTCAAATCCGTCTGGAAATACCGCCTCCGCGCTGCATGCAGAACCCGCCTGCTAGAGAAGCCCTTCTGTGCAAATGTCCGGGGACATTTTGTCTCGTCTGACGTTGCGTGCCAGGGTTGTGCTCCATGGCAAAAGGCCACTGATACCAAAGTGCAAGTCAGTGCCAGGCTGCGGGAAGGGCGGCTCGCGAGGCGCTGCCAACGGCCCCTGCCTTGTGTGCAGGCGGCATGTTGGCCGTGCAGGCGGCGTCATGACTGTGCATGAAGGAAACCGGTGGCAGACCCCGATGCCCAGTTAGCCAGGAGAAAGCCCCAGCATTCCCAGCATTCCCAGCAGTGTTGCCCGGGGAATGCTGGGAGCTGTAGGGCTTATCTCGCTGCCTAACCGCGCAGAAGAGGGCACCCGTAATGTCGCCCGTTCCAGAGTTTCCGAGGAGTGAGCCCTGCTGAACTTTTGGGGGCTCCCCTCCGAGTAGACGCAGCTAGGATTGCAATGCCCATTGTCCCTGTGTTGTGTTGGGCTGGAGAGAGAAACCCTTTCTCGCCCCTCATCTTCTGATATTCATTCATATATTTGAAGTTTTTCTATACCTTCCTTCACTAAGATCCAGGATGGTAATATAATAAAATAAAAGGACAGCATCAGATGTCAAATTTCAGCAAATAAAACCGGGGGGGGGGGGGATAACCACAGGCCTGATGTGGCCCTCTGCCCTTCCCCTGGAGTCCGCTCCCCTTTTCCCTGACCCCGATCCTTGTGTGTTCCTCCATGATCTAAAAGGCTGAACACCTCCCTACAATACACTGGTATTTGGGGTCTGCCCCTTCTGTGTTTGCCACCCCCCAACTTCTCTGCAAAGGAATCGGGGCCCTTGGGCTAAGGGACATTCATTGCCTGCATTCTCCAGCCCTCTCTGTCCCGGGTACTCAAAAATCGGTGGTTTCTGTCAATCAAACAGGAAGGGATCACAGAGTTTCTAGTCCTCATGCTGACTTGCAGGCAGTAATGCAGCAGAAGAATCTTGCTATATGACAAAGAATGGTCTGCTTTTTCCCTCCTTGCTCCAGCCTCTTTTTTCTCCAGAAGCTGTAAGAACACCCAGATCGTGTCAAAATGAAGGTGTTTGTCCTGGCGATTTTGTTGGTCGCAGCCTGCTGTTTGGAAGGTACTTCAAGGGCTGGCCGCTTATTTCTGCCACCAGACAGAACTGGGAGCCTGTGGCAAAATTTGGATCAGTTGGTCATACTGCCTCCCCAAACACCCATACAGAGCTAACTTGTGGAACTCCCTGCCACAAGATGGCCCAATAATTCCTTTAAAAATGGCCTGAGGTCCAGCACTTTTCTTATATTTAAAACAGCCAATGCGAGCATTGAGAAGGCCTGGGACATTTTCTTTATTGATTGTATTTATTTAGGCGTTTCTAGACTGTTCCATTAGCACAACGCACACAGAAGGGTCTGCAGAATTAAACGCTCTTTGCTGGGTCAGGAAAAAAAAAACAAGGGAAATTTCTGTTTGCAATGGGGGTGCCACAGCAGAAAAGGCCTCGTCGGTGGGTGTCACTCCTCCCTGTTTCAGATCGTAAACTTGCCGGAGAATTTAGGGCAGGATCGCCCAAATATTGCAAATGGCTCATGTTTCCCTACCCGCTTCCAGGTGCTGTTGTGAAGCGGGATGAAGGCGAAGCCAAAACACAGGTAGAAGCACACAGCCAGCAACGGAGAGAAGGCAGGGGCAATGGTACAGAAAAGATCATTGAGGAGCTCATTCATGACTTCATCGACTTACTTATGGAAGGGGAGGACGAGATCAGGACCGCACCTGAAATCAAGTAAGGGAAGCCTTTTGAATCATGGCAAGGTGACTTCGGGGTGCTTTCGTACCTGCCGTGACCACATCAGCAAAATGTACAAATGAATGTGGTTTGACCCGTCCGCTTTGCGGAGACCCAGGAAGGGTGCCAGGGGTCAGCAGGATTGGGCCCTTGCCAAGGGGCCAGCCCGGTTGGGGGTTCACCGCGAATCCCCGAAGCATTGTGGGTCGGCCTCCTTTCTCCCCCTCCGTGGGGATGGTCCGTCTTTCACGGGTCCACCTGATCCGCTGGCGCCCAGGAAGGGGCTGTGCAGCTCAGAGACACTTGCGCTGGACTTGGGGAGCGGCTGCTGGGGGAAAGGCGACGGCCAGGCTGGGCTTAATCGGAAAGGCATCGAGAGCGGGACTGCCCAATACCAATCTTGGGTGCGTCTACACTTGGCATATTGTGCCCGGTTCGAACCGCCTTCCCCGAAAAGGGGCCATGGGGCACGGAAGCCAACGGGCCTCATTCCCCGTCCCAGAGGGGAATTCGCACGAGTTCGTGGCTGGGTTTGCTATAACGTGGGGCGCTCCTGGGGCTGAAAAAGGCGGGCGCACAGGCGCCCTTTCCCGCGTTGGGGGCCTGGCACCTCCCCGCTGCCGCATCCCCAGGGGTTGGGGCAGGACCGGCCCTTTGCCGCGCTTCCGTGGCGGCCATTTTGTGGTGGTGCCCACGACAGCCTTTCCGGAGGCCAGGTTCCCCATGGGCTGACAGGACTGGGCAGGACTTTTCCAGTGGACCTTCCCCCACTAGATGGAGGAAGGGATGGGAGAGGACGCAGGCAGCGCACGGCGGATTTGTGTGTTACTGAGGGCCTAGCAGAAATCCATTACCTCGCCTTTGCAACCCCTTTTGCCCCCAACTCATCAATGGCAGCTCCTCGACAGCGACTTTAACCATGCCTCAAAATTCCACAACCCAGCCTCCCCCAGACGGTTTGGACTACGAACCCTATCACCCCAACCAGCTTGGCTCAGAATGGTGGAGGGTGTAGTCCAATACGTCTGGACTGGGATCATATTGGGGACTGGCTATTTTTCCAAATGCAGAATGGGATGTTATAGATTTACTTAATTTTAAAGACACCTCTCCACATTCAGTGGCAATATTCTTTTAAGTAAGTCTCAGTTTCTGGGCTTAAACAACCAGGCAGGTGACAAGAACCTTCATCTCCTGACCATGGTGGACTGCGGTTGGAAACTGGTCACAGAGCTAGGAGGGACATTCGGTTTGATCCCTCAGGACTTTGTCATGTTGAGAGTTGGGACTCAAGCCTCCCTGTTCAGATGCAGTCTACCTTAGAGTAGCCGCCACTGTGAAAAGAAGGTTTGCTTGGGGTCTGCTGAACGGCTTCTTTTTCTGTCCTGACGAGCAAACGGTTTGTGTCTTTTTTCATGGCAGGAAAGATGTTGAAGAGTTGGAAAAGGATTTTAAAGGAGTTACTGAAAGTGTGAAGGCTATAGTTACCAAAATTATTAATGTCTTAACGTATATTGCCGACGGAGTGGAGGCTGAGGCTGCGCCCCAGGAATCTGAGGTGCCTCCGCAAGAAACAAATTGAGGGAAGCTTCGGTCCCTTCTTGTTCCACGCACCTCCTGATGCTCTTTCCAGTTTCAATAAAGGCAAAGCCGGGCCATCCATCCGCCTCTCTCGGTGTGCTTTGATTTGGGGAGAAGCAAAGACGAGATTCCCCCGGCTGCCCCCGTCCCATTTCCCGGCTGCCAGCCCTGGGACACTGTCCAGGTTTCGGCGTGATTTCCTCCGTTCTCGAAGGCGGAGGGCTGGATTGGGGCCGACCCTGGGCTGGATTGGGGCCGACCCTCGCTGCCTTCAGCACTCCCCCCCGCCCCGTCCTCCACTGGGGCGCATCCCCTAGGGAGCATCTCTGGAGTCGGACGCAGCCCTTGGGGTGAAAACACCCCTTGTGCCGTCTCCCGACCGCAAAACCACGCAGCTCGGCTCGTCCGCCTCGTCTCCTCCTCCGAGGCCCCTCTCAGCCCTTTCCAACTTGCCCACTAGGGTACCTCAGTGTGGGCGCACTGCAGGTTTGAGAGGGCCCTGGGCGAGACACGCTCCCTGGACCCCCGTGTGGGAATCCGCCCTCTCCCCGCCGTGGTCACCACCACCGTGGCGTGGTGGCCACCGGCTTCGCGCCAGGCCACGACCTTCGCTTTGCCTCCCCCTTGGCCACATTATCTGGGCCACCCACCGGTTACAACAGAGAAGGTGCTCTTCCAGGGCCTTCTTTGCAATGGCCCCTGCCGGAGGGCGGACCCCCAGCAAGGACCCCATCATGTCAACCCTTGGCTCCAGCCCGACAGGGGTGGAAGCAAAGCAGGCAAAACAAAGCTTTGTAGATTCGACCGTGACAAAGACACCAACGAAAGCAGGGACTGGAGGTCCAATTCTGCGTGTTTCCCACAACGGGTTTTCTCCGCACCATCCCAAAACAAAGCATCCCATGTTCCAGTTCCACAAATTCATTGCTCCATCATGCTGCAAGTTAGTTTACAGTGAATAAATGCATTCCCAGGGTTCAGAGAGCTTCTTTTTGAGGCTGAGTTGGCAGCATGATGAATCGGGGGTCTCCTCTGATGGCCAGGTGGGTTAATTTGATTACGTAACACACAACTTCCATTTTCTTCCCCTCCCACACCAGAAGAATAATTCTTATTTTACTACTGCTTCTCTATTCCTAACATGTTAAAGCAGAATAGAAAGCCCAGGATGGGTTGCTACTTCAGTCCCCAGAGTATTTGGAATTTCCTTTTTAAAACTCGCTTCCGCTGTTTTAGTCCATTGTGTGATTCTGGGAAGACAACAGAGTGTTTTGACGACTGGGCAGGAGAGAATTGAAATTAGTCGTCATAAAATGGAGTTTGCTTCTGCAACCTAGATGCTCAACACGTCATCCTGGGGCAGATGAAATGCTTCTAAAGGCAAAATACAACAAGTGCCTCTATCTATGTGCCAGGAAACGTTTTCAGAAATGAGAAGAAAGAATGTTATTTGCCTAAGGCAACAGAGCACGCCATGCAACACGGGCAGAGAAAGCCCAAGGAGAGGACCGGGTGATGAACTGCGGGTTGCGAACGCCGTTTGTCACGGCGGCTGGGTTCGGACGACAGCCACAGCTCGGCAACCCACGCTCAGCCCGGGTTCCCGCGTGGTCTGGCCCCGGTCAGAGTTCCCGCGGCGCCCAAGGCCAGCCGGGCGCTCTGAGTTATCAGTTCTTGGAAGAGAAGTTTGACCCTCTTGCCGGAGCTGTTTACTTAGGAATTGTCTCCATTAACGATTATACAATCTGGAGGATGCAGGATGTGACGGACGCGGAGCCCAGAGCGCCAATCAAAGGAGCAGGCACTGAAGAGGGTATAAAAGAGCCTTCGGCTCCTCCTGGGACACATTTCCACCACCCAGTCCGGCTCCGCCGAACGGATTCCTCAGGTAAGCAGCTACCTTTCTTTCTGAAGGCAATAGGGTGCCTCTCTTTTAGCCGGACAGAAATGCTCTTGCAGGCAGAAATGCGACCGGTGTAGCTTCCCCCACCGCTGCGTTGCGGGGTGGAGTTTGTAGAAGCGGATTTGCGTCTGTCCAGAAATGTCGCCCTCGGCTCCGGAAATCCCCGAAGTGTGGGTGGAATTGAGTCCTGTTGGGGTGGGTGGGGGGGCACCCTTTGCCTTTGTCTTATTTGCCCATCTGAGAGCTGAGACTCGAGTGCCCCCCGAGCTGAGACAAAGACCGACGTGCGATGTACGTCATGCTGCGACTGGCGTACTGCACCAGTTGGATTTCAGCCTGTTGCCAAGGCTGACCAGGGAAGTGGCAAAACGAAAGTGCTATCTTTGCTTGGAAAGAGAGCATTTATCTCTGACGATGCTGTTGCTGATTAATATTAGTATTTCTATTTTACTATACATGGAACTGACAACAAATTGTTACTACATGGCACCCCCGCCCCTCCGTTCAGAATCTCCCATTCCCTTCTCAACCCTTCTCACCACCACCCCGTTTTCAATCTCCCCCCGCCTCATGAAAACGATCGACACACATCTTACTCCCAGTGATAATGCTCAGCTTGGTTTGACTCCCTGTCTTAGGGATTTTCGGGAGCAAAAACAAATCTGTACATTCAAAAAGGAAGCAATAGCACAGTTTCTAGTCCTCATGGTGAATTACAGAGGGCAGAGCTGCAGAGGGACGGACACTGTCGTGAAGGACACTGCTTTGTCCTAATCTTATCGCCAGACATTAACCTCCAACATGTTAGATTGACTAACAGGTGGGGGGGAATAGCAGCCAGCAGTAAATACCTTTTAGAAGTCCAAGGGGTAAATTGGTCCTTAAGATGTCAACCTCAGCGCGGCCCTCCATGTGCTGCTGTGCATGATCAACATGTTCTTCTCACGGACTGGCCGGGAACACACCTGCAGGACCGTGCAGGGAGGACGGACCGGGCCGGGAACAAAATCCCTCCTGTTTACCTCCTTTGAAATGGCCCATTGAAGACCAGTGAGTCGGCATCCGAAATTTGTGCAGAAATTCGGCAGGAAATCTTGTCCTGTCTTCCTCTTCACAAATGTCGCATCATGTTCCCTTGTGTTTGAAGAGCCATTGCGAGATCGAAGTCCAAAGGATGGGTTGCCCAGCCACCCCCCCCCGCCCCAGAAAAACACAGAATCGG
This sequence comes from Varanus salvator macromaculatus, assembly GCA_023646645.1. Classification (NCBI taxonomy): domain Eukaryota; kingdom Metazoa; phylum Chordata; class Lepidosauria; order Squamata; family Varanidae; genus Varanus; species Varanus salvator. The sequence goes on along the minus strand of JAIXND010000803.1, from coordinate 8,202,800 downwards.
GGCAGGGTAAAGAACACCCTGCCTATCTTCCACATCACTCCCCCCCTGCCCCAGAAAAACACAGAATCGGGGCGGGGGAAAGAACACCCTGCCTATCTTCCACATCACTCCTGCTCCAATCTGAGATCGCTGTACAGTGTCCTGAAAGATGGGTAGTCTTGCTTTCTTTCCTCCTGGTTTAAGCCCCTGCTCTGCTCTGTCTTTTCTCCAGAAGCTGAACGAGCGCCCAGATCCTGCAACGATGAAGGTGCTGATCCTGGCCGTTTTGTTGGTCAGCATTTGCTGCCTCGAAGGTATTTTGAAGGCTGTCACTAAGATGCAGGATCCTAAACACACGTACGAGGGAAATGAGTGCCGCTGAATTTAGCGGGGGAATCTCTCGAGTAGATTCTGTGCTAAGATCTGGAGCCTTGGGGTAAAAGTTCGAGGGTCAAGCACAGAGACTTGAAAAAACCCGCTCTGAATGGGATCTCTCTCTCTCTCTCTCTCTCTGTGTGTGTGTCTTGGGCCACTTGGCAGATCTAACTTGAGAAAGTACCTGCTACACAGTGGATAATAATTCCTTTAAAAATGGGAATAATGCGGAGCGCTGCTTGTGTTTTGAGCAGCTTTCACAGGTCCCGGGATCAGCTGGGAACCAGAGGAAAAATTGGCCATGGAGAGGTTCATTCCCCACAGGCCTGGACAGTGACCCTGAAAGTAAACGTAGGGATTGATCGATTCCTGTTCCGTAAACATGGGCTAATCATTTTTGCAGAAAAATCAATGCGCCCGGCGTCACCACTCTGGCCTTTGACACTGGCAATTAACAGAGGCCAAGGCGGCTCAGCCTTCCAACCCCCTTCCCGAAATGCCCCTTATGGAAGGAATCCTGACCATGCTAAACCCACTAACTAGAGCAGCTCTTGTTTCAGAGTAAACACAGGGGTGAGTTTTCGCAATGGACAAACTGAATTTGAACTTGGTGTGTAGCCCGCCCCACACCTTGGTTTCACTATTTGTAATTTCCCATGGTATGGATGGTTGATTTTGGCGGCTGGAGACAGCCAGCAACCCAGAGATCCCCCTGGATTCCCCTTGCTGTGCCCCCAGGGGGACATACAAAACTACCCAGGAAACAGTGGCTTTTTCCTGGGTTTAGTTACCCACCATGATTTGTGCTTCATCCAAATACTTGTCTTTACTGCCCCCTCAGTGCTCCCATGGGGTACAGGCAGGAGGAGGGAGGGCTGAAGAGTGGGGACCCCCACTGAGCCCCAGGAAACTCTCATCTCTCAACCAAATCCAGCCCAGGATTTCCCGACCACAAAGAACCCAGGAAGAGTTTTTTTACTGGGTTGCTTAAACCCTGGGTTGTTGTCACATAGGAACCCAGAGCTGTGGGTTGTTTTGTCCAGCTAGAGAAGCCACATGGGAGAATGGGGGAAGGAAGGAAGGAAGGAAGGAAGGAAGGAAGGAAGGGAAGGAAGGAAGAGAAAGAAAGAAAGAAAGAAAGAAAGAAAGAAAGAAAGAAAGAAAGAAAGAAAGAAAGAAAGAAAGAAAGAAAACCTCCATGTCATTTGGGATACCAAGAGGAAGCAGGTAAAAGAAGCAGGAAACAAACTAGCCAGAAATTGAGAAGACAAGCCATGGTTTGTTTGATGGTCCGCCAGACCAATCCTGGGTTGGCAATGAAGCAGGGTTAAAGTTCTGTCAGTAACTCAGCCTTAAAAGAGCCTTTCAGAGCCCCAAAGGGACTCCCAAGGAAACCAAGATCGGTCCAGAGGTTCGACAGCAAGGTTATAGAAACATAGAAACAGAGCGAGTCAGAAGGGGCCTCCCAGGCCATCTAGTCCGACCTCTGGCACCAGCCGGCTCCGCGCATGACATGCCACCATGTGCATGTCCAGCCTGTCCTTGAACACCCTCACCGATGGGGCCTCAACGACCTCCGTGGAAGCCCATTCCACGCCCTCAGGGTCCTGACTGTCAGGAAGTGCTTCCTGGCATCCAAATTGAACCTTGGCTCCCTGAGCTTTGCTCCATTGGAGCGCGTCCTGCCCTTCTCTGCAGGGGAGAACAGGCCTCTCCCCATCTCCATGTGACACCCCCTCACATACCTGTATGTTGCCAACAGATCCCCTCTGAGTCTCCTCTTCTCCAGGCTGAAGAGACCCAGTTCCCTCAGTCTTGCCTCATACGGCTTCCCCTGCAAACCAGCCACCATCCTTGTGGCCCTGCGCTGCACTGACTCCAACCTGGCTATAGCCTTCCTAATGAGGGGCCCAAAACTGAACACAATACTCCAGTTGCGGGCGCACCAGAGTCGTGTAGAGTGGTAGTAACACCTCTCTCGATCTAGAAGCCACACTTCTGGCTATGCAACTGGTTATATCAGAAGTCTTTCTAAAATGGCCCAGTGGGAGAAAAGAAACATCCTCTGATTGGCAAGAAATACGTCCCTGTTTCACACTTGTGGTGCCACAGCCAAGAAGGCCCTTCTCGCCAGTTGCCACCCGCCTGACCTCAGATGTCAGGAGCACCCGGGGGGGCCCCGAACAAAATTCTTAATGCAGGGGCAGGAGGATTTCAGGAAGGTTGTCCTTCTGGTGCCAGGCTGGGCAGCTTTGGATTCCTCAGATATCTGGGCACAAAATGCCCATCAGCTGTCGCCGGCATAGCCAACAGGGAACGGTTTGCTGCCAGGGCTTTAATGGAAAACCACCTGGAAGACTGCAGGTGATTCCCGAAAGCTGATTAAAACGGCTCCTTTGCTGCCGGAAGGCCACGGCTTGTGAGTCTCCCATATCTTTGCAGGGGCTGTTGTGAAACAGCAGGCGGAAGAGCCGACCCCGTCTGAATCCCAGTTTCTGGACAACCTAGGGGAAGCCCTACTTCAGTCTTGGTCAAATTCCACTCTGAAAGGAATTTTTGACGGGGGCAATGTCAACGATCTAAAGACCCTGGCACAGTAAGCGATGCTCTTTGCTCCCCGAGGGATGGGGCCGGGGCCCCGCCGGACACTCGGCCCCCACAAGGGGGACATGGGTTTGCCTCGTTACAGGATGGCGTGGCGGTGGGGTCTACCTCGCAGAGCTGGTGTCGGGGTCAGTGGGGGCTTCTGGGGAGTCCCGAGAGGGTTCGGGCTCTCCCCAGCACCCTCCTTCTGACTGCTGCTGCTGCAGCCAGAGGGGCGAAGCGGGGGGCTTCCGCAGCACCGGGGCAGGGGGCTCTCTCGCAGGGGGAGCAGCAGTGGCGGGAAGGAAAGGCCAGTGGCACAGGCAGCCCGAGAGCAGGCTGCCCAGCACCCTCGGCCACGGAGCATGGCCAGACGGGGGAGAGGCAACATGCCTGGAGGGCAGGGTGGGACCTTCTGCTTCTCATTCCCCCCTTCTTGTTCTCCTCCTCCTCCTCCTGCTCCTCCTCTTCCTCTATTTCCCTTCCCCTCCTCCTCCCCCTCCCCCTCCCCCTTCTTCTCCTTCGGCTTCTTTTTCTTTCGAGTTTCCCAGAATCCCCCCAAGTACAGAGGCCAGATCCTTCTGCATGACTACCAGCCTCTGCTGCTGGCTTGCTCTGCGGCATCGGAAACCCGGCACGGGGCTGGAGGCGCTGCAGCCTGATCCCACAGGGCTTCCTTCTCTTAGGAGTTATGCCTCGAGCCTCCATGCTCAGATGCAGCCCACCTTGGAATAGCAGCCATGGCAGGGAGGGCATAACAGAAAGGTGCTTGCTTCTGGGTTTCTGGGGAGCTTCCCGTTGGCTGCCGGAGGACATGAAGTGAAAGGGGGATGCAAAAAGACCTTCTTTTCTATTTTAATTCCAGCAAACACCTGCTGAAGCTTCGGGGGCAATTTTTCTCTGTGACTGAACAGCTCTCGGAACGAGCACGCCAGTTCTTTGAAAACTGGCAGAACATGGCCCTGTCACCGCACAGAACCTAGTCCTGGGCCACTTCCCCAGAGACCAAAACGAGGGAAATGTTGGTCCCTTGCGTAAAACAGGAGCCTTGGTCCGGAGCTTGCTGTGGTCTCAATAAAGGCAAACAGCCCTGTCACGGTGTGTCTGGGGGTATCTGTTGACCAGGGTACCAGCAATGCTGCATCAGCCAGTCTACGCTGTCCAAATTTGGCGAGGCGAAATCCGGAGGTCTCCCAGGCACTTCTATCATCCACGCTTGAAAGAGGCCTTTGGGCAGGGGCCGAAAGGGGAACCAGGCACGGTCTGTCCCCAGTTTTTCCTAATCAGCGGTTCCAACAGCTTATACATGGGCCAAACTAAGCCCCTCAATGGAGTTTCCACACAGGTAAATAGTGACGTCATAAAGCGAGCTCCCGGTGGGTGAAGGGGGTCCAGGAACGGCCCTAAATTTTTCACTTATTTATTTAAAGCTTTTATAGACCGCCCTATGACTGACGTCTCGGGACGGTTTACAACAAGCACGGAGGAAAATGGCACGGCATGCAACAGTTCACAAGAAAACCGCAAGCAAAACCAATGAAACATGAAAATGAATAAATAATATAAAATAATGAAAAGGTTTTCGCCTGGCACCGAAAAGAAAAAAGGGAGAATAAAAAGGTTTTTGCCTGGAGCCAAAAAGAATATAATGTTGGTGCCAGGCGAAGCTCTCTGGGGAGTGTATTCCAGAGTCGGGAGCCACCACAGAGAAGGCCCTGCTCTGGGTACTCTCCCGCCTAATCTCCTTCAAGGAGGGCTCCCGGAGCAGCGGGAGGGGATATGTTTTGGGAACAGTGGCTTCCCTCCTTCATTCATGAAATGATGAGGACTGCCCAATTCAGAGTAGACGGCAATCTATGTGTACCATCATGTAAGACTGCTGTCACACCGATCCGCAATTCAGAGGCTCGGAATCAGTTTCTTGTCAGGGCAAATAGGTTTATTTACAATTGAACGCATGGATCCATGGGTGCCTACGAAGGAACACCCCGTGTTAATTTCCTTAGGGTTATATAGAATACACAAAAGGGGAGTGAATACAATACACAGGAAGGTGACTGGATACTTTGATATGGATAGGAAGGTGACTGGATACACGTCGCAGCACCATAAAGAAAAGTTATATTTCACTCTAAGTAGATGCCTTTGACAGGCCTTCTAAACTAAAGTTGCCTTGAACAGGCTGGCCAAGTTAAGCAAACAAAAAGGTTGCATGGGTGAACTTACAGGGTTGGGGAGGCACTTTAGCAAGCTTATGAAACACCGAGATTACACTTTGGCAGTCACCCGCTAATGGAGCGGGGTCACCTGGTCTTCACCACCCGACACCGAGGCCTCTTTCGATGTGTTTATGGCAGGGCAGTGGGGTGGGATGGTAAGGATTGCTTTTCTGAGTACGCTCTCCAGGGAAGTAAAAACGCGCTCGCAACACAGACAGACAGGGCTTGAGAAAAGACAAGTTGAAGACCCTGATTTCCCATGCCAGTCTTAAACACGCACACAAACCATCCAAGGGGGAAGGCATTTGTGTGTACGAAGGAGAGCAAATTCTCGGGTGCCCAAGGAAACGGTTAATTCTACCTGATGCATTTTGGGAAAAAAGGATTTCCCCCTTTTCTTTGAACTCAATGAAAAAGTCAACTTTCCAATGTTCCGAGATGTCTTACACACATACACACCATCCTTATGGTGAGTTTGGGGTTGTGGTTTTTGTTTTAATGATCAAAGAATGTCGATTTGGACCTTCCGTTGTTGTCCGGGTGGCCCTTGCTTTTCAGAGACCAAGCACGGAGGTCCTCTAAGCTCAGCTGCCCTCTTGCTCCTCCAAGATCAAAACTGGGCCTATGTGGGGTGCGGGGGGAGCATGTCTGGAGACAATAAGTCTAGGAAGCTGAAGCTGGAAATGTCTGCAGACTCGGCGTGTGGAGCCTTCCATGCATCTGTTCCAAGAGATGAGAGCGTTGCACCGCTGATACACTTGAGTCCTCAAAAGACACACATTGGCACAAGTCTCCATAGAAGCAGAGAAACAGAGCGAGTCAGAAGGGGCCTCCTGGGCCATCTAGTCTGACCCCTGGCTCCATCCGGCTCCACTCACGACATGCCCACCATGCGCATGTCCAGCCTGTCCTTGAACACCCTCCCCGATGGGGCCTCAACGACCTCCCGTGGAAGCCCATTCCACGCCCTCGGGGCCCTAACTGTCAGGAAGTGCTTCCTGGCATCCAAATGGAACCTTGGCTCCCTGAGCTTTGCTCCTTAGGGGCGCGTCCTGCCTTCCTCTGCAGGGGAGAACAGGCCTCTCCCCATCTCCATGTGACACCCCTCACACACCTGCATGTCGCCAACAGATCCCCTCTGAGTCTCCTCTTCTCCAAGCTGAAGAGACCCAGTTCCCTCAGTCTTGCCTCATACGGCATCCCCTGCAAACTGGCCACCATCCTTGTGGCCCTACGCTGCACTGACTCCAACCTGGCTATATCCTTCCTGTAATGAGGGGTCCAAAACTGAACACAATACTCCAGTTGCGGGCGCACCAGAGTCGTGTAGAGTGGTAGTAATACCTCTCTTGATCTAGAAGCCACACTTCTGGCTATGCAACCCAGGGTGCAACTCTTCCTGCCTCTCTTGCCAGGTGCTGCAGCCAAGCAGCCAACAGAGGGGGGTCCGATGTGGATGCCCAGCTCAGTGAGGCTTGGAGACTCCCCCACCCCCCGCAAGTGTGTCCAAGTGCCACATCATCACAGCTGGGAAAGAACGGAGGCAGCTAGGAAGGATGGCATGAAATGGGCTGCCTTTGCAGGCACACGGGCACAGCTCTGACAGCGTCCAATTTGCCCTGACACTGGGGTAAAATTAATGGCGAGAAAAACTCTGGTGCGAACCATGCTTAAATACACAAAGGCTTAGATCCAAGAAATACAATATTTGCATACACTAAAAATGTGGCTCAGATTCATGGGGCAGGGGATAAATACGATTTTTTTAATACAAGGGCTTCTATAAGCTTAGGATGGCAAGGAACACCTCCGGAAGGATTCTTAGCAGGGGATCCCCGTTCATTTTTTCCATTTGCAGGTAGCTCTGTTTGTGTTGCGACAGAAAAAATCCTGTAACTCAGAGCATCTGTAGGATTGCGCATGGCGGTGAGCCTGTAGCTGTTGGGCAAGACTGAAATGAAATAAAAACGAAACGGTAACTTTTAAAACAGCCAGCCACCCCTGTCTTAAAGCGAGTTACGCGAAGGCGCGCTTCTCCCACCAGCCACCAGGGCGGCGCTACATCTCTTCCATTTCTTCTCCGCCCAAGTCTAACTTCCGCCTTCAACAATCATGGTGGCATTCTGCTTCACCCGTTTCCTGTGGGTCACCCGCGCCCTTCACAATGATGGCGCCTGCATCCCACGTGGTTCCCACACGATAAGGGCACTTCCGGGTGCCGCCTCTTTCCTCCCCTCAACAAAGATGGCGGACGAGGCGACCCGCCGGGTGGTGGCTGAGCTGCCGCTCCTGAAGACCAACGCGGGCCCGCGCGACCAGGAGCTGTGGATCCAGCGGCTGAAGGAGGAATACCAGGCGCTCATTAAGGTCTGTGCTGCGCCCACTCCGGGAAGCGGAGCCCGAACTTCCGAGGTGTCGCTTTCCCATTGGGTTTGCCTGCCTACGGTGGCTCCGGAGGGTCAATTTGAGGCAGGCTTCTGGCTCTTCCCAGCCTTCTGTTCCTAGAATCTTGACGGGGGTTCGGCAGCCCGGTGCCTTCCAGGTGTCGCGGGGACTACAACTCCCATTATCGCTGAGCATTGGATATGCTGTGCGTTGTTGATCGAAGTATCTGAGGGAGCGTCAGGTTGTTTCTGCCTAACTTAGACTGTGGCTGTCTGAGGAATCCCTTGTTTCTCTAGTTTACTTATTTGGTTGCATCATGGGCTTGAAGTTCACGAAAGACTGCGATTGTGGATTCTTATTTTTATTATTTAAACCTAATGGAGAGTTCTGGAGAATTTGAAACGATTTCTGTGCATTTGTGTTTGGTCTTAATTGTCCAGCGAATTGTGAAGTGAGCTTTCCTAGGCGGAAACTCCTACCAGATGCTCCACATTGACAGAAAGCTGCATTTTCATATCTATGGGCCGGCTAGAGCAGTCTTCTCTCTATCAAAAACGCAGCAATCCGATTACATTTAAAAGATAATGGCATTACCTTTACCATTTAATTGTTACCATTCAAACGGTTTGACATCTAGAAAGGCATTCCAAAGTCATTCCATCCCAGGGAAGACTTTGTTCTTTGATTGTGGGAATCACCTTGAAGTAGTTACTGTTGGATTTGAAGTAAAAACTGTAGGGAAATATTGGCCCAGACTTTACCTTGGTAATTATCGGTCTTTCTCTTCCCCCTAGTATGTGGAGAACAACAAGAATGCGGATAACGATTGGTTCAGACTCGAATCCAACAAGGAAGGAACCAGGTGAGGGTGGAAGCGCCAGATCTGGGGAGCTCAAAGCCCACGGGGTCAACAGCTCATGGGGTGCTGGGTATTACCTATAAAGCCCTTAACGGCTTGGGACCTGGATACCTGAAGGAACGCCTTCTTCCATATTTGCCCTCCTGCCCCTTGAGATTGGCGGCAGAGGCCCTCCTCCGGGAGCCCTCCGGGAGAGACATCAGGAGGCAAAGTACCCGGAGGAGGGCCTTCTCTGTGGTGGCGCCCCACCTATGGAATGCGCTCCCCAGAGAGGTCCGCCTGGCGCCATCCTTATTTGTTTTTCAGCACCAGGCTAAGACCTTTCTATTTCAACAATATTTTAAACTGTTAACATCAGCTATATAGGTTTTAATCTGCAGCCAGGGTTGATCTGGATTTTATGTGTGTTTTTTTTATTTTTCTTATTTATGTAAGCCGTCCTGAGGCTATGTGATGGGACGGCATACAAATACTCTAAACAAATAAATAAACAGCTGCTTTGCGTGCGAAGGTCCCGGGTTCCACTTAATGGGTCTTGGGCTGCCAGGGATCCTTGCCTGAGATCTGCAAACCTGCCATCCACTGGGGGAGACCTGCATGCAGAATCTCAGGCGCCGTTCCAAGCCAGCCCTCTGTGCTGCCTCAGAGGCCCACGGCCCTGCTCCCATTGCCTGTCCCCCAACCAACAGTCGGGGTGGATTTCGATGTTTGTGTGGTTCTTTTGCCCGCTGCTTCCCCAGAGGCTTAGTTGCCAGAAGGAAGGGCTTTAAAGCAAAACAGGCCAAGATTTCAGTGGGCCGCTTTTTGCCTTCAGCCTCACCCACTGAGAGCATCTCTCAAATGGAGTTGCTTGTTCATATTATACCCAAGCTGAGATTCCACCCCCCCCCCGGCCCCAAAACAAAAAATCTGTTTTGAAGTTTATGCTGCAATATCTCGGAGTCCTGAGATCAGCTGGCAACTTCAGGCAGGCAGTTTCTCATTGACTCCTGTCTGCAAGATATATTAATTTAAACTGAGGTTTAATTGTCCTTTCAGGTTAGAGCCCTTGATAGAGGTGACAGGACACCAGCTTACCTTGCAGGGTTGTTGTCAAAGAGTGCAGATAATCATGTGAATTTCTGTGGACGCTCTGCAAATGTGAAGCATTACAAGGCCGATAGTTTATTTTATTTATGTATTTATCACATTTGTATGCCGTCCCATTGCCAAAGGTTCTCAGCGGCTCACGGTGTACAATATAAATATATTTAAAATACAGATAACAATAAATAACAATAAGAAACAAAACCATAAAATGTAGTAAAAATAAAATACGTTATAAATATGACCATATAAATAGGAGGAAGAGAAACACAATAGCACAATTGTTGTTTTTGATTACGGATTGTTTGTTTTGATTTCTTTAAGCTGTCCTGAGATGCTTTGCGTATAGGACGAGGTATAACTATTTTAAAGAAATAAATAAGGGTTTATTTCCCTTTCTTAAATATGCCTAACTTTTTCTTATCTCTCATTTCGTATTTCTCTGGCCAGGTGGTTTGGGAAGTGCTGGTACATCCACAATCTCCTGAAGTACGAGTTTGCCGTTGAGTTTGATGTGAGTCTCTGCCCCATGTTCCTTTGGGGTTTCCCGCCACCCCTTTTCCTTCTCTGTCGTTTCTGCTCTGTGTGGAACCTGCCTTTGAGCAGAGCCAGAAGCAAGACAAGGTTTACCACCTGCGCTAAGCAGAATCGAAATTCTGCGCCCTGGATAGCTCAGTTCTACCATTTGCAGAAATAAAGCCAATCGTACGGTATAAAGACAAATTCCAGGCCAGCTGGGGAACATGGGTGGGAGGGTGCTGTTGCACCCATGGCCTCCTTGCGGGTTTCCTTGGGCAGCTGACCCTGATCCAGGGTCTCACCCACCACTTCCATTGTTCCCACGTTTCTTCTTCGTAGAGTTTATGCTCTTGTTTCCCATCTTCCTTCTACTGCAGATTCCAGTTACATATCCATCCACTGCGCCGGAAATTGCCATTCCAGAACTCGACGGAAAAACAGCAAAAATGTACAGGTCAGCTCTTGTCCTCCTCTAAAATTTAACCTGGCATGGACAATCTGTTTCAGCCCCCCCTCACTTTGGAGTGGGGTCTGGTGGACCCGATTTGAGTGCTGGGTGGGGCCCCAAAGCAGCCTTAGCAGGGGCAAAATCCTGGGAGAGTCAACCCAGCCTTTTAGAATGGGGGGAACTGCCCCGAAGCCAGGAAGCTACCAAGTAATCCGTCAGAGGAGGGGGCAGGGCCCCCTGCGGCCCCTGAGCCTGAGATCCTGCACCTCTGGCTTAGTTTCCTTGTGCGCTGAGCTCAATTTTCCGTATTTATGCTAACGTCCTCTTTTCAGGCCTGGATCTCTCGCTCTCTCACTCTTTTTCTCCTTGCAGAGGTGGTAAAATCTGTCTGACGGACCACTTCAAGCCCCTCTGGGCCAGGAATGTGCCCAAATTTGGGCTGGCTCATCTCATGGCCTTGGGGGTAAGTCACTGGCATGGTTTGGAGCTCCCTGTGGTGGGGAAGGAGGTTGGATGCAAACCCAGATGGCTTCTGCAACTTTCCCCTCTGTGTTTATTCTTTATTATATTCATCCCCCACCGTTCTCCCTTGGTGGGAGTCAGGGTGGCTGCTGTGCTTCCCAAGGGGTCTCCCCTCCAAGCTCAGGCCAGCCTCAGATCTGCTTAGCTTCAACAGGGTTGGATCCCCTTTGTGCCTTCACACCACCCTCTGGGTTTAGCTTCGGGGCAGCTCTGTGAGGTAGGCTAGCTAAAGAGGCCGGGCCCTAGATTGCCCAGGGAGCTTCATGGCCAAGTAAGGCCCAGATCGCCTGTGCCCCATCCAGTGCTCCAACCACTAGGCCACACTGGCTCTTCCTTTAGGTTTGTGCATGCATGCGTCCATGACTTGCCAGCCAAAATTGCCTGGCAGTAAAATGCCCACACGAAAAGACACTCCAATCAGGTTTTGGTGGGAGTTGGGCCAGGCCCAGTTTGGCCCCCGGATGTTGTTGATGGACTCCAGGTTCCTGCTTCCTTTTCTCTGGGACTGAGAGAGGCACAGGGGCTACAGATAAGGGACCGCCTGACAAAAGATGAGTCCCAACTTCCAGTTGCTGCACTGGGACTCGGAGGAGGGGGTTGGAAGCAGCACTGGTGACTGCCTGCCGCTCTTTGTCTTCCAGCTGGGACCTTGGTTGGCCGTGGAGATCCCGGATCTGATTTCGAAGGGGCTGATCGAGCACAAGGAAAAATGAGGCAGGTGTGACGGCGTGTGGAGGCTGTGCCTCGGGCCGACCTCCTGGCTTTGCCTGCTGATGCCGGCAGCCCTAGACTTCAGCCAGTCATGTGTCTTGCGTGTCTGCACCTGTGGGACTGCAGGTTTCCAACCTGTCGGGGAAAGCGGCTTTCCAATAAAAAGAAGAATCTGCCCTTCCACACATCTTCTTTTTCCCAGGGTAGCTTCCTTGCAAAGTGCTTCTTTCAAAGGGGCCTGAGCAAAGGCAGTTGGCGCTTCTTTGCAATCTCTTGCAGGTTGCTTTCAGTAGAGTGTCAAGAGTTTGGGACCCCCTGTTTTAACCATTGCGAAGTATTTTATAGCGACTATTTATTTATTTTATTTATTAAAAGCTTTTCTCTCCCATCCTCTATGCCTTGGGACGGCTTACAATACATCCGTAGAATAAAACAAACCCCACAGAAATATAGTTGGTATATAAGCCTGTAGCTACAAGAGGTCAGGCTGCTGAGACAGCAAAAACAGGTGTAGGTAGGAAACAGCTGGGAAACAGGCGAACATTTTCACAGAAAAATATTTCGGAATTTCCCATTGTTACGAATCGGGCACAGTCTGGGGTTGTATTGCTTGAGATCTCTTTTCCAGCAGACTTTGTTTTTCTATTCCTTTTCCTAGGAAGGAGATCTGACCCTCTGCGCATCACTTCGACTTTTCTTTAATATAAGCATTGATATGCACCCTTGTTTTCTAAAACATAAGTGAATTTCTTAGTGGGGCAGCAACTTGGGGGCACCGCGTGCCTTAATTTGGTTTTCTTCTGCCCACACTCCAGTCCCACGACTATTTTTCCCCTAGTGCTGATTAGTCGGGCTCAGGATTGTCATATTGGGCCAGGGGGAACCCAAGAAGGTCTGCCAAGCCAGGTTCTTTAGTGCTGTAAAGTCCTTTTCGGTGAAGGCACAGGGAGACAGGTTCCTTGTCTTTCTGGAGGCATCGAACCGACTACTCTGGGGAACCCCTACGCTGAACTCTCTGGTGTGATCCAAAAGAACTCTTTGGATATTTACCTGTGCACATATAGACAGGATAAAGAGTTTTGCAGGTTGCAGAATCTAGCTGGAGGGATCCTGGGAGTCGTGGAACTTTTCTCTCTCTAAACATTTTGTCTTTGGGGGTTTTTTGGAGCAGAACCTTCCTGTTCAGAGGCAGTCTACCGCTCCATGGCAAAGGCATCAAGGAGATCTGATCCAGCAGGAGGTTTTTTTTTTAATTAATTCATTTCTTTCTATGGATGCAACTACAGTTAAACCTTCTGATCGTTCTACCCCTTTTGGTTCAGTTTGGCATCGTGCGCGAGTTGTTAGCAGCCAGGCATTCTGTTTGGCGTTAATTCCTCATTTCTAGTCTGGTTTTCATGAGCAGCTAGTGGTAATGCTGCTTATCCCCGCATAATAAGGAAAAGCATCCGATAAAGTTATATTTGGAGCGGGTGGGGAAGAGATTGAATCAGTACAAACTATGAACAGTAATAAAAGCTTTAGGAATGGCTTCAAAGGCCATGAGTGAAGATTGCTCACACCCGTTCCCCAAGCGGGAGGCCACTCTCAAGAAGTCCCTGTTCTTTGTAACCCTCGATCGGGGCACGATCGGTTTTATGAGAAGGCCTGAGAGCGGAAGATGTATAAGGGAGTGGGGCAGCACGGGAAAACCTCTTGAATTTGGTTCTGAGGAAATAATAGCGGGCCAGATTCCATGAGCAAAAAGCCTTCAGAGCGGTACTTAAGCACATTAGTCCGGTCTGTTCAAACTAGGTGAGATCTAACCTCCTAAATTCTGATTTGTAGCTCAGTCCCCCTCACCTGATACAGAGGTGGGGAGGCCTGCAGTCCTCTGTATTTTGGGGGGGCTCCTGCCTTTCCTGCCTATTGGCTGAGTGTACCAGGGATGATGGGTGCTTGTGTCCGACCACAGCTGGAGGCTGAACTGCGTCAACATCCTAGGACTAAGGGTTCTAGCGGGGCTGCCGACCTGGCCCTGTTCTCTTCCCGGTAAGCTGATGCCAAGTGAGTGAGCACCGAGAAAGCTGGACTTCTGCAAGCTGATATCGGGGGTCAGTTTACCTCCTGCAGAGCCCAGCTTCTTCCTCCATGGAGGAGGGAAGCAGCAGCGGAACTCTGCCATAGCAGGACCAGAGGAAGGGCACCCAAACTGCCGCTCCATCTCGTCTGGAGGTGCCAAGAAAGGACCACGCTTCGGCCACTAAGCTCACTGGGTGATCTTAGGGGCCTCGCCTCCAACTCGCCTACCTCGCACGATTGTACTGGGCTTAATGTGTGATAACAAGCCCACGTAAAGCAGGTTTAGGTAGGCCTGTTTAATTTTTATATGCCTCTGGATAATATGACTCAAGGGACAGGTTGCTTGGTCAGTGTGTGTCTTTGTTTTGGTATATGTTTTATGGAGGATGTCTGTCTTTCCTGGGGAGTCAGTCATGGTTTAAATTTGGGGGGGGGGTGCAATCTAGGCATGTCTCCAGCCCTGTGCAGGGTTGTGAATTAAGCCAGCCGTTCTAGGAACGGAAGGTGCTGTTTTGCACCCAGTCAAGCCACCCAGCTCAATATTCACATCATATTCCTGCCTCAAGAGGCTGCAAGGGGTCCGTGAGGGTCTCCTGCAAAGTTTCGAGGTTCTTAAAAGAGTATTTGCTGGCGGGGGAAGCTGCCCCCTGCTTGAGGCATGGGGTCTGGTTCATTTCCCCATTGCTGCTGTTCTTTCAAGGAAGCAGAGATGTGTGATCGTCTGGCGGAGCTTTGCTTTGGGCCTGACGGGTGAGGAAGCCACCTATGGCTGCTGCAGATTTGGCACCCTATTAGTTTATTTATTTTATTTGGAAATTTATAGGCCGCCCCTTGCCACAAGCCTCGGGGCGGCTCACAACAATAACAATAACAATTCTAAAACATTAAAATTTCCAAATACTAAAAACACAACATTAAAAACTGGCCCATCTCCAGGTCTAAATTAAAAACATCTCAATATAAATAATTTAACATTTAAAATATTGTTTAAATAAAATAGTTGAGATTGATGGTCCCAAAGATTGATGGTCCCAAAGTTACAGAAGCTCCGAGCTGCAGCCTGACCTTTTAAGGAGCTTCACACCGTGCAGCGCCCAGCCATTTCAGCACCACGGACAGCTCCTCCAAAGCTCAGGCTGAAATTCGCGGTGGCTACACCGCTGCGCTGACCCTCTGCAGGTAAGATCTTGGAGAATGACTCTAGAGCAAGCATGCCCAGGATCGAGTTGCTGCGCAGCAATGCCACGCGTGCTCCCTCGCGGATCGGTGCCGTTGCACGAGCCCTGCAGATCTGCTATTAAGTTGCACCGCCAGCCAACCTGCCATTATTATTATTATTATTATTATTATTATTATTATTATTATTATTATTATTATTTTAATGCTCCTGCGCCTTTAAATTCTCCGGGACGCTTTTTTCTGCTTCCATGGCGACCGGAGGCGAGCGCGACCCGTGACGTTCAGAGCCACGGGAGAAAGCTGATGTGCGCACGCGCCAGGCGCGCCAGGCCCGGAAAGGGCGTCGGCGCGTGCGCGGTGAGGCGGCGCGAAGCCGGCCTTGTCCGGGCAGCCCGCGGAGGGAGGGGGAGGAACAAAGATGGCGGCCGCTGCTGCAGGAGTTGTTGTTGCCATGGCGTCGTGCAGGAGGTGAGGCCCGCACACCTGAACTCCTTTGCGGGGCCGGGACGGGGAGCGTCCTGTTTGTCGGTCCGGGGTAGGCAGCAATGGCCGCTTAGAAAGATGGGGATTCAAGTGGAGCGGGAGAAAAGGCGGTAGAGGTCCATTTTTTAATAGTATGTCTTTTTATTTCTTGGTGCCTAATGGGATGGGGGGCGTATTGGCAGGCTGTGGGGGCCCCTCCTCCTGCTGCCCTGGCGACCCCCAAACATCGATCTGTGTATGACACGAGGGGAGGGGGCTGAGGAAAGGGGCTGCTGCCGTACATTGTTATGTAAGCTCAGTGCATAATAATATGTGGGTGAGTCTCAGCCTGGGGGGTGGGGGATGCCCTCTCCCTGTTCTTTCCGTTTGGGGGGTGGGATGAGGGCTGGGGGGCTTCCGATGTGCTTCTCTGTCCAGTAAGGGAAGGGGCTGGAGGGCGACAGATGAGTCCGGGCTGTGCTGTGTGGGGCTTGCGGTGGGGTGGGCTCTTGGCAACGGGGGGAGACCTCCCCCGATAGAGTAAGTGGGCCCTCGTCGTGGGAACTGGACATAGGAGCGAGGCCCCCATCTTTGCATTTGTCAGAGGGGTTGAAAATGGCATATGAGGGGAGTAGGAACTGCTAAGCATGTGACTGCCCCTATTCCTTGGATCAGATGGATCTGTGAGGACTAGATTTGTGGTTTGGGTATCTCCATGATTTAATGAAGCATTAATATTAAAATCCGAGGCAAGGTTGCCATTTGCAGAATGTTCGGACTACAGTTCCCATGATCTTTCACCAGGGGCTGTGCTGGCTAGGGCTGATGGAAGTTGTGGGTCAAAACATCTGGAGGGCCGCTTGTTGTCTGGCCCCGGATTAGGGAAAGTGGGAGAAATCAGAAGAACTAAAAATGTGCTGTATTGATATTTACATGGTTTCTCTTAAGTTGCAGGCTTTTACTTTCCTTGGAATGGGTTTTGGCTTTGTTGCCAGCATCCTAAAATGATTTAGTCATCCTCATTTGATCTGTGTACATGTTACTTTTATAAAGAACAAGTTTGACAGATCCCTGTCCCAAGGAGCCTACAATCTAAAATAGGTACAGGGAAACAAATGGATGGGAGTGATGGAGGCAAACGTAAAGAAGGGTTGTCACATACTTCAACAACAGGAAAATGAAAAACGGCTTAGTGGGGAATACAAGAAAAGAAATCTTGCTTACATGCAGTGGAATCTCAGTATTAATTCTATTAATACCTTCACATTAACCACCTAAACACCCTTTCCTGCCTCTTTAGTCCACTGACTCTTTAATTATGGACAATATGGAAAACAAGATATCCCTGTGGGATCTATTGTTACTGTGTCTATCCTATATTCAGCCTTATTTGCATGCGAAATTGAAGTGTGGCAGATGGAACACCTGCTCAATTCCCTGTGAGTTCTCTTACCCATTTGCTTTCAGTTCTGTCAGTCTTCACGTGATTCCCCCTCACTATATTCCATGGCAGTGAATTTCCTAAGTGGCTGTAACTCTTCGGTATCTTGTGCTGCATTTGTGTGTCCACTGACCACTATCACTGGAGACCTCTTCATATTTCATTTGTGGAAGAAAAATCTGCCAACGGTTGACATCCGTGACCTCTAAAAATAGAACCTGCACATACCGTGGCAGTCTGTCTGTAGCAGCTGGACACTGTGGGGAAACTGAGGCTGTTCTTTGTGGCCTTCTGCTTTGAAAAGAAGTGACTGCCCATTGCTAGAACTGGGGCGTTAGGCTAGCCAGGGCTGAGCCCAGCACGGAGCTTCTTGCAAGTTTCTGCAGTCTCTGCATTGACCATAGCTCTGCTTCACAGGGCCTTTGGAATTTGCTTCTTCGGGTTTGCGTAAAACAGCAGTTTTTGGATGTGTCACTTGGAAGGATCTTCTCATGCATTGCCTTGGGGTCTTGGCAGTCCTTCTAGCAGGAAGAAAGCAGAGTTTCCCCCTCTTTACTTCCATATCACGTACACTTCATAGGCGGGTGTCCCAATAGGAGTTTGCTTCCAAAGCAAGGCAAATAGATATGGTGTTAGTAAGGACCGGGGTGCAGTCCTCCAACTTTTCTGCAGCAGCCCATGACATGTCCATGCTGGGCGTGGTGGGTGATTCTCCATCTCCTTCAGACGAGGCCACTCACCCACCTGCATGCAGTTTCTCCTCACCTGTGGCCACCTGTTGCTTAAAAGCGAGGCAACTTCTAAGACACTGTATACGCTGCCAGCGCTGTGCGAATGGTAATGAAGGACGTACCAAATCCCTTGCAGCTTGGAGCTGTAGCAGCAGCAGCAGCAGCTCTGCTGAAATGTGTCGTGGGTGATGGGTGTGGTACAGGTATTTGGGCAGCAGCCCCGTTCCTGTCTGGTTTTGTGCCATTCCCATAGTCACACCCTGTTCCATAGAGGCTGATCCCCATCATGTGAGAGGTGCTCATCTGTTAGATCCCCTTAAGGGTTTAAAAATCTGTCTACTTCTGGATCTGTCCCTGGGAGCTGATGGGGAGCATAAACTTACTTGTTGTTGGATGGAGGTATGGAAGCATGGGAAAAGCACCGCCCATTCCTTTGGTGCAGCACCCCAGGCTCTTTCTGGGCATGTGGAAAGTGAGAGTGTGCAAGAGCCCCTCCCAAGTCCTACTTGGTCTTTTTGTCTTGCAGGGCGACAGCCGACAGGGGCCCTCTCGTGGTCAGCCACCTCTGTGAGGTGTGAGCCAGGGGCCGACCGGGGGGGCAAGTGTCTCTCGGCGTATGAGAGGTACGTACTGATGAGGGAGGGTGCCTCGTGCAGCTTGGCAGATCTGCTGAGCTCTCTTCCACACCAGCTCTTCAGGGACTAGAAACTTGCATGCCTGCTTTAATCGGAGCTGTGCAAGAGGCACTAACGTCTCTAACCTGCATAACCTTGTGCCTTTCTCTCAGGGCGTTCTTCTCCCTTCTCTCCACAATGCCCCAAGCTTCCGAGCACCGCATGAGCCGGGCACGAGAGCAGGGAGTCATCACCTCTCAGCCAAAAGCCACCAGCAAGCTCCTGAACGGACACCGGGCCCCAAGCCAAGAGCACCGCAGCTGTTCCTCCTCCTCCTCCTCCTCCTCCTCCACCACAGCTAACGGATTCTCTGCCGCCTCCAAGCTCCGGCCTCTGCCCCCCCGGCCGAGCCCGCTGGATGATCGGTGCAAGAAGCTGGAGCTGGACCGAGGCCGGGCCTCCAAGCGCAGCGACATGCGGGCCTCGGCCTCCCGCCGGGGCCCGGTCAAGGCAGACCACGCGCTCAAGGTGCCCGGCTGCACCCCGTCCATCACCATCTCCGGCAGCGCTTCCTTCACCATGCCGGCCGGGGCCCTGCTGGGCGGGCCGGACTCGGAGCGCCTGCGCAGCAACCTGCTCCGCTCCAAATCGATCAGCATCGGTGACCTGAGCCAGGCCAGCAGCCGCGGGGGGGAGGAGCAGCTGGGCGCCGTGCTGAGCCGACTGGCCCTGCAGGACCGCAGCCCCTCGTGCAGCCACAAACTGGGCCTGGGCGCCCTGGCCCTGAAGAGGAGCTCCTCCCTCCGGAGGGTCAATGTGACCGCGGGGCTGGACGGGAGGCCCCCCACCACGCTGCTGTCCGTCCGCACGGAGGCCTGCCTGAGGACTCGGGCCACAGACCCCCAGGCCACGGAGTACGCCTGCTCCCCTGACATCCTGGGATCGACGAGCCCGCCCCCCAGCAAGACCCCCGTGCCGAGCAGGCTGGAGGAGAAGGCGAGCACCGTAAGGGACGGCGGGGCCCCGGCGACCCGGGTGGCCCCTCAGAGCAGGGGCACAGAGCCATATTTGGGTTCCTGCAGCGCCAGAGGGCCTGGCGGGGCCCAGTGAGGGCCCTGCCCCATCCTTCCGCCCTTCTCTGTGCTGGGCAAGGCACGGGCTGCCATGTCCCCGAGAGCACAGAGAAGGGGCTTGGGTGGGGCAGTCTGTCGGTCCTCCCCGCGATCCAAGCCCATTTGCCCCCCACAGCGAATTGGGTCAGGCGACAGGAGAGGGCTTCTCTGCGGCACGGTGGGCAACTTAGCACTGTCCGGGTTTTCTCCGCCAGCAACTCCCATCCTCCCTTGCCACTGGCAGTCCTGGCTACGACTGATGGGGGCTGCTGGCCGAAATTACCTGGGGGCGGGTGGCAGCGGGCACTCTTGGCCTCTTCCAGCAGGGCCCTGCTTACGTTGTTCAGTCCCCGGGAAGCGGTGGGAGAGCGTGTTGGTGAACGCTCGGTGCAGCCGCTTCACCCTCTTCCACCTGCCTGGGATCCCAATCCGCACGTGCATGTGTAACAGAATCCTCGGGGCTCCGGTGGTGGAAGTGGGCCTGGCGATGGCCACAGATCCTTCAGGCGCTCCAGTTCCCAGCATGCCGTGGGGCAAGCCTGCAGGGAGATCCCCGCAGCAGCCACTCCAGTGTGAGGTGCCTCCCCATGTTCTAGAAGCAGCACACAAGTGTCTGCTGCGAAGCCCGTCTGAAGTCGCTTGTGTGGGAGCGGGTCGTAGTTTGCCGTCGTTTTAGCGTGTCTCCGGTAGGGCCTGTGCCAGCCTCCTCTTTGCCCAAGCGAGAGGGGTTGCCTCTCCCACTTTCTGTTGGCTGCCCGGCTCCTGGCCACCAGCTCTTTCTCGGTGGACCGCAGCAAGGGTGCTGGTGCCACTTGGCACGCATCTTTGGGCTCCCTTGAGACCAGGAGTCCACCCCCTGCTCAGCTCTAAGGCTTGCACGTGATGCTGGCCCAGGGCCAGGTGTGTGCGCATCCACGTGAGCCGCGAGCGGAGAGTTCCAGGGATGCGTTCCTGGAGGGGGGGGTGCCCCTCCTGCTGGTCCCCTCCGGTGCCAGAGGCAGTCTGGCTGTGTGCACAGGGCTGGGAACCTGGGCTGCTGCTGCCCGTCCCGTCCCGTCCCGTCCCGTCCCGTCCCGCATGTGACGCCCTGGGCAGCTGGGGCCACTGGCTGGACTAGATGGTGTTCTGGTCTGAGCCTACTTGGCTGTGCCAGGTTCATCCATACAGGCAGTGGGGAAACGGGCAAGGAGCACACATTTTGTGGCTGGGGGTGGAGTCCCAGGTGTAACCCCCAGACTGCAGGTCCCCCCCCCCCCCCCGTAATAGACAGCGTGAACGTTGCCTGTCGGGCAAGCTCAGCTCTGAACGCAGCTCAAGGGAAAGCCTCGGGGCATTTCAGCCTGCGCTCCCCGTGGGGCCGTTCGGCCGGGGGCCGGGCTGTGGCCCAGCGGGACAAGCAGATCGTCGTCCTGACGGGGTCCCAGCTTCTCATGGGAGCTGGCCTCAGGAGCCGCACCTCTCCAGCCTTGGCCTTGTGCAGAGAGAACGTCCCTGCAGTCAGCACGGGTGGGTCTTCCTCGTCGAGCAGCCTGCCGTGCAGGTGCTTTTGAAAAACCACGTGCCTGACACACAGCTGCACCAAAAGCTGCCCAGGCACCTCGTTCCTCCTTGAAGGCCACCTCTAGGCTTTCGTCCGGAGCGCGTGCAGCCGCATCCGTGCTGGAGGGGGTCCCCTTGCTTGAGTCTCCCGCTCAGTGCACCGTGCCTGCCCCCGGAAAGCACAACCGTGCAGGGAAAGTGAACCAGTCTGAGGCTGGGAAACCCCTTTCCCTTTAGTCCAGTGGACTTGTGCAGAGTTTCCAATCCAGACCTGGAGCTGAGGGCCTTTTTGGCTGTGCTCATCGGGAGCCAAGATCTGTGCATGTGCTCAAAAGGAGCTTTCCAGTGATGGGCGCCGAGCCTTTATGTGCCTCTGCTCCGGTTTAGTATTTTATGGTGTTTGCAAGTCTGTTATCTAACCAGGTGCAGCATATTCCCTTGGCCAATGACCTTGTCAGTTTTGTTCTCGCGCTGCTTTCCCATTAGCTTGCCGTATTTCGTCTAGTTCAGCACTGCGGTTTTCTGCTAAGCTTACAAGATTTGTGCACATCAAATAGACACATTTGATTATTGTTTTCAGTTCTTTTTTTAGCTCACAGGGAGTTCTGAAAATGGGCCTTTGGTTTTTTCAGTCTCTTCCCCCTGCCTTCCGTCTTCCCACCAACATTAAGCATACAAAATCTGATTTATTTTAGAAATGAATCAGCTCTGACAAGAGTGACTTACCAGCTCTGACAAGAGTGACTTATTACCTTTGCTTGTTTATGCTTATGCGATGGGTATTTGGGGGCTTCTTGTAGGGGAAAAGGAGGTTCTTGTGGGGCAAATCGGGCGGGCCCCAAGAAAGCGTCACGACTTCGAGAGGCACACAAATTTTAGTTTGCGCAGATTTCCTGTGGTCTTTAAAAAGAAGTCTCAGGCAAAAAGTGTTGGGCTGGGACTCAGGAGACAGGTTCTAGTTTCTCTGGATGGCTTTGGCTCAGTCACAGACTCTCAGCCTAGCCTACCTTGCAGGGTGGTTGTTGTGAGGATGAGAACCTCAGAAGCTGCCCTGATTTCTGTGCAAGTGGAAGAAAAGCGGGGCTTGAGTGCAGCACAAGAAGCAAAACGGGTCCCCCAGCGTCTCATGCCTCTTGCTGCCTTTCTCCATGAAGCTGCTTTTCTTTTAGTCGTGCGGGTCTTCTGGGAAACGAGCGTTCAGTGACTGGCCATGCCCCACACAGGCAGCCCTTTGGGGAACGGGCCAGCCCCGGGGACAGCCACTTTGTGAGCGTGCCCACGATGCCCCCTCTATCCCAACCATGCCCACCCTGCCGAGAGTTCGTGGCCTGTGCCCCGAGATGATGCGCCCGCCCGAGGAGGCTAAACGGAGGGGTTTGCGGGGAAGGCCGGCCGCCAGAAGCAGGGGCGGCCCAGCTGGGCCAGCAGCCCTTGGCTGGCCGCGGGGCTGAGCCGGGCGGCCTCCCCACGATGCTGGGGGCGTTCCTCCAACGCTCGGAAGCACAAGGCAGATCGGGAGTGGGGAGGCGGGAGCAAGGGAGAAGGCAGCTTTGGTGGCTGGCCTAGCCCAAACGACGTTGCCATAGAAACGGGTGCATGGAGCAGCACGTGCTGAGTTAGCAGCCGGGTCCCCCAGGAGTAGGGGGACTCTTCCTGGGCAGGGGGCAGCGGGGCCAGGGCAGGACCCCTCCCCAGACGTGGCACATGCTTCCTCCACCCCACCTCCGGCCGACGCTTAGTGTCGGTCTGTCTCTGAGTCCTCACTCTTGGGGTGCAGGGGTCGCGTGCACACTCTTGGGGTGCACCATCGTGGTGTGGCAGGCAGTGCCCGGGAGCGGTGGGGGCAGCACTTGCCAGCCCGTCCTTGCTTCAGGGAGGCGAGTGCCCCCACGAGACAGTGGTAACCCGGGCGCCCTGCGCACGGTGTTTGTGTCGGTTTATTTTTGTTTCTCGCCTTCCTTCTGGCACCATGGCTCCCAAAACAGTCCCTGCTCCCCAAAGTGGCTCTCCCTGCTAATTAATCCCACGGAGATGAGCTTCGAGGAGAGCCAAGAATAGCCAGGGGAAATCGGATCAGCCACTGAGCTGATGGCTTATAGAGTGAGTCGGGAGGGCCTGGAGGCCCTTTCTAGTTTGGCGCTGCACCGGGCGGAGCGCACGCCTGGCCTGGCCGTTGCTCTCCCTCCCTCCCTCCCTCCTGGCCCGGACAGACGGGGAGCCATGCCGGGGCTGCAGGGGGCCACCCTCGTGGAGCTGCCGCAGAAGCTGCACCGCACGCTGGCCACCAGGCGTGAGCTCCAGGGCCGTGTGGCGGACATCTCCGAGTCGGTGGTGCACACGGCGGTGATGGGGCTGCTGCTGATGACCAGCGAGGTAACCAGCCAGAGCGCCGCTTGGTCCCCGCCCGGCCCGAGAGCCCTGCTTCTTGCCCGGTGGGGGGAGGGCTGCTGGCAGAGAGGGTCCGTTTGGATGCCCCTCCATGCGGCCGCTGGGGAAAGTGCTTTGATTCTGTGGTAGGTGGCGGCACATGGGCCCAGCCCGACCCGGCCATCAGCAATCGGCTCCTCCCGCAGCTCTTCCTTTCGCACCCCCCGGCTTCTCCCCATAGCTGTGCCCCATGGCCCACTGCATGCCTCCTGAGCTCACCTGTGCGTAGTGCTAAAGAGGGTTTCCCCAGCCGCTCCCCACGGCTTCTAGGGTGCCCTCTTTCCCTCTGGGCCACAAACGGCCCGAAAACCCTCTGCCACGAGCAGTGCTCTTCAGTGCCCTGGGGGCCACTGTCCCCTCTTGCCCTGGCCGGCGACGGGGCCACTTCTCCTGGCTCATTTTCATACTTCCACTGCTGCTTTCAGAGTGCCTGGCTGCAAAGGAGGGGAGCGGAGTTCCTTGTTACCCGCGCCAGAGAGAGCTTTCCCCGAGCAGCTGGGCTTGTGAGCGCAGCTGCAAGGACTGAACGCCCCTCTCCCGTTCCGCAGGAGCACTGTCCTCTTTTGCAGCCGGCCTTCTCTGATCTCCTCCACCTCTTCTTTCCCAAATGATGCAGGAGCAGGGAGCCGGATGCCTTTGGACAGCCATTCCCATCATTCCTGATCATTGGCATTTGACTCCGTGTACATCTGGAGGGGCTGAGCATGGCCTGCCCCAGGACTAAAAGAAAGACTGCCACTTAAAATATCCCAGGGGAAGAAATGATTTTGGGAATTGCAGCCTCTGTTTCCTGAACATGGCTTGCTGGCTGAGAAAATACAATTTCTGCATGATTAGCATATAATCAGCCCCTCCTAAAACCCTAAGACTTTAATTGCTCAAGCCAGCCTGATGAACTGATCTGAAGAAGGGAAGCCTGAGCAGTCAAAACCTTGAGGGTATCAATAGATAGAGAGATGGCGGAGTAGCGAGTTGGGACTCTTCCACACCTGGAGCAGAGATGCATGTATTTCAGAATGTCTGAATGCCTGCCGGGCCAGAAAAGGCGCCAGGGCAAGTGCTGGGCTGGCGAGATGTCCCTGCCTTGGGAACAGAGCGCAGGGCGGGAAAGGGAGCGGTGTGTTGTGCTTCAGTGTGGACATGCTGTCCGCATGTGGAGCCACAAGACGAGCACAAGCTGTTATCCGCCGAGCACAAGCTGTTATCCGCCAGAGCCACACGCTGTCACAACCAGCGAGTCACCTGCTCCTCCCTCTTTCTCTTTCAGACGCATCACACGCTCCTGCTGGGCTCTGGGCACATTGGACTCCGTAACCTTGGCAACACGGTAAGAAGCCAGCACCGCGATTCCCTCCCTGCCCCAGGTAGAGAGGCCTTTTCCCCGGCACGGGAATTTCCACAAAGCTTTCTCGAGCATCCCTGCAGGGCACTGTTTTCGTCTCCTTTTCACGAGGCGCCTGAAAGCAGGCTGGGCCGGAAAGATCCTCTTGCAGGAGGCGGTTTTGTTTCCTGGCTCAGCCAGCCTGCCGGAAAGGGCAACAGAAGCAGGGCCTCCCGAGCAAGGGTGGGCAACATCTGCAGGTCCAGGGGCCAGTCACCCACCTTGCCAGGAATCCCACACATGCGGCCACAGCCCTGCCACCGTTGCTGCCAGAATTCAGTGTCCAGCCAGCAAAAGGGGGCTTCTGGACCCCTCACATTTTGGCAGCAAAACAGCAGTGCGTTCGTGTTGAGGCAGGGGTGGGCAGCTTGGGGTCCTCCACATGTTTTGGCCTTCAACTCCCATCCTCCTTCCTTTGGCTGGGCAAGCTGGAGTTGCTGGGAGTGATCTCCTTCCCGGCTTTTTGGCCGATCAGTTTCTCTCATTCAGCTCAGAGAAACCAATCCACCTCTTTTGCCTGCGAGTTTCCGCACCGGGAAGAGACGCTCCCGCCTCCCTTAGAGTGCTGGAAGGCTTTGGCTGCTTGGTTGCATCAGGCCAGGCGGAGCTGCAGGGCTTTCCTTCAATCGCCCTGTGCCAAGCGCAGGAAGCAGGCACATGATGCAAAATGCCCTGAAAGATCTAGCAGTCATCGTCTCGCCTGTAGCCGGAGCTTGGCTCCTTTCCCTGGCCCTGCTGCCCGCAGCCCCGGCCACTGGGCCTCGCTGTGTGGCTGTTGGCCGGGTTCCAAGCTCTGGGATGCCAACGATTCCCAGCTCCTGCCCCTAAGATTAGCTGGCCCTGCTGGAGAATAAGGCTATCAATAGATACTTGTCACGGTGGAGAAATATTTCCTTCTGGATCCAAGGCCTCTCTGTCTCAGTTCCTGGGAGACATGCCTGGGAGGGGGTCCCACTCGTGGGCATCCGCAGGGGAGACATCTGCACCCTGCCTATTGGTAAAAGCACCACATTTCCCCCCTGCTGGGGTGGCGGATTTAGGGGCTGTTTTGGCTCCTAGGGAAGCTGCCCAGCCCTGCTCCAGGGTGTCGGGAAGGTGGCAAGATCCCAGCAACGTGCACCACCAGGTCTTCTCCCTGCCCATGTGCCCCACCCACCACACGTAGCCTCAGTGCGACTGGATTTCTTGTGGGCACCCAGCCCCTGGGGGACCCGCCAGCCTAACACCAGGATCAGCCCTGCCGTTGCTCAGTCGTGGTCTCTCAGCAGCTGCTCCCAGCTCCCTTCCTCCTTCCAGTGCAGCTCATTCCCTGCCAGGAGAGGAATTTTGGTGGGGAGCTGGCCGGGTGCTCACGTCGGCATCGCGTGGATCTCCTGCACCCCCTGAGCCACACTGGCCGGCAGTCCGTGGAGCGAGCTTGCTGGGGGGGAACGAGCTCCCGCGGGCCAGCGTGACGCCCTGCTCTGCTTGCCTTTGTTCTCCGCCAGTGTTTCATGAACGCCGTGCTACAGTGTCTGAGCAGCACCAAGCCCCTGCGGGATTACTGCCTCCGTCGGGAATTCCGGCAAGAGCAGCCCGGCACACTCCGGACGCAGCAGGAGCTGACTGAAGGTGAACGGGGTGCTGGCGGGGTGTGTATGTGTGGATTGGGGGAGGGAATCTTTCCTGGCCATGCCTTTGTTTCTCTGCATGAGAGGTTACATAACCAGATTGTCACCTGGACCTACTTCTGGACTGTTGCAGCAATCTAAATTGGTCTCCAGCAGGCCTTAATCCCAGCCCGGGTGGCCACACTTACATAAGCCCCTTGGCCTCCGCTGCTAAATGAGGCACCTAATTCCTGCGCTTGGCCTCGCCCCCTCCTACCTGTGACAGGTGTGCATTGCCAGCCTGAAGCTCACAGACTCCTTCCTTGCACTTCCGGAGCATGTGAGTTCTGTGGAGCAAACTGCCTGGGCCCATCGTGAGCGGGCTTGTGCAGGGGCCCCTTGGGCCGCACTTGGCCAACACTGCCAGTGTGCACAAGACTTTCCACACACACCATTCATTCATTTAAAATATTTCTGCCCGTTTCCTATACGAAAATTGTCCCAGGATGGCTTACAAGAATTAAAACAATAGACAAACCAATACATAAGAATAATAAATGCCAACATAGGTAATACCAACAGAAACATGTACCATGGGCCTTACGAGCGGCTGAGCCGGCTTCATCGTAACAGGATGTGCCAGCTGCATGTCCGTCACCCGGTTGCCTGAAAGGCGGGAGCAGGTTTCCTGGGAGAGAATTCCCACTGCAGCCATTCTCCGGGATACCTATTGGAGGGGGGGGGGAGGTCCCAGCACTCTCACAATGCTCCTTTAAATGTTGCAGAATATTATGTAGCCTACTGAATTGTGGAGAGCCCTGGCATGTGGTGTAGTGGTTAGAGCCCAGACTGGGGACTCGGGAGAGCTGGGTTCCAGGCCCCGCTTGGCCGCGAAGCTCCCTGGCTTACCTTGGGTCATTCCCTGACTCTCTCTGGCCTACCTCACAGGGTTGCTGTTGCCAGGAGAGGTGGGAAAGAGGGCTGTGTGGGCCACCGGGGGTGCCTTTCAGGATGAAAAGAATGAACTAATACATGAAATACATAAATACTAATACATCCTGCCACTCTCCGCCCTGCTGTGATCACCCGTGCCCATCAGTGGTTCCCTGCAGCCGGGCAGACCTTTGGCTTGGGAGCCATGCTCTGCCGTGCCCCCTCTCTCTTGCTTGCCCGGCTTCGGGGCTTCTCCTTCAGCCCCTCACAGGACGCAACAGCTGGGGCCTCTCCTTGCGACAAGCAGGGCAAAGGCAGCCGAGCCCTTTTGCCCGCAAAGCGTTGGTGCAGCAGCGCAGACGGAAACCTAACCAGAGCTGCTCTTGTGTTCCCCCCCTCCCAATCTCGTGGCGACCCCCTCCAGCCTTCGCAGACGTCATCGCCACGTTGTGGCACCCCGATTCCACGGAGGCCGCCAATCCCAGCCGCTTCAAAGCTGTCTTTCAGAAATACGTGCCATCGTTTACGGGATACAGGTGAGCAAAGCTCCTTTTGGCCCCTCGCTCCTTCTCTGTCCGTGCTTTGCTCCCCGGCATGCTGCTCGTCCCTGCAGTCACAAAACACCCGTGGCCAAATTCCCCTCCGCTCCTCAAGCGGAGTCAAAACCTGAGTGCCAAAGAAGAGCTCCCTCAGGACTAAATCAAGTGGAGCTTCAGTTGTGTTGGATTGTAAGCTCCTTGCAAGCAGAGACCTGCCTGAGGTGCTTCTGTAACTGTAAAGGGTTGCGTGTGTTGTTGGCTTGGTATAAATAGCGCCTATTCATTGCAAGGCAGTTGTTTGGCAGTGATGTGGGGGTTTCTGTTCAAAGATCAGAGAAGAGAAATGAGGGGAAAGTCAGTGGTGCATTGTGGGGGATATTTTACCTCTCCATCTTGTGATCCACAGCTTGCTTTTGCTCTTAAAAGTTGTCAGAAGCTGCATCTGTAGCCCTGAATGTTTCTGGGATCCTCCAGATGAAAGGAAATAGGGGTTTTTTCCTGCTGTTTTTTCTCCCGTCAACGTCTTGAGAATATAAGGCAGCTGACACCGTTTCTCTCTTTCCCTTGCAGCCAACAGGACGCTCAGGAGTTTTTGAAGTTTCTCATGGATCGGTTGCACGTGGAGATCAATCGCAAGGGGCGCAGGACTCCCAGCATCCTCTCTGACGCCAAGCGGCCCTCGGTACTGGAAGACGCTGACGCTTTGAGGTGAGCAAGGCCTGCACAGGCCGAAGAAGCTGCAAAGTCAGTCCATTGTACTTCTGAAGTGGCCAGCGGAACCTTCCCAAAGGCCCATCTCGTCCTGCATTCTGGCTCGCCCAGTGGCCGGCCTGGAGTAGGTGTGACAAACCCAAGGGCCAACTACAAGGAGTAAGCCGCTCTGGGGGCTTCCTCTGAGCCATCAGGAACCCCGCAAGGGTCTGGTTTTGGGGATTTTGGGTACTGGGAAGGGGAGGGGCATTGGTGAGTCTGAAATCCACTCACCGCTTGGGCCAGTTTGCATTCGTGAACGGCTTCCACGGAAAGCAAACACGGCTTGCTTCTTTTGTTGCTGATTCCCGTCGAGCTCACCTGCAGCTCAGAGTCACCGCATTGCGGCCCCTTCTCTCACACCACCTGTGAGTCGACACAAGCCAGGCTCTTGTTTCCAAGATGCTTGCCTACCTTGGGCCGGTAGCCCCTTCCGAGGGACGGAGACTGCTGCTTGGCTCACGGATGGGCTCCCCTCTGCCTTTCTCAACTCAGACCTTGGATGGACGAATTTCCTCGCTCGCAAAGCTGAGGAGCTGTTAGACATGCTCGCACCTGTGGGCACCAGCTGATAAGAGCGAACATTTACCCAATGCCCGGGTGTCCAAAGCCCCTCATGGCCACTCAGTGGCTCATCTGAACAACAGCCCTGTAGGGGAGATTGGTGCTGCCTTCTCTTGCATGGTGGGCTAGAGGGCTGAGCTCCAGACCAGCACCAGTGAG
The DNA here is from genome assembly GCA_023646645.1 of Varanus salvator macromaculatus. Classification (NCBI taxonomy): domain Eukaryota; kingdom Metazoa; phylum Chordata; class Lepidosauria; order Squamata; family Varanidae; genus Varanus; species Varanus salvator. Next base: position 8,173,633 of record JAIXND010000803.1, on the reverse strand, counting down.
GATGGCGCTGGGGCAAGATGCTGGCAGTTCTCGACCTTGTCACTCGGCTGCAAGCTGAGGAACTGTTTGACATGCTCTCCCTCAGCATAGGAGCTGCTGGCATTGAACACGCCACTGGTTCCCTTCCCTTTCCCCCTTCCCCTGCGCTGCTCAGGACGGGCCCATTTCCATTCTATTATTCCTGGAAGTGCTCCTGACAATGTGCGCGATTCTTCTGGCAAGCCCCTCTCCGTCCTCCTGGCTGTCCTCCCAGTTTTGTTTCTAGTTAGTTGCGAAGTCATGTCTGACCCATCGCGACCCCATGGACAACATTCCTCCAGGCCCTCCTGTCCTCCACCATCCCCCGGAGTCCACCCAAGCTCACACCAACCGCCTCTGTGACTCCATCCAGCCACCTCATCCTCTGCCGTCCCCTTCTCTTGCCATCAATCCTTCCCAGCATCAGGCTCTTCTCCAGGGAATCCTTCCTTCTCATTAGGTGGTCAAAGTATTTGAGTTTCATCTTCACTGTCTGGCCTTCCAAGGAGCAGACAGGGTTGATCTCTAGGAGTGACCGGTTGGATCGCCTTGCGGTCCAGGGGACTCGCAGGAGTCTCCTCCAGCACCACAATTCAAAGGCCTCAATCCTTTGGAGCTCAGCCTTCCTTATGGTCCAGGTTTCGCAGCCATACATTGCAACTGGGAAAACCGTAGCCTTGACTATACACACTTTTGTTGACAGGGTGATGTCTCTGCTTTTTAGTATGCTGTCTAGATTTGCCATAGCTTTCCTCCCCAGGAGCAAGCGCCTTTTAATTTCCCAGCTGCAGTCCCCGTCTGCGGTGATCTTGGAGCCCAAGAAAATAAAATCCAGCATCCCCTAAAGTTCTTTATTTGGATTTCTTTCCCCAGTGATGACGAACAAGCCAACCAAATGTGGAAGCGCTACCTGGAAAGAGAAGACAGCAAAATAGTGGGTGAGCTCCCTTTCCTTTCTTGTGAGACCCCCGTTGGGTGTGAGGCACAAGGCAGGCCTTTGCAGGCCGTGTGAAAATCAGTGAAAGAGACCAGAAAACCTTTGGTGTACTTTGGCCTTGTTCAGACACGGTTTAATTCAGACACAGCTGCTTTTACCTTGGTACACAGAAGGAGTTTCCCTTTTCTGTTAAGGGCAAACCACGGTTCTGTGTTACATCCAGACATTGGGAGCCGTGGTCTGTGCTGATGAACAGTAGCTTAAACAAGCCTGAATCTGAAACCTTGGCTGGATCCTGGTCTGTTCATTAAAAGAAAGCAGAGCTCCTTGAGTCCAGCTTGCCGCCGTTTGCAGAAGTCCCAGATGTGAAAGCCAAACTCTCTTGCCAAAACCGGCAAGGGATGCCCACTCACAGCCCGTCACTGGCTTCTCACACGTTCTCTGGCTCGTTCTCTCTGCCAGACCTCTTCGTCGGCCAGTTGAAGAGCTGCCTCAAGTGTCAAGCGTGTGGCTATCGGTCGACCACTTTTGAAGTTTTCTGCGACTTATCCCTGCCTATCCCAAAGGTGGGTTTACACAGTGTCTTGGCAAGCTTGGTGGGGGAGCTGGGAGGCTTTTTACGAAGCTGCTCCGGGGAAGCCAGACCCTCAGCCCTTCTAGCCCAGGCTTCCCCAACCTGGGGTGCTCCTGCTTTTTCACGATGCTGCACCGAGCATTTCTGGGGACGGGTCGTGCTGGCTGGGGCTGATGGGAGCCTCTGGGGCACACTCACCCGGCAGCTGTTCTGTTCTCAAAGCGGCCTTCCCCCTGTTGTGCCCGTCAGATGTGTTGGACCACAGCTCCCATCTTCCTGAGCCATCCTGGGACTTTTGGCCCAGCAAAGCCAGAGGGTGCCACGTGGGGGAAGGCCACATAGGCTAGGCCTGGCAAACCCTGGGTTCAAATCCTCACCCAGTCCAAAAGCTCAGTGGGCAGCCTTGGGCGAGTCCCTCTTTCTCAGCCTGACCCACCTCACAGGGTGGTTGTGAGAGCAAATGGAGTGGGGGAGGCAAAGCAGCATCCGCTTGAGCGTCTTGCAGGCCGGGGGGAAGTGGGGCACACATGTGAAGGAGACAGAAGCCAGGCTGATGAGCTATCTTTTGCAAGGCCCCTTGAGGATCCGAGTGATGGCGAAAGAGCAGGGTAGCACATTTCTTCAGGAAGGTTCTTGCTCTGCTTCCACAGAAAGGTTTCACCGGTGGGAAGGTCTCTCTGCTCGACTGCTTCAGCCTCTTCACCAAGGAGGAAGAGCTGGATTCTGAGAATGCACCGGTAAGTCCGGGCCAGATTTCGTGGGCTGAGGCAAACCAGGGCAGAGCCGAGCAGTCCCCAAGTCTAACTTGGGGTCAAACCACAAGGGGCTGAAAAGCCAGTCTCCATTTCTGTCAGCCAGTCCGGCTGCTGAAAACAGGGATAGTAGAAGTAAGAGGCAGGTGGCAAGCGGGGACATAAGCTAGAGGTCGCAAGGTGCAGGGGAGAGAAAGAAGGCCAACTCTCCACTGTAGTTTCTCCAGAACAGTCTCTTACAGCAAGCCAACCTCCTCTTTGTTCTCTCTCTCTTGCTCTGTGTGTGTGTCGGAGCAGGTGTGCGACAAATGCCGGCAGAGGACCCGAAGCACCAAGAAGCTGACTATCCAACGCTTTCCCCGCATCCTCGTGCTACGTATCCTTCCCAGCCCCGTTTGGAGCAAAAAAAGGGGAGCATATTGGAGCTGCTCGAGGCCGGAGCTGCCAGGGACGGGCCTCATGGGAGAATGTGTAGGGCTCGTAACCCACACAAGCCCCATGTGAAACAGCTCTAAGCTTAAATCATAACGTGGGCTGAGTTCTCAGGGCTTTATTTTGTGGAACACTCTGTTTCCCCCTTTGTGAAAGAGTGATGGAAACATGCGTCGTCGTTTTCTGGGATAGCTTCCACTGGTTTTTTTTCCCCTGTCTTTTGCTGCAAACCCAACCCCGGGGCATTTTGGCTGGGCTGCCTATTACAGCAGCAACGTCTGGTCATGTATTGACAAGGATCGATTCAGCGGCCTCCGAGGCCAGATGGCGGCCCACTCCTTTCCATTCCTGCTGAGTTCAGGGGCGAAGAGGAATCTAATCTTGGAAGAACAGAACTGATCTTTTGAGCACGCAGCCCAACACAGACCCTGCCCTGTCCCCCCAGCTCTGTATTTTTAAGAAGCATGGAGGCAAACATGCAGATGTTTCTGGAAAAGTAGGCATGCCTCTCAGCTGAATCGGTGCTTGGCTTGCTTTTACGCAGGCTTGCCAAACTACAGAATAAGAGGCAAACTGCTTGACTTCCACCTTGACCGTGATTTTCCCCTCTGTTCCTTGGAGTGATCTGGCGACTCCAGCTAGCCTTTCCTTAACTCACCCTCTCCCAGACCTGAATCGGTTCTCCACCACCCGCTACTCCATTAAGAAATGCTCCGTGTTCGTGGATTTCCCCCTCCAACAACTTAACCTGAAGGAGTTTGCCAGTGAAAAGGCCGGTGAGTTCCGTTCCGGCACTGGGCAGCCGGTGCTTCCAGGCAGCGCCCATGTTATCCGTCTGCCTGCCGCTCTTACTGTGGCTGCAAACTGCAGCATTGTGCTGTGTTCAGTCTTGCTGGTTTCTTTTCCCTTTGTTTCGGGGGTCTCTTTCAGTCCTGCACTGTGGAAGCTCCGAGCCTTATGTTGTCAACTCGTCATTTTCAAAACTGGGAGCTGGGGCGGGGAGGGAGGAATAAATTATTTTAGTTCTCAAATTTCCCGTTCTCCCACTTTTTCGCAGGCACACCTGTGTACAACCTTTACGCCCTCTGTAATCATTCCGGCAGTGTCCATTACGGCCATTACACAGCCTTCTGCAAGGATCAGTCCGGATGGCGGGTTTACAATGATTCCAGGTAAGCAAAGCATGCTCTGACCTTTCTTCCTCCACTTTTCCTTCTTGCAAAAGACGTTCGACTTCCCGTTTGAAAAAGCTCAGGGCAACTGACAAAAACATCCTTGAAATGCCATTGGAATAATGGCCGTAACGCTATGCTTAGCAGCCTCAGCAGCAAAGAGATCGAAGACAACCTCCGTGATGTTAAAATGCCAGGGGAACCAATCAGAGTTGCAGAAACAGGAGCAGGCATCTTAAAGCCGGCTTGCTAGACTGTGTATTCCATGGTTCTACAGAAAGGTGGATCCCTGGTTGTGGGTACAAACTTCCATGTCCTGGGAATTTTCAGGTTTCTTTCAAAGGTCCCCGAGATGGAGAAGGTGAGCTTGGAGGTGTGTGCACCAAGTCCTGATGTGCTGAGCTTCTCCAGTGTCTGGAGTGTCAGGGCCGCTGTGCAGGACCAACAACTCCAAAACGAAGTTTACACATTTCCTTGATCTACAAACTTTAAGCCGTTGTAGCCTCAGACTCCCCCAAAGTCAGAACAAACTTGTGTTCATCTCAGTGGGACCGAAACGGAATTAACTTAGTGTAAACCCTGAATTCCGCACTCCACACAATTTGTTGGTTGCTCACAGCTCCAGCAAAGCTTCAAGTCACATGGGTACAAAGAAGGGTGTGTGTGTGTGTGTGTGTGTGTTTTGGACAAGTGGTCAGCCCAGTTCACAAGGTACTTTGAGATTGGTCCTGAGGACAATCCGAATTAATTCTGCAACCTGTGTCAGTTCTGCACCATATCTTTATTCATTCTCATTCATTGACTCGGCAGGCATGGGCAGGGAACTACCTTGGATACTTTGGCGATGCCACGCATGCTTTCCCCCATACCTTTTCCAAAATCATATGGACTAGAAGCTTCATCTTAGGTTGTAAATTAGGCCAAGGTGGTCGGGAAACCTGAATCCTGCATCTGGTCGCTCTGCAGTCCTTTGCTGGTTGTGCTGCACACACGGGCCGTTCTGGTTATAGAACGGAAGCTGCATCCGGGTTGGAATGCGGAAGCTTTTCCGCTCTGACCTCCTTTCCTCAGCCGTAGAGTCTCTACTGTGTGAGGATGCTAATATTGTTTGCCCAGAGCCCTGGAAGGTCAGCGCACTGGCTAAGTGGCTTACGGTGCCTATTTCTAGTTCTTGGCCTCCTTGGCAGGGGTTGGAGTGTTGAAAACAGCCCTACATGCTACAAATACCCTTCATCCAGGCTCCCAATAAACCACAAAGGTGTGGGCTTATCCGTACTCAAAGCTGGTTGTGCTAAAAATGCATCTGACTTAAATTGCCTAGATAATCCCAGCTCCATGGCAACAGCAGTGAAGTTCCGCGACTCTCACATAAACAAAAGCCGAAGTCCCGCTTTCTCTTAACACTGCTTGATCCCATTCCGTCACTTTCCTTCACAGAGGCCCATTCCCCTACGTTGGGCCCCCAGAAATCGTCTCTGTCCATCGCAATCCCTTCTGTAAGATTTCAGTGAGCGTATCTTTGCAACCGTAAGAGGGCAAAACTTTCTCGGAGGGATGGGGAACAAAGCTTGGGTGTCTTAGGAAGGAACTTTCTAAAAGCAATACTATGCTCCGTGTCTTCTGCTTCCTTCTGCACGCAAACAGTATTATTGTCCCTACTGTTACTGTGATGCAGTAGTATCTAAAGGTATGATGCTTCGCAGAGTACAAGAGGACAGGTCTCTGCCCCAGACAGCATACAATCTATAAGTAAACACAAAGGAGGATGGAGCTGGCAGGGAAGGGAACTGGGGGCGGGATGCACAGGAGTGGAGCTGTTTGCTTTTTTCCGTATGCCGTCCTGCTTCCAGTGAAAAGGTGGGGGAACAGGACGAGAGCTCTATTTCTGGCTTACTCTCTCGACCCACCGCCTGGAACTTGTTGTCTGCACCTTCCTACTTCACCTTGCTTACCCAGGCTCCATACTCCTGAAAGTCGCCAGCCTGCAGTATCCTGCTACCCTCCAAATGTTTTGGCCCACAACTCTCCGCATCCACTGGCAAGCATGACTTGTTGGGGGCAGCTGGTTGGAGAGGCCTGTCTCTGCTTGGTGGAGCCAGTATCCTTAGGTGGCTTTTAGGCTCAGTTCGAAACCAGTACGGCCCTTCATGGCTTACGACCAGCGTACGCCACGGCCGTGGCTGCCTTTCCCCTTTCGTAGCTGCTGGAAGGCCTGAGGCCCTTGGTGTAAGCAGGAGAGCCAAGGCCTGTTCTCTTGCTGGCTCTGCCTACGTGGGAAGGCCCTGCCACGTCTCTTCTCGTCTGGGATACAAGCGGGCATTTTGCCCTTCCCTGCGCTCAGCAGCCCTTGAGTTTGGACGGCTGCTGCCTGGCGTTTTTTAATCGATTTTGTGACGCCGCTTTTTGGCTCTGGCAGTGCGGGTTCTGTCCATGTTTGCATCGACGCTTTCTCAGTGGATGTGTCGGGATGCGCGTTGGGCTTTTCCTACAGAAAAGCGGGGACGAGCGTTACCAACATGGAAGGAAAAGACCTGCAGGCTTGTAGGAGGACTAGGCAAGGCAGATGCTTCCCACCAAGCCTGACATTCACACGATGTGGCAGATCTTTGTATACAAGAAAGGACTGGCTTTGTGCTAGAGGTGAATGAGCAAGTCCTTCTGACGGGTCTGTCCCTCCCTCCCTCCCTCCCTCCCTTCCTTCCTTCCTTCCTTCCTTTCCTCCGACAGGGTCTCTCCCATCAGCGAGAACCAGGTCCCGTCAAGCGAGGGCTACGTCCTTTTCTACGAGTCGGACGACGTGCACTGGAAGAAACAATGAGAGTATTGGATCCAGCGCTTTGGCCTGCTGCTCTCTTACCTCAGACTGGTGCTTGGGTCTTTTAAAATAAAACGGAGGAAAAGACGGCAAAAAAAAACAAAACAAAACAAAAAAAAATCCGATAAAACAAAGGACACTGTGTGGGGTTTGTTTCTGAGAGTGATCCGGGTCATCCGCCTGTTACATACACACCTGTTTTTTCGTTCTTTTTATTTTTGCTCTGTGTTTTCCTTTTTTAAAATTTTTATCAGGTCTTAAAGCAGGATAGGGAGAGACCCCATGGGGAGGTTTGGGGTTGCGGGACGAGGCCTGAGTGGTGGGGAGGACATATATGAGCAGGGATTATGTGCAAGGAAAAGCAGTGGGGCCTCTCTCGTCCGTCTGTCCATCCATCCGTCCATCCTCCTAGCCCTCAGGGGAATTAATGTCTGCTCACCACTACTGATTTTAATGACCATGTGACTTTGTACATAATGATGGCTTTGTACATAGATGACAAGAGAAAAATGAAGAGGCTGAAACTTTTTTTGTGAATAAATTTACTAAAAAATGGTTTTGTCTCGCCACTTACTGGAGGAGCAGGGCCTGGTGTGATGCCTCACAGGGAGGTCTTTTTGATCGATTTGTTCTTCTTTTAAAAAAGCAGACACTCACTTTGAGACAAATACCGGCAGCAGCCAAGCCCGTGCCTCAGCTGGCTCGGAGAGCAGTTATTTATGGTCTAAGAATCAAAGCTCTGTAAGTATACATTTCGGTGAGCTCCTGCAGGTGTGTTGGCCTACAGCTCCCATCGCTGGCTCTTCTGGCGGGGCTGATGGGGGTTGTAAGCCAAAAATCGCAATGCTGGCATCGATGATCTGGGGGACTGGCGTGATGGGAGGCCAATTCCCCAGGAGCACAACCAGTGGCTTTTTGGAAGGCACTGATGTAATTGTTGCCAGAGCAGCCAAGCAAGCCCTTTGAGCGAAGGCCAGGGGCCTTCAGCCACGTGTTCCCCGGGGACGGGTAGCCTTGAGGCCGCTACCATGATTCATCCATATAGGAATTCTGTGTGGGAGGGAGCATGCACGCACGCACATATGTACAGAGATGTTTCTGTGAATATACATATCTTTCGTTTAAGGGTCTCCCTACAGCTGAAACGTTCATAGCGATAAGCACATTAAAAACCAAAGCAGGAAAAGCAGCAAGAAAGCACGTTTAAAAAGGATTGTTCGAAAAGCAGCAGCAAAGAGCTGAGGGAAGTAGCCATGCCACAAAAAATCCAGACTGTTCAGACAATCAGATAGCCCACAATACAGCCAGTGTCAGGCTGTGATGTGGGTACCCAGAACGGGTCGCGTTTCTTAAGCTGCCCACAATGAAAATTGGTGGCCTGCTATGGAGTTCGTGTTCTCCACGCTGGCATGTGTCCTCTTGAACCCGGAGGACCAATCCCCCCATGGCTAAAGACCCTGCAGCCAGCAACTTAGCAGGAGCATCAGGAATCCCTCAGCGGCTGCCAGTGCGATAGGGAGCCGTTTCCCACTTGCGGTGGCTTTTTAAAATAATTTAAAAAGTTTGGGGACCTGTTTTGAAGCCAGTTTCCCTCATCCCCACTTTCTGCCCTTTCCACATGCCCCTGCAGCACCAGGATTTTAATCTGCTCCCCCCCACCCCCACAAGCTTTTGGGGGCAGACTTTGCGATCCTCTGCATCTGTTGCCCAGCAGGGGGTGTCAAAGCAACTTCCATCATCCCCTAGAGTCCCAGACAGTATGGCGATGGTGGGAGAAGCTGTTTTAATTTCTGTGCCCAGTCCTAGTTCAGGGCCGTCTTAACAGCATTATGGGCCCCTACGACAACCACAACTACTGTTAATTTTGGAAGTTTTCCAATTTTCCAAGGGTTAACACACACACAGGTTAGTATGGGGCCAACGGGCAAGTGCCATTTGTTTGTTTGTTTGTTTGTTTGGGGTTCTTGTATGCCGTCCCATTCGCATAAGCCCCGGGGTGGCTTCCAACAAATAAATAACAATACAAAAATATACAAACTGGACACATCCAGCAATAAATAAAACCAGTAAATAAATTAACAGTTAATTAAAATAACGTTTAAATAAAAAGGTCTTGGCCTGGCGCTGAAAAACAAACGACGACGGCACCAGGCGGACCTCTCTGGGGAGCGCATTCCATAAATGGGGTGCCACCGCAGAGAAGGCCCCCCTCCCATGCGTTGAGATGGCCCTGTTCTAGTTGGCATCAACACCTTTAGGGCTTTTTCACCGCAGAACGGAGTCTGCTCTTCTCCCAGGCAGCTCCGTGTTGAGAAATGGGTGGATGCCGCTTGCCCCGTTCATCTCCCCGGGGTCCAATTAGTGTCCCTGCTCTAATGGGGATGAAGAGGCGCCAGGGATGGGGTGTGTTTGTGTCTCTCTCTGGATTTCTTTTCTGGCGGCTCAAACCCCGGGCGAGCTCCTCAAGAGTGACCATCCCTGCAGTGCGTATCCGAGGCTTGTTGAGACTCCTGAACAAAACCTGCAGCCTTCTGGTTTCATTAGGGAGAGACAGGAAAGGAGACGTGCACGTGTCGATACGCAGCGTTTGTACAGTGCTGCTCCAGGTTTGAAGTGCTTCACGTGTGTTACCTCCTCACAACCCCTGTATGGATTGGGGGGGGGATGATTCCCCCTCCCCCATATTGCAGAAGCTCTTGAGATCTGAGATCTGAACTGGAACTTCCAGATCTCGGCAGCATTTCTGAGCCACCACGCGGTCGCAGCTCTGTTTTCTTCCAGCAACAGCAGCTTTTCGTATTTCCCAAAATGCAGCTGCGACCCGCAGCAATGCGGTTGAGTTGGGTGAAGCCCCTTAACCTGTCGAACTGCTGCCTGCCATGAGACCGTTAAAGGCCGAGGAGTTCTGTCCGGAAGAGTAGCTCTTTAACAGCAGGGCTCGCTTTGATTTCTTTCGACACTTTCAACTTTTAATTCCGAAGCCGATAAAGACTTGAAAAATTAAAAATAAAGCGCTCCGCTGGGCGGAGCCAGCGCGAAGCCCCGCCCACTAGGGTTGCTAAAGCCATGTGTATCCCCGACGTTCCACTCGCTCCGCCTTCCCCGCACTTTTGGCTCCGCCCCCACCTACGCGGCGCTTGATTGGAGGGGACTAGCCCAGCCCTTTGAACTCGATGTCATGGTCTCTCTCAGCCAATCCCGAGCGGGGGGGCGGGGCCTTGACTCAGCTATAGTGGAAGAGGGAGAGTTCATGCTGGGTGCCCGAGTGAGGGTCGGGGGACCTCCGCGCTGACGCGTGTTCGTGTGAATGCAGGCAAAGCAGGTAGGAGAGGTGCTAGTGCAGGAGAAGTCAGCCCTGGCAAAACCGGAGGGGTGCGTGTGCCACGCGGTGGGATATGGGGGTGTTTGTGGGTTCGTTTGTTTATTTATTTAACAAATTTGCATGCCGCCCCCTTGCAAACAAGCCTCGGGGCGACTAACAGCATAGAAAAATACAATTTAAAAACAATGCACAATTTAAAACTGGCCCATCTCATAGTCAAAAAGTAAAAAAAATACAAATATAAACAATAAATAACCATAAATAATGTAATAACAATATCAAATTAATACTTTAACAGTTAAAATATGTCTTAAATAAAGCTTGTGAACGAGGCGGCGCGGGCATCGTTGGAAGGGAGGCAGGATCGCCTCCCCTGTGCGGACGGGATCGGAGCCGGCAGTGCCTGGCCGGGAAGGCCACCTTGGGGTTGCCCGCTCCGTGTGAAAAGGGCAAATTCCCCTGTGCTATAAGTAGGGGAAACGTTGTTAAATAGAGTTGCCAAGATGACGCCGCTGTTGTCACTGGGGGAACTCAGCCTTCGGGGACGCATTTCGGCCTTTTCGAATGGGGGAACGCCTACCCCAAATCAGGAAAGCCCCAAATAATTTGGGGAGAGGGGTGGGATGAGAGGAAGGAGGCGTGACCCCCTTGGAAACCCTGCAGGCTGGATGCCCCCCCCCCCCCAGTGTGAGTTTCTAAGCCCTTGCTGGGCACTCCCTCCACCGAGCGCTATGGGGGGGGCATATTTTATTCTCATTATCTTTTGCAGGGCAACATTGAGGAAGGGCAGGCTCACTTTCTCCCACTTCTGCTATCCAGATTTCTGATGCAGCGGACGGTGGCTGTCCTGGGCGGAGGGGTGAGCGGCCTCGCAGCCTGCTTCTACCTGGCCCGAAGCGCGCAGGTGCCCAAGGTGAGAGCCGGCCTGTCCATGGGCCGCTTGCAAAGGCAGGGCAAAACCGCGCGCACTTTCCCTCCTACCCTGGCCGTATTTGGTGTGTGTCTGTGTGCAGGCAGTGATGACCCAAACCATTGTGAGATTTTGCGTACCCGTCTCTCAAAAGCAAAGTTTCTTATCAAAGCAACGTTAAACAGCCCAGGCCGTCGCCACCTGAAGCAGCCCAGGCCCCTCGAAACCTGTGCGGGTTTCCAAATTGTAACCGATGTGACTTTGGGATAACGTGACTGTCCGAGAAATCCTTTTTAAAAAAGCCACACCTGGTCTAAATGATACGAGCAACTACAACAAAATATTGCCGTCTGGATGATTCCTTCGCAGGATACTCTGTTCTGTTCTCCTCCCACCCCGGTGTTCTGTTACCCCCTTCGGTGTCTGTCAACCCAGAAGCATCCCCATGCAAAAAACCAGTGTGTTCCCTTGTCCTGCCCTGGGCACTTTCTCCCTGCCTGTCAGAGCTCCAGTGTTCAAACAGCAAACTTAGTGGGAAACTGGGATGGAAGTAAAGTGATGAACAAGCTAGCAATAATGTTAAAGACGGGGACAAATGAACAAAGGTGGCGACCCAATGAGAGCCATCTCTCTCTCCGACCTCCTTCCTCCGTCCAGGTAATCCTCTTAGAAGGTAGCAATCACCTGGGCGGCTGGATCCGTTCCACACGCACAGAGAATGGGGCAACTTTTGAACATGGGCCCAGAGGGATCCGGCCTGCCGGGGCTGTGGGAAGGAACACGCTTCTTATGGTACGTTGGGAAGGGGGAAGAGTGGATGTGCCGAAGGTGGGAATCACGGGTTACGGCTCGGGGCAGGGAGGGATCTTCCCCGTTACCTGAACATGCATTGGATGAAGCAATAGACAATATTCATAACGATGGGAAATATGGAAAGGACTGTGATTCCTTGTGAGGGGGGGAAAAGGCAGGCTTTGAAGGTAAGGAGAAGCACTTGGTTGTAACAGGGTCTCAATTCCTCTCTAGATGTCTGACCTTGGGCTGGAAGACAGCATCCTTCCCGTACCGGGTGACCATCCGGCCTCCAAGAATCGCTACCTCTATGTTGGTGGGATGCTACACAAACTCCCTTCGGGTATCGGGTAGGTTAATTTTCCGGAAATCCTGCTGCGTGCAGAGTTCAGCCGCCATTCTTAATTAGCACTAGGCCAAGATGCATCTGTCTTCGGTGCCAATACTGGAAACAGAGGCCCGTGCAGGGAAGGTGGCTGGGGGGGCCCATTCCTGTCCTGTCGGGGGGTTTGCCCTGGGCCCCTGTGGGAGCAAGATGGCGGCCCATCCAGCAGGGCTCTTCGGACTTCTGTGCATCCCTTTTTGTTGGGTTTCCAGCGGCATCCTCCGGACTGTGTCTCCGTTCACCCGTCCTCTGCTCTGGAGCGGGCTGAAAGAGCTCACAGCCCCTCGGGGCTCTGGGGCGGACGAGACCATCCACGCCTTTGTGAGCCGCCGCTTTGGCCAAGAGGTACGTGCTCCGCACGTGGCAGATCGTGGCATCCCCCTGCCAAAAGGCAAATGCCTCCTCTTCTCCTGCCTTGGGGGACAACCTGGCCACGTTCCCCCTGCATGTTGTAGCTCCGTTGCCTGGCCGTGCGGAAATCATGCAGTGCCGAAACATTTTTGGCCTCTGCCGGGAACATTTTTACCTTTGTACACAGCAGGTGACTCTTAAGAGCACAGAAATAGGCATAGGCAATGAGGGTGGGAGGAACGTGTCAGCAGGGTGTGGACTGCTTGGGAATCTGAATAGGAGTTTTACAAGCAAGCCAGAGGGGTTCCGAGACCGCAGGGAAAGCTGCTCCGTAACTCCCGTGGCCTCCCATTGCTGGCCAACCAGCGTTCTACAATCCCCGTAAAACTATATTAATAACCAGTGCACAGAATCTAGAACTTGGTGCCTTCCAGAAGGACTTGGAGGATTATAACTCCCACCATCCCTGATCATCAGTCTCTGGGGAATGATGGTCTTGCAATCCAGCTTTGGGAAGGCCTACCCACCCTGTGGGTTGAACTACCCAGGAAAGTCCCGCAATGAACTGATATCTTCAACATGTGTCCAAAAATAAAGTGTTGGGTCATGTTTAGAAACATAGAAACAGAGTGAGTTAGAAGGGGTCTCCCGGGCCATCTAGTCTGACCCCCAACTCCAGCCGGCTCTGCTCATGACATGCCCACCATGTGCATGTCTAGCCTGTTTAATCTCACAAGGAATGTTCTGTCTAGTTGGTGCTTTTGGGATACCCCACAGAATCCCTTCCTTCCATCAGGGAGAGGCAATGGTATAGTGGTTAGAGCATTAGATTAGGGCTTAGAAGGTACGGGTTCTAGTCCCTACCCAGTCATGGAGCTCACTGGGGGACTCTGGGCCAATCATCAACTCTCAGCCTAGCCTACCTCGCAGGGTTGTTGTCAGGATAAAAAGAGAGAGGTGGCAGACTATATACACTGCAGAGGGGAGCATTTTGAGAAAAGGAAGGATATCGGCGGAACAAATACTCCCCATTTTCCCAAGGCAGGAGAGGGCAAACGAGGAGAAGAGCCCTTTCAAAGGTGTTGACTTCTTCTGCTCCAAGATCCCAGCGTTTTTCCAGCCCCGGCCCTCTGCCTTTAAGAGCAGTCCAAGAGGCAGCAATTTGGCTGACTATTATTGTCCCGGCAAGCTCAGAAACATAGAAACCGCGCGAGTCAGAAGGGGCCTCCCGGGCCATCTAGTCTGACCCCCCGGCTCCAGCCGGCTCTGCTCAGGACATGCCCACCATGCCCAGTTTTGGCAGCTTCATCCCCCCATGCGGGGTGGTTGTCAAGAGCGCGGGAAAGCTGGCAGGTCGTGATGGGGAGGCCGAGGCAGGAGAAGGGCCCAGCCCAAAAGCGGGGAGTGTGTATTCTCTGGGGGGGGGGGGGAGGGTGGGACCGCCGGCCGGGCCGTTGCCTGCCCCTTATCAGCTCCACACACAGCCTGAGAGAAGGGAGGGCCCTCCCTGATCTCTCACTTCCCCCCCGCCCCAAACCATCAGGACAAGCCATTCCCAGAATAAAACGTCCCCGGAGAAGCAGAGTTTCCATCCGTGGACACAAATGGAGCTCCCATTTTGTCCTCCTGTTTTGTTATCCCGAGTGTCCTGGGCTGGATCTCCCCATTGGAGTCCTGACTGGCTCGTTTTTGTTCCCCGCAGCTGGCCAACGTCGCCGTCGACAGCCTGTGCCGGGGGGTGTTTGCCGGAGACTGCCGGGCACTGAGCATCCGCTCCTGCTTCCCAGCACTGTTCCAGGCTGAGCGGACGCACCGTTCGGTCATCTTGGGCATGGTCCTGGGTGGAGGTGAGGCCTGGAAGGGAGAGGAGGGAGTAAAGGATGGTGGGGTCAGATCTTTTGCAGGGCTACCTCCTCAAGTCCCTGGCCCCTTCCACCTCAGGGTGCTCATATGAGACGGATCTTGGATGGTCTTCTGCAAGAACACACTCCCAGCAATTAGAATCATCTGCACCCTTCCAAATGTAACCTTGAGGACTAGAAACTTGTTCTTTTTTCTTTTCAGTAGTGGAATTTAAATTCATTTGAGATTCTTTTAGGGAGTTTCTTGTTGGTGGAAATGTAGAGATGGAGAAAACTGACCCCCAACAGAGCTTAGGGGAAGGGAGGGAACGTGACTTTACAGAATGTGAATCAAATTTTGGAACTTTCTAGAACAGTGTTGGCATTCGAACCCCTCCTCAGGTGTTTAAAATAGTGAGTTGGATCCAGGCTTGGCCAAGCTTAGACCGGACCCATTGCAATGGATGGAGCTTAAGGTAGTAATGACCAGCTTAGGTCTTAGTGGATCTGCTCTAAATATGACCTGTAATAATGGACACATGTTGTTACACATGACTTACTATAATGGTTTCAAAAAAACCTCCCTGCACATAAAAATCTAGCATATCAGGGTCCCTTCTTGTGCTGGATTTCAACACACAAATGTATGTGAGTGTGTAGGACTTTTCCATCATAGTTTTCCCTATCTTAAGTCCGAAGTGGCATGACCCAGAAAGAGCTGACAACCCCTCCTCACTGAGGACTAGTTCATTTTCTCCCTTGCCAGTAAGCATAATTAGGACACTGTGTCCCATCTTCCTCCCACCACATCCAAATGGTACACAGAGGAGAGCTGAGTTTTGCTGCCTCGGTGAGTGATCCAAATTGAGCAAAATCCACGCTTCTTTTAGCCTCTCCTCTTTTATTCCCAAGAGGAAAGTAACTCCCAAAGGAGCATACAAAAATAAGAAAAAGGGGATCCAAGATCCTGTTAAAAGCACATGGTAGAGAGGCAAGGAGGTGGCACCTGTTGGATTTCTGCCTGCTGCCGTTTGCTGGCAGGGCTGCTGTGCCCCAAATGCCCACGGCTAGGAAAAAGAGGAAACACAGACACTGAGCGAGGCTGAAGGGGCCTCCCGGGCCATCTAGTCTGACCCCGCTCATGTCGTGCTTCTCTTGTTGGCTTCCAACTTGCCTTTTCTGGTAGGGAAAAGTGACCCTGTGAGTTCTCCGCTGGTCCGCCGGGCCCGGCAGGAGCGGTGGAGCCAGTGGTCCCTGCGCGATGGCATGCAGTCCCTCCCCGAAGCCTTGGCGGACTTCCTGAAGCGGCGCGGGGTGGAGATCCACCTCGACGCCCCCGTGAGGCGGCTGCAGAGGACGGCTTCCGGCTCCTGGGAGGTGAGAAAGGCAGGCATCTGAGGAGGGCGGGTGAGGTGGGCGACCTGTGGGCCGCCAGGTGTTTTGGCCTGCACCTCCCACGATCCTTCGGTGTGGGCTGTGCTGATGGGAGTTGTAGGCCAAACTATCTCGGGGGTGCAAGGCGTTTGTTGCTTTGTTATGGAAAAGCAGAAAGGAAGGCGGATTCCGTGTGCAAGGTGGAGCTTTGGGTTTGTGGGGGGTGAATGTTGCGTTCGACAGAGCCTTAGCAATGTCCTTTATCCCAAGCAATGGGCAGCCTCCGAGCTGTGCCATTTCCGGTTCCAGCCATGCATGGCCAAGGATGATAGGTTCTGTATCCACATGGGCATGTTCTGCATTGTATCGCCTCAAAGCACTCGCACAACAATGCAAACCTTGCAAATAGACATCTAGCAAGTCAGGGTGGTTGGGCTGGGGAGGTGCTGCCTTTCTAAGTGCGGGGAATCTTTTGTAGAGAAAAGCATTCACCCATGTAAGGGCTCCGGCATAGTATAGCACAGCCAGAAGTTCAGCACTAATGCGTCCACCCCAGTGAGGAGTTGGCATTTCCGTCTTTTAGACCGGAGCAAAGGGACTGCGCCAAAAAACTGTTGGTGATCCGAGGCAAGGGATTCGTAAGGAGGTTGTAGATACAGCTTCTGACTTGGCGGAAGAGGAGAGACTAGAATCAGCCGGTGAAATACCAAGGCTGATGGCCTGGAGATAAGCCAGTCACTTCCGAATTCTGCAGGAACTTTCGTTATTTAGCTCGTGGGGGGAATTCAAGGATACTTGAATCCTTGAGTAGTTGACAGATGTCATGCGCTTCAGCGGGTGGCTGCTAAGTTGTGGGACTGGCTGGTCTGCTTTGCTCTTTCCTGTCTGGACAGAGGAGGGTCTTCTGTTTGGAATCGCCTGCTTGGCATTAAGCTGCGTTTCCCTGGCATTGCTTTTTTCTATTACTGGTTCTGCAACTTTCTTCTTCTTTACTGCCAAAGAACCTAAGGAAGGCCTTTAGTCAGGAAGCCTTTGTCCCGCTCTGCTTGGATGAAGGGAAGACAAACAGCCCCAAAAGTGCCGCTCCCAGATCGGGACCTCGGAAGGGCCGCGTCTGACCCCCAACCCTGAGGTCGTGCCCCCCGTGCTCGAGCCCCAGAGAAGCAAAGCTAACCCTGATTGTACTGTTCTCTCTTTAGATAGTGCTTGCAGATGGCAGTGTGAAGGCAGATCATATCATCAGTGCTCTGCCAGCCAAAGGTAGGACGCGGACAACTTCTCTCCTTTGGGGTATCAAGGAGGGCTTAACCTGTTGGGTCAAGGGAGTGCTCACACCACTAGGAAATGCTACCCACTTGTCCGCTTCTGAGACAAGCATCTTTCCATGTTCCATCTTACCTGCTCAGGGTTATGTCTCTTATTTTTGTGGTCTCATTCCAAAACTTGGGTTGGGGGATTTAGCACATGAAATTGGTTGGGAAGACCTTGAGGACAGACAACGACAAAAAGAAAAACAAGTTATTTCTTCTGCTGGGCCCCGAAAAATTCGCGTAATCCAGTACGTGCAAAATAGGGTGGCTTTAAGAAGCTAAACCTGCACCTTCTCCAGGCAACAGGGAAGATTTCAGTCGGCTCGGGCAGAGCCCAAGTTTTGGGGAACGACCCAAAATCTTTAGCTGAAAGAAGCCTTAAGGAATACAGCGCCAAATAGCCAAATGAGGACTGAACCCAGGCCTGGCAGCAGCTGTGGATTTTATTTATTTATTTATTTATTTTTCCGATTTATATCCTGCCTTTTTCCTACAAAGGGCTCAAGGCAGCTCACATCATTCTCCTCCTCCATCTTATCCCCACAACAACAACCCTGTGAGGTAGGTTGGGCTGAGAGTCTGGGACTGGCCCAAAGCCACCCAGTTGGCTCCATGGCTGAGTGGGGACTCGAACCCGGATCGCCTGGTTCCCAGTCCCGTGCTTTTAACCACGACACCACACTGGATTGGGGGAAGGAACGGAATGGAGCGCTTGGAAAAGGGCGTGGGTGATAGGAGTCGGGCAAGCTGTCAAGGAGAGGATGTTTTGGGGGGAGGTTCATTCATAGGGTCCCCACAACTTGCAAACGACTTCAAGTTTCCACAGCCGTGGAGACGGATGCTCTGCGCAGAAGGCCGTCGCACGGTTCCCCGTTGGGGTCGCTACGGATGAAACCGAGAGAAGCGCTGAGAAAAAGCTCTCTCTCGCAGGACCCAAAACTCCCAGCCTCACCGGCACCTTCTCACCTCTGCTTGCAGCTCTCGCCGGGGCGCTTCCCAGCTGGGCCGAACCGCTGGCCCGCGAGCTGCAGGCCGTCACGGCGGTCTCTGTCGGGGTGGTGAACCTGCAGTACGAAAATGTGACGCTTCCCGTCACGGTAAGAAGGCGCTCTCCAAAACAGAGCTGCCAGGAGAGAGGGAGCGGTGAAGAGATTGTCGCTCTGCAGCCAAGGCGATCGTTTCGTGCCAGCATCTTTTGTTTTCTTTGATAAATGCTCTTGCAAATATTTCACTCCCCACAGCCACCACCCAGTCTGCATTTTCACACTCACCGCAAATGCACATTTTTCAGTTGCGGAAAAATGCACACTTTCAACAAGAAGCATATTGCGATTAAGAAACAGGTGTGCCGTTACATATACACGCTTTTCCCAGTCCGAAAGCAGAGACACTCCTGTTTGGACAATATATGGAGCTCTATGGAAGAATTTGGAGACTGTTAAGATGGGCTTGTTTGGGGATCTGGGCACTAAACCTTGCCTGTAAATTGTGCCATAGAATTTAGAGTTTAAAAATTTTTTTAATTTTTTAAAATTAAAATAAAATTTTTGTTTCATTGGGTTTTCTATAGTTGTTTTCAGAATCTTTAGAATACAGCAAAAGAGAAGTAAAATACCTCCAAACTCTGATTTTCCTTGACTCCAGGGATTTGGGCACTTGGTGCCTTCTTTTGAAGACAGTTCGCTCCTTGGTATCGTTTACGACTCCGTCGCCTTTCCTGAACAAAACGGACGCAACAGGATGGCCACTCGCCTGACGGTGAGAATGCAGCGGGTGTCGGGACAGGTCGATTGCTTTTTCCTGCACTGTAATTCTGTGTCCCAAAGAGGCTTTAATGCTCTTTGAATTTTCAGACCGTGGTGTGGGCTCAGCCACAAAGTGGGTGTGAATGGTCAGTCGTGAATGTGATTGTTACTATTAATTTCACTTCTGTGCTGCCTCAAAGCTGGAGGTTTACAGCAGTATATAAAACAACTCAAGCCTACAATACAATACAATACAATACAATACAATACAATACAATTCATTCATTCATTCATTTATTTATAAAATTTGTATGCCGTCCATTACTTGCATCTCTGGATGGCTTGCAACATAAAATAAAATAAATGAATTGACTATTCCATGCTGGCTATAGTTAATAAAATACAAACAATAAAATCCAGTTACCATTGATGCATATTAAAATATTGATTAAATAAAAAGGTTTTGACCTGGCACTGAAAAACATACAATGACGGCGCCAGGCGGACCTCTCTGGGGAGCACATTCCATAATCAGGGTGCCACTGCAGAGAAGGCCCTTCTCCGGGTACTCTGTCTCCTGACCTCTTTCAAAGAGGGTTCCTGGAGGAGGGCTTCTGTTGCCGATCTCAGGGGGCGGGAGGGCAAATAGAGAAGAAGGCGTTCCTTTCGTTATCCTGGTCCCAAGCCATTTAGGGCTTTATAGGTAATAACCAGCACCTTGAATTGAGCCCAGACTTCGATGGGAAGCCAATGGAGCTGATAGAGGCCTGGGGTTATATGAGAATATAATGCTGTAAGATCTTACCAAGAGACACATTAACAGATTCAAAACAGGCAGAAATGTACACTGAACATGGGGAGCGTCCGTCCCCTGCTCCGAGCGTGTGGCATCCTGTCTCTCCGCTACCCTTTTCTCTTTGGAATACCGCCTCCTTCCTATGTTGCAGGTGATGCTAGGGGGTGCATGGTTCACACCAGGTTTTGGAGATCCAGACAAAGTCTCACACGCAGCCTTGCTCAGCCGAGCCCAGGCCGCTGTCCAGGAACACCTGGGGATCGTGGCCCAGCCCTCTCACGCCATCGTCAAGGTGCAGAAGGTATGTATTTGTGAGCCGTGGGATGGAAAGAGAGAAATTGACTCCTGTGGTTTAGGCCTTCCTAGTCAGACAGGTTCCCATCCAGTTCAAGAAAGCAGCCAGAGATCTGGATAGCTTTGGATTCCCAGGTGCTTTTATGCCGCCTTCGTAGCATCTGTGCCAAAGTGGGCTGCTGCTGTGCCCATTATACAGACGGGAAGACCATGGCGCGAAATAATAGGAATTTCTTGGTGGCTGCACCAGTACGCTGCAACTCTCCACCTTAAAAAATACCTCTCTTATTTGGATTTTTGTAGGGTTGGTTGGCTCTGTGTGCGCAGCTTCAATCCTCCCTTCCCAACTTGTATCCTATAAACTAATTGCAAACCCAATTCTCCCTGTGCTGATTAGACAGCCAAAATTGCACCTGCCACGCACAGCTGGGGAGATATCAGGGTAGCCCCAAGCCTTGTGGAAGGACTCCACTTCTGAAGATAAAAGAAGCCTGAAGAGGGTGGCATGAAACCCCAAGACCCAGACCATACTGATCCCATATATAATAGAATTGTAATTTAAAAATATTTGATGGCTTAAAAAACATGGAACATGCCTGCTGGGTCCCTCTTTCGGACTTCAACTCCCATCAGCCCCAGCCAGGATGGCCCATGGCCCAGGAATGCTGCGATGTGTAGTCCAAAACACCCAGAAGGCACTAATGTAGGGATGGCCCAGCTAGCTTTAGTTTTAGACTTGGGGCTGGGCTTAGAGGCGCTTCCCGAAACTCGTGTGCCTACAAATAGTCCACAGAGAGCCCCAGCCTTTGCAGCTTGGCTTTTAATTCTGGGTTTTAACACACACGGCGAGCAGATTGGAAGACTGATCTGTTGTTCCTTTGTGTCCGCAGGCTTGCATCCCACAGTACACCCTCGGCCACTGGAAACACGTGGGTAAGTCCCTTCGAGTCCTGCCGGCCCCCCTTCATCCACCAGGAGGGGATGCAGAGCGCCAGTGCATGTGCGGAGTGTTTTGGCCACACTCCACGGCTGTAAGGGACAGATCCAGGTTGGGAAGGCTCGCATTTGGGATGACGAGCCGGCCTCTGCAGCAGTGTGGGAAGGCGGTGTGTCGCCTTGGCAGTCTTTAGTTGTTAGCCGCCCCCTGACCTCTTCTCTTCCCCCCCTCTAGAGAACGCCGAGGCATTCCTGGAGCGAGAGCGGCTGCCCCTGAGCCTGGTCGGGGCGTCCTACAGGGGCGTCTCCGTCAACGACTGCATCTCCAGCAGCCAGGTAGCCGTGACCAAGCTCCTCGGCCGCGTCTCCTGAGAGGGCCTCTTTCCTCTGCCCCTTGGGGTCTCTGTGCCGAAGCACTCCTCTCCTCCGGCCCCGGGGGCTCGGTGCGCACCCCACCAGCGTCGGCACCCCAGTGGGGCACGTGATGACTTTTCAAAGCAAGGAGGCCAGGACCGATCGCGTCCCGGAGAAGCCCGGCTGCCTTGAACCAGCCCGGAACCGCAGGGCCCGCTTTTCTGGCCCGCGTTTAGATCGGCGGTGTGATGGGTGGAGCAGATCGACGGCACCCCGTCCCGAAAGAAGGCCTCTCAGCTCCCCTTGGGATGCCCCCGAAGGCTTGGCACTTGCCCCCTGGGCTGCCAAGGGGGGCTAGCCTGGCACGAGGGGCTTCCATCCTTCTGTCAGTGGCAGCTCCCCAGAAACCACCCCGGGGGAGAGCTGGGGTTGGAGGAGCCCCGCTTCTGCTCGCTCTCCCCATTTAGGTCTGCAGGCCGCTCGCCTGGTATACTGGGATAAATAAAGACAGCCCAGCCCTGTTGCTGGAGGTGGCTGGGAGGACTTTTGGACCAGCTGGTGCTGTTCCTGAGCACAGCAGGGCGTGCGGGTTGAGGGCTTGGGCTTGAATGGGCATAAAACCAGCCACGGTGTGTGTGGAGGGTGGAATGGGGAACTTTTCTCAGCGGCCATGTTTTTCAGGGATAATCTGCCAAGAGCTACACAGCAAGGGTGGGATCTTCCTCTGTCCCTCATCTCTCTTTTCCTCCCTCCGCCTCACTATCCACCTTTCTTCTCCCTCTCTTGCCCCACATCCCTTTCTTCTCCCAGGACTGTCAGGAGAGGGACTGGGAGCCCCCGGGGGGCTTTTGAACTTAGGCAGAGGGGTGAGCAGGGGCAAGCCTCGGCCCCCCGCAAGCCCGCCCTCCCCACGTCACGTGGGAGAGGTTTCAAAGCTTCCATCTCTGACCTGGAGAGCAAAGCCACTGTTTCCCGTGTCGTCCAAACTTGAGAAACCGTGGCTTGTCCTGCTGAGCCAGGCGTCACTCCATGAAGGGTGGCTTTCCCCTCCCTCCGTCGTGCGAGGGGTGGGAAAGAGCGGTGCCAAGCTACAAGTTTGCAAGACTAACAAGTAACTTTCTCCGTCCCTCATTTTACTGCAAGGGTCTTTTAGTGCCGCTTGCAGTCAGAGGACTGAATTCCCTTGCGGCGGTGTCCCGGGGAGACATTTCGGTGATGCAAGGGCAAACGGCAGCCTATTCCCACTTGAAAGGGCTTCCCGCCAGCGAGCAAACCTCATGAGCAGCTTGTCGGCATTCTAGGATGACGCACAACCAGCAGCAGGGCACTTTGGGGTCCCAGCTCCCAAATCCTATGAACCTGGAGCTGAGATACCAAAGCCTGAACGTCAGCCCCCCAGGGCTTCTCAGGGAGGGGTCCCAAGTTTTTTGGACACGATTTTTTTTTACTATTTACCTTTTTTTTTTACTATTTACTTTTTGGCACTAGTTGCGGGGGTTTTTTTTTTTTAAACTATTCACCTTTCCTGAAATAAAAGCCAAACGGGACGGTTTTCTCTCCGTCCTGCTAGACAAGCAGCAAAAGCCAAAAAGGACCGCTCATTCTTTAATCCATGGATCATCTTTTTTTTTATTTTTTAAAAAGTGGTATATCAAAAACAGTCGGGGAGTTGTTTGGGGGAGAAGGCAACGCATCTACGGCGAGAGAGGACTCCATAAATAGAATAAATAACTCACTACACACCACTGGAAATAGCTAGAGATTGTGAGACGCACATGGAAAGGGACCGAGGGATGTGGGGGAAGGAAGGGTTTGGGGTGCAGGGGTCGACTGCAGGCTGGGACCAGCCCTGGGAGAAGAGGAGCGTGGGGTGAAGGGGGGCCATGAATGGGAGGAGGCTAAAGTGTACACAGGGTGTTTCCAACACCTGGATTCCTGGCCCTGGAGGGCGCACGGGAGAGCTTTTACAAAAACTTGCCACTCAGCAGCTAAAGAAGGTGCCACGGCCAGCCCCCCACACTCCTCAGAGCTGTCTGACTCGCCGGCAAGCGCACCACTCGCGTCCCTTTGGTGGTGGGGATGAGATGAGGCTGAAGTGGAGGGTGACGGTCGCCGGAGGTTATTGCTGCAGAGCGGGGCAAGCGGCCTCGGGAGCCCACTTCGCTCAGCGTGGCTGGGTCCGTGGTGGAGGCCCTTTGCTTGGTCCCCGGGGAGAGGGGTGTCAGGCGTCTGGTCGGGAGCGCCACGGAGGGGGGCACAGGCCATCCCGGGCCCCCGCTCTGGGTGAATCTGCGGTGTGAGACGCCGGCATGGGCACTGCTGTGTGCTTTGATCGTGTAGGCTTGGGACGATGCCAGCCCCCCTTTCTCCCAACGAAGACGGCACTGAAGACCCCTCCGAGCGAGCTCCCCTTCGGCCAGGCGTGGCTTGCAAGAAGGGAGTGCTGGGGAGCTGGACACCAGAAGTCCATCGTGCTCCACTGTCGAGACAGGCCCGAGAGGGTAGCTTTGCAGGGGGCGAGAGGCGGCGGGCCATGCTTCCCCCCTTCCTGGCACCAGGCCACACGGGCCGCTTTGGGACCCCCACTCCTGCCCCAAGGCCAGGAGTGCTCCGGAAGCGCGGGCATCGCATCCCGTTGCGTGTGTGGAGCCCGCCTTTGCTGTAGGGGAGCCCTCACTGCACCATTCACATCGCTTGGGCTCCCGCACTGCAACACCCAAGCTTCATGGCACCGCGATCTCGCCGAGGGGCGCGTGCCCAGCCCCACGAGGGCTCAGCAGCGCCACGCGACCCCAGCACTCAAGAGGGATGCCCTTGTGCACAATGGTGGCCAAGGAGACAAGGAGTGGAGCATTTTCCTGACGAGGGGAACGTGTATTCCCTCTTTCCCTACCCGCCCTCCCTCCCCCACCACCACCACCACCACCACCACCGCCGCCGCCCAATCGCCCGGGCTGCCCACGTGACAGTCCCAAAGGATTCTGGGCCACAGCGACAGCGCAGCAGCGTGCTAGACACGGGGGCCTGGCGGTCGCTTCGGGTGCTGGGGCCTGCGGCTCGGAGCCGTCCTCGTTAATCTTCCATCTCCGACCCTGTGTGATTGCTTGCCTGCTCCTGGGGCGCCAGGTCGGGGGCTGTCCTGCCCCCCACGGTGCTGGCAGTGCCTTCCCTTCCCCACCCTGCTCGGGGTGGCCGCTTCTCTCTCCCAGCACCCTCTGCCGCCCGCTTGGGCACCTCCGGGCTGGGGGAGAGCCGGGCAGCGGGCGCGTGGAGCATGTGCCGGGTGCCGTTGCCGGCCGGGACGAGGGAGCCGTCCCCCTCCTTCCTGGCCACGGGGCTTGTGCCGGGCTTCCGGGCCAGCTGCTCCTTCTGTGCGGAGTCCAGCAGCGCCTGGATCGTGGCGAACGGCACTTCGCCCCAGCCCATCGCCCGGGAGAGCTTGGCGAAGGACGTCTTGCGCAGCATCTCCTGGCGGAAGTCGTGGTTGCTGCTGCTGGGGTAATTCCTCCCTCCGAGGCTGGGCAGGGAGCCCCTCCTGCCCTTGGTGGCTCTCGGGTTGGTGCCGATGTCCACCGTGATGTTCGTGTAAAGGGGCAGCAGTTCCTTGGAGAGGAGCGTGTACTCGAGGGAGTTCATGCCGTCCTGCGTCCAGGCCCGGTGTGTCCGAATCAGCAGGTCGAACCTGCAAGAGGAGATCCAGTGCTACAAAGCCACAATCACAGGGCACAATGGTCCGTCTTTCTACCCCCGGCAGCCTCCCCGAACCTCAAGACTCTTTGGCATGCTGGGTGATTTCTCCCAGCATTCCCTGCTCTGCCAACACTTCTGGAGGGCACCGAGCTGGGGAAGCCTGGGCCTGATCCCCCGACTCTCAGATCCCTTTCAGCATGGACAGCTGTGAGTTTCTGAAGCCCGGGTCCGGTGTTCGGTGCGCCCCATCCCTCCCTGGGCGATGGGGCGTCCCTCCGACGGCACCAGAAGGTGCGTACCTGTGTGGGTTCTCCTCGTTGCCCTTGTCGCCCTTGTGCCGCACCATCTTGTAGTGGCCGACGGAGACGGAGGGGCGCAAGATCTTCATGCCGGCCAGACGGACCCTGCGAGGCACAGAAGCAAAGGTGCGACCTCAGGCTGAGCCAGGGGGCTCTGGGACAGCCCCCCTCAGCCCCCAGTGCCCCCCCCCCGCCGGATCGAGGCAGGTCATGCCCTTCCTGCAGGGGCAGCTGCGGTCCACCCGGAGGCAAGGGGTCCTTGGCACCCCCTTGCAGGATTTAGAAGCCACCTTTGCAACGCCGCAGCAGCTGTGGAAGTAGCCGGCGGCGTGAATGCTGACCTTAGGCCACTTGGGGGTTTCTCTGCATTTTTGGCTGTGCTCAAGGTGAAGAATGAAACTTGTTTTTCCCTGCAGAGGAAGGCAGAGCAGTTGCCATGGCAACAGATGTACTGTCCTCGCCAAATTTCGTAACGAGACGCCATTCCAGGGAGCTGAACGGTTCCCTGGGTGAGGCTGGTGGAACGAGCCACCCGTTTTGTTCACCTCTCGTTACCCCCATCCTCCTCTTCCCTGCCCTCTTGCCGCTAGTTCACGCTGCCAGATCTCAAGATTGCCAAGCCGTGGGGCTGGGGACTGCCTTCATTACGAGCTGATACGATCCCTAGAAAATGCCAATTTATCAACAGCATTAGATCAATCAGATCGATTGATCGATCCACAGCTGGAGAGCAGGTATGCTCTGACCTGGACTACCACTGGCTGGGGCTGATGGGAACTGTCGCCTGGTTCATCTTGAAGGTGCCAGCTCATGGAGGACGGCATGGTGGCACCATCAGGACACCAGGGACAGCAAACCAGAGCAAGGTGACGGGAGAAGAGGACACCTGAAGCCTAGAGGGCAACAGAGGAGGAGGTTGGAGAAACCAGGATGGAGCAGAAGGTGGGTCTGGGATGTGGGATCGTCCCGTCAGCCAACTTCTTTCCCTTCGGATTTTTCTGCATAAACAACCTGGCCAAGAACAAATCGCTTCTCTGGAGGGGTCACCCGGGCCATGCTATGTGTGGTGTGGCGATCGGGATATGGCTTCCACAACGGGGCGTGATGGGAACAGAAGAGCTCTCTGGGTCGGACCAAGCTCCATCTGGTCCCAGCATTCTGTTCATGCCCAGGCCAACCGCAGCAGCGACTCCCACCCATCTTCCCCAGCAACTTTTGCATGTAGGCAGACCGCCTCTGATAGGTGAGCTAGGATATAGCCACTGGGGCTAGTGGCCACGGGCAACTTCTCCTCCACAAATCTTCTGAAGACATCCAAATTGTGAGCGGAGCCAGCTAGAGCCAGGGGTCAGACTAGATGGCCCAGGAGACCCTTCTGACTCGCGCTGTGTCTACGTTTCTCATTTGGTCGTTCCCATGCATCTCACGGAAGTCAACTCCATGGTCTAACTACATGCTGCGGGAAGTGACATTTCCTTTTTTCGGCCCTGGCTGCCCTTCCCACTTTGTCCAGACCATATGGGCACCCCCCCATCCCCCATCTGGCCTCTCGTTTAACCTAAACGGTCCCAGACGTTCTAAGCTTTCCTTCTAGGTGAGTTGCTCCGGCCTCGTGGCCATTTGGGCTGAAGCCCAACCTCTGGAAGGCGACACAAGGGCAGTGCTATAGTTATAATAGTGACCTGCCGATGCTTGTGCGGGGCTTTTCCACACGAGACTGCACAGCTGTCAAGCCACTGCATTAGAAAACCCACATCGGCCGATTTTACGGTGTTCTGATTTTAAACCCCGGTTTGCTCAAAGCAAGATTGCTTTCTTTCGTCTCTCACTGGGTCAGTTTTTAACAGCTCAAATATTCCAAATCTTTGGAACCAATCAAGAACATTTAAGCTTTCCTCCCATTCCTGACAAAGGCACAGGACTTCTGGGCACGCACAGGCTGTTTTCCCATTTAAAATTTCACACAATTTCCTGAGTAGTTTGGATTTTCCTTCCCGGCTTCACTGGCAGCCACTGCAGTGGGGATGAACGGTCCACAGCGAACCCTTCTCCCAACTCTTTCAGCAACTGGAGATGTTTATGACCAATCCCTGGCATCACAGACCCCGTTTTCAAGCCAATGACAAGTTTAAATACGCGATGAGAAATGGGGCCTCCGATCAAGGCACGGCGCTGTTTAGCTTGCTGCTATTTTTCCCCACCTTACCTGGATACGGCAGCTAAAATGGCACCCTGTGCAAGGGGGAAATGCGCATGCAAGGATCCAAAGAGAGCGTAAGATGGAACAGAGAGAGAGAGAGAGAAATGATGATGATGATGATGATGATGATGAAAGCAATGAGAAAGCCAGCACCCCTCCAGCTGCAGGGCAGGAAGCAGGGAATGCAATCGATGTTACACAGGGGAAGTGGGGGAACAGAAGAATCGTTGCACCTAGGGCGGCTGCAGGTGGGTGGTGGGAAGTCAAGGTTCTGGGGAACTTTGAGCCTTACGTGGGTGTTAAGCCACAAAAGGGGATGGGGAAACTATTGTGCCACCGACCCACAATCCCCCGTTGGGAGGTCCTCTTCCCCAGCCCGATTTTGGCCGTGGCGTTTCACGCAGAATTCAGCCTCTTAAACGACCTGAGCAGTTGCTTCCTTTCTGAGTACGGCAAACGAGCTTTATGCTTGCAGAGAAGCGCTGCAAACCTAGGCCGGCATTTGCTGATGTGCTGCCTTCCGGATGTTTTGGACTACGGCTCCCAGCGTGCCCACCTGGCTGGTGCTGATGGGACCTGAAATCCAAAGCATCTCAGGGCACCAGGTGTGGAGGGCTGGTGGAAGAGCCCCGGGAGGTATATGGACTTCCGGTGCCTTCTCTCTCAGACGGGTCAGCTGCTATGGCAGCAATCGGAACGGAAACAGCCGCGGTGCAGGAATTCGGCCAGACACGAGGGAAGGCGGAGATGGACAGGTGCGGGGAGAAGCCGAGGCGAGACAGGAGGGCTGACCTGGTGGCGATGTCGTCGTCTTCACCGCCCCAGCCCCAGTATTCGTTGGGGAAGCCGTTGATCTTCAGGTACTGGTCCGGCGTCAGCGCCGACACCCCCCCGAAGTACTGTGAATACGGGAGGCTGAAAACAGAGAGGCGGTTTGAGTCGTGACCTGCTTCGTGTCCCTCCGGGCCCTCTGCAGCACGACTCCGTACGCTGAATTGGATCGCACAGCCGCCCCGGCGGAAAAGCGTGGTGGGAAGAAAGGCAAGAAAGACGCTTTCTGCCCCGAGCCCTGGAGACCCACAACCTGACAAGGCCTGGTGGTGCCCTCCAGATGTGCCAGACAGTGACACTGGTAATCCAGGACCACTGGCGCTGCGATAGAGAGTTGCAGCCCACGTACCTCCGGCTGCCTCTCCCTGGGCTAGGCAGTCGCGAGCCAGACCAACCCGGGAGGCAGTTCACTCCGCTGGGAAGCTAGCAGGGACTGTTCCCAGATTCAAGTCCCATCATCTCCAGATGAGCTGAACTTGGACTCCCGTCAGGTTCAGCAAGCCTGGCCAGTGGCTGGGAGTGATGGGTGCTCTCCGCCCGCAGAAAAGCACCCATGTGGCACGGGAGCTCCTCCTGCTTTGACCAGCACAGGGCAACTGGAGGAAGTGGTCCTGTTTCAACAGAGGGGCAGGGCTCGCTGACCCTGGGGAGGACCAGTTCCTGCATCTTCCTCTCCTCCTCCTCCTCCTCCTCCTCCTCCCCGAGAGGGCAAGGTGAGCCAAGCTCCTCCGCCCTTGTCCACCTGGGGGGACATGAGCTCCCCCCACACACAGACGCCATCACAGAGGAGTCAATTGTTAGTGTCCCTCCGGAAAAGGCCCGGCCAACCGCCTACACTGGGTGTCCTGAGTCAGCTGCCACCCCTGCCGGTCCCCGAGCCGGTCCCCTTCCCTGCACACGGTCACTATGACCCTCCGTTCTGATTGGCCCAGACTGGTGCCCCGGGGCATGATGGGGCGGCACAAGGGCAACTCCCTGTCCAAATGTGAGTGGGGGGGCAGCTGAGCCTTCAAACTGGAGGGAATTCCCACGGCGCAGGGAACGCCCCCCGCCCCACGCTCTCTCTCACTTGTAGCCGAACTTGTTCATGGCGACGGAGACGTGCTTGGGGCTCCAGGGGTCGCAGACGTACAGGTTGTGATCGTTCTCGGGGATGAGGTCCACGTCGTGCAGGAACAGGCAGCCCCACTCCTCGTCCTTCATGGCTTCCTTCACGCCCACGTTCAGCAGCTTGGCTCGGTTGAACGTGCCGTTCCCGGCCTGTGGAATTGCAGGGTCGGAGCAGACACGACACGGCTGGAGTGTGGGGGGAGGCTCTGGGAAGGGGCTGCACCAGGTTCTCGTCCCAGTGGCCCTCCTCATTTTCAAGGGGCCCCTCCCAGCTTCCCACACTTATGGCCGTTCACAGATCCCACTTAACACATAGGCAGGCGAAGCCAAAAACGATAAAGCTAATTTAAGGTCAGAAACAGTTAAGCCAATAATATGAATTGCTAATAATTCTTAGGGGAGCCCCTGGACCCTGCGCTCTCACCTGTTTCTCAGGTGGCCTCGGTGGCCAGGAGCACCCTTCCCTCAACCTAGGCGGATTTTTCAGCTACGCTTTCTACTTGGACGAGCAAGCTGAGCCAGACAGCCACGCACCGGTAGCCTGTCGCCTGGATTACTGTGATGCGCTCTGTGTGGGGCTGCCTTTGGAGACGGTCCGGGCTCGCCAATTAATTCAAAACAGAGCAGCGCGGTGACTCACACGGACCGGCCCTAGGGCACATCTCACGCCACTCCTCTGCCACTCGCACTGGCTGCCTCTTAATGCCCCGGCCCAATTCAAAGTGCTCACGCCGACACGCAAAGCCTTAAACAGCTTGGGGCCGGGATACCGAAAGGAACGCCTGTCTCCGTATGTCCATACGGGTCATCAGTGGGGGCCCTCCTTCGTGACCCCCCCCACAAATGAGGCGAGGGGGAATCAGCGAGGAAAAGGGCCTTCTCTGACACCGCGCCTCACTTTTGGAATTCTCTTCCAAGGGAGGTATGGCTGGCACCCGCTTTATTTTGCTTTCGGTGCCAAGTCAAGACTATGCAGTATTTGCTTACAGGTAAGGATTTGGTTTGCTGCCAGTTTATAGTTTTAATGGATTGTTACTGGTTTATTGTGTTTGTACTTCCTGTATTTACATTGTATTTTATTCTTGTTCATGGTTTTCATTTACTATTGTTAGTTATTTTATTTGTATTTTATATTGCACTGTGAGCCACCCAGAAAGCCTTTGGCTACGGGGCAGCACAAAAACGCAATACATGAATTGAAACGTTGGACTCGAGGGACATCCTCCGGAGACCTGGAGCGGAGCGGCAAGGCTAAGGCGGGGACAGGAAGTGTGGCTGGGAGTGCAATTCCCATCACTTCTTTCTTAAGGTAGCGTTATCCTTATTTATTTATTTACTTGTTTAAGCTATTTCTATCCCGTCCTACATGCGGGGCATCTCAGGACGGCTTACAAGAACCAAACAATCAAGCCATAGTCAAAACAACAATTAACAATAATTTAAAATGTACAGGAAGACAACAGAAACATATTGCCAATGAGAACAAGATCCAGATCCAGACCTGAACCTGAACCAAAATGCAACTGTGGAGAATGAAAAACCCAGTTAAAATTCCTAGTTATTAAAATGATTTTCACCTGGTGCCACTGCTTCCCCTCATATGAGGAGCCCAAGTCGATCCTCATGACGAGAGCCAGGGACCGAGCAATGCCATTTGGGGGCCTGATATTGCAGCCGCTTGCCTGCGCTTGTTCTGATTCCCCGAACAAAACTGGGTGGCCCAGCTGCACGGCCCCGGCCCCCGGCCCCAGGACAAGCAGGCCGTCGGTGTACCTGATGCACCACGTAGATTCCGTAGTGCAGCTGCTGGCGCTGGAGGAAGGGGTGAAGGTAGTACAGCAGGTGGCGGAGATGCAGCTCCCGGTTGCGATGCGGAATGATGATGGCCGTCCGGGAGCGCGGCTCGCACGAGGAGGGCTGGTACCTGCCCCCGGGGCCCACCGCCGGGTTCTTCTCCTGGATCTGGGCCAGCGCCGGCACCTGGCTAAAGCTCACGGTCAGGGGGCCCACTGAGATCGGCCGGCAGGGCGAGAAGAGAACGAGAAGGATCAGAAAGGCCGGGTCGCCATCACCCCGGACTCTTGCCACAGGGCCCCGCTCCTCTCGTCCCCCTGGAATCAGCAGGGATACCTGACCTGGCTAATTGCTATTAGGAGGACTGATTTCAGGAGACCCCATCATGGCTCTGGGACCAGTGGGAGCTCTTCTCATTGAGCATGCCCAGCTTTCTGGACTGTGGTGGTGCCCATTCCAGGAAGGGTGTATGGGAGTTGTAGGCCGAAACATTTGTGGGGCCACAAAATGCCCGGCCTTGTTGCAGGCATGTCTCCAGCCTCTCCCACCCGCTCGATGCATCGGGCCACAACTCCCATCATTCCCCAGGGAGACCAGAAGAGCCGCCACCTAACAGATCTGACTGCTGGGCAAGGTTGGGACATGTAGTTAATGGGGAGCAAGGTCTGCGGGATCTCAGAAGCATTTTGAGTGCACACAAATAAGACTGTGCTGATAAGGGGACAAAAGAGGACTCAGGAAACAGGCCAGGGTCTAAGTACTACTTCTGGGAAAAGGAAGCCTCGCCCCCAAGGGGCACCTTTGTTCTTAGGTTGTATGTTGAGATATATTAAGTAATTATTAACCCATTAACCCAAGGCCAAGCGTGCCAGCCAGGAAGAAAACAGCCAAACTTTCTTGTCCAGAGCACAAGGCAAGCTGTAAACTGAATTTGAGAAGCTGTCCTTTGAAATATCACCTTGGGAATGTTCTTCGGTGGCCTTGTATTTTTAAAGTATGTGCTTTAATTGAGTACGATTTTTAAAAAAGCAGATGCAACGTCATTCACTAAAAAATTATAACAGTAATATCCAACTTTTCCTCCAAGAAGCCAAAGTGGGGGCATACACCAGCCTTCTCCCAATTCTCCTTTTTATCGTCACAGCAGTCCTGGAGATCTGGCCCCGAGTCGCCCCGTGAGTTATGGGGCCAAGGGGAGGCTGGAAGCCAGGTCTCCTGAGCCCCAGACCAAGTCCAGAAGCAGCAAGC
This sequence comes from Varanus salvator macromaculatus, assembly GCA_023646645.1. Taxonomy (NCBI): domain Eukaryota; kingdom Metazoa; phylum Chordata; class Lepidosauria; order Squamata; family Varanidae; genus Varanus; species Varanus salvator. The sequence continues at coordinate 8,141,351 of JAIXND010000803.1, read as the reverse complement.
ACCATCTTTTTGGCAGAAAAGTGGGAAACAAATGAATAATCAAGCCAGATGAATAGCTAAATAAAACAAGCTTTAAAGACTATCTACTGCTGTGATTCTATGCAGTCTGGTACTATCAGGAAAGGTCCCAAGCCCTTCCGTATTCCAGACCTGCACTCACCGCCCCATCATCCCCCTCTTGCTGTTTGACCCCCCAAAGAGCCCCTTCCTGTCACCCTTCGCACACAGCTTGGACTCACGAAGGAAAGGTGACCGCTCTGGGCAGTAGCGGAGCGAATTCAGGGGGTTGGTCTGATGGGGCTGTTGAGACAGCAAGAGGCTGAAGTTGGTGTAGACGTCGTGAGTCCGGGAATAGTCGAAGGCTGGCGTGGCATCGTGCCCAAAGATGGATGCCAAGTTCCGGAAGCCTCCGAAGGAGAAATAAGCCATGAAGGCGAACTGGGAGCCGATGAGGAGGGCCAGGGTGCAAGGGCGATCCAGGAGCCTCCGGAGCATGGTGCTGGGATGCCAGAGGGCTCTCTTGCAATTGCAGCTGAAAAAAGCAGGAAGAGTTTGTCTTTGGATGCCAGCTTCTGGGAAAGCGGTTGGAGAGGGGCTGGCGTCACAGCGATCCGCCGAGCTATCGGCAGCAGGGGGCTGGACCAAAGCACCGGCACATTTTAGCTTTGGAGTATAATCCCACACCTTTCTGGGAGGAAGAGAATCCCGTAATTCCCAGCATTCTCTCAGACTCATTCAGCGAGTCACTAAACCTTAAAAGTAGCATTTCAGCGTCAACAATACTGGACAAATTGTCTGACTACAGCAACGCTTCCCATGTTCCTATAACAACACCAGAATCAGAACAGACTGTATGAAGCAAGCGAAGCCAGGTGCAGCCACCTCACACTCCCCGGCAGAAAACATGTTTTGCTTTCCCTATTCTTTTGTTCCTGGAATGAAATAGCGATAATACAATAATAAGCCTGAGGGCAGTTTTGTCGAACTGATTAAGGGTTCACAGATGAGGGAGCTTGTTTGGCTGAGGAACAGCAGAAAAATGCTAGAAATAAATGAAAAAATTAACCCAAGGGTGGGGGAAACGAAGCAAAAAATGGGAAACAGCACGCAAGGGGTGCTCAGGAGAGAGGTGGTCAAGCTTTTCCTGAAAATCCAGATTGCGAGCCTGATGTTCAGCGAGTTTGCCACAAACCATGCCCATGGGGGTTTCTCCTTGGGTGCGTCTCCCTTCTGACCATCCGCGAGCCTTCCAAAGCTAATGGGATCTCCTCAATGGACTCCAAAGAGAAAACAAAGTACACTTCTCAACTGATAAACCAGCATTCTGGGTTAGAATTCTTGGGTTAATGGATGGGCCGGCTTTGGGCCTGTATGCTGGCTTAGAATTATGGTATCAGGGCTTTTACCTGGCCATTTTCTTGATTTTATTAGTGTCTTGCCTGCCTGGCACATTTTGAATTGGTGTTGTTTCACTGGATCTTATTCTTTGGTAGAAAGAGCGGCTAGAGAAACAAGCAAAGAAATAAAATAAATCTGGCTCTTGATTTCTTTAGCTCAGCCTTTGTATCTGTTCCAGAACCTCACAAGGTATTTTAATTAATTAAATCCCTTTCAATTTATTTAAGGTAGATTAGGCTGAGCGAAAGCAAGACTGGTCCCAGGCACAAAGTCATCTGATATGCTATAAGAATACAGGGACAAAAGTAGGGCTGCAAGGAGAACCTTTAAATGTATAGAAAAATACCTATTTTTGGTCTGAAAAACGGTGCTCTAAATAAATTGCATTTCCTACGCATATTTCCAGAACTGGAGTTGAAACTTGGATGCCTTCTTTCCTAATTAAACAGTCACTTGGCACACTCTGCACATAGATAACTTAGTCTGGGCTCCAAATCCAACTTCCCAAGAAAAAGGGAGAATTAAAAGTTAGTAAAGTTGTAGACCTCCTGCTCTCAAAGAAATCCACCAAAGCAGATATGCAAATATCGGAAGCCAGAAACAGGACTGTGTACAGGTTCACAGCGGCTCTTCAAATTCCCCGAACAAAGTCTAAATCACAAGTAGAAGCATAAGTCCTACCTCATCATCAAATGTAAAAATTAATCACAGAAGAAATAAATCATGTGCTTTTCCTTCTGTCTCACAAAACCGGTTTGTATGACGGGGAGCATCCAGGAGCAGAAATCAGACCTTCAGCACTTTATTTCATGGACTCCCCTTCATTTCGGTTGCCTCTCGCAATCAGGACTCGCAGCCTTGCTTTCTCCTCCCGCCTTGCCCTCCGGCCACTGCCCACCACCGATCCGCACGCCACTCGTCCCACACCCCGGCCAAGGTGCGCTGGACTACAGTCCCCAGCTGCAGTGCACCAGGCTGGGGGAGCTTCGCCCCATGCAGCCAGCACCGTGCACCTGCACCTGCACCTGCACCCGCACCCTCGCGCAAGCAGCAGCCAGGTTGCATCACAAAGACCCGAGCCCGCGATGGCGGCGGCGGCGGCGGCGGCGGGAGCAAGCCCGCATCCGCAGACCCGAGCCGGGGGAAGGACCACGTCTGTCGGGGGCCACGCAGCCGTCAGCGCCGCCTGCGACAGAGGCCGTGCGAGGGGGACCCATGGGTGCAGGTGTCCTCTCCGGGTGGGTGGCTGGGGGACCCCGGCACCCCGGGGGCCGCGCGCACGCCCTCGCCCAGCCCCGTCCCGCGCACCTGGCTGGCTGGGGAGGCCGCCCGGCCCGGCGCGCCCGCGCTCAGCTCCACCCGGGGATGCCCAGCGCGATCGCCGCCATCTTCAGAAGGTGAACATGGGGAAGCGGTGGGCAGGGGGCGGGGACAAGAAGGGTCGGGCGCGTGACGTCACGCCGTGGGCGGGGCCGCGCCTCCCTTAAGTCGCCCCCCCCGGTGGGCTTGGTGCGGGGGAGCCTGAGCAAAAATCCAATTTCTCTCTCTTGGGGGACCCCCCCCCAAAAAAACCCCCCTCCTAGTGTCGTTTGCAAGGAAAGGCTGAGCGGTCTATCCTAGATTGTAAGCGCCTTGGGGCAGAGCTCTCGTGGCTACTTCTAAAGCCCCGTTCATAGTATAAATGTGCAATAAGAAGCCCCGTCAGCATGGTTTAATCATCCCTGTTCTTGTTCACATCGCCCAAAGCTGTCGCAGTGGAAAGAAGATGTGCTTGAACAGCCCGTGGTGGTTGTTGTTCGGCTGGCAGAAAAATATTGGTAATTAGAAACATAGAAACAGCGCGAATCAGAAGGGGCATCCCGGGCCATCTAGTCTGACCCCCGGCTCCGCTCACGACATGCGGATTCTAAATTCTAAAAGCCGTGGATAGAAAAGCTCTAGTCTTTTAAAAAAAAAACTTATTTTGGGACGGGGTTAGTTTTATTTGGAATCTGGGCGTCGTACAAAAGTGACCGATCCCGGCACAGCAACACAGAAGCACTCTTGCTGCCATCCTTACGATCCTCTTCAGACTGCGTGCCTCAAAGGCAGTTTGCCCTTCAGCGCCCCCTTACAGACACCCGCAAGCGGAGACCTCCCCTCGTCCTTACCCCTGTTGCGGCTGCGAGGGGCCGTGGCCTTCAGGGCCCCGCTCACGAGCACCCCGAAAAGCCAGCGGAGGGGGCGCCGCGCCCTTCACGCGAGGAAAGGCCTGAGGCGGGCGGTGGGCCCCGTCGCCATGGTAACAGGAGGCCGCGGCGGCGCCCTCGCCTTCCGCGTCCTTCCCGCTGCCCCGCTCTCCCGCGCTGCGATTGGCTGGCGGGCGCGGAGGGGCGGGAGCGGAAGTGGCTGCCGGGGTTGCCATGGGTGCGGCGGTAGCGGCCGGGGGTCGCTGCCTGTGCCGGTGCCGCTGCTGCGGGAAGGGGCGCTGCCGCGCGGACCCGTGCGGGCTGCTCTGCCTGCTGCTCACCTACTTCAGCGTGGGCTACGCCGATTATGTCATCCTGGAGCATGTCCTGCTGCAGCCGGGCTTCCGGAGCAGGTAGGGCGCTGCAGCCTGGCAGGAAAGGCCCTCTGCACACGCTCAGGGGCACCGTGCCCTTGCGTCCGGGTTGCCCGGAAAGACTTCTTACCCCTAGGAGAAAAGGCGCTCTGTACACACTCGGGGGAGCCTTGTGCAGGTGATGATTTTGGAAAGGGGTCGGAAAGACATTTTTCCCCTGGGAGAAAATGTACTTTGCACCCGCTCAGAGGCAGTTTCCTCCTCCTCGGTCCCTGTATTTTTTGCAAAACATTTCTTTGCCCTTGACTTGGGAGTGCATGAGAGCTATTCATGCAGATTGGTACTTAGCTCTGGTTTGGAAACTTTTTTGGTTTTGGAAAGGGGATACTCTGCACTCCACTCTTCTGCTCTTTTTGGAAAGCTTTTGCTTCCCATTGGAAGGTGACAGGGAACTCAAGGTGCCACCTCTTGAAGGCCTTTTCTTTAAAATTGTGCATTTACTTTGGAACTCTGCAGGTGTACAGAGACAGTGTGCTTAAGCCCCTTTTGGAAAGTCTCTTATCTCCATTGGAGGCCCGTATTTGGCAAATGCTTAGTGCACTGTGCCCTGAGGTTAATTTAGAAAGACTTGTTTTGCCTTGGAAGAGGAAAGATGTATGCACATGAATAGGGGCATTTTGCAATAGGCCATTTTCAAGGAGGTGGCAGTGAGGAAAGAATTTGTTTCTCCTGGGCATGGAACTCTTTACATGCTCAGAGGCACTCCACCTTAACAGGTTTTCTAAAGAAAACAAGAGCAGCAGAGCGAATGTTCATATTCCGCCTTTACTTCCACAAAGAAATCCTGATCTCGCTGCGTCAGTCATATGATTCCTGCCAGGCTGTCAGAATGCACCATTTGCAACCTGATGAGGGATCATTATGATGGTGCAGGGATCAAGTGAGCTCTCCAATTTCACCGACTTCACCTGCCGCCAAAGCACATGGGCAGTTGTGTGAAGAAAGCTTGCACAATGCTGACAAGCACATCTCCTCTCTTTGTTGCAGCCTGTGGTGTCCGCTCCATGCTGTGGCGTTCAATTTCATTGTCGTGATGCTCCTGGCCTGCCACACACGGGCTGTCTTTGCTGATCCAGGTAAACCCCCTGTGGGACTTTCCTTGAGACCTCCACTGCCATGTCCGTAGCACTGGCTGCTGTGCAAAAGGACCATTTGTGATCTGTCTCTCTCTCTCTCTCTCTCTCTCACACACACACAGAGTCTTTTGCCTGTGTACCTAGCAAGAAGTCCCACTGTGGCTGGCCTTACCTCCAAGTCAGCTTGCGTGAGGGTCTGTCTAAGACAGGAGAGGGCAACCTTAGGCCCTTGAGTTTCATCTGGCCTGTGGAAGGTGTCCATGTGGCTCATGGAACATGAGAAGCTGCCCTTTATCAAGCCATTGCGCTGGGCCTTCAGGATTGCTGCGACCAGAATAAAGCAGTCCTTGATTCAGTAACGAGGAGACTATCAGGTTTCCAAGGAGAGCCCTTATCAAAGGGAGACTGAACGCCAGATCTGGTTTTAAACACTATGCATATAACATTGATTCTATGATACAACGAATACAGAAGTATAAGAATATAAATTCAGCGGTCATCAGCAACAATATCAAGAGGCCTCATCCACACTCGTATTCATGCCACTCATACAGCCAGTAGACCCTCTCCAGGGGAGATCCATCGGGACTGTGGGTGACCAGTTCAGCACTGTCCTGGCGCAGACGGGAGCTGGAAAGTCCGGGCATTTTGTACCTTAAAGTTGACGCTATCAGCTTAGTCCAACTGGGTCGAACAGGAAACTCCTCTGCACAGAGTTGAGGCAGGATGTGCCGGTCTTTCTTTACCTTGCGCTCCTCGTCACATTCCATGCGCTTTCTGGATGGCACAGGGAGGGCTTATCTTATCTGTTACATTCCCTTCTCCAACCACTCCCAGCCTCTCTGTTTTCTCATTCTGGTCAGTCCCGTCATGCTTTTTAATTCTCCATTTTCTTCTGGGTCTTAGACCTTCAGGAACCCATGCACGCTGGAACGCTGCTGGCCCTGAGCGGCAGCCGTCTGGGCCTTTGGGGCAGGGATTTTTTCAGCTCAACCAGACGTGATGGGGGAAACAGAGTTGGGCTCTCTGCATGTACAGCCTGGGCCCTACTTCTGAGCCATGGAAGTTCCTCGACCCCAAGAACCTCTCCAATCGGCAAGACGTCCCAGGGCAGTGCTGCTTGTGTTCGGTTCCCTTTGGAAGTGGGAGCACAGAGGGCTCTTGCTGATGTTTTGTTCTGGCTGAGAGACAAGCTGCTACGTGGCCCCCAAGCAGAGCCAGCCAGCACACCAAGTCTGTTGTCCCCCACCAAAACTCCAGGGAGGCCCACCCAGGTGCTTCTGGCTCACAACTCTCTTGTGCTTTTCCATCCCTCCTGCAAACCGATGAACGAAAGACCCATTTTTCCTTACTGAGGAAAGCACAGATTCCCAGGCCCACGTCCACAGTGCATTAGGAGCCCTGGATGCCGCTCCCTACCAAATTCAGTCCTTGGATGGGACTGCCCAGTATGGCCTGCACTGAAAGGCAGCTGTAGTTCTCCAGTATTTCAGGCAGTGATTCTTTCCTAGCCCCACCTGGAGAAGCTTGAGCCTGGGTCTTTCTGCCTGCAAAGCAGGGGTCTCATAGAGCTGGAGGCCCTCCCCACATTTTCAGGGCTTTTATCCGAGGCCCCAGTTCCAAGGGACTTTGGAGGGCCCAGAGGTACAAGCGAGTGAGTGGACTGGAATGCTGGAATGCCCCAGCAATTCAGCAGCCCTCCCTCGCCTACTGTGCTGATTGGGCCCACTTTGCAACATGGGGAAAGGCTGGCCTCTTCCGCAGCCCTGCCAGGAAAGGCTGCCTCTTCGGCTGTGCTGCCTTTTTAGCATGCCCAGGCAACGCAGCTGCCGGAAGCAGCGACACCTCGCTGATCCTGGGCGAGTTTTATATTTCCAGTCCTGCTTGCCGAATTCCAGCTGAAGGCTGTCACAGCAGCTTCTTTGGACGTGCTCCACGTATCTTCAGGAGTGTTTATCTCAAGTAGAAGGATGCTGTCCGTTACTTTGGCTAGTAGCCTTTGGGACAGCCTGCACTTCCGTTAAATTAATTCCCTTGCTTTGCTGGTGTGCTTCTCTCCCTGAACCAAAATATTTATCAAGCAAATGTTCCTCCATTGCGTCACTAAGTGATAGAACATTTCAGCTGAGTAACATGCCTGCATCATCATTAGAAGAGCTCATTCTGTTCCTATTTGTTTGAGTTTTGTTTATATCATGGGATACTTTGAAAAGTCAGGAGCGGGGGGACAGGAAGTCTTGCTCTGTCTCAGTGCTTCCAGGCACACAAGAAGCCCATCGAGTCGGGTCCCAGTGATGATCCAGAGGCAGGGCATAATGGGGAAAGCCTTTCCCTGGAGTTTGTCCCACGTGTCTGCTGCTCTGGGGTATACTGCTCCTGGACCAGTAGGTTCTATTCCTGATCGTGATTACTGTTAACGGAAGTCCTGTGAACATGCCAGGTTTTTTAAAAGATGTAACTTGGGATACATGACCGAGCAGGGGAACCAACAGGAGCAGCTGCAGAGAGACTATCATGGCTTTGGGGAGCGCCCCCTCAAAAAATGGAATGGGCCAACCTCTCCCTTGCGGGGCTGCAGGAGCAGGCATGGCTCAGACACAGCAGGCAAAATGTCCAATTTTGATGGCCACATAACTTTGCTTGAAGGCTTTGCTCTATTTATCTAAGGGGACCCCCCTGCCCCCAGCTGCTGCACAGTCAGGTCCATTTGGCAGTGCTAAATAAATTTTCTAGGCTGCCTGGCAAAGGACATGGACCAAATCCACTCGGATGCCTGTGTGAGGTCCCTTAATATCAACAAAAGGGGCTCTTTAATCCCCGTTTTTACTCCCAGTCGGCTGCCAAGCAAAGAATCTTCTCTAATTAAAACCACACCAGCCATTGCCCTGGTTTACATTCGACTGACAGACTTGGCCTCTGGCCCTCTTCCAGGCATGGTCCCGCTCCCGGACACCGCCATCGATTTCTCTGACTTGCGGAGTGGCAGCAGCGGCGCGTCCCACAAGAGCAGCCGGGTGAGTCGGTGTCCCTGCAAGGCTTCTGTCTTCCACAGGACTCATAAAGCCACAGGGTGGCCTTCCCACTCCCCTCTTCTGCACCCAGCCCACCTGACCCTCCAGACCAGCTGTGCCCAACCAGGCGGTCCAAGCCAGGCCGACAGGAGTGTCATTCACCGCACCGCCCTTGGCTAAGGGATCCTAACAGCCCCGGACTCTCTCAGTCCTGCAGACTGAGCAGAGAAGCACTGCTTTCAGTTTTCCTCTGCAAACTCCATCTTGGGACGAGGCTGCTTGGTGGTGGGAGCTTCATAGGCAGGGGCATAAAGTCACAGCTGGTCCGAGAAACCTCCACCACCCCTTCCACCCAGTTTAGGGAGTGGGCCTCGTCCTGCCCGCAGCAAGCAGCCTCTGTCCTGTGTGCGCCATCTCGGGCTGCAGAAGGAGCTGGGCTGCTGGGCTGGAACGGTCCCTCACGTTGAGAGCAGCCCCACACTTAAAAAGGAGCTCTGGTGAGGATGGTCCTGGCCTCAGGGACCGTATGCAGGGAAGTCTTTGCGCGTGGGGTGGGAAGAGCCCATGCCAGCGCCCGGCACCTGTGAGCAGCTGCTGCGGGCCAGAGGTGGGGGGCATGTTCTGGCAGGGACACAGTTGACCCTGGCCTTGGGGGCCCTTTAATCCCCCCCCCCACCTGCCAAACACTGAGCAAAGCTAGGAGGGGCAGCCTTCCAACCATTTTAATTTCTGCTTCTTGCTTAAAACACTGATGGCGAACCTATTATTATATTTATATTTATAGCCTGCCTTTTTCCTGCAAAGGGCTCAAGGCAGCTTACATCATTCTCCTCCTCCATCTTATCCCCACAACAACAACCCTGTGAGGTAAGTTGGACTGAGAGTCTGTGACTGGCCCAGAGTCACCCAGTTGGCTCCATGGCTGAGCAGGGACTAGAACCCGGATCCTCTGAGTCCCAGTCCCAGGCTCTTAACCACGACACCACACTGGCTCTCCAAGAGACCAAGTGCCCAAACTGCAACCCAAAACCCACTTATTTATCGCAAAGACTGCAACACAACCTGAAAATGGAGGTTTTTCTTTAGAAAAAACACCTCAGTCAGTTCAAGCAAATATATATCTCCTTGGCAGAGCACAGACCAGCCATGCGAAAGCTCAGAGGAGTCGCGGCTGTTGACTGGTGGCTCAGAAATTCATTGCCTGGCACTGCTACTCACTTCCGAGCGTGAGAATGGCCCCTATGTATGCTGTTACTTGATGCTCGGCTGCTGGGGCGACTGGGCTTGTGTTCTGGCAGAGAGGGCTCTGAGTGGCCGCTGTGGCACCCATGCGATAGGTTCGCCTCCACTGCCCTAACCCTACCCTGGGGCACACCCCTAACCCCAATATAGGGGTAAAGTTCCACTGAAAGTAAGGCGATTTTGAAGAAGTCTTCCTTGAGTAGCTTTTTCTGCACAGCTCATCAGCTCTGCCCATTCTAAACACAGTCCAACCATCAAAACCATGCCAGGACACCTCGTTTTCCTAACCCTAACCCTACCCTGGGGCACACCCCTAACCCCAATATAGGGGTAAAGTTCCACTGAAAGTAAGGCGATTTTGAAGAAGTCTTCCTTGAGTAGCTTTTTCTGCACAGCTCATCACCTCTGCCCATCCTAAACACAGTCCAACCATCAAAACCATGCCAGGACACCTCGTTTTCCTAACCCTAACCCTACCCTGGTGCACACCCCTAACCCTAATATAGGGGTAAAGTTCCATTGAAAGTAAGGCGATTTTGAAAAAGCCTTCCTTGAGTAGCTTTTTCTGCACAGCTCATCACCTCTGCCCATCCTAAACACAGTCCAACCATCAAAACCATGCCAGGACACCTCGTTTTCCTAACCCTAACCCTACCCTGGTGCACACCCCTAACCCTAATATAGGGGTAAAGTTCCATTGAAAGTAAGGCGATTTTGAAGAAGCCTTCCTTGAGTAGCTTTTTCTGCACAGCTCATCACCTCTGCCCATCCTAAACACAGTCCAACCATCAAAACCATGCCAGGACACCTCGTTTTCCTAACCCTAACCCTACCCTGGTGCACACCCCCAACCCTAATATAGGGCGAAAGTTGTATAGAAAAGAGGACGATTTTGAAAAAACCTTCTCAGAGTACCTTTCTCAGATTTCCTTCAAAATTGGTACCAGTCTTGGCATGAACAGTCAGGAAAGTAAGATCCTGCCTGCAGTGGTACAGTCCTGACCATAGTCAGGCACCGGCTGGCTGGGGAGGTTGGTGAACCATCCACCTGCCCTAGGACAGGTGGTAGGTGCTAGGTGTTCCCTTATCCACCCCGGCCTCCCACAGTCTTGCGGGTTGTGTGTTCCCTCTGGTTCACCCATCCTCCTCCTCTTCTCTGCCTTCCCAGAATAATGAGGACTGGACCGTGTGTAACCGCTGTGAGACTTACCGCCCGCCCCGGGCGCACCATTGCCGCATATGCCACCGCTGTGTGCGCCGCATGGATCATCATTGCCCCTGGTGAGGACCCAGCTGTCCCCGGCCACAGGCTGCCGGAGGACACTCCTTGGACTAGGGTGGCGATGTTAGGTGATGTCGTTGAAGCTTGGCTTCGGACAAGGGGCGGAGGCTCCCTCAGCCATTCCCCAAAGCAAGAGGACGGGGTCTTTTTGGTGGTAGCCCCCTGACTGTGGAATGTGCTTCCCGGTGAGGCCAGCTTCATGCCAACCCTGTTGGCCTTTTGGCACCAGGTTAAGGCTTCCCTTTCTCCCAGGCACCGGATGATGTCTCAGTGTCAGTTGCTTTATCTGATGGCAACCGTTTTTAGTGATGTTAACATCTTTTAAAGTCTGTGTTATTTTATATTTTGTTACTTTGTATTTTTGGATTGTAGTTTTGGGGAACTGCTCAGAGAGCCTTAACAGTTGGCTATGAGGTGGCCTAGCGAGGAAATGAAATCTATTTGATCACTTCAGCTTCCTGCTCCCCTCTGGGAACTGGGGCAAGCGACCATGTTTATATTTAGCACAATCTATTGTGTTGGGTTTTCCTTTTAACACACGCACACCCTCTCTTCATAGGATCAACAACTGTGTCGGGGAACTCAATCAGAAATATTTCATCCAGTTTCTCTTCTACACGGGTATGTTGAAAAAGTTACACCCACAGCCACACTCCGAGAGAGTCCGGAAATGCGCTCCTGATCTTTCCCAGCAAACCAGTCCTAGCAGGAGCGGGCCTTTTGCAGCACGGATGGGTCTTTATTGTCTGTTGAAGACCAGAGCCGCAGAAATCCTCTGCATGACAACACGGATGCTCACACCTTGATGCTTCTTGCTCAGGAAGCTCATGTTCCCAGCTGTGAGGATTGTAGTGATGTTGGCAGAGAATGGGGAATTTGTTGGTTGGGGTAGAGAGCACCCAAGTCCTGCTCCTCAAACAGGGCTGGCGTGTGTCCCTGCAGGAATTGTCTGTGCTGCGGCCACAGCCGCTTTGGCCTGGGCATTTGCCTTCAGAAACAATCTGCAGCTGGTTCTTTTGCCTGAGCCGCCCTCACGCTTCCCCGAAGCCACGCCGAAGGCCTCCGGAGACCGCGCGGTTCTGTGCCGACCAAAGCCAGTCCGGCGAAACCGACGAGATGCCGCCTTTGTGCGCTCCCCCAGACCAAAGCGGTGCTTGCCGACTTTCCCCACTGGAGGCTGCTCTTGCGCTGGGCACGCACTGCAGGCCCAGGCTGTCTTTGGGCGCAACCCGCAATTAGGCTCGATTCCTGTCTGGTTCCGCCGAGAGCTGGGCGTCCCCGTTTGCCAAGGCCATGTGCCTTCCTGGCCCCCAACCGCCTGGGGTACGTGTGCCGCATGCAAGGGCTGCAGCACAGGCCGTCCCGCTTTCCCGATGGCGTGCTTCACCCTTTCACAGCCTCACTTAACTCTGGCTTTCCCGCCCCCACCCAGCAGAGCAGGGGATGCAGAAGGCTCTTCAGCCGGGGACCGAATTCCATTCCGGAGACGCTTGTGGGGGTGGCGGCAATCTGTGCCCCCGCACAGAAGAGTTACGGTTTTCCTAAGCCAGCCTTCTGTTTTGCACTCCGTACGCTCTGGGATATGAGGGCCCCTTGGGCAAAGCCCCTTCAAGATCATGGGGAGACCATGCTGCGTCCTTGACTTCTTGGGTGCTCCATGCACAGCCCCGCTCCCCCTGCAAAGTCCTGCACACCCTTCTAATTCACACGACACCACCTCTCCCCTTCCTGAAAGCTGCTCCTTTTTATACAGGGGCTTTATCCCTCATTCCCGTTGTTCAAGCTGATGCCTGTGACAACAAGGACTAGAAACTTACTAAAATCTGCCTTCTAAGGCATCAGAAGCGTCCACAGGATGCCCCCTTTCTTCAGTGGGCGTCTGTAGTATCATCCTGACCATACTTGGGCATGTATGACCAATGACTCTGGGAGATGATGTGTGCGCGCAGCTGGACTGATGCGCTTCTTCCCTGTTTTGTTTCTGCCTCCCCCTCCCCGTTTCCTGGCCTTTACTGACCTAATTCTCCTGGCCACAGGCTTGGCTAGCCTTTACGCCATGGGGCTGGTCTTGACCACCTGGCTTTGGCCTGCGGACAAAAGCTCAGTGGGGAAAGCAGAAGCCGCCGGAGGTGGCGTTTCCAGCGGCAGCGGCGGCAGCATCCAAATGTGAGTGCCCACTGCTTCCTCCCACCGGGGAATTAAACCTACCAAAAGTTTTAAAAAAAAAAACCACCACCACCAATCCCAAGCAGAAGAGTGTCTGTGTGCTGTGTGTGTCTGAGAGAGCCTGCAGAGACTCTGAATTCCCCAGGCTTTGCAAAGTTAGAAAGGAAGAAGAAAGGGAATTGCCATGTCACACAGTCCGTGCCAAGAACAACTGGAGCATGGGAAGGTTGGCTCCAGGCTGAGGGGAGGGGAAGAGGGGACACTCCGAGCCGGCCTTTGTGGAACAGCTGCACCACATGCTCCCTGAGAAATAGATGCCTGCCGCAGGGCTTGGCGAGCTGTTGCTGTCTCTTAGATTTATAGCCCGATTTTTTCTTTTTTCTTTACAAAAAAGAACTCAGAGCTGCTTACATCATTCTCCTGCTGCTGCTCTCAGTCTTCTCCCCACAACGCCAGCCCTGTGAGGTAGGCTGGGCTGAGAGTCTGAGACTGGCCCCAAGTCCCCCAGTGGGCTCCCTGGCGGGGCGGGAACCAGACCCTCGTCCTGTGCTCTTCACCACTGTGACACACCGGCTCTCAAACCAGTCGCTTCTTCACCCAGCCAGCACCTCCTCATCTGTCCCTTCCTGCCAGCACCTTTGGCTTCCTGTGTGGAAGGAACTGGGCACAGCCCTTTTCTGTGCACACAAACAAATAATACAACGCTCCGGGATTCCGTCTTGCATGCTTGTTTGTGCACGGGAGACAGGGAGAGAGGCTCTGAGGACCAGATCTCCTGATATTCCGAGTCCCCCATCTTGGTTTTTCATGTGCGTGCGTGAATGTGCATCACAGGTTCAAGCCCTTCTCCTTCGGGAGAAAAGAAGAAGAGAAGCAGACCGCATCCCGCCCTGTTTCTCCGGGAGCCATGCCCAGTGTGTCTGGCCATTTTGGCCCCTGTCTTGGAATGGCTTGTGACTTGTGACGTGATGTAAGAAGCACCAAACCGTGGGGTGGCCACCAGCTTAGCTAGCGAACTGACTGCTTTCCCCCTTTTCTTCGGCCAGCGCTCACCGCATCATCCTGCTGGTAGAATCCATCATCTTTGGGCTCTTCGTTACCGTCATATTCTATGACCAGGTCAGTCTCAGGACCGAGCGGTTGGGTACCAGTGATCCTCCAGGTGTCCTTGAATTGGAGCCGCTCACAGCTTCAGCAAGGATGATGAAGCTGTGACTGAAGCCTGGTTCCCCACCAGTGTTTTGGTGGTTGTGCACATGCGTTTGGGAGGGGGGGTGGAGTTGCCTTTGCCAATCACCAAAAATTCTTTGACTTTTCCCCATCAGCCCTTTTCATTTAAACATCAAACCCAAATCCAGAGCTTTCCCCAAGTGCCGGGAGAGAAACCGTGTGGGTGATTCATCGGCGCTGGCCAAGACGACCCGCTGGTGCAGCCACCTCGTGCGGCTTCTGCCTCTCTAGCCAGGGGCTGTCTATCTCTGCCCACAGGAACTCTGCGGAGTCTGAAGCTGGGGTTGCTCTCTGGCTGGAAATGCAGGGTTGCAGCCTTCTGGCTGAGTTCGGGGCTCCCGCCCTCACCCCGTTTAGGGAATGGCCTTCCAGGAACTCCAAGCGGTCGGGCGGAATCGCAGCGCACTGGGTCCGATCTGTGTTTATGGTGGGATCTGCCCTTTGGGGTGCAAGAGCAGCTTCCCCCCAGAAGCCTGGGGTGCAGGAAGAGCCTTTCCCACCCACGACTGACTTTCATCTTTGGGCAAGAGTTATTAGAGGCTGAACGTGGGAGTATTCTGCATGCAAAGTGACGTTTTTTTCCCCCTCTGAGAAGGGGCCCTGTCTTCCACTGTGTCCCTCGTGGCTGCAATTCGCCTCTAACAACGGGGTGTCATTTGCAGGGCACAGGGGGGTGGGGGGCTGGTGGGCGAGGCCCCAGCTTCTCCTAGGCACCTGCTGCGGGCCGAGAAGCCGATTTGCCTGGGATGGCATTTTTGTCGGGCCACCGTTGGCCACGAGCCCCGCTGTGCCTCTCACAGCCCCTTCCCGGCTCTGTGTGTCTCGTCTCCCAGCTGGTCTCCATCATCACGGACGAGACCCCGATAGAGCAGCTCCGGAACCGGCTCCTGAAAGAGGCCCACCGGGAGGTGACGCACACGCGGAAGCCCAAGCTGGCCCTTCTGCGGGAGGTGTTTGGCCGAGGTACGTGGGTGAGGCGGCTGATGGGCACGGGCCGGGCAGGTGCCTTCCACCCATGAGGGGCTCCTGCAACCGTCTCTTCCTCCTCTCCTTCCAGGTTTCATGATCTGCTGGTTCTTCCCTTGCAACTGCAGCTCCCCCTCAGCCAGCGGGCCTTCCTACAGCTACTTGCCCAACTATGACGTGTGACTCGGTTGCGTTGCCGCCTGCTGCCAGGGGACGGCCTGCCTCCTTGTCCTGCTCATGGGCGCGCTCCCTGTCTCCCTCCCCTTTCTCGACGGAAGCACAAGGGTTCTCTCTCGCCTCCCGGAACCTGCGGTCCTGGATTACAACCTTCTCTTGAATCCTGGAGCGACGCCGGCATCCCATCAGTGCTTGAAATTCTGTCTCCCGCTGCGATAAGTGCTCACTCCCATCTCGGCAAGGCGGCGGCGGCAGTGAGCGGTGGGCCCCATCCGTCGGGCCCCGGCCTGCCCACGCCTCAGCATCGTGCCGGGGATCACGGCAAGCGCTCTGTGGAGACACTGAACCCGTGAGTACGGAGCCTGTAAGAAACAGCTCCGAGAGATGGCCTCCCTGGCCCCATTTGTCTGGGCCGAACCCAGCTCAAGCCGCCCTTGCTTCCGAAGCCTCATCACGCCTGTGCATTTGGACTGGGTTCTCCGGGGAGGCCAGCCTCTCCCCCGTCCCAGAGCAAGGAACACGCAGGTGCTCGTTGCCTCATTGCAGCCGTCCATGCAGCCTTCGCAAGTCGCTCTGCTTCTCTGGGGAACTGTGCGCAGAGGCTCTCGGCCGATGTCCGTCCCCCTGGGTGCATCTCCCCAAAGAGAGAGGTGTGGAAACTGGCGGATGGGGACGCTTCCCCATCTGCTCGCTTCAGGCTCCAGCCTGCCAGCTCTCTGTACAAGCACAATGTGAGGGTTCTGGTGAGCAGTGCCGGGCGCGCCCTGGGCAACCCACTGCGATCTACTCCATTGCTGCTGATCGGGCCCATGACTTGTAGCCTGGGGACTTCAGGAAGTGCAGTCGGTACATCTCTTGTCCCCAGACAGAGCTCAGAGAGGCCACGAAGGGCAGGCAGTAGTGCCCTTTCGTGCGCAGCGCTGGTTTGCTGCGGGTATGGCCCCTTTTGTATTTTAGTGTGCCCCCCCCTGCCCCCGAGCTTTTTCTCTGTTGTGTAGAAAACCCGCTCAGAAGGAACGCTGGCCGGATTGAGGTGGAGATAGGACAACTGTGTATTTGGGGTTTTCCATCGTCCTTGGGAGGCTTCTGCTTTCAGTGCTTTGCCTGGCCATGGGGAAGCGGAACTCTCAGGGCACAACCCTATGTATGTTTAGACGGGGGCAGGGGGAACCCCTTCAGCTCCTTCGCGTCCTGCAGCCAGCTTAGCCGAAAGATGTTTCCCTAGCCAAACACGCATGGCTCTGAGCCTTCAAAAGCACAGAAAGCAAAACCCTTGTGGGTTCTGGTACCCGTAGTAGTAGTAGTGCTTTCTCCTGTGCGGTGTGTTATCAGCATTTCCCCCATATCCACACCCTCATTTTGTATTGTATTTATTTTATTTATTTAACAAGATTCTTCCACGGTGGGGGAGGACAGGGATTCCGAAACAAGACTCAGGATGTAAAAGAGTTCCTCAGCAGGGCCGTTCAAACCAAATGCCCTCGGAGGCCCAGCAGGAATAAAAAGGCCTTTGCAGTCACCTTGGCCCTTAGTAGAGGGGATTGGGGAAGAGAATTCCCGAAGGGAGGCGCCACCACCAAAAAGGCCCCGCTCATTGTTGCCCGCTGCCACCGCACAGAATAAAGTGGTGCTCTGAGCTGGGTGGGTGATGGTCTGCAGGCTGTGCTGCGCGACATTATGGAAGGCGGTGCTGCGAACAGCAAGCATGGTCCAGGAGCATTCTCAGAGGGAGCAAGAATCCCTCTTCTCAGAAGATGCTTGCTACAAAAGGCTTGAATTAAGTACAAACAAAGAAAACATACTTCTTGTTCGCAAATGTTGCTGCTACCCATTTAGGGCCTGCTTCCCTTGGCCAGCACCAGCCTGGCAGGGCATAGGGGGTCACAGATGGTCTGTGATGGACTCTCCCTTCCCTGCCCCTCCAGGACGGTCCACTTTTGCCCTGGCCTCGGTCAGTTAATCGCTATCAGATGCCTTTCCTTGGGCTGCAGGTTGGTTCCCGGAAGGGCGGAGAGCAAGGAGGGGACCTCCAGGTGTACAGGGAAAGGGTGCCGATTCAGGAATTAACTGTTCTCAACCTGTTCACAACTGTGCTTGAGTGTGCCCTTTTTCTCCCTGCGGTTGAGGCCTTCCTGTGCGTAGCTCCTGTGCAGCTGTCCAACACCAAGCAAGTTTTCCCCGGCTAGATGCGTCCAGATGCGTCATCTTATCCAAACCAGCGGGTAGGAGAGGCAGCACTAAGTCCTTCCCCCTTTGGCTTTAACCTTCGCCGGGTCCTTATCCGGGTGTGTGTGGGTGTGTTCACGCCCTCAGGTTTGTGCTTGAGTCAGATTGCCCCGCTCACTACCCCAACCCCACTGGCCGCCTCCCCGTTGTTTTCTTTTAAATCAGGTCGCTTCGCTCAGACTGGGCAAACAGGTTTTCATGCAGTAGAACTTGCCGCAATATAAATTGAGGGCGTGGGGTGCAGTGGGGACAAGAATGTTTGTGGGATTTAGCGCTGATAATTTTCTGCCTTCAGACAAAGGTCTAGACGGCCCCAGTTGCAAAGGTGCGATGGGAGAAGGGTGTGGTCTTGGGGAACCCTCTGCTCCCCACGGACAATTTCTGGTGTGGAAGTGGAAGGAGTGCACGCCCCACTTCTTACGACCGATTGCACTGGGCGCTTTCTGCGCTGGCCGGCCGCCACGTGGTCTCCGAAAGCAAACAGGGATATGCTCAGGCATTTCCATTCTGTGTGGATTGCACTGCGGTGGCCTTTGGATGCTTCCAAGAGGGTGCCGGGAAGTGAGGAATCCAACACCTTGAACAGAACCTCTTGCTGTTCTAGATCTGTTTTTATTTGATAAAGCAGGCTTCTGGTCCTTGTTTCTGCAAAAGTCTAATTTAAAAAAAAAAAAAAACTGGAAGAAGGGCATCTAAATGAGGAGTCTAGGCCTCCTGTTACTCAGCTTCCAAAGTATACACCACATCTTTCTTAAACACAATATTTTTCCTTTGTTTCCATCTGTAAAGGTAAATTCTCTGCTGGGAATAGATTCAGACTAATTTGCATGGCTATGCTTAGTTTGCCAGTCCAAGAGAGAAGGCAAATGGACCCCCAGAACCCTGACCCTCAAATTTGGTAGAGAACATTTGACATGCACTGCTCCGTGCCAGAGGCAGTATGCCTTTGCACACCAGCTGCTGGGGAACATGGGTCGCTGAGTGTTCTTGCCCTCATGCCCTGCTTGTGAGTTTCTTTGGCTGCTTAGCTGGTGGGCCGCTGCGTGACCAGGCCTAGAAAGGACTTGTTTTCTAAACCAACAGCGCTGCTCTTGCATTCTTCCACTGCTTAGGTCCCTTTTATGCTTATTCACCTTCCAAACTCTTTGCCCTTCAAGGTTAGAAACTGGCTGTGAGCAAAATTCTTGCGTTATGTGATGTTTGGCTTGTGTGTGGCTTGCCACTGTATCGCTCACTTTTGAGACCTCTTCTGAGCGATCTGCAGTTGATCACCATTTAGGGGCCGTGACAGCAAACCCTCAAATTTAATTCCTGAAGCAAGCTGGGGAGCGGCAGGGGCTGCGGGGGGGCGGGGGATCCTAGTGCAACCAAGCAAAGGCACACAAGGATCAAGTCAAGCTCCAGTCTGATGTTGGGAGAGTCCTCGGGGGTCCTTCAGGGGTCCTGCGCTCTCTCGTGTCCTCTTCTCCCGAGCTGCTCTGTCAGAGCTGGCTCCTGGTGGCAGAACCTCAGACTCTCTGGCCAAAGCACACACTGCAGAGTGGGATCGCACAGCCCCAAAGTCTGCCCACCCCAGCCAGGGCTGCGATGAGTCACAGAGTTCCATAGAGGAGGGTGACTGTCTGGGAAGGAGATCTAAGCAGTCGAGCTTCTCGAGAGGTAATCCTGGCTTAACTTGATTGTGAATGTACACTGATATTTTGGGGAAGGGCGACGGGGCCCTTTGGCATGTGGTGCAAAGCTGCCGTTAGAGTCCGTCTTCAGGCGAAGGAACGGGGCACACGCAGCCCGGGGGATGGATCTGGTGTGCCTGTTCGCACACGCACAACTGCCACCTGAGAACTGCCGTGCCCCTGGGGCTGCTGGGAGAGCCGAGAATTTTCCCGTGGAGGGGCTGACATGAATTCTGGCTTGTCCATAAGGCATTTTTACAGGAAATAGGCATCCTTTAGGGAACGCTGGCAAGCCGGACCCTATCAAAGACCTGTGCGGCATTAACAGAACGGGCCCTCTCTGCACGTGTCTTTGCGAAGTGTGTTACTGAATGGATTCCGCATACGAATCTGTTGTTTTCCTCCCCGGCGGACTTGTGCTTGCAACTGCCGCTTTTGTGCATATGACTCAGCCGCCATGTGCACAGCGCAGCTGTTCCCCCCCCCCTCCTCGCAGCTGCAATGGCACCCCAGCCCCCATTCCGGCATCCCCCCTTCGCAGGACCGCGAATGGAAATTGCAGCTCGCCTTGCGGGTTGGCGGAATCCGATCCTTGCGAGGAGGCTCGGAGACCTGGAGCCGGGCCCGATGAGTCAGAGAGAGCCGTTGAGGAGGGCGACCGTCTGGAAAGGAGATCTGAGGAGGAGGGAGGCGAGCCTGGAGGAGCAGGGGACGCGGCAGTGGTCCTGCCTCTTCCCCGGCCCTGGGGTCTTCCTCCGCTCCGGGACAAGCGCGCCCGGCTTACGTGGCCTGAGTGGGTTGCTCCTGGCAGGTGAGAAAAGCAGCTGTTGTGGGAGCTGCTGCAGCGGATCTTCACATGGCGCGAGGCCGGGATCGCCAGCCGCTGTGCGTGGAGGTGGGGGCAGGTCATCGCCGGGCCATCGGGAGGGCCTGGCAGGGCCCCTTTTTGGCCACTCGCTGGCCTTAACTGCCTTCGCAGGGTTGTCATGAGGATCAAGCAGAAGAGGGAGGAAGCACGGGAGCTGCCCGGCGTTCCTTGCAGGGAAAAAGCGGGGTATAAATTTAATAAACATGCTTCAACAGCTCCGCCTGTGAATTCCCCCAGAATGCTCCTGGCCTAGCATCCATAGGGCATGCTGGGAAATGTTAACCCTGTCATCTAAGCCCTTTGAAGTTCCACTCAGAGAGGAAGGGCAGCCAGCCCTGCAGTGAGGAGCCAGCTGTGGAAGGCGCCCTGTTCTTCAGACCACAGCTGGGCCTTCTGGATTGTTGAGCTCCAAATGATATCGCTTCTGTTATCATTAAACAGGTGGCGCGGTGGTTTAAACCGCTGTGCTGCTGGGCTGGTTGACTGAAAGGTCGCCGGTTCGAATCTGCACAACAGGGTGAGTTTCCGTTGCTCCGTCCAGCTCCTGCCAACCTTGCAGTTCGAAAGCATGCAGATGCAGGTAGATAAAAAGGTACCACTTCGGTGGGCAGGTAACAGTGTTCTGTGCACCTCGGTGTTTAGTCATGCCGGCCACATGCCCACGGAGACTGTCTGCGGACAAACGCTGGCTCCCTTGGCCAGGAAACGGAGATGAGCACCGCCCCCGAGAGTCAGGCATGACTGGACGTAACGTCAAGGGGAAACCTTTACTTTATGAAAATCCAAGGGAAGATTAATCTTCTAGTACAAACATATCCTACCCACCCCAAACTTTTCCAGACTGAAATCTCCTCTCTGCCTCCTTCCCCCCACAGCACCCTCTCGTCCCCTTCCTTCCTCTCCTGGCACTTTGAACTGGGCCCAATGTTTCATCACGTCTTGAGGGTTCAGCAAGGTCAAGACCCCTGGCTGGAGAAGGGGCTTGGACTGGATGACCTTCGAGGAGCCCTCCCACTCTAAATCTCTGTGCTTCTTGTCACTGTGGGGAATTGGCCGGGCTGTCCTGCCTGGGGGGCCAGTAGCCAGGCCTGTGGGGGCAGCAACATTGGCCCCCCAGCTTCCTCCTGGCCCCTTGTGCCCCTCCCCTCCTGTGCCTCTGCAGAAGCCTCAAATCCCAGAGAGAGAAGGTATCATACACAGAAAGGACCACACAGCACACAGCGGATTTATAAATAGCATTAAATAACCTGTCAGAAGTTTTATTATTTTAAAAACAAATGAAAAACGCCAGGTTTGCCACAATAATTAATATTTAAAGTATCGCTTATATAAAATTGGTATAAAAACCCTCCCTTTGGCCCGGGGGACTCGCCTCGGGTCCAATAAGCCATTTTGTTGCACGTCTTTAAATTATAATTTAATTAAATTACTAACCTCCAGCTTCAGCCTCTTGGCTGTGTAGCTGTTGGAGGGGGGGAAGACAATTTCTCAGAGGAGGGGTTCCTCTGGTTCTACAGAGGTTTTAAATAAATTCGCCCCTTCCAGGGGGAAATCTCAGGGTGCCTCAACCCCAGCATAGGCACAGTCCGTAGTCCCGAGAAGATCAAGGCAGGCATAAAATGGAAGGCACCCTTTGCCCTGACTTTTCTGGCTCTGCCCCGCTCACAGAAGTTAGAAAACCTAGACAGCCTCTTCCTTCTCACTCTCTCCATCACGATATGTGTTTAAAAATGCAGCAGTTCCGAAGAGCAAGTTACCTAGGAGGGGCACTTGTGAAGGGTGCAGTTTGCGGCACAGTATGGAGTTTCTGAATCCCTGCACCACTCTGGCATGTATATTCCTCCAAAAAGCGAGTAGAGAAGATGGGGAGATGGGTTGCGGCCCGGGATCCCAATGGTGGAGGGAGGTGTTCCTCAGCTCTTTGGAGCTGGTGGACGGGCAACGGTCGTGATGCCTCATCGGGACCCATGCTGGAATCAGAGGAGGCATCAGAGGCCAGTGGCTGTGAGACCGGGCCTTCAGTGGCCCTTTGGGGCCACGTGGATTGGCATAGGCTGTCAAAACATTTGCCATGGCTTGCGTACCACAAATAACCCATGGTTTGTTCCTGGATTGTGAACCGTGGGTTGCTCAACATGGCTTGTTGTTGCAGCTGGGCACAGGCAGCAACACAACCCGTGTCAACCCTGGCAGGTGTTGTCTGAACACAGTCAGGCTGTGTCTGCTGGGGCCGGCCCTAACAGGAGTCGCACGGCTCCAACCGCTTAATCCCCACCTTCTCTTTGGAGCCAGGAACTGAATGAGGCCGTTTGGGGCATGCGCCCTGTCTGGTTTCTGCATTCTTGCCCTATTTATTCCCTGTTCTCCCTCGTTAGGCTGCAGGAAGCGTCCCCGGAAAGGCCGGTCCAGTGGCTGGGCCATGCAGTGTCCCCTGGGGCCACCCTTCACCGTGGCCTTCCGCTGCTTGCGTGCTGCTGGGGACCGGGCAGCCCCACAGCCGTGGCCACACCATGAGGACCTGGCTCTTGCTCCACCCCAGCAGTGTAATGGGAGCGCGGAGAGAGGCCAGCGTGAGGCGAAAGATCCTTCTCAGCCCGACCACTGCGGGATGGAGTGGATTCCCCCAGAAGCCCAGGCCTGTAATTTCCCTGGTGCCTCGTCACGGCCACAAGAGAAGGAAGGAAATGATCCCACGCCTGGCGGCGGCTGGCTGAAGCCATGCGAGCCAAGCGGGCCGAGGAAAGAGCTGCCTGCGAGAAGGGGCAGAGAGCGGGGAAAGAGGAAGCGCTCAGGGGCTGAGGTAGACGCCACCGATTCAAGCACATTTGCTGGCTGGCCCAGAAAACGTGTGGTGTAAACTTGCCAAGTGTTCAGCAAGGGCCCACGGCTGCCGGCTTTGTTCTGTGCTTCTCGGTTTTGTTTTAAAGCTCGAACCCGAACCCTTCAATCATACTCAAGGTACCCAGAGGGGTGAATAAATAAAAGCCAATAATAAATAGAGTTCAGAAGTGGTTAGCCATTGAGCGGAGCAGCCCCAGGGGAGCGAAAGGGGCTCGTGGAAGGCCCGTTCTTCCCGAATCGATGCCGGCTCTCTTCCGCCTTCCGTCTCCTTCATCCCGTCGCTGGTCTCCCTTAAACCTGGAATGATGAAGCGCTTTCTTCCCCATCCTTCTCCCCGCCCCGGATTCCCTTCTGGAGCCTGGTTTATTACCCCATAATGTCTCTTCTCTCCCCGGGGAGGGAAGCGGGGTGAGCCTGCCAAGCGAACACCGAGTCTGGCTGTGCGAGCGGCGCTCTTTTCCCTGCCCCCCCACCCCCCTCCTCAGTGTCCTGCATCGCCAGATGTCCAGGCCGTGCCAAGCGGACCAAAAAGCCGTCACAACTGGCCGCTGTCCAGCCGAGACCCAGCATGGCGCCCTGCTGGCAAGCAGTCCTTCCTGTGCAGGGGGTCCTCGGAAGGGTGACAGAGGTGGTGTGGCTTTGTCCTCTCCGGAAAGGCCGAGGGCTGCCTCGGGGCCCCCGCTCCCCACGCCGGCCCCCACTCGGTGGCTTGGAGGAGCAGGTTTGGAGGACCGCCTCGCTCCGGAGTCTATTTGCGGCCTCGCCGGTTCCTTAGGACCTGTAAGATGTGGGCTTTCTGCTTCAGCCATTGGTTCGACGGCTTCTTCTGCGGCTTGGGCACAAAGAAGGTGTACTTGAGGCGCGGGGTCTTCTCGTCAGTCACCACCAAGGCCTGCAGGGTGAGGGGCTCCGCCAGCGGCCCCCGGCCCGTGATGATCTCCATGGCCTTGGTGGCCCCGTTGTAGCGCAAGGTGGCCCCGTCCTGCAGGCGGACGTCCTGCTCGGAGGGCGTCAGGATGTAGTTGCCGTTGAGGGCGTAAGAGCCGTCCCGCCGGCGCAGCGCCAGGTAGATTCCGTCGCTGGTGGACGATGAGGCGCTGTTCTGCCGGATCAGGATGTGGGTGGCTCCGGCGGGGATGGTGACCACGTCGTTGTAGCCGTACCTGGCGGGTGGGAGAGCGAGCTGTGTCAGGGATCGCTCGGGACAGAGTCTGGCGAAGGGCCGCCGTGGGATTCCTAAGCTGGCATCTGCAGCCCCGCAATGCAGCTGGGGGGGGGGGGTTCATTCTCAGCACAGCAAGTCGAATCTTGAACCCCCTGCATGCGAGGACTCCCAAGTCGGGGTGCAGGGCCTCTTCCAGTCTGAGGGCTGCAGAGCAGCTCTCGGGGGGCCCTATTCCAGTGGTGGGTTAAGCTATTTTTCGGGGCTCGCAATCTGAGCTTGCTTCCTTAGCCTAACTGCCATTCCATTCAAGGGGGATTAGAGCTGGACAGGGAAGGGTTAACCCATCTTCCCACTTCCTGCAACCCCCCCCCACCTCCTCACCCTCACACTGCGATTTAATCAATTTTTAATCGATTAATCAATAGGAAAATATCTTTTTATGGATGCCAATGGGCTGTTCCTTTTTTCTCTGAGCTGCCACGCCTGGGGGAAATTTCTCAGGAGCCTCTTGTCCAGGAGGAAGCAATCAACCCTGCCCTCCTTGCGCTCCGCACATGCATGGCAATAAAACGCCCGGGGAGAAGCCACACATTGGGTTGCGGATCATTTCCACGCTTAGCCGAGCTTCCGGAAGCAAGACCTGGAATGCGCCCAGAGCCACGCCGGGCACCCTTGCCGTTTCTGCCCCGCCGGCGCAAGCGCCACTCACCTGGGCTTGCTGAAGGAGCCGTAGATCTTGGTGCAGGCCGAGTTGTCCCCACCACACACCATGCATTTGTCGAACTTCTTCTTGGAGCCGATGACGCGGTCGCAGCCGGCGTGGATGCAGCGGCCCTGCACGCAGACCGAGGTGGACTCGGGGGAGCAGGGCGTCCCGTCAGCCACCTGGACCAGAACGACAGTCGGTTGGCCACCCAGCGGTTTCTGGGCCTCCCGTTGCGCTCCTGCCCTCGCTTCCTCATCCCCTTTTTCTCGGGGCTGCTTTCATTTTCTCCCGTGCCCCATCCTGACTGCCACCTCCCCATCTGCTCTTGCGTTCTGAGACAGCCTCAGGCGACTGCGCAGTGTAGAAACGAATTAAATAATAAGTAAAAACAAATAAATCCCACCCCGCAGTCTGCCAAGGCACGGCACAGTCCCTTACCCTCGGTTCCAGAACGTAGTAGTAGCCCAGGGCGTGAGACTGGCAGGTCAGCTTGCACTGGTCGCGCTCGGCCACACCGCTGTACCGGGGCACCCAGTCCATCGGGGCCGGGTAATCCTTGAACATGTCCGTTCGGTGGTTGTACACGGCACACTGCTGCTCACGATAGGTCAAGGCTGGAACAAAATTAATTTATTTATTTATGTATTTCAAGGCTGGAACAAAATTTATTTATTTGGACAACTTGTATGCCGCCCCATTCACATAAGCCTCGGGGCGGCTTCCAATACATAAATAAAGATATTTCTGAACAAAATACATAAAATACTGGAGACATCCTGGTAGCAGATTTAAAATCAATAAATACAATCAACCGTTAAAGTAATGTTTAAATAAAAAGGTCTTGGCCTGGCGCCGAAAAACAACTAATGAAATCCCCAGATATTTGTCAAATTGTTACGCTGTGCTTTCTCTCTTTCTCCCCTTCCATTTTCCCCAACGACAACCCTGCGTGGTGGGCTAGGTTGAGAGGTAGGGGCTGGCCCCAGATCAGCCAGGGAGCTTTTGAACCTGGCTCTGCCCAGTTCCAGAACTAACCGCTACTCCACTGCTACTCAGGCAGAGTTGACTTTCATAACTTAACGCAAGATGCTTCTCGCCCCGCAGATGGATGGGGGATTCTGCTAGCATTCATGGAATAAATGAACACTCCTTGAATGCAACATTTTATCTCAGTATCAAGCCAGGCATATGTTCAAGAGGCTGAATGAAGCACCTGCTCAGTTTGCGTAAGAGGCTTGGTGTGAGCGGCTGGCCGGTCACTAGCCGGCACCTGTCGCCTCGCTAGTCCAGCCAGAAAAGGAAGCGGGAAGCCCTCTGCGTCCCATCCACCCCGTGCTTTTCAGCATTGTACACTCTCTTGCTGAATGTACTTGGAAAACTTAAGCCTGCCATTCTGTGAGTCAAACCAAATGTATATTTAAGCTGGTCTTTGGGGGGGGAGGTTTGCTCTACTTTGGATGCCTCTTGGGAACGCCAACGCCTGCCGTAGGAGGAGTTTGATCTTACCGTTCCCGTCGGGGCATTGCTGGACCTGGCACGAGCGGAACTGGATGCGCTTCCCCTCGCAGTACTTGCCCCCGTTGCGTGGGACGGGCTTGTTGCACTCCCGGGTGGAGTACTGCACCCCCCCTCCGCAGCTGCGCGAGCATTCGCCCCACGGGCCCCAGCGGCCCCAGCCGCCATGGGTCGGAACCTGGAAGCAGGAAGATGGGAGGGAACCGGGTGAGGACGGGCTCCGCATGGCCAAACCCCAGCGCTTAGTAATGCTGAGAGAGGTCAGCGCCCTCTCCCCGCACTGCAGGCGGACGAGCTGAAGCAGGCGGAGATTTTGGCCAGGTTTCCTGATCTGCCTTTTAGCGAGAGTCAGTGCAGTGGGGCTGTGAGAGCTGCAGGCCCAACTGCAGAGATCTGAGCCCTCCCACCCCCAGTCCCGGGGCCCTAATGCAGCTCCTCGCAGTTCTCCAGGTACCCAATCCCCTTTTCACAACAGCTGGGCTTTTGGGAAGCGTCCCGCCTTCTGCCCAGTTTTCCCTCCCTCCAGAAGCTGAATCACCTCTCCCGAGGCTCTGACAGGCAAGGAGAGATTAGGCTAGAATAGGCTGGCATTGCTGGCATTTGGGCCCGGCTTGCTACATGCTTTGGTCCGCCAGGGGTCGCACCCTGCTGGATGCCGCCCCGAGAACTCCCCTGAACGGGAATTTGGCCCCCGGCGATGGGGTCCGAACCCTCCCGGCCCAAGCCCCTGCCAGCAGGGCGACTCACGTTGTACGCCTTCAGCTCCACCTTGCTGATGCACTGCCCACTCATGCAGCTCTTGCCCTCGCCGCACCGCGTGCCGTCCGCCCAGGGGAAGTACTTGGTCTGGCACATGAACTGCCCGTTGATCCGGCCCGTGCACCACAGCGAGGAGCAGGGCGGGTGCATGTTGGGGCAGTGCCGGGAGTCCGGCCCGAAGCTCAGCTGGCACTGCTGGTCCACGTCGTAATTGCTGCCGGGGAAGACGGCCGGCAGGCTCAGGGGCTCGTGCGGCTTGTCCAGGAGGCAGAGACCTGCAGGGAGAGGGAAGGAAGGGGAGCCTTGGGGTCACTTAAGTCCAGGAAAAGCTCCCAGTTTTGTCAATTTAAAACCACCACCAGTAACCTGGCCTGACAAAGCGTTCTGGAGAGCTTGAAAGCTTGCACATTTTTCTCTGGTAAGTTCCAGCTTCTCGCTCTTTGTCAAGCATGATGCACATCGGGGGGCCCTAGTGTGGCACCCACAACATTCTCCCCTCCCTGCCCCCTTCAAAAATACAATTGAGAAGGTTCTTGGGAAATGTCAGGCCAGTCTTCTCTATCCCCTTCCCAGCTTCAAGCCTCGCTCTTTGCCTCCCTTCTATCCTTTTTCCTCTTCTTCCCCTCTGGGCCGTCTTATCCCTCCCCGCTCCTTAGCTCATGGTTTCCCCCATCCCAGCTTCTGGCCTGGCCCCTTCGCTCCACAAGTGTGATTTCTCCGTTTGCCTTCCTAGTCACTTTCCTTCCCGGTCTTTCCAGCCTCGCCAGAGGAATCCACTGGATTTGCTTCTCTTACGCTGGCAGGCTTGGGAGCCGTGATGGGAGACAAGGAGGGCGAGGGTGGATCATGCCCATGGGGTGAGAGAGCGCTGAGGAAGGGGGGTGTGGAGGTCACAAAACCTGGGGCCCTTAGGTCCGGCCTAGCAAAGGGCTCTTTGCGCATCCTGGCGCTCCCCTGCACTGCCCAGGCTTCCCCAACGCCACTGGCGCTCCTTTTGGGACGCCGCGAAGCATCACCACCGTCTGGTGGTGCTTGAGGGCGGCATGCAGAAGAACCTGAGCGCTGAGGAGGAGACGCTCGCCCTGGCCAAACAGAGGAGGGGCATCCAGGTGGGACGGCAAGCTCTCACCATGGCCATTGTCCAGGAAATCGGTGATGAAGCGGCCACTGCACGGCGACCACATCTCGTCGGGGTCCACGGGGGACATGACAGAAGCCATCATGTGACGGGAGTTGGTGTGGCGGTTCAGCTCTTTGCAGTGTTTGTCGTCGTCATGGAGCATGCTGAAGACGTGCCCTACACGTGGGGAACAAGGCAGAGGGGGACACTGATCATCTCCCGTTCCCTCTAAGCCCCTCGGTACAGAACTGTGGCACTGCCCCTATTCATAAGCTTGCCACTCCAGAGCACAATCCGACGTTCAGGAGCCCTGTGGAGATGCCACAGCCTGGTCACCGGATCCTGCTCAGCAGGAAGGGCCTGGAAGGAATGCTGGGGCGGACCGGCCACCCAGTCCCCGCTTACCAAGTTCGTGGGCTGCTGTGAAGGCAGACTGGAGGCCGTCATCTTCCACGATGGAGCAGCTGCGAGCCGGGTCACAGACGGTGCCGACGTCCGCCATGCCGAGAGTGCCGCAGCTGGATCGCCCGCAAAGATCCTGCCAGCGGAAGAGATACGGATGCTGTGAACACTGCTCTTTTGCTAGGGCTGGGCGGACTGGCGTTCAAGCTACTCAAGAAGGGACTGGCGTCTCCATGCGGCCTTTTGTCTGGGTGAAGCACCCTTTAAGCAAGGGGATTTCGCAGGCAGGCAGGCAGGCAGGCAGGCAGGCAGAGACCTCCTGTAAGTGCATCGCTCCATAAGACAGTCTCTCCTCCAAAAGGAAGAGAAACTCGAGCCAGCCAGAGCTTCCAACTCGGTACTAACATGCCAGGCCTGCATGATGCAGATGGGTTGCAGAATTCGGCGTTTCTTAAGGACACTGATTCGCAGTCGAATCTACCTCACAGGGTTGTGAAGGCAGAGGGGAGTAAAGGCAGGACAGAAATGCAGTCAAAACTGAGGAAGATGTGTCTGGGGCCACCAGCGGGACGCTTACCTGTCGGGTGAAAAGGATGGCCGTGTCGAAGTGCTCCGGATCCTTGTCGCTGGGCTTGTTGAGGCCCTTCTGCCAGGTGCAGAAGTTCCGCAGCGTCTCGGCGGCGTTGGAGGACACCTGCAGGCCATCCTCGCCCTCTCCGATCACCACCAGCCTGGTCACGACCAAGTTGACCGGGTTCTTCAGGCTGGGGTGGCGGAAGAACTTGGCTGCGGCGGCCATGATGGTGAGCAGGTACGGCTTGAGGCCTCCGCCGTGGAAGCGCACCATCTCCTTGTCGGCCACCACCAGCGTCTCCACGTAGCGCGGGATGGAAGCGAACCTCTGCAGGGGAGAGACGGAGGCGGGGGGATTAGGGGGCGGCAGGCCAGTGGGCTTCTCCAGAAACTTCCACCATGGACCGGCAACCGCCAAACCTGGACGCTTAGGAGTTCTGAGTGAGCATCCACTGGCTGAGGTCGATGGGAGTTGCAGCCTGAAACATCAGCCCTGTCCAGCTAGAGATGGCGGAGGGGCTTGGATGAGGCTGCTGTTGTGGGGAGAAGGTTCTGCATGGGTTGGTCAGTCTACAGAGGCTCCATCGATTCATCTTCCGGGGCCCGCTTGACCAGGGGGAGGCTGCTGGTCAGTGGCGCTTGTGCCCGGAGGCCGGATGTCTGCTAGCAGCAAGAGGGTTAAGGAGCTGCGACTGACCGCGTGGCTCGCTCTGGCCGCATGCCACGCCGAATTCCTGTGCACAGAGGGGAGGGGGTGGCTTTGGGGGCTGGGCTTGTCGCTCGGAGGGAGCTGCCAAGCGCCAAATCCTTCAGTGCAGCAAGAGGGCAGGCGTCGGGCTGGGGCTTCCCCGCACCATGGCCAGCCAGAGGCAAAAGGCCACCAGGGCTGCTGGAGCTCCCGTCCGGGTGGTCCGCCATCCCCTGCTTTGCAGAGGACTGCTGTTTGGGGTCTTGCAGAAAGCTTGACACTCCCCTCCCATCAGCCCTAGCCAGCACTGCCAATGGCGAGGCTGCTGGGAGTTGCGTGCCTACACTTCCGGAGGCTGCACGCTGCACCGGCAGGGCTGCCCACTCCAAAATAATTCTATTTTTTTAAAATTCTGCATGCATTATGATGATACAAACCCCACATCCACTCTTTTGTTCTCTCTCTCTCTCTCCCCCACTCAATGGGGCGTAGTAACCCAGGCCAGGAGCCTGTTCCCCCAAGTCTACGTGCGGGCGTTGGTGGCACAGACAGATTCTCTTCTGCACAAGCTCGGGGAGAGAACATGCCACCCAGTTTTCAAATTACAAGGAGGCGGGGGGAGGACAGGGATACCCTCAATGGAATCCACAAACTTCCCCCAACTTCCCCCAATTTTAACCAGGTCTTGGCCTCCCGCCAGCCTTCTAAAATCAGCAGCTCAGGGAACGCTCAGAAAAGACACGTCCCTTCCTATAATTCTTCCTGAAACTGGAACACAGGGAGCTAGTCTTGGCTCAAGTTGCAATTGTCCTTTTCAAAAAAGTAAGCGCTTTGGGGCAGGGGCCTGAGTTCTGCTTCTGTTGCTCTGCAGAGCTGCACTACAGGAAGCGTAAGAAAGAGTCCGGGTGGGATGTGGGCGCCAGGGCAGACCATGTGTCTGGAACAGCCGGCTGTGTTGTCAGGACAGGGGAGGTCATCTTTGGCAGTACCCCGGAACAGAGCGAGCCACCTGGCCCTGCCCACGGCATCGTGCCCGTTCTATGCAGGCACTTTTAACATCCCTCAAAGCTCCTGAGATGTTGGATGTGAAGCGGGGCCCTCAAGTTTGCTGCAAAACTCCTGCAGCGGGTTGAGAAGCAGAAGCAGCAGAGCTTTGCTCGAGGCTTCAGAAGCTCTCCAGTGTCCCTCCAGCCTAGTATCCTGTTTCCAGCAGGGGGCAGCTACTGAGGCCTCTGGAAGGTCAGCAGCAGGCATGGACAGAGCAGCCTTCCCCTACTGCTGTCCCCCAGCCTCTGGCATTGGGCGGTGAACTGCCCTTGTCCTTGGAGGTTCCATCTGGCTTTCGGAGCTGGCAGCCGCTGATAGACTAATTCGCCCTCCTTTGTAAAGCTCTTCTCACACTACCTGATCCTAACAGTGCTACCAGTCCAGCCTCTGATAGGTTGTCATTCTTTCTGGAGATGCAGTCGGATCATGTCAGACTCTGAACCTAGTGCCCTTATGGGGAGGGCCCCTCGTTAGCCCTTTGATGGTAGCTCTGGCACAGGACGAGCCAAAGAGGGCATGCTGGCTTCCGCCTGAGTCATCCCGCTGAGTGGGGGGCCAGGCCTGTGCCCCTGAGTCCTACCCTAATGGCTCCAGGGCTGATTTCCTCCAGAGAGTTGGGGCGCTTCTCTCTCCCCCTCCTTCCCAGCTGCCTCCTCTCCGGAAGCAGCCCGAACCTCCCAGGTGGCCTTCCACAAACAAGGAAGCATCCGACCCCGGGGCAGTGGGGCAGGTTCGACCTGCTTTGCCGTCTACCAGTGCCTGGCTGCTTCCCCACAAGGTACAAGAGGCGGAGGTTTCCCGCTGCGGAGAGGCAGGTCTAGCCCCTTCCAGGCCCTGTGCTGGGTGTCTGGCCTGCAGAGGCTCGGGCGCCCGCTTCCTCAGTGGTCCCTGGGCCAGGTCTTTCCTGGCCTGGGACAGCCACTCTGCCGCATGCGCCTCGTTTCCTGCAGGGAAATGTGACCCATCGGAGAGGCGCATGCGAAATCTTGGCAGCAGCCTCTGGGAGCGCAGCCTGCCCTCCGCCCCGCTCACACAGCCAAGGCATCTTCAGGGAGTCCATGCCAAGGGAAGATCCGCCCCCTGTGCCCCTCCGGGTTCCCCTTGAATCCCAGGCAGCTGGGTCTGCAGTGCCCTCCAGGATCCCTCCTGTTCCGGTGCCCCATAACCGATCGGAGCCACTTCCAGCCTCCTCTCACCACCCGCCCTTTTCCCAAAGACCGTGTCACTTCCCTTCCCTTCCCTTCCCACTATGGCACCTGTTCCAAGGGAGGAAGGCCTTCCGGCGGCCTTCAGCCTAGCAGGGCTGCTTGCTTTCCCACGCGCGTCTGCATTTCTGCTTTCCCAACTCGGCAGCTGGGGCAAGGGGCGGCTGGCCGAGGCTCGGGGGTGGTGGCGGAAGGCGCGGCACCGTGGCCCCGGGGCTGGGCTTTCCCTGGCTCGGTCTGTCCCGCCGGGATCTCGCAGGCTCGCCCCCAGGAGCGACCAGAAGGAAACAGGCGGCACATCCTGGCCCCGAGAGGGAGGGAGGATGCTTCCACGGCCACAAAAGTGCCTCGATGGAACGAGATGGGAACGAGCGCACCTGGGGGCGAGGGAGCCCTCGGTCTGCCACTGCGCGGTCGTGAGTGGGTTAAATCGGTATCGGGCCGGCAAGGAGGACGCTGCTGGCAGGAGGGCCGGAGGGCAAGGGGGCTCTCCGAGAGGGTCTGGGGACACCTGAGCAGAGAGATTCAACGTGGTGTGTTGCGCAGTGACGACAGGCCTGGTTAGCGGCTTTCCGGGATCCTGCCCAGGAGGAACCGCTCTGGCGAACGCTCCATGTTGCAAAGTGCAGCCGGAAAAGGCCGCAAGTCTCACCTGTCACCAGGTAAGGCCAAGTGCCACCAGGGCGGCTTTCGCACCGCTGGACAGCCACCGGCTCTACACCGCCAGGCTCCCTGGCCCTGCTCTGTCTCCGAGCTGCCTGCTCGCGTCTGCCCTCCCTGGCCAAGGAACGGGAACTCCTTGGAAGATGCCGATGTGTATTCCTTTCCTTCAAATTATGGGAAGCCCTCCAAGTCCTCCCCCAACAGTGGCAAGGGAACCCAGGGAGGAGACGTGCCCCCTGCGAAACCACCTGCTTCCGGTTCCCCGGAGAAAGAGGGCAGCCTGGGACCCTCCCCACCGCCTGGTCAAGGGCAACCTCGGGGTGAGACCCAGCGCACCAGCAGCGCCTTTCTTCCCCGCCCAGGGTGCGATCGAGGGCAGCCCAGGTGGCGTGTGAGCAACGGTGCAGGTGAGGGGCTTGCCTCCCACCCAAACAAGCCTCCGGAGGCTCCCGCCTTACCTTGGCTCTCCTGGGAGATCCTCCCGTCCCGGCCGAAGGCTCCCTGCCCACACCCGGCCTGCTCTCTGGCGCATGGGATCCGACTCCGCACATCGGGCCGCCGGCTTTCTCCGGCATCTTCTTTCTCACCACGTGGGCACCAGCTCCTCCCGCCGTGTTTGGGGCTGCCCCTTCCAGGGGCTGGACGTGGTACTCGGCGCCACGGAACTGCAGCACCCCCAGCAGAGAGGACCCGTTGTAGTTGACGGCCACGATCGACTCCGGGTCGGAGTTCACCGTGCCGGTGAAGTACGTGCCCTGCTCGGTCAGGCCGTCCACTGCTTGCCCAGTTCCGCCCAGGTACTGCACGGTCAAGCCCTCCGTGAAGAAGCTGGGGTCTTTCTCCAGGTGGAGGACCAGTTCTTCGCCAAACGCCTGGAAGCGGTAGGCGAGCCGCTCCTCGGGGCTCCCGTCAGTGCCAAGGCTGTTATCAAACGTGCCGTCCTTGTCCTGGCCCGCAGGGTGAAGCGTGATGTTGAGCCTCTCCGGATAGATGATTTCTTCTTGATACCCCCCAAAATGCTCATGTGCAGCCCGGATCAGGGGGCAGCCAGAGGCGAGCAAGAGGAGGAACGTCGGGAATAAAATGCTTTTAAAAATCGAGCTTGGATCTAGAGGGGCCACCATTTTTCCCAGGGGTGTCTCTGAGGCAAGATGCGCCCTTGAGGAGCAGCTCCTGGGAATCGCAAAAAGAAGGGATCCCTCTTGATCTGTGGGGCACCCTAGCGTTGCGGGGCTTTTAGAGACCTGGAAAAGCAGAGTCTGCCGCCTTACACACTCGGGCTGTAGTTGCTTCTTTGATTGTTCGTGTTCTATTTTAGCTAGCAATCGTTTCTTTCCAGAATATCTTTCTTTTCCTTCCCCGCTTCGGCGCTGCCAAGTCTTTCCTCCAATGGACTTTTGTCTTCTTTTCCACACTCACACTGCAAAAATGGCCAGAGTCTTCCAAAAGTCCGTGCGGCAAGACAGTGCAGAGCTCTCCCCTCTAACCACTACCCTTTTTCTTCCCGTTTCAAAATTTAAAAAGAAATAATACAGATATTTGAAGCAAGCTCTGCTTCCCTCCAATAAAGGAGTTTAGATGAAGAAAAAAAAAAGCCTTGGAAATAGGAGAAGGAGCCAAGCCCCCTGCGATTTCACACGTGTCTTTCAGTCTTCTGCATAATAATTCTCGGAAAGTTTCTGCAACAGAGAGAGAGAATTCTGTGGTGTGTATGCGTGCAGCTGTTTTGTGTGTCTGCTCGCCTCTATGTATATACTAGTCCTCTACTGTGGCAAGCTACTCCAAGTGCAGTGCTTATAACAGCTGCATCTGCCTCTCAGGATTGGCTGAACTGAGAAAAGGGTGTTTTTTTTTTTAATAGCAACTTCCCCCGCCTCCAAATTTTGCTGATGCACATGGAGACGTAAGCCAGCAGTTTTTTTGTATTTTTGTTTAATGAGCTATTACGGTTTGGGGGGGGGGGTTGTTTGGTTTTTTATTCTTCTATGAAAGGGAAAGAGGGGAGGCTAAGTTGAGAAATAATGATTCAGCCAGAGGCTATGAATCAACTGACACAGCATTTTGCTGGCTTTCTTCTTTTTTAAAAAGACAATGCCAGGACCTCTTGTGCGTTTCCTTCAGCTGTTCTGCCGCCGTCCCCCAAGCTCTGAGTTCGCTTTACAGTACCAACAACTATTTGCCGAACTCAACCGACTGCATTCAGATATGGCGAAGACCCACCCCAAGGGTTGGAAACGGGTTGAGCGTGGGTGGGTGCTGAAAGCCGGGTTAGCTATCGTGCTGTCGGAACCCAGCCGCGCCTAACCATGAGCAACCCGGGTTCAACGACCCACCCCGATTCAGGCCCTACGGCGTCAACCTGCCGTATCGCCACACTGCTCTCAAATTACCCCCAAAAGATATCGCAGGAAGTGGACTATCCGCCTAAACTCCGACCAAGTGTCCATTGGGTTGTTCCCTGTACTTCCCAGTCACAAGGCACTCCTGTGCATTTCTATATTAGAGGAAACCTATTAAATGCAATGGGGTTTCTGCCTGAAAAGGCCCACTGATTAGCATGGCAAAGCCCCGATCCTGTCCACCCTCACCAAGGAGTCAGTTCCACCAAATCCTCCTCAGCCAGCTTGCGTTTGACAGTGCTGTCCCCTTCTGAAGCCAGCAGCAACCGTCCACAGCAAAAGGGGTGCAGTCGGTTGCCACGGCTGGGCATCACTGCTGCCCAGGTAATCTGTTCCTGATCCCGCTCAACGGTGGCGGCTTTCTCCCCACAAGTAACTCTGGGAATAGCTCCCTGTGCAGCAGCGGAGAACTCACCCCCTGGTCTTTGAGAGAAACCAGTCTCATTCCACGCTTTCTTGATAGGAGGGCTAGTGTGGGAGCATGCAGATGGGAGGGAGGGAGGGAGGGACAGCTGAATCAACCCAGCTTGAGTGTGGGCCACACATTCGTCTCCAGATGTTTTGGACATCGATTTCCAGCAGGCCCTGCCACCACGGCCCGTGTTCAGGGACGCCGGGAAGGGAAGTCCACAAGCTCTGGAGATGGACTTTTTGCCCAGCCCTGCTGGGATCGGGCATAGGCTGACATCCCACCGCTTAGAATTGGCCCAAATTGGCCAGACTGTTGAGCAGTGTCCCCCAGTCACCCCAAAGCCAGCCTTCATGGTACCCAAGGCCGGCAAAGTTCCTGACACGGACCATCGTTAGTCGTCTGAGGACAAAGGCTTACTCTACCCAATGCTCGATCCTGTATCCACCCACTAGGCCTGCCCTCCCCCCGGCAATATGACAGGTAACGTATTCCCACACTGGAGAAGGAAGCTTGACAGCCACCTGCGTGGGATGGCGTAAGTTGGGGTCCCACAACAGCAGGGGGTGGACCTGATGGCCTCCACGGCCCCTGCCGACTCTACTCATCCGTGGCTGTCACAGTGGGCTCCTGAGTTATTCGGGGGCTTCTCTTAGTTGAAGGACCTTTCCAGGCTCTGCTTAGGGCAAGCAGAGGCCCATTGCCTCGGGGGGCTTTTTGGGCCCAGTGTATGCCCCCCCTTTCCAAGCATCTGGATAGCAGACTTGGCCTGGAGCTTGGCTCTCTAGCTAAGCCATTGCCCCGGTTTCTCAATGGGCATCGCTGGATCTCACCTGGCAAGCAGAACCATGAGTCAAAGCTTTGCCCTCTGATAGGAATGATGCACTTCTGGGGGTTTTTTATGAGGTGTAAGTTGGGGCCCTGACTGTGCTCCAAGGCGACCTGGCTGACCTCTGGGAAAGCCAGCCTTGTAGTCATGACACTGATTCTTCCCAGATGCTGCCGCAAATCGGAGCACGGATGGCTCGTTCTGTCCTGGGCGCTCGGTTCGCCCCGTCAGGGCTTTCCATTTTATGTCACCGTGCCTTTCCCAGGCCCAGAGGGATCTTCTGGGAATAAGAAGCCCTCCTTTCCCACAGTCCCCTGGGCCTTCTTGGGAAAGCTGAGAGACCTGCCAAGAGGAACACGGGCCCGGCTGAGTGAGCCACACGGGGAATAAGCCCTTGGAAAACACAGCGCTTTCGACAGAGAAGAGTCTGGCTGGGTTCCAGAGAGAAATCTCGCTCGCTTCTTGGCAGCCGGACACTAACTATGTGTTCCTCAGCTTGTAGCAGCCGACTTGCT
Source organism: Varanus salvator macromaculatus (assembly GCA_023646645.1). NCBI lineage: Eukaryota > Metazoa > Chordata > Lepidosauria > Squamata > Varanidae > Varanus > Varanus salvator. The sequence goes on along the minus strand of JAIXND010000803.1, from coordinate 8,104,598 downwards.
CTCTTTCCTGAATTTCCGCTCTTCTTTCTTTCTTACTTTTCCGTTGCACCAATGTGCTGTTGCTGCATTGGACTGCTTTCTTTCTTCCATCGGAGGGCAGTGGAGAAGTTGGGAAGACTAGAATGATGTAGGTCAGGCCCAGCAAACGTCAGGCTAGGGGGAAAATCGGAGGAAGATTGCTCCCCGGGGCCATTGGTGTCTTCCCTCGGATCTGTGCCCCCCTCCGGCAGACAAGCTCTTATCTCAGATCAGCTGGTACCTGGAGATAAAAGCGTCTCCCTGCGAGGCGAGGCGAGGGGCAGGGTTTGGGGAGGCAGCTGCTCTGAGTAGACTGAAGCAAATATTTTTTTCTCATAATGCTGAAACTTGGCTCTTCCACATTAATAGGGGCAGGGAAAAATCCTTCTGCTTAATAGGCTCTTAACGCTGACTAGAACCTCCTTGTTAAGGACAGCCTACCTCTGGAGGTCAGAAACCGGCAGAGGACACAGGGATGGGGTGCTAGACTGAAGGCCAGGGCACAGAACCTTTCCTGCTCGAAAGCCGAATTGCATTCTGGAGGCGCTCTTGGGGGCCACCACTGGTGGGCAGGGGGGGAAGCCCCCCCATATTTTAGCTAATCGCTAAATCTGTGGGTGGGGGAAAGAGTTTGGAGCTGCAGGAAGATGCGTGGCCCTCTGAGGAGCCCAAGGGGGGAGATCGGGCCCCCCAGGTGGTTTTGTACCCCTTTTTGCTGCCCCGCTTGTAAAATCCGGACCCCCCGCCCCAGCCTCTTCCCAGCAGAGTTATTTTTACATTTCAGTATAATAAGTACAACGGGCGATGTGTTGCGTTCAGAAACAACACACAGTTCTTGGTCTCTTGCCATGATCTATATCAAGCTAATACAATGGGCAAATTCTATACGATTCTCTCCCGTCCCTTTGTTTCCCTTTGTCCTCCTCTAACCTCATCTCGGGGCCTCTCCCCTCCGCTGGGCTGAGACTCAGACACCGCTGGCTTGCCGTCTCTCCCAGGCTGCGGGAGATCCCTCGGCCACACCGCCAGGGCTTTTGCGAAGCCTCCGCAGCCGCACTGGAAGGGGCGAGTTCGAAAGGGCAGCTTCCAACTGGGCAAATTCAAAAGCCTCGGCAGCTTCCTCCCATGCGTCGCCCCCCTTCTTTCCTACCCTCCCCACCTCTTGTCTTCGCTGTCTTCCCTCCTGTACCCCAGTTTATCTGCACTCCTTCCGAGCCTTGTTTTCTCCCTCTGTAGGTCTTTACGTCCATGCGGCTACTTCGGCCCGTCTCGCCACTCCTGCCATGTGGGGGAGCGATCCCTCTTCCCCGTGTCTTTTTCCTTCCTCCCCATGCTCAGCTTGGCTTCCTAGCAGATGAAAGATGCTCTAAGCTGGAGACGGACACACATTCGTTCATTTTCCCAGTGGGGTACCACTTGGCATCTCAGAGACTAAAACAGTGGGTATACCGTATTTTTCGCTCTATAAGACACGCCTGACCATAAGACACACCTAGTTTTTAGAGGAGGAGAACAAGAAAAAAAATATTCTGAATCGAATGGGCACATCATCACAGGCACATTCCCCATCACTTCCCCATGGGCTGCACATCTGACAGACTCACTGCACACACATATTCGCTCTAGAAGACGCAAGACATTTCCCCTTCCTTTTGAGGGGGGAAAAAGTGCGTCTTATAGAGCAAAAAAACCCGGTAATTTAACATACGGAGCAAGATTTCAGAAGGTAGGACTTTTCTTCCTTTTAATATCCTCTGCCCACCTCTTTCTGAATCAAATGTTCCATCTGCTGATACAATAACCTTTCACACGGCCAAATATCAAGGCAAAGAAACTGGGTCATTTAAAAAAATATTTTCATTCATTCCGTTTTCAAAAGCATACGAGAAACAAAGTACCGCTTATCCTATAACACGCTGGCTATCTCCCCCAAAGTCCCCTTTCCTCGCTAGCTAAGAAACCCAGACTTCAGGAAGAAGGGCTTATAGCATCAGCGGTACAGTCCTATACATGTTCAGAGAGAGAGAGAGGGTCTTGCCAGCATTCCCCATATCTAACACACATCTGAACATTGCACCCAATATATCTTGCTTCGTACACTTGATGTTTTTCAGTGGGCATAGGGACTAGAAACATGTGAGGCTTTTACTTTAAGAAAACCAATTAAGTGGCGCGTCTGTCACTCTGCCACTCGGAAGTTGTGAGTGTACAGTGGTGGCATCACAGCGTTTGCTGGGGCCTCCCGGCAATGAGCCCTTTTTTTAGCCCCGTCAGACTGGCATGCTGGAACGTATGAGTCCCCAAACCCTTTTGTGATAGGTGTGGTTTGGACATTTGCAGTGACACACGATCTCACACCGAGCGGTTCCCGCTCCGTGTTCTCTGGAGGGCTCTGCGGCGGCCAGAATGGCACGATTTCTCATCTTCGTTGACCTATATTTGGAGCAGAAGCCGGGCAGGGGAAACCGACCTGGAAGAGCGATTCACGCTCGTTTCCACTGGGCGTTGGACTCACGGGCAGGGAGACAGGAGCCGGCCGGGTGGGGGGCAGATGGCCCAGGCAGCTGCGAAAGGAAATGCTCCCCATCCGCTTCGGGAACATGGCCTCATTTCCACCCGTTTCCCATCCGGATGGCAGACACACACGCTGCGGCTGCTACCTTTTTAACTCCTTAGAAAGGCATAAGGAAAGCGTGACTCAGAGTAGGCCGGCAATGCTGTGCGAGGCCACACAAAACTGGCCGCCCCAGAGCAGTGTCACTGTGCTGTGTCCCGAGCGCTGTTCTGTCCCGCCAGGCCATGAGCTGTGCCTCTTTCCAGACACCCCATTCCAGCCCCCTTCCCTTTCCCTGCATCCGGTTTCGTCTCCCTTCCCACCCTGGAAGAGTCAGCGCCGGGCACGCTCAGGCCTGCTTTGGGGCTCCCCTTCCCAAAGATTATTTTTTTCCACACTTCTGCAAACCTGGGATTCCCCCAAGCCCATCGAAAGCTCCCCGTCATGCCGGGCGGTGCCATTTCGGCTTAATAAGCATCGGCACGTGTCTCCGTCATGCCAGGAACGGAGCCAAATGCGATAGGGAAACGCTTCCATTCCTGCACAGGATGAAGAGGAGGGGTTTGGCCCACGGCTTCCAGGAAAAGGTGTGCCCTGAGAGGGTTTGGAGGATGAGGAGTGGCTGCATCCCACAAGTTTTCTGGGAGTGAATTCCCAGCGTGGAATAATTAAGAGCGAGGTCCTTGTCATATCCCGGCAGGAATCGGAGGGAAGGCATGGGAGTCACCGCTTCCTTCCAGGTGGGCTGGGTGGGTGAAGGCCACGAAGAACAGCCCAACGGAGGGCAGGGGGCATCAGTCCATGGGCCGTGGGTCCATCGGGGTTTTCAGGTGCTGCGTGACTACAATCCCTTAGGAGAGGTATGGGATAGAAACATAGAAACAGCGCGAGTCAGAAGGGGCCTCCTGGGCCATCTAGTCTGACCTCCGGCACCAGCCGGCTCCGCTCATGACATGCCCACCATGTGCATGTCCAGCCTGTCCTTGAACACCCTCACCGATGGGGCCTCAACGACCTCCCGTGGAAGCCCATTCCACGCCCTCAGGGTCCTAACTGTCAGGAAGTGCTTCCTGGCATCCAAATTGAACCTTGGCTCCCTGAGCTTTGCTCCATTGGAGCGCATCCTGCCTTCCTCTGCAGGGGAGAGCAGGCCTCTCCCCATCTCCATGTGACACCCCCTCACATGCCTGTATGTTGCCAACATATCCCCTCTGAGTCTCCTCCTCTCCAGACTGAAGAGACCCAGTTCCCTCCTTCTCGCCTCATTTGGCTTTCCCTGCAAACCAGCCACCATCCTTGTGGCCCTACGCTGCACTGACTCCAACCTGGCTATATCCTTTCTGTAATGAGGGGCCCAAAACTGAACACAATACTCCAGTTGCAGGCGCACCAGAGTCGTGTAGAGTGGTAGTAATACCTCTCTTGATCTAGAAGCCACACTTCCGGCTATGCAACCAAGGGTGGCGTTCGCCCTCTTGGCCACCGCATCACACTCTGACTCATGTTCAGCCTGCGGTCAACCAGCACCCCGAGGTCCCTTTCACAAGTGCTGCTCTCCAGCCACTTGTCACCTAACCTGTACTTATGACAGCTATTCTTATGCCCCAAGTGCAAGACCTTGCACTTATCCACATTGAACGCCATCCTGTTGTCTCCTGCCCACTTCCATAGTCTGTCCAGATCCTTTTGGATCTGGTGTATCTGCTCCTCAGTTGTGGCCACTGCTCCAGTTTTAGTGTCGTCTGCGAATTTGATCAGCAGACTGTTCACCCCTTCTTCCGTGTCGTTAATGAAAAGATTAAACAGGATCGGCCCCAGGACAGAGCCCTGGGGGACCCCGCTTGTCACTGGCTGCCATCCTGACGATTCCCTGCTAATGGTTACCTTAATTGTGACCATTAATTACCTTAATTGTGACCATGAGGAGGGGGACTCACACAGGGGGTTGTGAGTCCCCCTCCTATTTCCCCGGTGCCCTTCTGGAATGGCACAGAGCTCAGAGAACAACTGGGATCAGGGAAAGGGGGCACGGCGAATGGAAGAAGGCAGCCCCCCAGGATAATTTAGGGGGACAAATTGGGATCGCCGACGAGCCCGTCTGGCCCTACCTTCTGACCCCACTTTGTAAAGCATACAATATTTGGGTGTTGCTGAAGCCGTGCTCCGGCCTGGCCTCGGCATCTGTGCCTCCTTTTCTTAAAAGCGGAAAAGGAGGGTTTTCCGCGTGGTGGCAGATGAGGGGTCCAGAAACCCCGAACAATGGTGTCACTTGAGGCAGAGCTCCCAGACTGACTCTGGAAACAGCCTGGAAGCAACGGCTCGGTATGTTCTTAGAAAGAGATGCGATGTTTGGCTCGCTTTCCCAGACTGAGTTGCTTTTAGGTTTTTGGTTTTTGTTTCTTTCCCCCCCAAAGCTGGCCAGACCTTCCTATAGATTTTTTTTTCCCCTTAATCCTTCTGTTTCCATAACACAGAGAAGAGAGAGAGGAAAAGCCACAAGGGTGTAGACAAAAAATACACACCATTAATCAGAACGAGAGGAGTGGATGGGAAATACTTCAGGGGGCTGAAAGCCGGTATTGATTATGTTTAGGAGGTGGCCCTCTTAAGTGGGGTTGAAAAAATGTTCAAAATTTGTAAACAAGAACAAGAGCATTACCAATGTTCGGGGAATCGTTCTCCCCCACCCCGCCGCCCAGCTCAGTTCATCATACACTGAAACGTGCTATGGAGCGAGGCATCTCTGCACGGGCCGAACGCCTTTTGCCGAGCTTGCATTTCTGAGTTTTGTCAGCGTCTTTTGCAGAGCGCAAGAGGATGAAGGCCTCTGCCCCAAGGAGCGTCCAATCTAAAATTCGACACAGGGAAAGCAACAGAGAAAGGGAGGGGAAGTGCTAAGGGAACCCACGCAAAGCCACCTGCTTAGGGCTAAGAAAGGAAGGGAGCCGCGTGTGCGTCAGCTGGAAAGGGAGACGTTCAAAGCCAGAAGAGGGGAGCATATTGGCGTGTGTTCTGCTGACGTGGGGATGCACTGTCTTTCGACAGCTCTTCAAACAGAGGGCCGCTCTCTGCTCACAAAAACCAGCAGCCTTGATCTTTCTAGTCCGGGGCTGGAGAACTTCCAGGGGTCAGGGTGGCCCTTCCGCACCCTTCGCTTTGCCCTCTGCCCAGTCCTTGCCTCTCCGCCAGGCCGTGGGGGACACGGGCCTCCACCCAGAGGTAGAGTGGCGCAACGGCGGACGTGTCTAGAGGAGACATCGCCGGCCCCGGACAAGAGGGCTCAGGACATGAAAAACAAGCCTCGGGCATCTCAGGAGGGAAACAAAGGCAGTGATGAAATCGCGTAACAAAAGCCTTCAGTGCTTGCCGGGGTCAGCTCTCAAGCAGCACCAGCGAAAGGCGCTTGCGGACAAAGGGGCTCTCAGTCCGTCTCTGGCGGTGGCGGGGACAGCAAGCCGCTCGGCCCGGGCATCAGAGGCCGGGGCTGCTCCTGAGATGATCGTGGCTGGGCGGGGGGCGGCGGGGAGGCAGCTGGCTTGTGAAGGGCCCAGGGCAGGTCCCCGTTTGGGGTGCGGCTGCATTTCGGCTCCAAGGGCACGTGACGCGAGGCACGCCGAAGGCGCTGTTTTCGACCCCCGCGATCCCAAGTACAAGTTCCTGGTCCCTCTGAGGCACTGAGGGGTGATGCCAGGCGGGGCAAAGGGGGGTGTGGAGCCTCCCACCCCCGAGGGCCGCATCCCACTCTGGAGACGCCCTCGGGGGCTGCATTGCGATGCTGGGCAGGGGCGAAGGGGGGACGGAACTCCAAACACCCTTCGGAGAAGCATTTGAACCTTTGGGAGCGAGGGGGAAAGCACGGAAGTCAGGAAGCTGCCAAACGATTGGCTGTCGGGGAAGGGGGTGTGGCCAGAGGGAAGGGGTGTGGCCACCTGGACCAGACAGTGCTGGACCGTGCAGACAAAATAGAATCATCGAATAGTAAAGTTGGAAGGAGCCAAGGAGGCCATGAGGTCCAGCGGCTTGCATAGCACATGCATAGGGGTTTGGTCCAACTTAAAGCAAAGTTGCCCTTGTCCCATTCAATTCTCCTTTTAAAATCCAGAACTTCTGCCCATCCAGTAAACCAGTATTCGAAACGCTGAGTGTCGTATGTTCTGGATTCCTGCTTTGACCGAGCTGCTCTCAAACCGTTGCCCCTACAACCCACCTGGGAATTGCTGGGGTGTTAGCTGAGCCATTAAAAAATGCCATTCTTGTTCTACAAGAAGCACGTACTTCAGTAACATGTCATTTTGTCTCCTAATGCAACAGGTGTGCCTGGGGAACAAAATCTGGGGAATGGGGGAGTAAATATTTAGTGAAAAGTGACCCCAACTACACCTGGGTTGTATTGCAAGAGTCCCTGGCTGCAGGCCGGACTTCTGTCCTGGTCAAAATCCGCCTCTCTCCACCCTCAAAAGCCAAGTTCTCAACTGTCCTGCAACATTTTGCAGACTTCTGTGCTGTGTTTACCAATTGCAAGACTTCGACTGCACAGAAAACAAAAGAGGGGCGTGTGTGGATTGAGGAACAGACATCTGTCTCCATGTTCTAAGCGTGTCTGTTGGAGTCGGGATGGAATTCATTAAGCCAGGGGGTCATTGCGGGTTCCCCGTTTTTCGACAGAAGTAGGTTAGATAAATATCTGCGAGGGATGCTTTGTCCAAAGGGTTGCCACAGAATGATGGAGACGGTGGCATGCATGTCCTTATAAGGTACGTTCAGCTCGCCATTTCAGGGAAGCAGTAATGCAGCCGAATTTGCGCTGGTGTAAATGCAGAATTTGCTCTGCTGGTGTTGACTCGTCGCCTGATTTCGGCACTCGCGGGGTGTGACTCAGCCGTTTCGTAGACCGAGCTGCGATCCCCTCAGACGGCACCCCTCTGCCCAGATCGGCCGAGAGGAAGCCAAGCAGTCGCAACACACGTGGAGCGGCCGGCGAAAGCAGAACGTTCTCCCGGGGAGGAGGCGGTTGGGCAAGGGGACAGGATGGCAGTGTGTGAAACGCAGGCACGCCACGGAAGGTGTCGCAAGTCGCGGCTCTGCTGGGCTCGTGGTGTGCTCTGCCGGTGGTCGGAAAGCACGGCTAGGTGGCCCACGCAAGGCAGAGCAGGGCATGTGGGGCTTCCCGGCTGGGTTTATTCCCAGCGGCAGAGTGGGGAGCGCTTGTCTCGCCCGGGGCCACCATCCTTACAGGCTTTGCTACCTTAAGCAGCGCATAAGTATGGATCAGTCACGGACGCCTCGGGGAGCAGTCCGTCGGGCTCTGCATGCCGGCGCGGGACAAAAGCGGGGAGCACCTCTTCTTTCTTCCCCTCCTGCCGCCCCGTTTCTCTCTGCCACCCCTTCTGTCTCCTCGCCACCCCCTTTTTGCTCTTGGTATCCCTGGACCCGCTCCCGGCGGCCGTGAGAACATGATTGTGGGACCCTTCCTGGGCCCCTGGCTGGGAGCTCTCCGGATGAGCCCTTGCCTTTCCAAGTTTTCAGCCCCGGCCTTGGAAATGGCCACCGAAACGGCGACATGCCGGTTGTCGTGTTCCTTGGGGAGGATGGCCCGCTGCCGACAGCCTTCGGCATCCACGCAGATGGCATGCCAGCTCTCCCTCGGGGGTGATGGGGGGAGAGCCGGGACTCGGTGGCAGAATTCCCAGTCTCCATCTGGGCGCAGACACACAGACGTGGCTGGGATCCCCCCCACCCCGCCCCGTGAGTGCCTGAATCAACCAACAGCAGGGGACCTGGGAAATGGTTAGTCTGCAGACATAAAAGTAGCCCTCCACTCACAGCGGGGAGCAAAGGGAACCTGGCGCTGGCGCCTTCTCAAAAGGGCAAACCCAAAAAGGAAAAAAACCCTTAGTCTGCAAAACTTGCGTTGTGGGAAATAGTTCAGCAAATGATAGAGGCATCCCTTGGCCTCCCCGTGGAGGATCGGAGCTGGATCGCTGCTTAGATCACGACTACTCAATCCCTCCTTGTGTTCACACACTCACCTGGTTGCCACTGGTGACCAGGTGGCACACGGGGGCGACCGAGTGGGCTGGCAGAGCAAGGGCCGAAGGAAAGCGTCAGTCTACATGTTGCCGAAAAGCAGGAACTGCATCTCCAAGAAAGGCTGTGTACGTGCCTGACATTTGCATAGGCTGATTTAGAAGTCATTGTTATAATGTACAGAGTGATGCTTTGCATCTCCAACTAGCAGGGAGCCTTGCTGGAGAACAGCATCGGATAAAAGTCTAATAAATAAGATGGCAGCCAGATCCTGCGAGGCTGTTGGAGTGATGCTAATTGTAGCCGGACAACTTCGAGGCCCCTGTCCAGTTCTTCCTTCTCTGGGTTCTTTTAAATTGGACTTGTACCAGAGGACTGTTTGACACACATTCGGCCTAGATCACTCCAGCAAGCCAATGGCTTTTGTAGGCCTATTTAGAAGACGCCACATATTCACCTCCTCCTCTGGTTAAAGAGGACTAGCAGGTTTTCGGAGCCAGTCCCAAATCCTGCACATTCTGTTTGACCAGCAGTGTGGGCTGTATAAAAGTTGGGTGCCTGCCCATTAAGTCGAGATGCTCCATTCAAATTTCGTTTCAGCACTCTCAAAATCAACTCTTTGTTTCCGGCAAAGAACTAGTGCACCCCAAACCTGCCGAACCAGCTTGACCCCACCGACAACCAGACCAGTTCTCTTTAAAAACAATGCGACAGCTCACCCCGCAGTTTGCAGACCCTGGGAGAAGGGCCCCTCTGAGCTCGAGCCAGGATCTTGCCCACACCTCTTCGGGCTGAAGTACCCTCATGTCCCCCAACGAATGTAGATTAGGATCCTGGCCGTAGAGAGTGCCTGTGCTTGGATCCCAGGATCATGACCAAAACCCCAGAGGGGGCGCGCATGTCAGGACCCCCGCAGCTGAGCTCCATTATAACCATTCGCCACATGAGCAGCGAGAAAAGGAAAACCGAACCAAGCCAAACAAAGCCGCCCTCCGGCACACACGCTTCACTGCAAAAGCATGTTCTAATGCTCACTCCGCTTCTCCAAGCGGTGAGAGCATCTGACCGTCTCGGCTCCAGATCTCGTAGGGCCCTCGGGCGAGACAGCCGCAATGGCCCCCTGCCTCGGTGGGCCGACCTTCTCACCTCCAGCTGCTCTGGCTCCTCTTCCTCTTCCTCGTCGTGGCTACCGCTTTCTTTCCTTGGCAGGGAGAGGTGCATCTGGCTAGCCAGAGTAGGAGGCTGGGGAAGATCCCCGGGGAAGAGGAGGCGCAAGTCCAGGGGGGCCTTTAGAGCAGTTGGCAGGTGCCCAACCATGCCTCCTTCTCGAGGGCAGGGGAGACCCTCCTTCCCAGGGTTGGTTCCCGCTTGAAAAGGAGGGTCCTTCGCGTTCTGTAACATCTGCATGCACAGAAAGGATGCACGAATTAGAAGAACTTGAGCCCCAACTTCAATTTCAGGCATTTTCAATTAGAGCAGTTGCTTTTTTTGCATAGCTACAAGGCTGTTCTTTCAGTTAGTCTTTTATTGCCGACTATAATTTGCCAGGTGGTGGGTGGGAGGGAAAGTCTGACCCTAAAACTCTACCTCTGTTGAAATTTCATCCTGTTATTCGAACCTTTTTTTCTGCTCTGAAAATGGCAGGTTGGACTGTGCTGTTCTGCCTCCCTCCTCGCGAGGAAAGAATCCAGTCTGAAGTGGAATATATTTCTTGGGATATTTCTGCTCCTCATTTCTGTTAACAGAAGCGAATTGTGTATAATGAAACAAAGAACAATAAAACGGGACACTGACTTTCCCCAAACTGGCGTGTCTGTCTGTTTTTTATTTATTAGATTTATATCCTGCCTTTTTCCTCAAAGGGCTCAAGGCAGCTCACATCATTCTCCTCCTCCATCTTATCCCCACAACAACAACCCTGTGAGGTAGGTCGGGCTGAGAGTCTGGCTGGCCCAGAGTCACCCAGTTGGCTGCATGGCCGAGCGGGGACTCGCGCCCAGATCTCTTGAGTCCTGGTCCCGTGCTCTTAACCACTACGCCACACTGGCTCTCAGTAGTGCTGGGTCTGCAGGCTGCGGGGGTGATGGGACTTGTAGTGTGGCAGTTCAGTCCAACACCCTCACAGGGAGGTTGTTGCAAGGATAAAATATGAGCCTCCTTGGATTCCTTGCAAGAGGAAATAAGGTGGGTAAGGATGCGCGGTCATCATAATAGGATAATACCAGTCTGTCTGGAAGCTGGGGAAATCTACAGGTAACACAGGACGAAGAATCTATCAGCCCCGGAGTGAAAGGGCCCGCTTGCTGTACCCAGGACCACGCGCTGGAGCAGCGCAGGCTTGCAAAATGTTAGCGGGCCAGAGGGAAAGACGAGTCCCAGTTCAGGCCGAGGTAAGACGAGCAGGCCAGGGACAAGGCAGAGTCCCAAAACTGAGGTCAAATTCCAGCAAGGCCAGGCGAGGTCGAAGATGGGGGCACAATCCAGAGACACGCTGTGGTCGGAGAGCAGCTCGGTGGAGCAGGGCTGAGGACAAGGCAAGGCAAAACTCCAGCCCACAAAAACCTTAAATGGCAGGAGGACCTGGGAGGAGAAACTTCTGGCTTTTAAAAATAGCCATGCCCTTCTCGTTGGGGCAAAGGTACTCTGCGTATGCTCAGGGACACGCTGCTCCGTGTGCCGGAACGGTCGCAATAGATCGCTGGCAACCCGGGCTCTGCTCCAGCGGAGGATGCCGGAAAGCGGAGTTTGAATTTGGCCTCTCTTGCCTGCTCCTTTTGCTCTCGGCAACCGTTCCAAGAGCTTGGATGCGACAGTTGCTGTTGGCGTGCGCAGACCTGGGAGATCAGACAACTTCCCCTCCCTAACCCCCTGCTTGAAGTTTTCTCCCTCTGCATTGCTTCCAGTGCTTGTAAAAAATAAAAATAAGTGGCGATGTGGGGACCGAGCAGAAGGCAGTGCAGTGGAGGGGCTGCACGGCCAGACTCGGATCGGATCGGGAGGGAATCAAGCTGCCCTCCCCATTCTCCGCTATTTTAATTTAATTATTATCGCGTATTGGTCATTCGAACGCAAAGGAAAAGGGGAAACCTGAAGCAAGCACAGCAAGGGAAAGTAAAGGTGGTAAGAAGGAGAATGAAAACGCCTTTCCTCATTCAAACAGAGGCGGATCGGGATCGAGAGAAGCCTCCGCGCAGCAGGGAGGCTGAAGTGGGGCAGCCGGCCAAGCGCTCTGGCTAGTCTACCTCGCAGGGCTGCTGTGAGGAGAACGGGAGTGCTAAGGAGGGGCGTTGCAGAGCAGGGGTCTTGCAGGGGCGGCATGGGGAAAAATGCCGGGGAGGGGGATCCACTGAAGTCCTCTGCCTCCAATATCAGTGGCTAATTTCACACCGTGTGGATGAGATCGGCACCTGGGATCAGAGCGATCCTACCCCTTTGGATCAGGGGGGTCACTGGGGGTGACTTGAGGGCATCCTCTTGCTTTGGCCTACTACTCCCATTGGCCCCAGCCAGGGTAGCCACTGGTCAGGGATGCTGGAAGGTGTAGTCCGGCCACATCTGGAGGGGCACATTCCCCGGCCCTGATGGAGACTGTCAAATTCCCACCTGCACCCTCGCCCTGCTTTTGCTTCCTGAAAACTAAGCCAACTCTGCTCCCTCGCGTGGGGGTCCTGGCATCCCACACTTAAGCCGGCCACTCTGCATACGCCTAGAGGCACGCTTTACACTGCCTGGCTGCCCAGCACACCCTCACTCCAGGCAAGGGAAGGGGGTTCGGGGGGCTCCCATTAAACCACTTTCTTTGGAAGCCGTTCATTCGTTCGTTCACTCTTCTGGATAAGCGATCGGGAGTCTCCTGCCAGGCCTCTTGGCAGGCGCACAAGTCCGCAGAGACCCCAGCCAGCCTCCTCGGCCCGCTGAATGACAGCGAGTGGAGGCTGAAATTGGAACGAGAGACGCATCTGGAACTGGTTAGCAAGAAGATTCCTGACACGACTCGAAATGGCTGCCTCGCAGGGAACCTCTGGAACCACCGCATGGAAGTAAAAGAGTGGAAAGCAGCCAGTAGCTCTGGGGATGAACGACGCCAGGATTTCTGCCTGCTTCTGACCTTCAGGGCTCCACTTTCTGCACCAAACAATTCTGGGTCCTGCGAGCTGAAGGTGTTGTGCAAATTCCTATCGCTGTACCTAAAAGGTGCAAGCGCGCACACACTCTCTCGCCACTGCTGATGTTCGTTAATGTTCTTTTTTTAAACTCCTCTATCTATCGACGTATTCTATTTGCTTATAATGATTAGTTTCGGATTGCTAGTTCCGAAGTTTCATCTTCACCCCGTCAACGGACCAGCTTGCTCTGCTCACCTTCAACTCCAGGGGTTAAACAGTGCTCAGCTCAAGAAGTCAACTAGAACCTTCCAAAATGTGTGTTTTAGGACATCAGGCGTGCAAACAGCGGCTGTTAAGCTTTTAAATGTGTTTTGACTTTAATAATAACTTGCAGATTGGCAGAGAGACGGATCACAATGGGCTGGTGAATCGAGGCACGAGAAACCGAGACGGACTGGAACTAGAGGGGCCTGTCCATCTCAGGATCTCCCAATTCAGAGAGCAAATACTGCTGAAGGTATTTTAAATTGCAGCTTCTCTGGGTAAGAAATCCAAGCCGTTCCACTGTGTGAGAGATGGTCTTCTATTAAGCAGACTTCTACAAATGTGGTACCCTCCGGAAGTTTTAGACTAGAGCTCCCATCAGCCCCACCCAGCATGGCCAGGGCTTGGGGCTGCTGGGAGATAGCGTCTTATCATTTCTAAAGGATCCCAGACTGGTGGGAACTTTTGATGCAAGCCTTCTTTAAATTTAACTGGATTTTTTTTTAAACAGAAGTCACCCGCAGAGATCAGTTTTGCAGAGAAAGGCTTCTGCAAAGTTTAATTGTAGGATGGGCCAGCTGCTGGAAGAAATGTAGCCAAGCTACATTCTGTACTGTGAGCATGGGGTGCCGTTACCCCCTCTCCCTTTTTTCCTCTGTTTGGATTTTGGGCTTTGAGATAGCACGGCCTTCCTGACCCAGGGAACTGTGACCACGTCACTGTCGCTACCCGTCACGTTTCTCGCCGATAACAGCTGTTTAGTTTATGGTCCTGATTTACGGAGGACGCTTCTCTCGCGCGGCTCCCCCCGTGCACAGGCTCTGACAGAAGCGGGCAGATTTACAGACCCCTGGGACGGCGCCAGCGCCAGGCCTGCGTGGCCCAGGGCGGCCGTGACGTCTCCCGAGGCCCGGCCAAGAACAGTACACAAGAGCTTCTCGGAAGGAGATTACAATGAAGGGGATTCTCTGCTGGATCCCGGCCCTGGGAATGGAGTGCAGGAAAGAGACAGCGGACGGGCTGAATCCTGATCTTTGCCATTGGGGTGCTGTGCAAGCCGGGCCTGTCCCGGATCCATCCTCTCTTCCCACATCCTTCCCTTCTGAAGCGGTGCCACTGGCTCCCGGACAAGCCCTCTGCCAGCTCCTGATTCAAGCCACCGGCACTTTCTCTTCCCAGCCCTGAGCTGTGGAAAGCTGGCCTCCGTATGGGAGAACGAGGCCCATCTCCCGCTTCCCGGGGAGCACGCCGGGGCATCTTGAGCCTGAGACACGAACGACGGCGGGCTCCCTTGGGTCTGCCCCCCACCCCAGTTTCTGGCGCAGGGCCGGTGGGCAGATGCAGGCGCCAAGGGTCGTCATGGGCGGGCAGTCCAGCGAGGGCCCACGGACAAAGAGGAGCCACGGGGGTCCTCTCTTCCCCGTGGCAGCCACTCATTTGCAGCCGGTGGCCATGGTGGAGAGAGAAGGGCAAGGCTCGCCCAAGAACCCCCAAAAGCACGGACTCCCTCGAGCCCAGATTTGGCCAGCGAGCCGTTCCAGCTGTTGGAACACGCCACACGCCGCCAGCAAGGCTGAACCCCAGCTCTTCCTGAAGCGAGACTTCACAGTTCACCCAGCCTGCTGCTGGAGGGGGGCGTCTCTCCCTCCCCTCCATCATACAAATGTGCTTTTGCTGTCCCTGAGGCTTATTTTCGAGACAAAATGCCTCCCTTCCATTCCGGAGTAAAACCTACGCAGAATCGGAGCAACCTGCCTCGACGGGGAAGGGGAAGGGGTGCGGCGAGGAGAAGGGACCCTCACAGTTGCGCAATGAAGCCCCCCTGTTCCTTCGAATTGGGCACTTGGGCCCATCAAGGCCTTCCTGCTACTTGGCAAGGGGTGAGGGGGGCGGCGATTCTCCGGGGGTGAAAGGAAGGGAGTGGGGAGCACAGCAGAAGGGGAAAGTGCCGGCTCTTCCGCCTCAAGGTGGGGCAGGCGCTTGCACCAGGAGGCCGTCCGCCCGCTTGGATCCTGTTCCGGAGGGCATTTGCGCCTCTGAGGAGCACAATGAAGCCTCTTGTGCAACCGGCTGGGCCAGCAAGCCTCCTCTTTGTTGGGCGTCCGGAGAAGCCGAAGAGACAGGGCTGCGCGGCTGCAGCTTTCATCCAGTCTCGGCCTTGTGAAGACCGTACGTTTGCTTCCCTCGCCCCGTTGTGTCCCAAGTCTCGTTGGCTCCGGTCCTTCTGCTCCCGCAAGTTCAATTCCTGCTGAAGGGCAGAAGCTCTCCGATTCTGCCATGGGGTCTCTCTGTGGTGGAAGCAGCCCCCAGTAGGGCCAGCAGGGCAGGGCCCCCTCCACGGGGGACCCAGGCATGCTCAAACATGCACTCTGTGTGGCGTCATTCCTCCTCTCGGCTGGCATTGGATGGCAAAGACGGTTACATCCGGGGTTGAAACCAGTCTCAATCTCAGCCTGGCCTACCTCGCAGGGTGGTTGTGAGGATCAATGAGCAGGGAGAAGGAGGGATGCTTCCTTGGCCATATGGTCAGCCCCAACTCCAACCCTATTCTGATGGGGGTTGGTTGGTTGGATTCCCTTGGGGTTTTCTTTTGCCCCGAAAAGGCCGTTTGGAATCAGAGCACCAAAAGGCCTATTCTAGGAACCGGCATCTTCGTGGTTGGGAACTGTAGGACCAGGGCCTTCCCTGTGGACAAATCCCTCCATTCTGAAGGTTCGAAATGCCGGGAGATCTTCTGCTCTCCATCCCATGAAAGAGGAAGCCGTCCTCAGCCCGGCTCAGAAGCCAAGAGCCTGGAAAGCAAAGTGGCCGCTCACTTGGGTTTGGTTTTCCCTGGAAAGGCGGCTTGGAATGGGGCTTCCCGGAGCACAGCGCTGGTGTGCCCTCTCTCCACAATAATTGCAGGGTGTTTCCCGGCCGTAGAATCCCACAATTGTATGCTCATGTTCCTGTGGACTCAAGTCCCCCACTCAGTCAGGCGATGGATGAGCTCGGGCCAGTCTGAGCAAGAGCTTCGGTCGGCCAGAACTGGAAGAAATATCAAAGCACCTGTTGGCTTCGCTTGGAATCCAGGACAGCCTTCCTCAGCGGGAAGGCCTGCAGATGCGTTGCTGTTCAACCCCCATCATCCTGAGGACAGCATAGGCGATAGCTGGGACTGCTGGGTGTTGCAGTCCACCACACTGGGGGCGGTTGTGCCCTAGAACGTGTGGGTTGTGTTCCACACGTCGCCTCTACTAACATGAAGGATCCATCCCTTGCAGAAAGATGGAGTGTGTCCTTGCAGAAGCGTGGAGACACAAGAAATGTCGGAAATTCCCGGCTACTCATATTCTCATTTTCCACTGGCAGAAGGTTGGCTACAGTCCAGGACTGGCACAATCCGGTCATGAGAGATCCAGCCTTCATCTTCTGGACATCTTTTTATTATGAATTTCTAAGTCAAAGCCTTCAGCACCCCTGACCACAACATTCAATCTCGCGCAACAAAACAGCTCTCTCTCGCTTTATTTTTCCTTCCGTGAAACTGTGCAACCGTCAGTGGGTCAGCTTGTGCAACGGTTTGTGGAGTGGCAGATGCAACACCTTGTACAACAACCTTTTGTGCAATGGCTTGTGAAACGTTTGGCACGGCAGCCCTTCTGCAGCAGATTTTTATTCGTTAAACAAAAAAAAAAAAAATCTGGAGGGGATTTCTGCTGGATGGCTCACAGCCTAGTGAGAGAAGCAGGCAGATTGGAAGACCAGATGGTTCCAAGTTCCTTCCCTCATGCTCTGATGTAACTCTTTGAAGTCGACGTTGGTTCTGTCCAAAACTGGAGCGGTGAATTCCAAGGAAGGCAAACCAAGGGAATTTGAACCTATGACCACCGACTCCATCGCCAACACGGCCTTCTCCCAGTGAATCCAGGGACATCTTCTTGGGGTGTCATTCTTGAGACCCCCACGTGGATCTTCCAAGCTAAATGAATCTGTGCAGCTGCCTCAGGACATCTGTATTTGGGATTGTCCACACTGGTAATAAGAGATTCAGTGCTTCGGAAAGGGGGTCATTGGGATTTCTGGAGACCTCGTGCCGCAAATCAGTCCGCTAGCTGATGTGGCTGCAAAGAAGGCAGTCTTTGGAGCTGTTTGAATCAATTTGCCTCTTCCCCATCATGCAAGGTCCTAGTCCTCCACGTTATATAAGGTTTAGTTCCCCTCTTCTCAGCCCTGGTTAGGCCTCGTCTTGGGTTACCACATTCAGTCCGGTCGTGGGCATCGCCATTCAAGATACAGAGAAAGTCACAGAAGAGATACAGGGAAAGTCGCAGAAGAGGGCCGTGAAAATGATCAGGGGACCGGACGCTGGAAGAACCGGGCATGAGAAGAGAAGACTTGGAGGAGACACGGGGGACCCCCTTCAAGCACCTCAAAGGTTGCCACACAGGGCAAGGCCAGAATCTCTTCTCCATCATCCCAGAATGCAGGTCCAGTTCCAGCTCCAGGAAGCCGGATTCTGGCGGAACCTCAGGCAAAACACCCTGGGAATTCAAAGATGGAACCATGACCTAGGAAGGGGGTGGCCTTTCCCACAGGGGGACAGCCGGGCTGCAGCTGGACAGCTGGACATCTGAGCGGGACGGTTTAACTTGGAGTCCTGCGCTGGTTTTCTCCCGTGAGCATCGCAAACTGATGAGCGTTAGCCAGTGAGCCAAATCATTCTGAACTGGAGACCGGTTTACACTCGCTTGCTTTGACAAGGATGGGGTGCCGTTGCTTTTCATATGTCTGTGGTAAGAAAAACTGGCTAGAAACATTCGGAGGAGTTAATTTCTGGAGCTCACCCTGAATTGCACACAGTGAGATGGCGGGGAGCCAAACCAACCACAGTCCGCTCCTTCTGAATTAGCTGGCAGCCGGACGCTGTGACCACTGAACCGTCCTGCCTTTTTCTGAGTCCCTGACTTTGTAAGAAGGAGGCAGGCTTGTGGTTCTCACTGAGCAGTGACTCCTTGCACTGAGATGCCACATTCTGTATCAGCGGCAGGCACAAAAGACGCTCACAGAACGGCGACGGGATCTTTGGTTCCGTCTGATTTAGCAAAAATGTACGCTTTCCGCTGAGTGGCTGCCACAATGCCTTTTTAATAAGGGTTTTTCTAAATCGGCTAATTGTTGGAGGTGTAGCACAGCTGCTGCTTCTCCTACCCATCTGGCAATGCCCAAAGGCTGCCTCTTTTTGGGAAGAGAGGATAATGCAAGATAATCAGTGGGACAGAAAAGGCCTTTCAAATTTACTCTTGTGAATGTTTTCTCAGGTGTTTACTTGCTTCCTGCTACGGAACCTGCTCAGCGTAAATGGATCCTCTGCACCCTTTGGGCAGCTAACCGGCTCATGTCGTGACACCGGAAGGGCAAACAGCCACTTTCTATTATGCGACAAGTTGCGTCTTGGGTTGTTTTCGGGAGCCAGTTTGGTGTGGTGGGCTAGACTGGGACTCAGGAGAGCTGCAGCCGAGTCCCCGCTCAGCCACGGAGCCAACTGGGTGACTTTGGGCCAGTCACTGCCTCTCAGCCCAACCTACCTCACAGGGTTGTTGTTGTGAGGATAAAAATGGAAAGGAGACCTTTGTTAGCCCCTCTGGGTTCCTAGCAAGAGGAAGAAAGGTAAAATATACATGCAATTGTATATGGTGGGGGGGGGGTGTTTGGGGCATGTGCCACACGTTGCGAAATAGCTGGACGTGGCTGGGACTTGCTTGAAGTCTAAGCATGACTAAACCAAAGAACGGGAGTGTCTCTTGGGATGCACAGATGTGCACAGCTCTGCAGAGGCCACCCTCTTTGCCCTTGGCTCGGCGCACCCCAGATGTGGCCCCCGAGAGCATCGCACGGGCTCTGCATCCCTGCTTTCTGCACCAGGGCATGTGCGTCTTGTAAGGCTGTGCTCAGGCGGGGAAGTCGGCGTGTGAGCAAGGAAAGTTTCGCCCGTGAGACGCGGTGGCTCACGTCCCAGCAGGGTGCAGGAGCCGGTGTAGGCGGCCTGGCACAAAGCGGAGCAGCTGCCTGCTGCCGGTTGCCTAGCTGGACGCCGGAGAAAGCAAAGCTTCCTTTACTGAGGTCTTGAAAAAGCCACAAGGGCTTCGGCCGCACAGATGCTTCCGAAGCCCTTCCTCTCCAGCTGTCCAAATGCGTCCTTGCGCTGTGGTCAGTTGTAGCCTCGCTGCATGAGCATCGCTCCACTTGGAAGGTTGTGGACATACTAAAGCAGCAGACCCGCCTTTGATGCCACAACCGAATCACAGCCTGCAAAGAGACAACAGATAAGCTGAGGAAATTGGGTGCAAACCATGCATAGAATATGCCCCTGGATGGCTGATTCATTTTCTTAAGAATTTCTGCTCTTCCCCACCCCCTTCTATTTTTTAAATCAAGTTTCTAGCTCTTATGGTTATGAAGTCTTCCTTGAGGGCATGTGGGCAATTCCTAGCAAGATTGCACGGCCCAAAAAGCAGGCTGGGGAGTTTGAATAATTGTGCAGAGTGTAAGTACTGCAGGAATTCTTCGGGGCACAGAATTTGGCTGTTAGGCAGCCTCATTTCAACAACAAGCCATGGTTCAGTGACATTGAACCCTTGAGTGTGGGCTACTGGGTTTTCTGAACCAGTCTGGGAAAGATCCCCCCTCTTTCTGGTGTCGGGGTGGAATCTGGGAAGGAGGTTTAGGAAGGAGGCCTGGAAACAAGCTCTTATCTCCCAGCTGGAGCTCCCAAAGAGTCGCTTGCATGATGCGACTTCCTATCATGGCTCAACCAACCAACAATTCCCAGATGGGACCACGTGCCTCTTGGATCCTTGAGTCACGATTAGGGCTTCGAAGCTGGGAAGAAGCACTTCCCAGAAAGCATGACCTTGCCTCCCAGTAATGACCTGCCTGCAGACAGAAATCCAGCTGGAGGACAGCTCAAGTGCCTAGTCCCTAGTGACTCAGCAGTTCACCCAGATGCTCCTATGCTGACACGGGGGACCTTCTGACAGGGTGGTTTGTCTCTCTTGAGAAGGAGGGGGAATTCTGACTGAGACAAATGCCTCACAGGGTGTTGATGGAGGGGAGACCACAGAAAAGCCCTCTGTTCCGGTCAAGGGGGCAAGATCCTGGCCCACAGATGAGTCAAAACATGAGTCAAGCTTTGGACTGAATTTAAATTCAGGCAGCCATTTAAGAAAAGCCAGAGAGGGAAAGAAAAACTTGGTATTTTTTTTCCCCAAAGGGTGCCATAAACAAAGGGGACAGGGCGGGGGAATGAGTGGGCACTCCGTGTCAAACTGGGCCGGAGCCCAGGCTCCCGAAGGATCGACCCGGAGAGGCCGAGGAGGCCGGGCTGCAGAATGCCAGGAATCTCGGCCCGGCCTAGAATCAGCTGCCTGCCTTTTAACCCCGGCGGGTCGAAACATCTTGCTCCAGCCAGGAGACGTCCTCATCGGCCGAGTGGCCTATTGCACGGCGCTGCCATCAGCAGGCCTTTCGCAAGGTCTAGGAGGACAGGCCTCTGCCCCAAGGAGCTTACAATCTAAGATAAAATCCAGCATGGGGGTGTAGGGGGGGATGTTTGGGGACCGGCCAATGAGGAACAGCATGGGCTGAAGCTTGGAGCACATACCCTTCATTAGTGTGGACTGTGTGGACTCCAGGTATTGGAGGGGGTTGGAGGGCTTGTGAAAGCACAAGATTTGTGAAAGACGGAGGGATTTTGCATCACACAGACCCTCCTGGAAGGCCCTTTCCAGGCATAAGGATAAGGGAGAAAATATGCCTTCTTTTGCCAGAGATCACATGGAAATCTATTTATCTCTGGCACTCTGCATAGATAAGGAGTCCCTTGGGTGGCTGAAGATACTGCAATTCTGTTCCTCCTTCTCTAGGATGAGGTTTTAACCCTCTGCTTGTCCCAGACGTCTGCTCCTGGATTCTTGGCGATCTGAGACCGGCTCCTTTGCCCGTGCTTTCTTCACTCCGCACCAAAGTTTTTCCTTTCCGTGCGTTCCACCTGCGCAAGCACTAGATGCCCTGTGGGAGAACAAAACGGTGAACAAGCAGGAATTTCCCCCGCCGGTTCACGGTGGGTCAAGTTCAAAGAGATCTGCATTTTGCCGAGTGTAGAGAGAAAGCCGTGGTGATGCTTGGAAAGGGGCCTGAAGGATAAAGGCAGGAGGGCACAGGCAGAGGTGAACCTGGGGATTGGGGTGGGGAGGGGAGGGAGGGAGGGAGCCCTGAAAACAGCAGGTGTAACACACCTGGGCCACTTTACCTGTATAGATCCCAATCCTCTGGAAGTAATTGGCGTAAGTTGCATCAAAATCGTATCCATCTCAATGTCCAGGTGAGCTCAGTCCAGCTATTGCTGTCCAAGGACTGGCGATTTTCTTTCTTTATGAAAAGTGTTTCTATCCCGCTCTGTAGGGGACATTCTGTAGGGGACGGGATAGAAAAGCTTTTCATAAAGAAAGAAAATACATAGAAATAAATAAATAAATAAATAAATAAATAAATAAACTTCAGAGCTGCTTCTTCCCTTGCTCAGTTTCCCCCGGATGTGGACCAGCTAAGCCCTTCAAACAGAGGACTGCCCCCTGAGGGCTTTTCAAATGGAGGAACCTCATCTCTGAAGGGGGACACCCGACTGGTCTCGTGGCTGAGCAGAAGCAAAGAATCCAGGTTTTGCTCTCAAGAGTCCAGCCTATGGAGCCAGGGTTATTGCCCATCGGTTGTCCTCCAGACATATTGGGCCACTGGGTGGCCATTTGAGCTGGGGATGATGGGTGTCGCAATCTGCCAGGCCCCAGGTTGGGGAATATGATTCCGTGCCATCCTGACCAAAAACAAGGAATAGTTCTGTTACCTTTAACTGTCGCTTTCCCATTTGATGCATAAACTCCGAGGGGTTTTTGCAAGCCCTCCCAAAAGGCTTTCTTTTCTTTTTTTTGTTTGCATATTCTATGTACAGGCATTTAATCTCCCCTGTTGCATTTCCTTTGTGTGTTTCTTTTAAAGGACTATCAGAGGTGATTAACCGGATGGTGCAGACTGTTGGAATGATGCAGAAACCTGCCATGTCCCTTTGAAGAGTCATAAAAGCAAGACAGGGTCACACCACAAGAAAAGATCCCCCTTTTTCTCCCCAAAGAATCAAAGGAAAGCGACTTCACCACTTGCGGTTCACCACCAGTTAAATAGGTGTGGCAGGTTTTCAAAATATCCTTTGTTGCCAAACTTCCTTGTTTGTAGCTTTGCTACCTTTTCAGACCAGAAAAGACTTTTCCACTACAGAGCTGGAAAGTTCCTGTGACACTCCAGATGTGGATGAACTACAACTCCCATTATCCTTCACCACTGGGAGGACAGCGTGAGGTGATTTCAGTGGGGAAAGAATATGCGATCGGTGGGTTTTATTTGAAGAGGCCCCGAAATGGCTTTGGCTCTTCATTTCTGATCAGATTAGATGTTGATGCGTCAGCTCCCTTCCCATAAAAAAGGAGGCAACCGGAAGGGTCCCTAAATCTCTAGAAATAGCACCGCTAAGCATTTCAAAGCGTAGCTCATTTCAAGACCAACATGGAGATAAACATCCTGAAAAGTCCAGGAAAACATATTGAGAAAATGAAAAAAGAAAGAACAGAGCCAAAGATAGGAAGAGGTCAAAGAAGAGGTTTAACGTAATGCTCGGAACCTAAAAGGTCATAAAGGATAGGAAAAGGTGAGCGGGGAAAGGAAAGAGGGCCGGTTTGGGGCCGCCTCCCAGTCTACCCCCAGCCGCTCACCCCCTCCCCACTTCCTCCTGATCGTTGCAACATGGGCAGGTCTCGGGGCTGGGGGGGCTTTGGACGGCCTCTCCATGCAAGCCAGTCCCTGGAGCCACGGACATGAAAAAGAAAAGGCATTTTAAAAGCATTTTTTCGCTGCGTCAGGAAATAGTTGGTGGATGTTCACGCTGCCCTCTCCAAAGCCCCCGACCCACCCTGGGGAGGACTGGGGAGAAGGGGGGGCGGGGGCGCTGGCAGGAGTCAGCAGCTGAACCACCGACGGGTCAGACTGTGGGGTGCCAAGAGGGCAGACCGCAAGAGAGAGAGAGAGAGAGAGAGAGAGCGCGCTGTGGGTTTTTCGGAGGTGCCCGGTGCTGCTCCCAGCTGGCCGGCTGCAACCCTGCAACTCCAAAAGCGGGTGGAAAGTCCAGAGACAGGTTCAGGGACCAGCTGGATTGTGTTTTTCAGAGGTGAGGGTGGCTTCTTTGCGCCAGACCTCCGAGGGACGTCTCTAGGTATAACCTGGGGTATCCGATGCTGCAGTTGGTTCAAAGGGATTCCTTTCTTGAAACAGCTGTCCAGTTCAGGCCCAGATTAGATGAAAAGAACCAGACAAAAGACTGTACAGGCCTTGAAGTTGCTTATCAACAGCAGACTAAACAGGCAGATAGGTTACGTTATCCTGGCACCGAGATATGTTGTCTCGTTTGCATGTCTGTTTAAATTAGAGCAATTATTGCTGATTTCCCAGTTGCACATGCGCGAGTTTTGCGCGAGCTTGTGTCGCGGCTTCCTTTTGCACGCTTTCACTGGTCACCCCGCGGCGAGCTGGGCTGGAGTCAGGGCTGGCCTCAAGAGCAGGCATGGCGGAGCAGAAGCCGAGGCCCCGCAGCCCAGCAGGGGCTCTGGCGAAAGCCCCCGGACCCGCTGCTCCTCTTCCCCTTTGCATTTTCCATTCCCCTTCCAGAAACAGCCCTTCATCCTATAGCAGCCTGTGAAGTAGCCAGTGAGGAATTTTCTCCCTTTCCCTCAATCTGGGAGAGACCTGCTTTCTTGGCCAAGTTGCCCTGGCACTTTTTGGGCCCAGAGAAAAGCGAGGGGGTCCTCAGACTCCCCAATCTTCGCTGCTTCCTTTGCCGAAGGAAGCGGTGTTGGGAACTGACCCCTGTGTTTGTCGCGAGACCAAACACCCCGGGGCTCTTGAACTCCTGACTGGAATGTGCTGGCAGGTAACCGGGGATCCGAAATTGGACGGATGGGAGGGGTCGGCGATGCTCAGCAAAGCCAAGGAGAGGAGCCCCCGGAAGGGCTCACAGGTTACAGGGGAAAAGAGGGCCAACTTGTCAAGAAAGGGCTGGATTCTGTGCATGCACAGAGCTCTGGGCGGGCTGTGCTTTCTGCAGTATGGCCAGGCGTCTCTTGCTCGCACTTGGAGTTCAAGTCCTGTCCAGAGCAGCGTAAATGTGCATTGGCAGGAAAAGAGGCAATGCCAGGAGACGCCAAGCAGGGGTGAGGAACTTTTGGCCCTCCTGACGCTGTGGGACTCCAACTCCCATCATCCCTGCTCACCCGCTGGGTGAATGGGGTGCTAGTCCAATGACCTCCAGGAGGTCCCCCTTCTCCCTTAGCCTGACTTATTTATTGATTATTTATCATTTTTAGTCTTATGGCTAAAATGTGGCCACAACCGGTAAATGACACAGCTCTTTTCACATCCGCACGCGCTCCAAAAGCAGCCGTCAAATCCGCGGCGGCAAAGACAGTCTGGAGTCATCGCTCAGTGGAACCTCCCTGTCCAGGAGCACTGTACCTCTGCACCAGTGAGCGTTTCATACTTGTTTCTCCAAAGCAGCTCTTTGAACCCTCGATTCTGCTAATTCAAGCAAAACTCCCCGATTTCTCTCCTTGTCCAGGCCCGGCGGTTTCTCCAGCCACCCCTCCCATCTTTCTAGAGCAGGCCTGCTGTCTCCCTGCATCATCCTGCTTTGTCTTCCTCCCGTCTAGGGCGTGCTTTCATTTTCTCTGCATTGTTATGGCCTGCTTTCCAGACCGACCGGGTTTTCGGCTCCTTCTTTCTCTCGCTCGCCCTCTGTTCTTCCCCCCTATTTTGCTGACACAGGTTCAGTCTCACATCTGGAAGCAATCGGCACTGTAAATAGATCTGAGCTCCAACTTTCCGCAAGAACCGCGTGTGTTGCGGGAGGAGGGGTGGCGATCCGGGCTGTGGAAACCGAGTCTGGTTTTTGTTGCTGTGCTGCCCCTCTCTCAGCCAACCACCCCCCCAACACAACCTCATTTGTTCCTGTAGAAATCAGCAGAAAAGGACGGGGGGGAACTCTGCCTGAACTCTTCCTCTCCCGATAGGCATCTCCTCCCCACCTCCAGCTATCAACTTCAGCAAACCCCATTCCTCAAGTGAACACTCTCCAGATGTGCCACTGGCCTGAGCAGCCCGGCTGCATCGCCCCTGGGAGGCGGATGCCCTGGGAGAGCTGGGCCGTCTCCTAGTAATCTTCAGTGACAGTACATGCTTAGGACGTCCCAGGCTGCAGGGGAGGTGAGACAGCCACAAAAAATTACTACATCCCCACAAGACAGACCAGTGGGGGGGGGGAGAAAACAGCTGGAAAGGTTTGTGCTGGATGGGGGGGGGCGCTTAGGTCAGGGGCTGGATGTTTCTAACCCCCCAAGATATCCAGAAACAGCCGGCATGTCTTAGCTGCTTAAATGCCCTCCCACTCCATGTACAGAAGCTGACTGGGCTGGGCTGGATCGTTCTTCACAACTGGCAAGAGGGACGCTTTTTTCCCATGTGCCTAAAGGCAGCGGCAGGGCAAGCCGCATACAAAATAGAAAACAGGAGAAAGACTCGGGGCAGGACCATGACCACAAAGACGCCCCACAAAGGCCAGGCTATTAATCAGATAATAAACTAATAAACCGCAGTTCCCCTAAAAATAACATAAGATTCTGGTCCTCATGATTCCAGAGAACCATGTGGTTTATATTGAGCCAGACCATCGGCTCCAAACTGTTTACACTGGGTAGCAGCTTCTCTCCACCAGACTGTCCTACTCAAAGTTACCAAGGGATTTTTGCTGTGAAGAGTTTATAGTTTGCTATTCAAGCAATCACCACGGAGATGGATTTCTCGGTGGTGGGCTCCTTAATGCAGAACCCCCCCCTTCCCTAGACACATCTGCCTGGTCCTACCTTAAACCATCACCCAACAGGTTAACACGGTCCTGTTCGCCCTTTGTTTAGCAAAGAAGATGATTTTGCCACGTTTGATTTTAAGCAGCTGCTAATCTAGGTTTTCTAGGGCACGCTTTCCTTTCTTCCTTTGCTGTGGCATTTCTAAAGCAAGCCAAGTGCTGCCTTGCAGCCTCTCTGTGGTGGAGAATGGCTTTGTTTATTTTTAAACAAACAGCCCAAACCTTAAGTTGTGGGTAAACTTGAAATAGCGTCACTCGCTGGCGTGCAGAGCCAGGCTGCGGCCACCAGAGGGCAGCAGCGAGCCGCCCGAGCCCAGCGCGCTGCAACGAGATGCTGCAGCTCCGGGTGGCCTTGTGCAAGATCCGAGGGGCTGGGCCGTGGGCTTGGCCCCCCATCTGGCTTTCGCCGCGACGGACGTTGGCTTTGGTGTGCTTCCTCCAACAGGTCTTGCCTGCAGAACCTCAGCACCCTGCTGGGTGAGGCCCCAATTCCAACGGAGGCCACCTACAGGCCTCTTGAAACCCCCAAAGCGGGATTGAAAGGCAACGGATCCCCCACATTGCTCTGCTTTCTTTCATTTATGGTTTTTTTTAAATTTATTGCTTCACCTTTTGCAGGATGCTTGGATAGATGCATGCAGCAAACATTTCCCCAAGAACAGCTCATTCCCAGGCCTTCCAGTTTGGGAAGTCAGGACTTGTCACCAGTGTTGAAGCCAGACCTCACGGATCTTTGGGAGGCTCTTTGCTAGCGGGGTCTCGAAGGTCATCTGCTACTCCTCCCCGGATCCTCTGCTTCCCTCCACCGTCCTTGCAGTGCTCGGAAGGAAACGAGTTCTCCCAGAAAAATCAAGAGTCCGTGTGGTAACACAGTGTTAGTTGGGGAGCTTGCTCTGGCGTGGGCAATTCAGACAGTCGCTTTGCAGAAGATCTGCTCCTGGTGGACGTGAGAAGAGGCCTGTTGCTACGGATGAATGGACGCGGCTTGCATTTTGGGGGGGCTGGTTCTCAGGACTGTGCCAGTGGGGGCTGGCACAATGACTTCAACTCATCTTCAAGGAGCTGGTGGCTGAAAAGGACACAGGCTAAGTTGAACCCACGTGTACGAATGACGAGCGAAAGGTTGACGAAATGTGGCTTGTCTGAGCCCAGCTGTACTAGCCCGTGGCTGTTAGCCACAAACAGCCCACAAACGACCCAAGGTTTGTGGTTGGGTTGTGAACTGTGCGTCGCTTGCCTTGGTTGGTTATCTTGGGTGGGTTCAGACAGCATGATAGTCCACAGTTTAACAACAATCCTCATCCAACCCGTACTCAGACCTTGAAATGGGTTATCATGTCATCGGAACCAGCCACCCCACAAGTCACAAACACGCATCATGGGATGACTTAGCAATTTATTATTTATTTTTATGTTATTAAAACATTTATAGGCAATCACATCATTTTCTCCCCCGGGGATCCCGCAGGGGCTGAGCAGCCTCAGGGCAGAGCCCCACAATCCGGACCACAGCAAGTTCTACTTGCCAGGGTCCGGGCAAGGTAGCAAGGAGACCTAAGCAAGACAGAGAGTAGAAGGGGATCTGGAGGTCACCTGCCCAGGCTTGGCAAGGCCAGACAGCAAACCGAGAGAGCGGACGTCACTTGAGTGGCCTTTCGCCCTGGCCTGGGCACCGAGTGCCCCAACTGCAGCCCAAAACCCACTTCTTTATCGCAAAGTGCCAACACTGCAATACAACCTGAACACTGAGGTTTAGTTTAGAAAAAACACCTCACAGCCACTCCAAGCAAATCTCTCTCTCTCTCTCTCTCTCCCTCTCCCCCCCTCTCTCTCTCTCCTTGGCAGCGCACTGACCGGCCATGCAAAAGCTCGGACAAGTCGCGGCTAACGAGTCGCGGCTTGTGACGTCATCGCCTGGCACCCCTACTCCTTTCCGAGCGTGCGCACGGCCCCTGTGTGCGCTGCTATCTGATGCTCGGCTGCTGGATCGATGTGGCGCGGCTTGACTCACGTGCCGACAGAGAGGGCTCTGCGTGCCCGCTGCGCACGCGTGCCGTAGGTTCGCCACCACTGATACAGATCCATTTCCCTGCCTAGACAGATGTGTGCAATTACCATGTGCCCCTTTTGTGTGCCTCATGTCCTCTTCTGGCGCGCGAGGGGTCTGTGGCGCTTCGGCAACCTGCAGGTGACCCGGGGACGATTCCACATCCGGTTGTCCCCCAAAGTGGTGTAGGTGGGGACAGCAGGGGACGGAGGGGAGAAGGGTGGCCAGGAGAGGAAAATCCATGCCGGATCGCTCGAGTGCCTTCCTGCTGGCAAGAGGATTAGAAGCTTCGTATCAGACATTCATGTGCCTTGATACCAAGCATGATCTTAACCACGAAGATTATTCGAGGGGGAAAGATTAAGCCAACTAAATATGTCTGGGCCCGACCAGGAGACATGAGGAACATGTTATGACGCTGGGGGTGTCATAAACACCCCCCAAGGAGCGGAGGGGGAAGGGTGGGTGGCAAGCGCGACCATTCGGCCGCAGCAGCTGGATTAGATGCGGAGCAAACCTCCCGAAGCGGCAAACGATTGGGGTCAGACGAGGGATGAGACGCCGCAGCCGGGACGCTGAATGACAGGACATGTCCAAGCGTGAAAATGTGCAGCTCGACGACTCGTTTTCCCTTTCTGCTCTCTGCATTTCAGGCTCCCCTTAGCGGAAAAGTTTGTTGGAGTTTTGAATATGGAGGCGTTCCTCTTTTCCTCTTTTTCGTTCCACTGCTTTACAAGGAGGAAGTGGGAGCTGGGCATTTGCTTTGGATGGGAAACCTGATGCTCGTTTCTGTGGTCTCCTCTAGACCACAGAAAACTTCAGGTGTGAAAATCAACGCAGAAGGGGAAATATAAAATGCAGGAATCGCTGTACAGCATCCCAAAGCGAGTTTCTGCATCAGACCGCAGATATAACTTCACTCCACTTTCTCCAACCTGGTGCCATGCGGGTGTTTTGACTATAAGACCCATCATCTTGATGGCAGTTGTAGTCCAAACCATCTCGGGCACTGCTGGAACAGACCGAACATTTCTAAAGCTAAACTCGGAGCTGAAAGAACACCCGGAAATGTAGAATTTGGGCCAAAATATCAGCGTATCAGGGAAGAGAATAGTGCGAGGGGTGTTGTGTCCATGCTAAATATATTCTTCTCCAGGGAGAAGCTGGAGCTCCTGGAAAGGGGCAGCACCAAGCATCTACTCATGTGAGGCGATCTGGCCTGTAAGATCCCGCTAATGGGCCCCGGGATCTGGGGGTGCAGGCAGGAGAAGCCTTGAATTTCCACCTGGGCAGTAGGAAAATAGCCCCCAGCTTTTTGTTCCAGTGCCGCGTTTTCCAAAGCTCACCCTCGGGACTTTCGATGCCTTCTGGACTCTGCCTGCCGGACTGTGCTCTGCCCTGCTTCTGTTTGGGCCAGTCCTACCCAAAGGTCGGGGTGGGACCTTTGGGGTGGGAAGAAACCTTTTTGCTTGACCCACTGATGTTGGGCTTGCTCCTCGCTTGTTCCAGCACAGGGTCCAGGGATGATGGAGTGAGGGAAAAGACCCCTGCAGGTGCCCTCCTGCAGCGAGTCAGCCTTCTCCCCACCGTGGTCGCCACCTGCTTTTCTTCCTCCTCCTCTTCCTCATCGTGGGTCCTGCTTGAATGCTGGAGAAGCGAAAGGCCTGGGAGGAAGCAGGCCCTCTCGTCTGCACCAAATCAAGAGGCAGCGGGGTGAGAAGGCCACTGGGGAACAGGAGGCACAAGTCTGCGGGTCGCCTGCCAGAGGGGCCCAGCGGGGGCCACAGCAGCTGCCCCACCGTGCCGAAGCTTGATGCTGGTGCCCCAATCAGACCGCTGCTCTCCACAGCCCTCGTCACTGAATTATTCCTTATTATTTCCCCGGTATTTCAATAATTAACTGGTTTTATCCTTGTTTTTATTAGTATTTTAGATGCAAATCCTTTTTTTTTTTTTTTTTAAGATGTGTGCTACTGTTGTTATGGGTTCTGTTTTTTGGTTCGCTCTCTGTAAGCCACCCAGAGACTTTTTCACTAATGGGACAGCATACAAAACCTTTAAAGAAATTAATTAGTATTCCTGCATTCGGCTGTCGGAGACGGGGCATCCCGAGCGCGTCTATTACAGCCAAAGGCTATCAAGATAAACCGCCACGCTCGCCCTGATCTACTGCTCTTGGCCGGCTCCCCTGACTGGAGGCTTGGTGGTCCCCTCACGGCAGCTCGTCGCATGGAAATGGGCCGACGTGCACCCAGGCTATGGGGCTCGCTGGAGCCCCACAGCAGGCTATTTCAAGGTAGGCCCGATGAGGTACAATCCAGCTTATGGCCCCAGGCAGTGGCTAAGCTGCTAACCCGGGGGAATCCTTGCAGCTTAATGACAAAGTCAATTAGTCTTTGCTGTCTGTTGTCCACTAACACAAGATGTTACCGAGGGAAGGCGATTAAAGGTAACAGAAGGCTGGAAATACACGGGTAATTCTAAATGATACATTGAGGACACCCTATAGCCCAGACTTCGCACATTCAGATACGGGCAGGATTAATTGTTGTGCTATGGATGCGACGGAGCGGGGGCCCCGCCGAGGCCGCAGCCTGCAGTCGGCGAAGAGGCTCTCGGGTCGAAAAACGTGGTGGGAACACCAGCTCCCCCTTTTTTTGGCAGGGGAAAAAGCCCACGAGAAGCCCCCTCCTCAGGCAGGCTCTCTCTCACCCCCTTCTCCACCCGTCCGCCAAAGCTCGCTGGGGGTTCATAGCACAGAAAGTTAACATTACGGAACTGCATGAAATGTGCCGTCGAAAGATCTGTTTGGGACAAAACGCATCACCTAAATTGGAATGAAAGCCAGCAACGGTGTCAAGATCTTCCGGCATGCTAATGGCGCATATTCGAGAGACGAGAAGCCCCACAATTTCTAGCGTTCCCCAACCAGCGGGGGCTTTTTCCATCTTGACATGCACGGGATGGCGTCCTAAGACAAGGGCGCTTTTGGCAAAGGAGGAAGGCCACGAGAGTGTGGGTTTGTGTCCCAGGAAACATCCGTCTAGGGCAGCTCCAAGTCTGCTTAGAAACTGAGGACTCCGTAAAACGATCCTTGCCATGAGAATAAAAGCATTAAAGTGAGCACATCTCTCTATTTCACTGGTGGAACATGCAAGGTTATGGAAGCTTTGCAGCTCGCAAGAGCAAAGCCAGGCCGCGGTTCTGCCTTCCTTAGTCAATCCCATCGAAAGAAATGACTCCCCTTTTCTGATCCACCCACAGTTCCTTCCCCACAATTATCCTGAGCCAGTTGGGAAGCCAATTAGCTGAAGCCGCTTTCCCGGCAACCCAGGTGTCCGGCGAAAAAGAGTTTTTCCTTCTGACTACCACCCTCTTTGCAAATCCGTTTACTGGGGCACTCTTTAAAGGTCTTGTCAGTGCTCAAAAAATAGAGCGGGTGTGTGTGTGTGTGTGTGTGGTGTTTGTGATGTGGAAACGCCTCTGGGGCTCAGGATTGGCTCTCTCCAATGGTGCACAGATGCCGGGCGGGTGAATAAATTGAGGGTTGTTCAAGATTGAATTGTGATGGCTCCGGCAAGGCCAGAGAGCAGAACAGCCAAAGTTTGGGTGGAGTGTTTGGATTGTCCCGCTCAAATTCTGATTTATTGTTTGGGCCGTTGGCCTAAACAACACTAAGTACAGTACAGAATAGAATCCACGCAGCAGCGACGTGGAATGTGTTCGGGACAGCTGAGAACATGACGGCATGGGGTCCCACCGCAGCCAGAACAAATAGAGCTAGCTACTAGATGTTTTATGGAAATGTTTGGGGTGGGAGGGCCCAAGGGGAGCCTGGAAAGCAAGCAAGCAAGCAAGCAAGGAAGCAAGCAGAAGCCAGAGGGTCTAGGGGCCGGAGATGCATTCGAAAACCGCCACTGAATTCCACGTCTATCAAAATTTCGTGGAAAGTTTGGAACGTTGCAAGGAAATATCTGGAAATGGCGAGTACTTGTGCAAGAAGTCCCTTGATGGGGTGAGGGACCGGAGCATCCCTCCAGTTTCCTCCAGAAATCCAGTTTCCAAGGCATTGCAGAATAAGTGTGGCCAATGCTGGCTGTGCATGATGGGGGCTGTAGTGCAATACCTCTGGGGAGGACCAGGTTGGGAAAGAGGAGCCGTAAAACAAATGAACAGACCGAAATCTTAAAAACCGTCGCAGAATGCTTTGCTTGTCTGCATTTTGTCTGCCCTCTCGTGCGCACACATGGGGTTTTCGGGGAGGGGGGCAGGGGGAGGCTTGCTCTTTAAAAATAACCATGAGGCCTTGTGTAGGCACACTGCAAAGCAAACACCAGATGACTGACAAGACGCAACCCGCAGTTAACCACCAAGGGAAGGGAGCTTTCTATGGCAACCATTTGCCACACAGGGAAAGACAAGAGTTGTTTGTTTGTTTGTTTGTTTGTTTGTTTAAAATATTTATATGCCGTCCTAATCACAAAAAAGCCTCAGGACGGCTTACAATGTAATAACACAAATAAATAGATAGGCTTCACAGACAGGTACGTTTCTCACAGCAAAAAGAGACCTCAGCAGAGGGGTCAGAATTGGTATTCTGTTTTTGAACTTACATTCTTGTGCGTGGGGTGGGCTCTATTAGAAGAACAAACAAGGAGGTTTTTAAGGTTCAATGGGGGGGGGTGTAGGGAACCCTCCTCATGTGCAGAAACACAGATAAGTTCTTGAAGCCATGCCAGGCCTTTCTGGCCTTCAGCTTGTCCGGAGGAGCACCAGAGATCGCAGCCTTAGAGTGGCCTCCTGGAATTATTTTTTTAGATAAGCACTGCTTTGGTTCTGAGAACCGACAGTGTTTCCTTTAATGATGCAGCTCCGCTCTCCCTGGCGTCCTGTGCTTCTGAAACAACGGGAGAGAGGACTTCTATCAAATAAAACCCATGACAGGAGGTGTCGTCTTTTGTTCTCAGCATGGGGCAAGAAATCGACATGTTACTTTCTTTGGAGACCCTCACAACAACCCCTGCGGTACTCAGGGAACCGAGAGGGAACGTCCACGCCAGCGTTCTTCTCCTGTTTATATTCTGCATCCGTATTTCAGCACTGTGTTCTCATCAGGTGCTTTAATTTCTTCCTAAGGATCCTCGAATTTGCTATTCCAGGCCAAGAAGCTCAGACGGTTTGCCGCTGCTTCTCCATGCTATCTGCACAACAACCCTATGAGGAAGGATAGGCGGAGAGTCAGTGACTGTCCTTCATTTGGAGCGTCGTTGTGGCTCAGATCTATGACCATGGGGAGCGGGGGGCGGGTGTGACAGGCTACCCTGGGTCATGTCCTACAGCTCCAGCACCACTTGGAAGCCCCCTTCCCTCGGCTGGAAGGGGTTCAAACAGGTGTTATTTAACCCAGTTCAGGAATGCTAAGTGGCTGCTCAGCATTGCTGTTGTCACCCTGATCCTTTAAGGCTCATCAATTCCGACTTGGATGGAAGCCGCTTGCTGCTCTGATCCCAGGAAAGGCTATTTAACACAGCTGCCACTTGGCACCCGCTCCGGTGCCTCCAATCCGCTTTGCGGCCACCAGCTTCTGGGCTGCTTAAATTGCCCCTTTGCCCCCCTCTGCCAGGCCTAGTTCTGGGGATTTTGCTGCCAGAGGCCGGGTTGGGGTTCGATACCCAAAGGATTCAGCGGTCCGTATAAAACCAACACACACACACAAATACCTGTGCCTAGTGAATTATGCAATACTCTAAGGTCTTTCTCTGTGTCTTTCAAAGACCCTTTTCCTAAAGGCAGCCCTGTTTATAAAAAGGGACACATGGACAGGGCAGGGCGGGGGGGCTGTTTGATTTCAGGAAAATCAAAGACCCTCATCCAGAAAAATCCAGGAGGGAAGCAGATGTAGACAGAAAGTCTGCCTCCATCTGGAAGGCCTGCTTAAAGGCAGCCTAGGGGATTTTCCTGGGGAGTGTTTTCCAGAGGTTCTGGTGCCACCAACCAAAAGGCCCCGTCTCTGCCTGCCAGCCATGGCTTTACATGGTGCCAGGAGAGAAATCAGCCCCCCTGGAGCTGATCGGAGACTCAGGGCAATTCCTGCAGAAGCTGGTTCTTATCCCGAGGGACCCCCCCCAAAAAAAAAAAAAACCTGGGCATGCAGAGCAGAGATGAACACGTAAGCGCTGGGTTAAGATGCGCCATGGCCATACTAGATGGGAACGGAGTCAAAACCTGGGGCTGAGCCCAGAACACGCAACAGGAGACGGCAGAGTCACTTCAGGGGGGAACTGAGGCCTGTTAATCCCCCCCCCCCCCAAATCTGGCTCAGCTTCCCTTCTTGTTAGCGGCTCCAGAAAGAGCCCTTCTCTGCTGGCAACCTGCAAAAGGCAGCCTGCCCACCCTTTGGCAAAGGAGTCAGTGTCTGAAACACATGGCGCACCGTCTCCCTGAGCTGTTTAAAAGCCTCTTGCACACTGCGATTAGCTCCCAGTAATCAGGGCACCGAAGTATCAAAGGTTCATCCCAGCATTTCAGAAGAATCCCTAAATACGTCGGGGGACGGCGCACAAACGGAGCGCTGACCCCTGTCAGGATGCAGCCATACATGCAGGACGTCCAGCCTGCTTCCGACTCTTCTCTGATCCTGTAACTCCAAGGAGAATAAGGTAAGCAGAATTTCTTTCTGCTTTTGCCCAACATCTGAAAAACGAAAGCTTTTGAGACCGGCAGAACCAACGGAGCCTCGAGGCAAAGATCTTGCAGAACGGTCCAGCGTGGGGTTGCCGACAGTCCAGGAAAAAAAGTATCCTGCAGCGCCGCATCTGTGTGGTTTTATCTGTCATTATCACAAGGGGAGATTTTACATCATGTGCAGAGTTTCATGCCCTCATAGAGCCAGGGGAGAAAGCACGGGCGGGATTACAAATTGGCAACCTCGGAGTGGGAACAAAAAGATGTTTTGGTGGGGGGGTTTTTTTATTTATATGTACATTTTTAGGCTCCTGTAACTGTTGAGGCCTTGCAATTCTGGTAGGGATTGCAAAACTGGAAGGAAAGGAGGAAATCTAAGACCATGTCTTGTGCTTCCTGTGGCTTGTATCTCTTGAGAACCAGAAATACAGTTTCTCCCAAGGAATAAATTGCCAGTGTTCTGGGGATGGAAGGCAGATGTCTGTCTCTTTGCCTTATATATAAATGATTCCTGTCCCCATTTGTCCCCGTCCCATTCACTTCCAAACACCAAAGGGTACTGCTGGAAGATGATGTTGGGACATATTTCTGGAAAGTGAGTAGAGAAAAGAACTACCACTCAGATTTGTCTGCATTTACTATGCCTTTTGATTTCATTTCTATGGTGAAATTCAGCAGAACCAAATGAGAACAAAAGCCATAGAAATATGGAAGAGAAAACGGCATTTTTCTTACATTACAAATGGATTTGATTAATTACAAAGGACGAATATGGAATGTGTATCCGTTTATATTTAAATATGTTAAGAAGTAGGCTGTTACCAATTAAGAAAGACAGGTGCATACGCTTCAACGAAGGCAGACCAAACGTTCCCGTATTTGTAGGTGGCTGTCTGAAAACTACCCATTCAAGGGCCGTTTGTTTCTCAGGCCCATTCGGGACGGCTTGGGTGGTTTTTCGGACCCTAACCCTAGCCTGGGCCTGAACCCTGACCCTAATATCAGGCTCAGTTATGCAGGTCTCATGCCGGATTTCCAAACTGCCCACATTTAATTTCTTTGCACAATACACTCTGTCTACCACTCCTACTCACATCCCAAGCTTCAAGAAGTTTGAAGACACTTTGGTTTGTCTAATCTTAAACCTAGACTGGGCACGAATCCTAACCCACCGAAAACATTCTGAGTTTCCTTTTTGTTCTGAAATCTGAATTATATTTTGGATCATCATGTTTGCACACCTGTGGAAAGATCAAGTGAAATATAGAAATGCATCTAATCAGGTCAGGTGTGTAAGACCTTCTTCTATCCCAAACATGATAATTTTCTCTATGTATATTTATTTACAGGCTGCTGCAAGGGGCGGCATATAAATATTTAAATAAATAAATAAATAAATAATTTATTTGGAACATTTATATGCCGCCCCGTTCGCCTCGGGGCGGCTTCCAAACAATTTCTGGCTTTTGATGTAAACCATCTTGAGATTCTATAATAATCAGATGGTATATGAGCAATTTAAAATAAGTGCATAATTAATTCATATTTTTGCAAGGGAACACCTGGTGATCAAGCTCATAATCCTATGCAAGTTTAGGCTGACCAAACATTCCAAATTGCAGGGCATCTTTTCTGTCCAGACTTGCTTAGGATTGTTCCTTAAAGACACAAGCTTATAATTCTATGTGAACCTTTATTATTCATTATTTATTTATTTATTTAGCGTTTTTGTATGCCGTCCCATCGCTTAATGCCTCGGGACGGCTTACATAAACAAACAAACATGACACAAAAAAAATACAAATTATACAAATTAAAAACCCGATTCATTCCGGCTGCAAATTAAAACCGATAGTTAATATTAAACGTTGTTAAAATATTGTTTAAATAAAAAGAAATAAAACATGCATAGTATTGGACCCTCAGTCAATCAGTCAATATCCTAACCTATTTCTTCCTAGATCCCTGGAAAGCTCTCCAAAACCCTCCAGGAGAGAATTGTGGGTGGGGGCTTGCACCGTCCCGCCTCGGGCGATGATGATTCCAGCCGGTGCCTCCACGGCCTTGTCCGTCTCAGCATGATCTTGTAATATTTCCCCTTCTTTCCCAACTCTCCTCCCTTCCCCAGCCCCCCGCCCGCCTGTCCCAGGCGCTTTGCTGCTGTCTCCCCCCTGGTTCAGCCGTGCTCATCCCTCCCCTCACCGGCCAGCCTGCAGCGCATCCCTTGCCCCCCGCCTGGACTGCCCCAACATGAACTTGCCCGCACCAAGCGTCTCCCTCTTCTCCCCGAGCCAGGTGGCCCGCGTCTGCGAAGCCCTGCAGGAAAGCGGGGAGTTTGAGCGCCTCGCCCGCTTCTTGTGGTCCCTGCCGCCGACCCTCTCCCTGCGGCCCCCCGAAGGCCTCGGCGGCGCCCGCCACCACGGCTGCCGTGAGCTGGACGTGCTGGGCAGCTCGCGCCCCTCGGCGGCCTGGCTGGCGCCCTGCTGCAGCCATACGGCTGCCTACCCCGCAGAGCCTTTGGGCCTCCTGAGGGCCGGAGACAGGTTCCTGGGGGCCCTGCCCGGCGGCCTGCCCATCGGGAAGAAACTGCCCGGCCCGGGCCCGCCGAGGGATGCTGCCCCAGAGGGCGAACAGAAGGCCAACGGCTTCAAGGTGAGCCGTGGGCGCCCCCTGCAGCCACGCCTCTGCTTCCCCCTGCGGCCCATGCGCCTTCCTCCCGCTGTGGGCTAGACAGTGTTGCTGACGGAGAAGCTGCCACGGCCCGCTTGCCCCTCCGGCTCTCTGGCTGGCTGGCTGGCGAGCAGGAGCCATGGGGGGCGGGAGGTACGAGAACGGGCACTGGGACATGGGTCTGGAGGACACTCTAAGCACATCGTCCTGCCCACCCATTGAGATCAGCAAGCGTGGCCCTCCTCATGCGCCCACCTGAGCATGGAGAAGCAAGAAGCAGCTTCGAAGAGTGTATTCCCCACATTTGACAGTGAAGTGTAAGCGCCTTGGGGACAGAGACCTTTCCCCTCCCTGTGGTTGCGCTGGCCTGTGGGAGCCTTTCTCCTGCATGCCCACTGACGGCCCTGCACCCATCTTCCTTCGCTGCCTCACAATACAGACGTCCAGGGTCTGGTTTTCTGGCCATGTAGAACCTGGGAGAGGCAGCTGTGATTAGGGATGGGTGCAGAGGGCGGCCAGGGGGGCGGGGGGGCGTAGAAGATTAAAGCCTGCCCTGCTAAGTGTCCAAGGGACATGCCAGCTATGGGGGGGGGGAGCCGTCGGGAGTCCCTGCACGAAGGTCGCAGGCCCTTGGTGCTGCATCTCCAAAAGATCCCAGGACGCCGGGAAAACCTGAGCTCCGAAAAGGCCCGAGAGACGGTTCCACAGCGGCCCCGTTCTCCGCTTGCAAAGGTGTCACTTCCCCACAATTATGGGGTTCCGCTGAGAGGGACTTTTTCCAAGCATCTTCTAAAGGGCGTATTCCTTAGGATTTCCCCTCTCCTCCTTTTGGTAAACTTTATTTGCAGTTTCCTCCCATGTCGAAAGGCTCTCTGGGGTCCACAGCCTCCAATTCCCCAGCCACCAATTCTCAGGTTTTGTACAGTTTTTTCGCTCCCTCCTAAAAGTCCGGAATGCCCCTTCCAAAAACAGAATTATGGGCATTAAGAGCTTTCATCGAATGCCATCTTTGTTTCAGCTAAGGAAGAGCATTAAAATATTGCCATGAAACGAATAAATATTTTAGAAGCGTGTGCGGCAAGCAAGTCGAATCTGATCGCTCCATGTTGCAAGCTTTTGTCCTGAAGGAAAGGAACAGAAAGTTTGAAAACCAGCAGAAGTGGGCATAAGGAGGGGGGGGGGCGCACAGGGAGGCTATTCGACTGGCCACCTTCA
Source organism: Varanus salvator macromaculatus (assembly GCA_023646645.1). Taxonomy (NCBI): domain Eukaryota; kingdom Metazoa; phylum Chordata; class Lepidosauria; order Squamata; family Varanidae; genus Varanus; species Varanus salvator. Next base: position 8,066,016 of record JAIXND010000803.1, on the reverse strand, counting down.
AAGCAGTACGGCCAAGGTGGGCAATTGGTAGCCCTCCAGATGTTTTGGCTGAGAATTTCTATCGCCGGAGGAAGTGCAGGACTCTCAGCCCAAAATGGGAATGCAGGAAAATGCAGCAGGAGAAGAAAGGTGTGAGTTGAGATGCGCCTTGGGAGAAACGGAGTTGCAGGGCCAGGAATGTTAAAAAACAGGCAGCAGGGTCAGGATGGGTGCACCTGAGGGACAGGTGTGCGGCCTTCCCTCTCTTTGCACTAACCCCTTTCTCCCTCCCTCCTTCCCTGCCTCCCGCCCTTGCTCCCTCCTACCAGGAAAGGACACGGAACCTCCTACGGGAATGGTACCTCCAGGATCCGTACCCAAACCCTTCCCGCAAGCGGCATCTTGCTCAGGCCACAGGGCTCACTCCCATCCAGGTGGGGAACTGGTTTAAAAACCGCCGGCAGAGGGACCGTGCCGCTTCGGCCAAGCACAGGTGAGGCATTCCTGGCAAAGCTTGGGACAGCTGAGCTTAAAAAAGACAAGCACGGTTCTTCCTGGCCTGTTCGTGAAGCAACCTGCTATTTTGTCACGTGCCTTTTGCCTGTGCGTGTGATAATTCACGTACATAGAGCCAGTGAAACATAGAAACAGAGCGAGTCAGAAGGGACCTCCTGGGCCATCTAGTCTGACCCCCGGCTCCAGCCGGCTCCGCTGATGACATGCCTACCCTGTGCAGGTGAAGCCTGGTGCTCTGTTGGGAAACCCAGCCCCCTCTTGGCCATGAAGCTCGCTGGGTGACGCTGGGGCCAGGCACTGACTCGTAGCCTAACCTACCTCACAGGGTTGTTGTGTGAGTAAAACAGGAAGGAGAAGAAGGGGGATTCTGTCAGCTGCCTTGGGCTTCTTGAAGGAATATGGCGGGATATAAACATAGTCAATGAATCCGGTCTGATTGTTAATGAACCCACTGGGGGGCTTGCTCACCCGACGGTGCAATCGGCCCTGGACCCCCAAACCCAGCAGTGGCCCAGATGAGGCCATCGCAGCGGCCTCGGCAGCGTTCCTAAAGACTGGAAAATGTCGTGGCGTTCCCCAATAATCAGAGCTTGTTCTACCTACGATGGTTGCTCTTTTTGAAAAAACGGTCACATAACCTTTTCTGTTCTCCCCCCCTCTGGCCCTTCCCTTCTTTGCCAGGATGCAAAAGGAGCCACCACCCCGACCTGCAGACGCCACACACGCCTCTGGAAGCGAAGGTGTCAGCGGTGCCCCCTCCCTGTTGAGGGACGGCGGGATTCCCAGGGAGCAGGGGGCTCCCACGGCCCCCACCAGCGCGGCCGAGAGCAGCCCAGGAGCAGGGAAGGGCTGGGCAGACTGACCCCAAGAGGAGTCCCAGCCGCTCGTGCTGAAAGGATGCTTATTGGCATCAGGAGAACGATCCCGCTGGATCGGCGGCGCACGATCCAGGATCCGACAAGACACTGGCTGGTGCCGGGTTGCTTCGCTCGGGCCTCCCTCTCTCTGCGGCATCAAATACCGGAGAGGGGACCCCTTTCAGCACAAGGGCTGACCGTCCTGGGGGCGGGGCCACAAGCAAAAGGGACATGGCCCATGGCAGAAGGGGCGGGGCCAAAGCACCAACCTATTTTAGGAGCAAAAGGCTTTTTTAATAGGGTGAGGGGGGGAACCACTGTGCGGAAGTGGCCAGACCACAGCACCACCAGCAGGTGGGGGAAGGAGGTTGTGGCCGTTCCAGGACCTGGAGGGGTCGATTTCACTTGCAGCCCCCATCATTTATCCAGGGCAAAACTGAACCCGCTGAATGACTGTTTATTCCTCCAGGATCCTCTGCACTTTCTAGGTACCCCAAATTCCATCTGGTTGTTAAGCTCACTAGACGTGGGGGCTTTTCTTTTAGCAAGGTCTCCCAAATGGTGCATTTTACGGACAGCCGGAGGTCTTGGGCTGGTTAAGAAGGTGAAAAGTCGGAGTTTATGGGGTGTGGAGGAAATCGGGGCAAGAATAATATTAGATGCCTGGCAGATCTACTTGTGGGAGAGCAGGGAAGATGTACCCTGATGATTCTTATGGCCTAGTTCCTTGTCTTTTAAATTGTGAGCAAGAAATGAGGTATTTGAAAAGACTCTAAGGTTATGGTTTGACTCTCTTAGTGTCTGATTATTATATGCATGTTGACATTCAAAGTAGCTTTACCCTCTGGAGTTGAGGAAGGAAAAGAAGCCATGCAGGTCTTGGTTTCATGCCATCACCCCTGAGGTGACACAAACTGTGCAAGGTATCTACAAGGTAGATTGTAAGCTCCTTGAGGGCAGATGCTTATCTGCATTTGGTTTGGCTTCTGCATACTTATGGCTCTCTAGAAAAGAGGCGGTTTGGTTTATTCTGGCATTTCCTCAGCTGCAACTCTGTGTCAATAAAGGAAGTTCCTCCGTATTCTTAATTCTCTGGGGCCAATGTGAAGCTTAAACCCATCTTTGCAAGCTGAACCACCATCTTTGCAAGCTGAACTTGCCCGTTCCTAGAAGTCGCCCCACATGAAAGAGCTCTTTGCTCCGAAACACAGCGGGTTGGTTAATTCAGAAAAAAAAAAAAAATGTTGGCACCTTAACAAACACAGTTACTTGGAGGCAGTTGGTTCTCGGGGCTGTTGCCCGACCTTGCAAGAGATCACTCTGCACCGACGCTTCCTCCATTCAGTGCTGGCAACCAAGCAGACCCACTGAGGGGTGCTCTGAATTTCGGCCACATCCTATACGTGCTTCGACATTAAAAGGCTGGTTGGGGAATGCTAAGCACTGCAGGGGAAGGTTCTGTCCAAACATGCTTGGCATGGCGCCCTTAATCGGAGTAGCTGTGTGTCTTGCTCTACAGAGCGCAAGCTCCTATGGGAAAGCATTCCCAATTTCGGCCGCTTCCACCTGGTGCTGTCGGAGCTTTTCTCCATCAGCCTCAGCTAGCATGAGCAACGGTTAGCAATCCCGGGAGTTGCAGAGCAGAGTATCTGAGTGGACAGGAAGCTGGGGAAAAGCGTCTGTGCAGCCTAGGTCCAATTTAACTCCCAGGAAGGAGAGGTGTGGAGACTGGCAAGCTGCCCATTCATGTTTAGCGGCACACAGCCGGGACACCTGGCAGATGGCACACTGGTACCTCGTCTCCCTCTTGCGCGGGATGAGGAGGTGTCGTTCCATGTAATTGTAAATTGACAGCAATTGTTTTAATCCTGCACCTTTTAGTCCTAAATTAACACGTGCCTATTAAACGCCCACGGGCCTTCTCTCCCCTTCTCTCTTCCAGTTCTGCATTTGCTCTTTCTGGAGGCAACGTGTGTAACACATTCGACCTATTAAGCAAGCTGGATCTCGATGTTGTTCTGCCAGGCGGTTGTAAAGATGCTCATTTTGTCTTCTTGCCTTCCCTGAATTGCTGATTCAGGCCCGAGACTCAATCAGGGAGCCACTTGCTGGGTTCTCTAGGAGCCCAGATTCAGAAGTACACATGGAAGCTTGTCTCCTGTCCCTCTTGTGGCTAATTACATGAGTTGCTAGACTGGCCCACAAAATGCACTCTAGGATCAGCCGTGGATGCCCGGGGGAAGTGCCTGCTAGCCATCTTGGCTAGTGGCCAGCCATCCCTGCATTTCATGCTCACCAGTTTGGTACGTTACCAGAAATGCCGACAGCTTGTCGAAGGAGAATAAAAACCAGAGCCATGCGGGGTCAGTCCCCGCGGCCCCAGAGGGAAGTCCAAGCGGTGAGTGCAGCAGCACTCAACCACCCATGCTCCCCAGCAGCTGGTGTATTGCTTCTAGGGATACAGGCTCCATCAGGACTAGCAGCCTTGGATAGCCTCCTCCTTGAATTCAAGAGTTAAATGCCGCAGTTTTATCGGTCCTGAACCTCCCTGCCAGCAGCTTCCTCGGAGGGATCGCTTTGCTTCCAGGATGCGGAAAGAGGGAGCAAAACATGTGTTTCTTTCCGCCTTCCCATCCCGGGCAACATCTCCTCACCTCCATCTTGTCGGTGCCTCACCACCTATTCCCCGAGCTGAACAGATGTTCATGCACCGCTTGGCCAACAGCCGACGGAGCATCCGACTCGCCTTCCAAACCAGCTCGAATGGGGAGGAATGCCAAAATGCAGCTGCTTCGGAAGGGGTGGGGGGGGGCACACACACAGGACCAGATCTGCAGGGTGGAGGGGAGGGGAGCCAGGAACACGCTGGGGGACAGGGACCCGGGGAAGAGCCTGGCTTCTCTGTCTCCCGGCAGCCTCCGTCTCCCTGTCGCTCTGCAGCCGTCTCCATGGCAACGCTGGAAGGAAGGGATGCTCTGAGGCATGCGAGGGACCGGCCAGCCGGCTGCCTCCCAGCCCACCACCCAAGGAGAAGCGACTTATTTCCAGGCAATCGACTCCCATCTGCTCGATGCCACCGCGGCGCATCTTTGGCTGCGGCAGTGGCGGCTGCGGCACCAGGACGTGGACATCGTGTGTCGTGTGCCTCGGAGCCACAGGCCGGGGCAGCTTTGCAGCTCTGCTCCGGGCCTTCATGGATCGCTCCAGGGTTCGTGACATGTGCAGGACTGGGAGTTATGGGCTGTGTTGTTGCTCCTCTCTAAGCACCGTGAAATACTAATCAGATTTTTTAAAAAATCTGCCATGGTTGTAGTTGGTGTTACAATGCATTTATTCCCTGTGTTTTTTCCTCTGGCCAGAAACCCAGAGCTGTTAAGTAGTTCTTCTCTATTCCATCCTATCCTCACAACGACAACCCTGTGAAGTAGGCTAGGCTGAGTCTGTAAGAGACCCAGTGCCACCTATGGCGTGAGCTCCATGGCTGAGCGGGGTCTAAACCGGATCTCCGGGCCCAGTCCAACACCCTCACGGCCACACTGCACCTTCCCTGCCCCAGTGCCTTGCCAATGAGTTGGACTATAATCCCCATCACCCCCAGCCAGTATGGGCTATGTGCTGAGTCTTACCCAACATCCCATGCCTCACTATTTTTGGAGATCTCATCACAGAAAGTGAGTGCCTGGATGCATGGTCCCTTTCACAACACAAATCCCCCCAAAGATCCATTTGTGCCCCTTAAAATCTGTAAATGGATGAACAGACAGCTAGATCGATATCCAGCTGTATCCTCTCTATTGTATGGGCTCTACCGGAAGAATGGCAAGGTTTCCAAGGTTCAACAGGTAGTGTAGTGAACTTTCCCCATGTGCAGAAACACCTTGAAGCCTTGCCTAGGCTTTCTGGCTTTCGGCTAGTTAGGAAAAGCACAGTCCTGGAGTGGCCTTCTCTGATTATTCCTTAGATAAGCGCCGCTTTTGCTGTGAGAGCGAAACTGTTTGGCTGATTGAATTACCTCCCAGGACGGCCTGCGAGTGTGCGGACAGCTTTGGAGAGGGTAGGAGAGGACTAGGCTATCTTTTGTTTTGAGGATGCAAGACAGCCAGTATGGACTGCCTTGAACTAGACAAAGCCTCAATTTTATATACAGTGAGTTGCTGAATCAGATTGCATGCTAAGCTGGAGTTCCTGTTTCAATGCAACTCCTCAACCTTTAATTGCAGCGCTGCTTTGGACTGGATAGGCACTGTCCATGGTCCTGAATGCAGCCTTCAAAATAGGTTCACTGCTATGGATAGTTCTTACCAAGCTCAAAAGAAAAGCTGTCATGGGTGAGAAGTCCCACTGTGGGCGCCAGCTCTCACCACTTAATCCGGAGGGTGATGACTGCTGGGGAGTAAAAGCAGCGGGAAAGAGAAAAGGCTTTGAAGAGCTACAGGAAGGAGATGGAACTGGGCGAAAAGCGCGTCTTTTCCCCTGGCTGTGGTTCCGCAGCTTTCGTGCATTTTTCACCCACTTCCTGAGGTTGAAACGTCTCTGCCAAGGCTATAAGAGCCTTTTGCTCAAATCCATGGGGATTCTGGCTCCTCCCCTTTTGCCTCCAGCTCCGCCCACCCCAGTGGCATGAAGTCCCACCGACTGGGACACACAAAAAGGCATCCGCTCACCTCAAAAGGGTTTTTTATCGCCCCATAACGAAGGGGCTTGAAGTTATTTTATTTCAATGTCAACAGGTCCAATCCCAAGCTCACCCACCCCAGCCCAACGGTTTATTGTTCCCTTCTCCACATTCACGTCACGGGGCCGAGTCTCTTTGAAATTGTGCCAGAGTCGCTCGGGAGAGGCAGAGGGCAAGCGGAAGTGAGGCCGCAAGAACCGATCCGGCATCCTGATTCCTTCCCCGCCTTCTCCGGGACACACGGGGAGCCGCAAGATCTTGATCTAAAACCACACTGAAGCTGGTCAGCGTGGAAATGTGAAGTCCGCTTGGGGACGGCGACCACCAGCTTCAGTCCTACTTAGAGTAGACCCACTCAAATGAATGGGGTCCGGCTGCGACCCTGAATGTGCCGCACCTTTGCCAGTCACTTGGCCTCTGGATGTTTTCCTCCAGGAGGGTAGGCAACGCATGCACATGGAGGCAGGTAACACCTGGCCAAGAAGGTTGGGGCGGCAGGTGACGGCCTGGCCAAGAAGCCCACCCTGCCCACTGGAGGCAGGGAGGAAGGCCTGCCCACATGGGGCAACTGGAAAGTTCCCGGTGGAGGTGGAGCCACATAACGCTGGCGCCACCGCCGAAAACTTGGCCGTCGAAGGAGAAGGGGTGCAAACGGACGGAAGGTTTACGCTGTCGGGTTTGATGCTGCTCTCCAGGCTGCAAGCTCGTGGGAGGGCCATCCAGAGGACGATTCCCATGGTGCCCCAGGAAGGGAGCGGCCATCCAGCCATCTTGGATCAGTTGGCGTCCTGGCCTACAAGCCAGCAGCTGCAGGGAAAATTCCTCTCTGGACCCCTGCCCAGGACCCCTCCCTCCCCAAGGATCCTGGGGGAGCAGGGACCTGCTGTGTCAGCCCAGCTCTGCCAACAACCCTGGGCTACAGAGGGCGACTTCAGCAGCCGGGCGTGGTGGAGCGGGCCCAGTCCAGCTTGTCTTGCTTCCCCTGCCATGTGCAGAACCCGCTCGGGCACCCACAGCTCCATCCGCCAAAGGCCAGCATCTGCACCATGAGTGTCGCTGGGAGGAGCGTGTGGCCCGGGGGCCTTTTCCTAGCCCTAGCCCTAGCCCTAGCCCTAGCCCTAAGCCTAGGCCTAACTAGGTGAGATGGCAGTAAACGAGGATGGCTGTGGAAGCCCTGAATCGGAAGGAAGGGGAACAGCTGTGGTGCTGCAGATGGAATGGGGGGGGGGGGCTGCCAGCCTCTACCGGATGGTACAGCCAGCCCCCAGCCCCGGTCTAGACCCATTCGGTTCCACCTTCCCCAAGAGATTTGGGCTACACTAGTCTTACATCAAATGGGTCCGCTGACGGCTATGTTGATGGATGGACAAAGTCACTGCAGGCCAGTGCTGGAAGGTGCAGACCGAGGGTTTAGCTGGGCCAGTTTCTGTTTCTCGCAGGGGCCAAGCAGAGAAACCCTCTGGCAGGACAGGGAAGCGGGCAGCCCTTAACGACGGGCCATCGCCCAGCACCTGGTTTTCGGGAGGGCCGGCTCCTAATCGTGGGAGCGGTTGCCCTCCATCGTTAAAACAATGTCCTTGAACCATCCGCAAGCCGAGGCGCCTGGGAGAGGTAGTGTGGTGTAGTGGCTAGAATGCTGGCCGAGGCCTCCCGGAGGACCAAGGCTCAAGCCGCCACCCCGGCATGAAACTCACTGGGGGACTTTGGGCCAGGCACTGACTCTCAGCCCAGCCTACCTCACAGGGTTGTTGCAAGGCCAAAATGGTAGAGGAGGGCCATGTGCGCCTGCTTGGAAGACTAAATAATACACTTCAGGGCAGAGCGAAATCTGGGGTGGGGGCAGTCTTGCTTCGTTAAAAGTTATCAACTCCGTTATGAGAGAGATTCCCGGTCTGCTAAATCCATCCCTTCCCATGTCAGCTTCCAGGGCAAATCACCGCTTCCCCGAAGGGCCAGGTCTGCCACAACCACAGGACAAGCAGTATCTTGTAACTGCCAGTAGCTGGTGCAGGATTCAACTTTCCAAGTAGGATTCTAGTCCTCATGATGACAGAGGCCAAAATCCTAGAAGCGAGAAGGTAGTCTAATCTTGTGCGCTCGGGAATGAGGGCTTCGGCCCCTGTCTTGCACTCCTTACCCCCTGCCCCCCTCCTCATTCATGGCTGAACCCTGACCCATGTGCCACCCCTGTTTTTCTGCATCCGTTCTCCTGCTAACTTGCTGGAAAACTTCCCCTCCGTCTGAAAATCTGGATGTTTTTAGAGCAAAGCACTATACAAAAGAAGCCAATAGGTGACCCCCCCCAGCTCCCTCTACACAGCCCCCCCAAAAGTGGGTCTGGGTTCTTGGAGACTAGTTTCAAAGAAGAGGGCAAGGTTGGCCAGAGAGACCTACAGCCTGCTGGATGGGGGCTGGCCCAGAAACGACAGGAAGGGCAGGGGGCTGCGTGTGGCTTTTCTCCCGCGGGGCCTAGTTGCAGCGCCCCTCTCCCCCCCACCCCCCCGGATCACAGCGGGGTCCCCGACGCCCTCCCTGCAGGGCCGTCCCGGGGCCCGCTGTGGTGGCAGCCCTCCCCGCCGTGCACGATGAGCACGGGGAAGTACAGCGCGTCCTGGTAGCAGGGGGGGCTCTCCAGCGGCTCCGTCTCGATGCTGCTGCCCACCTGGCCGCCGCTCAGGCTGCGGAGGATGCCGCCGCAGCGCCGCGCCCCACCCAGGGAGAAGCGGCTGCAGCTGAACGGGAGGCGGGCGTAGAGGGCCCGCGAGGGCAGGGAGTTGCTGCTGACGGTCCGGCGGCAGCGCTGGCAGCTGCGGAGGTAGGCGGCGCTGGCCACCACGGTGGCGTCCATCAGCACGGCCTCCGAGTAGCTGGGCACCAGCTGCTGGTTGGAGCGGATGTGCCACTCCAGCTCGGTCATGTCCACCGTGTTGACGCGCGAGATGCGGCGCCCGTAGCCCCCGGCGGCGTCCAGCGGGCTGGGCCCGTCGTCCGCCCCGAACAGCTTCTCCACGTGGTAGTGGACGTTGGCTGTGCGGTACTCGGCCAGCACCCGCAGGGGCCAGGAGAGCAGGAGCAGCGAGGCCAGCCAGAAGACCCACCGGCGGGTGTACCAGGGCGGGCGCCCGGGCTCGGGGAAGACCAGCAGGTGCTCCTTGAAGTCCACGTTCTTCAGGTGCATGCCCTCCCGGGCCTCCATGTAGTCGTCCAGGCCCTCGTTCTCACCGAAGAAGCGAGCCCGCTGCGTCAGGTAGGCGGCCTCGGCCTCGCCGGTGGCGAAGCTGAAGCACTTGGTGAAGCGCAGCTTGGTGACGGGGTAGTCCGAGAGGCCGAGCAGCTCCTTGGAGACGTCCTTCACCCCGTGGCCCGAGTAGTCGAACTCCGTCTCGGCCACGTGGGTGTTGACCCGCTCGTGGTAGACCTGGGTGGTGGTGTAGGCATCGCCGTTGCGGTAGCGCGTGACCTGCCGGGTCCGGCGGATGTAGTGGTAGCTGATGGCCTTCCACCAGATGCAGGGCGTGGCCTGCTGCATGCGCTGGACCTTCTCGTAGACGCTGGCCGTGTCCACGCGGTGCTGCGTCCGCCCCGTGGCGAAGCGGTGCCAGCATTCCACCAGGTAGACCACGTACAGCATCCCCAGGAAGGCCAGCGGGATGTAGATGTAGCCGTCGGAGCAGGGGCTGTCGTGGTAGACCAGGGAGGCGCCCTGGTAGGAGCTGTCATAGCTCAGGCGGGTCACCGTCGAGAGCCGGCACCAGCCCATGACGCCGAAGCAGCCGTACATCAGCAGGGTGAGCACCAGGCACTTCCAGTGTGACTCGCGGCACAGCGAGCTGCTCAGGGACTGCTTGAGCGGGCGTTGCTGTCGGCCCGCAAGGGAGAAAGAGAGCGAGAGAGAGAGAGAGAGAGAGAGAGAGAGAGAGAGAGAGAGAGAGAGAGAGAGAGAGAGAGAGAGAGAGAGAGAGAGAGATGATGGCAGTTTACCGGGCTGGCCCCGCCGGGACGCCCTTCCCTGGATTGTTTGGTGCTTGCCCAACATGCACTTGCACGCCTCAGGGCTCTAGTCCTCATGCTGGTGAAGAAACCGTACCGGCAGGATGTTAAACAAACGGGCCCACCAGCCTTCCTAGGACACCTGGCAGAGCAACAAACCTCTCTCTGGGCTCTGCGGCTCCCTGCCTCTGAATGTGAAGTTTCTACTTATCCACAGCTCTACTGGCACACCGTTGCCCTGCTCTCGCAGCAAAACGAGGGAGCCCCAGATGCATCCCCACTGCTTGGGGTGGGGAACTTGGCACATGTGCAGGGGTGTTTTGGCCCTGCTCTTGGCACGCGGGTTGTCTGAGTTCATCTGGGCCAGCCACTGAGTGGATCGGGACCAGTGTTGCGGGAAGCCCGTACAGAAGGGAGGGAGCGAGGAAGGCGTGATGGGTTCCCTGCCTCGGACCACCCCGTCCCTCCCCTTTCCAAGCTAGAAAGGTTGGGCAGAACTCCCCAGGAAAGCAGCCAAGAGCAAATGGCTCTTAGGGGAATCTCCCGGGGAAGAGGAGGCGTGTGGAGAGCACAGCCCGTCCATTTGCGGTAATGCAGCGGTGTGGGTGGGGAACCGGAGGTGGGGATGGATGCACAGGAAAAGAAGCGTGGCCCATAAGCTCCCCGCGGTTTCTAAATTATATGCCCCTTTCCTCTTTTCGGAGGCAGAATTTCTGGCTCCCAGAGCCATTGGCTCTAACCACTGAGCCTCCCGCCCTTCCTCCCTTGGGACTGGAGACCTCCCCAAATAGGGCAGGAATGGGGAATATTTCTGCACCATCTGGGCCCCAACCTGGCTTGCTGGCCTTCCCTGGATTGCCCCATGCCCTTCCTGTTGTTTTCTTGCCGTTTCTGCTATGTACTCTGTTCTAAAAGGTGGGAATGGCTTTTCTAAGATGCATTACGGGCAACAGGAGTCCTAAAATGCTCTTTTTGCATGTTGGCCCTGCCCAGGGCTGGCATGCAGTCCCAAAAGTGAACTGGCCCTCCGGCTTGGCACCGTTTTGGGAAGATCACAAGCAGGGGTTGCCAAAGGAGCTGCATGATTCCGCTTACAGGTGTGCTTTACATCCTTTTGACGGAATTGGGTCCTCACCTCCGCCTTCCCAAAAACACACCTCAGATCTCCTTTCCCTTGCCTATGCCAGGTAGGGGTACAACTCCCACTTTGTCATTCCTTTATTCCAAGCAGCTTCCCCCTCTTCCTGACAGCCCAAGGGTCTGGCCATGTCTTCAACCCCTCCTGGAATGGCAACGACTCTCCTCTGAGAACTGGCAAGACAGAAATCAACGCACCTTTGGAGTCTGTGGAGCAGCTTTCTCCAATTCAAGGGCTCCTTCCTGCTGTGCTGGCCTACAACCCCCATCAGCCCCAACCAGCCTGCATGCTGCTGAAGAATATAACTTTTTCCTGATGGCCAAGCCACAGGGACTAGTAACTTAGGGTCCTAGCAGGAAGACACCAAGAGGGATGGAAATACAAAATAAACCTCGGTCAGGAAGGGCAGCATTTGTACAGATGAACCAGGAGGCACATGTTTTGACATCAGATGTCCTAAAAGGAAGTTTCGGTCAAGATAAGCATGTAAGTAACTGAATGTTTCCTGTGATGACATTTCTGGCTGCTAATCATTATGAAAAGTTAGCTGTGAAAACTGACTCTGTATGATGGGCCCCAAATGGAGACAGGCGCAGTCTAAATTGCTCGTGTGGACCTAAAGTAGTCCCTTTTTATATAAAATATTTTGCTGGTGTTTCTTGTCTTTCTCATGGTCAGACAAGGAACAAGAAGGAGGGCTTTTTTGTCCTCAACACTGGGAAGACGGGACTTGTAGTCCATGAAAGGGGGGGGGGGCTGGATTAGAGAAGGTGCTGTAAATAGTTCGAGCTGCCCGTTTCTTTGCTGCCGATGGTCCTCCGTCCTTCCACACCGGCCATATCGCCTCCCACACCCTGCCAGAAAGAAACAGCCTCTCAAAAGGTCTGAAAGCATCTCAAGAAAGGGGATGATTGTAAAAATAATTTTTTGCACGTAGTAAGCTGACGTTCCACCGGAAGGCTGGCTGAAGCTGCTTTAATGAGGTGTGGTTGTCTTAATGGAAATGGATGTAAACATGCGGCATTTCAGGAACCCCTGCGCCTCTTGAACATGGTGGCCAGATCAGTGAGAATACCCAAACTAAAAAAGCAAGCTGCAAAACCCGGAATCGGCTTGCCATTGGCCAGCAAACCCTACAAGGGAATCGAGCCCAGAAAGGAGTTCGGGGTCTTCCCATTTGGTTAAAAAAGGGAAATGGGAACCTTTCTGATGACTTAGCTGTGCTACTTCTCCTAGCCAGCAGGGGGAGAACAGGGTGCGTGCTCATGGACGGTTTGTGTGTACAAGACAAGGGGAACTGTGGGAAATCAGCAAGGCATTGTGGGAATAATATAGGAAAGACGTTTCCAATGGCTTCCGACAGGGTTATCGCACACCCTCAGCTCAGTGGAAGGGCAATTGCTGCGCAGGTTTGATTCTCCGCACCTCTGGATAGGGCTAAAAAGGGATGCCATGAAATCCTGGAGTTCTTACCCACCCAGACAGCGCTGGGCTGGATGGATCGAGGGCAAACTCACCAGCGCAGACAGAAAACACAGCCCGCCAAGGCCTGGTTCCTATCAGGCAAAGCCTTTGGGGAATTAGGTGGATAGAGGGATTTGGCTGATAGAAGGGAAAGATTCTTTGCACTGAGAAAAACTCCCCTGCATCCAGGTACGAGGCCTGGCCGGCCCCACCACTGAACGGGTCTGGCTGAGGGGTGTGAGCCATCTGGGGGGTGTGAACAGAGCTGGTTTGAAGACCAGAAAAAGCAGGTCCACTGGAGAGGAGGAGGATAATTGCACTGCATTTATACCCTTCCTTTCTTCCATTCGCAAAGATCCTAAAGCAGCTTATAGGGTTCTGCTCCTCTCTGCTTCATCCTCGCGACAACCGCCCTGTGAGGGAGGTCAGGCTGAGAGCGCCACCCAGTGAGCGCCACCCAGTGAGCTTCCTGGTTGGGTAGGTCTAGAACCCGGGTCCCTTGAGTCCCAGCCCTGGCTCTGAACCACTGCACAACACTGGCTCTCAAGATGGCTGCGCAATGCAAGGCACAGGGGGCGGAAGTGCAGGAGGGGGACGGTCTTCCAGAGCCTCCCAGGAATGGACTGCCTGCCCATCCTCACCCCCTCTGCATGCCAAGCCCAGGGGGAAAGGAAACAGGCTGGTTTGGTCCTCCGAGATGCAACCTTTCCTTGCCCAGCCTGCAGATCCCAGAAAAAGCGTTCTCTGTTGGGATTCGATGCCCTCCGCCAGAGAAACCGTATACGGGGCTTTTCCTGCAGGGAACTGGAGAGCGGAACCGGCCTGCAGCCATCCCCTCCAAAATTCTGCTCCCCCCCTCATTTCTCTAAACTCCACCTGCCAGTTTTGGTGAGGGGGAAGATGGATGGGAGAGCAAAGCAGACAATGCCAGCCAACGGCAGAATTGGCTCCCCGCTCTCCCCCGTGCCCCGCCTGCCGGCGGGCTTTGTTTCCCCTCCACTTCTTTGCCTCCCCTTTCTTCGGAGACAATCCCTCAATCGCCACATCCATCAGGAGTCGCGAAGGCAGCAACGCGGGGGGGAGAGAGAGAGAGAGAGAGAGAAAGGGGGATGGGGGGGAGAGAAGGACGTCCGCCTGGTACTGGTGCAATGCAGAACTTCGCGCCGTCGGCCCCCTGTCTGCCCCCCCAGCCCCAAGCGGGGCGCAACACACACGCCTCTTTCCTGCGGATCCACAGATGCGCCCCCACCCCCGGCTATCGACCTGCACCCACCCCAAGCCTTCCCAACCCGGGGATCCCACATCTTACGCACAAGCAGCCCTCTTAGCCGTGCAAAGCAATTAACATGCAAACACAAAGCGGGTTCTGCCTTAGGATGGGGTGGGGGGTTAGAAAAAGGCCCCCCGGGAGAGGACAGAAGAAGCATCCTTCTCCTCCTTTCCTCACCCCCGCCCCGATCCCGGTTTATTTTTAACCCCGCTGAAGCTATTATTACTGCTCAAAGCGGCACGTGTTCCCTGCAGCAAAATTGGCGGAGCCTCCCTTCCTCGCCCCCCCCCACCCCCACCCCCACCCCGCCTCGCTCGGCGGCTAGAAAGTGGGTGGGGGCAGGCGGGGGGAAAGGGATGACCGATCCCCACGCCGCCCCAGCCTCGCCCCTCCGCCGCCCGCTTTCCCAGGAGTTTGGCGCGGGGGCACGTCTCCAAACGGTGCGCCCAGGGCGCAGCGCGGAGGCGAGTGGCGGGCCGCCTCGCCCGCGGTGGCAGAGCCGGCCGCGCGCTCCCCGCGCCCCGGAGCCCGGCCGGCCGGGCCTTACCTCCTCCCGAGGGGGTCCCCCCGCGGGGGTGAGCGTGGGCAGCTCCCCCGCGCCCGGCTGGTGCGCCCCATCCTCGTCGTCTCCCACGCCAGGCATGGTTCACGCGTGGCGCCGCCAGCAGGCGCCCCGGCCGCATGTTAGGGGCGGGCGAGGGGCTCCGCGGCCCCGCGGCTGCAGCGGTGCCGGCGCGCCCGGCGCCCGCGGCGAGGCATGGGGGCGGCCGCCGTCCCCGCCTGGCGCGCACCTTCCCGCACCGGCGGCTCGCTCTCCGCCCGTGCGCCTGGCGCGGCTCCGCCCTCCTCCTAGCGGCTGGAAAGGCGCCCGCAGAAAGCCTCGGCCGCCTGCTCGGCGCGGGCCGCCCCCGCCCGAGGAGGCCCAGCCGGGGGCGCCTGCGGCGGAGCCCCGCCCGGCAAGCCGCCCGCCCGCCCGCCCGGCAGTGGCCCTCCGCGCCCCGCCGCGCCACCTGCGCCCGCCGCGCTCCCCGCCGCCGTGACGAGGCACCGGAGGGCTGCGCCCACGCGCTGGCGCTTCGCCCCTCGCCCGCGGCGCCCGGCGGCGGGCCTGCGCGGCGGCATGCGCCCGCCTGGCAGGCGGGGACCGCGGGAGGCGCGGCCCTCTGGCCCCGCAGCTACCCGCCCGCGAAGGCGCCCGGTGGGCTCACCCGTGTGAGTGCGCGATCGGCAGCCCAGCGGGCGTTTCGCCTGGCCTCGAAACACAGCTGGGCATCCTGCCTTGGCCGACAGCGCCCATCATCCCTCACCCGATACAACTGGAGGGAGTCGTGGGCCAAAGCATCCTCAAAGTTGCTGGCCCCTGAAAGTCTTGAAAGAACTCCGCCGCCGGCTCCCAGTCCGCTTCCAGGTCCAAAGTGAGCTCTTGGTTTTAACCAGTGATGTTTAAGCAGCCTGGGTACAAAGGGTATCCGAAGGTCCACCTTCTTCCATAGGCAGCCCCCCATATGCAAAGGTTTTTGGCTGGGTCCCTGCTCTAAACACTTCCCCCTTCAGCAGGTAGGGTGGTGGGTACCAGAGATGGGGCCTTCTCGGTGTTGGCACCTCAAATGTGGAAACACCTCCCCTCCAGGTATGAGGGGCCTTGTCTTCCCCTTGACTGCTTTCCGGCCAGCAGGGTCCCTTCGGCGACCAGTTTGAACCAAGACTTATCCCCACAGAACAAGGTTATAGCATGGAATTGTTGGAAAACAGAGGGACACCGGGTCCCAGTGGGTTCTAGTCCCCATTAAGCCAATGAGACTCACTGGGTGACTTTGCTGGCTAACTCTCAGCCCAACCTACCTCACAGGGTTGTTGTGTGGATATAAGTGGAGAAAAAGCTTACATAAGCCACCTTCAGGGTTTTTTTTGCAGGAAAAAGCTGGAATCTAAACTTGAACAGTCTACATATGAGTGAAGACAAGCCAGGATTTCTAGCATCTTAATTTACACCTTAAAACACTGGTACTGTTAAAATTATTAGTAAAGGGGGCTGGGTTTATTTATAAAATGCATGCATGGTTTCCCACCACAAAAAAGCAGTCCTGCTGTGGCTTGAAGTACACACAAATACAAAAAGCGATGTTTAATAGAACAGAAAGACCCTAACCATTAACCAGCACAAATGTTACTGTACTATATCCATCCACAACCCAGAAAACCCTCTCCTGCCTCTCGCAGCCTAAATCAAACGCCGCAAAGTCTTCCACGATAGCTAGACAAGGGTTGCAATGCCTTTCCTCTGGCTATCCCACATTTATGGAACATGCACCAGGCAAAGAGATACGTATTTTCCCAGTGATTTGGACTTTCATTCTCTGTGGGTTGCAGACCCAGAGATCTGCCAGGAGATATGAATTTCCTTCTGCCCGTGCCTGAGTCTATAAAACCGTTAAAGGTGCGATTTTATGCAAGCCGAGACAGAAAATAGCCTGCTAGCTCTGCCGGCTGGGGCATATTGGCAGCTGTGGGCCTCCTGTCCGTCTAATGTGCACCTTTTGAGCATGTGCCTTTAAGGACTGCGCCTTGAGCATTTAAAGTTGCGCGCATGGATGGAAAGGGGCCTTTTGTTGACGTCTTGTCCAAGCTCCTCCAAAACCTGGCCTTGTTTGGAAACCTTGGCAAAGGTTCTCATCTTGCTGGCACTTTTGGACTCCAGCTCCCACCCTCCCTGATCAGTGGCCATGCTAGGGGAGATGGGAATTGAAGTCCAACTTCATCTGGATGGTCCCATGTTCCCGAGCCAAGCTGTTAGAAAATAAAGACTATTATGAACTTTCCATGAATCGATGCCACATATGGACTTCAGGAATGCATTCCCCACTCCGGTACCGGCTGGATTTGTAGAACCTCCGCTCCCATGAGCTCCAGCCAGGCATGGCCTTGCTCAGGAATGCTGGGAGTTGAAGTCCAAAACTTCTGGCGGGCATCAAGTCAGGGAAAGCTGCTGTTGCCTGGGCAGGTTTTAAGACTTGAATGTCCAGCACCATTCAGTAGATGGCAGCATTGAGTTGAACATTGTCCAGAGCCCCTAAGGAAGACTCACATCTGCACAGGATGAAAATCTTAATGTTGCAACGAGAGGAAAAATTTGCGAGTGTGTGATAGGATTAGAGGTTGGTTGGGGCAAGGTTTATGTATTTATTTATCTATCTATCAATTTATATCCTGCCTTTTTCCTACAAAGGGCTCAAGGCAGCTTACATCATTCTCCTCCGCCATCTTATCCCCACAACAACAACCCTGTGAGGTAGGTTGAGCTGAGGGTCTGGGACTGGCCCAAAGCCACCCAGTTGGCTCCATGGCCGAGCGGGGACTCGAACCCGGATCGCCCGAGTCCCAGTCCCAGGCTCTTAACCACTACACCACACTGGCTCTCAGGTTGCAAGTAAGCGCACCCTTGCTTTCATTCTTATTCTTGAACATGGTACATTCCCAATGGTTTTGACTGCATTTCCCATCAACCCCAGACAGCATGGCTGATTCAGGGATGATGGGAGTTGTAGTCCAGAAACATGCTGGTGAAGGTGGTTCCACAGTCACAAGGGTCTCATCCACAGAAGGCAGGTCAAGTCACAAAATATGGGGCACGCAGAAATGCAGCATCTCGAATCGTTTTTTTCCTAGCCTTTGTTAGGCTGGAAACTTTGCAGATGAAATTCAGGACCCTTAATGAAAGTCCTTGTTTAAAGCTGTCTGTAGTTCTCCGTTCAACTAACACAAGGAAAATGTTAAAAACTGTAATCACACACACACACACACACACACACTGCACTGCACTGCACTGCACTGCTAGCTAGCTAGCTGTAGGGTTTTGCCCTCGAACGGCCCACATTCACTGGGAACTTCAGCCCTGCTTTGCTCTAAGTTTCAACACTAGGTGTGGAAGGGAAGGATAGTAAAGGCGGCTCAGGGAAGCTGCCATAATTGTGATCTTTCAGCACAATTCTGTGCATGTTTGCTTAGAAGCTATTTTTCTGTCTGCAGGGAGGTAGTTTTTACACTCGGAAGCACTGAAAAATAGCAACCACACCCCACCTGCAGTCTGAAATGGTATCGCCCATCCCATGATGTCATTCTTATTTTATGCTATGAGGTGACAAAGATCTGAGCCCTTAGAATGGATTGTACCATTTCAAACGGCGTTGCTGACAGCATTTTCAACACTTTCCCCTGTGTAAGAAGATAAAACAAAATTCCCTTCGGGTAGAAAACTTGGAACATCAAGCTGGGAAAAGATATGCCAAAATAAATGTGCTATTTATTTGCAAGCAGTTGCTTTAAACACACGTGTACACACAAACAAAAAAACCTGGGTGGGTATTCAAAACTGTCACACACACCTGCTTACAGTATGAAGCGGTACAGTCACCCTCAGGTGGAACAGTCATCTCAGGACTCCTCCACCACCAGTCTTTCCATGTGAAAACAAGATGGGGGAAGTTCTGAAAATCTCGGCTCTGTGTGCCGCCACGCAGGCTGCCTGGAGCAATTTTACGGGCCATATGCTTTCATTCACACATTCAAGATGTCCTGAAGGAAACGATTCTGTTGCAGTTCTTTGAGCACAGATGGTTGGAAGTGTTGGGAGAGAGGCAGAAATAAAGAAACTCTTGCTGGGGAGGAAAGTTCCTGAACAGATTGTGTTGCGGGAGTGCAGTGAATAACTCTGAAAGTTTACCAAGGAGAAGACAGTAATTAGAAGAAAGCGTGTCTCTTCTAAATGGAATCTGGGTTAAACAAGTTGGGTTATCATTGCTTTTGTTTATTTGATGGCAACAGGAAAGGAATCTTGCAGGATTCTGGGATGAGTTCAAAGCCAGCCTCCACTGCAATCTTGCTGGGTTTGGATGACATGGAAGCTGGGTGGCTCATTTGGAAAATCATGTGGGCTTCTTCTCCCACACCGTCTCTGCAAGTCAGCGAAGTCTCTGCTGCCATGCCTTCACATTCGGAAAATTATTCACTCAAGGGGTTTATAAGCTGCTATTTCTCCATCTTCAGAGCCAAGTCCTCACAAAGCAGCGTACACAAAGGAATTCGATAAGATACATTCTAGGCACATGGGACTGGTTGTACGGCTATTATGGGAAGTTGCTCTAAGGCACTGGACTTACAGGGTCCAGTCTTATGCATATTTAGATAGAAGAAAATTCCTACAACTTGCAGCATTCCCTGGACAGCTATGTTTTTATATGGTTTGTTGCTGTGTAAAAATGCGTAAGGCGGCGCTTGGACACTTAAGCAAGTCATGGAAAGATGCATTTCCAATGCCCCCTGAACAGCCTGTGTTGATGGGGCCAAGTGCGAAGTCTGCGAGAAGGGGCCACCACGAAAAGGTACTGTCACTCGTAAGTGATCTTACTGGGGGTCAGTCTAAGTGATCTTACTGGGCCAGTCTAAGTGATCTTACTGGGCCACAGTCTAAGTGATCTTACTGGGCCAGTCTAAGTGATCTTCCTGGGGGTCCTGGGTAAGAACAGCCACACGATGCAGTGAAATCATGAGGGGCACCCGTCTGTGGGGGCCATGCGAGCTCTCAACTTGCCTGCCTTAGTGCCCTCAGTCATCTGAACCAGTAAAACTGTATTTTCTAACCGCCGCGTGTTTGTATTCCAGGGTGGCCTCTGGCAGGCGTGCTGGATCCAACCAGTGGCCCAGCCCAGGGACCCCCGATCCGCGTTGCGGCTGGCATGCCCCACGCCCGCGAATCGAAGCGGCTCTCACCGCAAGCACCGGAGCGGACACAGCCCTCGCGGGTCAGAATCCAGACCGCGGTGCCGACAACACGAGCCGCGCGGCTCAGCTCTTCCGTGACACGAGAAAACGCGTGTCTCGCCTCCCTCCCTGCGCGCAGGCGCGCTGCAAAAGCCCGCACTCCTGCACGCGCGAGCTCCGCCCCTTTAGAACAGCTGCGAGAAACGGAGACATTTCCGGCCAATCAGCGCGGAAAGCCTGGCCGAACTCGACGCCGAGCCAGCCAATGGGAGAGGAGGCATCGCGGCGCCGGAGGCTTTGAGGACGTGGCTTAGACCTGTCCCGCCGCCGCTTCCCTCCCTCCCCTCCCCTCCCCTCGCTCGGATCGCAAGTTCTGTCTCTTTCCTTTGGGAGGGGGCGGCGCTGCAAGTTGGCCGGAGTTTCGCACCGGAAGAGGCGAGAGGCGAGGAGGGTCGCGTCCGCGAGCGACGGGGGAGCGCCATGGCGTATCACCCTGGTTATGGGGGGCCAGGTAGGAAGCCCGGGAGCGAGAGGCCCGGCCGCTGGGGGCGGCTTTGTGCGGCCCCCTTTTGGCCAGCCGCCCCCATCGCCGCCTCCCAAAGCGGCGTAATGCTCTTGATCGCAAAGAGAAAGCGGAGGGACGGCATCCGGTTAGTCCGCGTAACGTGTGAACGCGTCTGGAGAGCTCGGGAGCCGAGCGCGAGGCCTCGCGCCCGGACCCCCCTTGAGCCCCTCCGCCGGAGCCTGGGGCCGGCCCTGCCGGATCGGACCGGACGCGGCCTGTTTGGGGCACGGGGCTGTGCACGATCGCACGGAAAAGAAACCCGGCGACTCGCCGCCTTTCCCGGCCAGCCCGGGCTGCCGAGGCGCGGCGAGCTGCTGGACTTTCTCCTGCCAACGCACGCAGGGAATGACACCCCGTGGCGGGCGGGCGGGGGGGGGACTTTGATTCCTGACCTCGAGCATCCCCGGCCTAGCATCTCCGTGTTGTGTGGACATACCCTACGGCCGCGACTCTTGCTTGCTGAAGGCTGCCTCCGGGGACAGAGGAGGATGGAAACTTTTCCGTGGCTCCTAGCCAGATCCCTGGTCCCTCCCTCTTCTGCCGTCCCCACAGCTTTGGAGTTAGCCCGGCTGATTAAAAATAAAATGCTTTGCTTTGCTGGCCCCTCCAACAATGTTTTGACATCACTGCTTGCAGACTTCACAGAGGGAGAGAAGAAGGGGGTGGAAGAAAAGGACCCGTCCCGTGCTCCAAGCCGAGCGCGCTCCTACCGGCTTCTACCCAGCCACCCCACTTAAATCCGGTCTTCCTTCGTCTCCTGCAGGCTCCAAACACCGGGCAAGGATCCCTCCCGTCCCCCAAAACACCAACGCTCCGCAGCTGTTCGATGACACCAGCTCAGGTTACGCTCCGCAGCAGGCGGGTTACACCGGCGAAGGGATCAACATGGGCTTCAACCAGATCTTCACGGAGCCCGTGGCCAACGTGGCGATGGCCTACGGCACCACCATCGCCTCTCAGGGCAAGGATATCGTCCACAAGGAGGTAAAGGAGGCTTGCGGGGCTGGCTGAGCATTGGCTCACTCTCTCCTTGTCGGCATTATTATTAATCATCGTCATCATGTGGCATTTATCTCTTGCCTTGTATGCCTCGTGTGAGGAGCCCAAGGCAGCCTTTGTGGCCCAGAGTCCCCAGTGAGCTTCGTGGCCAAGTGGGGGCTTCAACCCGCATCTCCCAAGTCCCCACTCCAACAGCCTAACCATCACACTGTCTAGGACCCGTGGCTGCACCACTGAGCTGGCTATTCTCCTAACTTACAACAGGCCTCATTGTTCTGTGCGCCTGCTTAGCCATGAAACTATCACCCATTTCGTGGTGATTTTTCATAGAGGAGATAATCTCTCCCTTTCCACGCAGCACAGCAACAAACTTTGTTGGCTTTGGTTTGACTAAATCCATATATCGCTTCTTAACAGCCATTTTACTCTACAATGAGGAACGGTAACATTTTACAGGCCTTAATAGCACAGCTTGATCCATAGCAGGATACATTTTTAAAATCTGTTATTGAAAAACGAGATCATCAAAGCAAGACTGTTTGCACCTGCTTTTTGTTCTGAGGAGGCAAACCCCGGGGCTAAAATCAGTCTTCTGGGGGTGGGCATTCTACGAGAGGGGGGCAGCCACCAAATGGACCTTCATTTTGTCCACGTGAATTAAATTATAATGAGCAAGGAAGGCTTCGCACCTTTCTCACATCCGAGGAGGCCCTTCTCTGCATCATAGGAAGCACATGCACACCAAATTAGACCCGTGGACCATTCTTGACACCAACTGGGAGATGCCAGGAGGTGGCACATGGAACCTCTTGTATGCAGAGCTTCTACTCTGCCCCTGAGCTACGTCCGCACTCATGATGGAGCATGACTTGGTTGGGACCAAGAGACACAGAGCTGCACCCAGATCAGAGAAACTGTATTTTCTGTGGCCCAATCAGCCCCATCTTAGGGTGTCTTTGCTTAGCTGGTTCAGACTTAAAACAATTCTACTAGATTTTTGCTTTACTTGGTTATTAGTGACTCCACTTACCCGCTGAGCGGGAGTGTTCTCTCTCGCGTTGCTTGATTTTACCTCATTTTGCCACGGTGTTAGTTTTAAATAGGGTGAGCCAATCCAAGTCATGTGTGCATAATTAAGAAAACATATTAGTTCCATATGGGAGAAGATGCTTAAGAAAAAGTCCTTGGAACGCTCGTGCCTTGTGGCCACTGACTCTTTGCTTTCCTCCCGTCAGATTCACACATCTATGAACAAGCTGAAATATTTCTTCGCCGTGGATACCACATACGTGATGAAGAAACTCGCTTTGTTGGTGTTTCCGTATGTCCACCAGGTATAGGAGTCTCGCTTTGCGTCCTTGGTTGTGGTTAAGCGTTTGGGGGCTTTTGTAGATTGGACAGGAGAGCAGTCTGGAGCATGTGCTGCTGAATTTGGCTTCACTGTGGGTGGCAAAAATAGAATCCGTCCATTATCAGAAAAAGTCTGTCTTTTTTCATCCTCTTCTGCAGAACTGGGAGGTGCGCTACCACAGAGATATACCCCTTACACCCCGACAGGATGTCAACGCGCCTGACCTCTATATTCCCAGTGAGTTGAGGTGCTTTCTAAACGTAGCATGTTTTGAGTGTGTATGTGCTCTTATTTCAAGCAAAGAGTCTAGTCCTCAAGAATGTGGTGGTTTTTTTTTCTTCTTCTTTCTTTAAAAGCACTTTTCCGTCCTTAGGTATGGCCTTCATTACTTATATTCTGCTTGCTGGGATGGCACTTGGTTTACAGAAAAGGTACGTGTGAGACACGCTTCGCTTTTGTATCTTGCAAACATTTACTGCAGAGTGAGTTTTCAGATCAGGGCATAGCTAGGCATTTCTGTGGGGGCTGCAAAATTTATCGGTGGGGAAAGACCTGGAGGGGTGCATTCGGAACGGTGTGGAAAAGATGCTGCAGCTTCTGTAGAACCCATAGAACAGTATTAAAACAGAGTTTTTAACAGAGTTTTTAACTCTGTATATGTTTTTAGTATTGTGAGCCGCCCCGAGGCTGTTGCAAGGGGCGGCATATAAATATTTAAATAAATAAAAATAAATAAAATAAAAAGAAACACACCTGGAAGATGGTTTGCCAAGTCATACAAGTCCCTGCAGGACTGGCATGGAGCCTTATTTCTGTGGGGGGGGGGCATTGTTTTGGAGAATCCTGGGGGCAACAGTGTGGGGGAGCAGAGCCTCAAGGGGGTGGCCCCCCCTTGCCATTTCCCCCTCCCGCTTTCTCCTTGTCCGCTGGTCTGAACTGGGTGGTTGCAGGGCCCCGCTGGTGGCTGCCCCCTGCTCCGGAAAGTTGTTTCCAAATACATGATGCAATGGAGAGGCACACATTGTGACTGAGGCTGTGCTGTGCCTTCAGGGCCGTTGTCACACACAGCCCACAGGTGCCCCCGTGGCGTGAATAAGCGGAAGTTGCCGGGACCCGGACTGGATCCAGAAAGGAGGTGGAAAGGCTTCCAGCAGAGCTCCCCTCTGAATCAGGCCGCCACGTGCCACCTTTCGGACATCTGTGTCCCCGACCACCAGTGGCTGGGGCTGATGGGAGTCGAAACTCGGCACATCTAGGGTGTCCCAGGTGGCGGAGAACATGGTGCTTATGCTCAGGAAAACATTCATGTTTTGCTTGCTCGGTGTTACTTCCTGCGCCAGGACCAGTTCGTGATCCTGGCGTTCCACGCTCTTCCCCCGTTTTGGGTGCTAACTCCCACTGAATTCAACGGGACTAAGTTCTAAGGAAAGCACATTTAGGGTTGCGCTGCTGCACTGCAAGCGCTCCGGGGCCTGCGTTTGACTGTTTCGGCCGTCTGTCCGGTGCCGCGTGTTGCTAGGTGCTGGCGGGTGTCCCCCCATCCCTTCCTTTGCCATTTCTCTGGTCTGGCTCCCTCCCAGGTTCTCTCCGGAAGTCCTTGGCATGTGTGCCAGTACCGCCTTCGTGTGGGTGGTGATTGAGGTTCTCGCCCTCTTGCTGGGCCTGTACCTCGTGACGGTGCAGAGTGACCTGGGCACGTTCGACTTGTTGGCGTACTGCGGATACAAATATGTAGGGTGAGTGGATGCCTCGGGCTTGCGTGGCCTTCGGCAAGTGGGTGCTTTCTAGACGTGTGCAGACACGCACGCTTTTACAGGCTCCTAATCTAAAAGTCATGGCACAAAAGGAAAGTGGCTTGGGAGGGCAGAGGAAAAAAGCAGTGAACATGCTAAGCCGCTCAGTTGCAATGGGATGGGCGTTGTGCCCCTTCACATCGGGAGGGGACTGGGTTGGCAAATGTGCATTTACTCGTACATACAGCTTGCTTTGCAGTCCTTAGGAATGTGGGATGGGGACAGCCCACTGATTGGGCCCGGTCCTGTCTGTTTTGCCTCACACACAGCCGTCCAAGGACTTGGGCAGCAAAAGCACTTTCTGGAATGCCAGGGATTAAACTGGGCGGCTTCTGCTTGTGGCACATGCGCTCTGCTATGGAGCCGAGGCCCTTCCCTCTACTGCCATGTATTCTGAGGTAGAGGAACTTGCAGTCCAGCAAATACCTGCAGGACCACATCTCCCATCCCATTGCAATGCAGGATCTAGTGCCTTTGTGCTGGCCTTTCCTCTTCCCCCCCAATCCGCTTTCCTTTTATGTCATGTCTGGAGCCAGGGGTCAGACTAGATGGCCCAGGAAGCCCCTTCTGACTCGCTCTGTTTCTATGTCTGTTGAAGTGGTAAGAATGCAGCAAGGGAACACTGTAAGTGGCTCTTGGGGGCCTTTGCAGCAGAAGGATGAGATAAAAATAACTAACGGAAAATGCTTATATTTCACATTGCCTGTGGAGGATGGAGGCTGTAGTTCGACACACCTGGAAAGTGCCAAGTTGGGGGATGCTGGCATAGATCTTGGGAGTGGGGGGGGGGATGGAGCGGGGGCCTTGGGAATCATGCTGATGGGTGCTGTTTCCCTCTCCCAGGATGATCCTGGTCGTGGTGGGTGGCTTGATCTTCGGCAGCAATGGGTATTTTATCACCCTGGCCTGGGCCTCCTGTGCTCTTATGTATTTCATGGTGAGTACCGCAGTCCCGAGAGGGCAGGCGACAGATGCTGTGACCCTCCCTCGGCCGCAGGGCAGGAGGTTGCAGGCAAGAGGGAGCATGTGGCCGCCAGCCCAGTGAAATTGGACGGTAGCTCCCATCACCTCGAAGATTTAGTTCCTTTTTGTACTGTGCTTCTAACCTGCCTAACAACTCCAGATGGTGTTCGATGCATCGACAACATAAAATGCAGCCTTTTAAGACAAAAGCACCGATCAGTAACCAAGATAAAACCAGCAGCAGAGCATAGAAACACCTCAATGTTTAAAACCAGCAGCAAAATGAATTATTGGGGGGGGGGGTGCCTCTTCCCACTTAGACAGAAGCCCCGCAACTCCTCGTGTTGCCTCAGCCAGCCATACAAGCATCAGATTAAATTATCCAGGGTGCAACTCTTTGCATGCATAGGATGTGGGGAGGTGTAGGACATTTTTCTGTCTGTCTAGGAACAGGATCGTACCCTAAAGCCCTTAAAAACAGTCCTTAATGAGGAGAACAAAGGAGGCACCGGGCGTTGGGGAGCCCGTCATGGAGGTGCCAGGCAACCGTTGTCCGTGCTGGCCAGGGAAGGGTGGCAGTCCCGTGGGCAGTTTATAAAGCTAGCTTTCTTTTCTGTGCAAGTCTGGGGAATGAGGGCAGCCTTCTCTACTGAGCCTGTGACTGCCGTTTTCCTCTGCCCTCCTCAGGTTCGCTCCTTGCGGATGAAGATCCTCCCGTCCATGGTGCACGAGGGGCTGAGCCGGCCGAGCGGGCGGGCGCAGATGTACATCACCTTGGCGGCTGCCGCCTTCCAGCCTCTCATCCTCTACTGGCTGACGGTGCAGCTGGTGCACTGAAGCAGGCGGCCGGGGGAGCGGATGGCTGCGACGCCCGCGGTCTGCGCCTCCACGGGGAGCCCTCTTCCTGCTCTCGTTCTCCCGCCCAGCCCAAGTCCGCTTCCCAATCCCACTGGAGGACACGCAGGTGGGACGAGGCTGAGGGAAGAGGTCTCCGGGCTTCCCCTCGGCTCTCTCGCGCTGGAGCAGCAGCGGGGGCCCCAGCTCTGCCTCTTCCGTTTCCACAGCCAAGCACCCACCGCTCCTTGCTCTGAGAGCGCGCGCGGCCGGCAGAGCGCATCGGATCTCCCTGGACTCCCCTTTGCTCCCTGGAGCGTTTCTGCTATGCAAAGAATCGGCGCAAGGCGGCGGCGGCGTGTGTGTTCTGCCTTCTGGAGCAATGCGCCCCTTCCCTCCATTTGTACCCTGGCTGCTTCTCTTTCGCGAGCGGTTGGTGGCCTGATGCCCTCCCCGTGGTGCGGGCTACAAGCCCCATAACTGACTGTTGGCCATGGTGGCTGGGGCTTATGGGAGCTGTTGTCCCTCACGCCTGGAAGAGGTGAGGTGATC
This sequence comes from Varanus salvator macromaculatus, assembly GCA_023646645.1. NCBI lineage: Eukaryota > Metazoa > Chordata > Lepidosauria > Squamata > Varanidae > Varanus > Varanus salvator. The sequence goes on along the minus strand of JAIXND010000803.1, from coordinate 8,039,313 downwards.
GACCGCTGATTTATGCGGGGTTCCTACTGGTTCCTTGCCTGTAGAGTGTTACCCCCACCTGAACACCAGCAGCTGAGACCTAAAAAGACCCCCACTGAGGCCCCGCTGAGGGGTCTGGCCTCTGTCTAAAGCAACTTCACCCCATCAGAGAAAGTACATAGGAACTGTACAGCTTCTGACTTTTTCTCTCTCTCTCTCTCTTTCATGCTCACACACCTCCTCCATCTGTTTTTTTATCCTATCTACGTTGAACTTTGCTGTGTCTTGTGTGTGTTTTTTTAAAGGCTTTATCACAGCATTCAGGCTAGCAAAAAGGTGGGTGGATAGACGCAAAAGAAAACACACAACCTGATGCAATGTGCAAGACAGAAAAATGTTGGGGCGAAGGAAGTAGGTTTTGTTTGGTTGGGTTTTTTTTTTTTTTTTTACTTTTCCTGCCTGTTTTGGGGAGGTTTCGTTCTTGGAAGCAATGATAAAGATAGTACCGCCACCAAACAAACAAACAAACAAACTTGTGCTTTGGAAGCTCCTGTGTGTGTTTTGTGTTTTTTAAAATGTGTCTCTATGAGTACCGAAGTCTTTGACCTCTGGCAAGGTACCCGTGCTTTTAAGAATTCCCCAGTGGAGCAGGCCACGCTCTTGGTGTGTGAACAGTGCTGAGTAATTCCATCTCCCATTCTTCCTTTGCTGCCAAAAAACCTACCTTCCCGAAACAGATCAGAAACAGGTAGACCTTTTTAGTAAGACAACCATTCTGCATCGTACCCTCTGGGATTCACCTTGGCCAGCAGATGGCGGTAGGTGTCCCAAGGACCAGCTGGGAGATTTCGATCTGGCCTCTGGCTATATTTGGGTGGGTTTTCTTTTAAATGGTGTGTTGGAAAGGGGAATTTATTGGCGTGAAAAAATACATTGTTCACTAGTCGTCATTATAAAGAAATGTCACGGAGAAGCAAGTCTGGCTTCTGAAGGTCTCAACAGTCCCACGTCTGTTAACACTTATTCCCTCGGCCGTCAACTTGTCTGAGGCAGAATGGAAGCCCTGCATGCTCCTTATGCTGTTCTGAAACATTATTAGATCTCTCAGTAACTGCCAGCAAAGAAAAACGGAGACAGAGGCAATGAGACAAAAGCCTTAATGGAATCTGCGTAGCATCCCTCATGGGAGCGGCCGAGCCTCACAGTGCCAGGGTAAGACTTGCCCCCCTTGGAGGTTTTTCAGAAGGAAAACCTTTCCCCCAGTCACCAAGTACTCTCTTCCCGAATCACCAATCGTTAGGTGGTGTTCTGGCTTTGGTGCTGTTCCTCCAAAGGCTGCGATGCTGTTCTTGGAGCTCAATTACTGGCAGAAAGAGCTCCAGTGTCTGTGTGTGTTGGGGAAGAGTTTGGCCGGAGCTTCCCTTGCCAATGGATTGTGGCCCCTGCAGTGGGATTTTGCCCATGGGCTGAGAAGGGTCTCACACCCCTCTTATTCATCTGAGCTAGCCCTTTTCCTTGTGCAAAGTACTGTATTTGTTCCAACGGAGCAAAGCTCAGGGAGCCTAGGCTCCATTTGGATGCCAGGAAGCACTTCCTGACAGTTAGGACCCCGAGGGCGTGGAATGGGCTCCCACGGGAGGTCGTTGAGGCCCCACCGGTGAGGGTGTTCAAGGATCGGCTGGACATGCACGTGGTGGGCATGTGAGCGGAGCCGGGTCAGACTAGATGGCCCGGGAGGCCCCTTCTGACTCGCTCTCTTTCTCTGTTTCTGTATTCCAAATAATTTAGAAGATTCCAAATCAGTTTGCAGATTTCCCTGCACTGGCCCCAAACACAACCTCCTTGAGCAGTCTTGCTTTAAAGTGCTGATTCATAAAAGGAATTGGGGGATGGTGGAAGTTGGGGGAACGTTCCCTCTTGCTTTTAGTGGCCCATGCTAGCAGAGACTTCTGCCCCTCTGCCATAGATCTTTCCCTTCCATCTTGGCTTTCCAGAATCGGGTCAAGTCCTGACCGAGCAAGAGCGCCCTAGACTGGTCCCTTCCCATGATTCCAGTTGCAGGCCAAGAGAGTCAACCAAAGAGAGCTAAAATTAACAATATTGTCACAGAAGCTTGTTCTTCTGGAAGCTCAAGATGAAGCACAGAAAATAGAAGGGAAAGAGGGACAATTAGGAACGGAATTGCAAGGAGGTTGCCAAGACTGCTTTCTCCTTCTGCAGAACTTTGCTGTGCCTGCACTTAAACTACCGGGTACGCTGCTCGTCACTGTACCTGAAAAAGCACATTATTGAGTTGGGAAAAGTGCCGCAAAGAGCAACTAAAATAATGGTGTTACAGCTGGGATTGCTTGGCTTAGAGAACAAAAGCGAGTAGGGGAAGACATGACAAAGGTGCTTAAAATTATGCCTGCTGCGCAGAAAGTGGATTGGGAGCTATTTTCGCATCTCCCATGGAGCCGGTGGGTGGGATCTTCGGGGTGCAGCCCCCTCTTCCCACAGCCCAGAATTCAAAACTCTGGAATTCACGGCTGCAGGAAGTAGTGACGGCCACTCACCTGAAGGGCTTTAAAAGGAGGTTGGACAGATTCGTGGTGGAGGCAGCTACCTGCCGTGGTTACTAGCCGCGCTGGCTATCACTATCAGTCTTGGCTACTAGCCGCGCTGGTTATTGCTACCCGCTTTATCAAGAGGCGACCGGCCTGCGTGCACCAGTTGCCGAAGAGCCTGGGCAGACGCTCTGGCAGCCATCCTGCCTGAGGGATCCTTGGAGAGCCGGTTTGCCGGCACGTGGAGGGAAGGCTGGAGAGGTGGAACCCTTTGGTCCGAAGCGGCAGAGTGTTTTCCTTATGCTTAGAACGATCCCCCTTTTCTCCTGAAACCCCATGCAGTCAGCCATGTCTGGCATGCACAACGCACCCGGTTGCAGGAGGTGAGAAATGTGCTCCATCAGTCTTTCCTCCCCTCACCTCCATCACTGCTTCCGGCTGCTTTTAATGCACACACAGAGGAGAGAAGCTGCCAATGGATTTCTTAACTCAACTTTGCTTTACCTTTTGCCAAGCAAAAGATGTTCTGAGAGGGAAGGCGTGGGCCGGAGAAGTGCTGGGCATTGAATCAATGCCAAGGGCATTGAATCAATGGAGCCGGTGTGGGTGAAATCTCGGCACTGTCGCCGCCCTCTGGAAGCGCTATATCCGGAACGCCTTGTCCACAATTAGCGGTAGCCGAAACAGTCCTGCTCCCTCCTGCTGTATGTGTGTGCGAGCGAGCGAGCGAGCTCCCACCGCTTGGAAGCACCCGGCACCAGCGAGTGGATGCACAAAACCAGGCAAGCCACGGAGGGTTGTGAGCAGTGCTTGCTGAAGGTGGGTTGCTACATTATCCGAGCTCAGTTGAGCTACACAGATCATGCTCCTGGGTTCAGGCAAGCCGAGACAAACGGAACTTGCTTGTTGTGTGGACCCAGGCTGTGCGTGAGGGGCTTCAGGAGAGCTTGCAGAGCTGGGGACTTCCCTCCCACCGGTGCGGGGAGCGCGCAGCCCCCGAAATGAGCGCTCCATGCCACGGACAGGAGCCAGGCCTGGTCGTGCTTCGGAGAAGACCCACGGCAATGGATGGGCCTGAAGTTGGTCGTGGCTGGCTCGTCCCAGTGATTTTACCGCGGCTCCAACTTTGCTTATAAACAACCGGAAAGCGACAGCTGTGAGCTGGTGCAGCAATTAAATGAAATCCCTGGATGCTTTTGGGACAATCGGCGACCGACTCTTGGCCTGTTCTACCTTACAGGGTTGTTGTGAGGATAAAAGGATGAGGAAGGAGGATATATAAGGCACTTTGGAAGAGGGGAAAAGTTGGGTTAGAAGTGTTATGAATTCAGATTTAGGACAGCCTACCTGGCACCTTTCAGGGCTGTTGGGCTACAGCTCTCATTATCCCCAGCCAAGATGCAGGGAGGTGTAGTTCCACACGTTTGTCCTACACTGGGAGAAGGCCCTTCTGTCTTTGTACTGTTTTTGAAACTGGCAGAACTCAGACCGGTGCAGCATTGGGCCTTTCTACCTGCAGTCTGCTGTATCCCTCCGTTCTGAGCTTCCAGCCCAATGGCCGCATTCTTTGCCTCTCCAGCATCAGGTGCTCCAAGGCAGATTTTCGCTTTTGTGCAGTGGCTGATTCTGACTGAGCATGACATGCCAAGGGCCCCTGTGCTCGCGTGGGCATGCTCGTGGCATCACTAATAAAATGGGAGGCGGCGTGAAAACCGCTTGCAACCGGAGGAAAAATACGGATCCTTTGGAGGCAGAGGAATAGCGGGAAGAACTGAAAAGAACTGGCTATGTTTAGCCTCGAGAACAGAAGGTTAAGGAACGGGGAGGGAGCGTGTGGCAGGAGGAAGCGATGGATTTGCTGAAAGACTTCAAACACTTTAATTTTATACCTTACAAGTGCGGCTCTGCGCACGGTAATGGATGTGGGGGGCGGCTGGCTGTGCGTAATACTGTCCATCCTGTCTCTTCTCTCGCAGACATCCATAAACAGTTCTCAATGTGCTTATGCACCACTCTCTCCGGCAGCAGATTCTCACAAGCCGACAAACAGCTGCCCCCCATCTGGCCTAAGACCAGCCCGGGACTTTAAAACGCTGCAGCACCTACGCTCTGGAAGCGCTGCTAAGTGCATGCACGATTTGGGTCCTGGGGTCCCAGGACCAAGCCTCCCTAGAGTGCTTTAGAGCTGTATATGCCACATGCAGACATGATGAGTAGGGAATTATTCACGTTTCCCAAGAGGACAGAGCCGCCAATTCAGTTCCAATACATGCTGCAATTCATTTGCATCTGTCCCCAGCTTCCTAAGCCAATGGATGCTGTTTTTCTAAATTGCCAAGCAAGGAGAGATTTTTTGGGGGGTGGGGTGGGGGATCTTCCCAGAGGTGGAGAGAGGGAAGTGAATGCTTCCTGCACCAGCTGATATTTGAATCCTGTTTGAAAATGGTGCCCCATGTAGAGATTCAGCTGAGGGAGGAGAAAAACTTCCGAGGTATCAAAGAACACGCAGGGATCGGTGGAACAGATCCAGGGGCCCTGGAAAATGGGCAATGCCCTTGAGTTAGACTCAAGGAAGCTCGGGGGTTTTGTTGTGGACCAGAATGATTGCAGGAAGGAATATTTCTAGCTGTTCCCGGAGTTGTTGCAGTGCAAACCCAACTTCTGAGCTGGAGCTGTGGATCTTTCCCTCAGTAATAATCCTGCGTGCTTATTAACCGTATCATTCTTTGCCCTTGCTCCCAGAATGTGTATTGCAATCCAAGCCCAACCACCAGAAATCCCCTTTGGACTGTTCTAGTCAAACACAGACTAACGTGCCTGCTCTCTCTGCCGGAGAAACGTGACATGCCTCCCAGTCATCGCTGACTTCGTGGTGACTTGGTGCCCTCCAAACTCTCCTCTCCTTCACAGCCCTGCTCGGCTCTCGCAGGCACCAAGGCTTCCTCAGTGGCAAACGAGCCATCTCAGTTGGTCTTCCGCTGCTTCTAAGCTTTCTGCCAAGATGGTCTTCTCCAGAGACACTTCTCATGATGTGGGCAAAGTACGACAATCTCCGTTGTGCTATTTTTGCTTCCAGGGTAAGTTCTGGCTTGATTTGATCTAGAACCTCCTTGTCTTTCTGTCCGTTCAGGGTATTTTCAGAGCTCTCCTCCAGCATCATGTTTCAAATGTATCCATCCCCGTCCCCTCTGCAAGTTTTCTTAAACCTGAGGCCAAAGATCAGTCACAGTGCCGTGCCTTCAGAAATAATGTTCTCTTCATTAATTGTTTAGGTCTGCAGAATGAACAGCGAACCAAATCCTTTCCCTTTGCTCCAAAGCAGAGAGAACACATCTTGGACACATCTGTGTGCAGGAGCAGCGGGGACTGTATGGGGCTGATTTAGCCCTAGGGCAAAACACCTGAGTTCTACAAAGACTGCGGAAGGGAGAAAAGAGACTCACTTGGTTGGATAAACTTGATTTGTGCTGTTTCAGATCAAGCAGGGGCAGAAACAGCATGATGTCTGGCTGGCTGGCTGGCTGGCTTCTCCAAGAAGAAAAAACCTTTGCAAACATTTCAACATGACTCTAACTGTGTGAATGGGCTGAGATCCTGGCTGATCCTGTTACGGCCGTGTAATGTGGGCTGTAACAGAAGCAGGTTTTTCATGCAGCATTCTCTACACTACAAATGTTGGGAACTGTAGTCGAAAAAAAAAAAAAATCAGAGATCACCCAGTTGGAGAAACTGCTCCAAGCAAATGCTGGGACATCAAATATTCTTTAATGATGCCGTTCTTCGTGTGCCGCCGTCTGCCTTTTGAGATTTATGACTTTTGGCTGAACTGTGGGTTGTTGTCAAAATGTGAGTTATTGCATTGTCTGTACCCAGCCAAGACAACACACCAAGGTGAACAATTAGCAACCTGAAAATAAGTCATTGTTTCTGTGTTCAGACAGCATGACAGTCCCACGATTCAACGCCAGACTAAACTCAACACATCTCCAGTCCTTGCATGTGGGTTTTATTGGGTTGTCTGAACCCCAGCCTTTGCCGTCTTCCAAATGTGACCTTCTCATTTTGTGCCAGGCACCTACCAAGCTAAAGGGACCGCAAGAGGCTCAAGTTATAGGAAGTTAGACACCAATTATCTAGGGATTTAACTGGGCAGGCAGCCACCTGAGAGGGAAGGCTTAGCTGGGAGTCCTGCTGAGCAGCGGGTTGGATCCAATGGCCCTGTGACCCCTTCCAGCTCTACTACTCCATGATTCTGTGTAGCAGGTAAGGAGAGTGGATTCTGCAGAGATCATGGATAGCCACTGCCAGCCAGTGCAGGCAACACTGGGGTAGATCACTGAAGAGTCATAGCTCAGGCATGCAGCGCTTGTTTTGCATGAAGCTTCCAGGTCCAATTCTCGAGATGGTCTTACAACTATTTGGCCATACGGGCAGTATTCAGCTGGACAGGAGTACTGCTCTCCGGGGAATCCGATCGCGTGCAACTAATATAGTTGGTGTCGCTTGAGGGCTTCCTCTCCAATAGCACAATCTGATTGTGTTTGCACTTTTATCGGGTGGGATTCTGCCTCAAGTTGCCGCTAAGCGGGGGATGAGTGACTCGGGATGCTACGGACTCCCAGTCTCTTAGTGAAATGCCCAGGGTTCTTCTGAAAGGAGGAAGGAAGGAAACCCATGCAGGCATCTTTTAAGTCTCCAGCGTCTGCTTTTCATGGGGACCCTGAGATGCATCAAACAGAGGGAAGGGCAGATTCCGTTTGAGCATAATACCCGGATTAGTTCCATGCACAGGTCACCGAAAATCTGCAAATATTCAAGACCTCCCTGGTCTCTTCTTCAGACTGGAGGCTGCAAAAGACAGTTGGTCCAGGAGGGGAAGGAAAAATGGGAGGCAGCAGCGGATGGGTGGCTGGGAATTATATCAGGTCGGAGGCTAAAGAGGATACGGAGAAACTGTTGCCAGTGATCAAGCAAGGCTCTGCTGAGGGATGTGCGAGTCCAGGGGCCCATGGATACTGGTGGGGAACCACAGGCCTCGGGGCCCCACAATCTTCCAGCTTCCTTCTTCCTACTACTAATGGGCTGAAATACCTTTCCTAAGGTTTAGTTACCGGCCGTAAGAGCTTTAAGCTGAAACATACAGGAATCCTCGGCGTCTTCTGTTGAATTTTGGACCTGTCCTCTTCTAATCAGCCCCACACACCACTGGACTGTGCTTGCAGCAAGAATTCCCCCCAACTGGATTTTGCCTTCAGCCAGAATGAAGTTCCTTAAGCCCTGGGATCATTGGGAACAAGACCATGTTTCTTAAAGATATGAAACCCAGTTGTTAATGCCAAGCCGTCTGCATCCAGGTTGCTGGGCTCAGGAATTTTTGGGACAAAAATGGAGCTCATGTAGTGATCCCAAGCTAGCGTTTGCCTTCCTGAGCGATAGTAGCGGCTAAGAAATCGAGCAGGTCTCTGGTGTGACTCTTGACGCCATTTGCTACAACCCTGTGGGGCAGCCCCGGATGGGAGGCAGAGCCGGAATGGGTGAGGGGATGTCCATCATCACATAGGACAGAGTTTCCCCGTGGAATTCACTTCCACAAGAATTGGGACAGCTCTAAAAGGGGAAGGGGGGGGGAATTCATGGATGAGATGCTCTATTGTCTCACCCAAGCAGCCTTCCAACAAGAGCCGCAGCTAGCACTGGATTCTGCCCACCCCCAGACTGGGTGACCGCACGTCAGAATATGATGCCTGTGTGCTGAGCTACCTTGCAGGGTTGTTGTGAGCATGAGAAGATAGCACAAAAGTACTACATGTAGGGAGCCGGTGTGGTGTCGTGGTGAAGAGCGTGGGACTGGGACTCGGGGGATCCGGGTTCTAGTCCCCGCTCAGCCATGGAGCCAACTGGGTGACTTCAGGCCAGGCAGACTCTCGGCTCAGCCTACCTCACAGGGTTGTTGTTGTGGGGATAAGATGGAGGAGGAGAATGATATAAGCTGCCTTGAGCCCTTTGTGTAGGAAAAAGGCAGGATATAAATCGGAAAATAAATAAATAATATAATCAGGAGTAAACCTTCTGTTAGGCCAACCTTCCTTTTCTGGTGAGCTAGCCAACACCCGAGAGGAGCAAGGTATGGTCATTAATTTGTGATCTCTCCCCACCACACAATCGCACAGATGGAAAATAGTGGAAGTCCATGGTCAAATCTTTTTTTTTAATTATTTCCAACAGAACTTCTTTATACAATGGTCCCCTGGGGAGGGAGTAGGAATGCGCAGGGGTTCATCTGGGTTTTATTTAAAAAGAGGAAGGAACAAAGGCAAGATTTGTATTGGAAGGGATGGTTCTTCCTTCCCTTTAAGCCTTTAGGGCCACCTTTAAGACCGCATGCTCCATATACCAGAATGTTGAATCCTGTTCGCCTCATTTTTGCTTTCCCCCCAAGAAGGTGACCTCTTGGGCAATCAGCAACAGAATCAAGGTAGAAAAACAGGTTGTTGGAAGGTGCTGCACAGAGTCAAACACCTGACGAAGGCCCTCGGGAGGCGATGGGCATCTTTCTACGCCCTCGCCTTCCACGGAAGCATGACGCCAAGACGCACGAGCAGCTTGGCTTCAGCTTTTAAAGATTCGCTTCTGGTTAAGCTGCCAACCCACGGGCCTGAACTTAGGTTCGAGGCTTCATGTGAAATCAGGCATTCGGGCAGGAGGGGTCCTCTGAGAACGTACAGAGTGCCTTGACCCTGGCCATTTAGGTTTCCCAAGGCAGCGCTCTGAAATGATTTACCCACGAAGCAGTCTGATGAAGCCGTTCTACCCCTCTGTGAATTACAAATATAACTTGCCTTGTTTGATTAATCCACCCAAAAGCAGGTAAGAGTTTTAGCATGGATTATCATGTTTAGCCCCCAATTCAGGAAATCATTCATGCTTAAAAATGCAATCTTACGTATGTTTAGACAGAAAAAAGGCCTACAGCTCCCAGCAGGACTTAAACCAGCCATGTGCCCTTAATCTTATTAATTTCGGTGGGACTTAATCATGAATTTAAAAAAAAAAAATCTTTTAGATTGCGGCCCTTGCTGTTGAATTTTATTTTTATTTATCTTTTTGGTAGAAAAACAGTTTTAAAGATGGGGCATTGGTTAAAAAAAAAAAAAGAAGTCCCAGTTTAAATTCCTTTCAGCCAAAGATACTGATATCATATACAAAATACTTGGATGTACAGTTGCTTTGGGCAAAAAAAAGCGGGGGGGGGGGTTTCCTCAGCTACCTCAAAAATATTTCAAAATTCAGTCACTGGCACTCAGCTTAACCCATCTCATAGAGTTGTTGTGAGGATAAAAAAAGGGAGAGGGGGTGGGCTATAAAAACTGCTTTGTTTTCCTTGCAAGAGGAAAATTCGGGATATAAATATAATAAATAAATATATAAAATTCTCCTAGCAAACTGGTTTCCAATTCATGTCATAGAGGGGTCTCTGGGAACATAAAGGCACATTGGGTTGGACCGTGGGTCCATCTTAGCTCACTATGCCATCTTTTCTGGGGGCTGAACCCCAGTTAAGGGACTCATTCCTTAGAGAAGTCTACACTTGACCCTCCTTTGCTAAGCTTTCATCAGTTGACGAAGACGTCACATTTGATGGCTTTGCTTTTCGGACTGGGAGATGGATTTCTCCTTTTTTTAACCTTTGCTACTTTTCAAGTCCTCCAAAATTTTGTTCTGTGCATTGCCTTGACAGACGTACGGCTAATGAAGATTTACAGAGGTCGATATAGAAGGACCGGGAGAGGGCGGGGATCAGATCTGAGACTCTCAAGGTGCAGATTACGTGCTCCCTGAAGGGAAGTTGTACAAACCCACCACGGAGCCAGATCAGTTTGGATCTCTGCAAATCCGACCTGAGGATTCACAGCAGGTTGGGCGTCCCCCGAGACTGGCAAACCAAAATTTTAAAAAACTTTGGCTGGGGGTTTGGACGAGTGAGCACTTGGGTAAGTGGAAGAAAATTCCCACAGGAGCTAAAGGCACCGGGATGGATACCGGAACGCCACAAAAAGGCATTTACTCTTCTCGGATTCCTCTGTCTTCGTCACGGCTGCAAAAGGAACTCGATGGACTTGGTGCCCGATCCAGCATCGTTTTGCTTATGTTTGAATTTGGATGCGAAAATATCAGCATTTTTTTTTGGTGGGGGGCAGTCGTGGGAGTTTTGCAGCATTGTTTTTCTACCCCCCCCCCCAACCCTGGTGCTGAACCCCTGTGTGGACTGATTCCAACTTCCACAAATGGGGAAGCCACACGGAGGCCTCTCACTTTCCTCTTGTCTACTGGCAGCGAAGCCCAAGGAAATATGGGGGGGCTGCACAAAAAGCCAGCAGAAAAGATAGGCCGGTGCGTTGCCATGACAACAGAGTACCTCTACCACTTCCCCTCTCAGCATCCCTTTTCCATCTGACAACATCCAGCGATTCACACAAAAAGAAAAGAATGGAGACAAAAAAAAACCAGAGAAGAACGGAGACGAAACATATTGAATACTGATTCCTTGGTTGTTCTTTGGGGTTGGAGAGGCAAAGGAAAGTGGAGGGGGGGGTGTCTCTCCACCCCTCTCCCCAAATCTCCTGCACTGACACTTTTAAAATGGCCGCTGTGCTTTGCAATCATGTTTTCTTTAGGGCTTCTTTTTCCTGTTTTCTGCCCTCCCTTCTTTTTGGGGGGGGGTTGTTAAGACATGTTATTCTCACCTCATTTGCCAAAAGGAAATAAGAAGGGGCTGCCCTATTTTGAGGAGCCCACCCCACCGGGGTAAAGGAGGTTGGGGGAAAGCACGGCAGGAGTTTTCTCCCTGGATTTTATTTTTTTAAAAACCCCACATGGTAGAAGAACAAACCTTCTGGCCCACAAGCAAAGCCCACCCAAGTCAGGTGCCCTGGAGAGCACGGAGTTCTGCTCTGCACAGCCCCCAAACAAAATAAAACCCCAAATACTGTCTGGACCCCTAACTCAAACACAATTGCTTGTCTCCCCGAACACATCTGAATGCGGCCTGGAGGTCCGTCGGCAGAGAAGATGCAGGGTTTCTTTTCCAAAATACAGAACCAGTGGACGTTATTCCAGGGGCTGGAACGGGGGGAGGAAGGGGGGTGATAGGGCGGCCCTCCTCCGATATGAGGCAGCAGAAGTACTGGAGTCCCGGGCAGCCAGGAAAGGACAGTCTCGCAGAGCTGCTGGCTTCAGACATGGAGGGGCTTCAAGCCTGTGGACGGTCCATCCCCTCCCGCCAGATAATTTCATAGTCCTGGTGAGTGGGGGCTTTCCCAGAGGAGTCACTGGGAACCAGCTTAAGGATCCCACCCCCTGCTCCCTTCTACTGGCTCTGTTAGAAACTCACCAGCGTATAAACCATACTGAATTGCAGGAGGAGCAGAGAAAGGAAAAGGTGTGAAAGGGGGAGAGAGGAAGAAAAGAAAAGAAAAAAGAAAAAAGAAAAGAAAAGAGAAAAAAGAGAAAGCATCTGTCATCAGTGTGAAGCCACAATTAAGATTAAGTCTTGCTCTCAAGATAATAACAGGAATTCAGAGTCGTCTAAAAAAATGTTCCTTTTGTTTTTTGATATGCTTGTAAAGTATTCTTAATTAAACAGCCAATAGTTGCATTTACATGTAACAATAAGCCAGGATTCTTGGCTTACTGTGAGAGAGCCGTGTCATGGACACAGCCTGTTCAGCCCCACTTCCTTCCTCCCAGTTGCTCTGTCAGGCGAACAATGTGCGCCTCTCCAGATGTTTTGCCCTACAGCTCCCACTGACCCACGTAGGCACAGCCAATTGTGAGTGTTCATGGGAGCTGTAGGCCAAAGCATCTGCAGAACCATAGTTGGGCCACACAATCAGGACTGGGCGTTTTTGGGTGGGTAGAATTAGAACTCTTGCTCCAATTCCTTCTGGGACTCGAAACAAATTTGTGGGCTCGGAATTCTGTCCGTCTTAGTTTCTCGAGAGTGCTTGTTTTGGTCTGTTGCACAAACACCCTGCAACTAATCATAATAAAGTTTCTTCATCACACCCCATGTGTTAATTGGCTAACCTGGTGTCAGGATGTTTGTGTGATCAACAGAAACGGCATTAGGAATGAATGCTGTTAATAAGCGGAGTGCTATGCCAGCCCTTTGTGAATTTAATTTCCTTTTGATCCTTATATAAACCTGATGTGCTTCGTAACATTCCATGCTCCATGCTTATTTTGCTCCATGGAAGTTTGTGTCAGAATAAATTGGTGCATCTTTAAGGGGCCACAAGATGCTTTTGCTGGTTTTACATCGAAGCATCAGTCCTTTGCGCTGGGTTTTGGTTGCTGGATGATGCAATTCTAGTTAAAGATGACAACACCCCCAGGATCTACCTTGCAATCCTGCAATCTGCCCCTTCTGCTGCTAGAAGATTATAATATTATGCACAGTGCCAGATGAGATGTATGCCAATAGTGGGAAGACTGAGAGGGCAGGATGGGGACCACGATATCCTATCTATCTATCTATCTATCTATCTATCTATCTATCCAGGCCATCGCATAGCCTCGGGACAGCTTACATAAAATAAACATAATACTAATAATACAGATAAAATCCAGATTCAGCCTGGCTGCAAATTAAAACCTATAGATGATATTAAAAGTTATTAAAATATTGTTGAAATAAAAAGGTCTTAGCCTGGCGCCGAAAAACAAATAACGACGGCACCAGGCGGACCTCTCTGGGGAGTACGTTCCATAGATTGGGCGCCACCGCAGAGAAAGCCCTCCTCTGTCTGCTAATGTCTTTCACAGAGGGTTCCCGGAGGAGGGCCTCTGCTGCCGATCTCAGGGGGCAGAGGGCAAATATGGAAGAAGGCGTTCCTTTAGGTACCCGGTCCCAAGCCGTTAAGGACCTGGATACCTAACCCTAGAAAATCCTAGAAATTCTAGAAACCATTTTAAAGTCTATTGGGTAGATCACGGTCAAAACCCAGGCACAGCGATAACTCTGCAGGGTCACTTGCTGTGTTGGGTGAACCCAGCTGTTCTACATAACCACAGTTACTTACAATTTCAGCAAAAAAGAAAAAATTAACATACTGAACAAATCAGTTTATCATATACACAACTTAATATTATTAATCATCACCATTTTATCATACCGTTTATGCATTTCTGCTACCTGGTGCATAAGGTAATACGAATTAAATACAGTAAGGATGCCATCCTGGGCATTTAGTCTAAACATTTACTGTATTTGATTGTTATTACTTTGTTAGCTGCCCTGAGCACCAGGTGGTACGAAATGCAGGAATTATTCTTAATAATAGTAATACAAAGCATCAACGCCTGCTATTGCTGCACATGGTTTGATCAGTACATTAAAAATACATCTTGCTGCGATTGGAAGGATTGTGGTTATGTGCAATGAAACACTCACTGCCCGACTGCAATTCTAAAATGCTTGGTGCTCACCTGTACAGGTAATAGAAGAATGACAACAGATAAAAGGCCAGCTTGCACCACGACTCTTTCTGGCAATAGTTTAAGATGTCGGCGTTCATGATGGAGACGGCATCGTACATCACCTCTGAGCCATCCGCTGGGCGGTGGAAGTACCTGGGGGGAAAGGGGGGAGCTTGAGTAAGGTGTCCAGGAAGCAGGTCCAGCTGGGAAATGCTGGGGGGGGGGGGTGGCAGTGGAAAGGAATTTCTGTGCCCCGAAGCTGGCCTGTTGTCTTAACTACAGTACCTTTTTATTTACCGTATTTTTCGCTCTGTAAGACGCACCTGACCATAAGACGCACCCAGTTTGTAGAGGAGGAAAACAAGAAAAAAAATATTCGGAATCAAATGGGCACATGATCACAGGCACGTTCCCCATAACTTCCCCACGGGCTGCACATCTGACAGACTTACTGCACACACACATTCACTCTCTAAGATGCACAGACATTTCCCCTTACTTTTGAGGGGGAAAAAGTGTGTCTTATAGAGCAAAAAATACGGTAAGTCTTATTTTAATTGTTAGTGTAGATTTTGTTTTTAGTTTGTGTGTGCTTGTTGTTCGTTTACTTGGTTTGTTGTGTATATTTGGTTTAGTTGATTTTGTTTATTTTATTTAGTTTTGTTTATGTTTATTTAATTAGATTTTTTAGTTGCCGAGATGCATCGTGGGGGGAGGGATAAATTAAAATGTTTTATTGTTGATTGTATTTTAATTATGTTGTTAGCCGCCCCGAGGCTTTGTTGCGATGGGGCGGCCTATAAATGTTTTAATAAATAAATAAAATAAATACAGTAGAAGGTGTTGTATGGAATCAGCTGAGGCAGATGCAGGGGCTGGGTTGGTACAGTGGCATGAGAAAGGGACACGAGCTTGTCCTTTGCCCCAGGCAGCAGAAAGTCTTGCACCAGTGTGGCTGGGAAGGGACACGACTCCAAGGCTCTGCCCTAAATTTCCAGCTCTCTTCTGAGTTCTTATTTTTTGAACACCTAACTGTTTAGATGAGTCAACTGAAAAACACTGCATTTAGACTAAAGCTCTTCCTGATTACAAGCGATCCCCATGTAAAAAGGGTTAGCTATTTTAAAAAATCCCTTTTCCTCCCCTGTTGCCCCATCTGACCCTTCAATGCTGAACTGTTTGGGGGTGCCACATTTTTCTGGGGTGTGCGCCACATTCGTTCAGAGCAGGGCGTTTAGCACAGCGGTACTCGACGATGCAGAATAACATTTCCCCTGAAATTACGCATGTGCTAATAGGAAAGTGACCTTAGAGGAGGAGGAAGGAGAGCGTTCTGGTGCGTGGGGAGCGGAGTAGGCCAGGGGACTAAAATGTAAGAACTCCTGGGTCATCTCCTGCCTTTCTCCAAAGTGCACAAAAGCAAGGCTTTTATTCCTCCTGACCAACAGACGCAGCCCGGCAAGCATAGAAATCTCCGAAGCCTTTGATTTTGGAGTCTGCTTAGCAGTGAAGCAGAATCACTAGGATTCCACTCCAAATTTACCTGGATGCATCACTGATAATCCATTTTTGGGTGGCCACCGAGGGGTCAGGGGATAATTGCTGACCCCTGCATAAGGGTTTATTTCTGCAAATACAAATATCTCTCTCTTTCCCACCACAGCTAGCACCAATTTTCAGAGCAGTTACTTCAAACCTACAGAGGCATACAAGAATAGATTATAATTTAACCATCCTTACAGGTTGGTCTCAGTGCAGGGAATGGAATGAGCTCCTCCAGCTATTCATTTTGCTTTTTGCAAACAGGACAAGTTTTGCAACTAACACAATCAAGGGAAGGAAACTGTGTCAGGTTTATGGGATGTCTCTGTTTGTTTGTTGTTTTGAATCTCATCCGAGCTTCAGTTCAGCGCCCGGGATGTTAAACATGGGGATCCAAGGGGTGTATTTTTAAAATGAATAATAAAGAGGGAGTCAAATATTGTACATTATTCCACATATTATGTGTCCCGAATCTCATGCTATCCATAATTTCTTGTGAATAGAAACATGTTCAACTGTCCAGTGGCGCTAGTACAGGCACAGCCTCACAAATGGAAGAGTCATAATCACTCAGGAATGCAATTCCATTATGCTAAGACTCAATTAAGGACTTCCAGTTCTGGGAAGACCGTCGTTACAAGCTTTGTTGTCAATGCAGGGGTAGGGAGAACCAAACTGGATGTTGAAGACGCTGTCGGGGTCTGCATTGCAGCGACAGCTGCGGTTCAAGGTAGGAAAGGGTGGGCCGAAAGGGCGAAAACGCCAGTATATTGTGGCTTAAAGCTCTCACTGCCTGGTCCTGCCTGATCTTGGAAGCTAAGCAGCATCCGGCCTGGCCAGAATCTGGATGGGCGACGTGACTGTGTGATTATTGGTGTAAACCATCCGGAGAGCTTTGACGGTGGGTGGTATAGAAATGCGAAAAATTATAATGATAACTAAGCTTTAGAAGAGGTATTTCAACCTCCTAGGATAGGGAGCAGCCTGCAGAAAAGCCGCACCACGTCAACTTGCAAAAATCCTAGTGCTACAACAAGGTAATGCCAGGACACAGACGGCTGAAGTTTGGATAGGATCTCACCTCCACAAGTGGTAGAAAAGCAGAGGAATGTTAAGTCCTAAAGTCACCCATTCAGCTGCACAGAGAAACATCAGGCAGAACAGGCCGTGGATGGAATATTCGGGAACCACGAGCTGCAAGAGAGAGGGAGGCTCAAATAGAAATTCCTGCGAACTTGGCTCTATCAATCCCCTTTTCTGTCAATATTGTACCCAGAGCGGTGTACCACCATGCTCCTCTTCCTACCACCATCCAAAAATATTCAAGATCACACTGAAGCACAAAGAGTGACTCAAATCCTAGCAAAATTGCAAACAATGTTTCAATAATCAATGTAATAGCACTCAATTCCTATTATTAATCTGATATATTATTATTATTATATTATTATTATTATTATTATTATTATATTGCATGTATACCCTGCCTTATTCAAGGGACTCCAGTTGGCTTACACTTTCTAGAAACAATTAATTTTACTAGGATAGCCAACAGAATGATGGAAGGGCAGCATTGAATAACAGCCTTCATTTGTCCAAACTAGCAAAAAAAAAAATAAAAAAAATGCAGATACAAAGCTGAGTTGCTAACATCAATCCATTTTACTAGGATAAGTTACGCATGGGGAAATAGGCTGAGCAGGTTGGCTGCACACTGCAGACTTAGAATCATACGATTTCATCGGAAGAACCCATGAAGGTCATCTAGTCCAACCCCCCTGCTCAGTACAGGATCCACAATGCTCGATGTGGCTTCACAAGCACTTAAACTGGTTTATTTGCTCATTCCGTTGTCATCTGACCCTTCCTTCGAGGAGCAGAAGCTGCATCCCAAGTCTGCTTTCCCCCTTATAAGCTGGTTGAACTAGCACAGAAGCACTTCGTAAGCTTTGTGTCTGAGCAGAAAAGCAAGCTTCCACACATGGCTTTTATTCTGCCATAAGCTCTACAGAATTTTACAGAATATAAATTTTTTCCCTTTGAACCCCCTTTCTTCTTACAAAAAGCACCTTTTAAGGAGCGAAAACGGGAACCTATGGTCAATCTCTTTGGACTGATGGTCCTTGGAGGGGTCCATCTCAAAGCACCCTGAGAAAGTGTGTCTCTTTAAGGCAGGGGAGCAAGTCCAAGGTGCCAAAGCATCTCTTTAGGGTCCTCCAAAGGGGCACCCCCCTACCCCTTTCCCCTGATCATAAAGGTTTCCTTAATGTCCTCCCTGACCGTTCCAAAAGGCTGAAAAGGACGTAAGCTAAATCAGCCCACTAGTTCGTTTCATCTAGTGTTGAACTAGGGGGTCAGACTAGATAGCCCGCGAGACCCCTCCTGACTCGCTCTGTTTCTGTGTGTTCAGTTCACACAGCACCCAACCTCTTCTGCATGGAATACGCAGTAGACAGCAGAGCACCATGAATGTACCACAACCCTCCTGCCCATGTTCCTCAGCCACTGGGGCACAGGCTGCCTCTGATACTGCAGGTGGCCTATAGCCATCAGGACCAGAAGGCTTCCTCTCCAGGAACTGGCCAGATCCCCTTTTATTATTTTATTTTTTATTTATTTTCCGATTTATATCCTGCCTTTTTCCTACAAAGGGCTCAAGGCAGCTTACATCATTCTCCTCCGCCATCTTATCCCCACAACAACAACCCTGTGAGGTAGGTTGGGCTGAGAGTCTGTGACTGACCCAAAGTCACCCAGTTGGCTCCATGGCCGAGCAGGGACTAGAACCCGGATCGTCTGAGTCCCAGTCCCACGCTCTTAACCACTACACCACACTGCCATCCAGACAGGCAACGGAAGTGCATCTGACGGAAGCGAATTCCACGCCGCTGTGATCCGTCGCAGGCAGTGCGAGCTGTAAGTCGCCCCGTTTGGGATCTTTTGGACGACCGTGCTCAGTATCCTGACTTTCAGCTCTGCTGGGTGGAGCTGATGGGAGTGGACGTCTGGAGGACACCAGGCCGGCTGGGTGGCTTAAAGCTTTTAAGGGCAGGAAGCGCCTCTGAGGAGAGCAGCTGAGCCCCTTCGGAAAGGGCAGGGCTGTGTCAAAGCCAGGAAGCCCCCTGCCAGGAGGAAGGAAGAAGAGGGAACAGCATGCCAGCCTCCAACTCCTCTCCTTTAATCAGATTTTCGCATCCACTGATGCAAATAGAGCATTTGATTCTAGCAGGCAATTGGCCGCTATCGATTTTCCGAGGGTCTTAAATTAGGGCAGGTTTAGGCTCAAAGCTGGAGAAACTTGAAACCTGCCCTAATCTTTCTCTGCACATGACTCCTTGGGGAGCTGAGGCAAGGTCTCCGAGAAAGGCCGGCCTCCAGGGATGGGACAGCCGTATTGTAAAGGGTATGCAAAGGAGAAGGTGAAATGAAAGATACCCACAA
Source organism: Varanus salvator macromaculatus (assembly GCA_023646645.1). NCBI lineage: Eukaryota > Metazoa > Chordata > Lepidosauria > Squamata > Varanidae > Varanus > Varanus salvator. Next base: position 8,020,327 of record JAIXND010000803.1, on the reverse strand, counting down.
AGGAACAAGGCACGGGACTCACCTTTCTCAAGAGGCAGCAGATGCGTTCGATGTTTTTCAATCTCTCCCTCTGCACAGAAACACAAAATAAGATACACAAAAGTCAAACTGCTTGGAGAAGGGGCAGGAGTGATTGTTGTTGTTGTTGTTATATTGTGACTACATTTTATTTCCAACCCCTTGAGGCGGCTTGGGCAGGAAGGGGGACTGGAAAACAAACAAGTGGGATCTGTAACAAAATGTTGCAGTACAGAGCGCTCCTAGTCCAGACTCCAGCCAGCCGGCTTGCCCATTTCTTTCCCTTCCTCCCAAGTTTCCATCCTCTTCCTGCAACGATCCATCAGCAGGACTTCCACAGCCCCTGAGCACGCTAAATCCTCGCCGAACTGTTTTGGGATTCCCCCAGCTTGCTGTGTATGTGTGGGGAATTTCTCTGAGCATTTCTGGTACACGCCTGCAAACCTTGCAGATTCTCCCCTGGAGCTGCTGTCGCTTCCTTCTTGTCTGTGGGTGAAGCAGTTTTGGATGCACAAGGATTGGCATTCAGAGAATGAGTGCGCGCCGATCCAGACATGCTACGCTTCTCCGTTTGCTGCACGGCAGCTGGAAAACATGCAAACTCATCTAGCGGCATAAATATTAATAAGAGCAACAGAAAGCATCGGTGGTGAAAAGAGCTTTCTGCTCTGCTCCAGGCTCTGACCTTTGGGAAAGTTATCTCCCACTCAGCCGCCACGCTAAATGGGTATCCTTGAGCATATTCGCATCTCCCTCGCTTGCCTGATCCCCCTTTGTCCTTCCACGCTCTCCCTACAATGCCACACGCTCTCTGAAGGCAGCGAGCGATTGATCCGTTTGTTTTTAATCTAATTGCAAAGCACCTAAGGCTCTCACAGGTACAGCATAAAAATGCCACCAGCCTGCCTTCTGTCCTTCCTGCCTGCCTGCCTGCCTGCCTGCCCGCCCGCCGTCCGTCCATCCGTCCTTCCATCCATTCTTCTTTCCTTCCGTCCTTCCAAATCAGCCTGCTCCCCACACTTATTGCCCCCCAGATCTCTTAGATTGCAATTCCCATCATCCCTATGCTGGGTGCAGATGATGGAGGGGCAGCCCCGACCCATCCGGATTGGCGAGGCTGCTTGCCCCGCACCCCCCACTCCCAACGGTCAGTTCTTCAGCATCTGTTCCTAGAAACACAATCTGGAGGAAGGAAGGTTGCAAAAAGTAGAAACAGGCTCAGATCTCGCACGCATTATAAGATAAATAACACCGTGGCACAAACATTTCACAGGCAGGTGTCCTGGGGGCAGCTCTCAGCATCTCCGGCCGCACTCAGAAAGGCCGCACTCCAAAACCCGGGAAAGCCACTGCCTGTCCAGAGAGACAACACTGTGCTGGGTTGCATGGCTTTCTCCCCACAGCCCTTTCTTGCAATTGCTCATGCCAGGGACTCCCTGCCCCACACTGAATGGCAGAGCCTAACCTCCTTGGGGCAGGGACCTTTCCTATCTGTACTCCACGTGTCTCAGGTGCTTTGGGGCAGACGTGCGCCCCTGGAGGAGCTCCAATGCTCCCCCAGCACATAAATTAAAGTCGCAACCCTTGGCCAGCATGTTGGCACCGATTCTTGGAGGGCACCTCTTGTTCCACCTTGGGCCAAAGTAAGAGGCCTTTGACACATGGTGACACATAGAAGAGGAGGGCCAGAAAGGGCCAAGAAGGCCCTTGGGTCCAGCCCCCTGCTGGGGCAGGACTCAGATAACCGTCTATTTTCTTCTTGAATGCCTCTAGCGTGGAAGAGCTGACAACCCCTCTTGACAGCTGGCTCCATATGGCTCTCGCAGCCAGGAAATTATCCTTGTGTCTAGCCAGCACCTGGTGTGAGCAGTTTAAGATCAGTGTTCCATGTCCTATACTCTGGAAAGAGCGAGACGGGGTCTTTTCCTTCCTCTTCGTGACAGCCTTTGAGGTACTTGAAGAGTGCGATCGTGTCACCTCGTCGCCTTCTTTTCGCAAGGCTGGACAGGCCCAGTCCTGCAGCCTCTCATCATAAGGCTTATTTTCCAGGCTCCGAAGCATCTTCGTTGCCCTCCTCCGACCCATCTTCAGATTCTCAGTGTCCTTTTTAAACATGGGTTTAAAAACGGAATGCGGAAGAGGAAGTGTGTCTTTGGTGCAGGTGGGGTGGGGTGGGGGGTCTTCTCAGTTGGGCCCTGCCAGAGTGAGGGTCTTGGCAGCTGCCTGAACATGCTCACCTTTGAGGCTGCCCATGCAGAATTGGCCCTGTTCTTTTACAAGAAGCCTGGAGTTAGTGCCAGAAATGAGGCTTGTGTTTCCTGGTTGAGCAACCTGGCTCGGGCGCTTTGGATTCTGACAGGTTTCAGTCCAGCTGATGCAAATAGTTCTCCATTCCTGCCTTTGCTCGTTTCTTGGGGGGCAGGATTTAACGAATAGATAAAGTCATGCAGATAGAAAGGAGCTGGCCTGTGTATAAAATCCTCTTTGAAAATCTCTTTCATACACACAGAAAGCATTATAAAAGAAAAAGGCGATGGTCAGTTGTTTATGGCCACCAAGGGACCCCAAAACGCAAGGGTGACTACATGGTTTGCTGGATCTGGACAGGGCCTCCTGGTGCTTTTCTCCCAAAGCCCCTCACTGGCCGAACGATCCCAAGCACAGGAGGAGAGAGCAAACGACACACAGGTCCCCTCTCTCGGATACGCCATCGCCGTGTAATCCGCCAGGCGCATGGGGAATACATCTGCCAGCAAACGGGGATAATGAAGCATTCAGAAATCACATTTATCCAGCGCACAGTCCTTATCTGGTTTGCAGCCCTTAATCCCAAAATTGTATTTTTAACTAATTGGTGGTAATCATTTTGTAAGCTCCAGTGGATGCCCCTCAAATCTGGACCCCCACCATCCAGGGGGTCAACTATAAAGGCTCCAGCGAACACAGCGCCATCCCTGACACCTGCCCCCCTTCCTCGGTGTCTCAGCGTTGCTGAACCTGAAGTAGAAACCGTGCTCCTAGCAGCCTTCGGGATCCTTTGCTGTAGTTGAGTCTTTTGCCCGGACCCCGAATGTGTGGGACAGGATTACTTGGGGGGAGGGCAAAGAATTGCCTGCCACAGCGAGCACCTTCCTTCTAAATGCGCCACTGCACTTCTAGAGAAATATATTTGAGGGGAGGGGCCAGAAATGTCCCCCATGTCACATCACCTGTCCCAGGGGCCCTGGCGGAGGCTTATCGCAGGTCGCATCCTTCCCTGGAAGCTGCCATGCCCAATTGGCCCATTCTGGTCTCCCAGAAGCAGAGCCTGGCCCAAGAGATGAGTGGAATGCAGCCTCAAGATGGAAGAGCTGCAGGGGCCTTGACAGGGCCTTCTCAGGGGCCACTCCCAGGCGCTGGGACCTGCTGCCAGGGAAGCCGAAGTCACCTCCCTGCACGGATGCCTCTCTGCCAGCAAGCAAAGCGTTTGGTTTGCCTCTACTCTGCTAGTTCCATGCAGGCCTTTGTCAGATAAGCTCATCTGGCACCAAAGGGGTTTTTTTAATTGGCTTTTAAATTGCCTATTTCTTTGATCGCTGTGTTTTTCATTTATTGGCTCCCACGCTATGTTTTAGTTAAGATTTTGTTGCAGTTCAGGTTTTCATCGTTAGCCTCCCTGAACGCTGTTCTTTGGCAAAAAAAAAAGCAGGAGAGAAATAAAAGACAATACCAATTTGCGGGGTGGCCTTTGGGTGAAACCAAAACCACCCTGATCTTGCAGGACCTGGGCCTGGGGTGGTCCAGACAAGCAGGAGACCCCAGCCTCAGCCACATTTCCATGCAGAGGGCGAAACGGAACCTTGCAATGCTTCCAGACGGACCGTTTCTACCCTCGTGATCCAAAGAGGGCAACCAATGGAAGATCCGCCCGTTCAGAGCACATGTAAGATCCCGGGAAGGAAGCCATGCGACTGAGCAGAGAAATTATCGTCTGGAAGCCCCCTAGATGGTGGGTCATCATGGATGTTTATGGACAGCCTGAATTCCCCTGTATCTACGCACCTAGTGCCCATATCCGGTAAGGGAACCAGGAACCAAACCAGAAGCAGCGTTGACAATTCAATCAGGCTTTGCAGCTTGAAAGGCAAAGAAAGTTGTGCTTTTTCTCAGACAAAATTCCTTAGGCTTTTCTTCCAGGGTTCCTACCAAATCAGGTGAGGCAGGTGACTTCTAAAAAAAAGACCTCCCCTGAGAGACTCATTAGGCACCTTCTACAATAGTATCTTTAATTTCAAATGAAGCCTTTTAACAAATGCCTAGTCTGGTTTTCTTTTAAAATGTGCATTGTGTTTCTAGATTTTTCCTGCTTTTTTCTTTTAAAGAACGCTAGTTTTATTAAGTTTTTAACTTTTAAAGGTTGCATATTTTCTCATGGAGTTTCGGCTTTTAGTTATGTGTGAACTGCAACATTCCCACAGGAAGCTTATCAATGTAATGAAATAATACATAAAACGCAGCAGGAAGGGACAGCTGGCAGGAGAATGGGCAAAATCCCACATTCACTGGGAGCACGGAGCCGAGGGAAAGGGGGGCCGGTTCTGTCACCAGCCAGAACAGGTAGGTGTCTTCATCGGGCTGGAGGAAAAATAAAAATAGCAGCACAGAGAGGGCGTCGTTTGGGGCTCGGTATGATTTCGAAAATACAATTTCAGAATTGAACTATGAAGTTTTCCTTCACAGCTCATGAGATGGAGTGACGGACGGGGTGTGAGAGGGTCCCTTTACAAGTTGCTGGTAAGTCACAACCTTCAGCCCCCAAATGTTATGCTTGGCCCGGCCCGGCCCGGCCCTTCCCATGGGCTGAATCCTGCACCCCAGCAGGGATCCAGAGGGCACTTGCTGAGCGTGCGTTCTTCCGAGGCTGCGATGCAAGGAGAAAAATTGAGGTCAGACACAACTATTTATACTTGCGGGATGGGAGGGGCATCTCAGAAGATCCGCCACCTCCTTGACATGGTGCCAGACGTACCTCTCCAGGGTTTGCAGAATTCAGGGACATCCCCGGATTTAGCCTACTTTTCCATCCCTCGTTAGCCTCACACTGTCCCTGAGTTCCCACCTTGAGTGCCAGTTTGCCCTGGATCTTCTCCTGCAAGGCTGTCTCTTGAAAACACCTGCCAAATCAACTCTGAAATGGTTCGCAGGACCCTTCAACCTGGGCTAGGGAACATGGAGGCTCTGGACACCTTGGGCCGTGTTTCTCCTGCCCACAAGTTCTACCCCTCCCATTTTTGCTTTTAGTTAATACGAACTGATTTCAGCATATTCTCAGAGGCAGCTGGGCTTTGCTGTGAAAGCTGCTGCTGAAAACTGGGGGGGGGGGGGAGGAATTGTTTCGTGCACTGGGGCTTCTGCCTTGTTCTCACGCCTCTGGGGTAGGTGGCTTGCCTGTGGCCACACCTCCCTTGGCAGCCATGTTGTGCTGGCGCCTGGGAGAGTTTCTCGGCGGAACAAACGAGCGCAGGACCCCAACTGATCGCCTGCTTCTGCTTTGAATGGACTTGAAGCGCAGTGGGGTTTTCGGTGTGTGGTGTATGTGTGTGTGTGTAAGTGTTGACTTCCGAAAAGTTCCGTTTCTCTTGACTGTGAATAAAGCACACCCTCTTTTTCCTTTCTTTAAGGTCTTCTTCATAGGGCTTCTTTTCCAATGGCTCTGCTGAGGGGGAAGATGGGAACCTGTTGCCCTCCTGGGAATGCAAGGGTACATACATCTCTCACAGTCCCTGGCCACACTGGCTGAGGCCGATGGGAACTGGAGTCCAACACCTTTTGCAGGGACAGAGGTTTTCCCTCCCTTCGACACTGAAAATGCTTCTTTATGCAGGCAGTGCAAAGTGCATGAAACAAAACAATGTTTCGTATTTTAAAATCTGTTGATATGTTTATTTTTAAATATATGCCTTTATAAACTGGATGCAGTCCTGCCCATTATATGCTTTATTTCGGAGTTTTCCCTTTCCCTTATTACCACAAATTATTTTTAATCAAGTATTGCTTATTAATATACAATGCAGACGTGTATAAGGGTATAACTAAAGATGTACAATTCATGGACTGTATTCATATACCATTTATCTTAATTTATTACTCTCAGGCCAAGAGTCAATGAACGGCTCCGTGGCTGGCTGGGGAATCTCACAGTCCTAACCTCTAAACACTACACCACACCGGCTCTCCATTATTCGAGAGACACACTCCTGTCTTGCTTCTGTCAGTATCTGGCGCTTCCTCCCAGGAATTTAGGACTCATCCCGCTTTTCTACACAAAACCCTGCACGAGGTGGCCGAGCGCGAGAGGCAGGGAGAGAACAGCTAGTCCTGCAAGATCCTGTCGCGTCGGCCTGACAGGGATTCGAATGCGGAGTCCGATTTGTCTAAGATGCTTCACCCAGGAAGGGGGATTGTCGCCGCGAGGATGGGAAGGGCGCTGGGCTGAGCAGAAGCGGGGAATCCGCCTCTGCCATCTCTGAGCGAAGGGTGCCAGGCGCTGGTCTGTCTGCAGCGGCGCAGAGCGGGGGAGGCAGCGCGGTGCTGAGAAGGGGGCCGTGGCTTCCCCCTGCTGCTGCGGAAGGCTGTTGAGCGACACTTTCAGGGCGGGATTTCAAAGGATTCCTGCGGCTGTGTGTTCCCAGCTCCTGCCATTGCTTTGTGCGCCTTGCACGGCTGATGAAAACCAGCTTTCATCCACCAAATGCATTGCAACAAGCCTGTGGGGCTTCCGGAAACAGCTTCTCCCCTGCCTTCCCACCCACCCATTCCCACGGCCTCTTCAGCTGCTGGTCTTTGCTTTGACAAGCTTTCTGCAATCCTTCACCTTACAGACCCAGATTGCAAAAAAAGGGGGTACTCCCCCAAAGACACACCTTTCTGGGAAGTGCGGAGGGGACACACACACCACAAGGCTGTTTCCTGCTATTTAAACATGTTTTGCCGATGGGTTTATGATGAAGGATGTAGCCAGGTTAGAGTCAGTGCAGCGCAGGGCCACAAGGTTGGTGGCCGGTTTGCAGGGAAAGCCGTATGAGGCAAGACTGGGGGAACTGGGTCTCTTCAGCCTGGAAGAGAGGAGACTCAGAAGGGATCTGTTGGCGACATACAGGTATGTGAGGGAGTGTCACACGGAGGTGGGTAGAGACCTGTTCTCCCCTGCAGAGGAAGGCAGGATGCGCCCCAACAGAGCAAAGCTCAGGAAACCCAGGTTCAATTCATATGCCGGGAAGGACTTCCTGACGGGACCCCGAAGGTATGGAATGGGCTTCCACAGGAGGTGGTTGAGGCCCCATCGGTGAGGGCGTTCAAGGATAGGCTGGACATGCACATGGTGGGCATGTTGTGAGCGGAGCCAGCTGGAGCCGGGGGTCAGACTAGATGGCCCGGGAGGCCCCTCTGACTCGCTCTGTTTCTATGTTTTAACATAGGCAGATAGAATACCTGTGTTTGCACATGAGGGGGGGTGGATCACAAGTTCAAACCTGGGCTTCTCTAATTAAACCCTCTGCTTCGCCTACCTCGCAGGACAGTTGTGAGAAAAGAAAACAGATCCGCTGTTGCTCTCTCCCGTCCGCGGGATTCTCTTTCCAGCTGGTACCTGGTACCTGCTGACTTCACCACATAGGGTGGCATTCTCCAACAGGATCTCCTCCCAAAGCGTTGGGCTACAGTTGGCTGGGGATGATAGGTGCTGTAGCCCAACACTTCTGGAAGGCGCCACCTTGGGGAAAGATGATCACAGCGTTCCTCGTTAGGGCAGAACTTCTGCAAACGGTGCGTGTTCCAACTAGAAACAACTCGATGGCACCTGGGCCAGTTTGAGTCCCACTTTGCCAGCCAAACTTGAAAGACAGTTGACAGAAATGAAACATTTGGTGGAAGCCTGAGGGGACTTCAGGCCCTGTCATTCCCTCTGGAAGCACTGCAAATACCCACGAGAGGATTCTCACCAGACTATAATTGCAAGAATTATTTAGTGGGGGAAGTCCCAACGACCAGCACAGCGTATGTTCTTCATTTCTGCTGTTTGGGCTGTGAGTTTCATGTGAGCCCAAACAAAATGAGGGCCATGCGTGGAGGATTTTTCAAAAGGCTTGAGGAGCCTCAAAGGGATGCAGATATACCAAAAGAAATCTTGAGACTTTTTTTCATCCATTAGTGGGGAGGGAAGGGCTGAAAAAAAGGATGCTTGGAGAGAGCAAGTGCCCTTTTTAACAATACTACCAAGGACTGGGTGCGGGGGATGTTCTCTGAAAGGGGCACATGGCCCCTGCCACAGAAATCTTGCTCTTAATACATCGCTGCAACATCACAGGATGCATCCAGACAAAATAACTGCCTGTTCTTAGGATACTCCAGAAACAGGGTCTCCATGTTGGCCCTACCAGGAAAAGCCAGGGATTTGTGCTCTGGTCTGAGCTCTGCCCCTTTCTCTTAGAAATAAAGTTTCTAGTCCTCATGATTCTAAATAAATTGCTGATCTGAACAGGAAGTTGCCTAATGCCAAATGAGATGCTGGGTCCATCGAGCTCAGTATTTCCGGCACGGACCAGCAGGAATGACTGGCAGGCACACCTGCGGCCCAAACAGCAGGTGTTGAGGATCGAAACTGGGATCTCTTGAATGCAATGCTTCTGACCTAGCACAGAGCTACGGGAGCACCTTCCCTGCGTCGTCCACAAAACTTGCAGCATCCTAACATAAACAGGTACTCGATCAGAGTGAGACGGGAAAACGGGTCTGGAAGATGAGGGCAAGGGGCGAAGAAAGACAAATGGACACAGAGACAGACACACCTCTGACACGACATGTATAGACTTACGGCCCTGGCTGGGTTGCCCTGGTCGATGGGGTTCTTGAAATCCATGTGCAATTCGTCAAAGGCAATTATCTAAATGGGGAGAGAGAGAGATTGAATGCTTACTGAGAGTCAGAGACGCAAAGCACCCATGTAGAGTCTAGAATCGGCAAACGTCAAGCGCAGGTGTTTATGCAAAGCAGGAAATGTGTCTGCCGTTGAATCGCTTCATTTGCGATCCTCTTCTCTTTTTTCTGAGCTTCCTTTCAGGAGAGTCTCAATATATGGGAAGGGAGACAGAGCAAAAGACAAGAGGATTTGGCCCACAGACTTTATACCAGCGGCCTTTGGATGTCCCCTTTGAAAAAGCCACGTAATCTGGAAATCGGGGTGTCGGGCTCATGTACAGGGTCTCCATCAGTGCTAAAAGCACGACCACATAGCGTGCTGGGAGCCCCCACCAGCCGGGACTTGCCTGCGCCCTCCGGGACTCTTCTGGAGCATACGGTCCGTCATCCGAGGCAACACATTTTCACGCACTTAGACTCTAGTGTCTAAAAAAACTCTTGATTATAATTTCCTTCCCCCATTGCGTGCTGGGCACCACTATTAGAATGTCTCTAGTAGTCTCGTTCTCCTTTGTGTTATTCTGTATGACTGTTCATGACTGTTACCCTTTTAAAAATCCGTTTTTAAAGTTTTTAAAGGTTAAAACTGCATAAAGATAATGTGCATGGTGGGCATGTGGTGAGCGGAGCCGGCTGGTGTCGGAGGTCAGACTAGATGGCCCGGGAGGCCCCTTCCGACTTGCTCTGTTTCTATGTTTCTATGCAACCCACATGTGGCCCATTCCATATGGCCTTTACCCGTGTGCTAAATCCCCACTCGCCTTGTATGCACAGAGAATGATCAATATACAAGATGATCTAGACAAATGTTTTTTCTACGCAGAAAAGTTTGGCAGACAAAACGTGGCACCTGCCACATGCATTGCTGAATATACAAGAGTTTCACTGGCTCAGAATATCCCGCACCCAACTGACCACTGGCAGAATGGTCTTGAGAATCGTCTTTGGGGTTTCCTATCCCTGCGGTTGGCAATAAGGGTTGCTAACATTGCATACTCTGACGCACCAGAGGTCGACAGGAGCACAAAAGACAGTCACACCAAAATGAAAGACACCAGGGCAAAACCCCTTCCTGAACTCTACAGAACGACACGAGAACTAGCAAAACCTCAGATGTCCAGCAGGAAAAGAAGAGGCACAGGTCCCGGGAAGCATCCTCGTGGCCTTTGTCTCGAGGATTTTCCTATTCCGTATTTCGTCTTCCATATGGCGCCCAGGGCTCGCTCCCGCCTCCCCCCGCCCCCGATAAAAGTCTGGCGTACATGAGGTGAGGTACCTATGTCTGTATTTCTTCAGCAGGCCAACATGTGTGTGTGTGTGTGTGTGTATTTCTGTCCAGGGTTCTTTTTCTAGCATCTCAAGAAAACTTCTAGACGTCAGACAAGCCTTCTTGCGAGAAGGAGGTGGAATTAATTACCCGGCCGTTCCCCTGAACGTGCCGTTTCTCCCTGCACACCCCTGAACCCCTGGTGCCTCCATCCTCAAGCGCCATATGGCACCCTATCCAAAGCGGCTTTCTGGGAACAAGGAGGCCTTCCGGAAGCAGCCAAACTAGGTGAGTCATCCAGGACCTTCCGAGCGACGAGGATCCAGAGCAAGGAGGGGGCAGGTGGAAGACGCGCTGGCACGGAGCCCCCAGCGGCTCTGGCAGCACGTGTGAGAACCACCCACGGCAGGAGATGCTTCCTCCGCATGGCAAGCTGGGCTCGCTCGCTGAGAGTTTCCGTCCCAGTACCTGCAGCTTTTCCCCAAAGGCTGGGGGGAGACCGCTGCTGCCCCTTCCAGTCCATAATGCTACGCTGAATCTCAGACCTGGGGGTGGGGGGGGGACCACATCCGGCTCCCCCAGCTCCGCTGCTGCCCCTTCCAGTCCATAATGCTACACTGAATCTCAGACCTGGGGGTGGGGGGGACCACATCCAGCTGCTCCAGCTCCGGGTGGGTCGAGTTTGTGGGGTTGCCTTTATGTTTTGCCAGAACCCCACAGCCCATCAACCAAAGCCTGACACAAGAGGAGCTGCCCCAGAAGCAAAGAATCCTGAGCTGAGAGCACCAGAGCTGGAGAGGGTCCCCAGTCCTTCTGCAGGCAAAGCCTGGCTCCCGGTTGCACCGAGCGCTCTTCGTTTCGGCGGTATAATTTACGGGAGGCTGCAGACTGCCATTCCTTTGCAGCAACTCTTAAACGACGGGGAACCAGAAGTCGGCATGCACGAAGGGGGAGGCAGCTCCAGGCTTGGGGGGCTCCAGATGTTTGCAGAAATGCAATCCGTTTTGACAGCGGGGAGAGAATGATCCAAAGCGGCAGTTGGGGGAGTCCAAGACCAGCAGGGCCTTTCCGCCTCGGAACATGGTCTTGCAAGCCCCGCTGGTCGTGGATGAGGGCTGCCTTCCCAGAGCGTGTGGTGCGTTGGTTTGATTGACTGGGGGCCGCTGTCGACTCGCGGCCTAGCCTACCCCAGAGGGCTGTTGTTGTGCAAACAAAATGGAGGAGGGCCTTGGAAGCCGCTTTGGCTTCCGTGCAAGAGGGGAGAAAAAGGGGCAGGCTGTATCGGCTGGGACAGGCAATGCACAATCCCGCCCTGCTGTGCTTCTCCACAGTTCGCCCGACACGTCTCAGTCCTGAATCGCCCTCACGCCAATAGCAAAGAACACCCTTCCTGCTTCCCTGAGCTTGCCCATTCCCCATTTTCCGCGGGGAAACCTGCCACAGCCACACCTGCTGCAGCCTGCACTCGCACGCCGGTTTCTGTGTTCCCAGCATGAGATGTGCCGTTCCACTGGGTTCCTTCCTTCGCGTTCTCCAGAGGCTGCCACCCACAAGGGCGAGACGGGCGGCCACCAAGGAAAGGGGCTTTTATGTGGTGGCCCCACCTGCCTTTGAAATACCTTTCCCAGAGAGATCCATTTCGAGACTAGGTGAATACTTCCTGTTCCTGAACACTTTTAGGGTGCGGTTCTATGCCAACATAAACAGAAAGGGGTTGTAGAGCTCCCAGCGGGCGACAGCATGGCCGACAGACATTTTCCTGCCTAACATGCATGGAATTGTGCCTTTAATCTAAAACCTGCAGCTCTGATCATTAACTTGACTGCGGGCTCTTTAATATCTTTCATGCTTCGCTATTTTAATTATTATATTCACTGCATGGGTTGTTATATTATTGTAATAATATAACCATGATTATTGTTATATTAATAATTGTTTTAAACCACTGCAGGGGCACTTGGCACTTGGATGGTGTATAAATTTAACAGATAAAGGAATAAAATATACTCTTTCCAACCACAGAATGGTGTCCAACAATCTGGATTATATTGATAAGATTTCATTTTGATATGACTAATTGCATGCAAGAGTGGAAGCTGCTTTTAGGATACTGCAAGAAAAACATTTGCTGAGACAAATGCCTCTGTTGTCAGAGCTTCGGCATTCTTATAAAATGTTCTTTATCAGGGGTTTTATTTATTTAAAACTTTTATATGCTGTCCCTTATGCATGGCATCTCAGGACAGCATTTTAAAAAATGCTATACCAACTCTTAATGATATTTACTTTCTTAAATAAGCTGCAACGGCAAAAAACTCCATTCTGAACAGCAAGCCCTCGACTTCCTAGATGCATTTTAACAACATGCATTTTTAATTGAATAAAGATGTTAAGTAATTTTTAGGAGAGGAAATCAACCGGCATCCCTCAGCAGGCATCTCCAAGTCGCGGCACTGATATAGGCAGAATCCTTCAATGGTTTTCTGAACTTCAGGGGAAATGCAGCCAGGACGACAAGCAGCAGCGCGGTCCAGATGCGCTCAGCTGCAAAGACCGCGATTTTCTCCCAGCTTTCCAGGCCACTGTTCACAGAGGTTGGGGCACCTGGTTGGGACTGGCTGGGCTGGGATGTTGAGCCAGGATTATGAAGACGTGACTTCAAATCCCCACTAAACGTAAGGCTCACTGGGTGATCTCGAGCCAGGAGAGAGTCCCTTTGGCAGGGTTGCTGCTGCGGGGAAAAAGTCGGGGAAGCTGTGCCTTCAGCACCTCGGAGGGAAGGCAGTACAGAAATAAAATGGAACTGCAGGTCAAGTCAAATCAAATCGCCTCTCTTTTCTGCAAATATAAGTGACAGGCTATAATTGTTATCCATGCCTAGCCAGCCAACGTGCATTTATTATAGAAGATATATATGCTGCCTTTATATTAAAAAAATCCCAAAGCAGATTTGTGCCCATTTGTAAGTCCACCACATGCATGGAACTCTGTCCCCCATGTGGTTCTGCAGGCAGAAAAAGCGGTGAGTTTCGGTTGCTCTTTTTGTCGTTACCTAAGGGTGATTTTTTAAGTAGTAGTTTGGCAGGTAAACTACTTCAGGTGCGACCTTATCCAGATGCCTACAACCTTTTGAACTCACTGTGGATAAGGTCACCTCCAAGCTCCTCCAGACACTTAGACATTCAGTTACAGCTTTCTAAGCAGGGTAAGTCGGAGCAGGAGAGAAAAGAGCTAAGGTCCGACCGGGACGCTGCTGTTCCTGTTTCCCTCCTGCCTCACGCCCTCCTTACCCCGAATCCCTGTCTTTGAGGGGTTTGCAGTTTTGGAGGTATAGCCAGTACCGTTCATTCTGCACCAGCTGTGAGGCAAGGAGGGCTTTCTGAGCGTGGAGAACTAGCTATGGGGTCAACGTGATTCTCCAGCCTCATACCTGCATCTCCAAGAAGTCCTACAGCCTTCAAGATATTGTCCAGAAGCCACAAAATTGCACTGTTAGAGTTCTTGTTATATCTAAAGGTGTACTAGCATTATGAATAAGAAATAAACATCCAAACTCCACCACAGGGCCTTCTCAGTGGCAGCCCCCCGATTCTGCTCTCCCCATTGGGGGTCCACCTGGCCCCAACACTGCCAGCATTTCAGTGCCAGAGTAAGATTGTTCTCTAAGGGATTAATATCCCTCATTCTTGTCAGATCTAGTATCTCGTGTAACTCTTAGCTTTTGATTTTTTGAAAAGTATGTTAATGTTTTTATAGTATGTTTTTATTGTCTTGTATTTGTGCTTTGTGATTTATGCGAACCTTCCAGCCAACTTCAGCTACTGGGCAGTATAAACATGAACTTAACAGGAACAACTCCACCCAGGAACTTTTAATCCCCAGGCCAATGGATGTGGCTAGAGAATTATTTTCCTTTGGTTCTGCAGTTCTGGATCATCTGCGGGTTGGAGTGAAGTCTTCCTTCGCTCAGGGATGGGGGAAAGAGGCCAAGTAGACACAAACACACACACACATATTTGTTGGCCTAGTTCATGCTCTAATAAAGGCTGAACTAAAAGCCGACGCCGGAGGTCTGCGTTCTGCTGTCTCTTTTAAATCTTAAAAGCAAGCACAGACTTTCTGCAGACTGACCTGGGACTGTGACGTGATATGACGCCCCTCCCTCTTGGTTCTCCCTCACCCCGTTTCCTTGGTCTTGAGGTTCCAGACCAACCAGGCCCTGGGCCCACACAGCTCCTTTTAAAGGGTTGTAAAAAAGGAGAGGGAGAGGTGATGATTGCAGATCTCCAACTCTGTGGGTGGTCTTAGAGCCCCCTCCTCACAGAGGAGGGTCAGTGAGTCTCCTTAGGAGCAAGGGGACTTGCATGCAAGCCTCTCAGAGCACGAGGTGACGAAGAAAGCCTGGCCTAAGTTTTATTTATTTATTTGTTTGTTTGGAATACTTGTAGGCCGCCCCATTCGCACAAGCCTCGGGGCGGCTTCCAACACTCTGTCACTCGCTATGCAACTACGCCCACCTCTGTTACTCCCTGCACAGAGAAAACAAGCATGTCAGGGAGAAGAGTTCAGGCCTTGCTATCTCCTCGACATGCTGCTAGATCTCAGCGAGGAGCCATAGCTCAGTGGTGGAGTCAGCCCGTGTCAGCAAAACTGGGCCAACCGTATTACAAACGGAGGAGCAACTCTTCACCTGAGCTGCTCCAGGAATGGTCAGAGAGACCCCTGGTCTGTGCTTCTTTGGAAGTAGAAACTCTGTCACCTCGATGGGCGCTTGCATGCAGGAAAAGATGCAGAAGGAGAGAGAACGGGGGCGGAATTTCCCCAGATGACCTGCATTCTCTGGAATTCAGCACTTCGGACAGCTCCTAAAGTGGGACATTGCCATAAGCACTCACGCCAAGTCGGAAGGGCTCGCTTTCATCTCCGGCAGAAAATGGTCCTTC
The DNA here is from genome assembly GCA_023646645.1 of Varanus salvator macromaculatus. NCBI lineage: Eukaryota > Metazoa > Chordata > Lepidosauria > Squamata > Varanidae > Varanus > Varanus salvator. The sequence goes on along the minus strand of JAIXND010000803.1, from coordinate 8,005,144 downwards.
CAATCGCCCACGAACTGAGCCTTCTTAACTGGTAGCACCAGGGGTTGAATCTGGGAGGAAAGGGGCTCCATTCTCCTTAAACTGACCTCAGTGGTATTTGGGAAGCACCTACCGGGATGCATGTCAGGTGTTTGCTACCCAAGCCTCCCCTACACGGTGGTGCATTTAATGAGTCGTTTAATCTTTGCATGCTTGGCTATGGGTTTCAATATTTTAAACATCTTAACAGATGAGTTTTTGTTTTCAGTATGCCTCATTTTAACTTTGCAAACAACTGGGAGGTATTGTTTAGCTCTCGTAAGCGGCATACAAATTGATTAGGGATGGACGCAGCAATGGAGTGCAGCCACAGGGGACCCCTGCCCCCCGCAGCAGCATACGTGCTGTGTTCTGCTACATGCTGGAGACTTACACTGGCGTGCGAAACTCCATGAAGAGTTCCCCGTTTTTGGTCTTCTCGATTTTATTTCTGGGTGTTCTGTCTGTTTTATTGCACTCCAATTTGCCTGTCGTATGAATCTTAGGGCAGGATGAAGGGTGATATTACAATTTGTTCAATAAAATATAATGGACTACAAGATTGCAGGGCAAATGAAGCCTGTGGCACCGTTTCTGTGGCAAAGAGCAAGGATGACATTGCGGGTTGTGTAACCAGCATTTTCAAGAACTGTTTTCCTCGGCCTGAACTGGGCACTGCTGTGATGCAGCACAGAGCCTTTTTCTTCTTCTTCTTCATCATCATCATCATCATCATCTCCATATCTCCTTCTCCATCTTACCCTCTTCAGAATTCCCTATCCTCTCTGCACTTGACCATTCCATGGGACCAGCAGAAAATCCCTTTCCCAGTATGGGATGGAGAAATGGCCCCCAAAAGGAGCTGGGACTCCTGGCCCAAAATTCCTTGGCAACCTCTCTTTTATTTTGTGCTCAGAACCATCCACCGCTCAGCACTGTTGTCGTTCTGTGTGCAGCTTGGTGCTGAGCCCTCAAACGCCATTAGCAGACAGAAATTTCTGTACAGAGAATGCTAGATAACATCATCAACAGTGCAGACAACGAAAAACAGCAAATCCAAAACAGAGCCCAAACTTTCCAGGATTGAGGACCCTGAGTTTCCAAGTATTCTACAAGAATGCCTCCTTCATGGAATCTGGTCATGCCCCCTCACAGATCCTATTTTTACAAAGCCATCTTCTTTTGCCATTATATCAGAAGGTCCAGATTTCTTGCAATCACCCAAGCACTTTACAAATATATGCACATTGTAAGCTTTCTGCAACTACTTAGATCGTTGGGTTGGGAGGGTCAGGACACAGAAGGAAGGTTTTTGTGGCTTAGGAAGTCCTGTTAGGACATTAAAGACATAAAAACTACAAAGCAGCAGAACGATGAATTAAAACAACACGTCAAAAAACCAGGAGAGGATTGGCAGCAAAACCTAAAAGTGCAAAAGCTGTTCTTTAAATGCCTGGGGGAATAAAATGGTCTTCACCTGATTCTGAAAGATTTTCACATAAGCTGCAAAGCAAGCTTCTCCAAGGAGGGCATTCTGCACCTGAGAGGCCACAACCGAAAAGGCCCTCTTGTCTCGCAGCTTCCTGCCCAGCCTCATTTGCAGAGCCTCCTGAAGGACGGGTAAATCTTGCAAGGGGCCAGATTAATTAAGCACTTTAATCGGTGCTCCTTCTAACTCAGTATTTACGCACTGTCTGGTGGCAGTTTCTGGGGATTCAGGCCACCCCTCTGGCCAACTCTGCTCATAGCGCGGAGGTAGAGATTGCGGATTGGGTATGGCTTCCAGTTGCCAGGAAGCGTGCGAGACCGGGATTCCTTCTCTGCTCCAGAAACAATGCCCCTCAAGTCAAACTATGCAGCTGCTGGCTTGGATGACTCACTCAAAGGAGGAAGGCACTTTGCACATGCCGGTGGAAAATATTTTGCTGATCAAGAACAGAATTATTTCCTGGCTGACACAAAGCTAGTGCTTGAAATTTCATCAGATGTGTGCTTCCAGGAAGTGCGTACGGGAGGCTGCCAGCTCCTGAAGGTCATCGGATGAGCATCCCGGAACCCAGGAGGCTCCCTTACGGAGTCAGATCCCACCTAGCCCAGTATGCTAGACACAGACTGGCAGCTGCTGCCCAGAGTTTCACAGAATCATGAAGTTGGAAGGGACCATTTTGGCCCTTAAGTCCAACCCCTGCAACGATTCACTTTACGCCTCCTGGACAGGAGAGCTGTCTAGTCCTTGTTGTTGTTATTTTGGGATGCTCAGGAGAAATGAGCCCTAGGACATTTCCCCTAACATTTAACAGAAATGACTGGAATATTTCCAGTCCTACTGGGAGATGCCTGGGCTCTTGGTATACCAGAATGTGTTGTTCCTTAAGTGGTTGATCCAAGAATCTGGTTGTAACCCACGATGGTTTGATGCTGGCTGTGCTGAAACACAACTCTAAGCCATGATTTAAGTAAACCATGGCTTGTTTTAGCCATGCATTGTCCTGCAGGCAAGCAAGCAAGCAATGGCTTGCTCACTCTGTTTCTGGTTTGATTCTCTCCCACCCCTTTTGCCAGCCTTCGGCACGGCTTCATTTTTAGGCTGTTTCTGACGGTGCTTCTGAGGGCAGACAGCAGTGCAAGGAAGCCAGGAATAAGGTACAATTCTAGATTCAGACATCATTCAGCTAGTTGGTTTACAGAAGCCGAACTTCATTATCTAACCACAAACCATGGGTTCTATTTGCAGAGTATATCTTGCTAGCAAAACCTAAGTGGCTTGTGGGGAAAGGTTTAGACCCGAGCCAGATTTCAACAAATCGCATTACAGCTTAGCATTGTGTGTGAGCTAGTTCCATTTCCTCCTTCATCCTGTCTCTGAATGATTGATTCCATCCTAAACTATTATGGCTAACAGCCAACAAAAGAGCCAGATTCCAAAAGTTGCCTGAGTCCTTTTAAAAAGGCATTTTAAGCTCAAGGCCATTGCTGCACCTTGTAACAACCAACTCCCTAAGCTAATAAAGCATTCTTATTTTATTACAACTTCCAGAACTATGCCTGGCCTTGAAAAACAGACCTTGGTGAGTTCCTGGGAGCACTCGCAGAAATGAAGCCCAGGGCAGAAAGGCATCCCTTTTCTTTCGTTTACAGCTAAGCTAAGCATCTTCCTCCAGTTCTGAAAACTAATCAGGGTTTCTCTAGAACCTCCAAACAGCTTGCCGGTCTCCCCAGAAATGCGCAAATTGTGTCCCCCTGGCTTTTTGTGGGCACGACTGCCAAAGAAAGGGATCCCCTTTGGAAAGGAAGAGAAGAGAAGAGAAGAGAAGAGAAGAGAAGAGAAGAGAAGAGAAGAGAAGAGAAGAGAAGAGAAGAGAAGAGGGCTCTCTAGTGTTCTATCAATGGCTAAGGAAAGAAGAACAATCTGTCAGTCAGTCAGTCAGTCAGTCAATCAATCTATCTAAACACCAACACATGCTATCTATCTAGGCTGGACATCCACATGGTGGGCATGTCGTGAGCGGAGCCGGCTGGTGCCGGAGGTCAGACTAGATGGCCCAGGAGGCCCCTTTTGACTCACTCTGTTTCTGTTTCTATTTATGCTTTCTATTAGCATAAATAGATCTCTTACATATATCAACATGGGATCTGCATGCATCAGAAAATGACTTCCTGTGTACTATTTTAACTTAGCAATTTCAGTAGTATACTATTTTTCGAGTATCCAAAGTGTGCAGGATGCATTATTTTTGTTTATTGATTTGGAATATTTTTATCCCGTCCAACACAATCCAACTGTCCCACGATGGCTTACAATAATGCGTACGATGGTCCTATAAGGTAGGCTAGGATTACCTCTGGCCTCTTGAAACAGAAAAGGGCCCCCACTGTGGGAAGGTTCTCAGACTGTTGCATAACTGAAGTAATACAGAAAAATATTTTTAAAAATGGTAAGGGAGCAGCAGGGTCTCCCAAAAATTGGATACACAGACATTGAAGCACGCTTGCTGTGAAGGAGTTAGTGCTGATCAAAACAGAAAAATGAAAATACGAGTATAGGGAAATGGAAAATCCTGAAGGAAGGTGTTGTGGGCTCGCAGGAACCCTTAATAGACGCACTCCTGTGAAGATACACTGCAACACTCTGTTGCAGTACATGCTTACTACCTGCAACAAGTAAGCTTGGGTAGCGAGATGCTCATTTGCTTGGAAGCATCAAAGGGCCATTAAAAATCAAAGAGGGGTTTCCATGTGCTCCCTACAGACATGGATATTTGTAAACGGAAATAAAAATAAAATGTGACCCTCATATCTAGAAAAGGGCTGCGAGTTTCCGGGATAGTGAATGTGGCAGGACTGACGATAGAGAAGGAAAAAATGGCACTGCCCAAGCCTCTCACATTTTACACAGAATATCCTGGTAAAAGGAGGGGAAGATTCATGCTAGGAAGTTACAAAGGGCCCTTTGCCCCTGTATCAGACAAGGAAAACCTGGAAGATGGGAAGCAAGGGGCCTTATTCATTTCCCACTCTACAGAATCGCTTTGCCCCGTTGTGCCTTGGCAGCTGGACTCACATCGGGAACCCAGGAAGCCGATTTCCGCCACATCCGTCCCTTAGCCCAGGGCGGCCAACACCGACAGGCGGCGGTGAGGGGGCGGCTTTCCGGTGATTTTGAGCCCGACCTGAAGAAACCAGAGCTTGAACCTGCACGGAAAGCTCGTGCTACACCTGTGGAGTTATGGCCCTCTACCATATGACTGACCTACCTCAGAGGGCTGTTGTGCTGAGGTGGGCAGGGAGCTCAAGAATGCCACGAGGAGCGCTTTCATAAAACAGGGAGACAAAATTGCAGCCGACAGCCACGAATCCGTGGCAAGACAGTTTCTACAATGGATTTATAACGCTCTCTCTTTTACGCAACCTGTCCCACAATGGCAGGGGCTCGGAGAGAGGGAGGGAGGGAGGGAGGGAGGGAGGGAGGGAGAGTCTGTGTGTGGTGGCAGAAAGAGTGCTAGTCTGTGTGGGAGAGAGAATGTGAGAGAGAGAGGGGGAGTGTGTGTGTGTGTGTGTGTGTGTGTGTAAGAGAGAGGCTGCGAGTCTGTGTCAGAGCGAGAAAAAATCTGTCTGTGTTTGTGTGAGCCTGTGTGTGTGTGACTGTGTGTGAGAGAGAATGTAAGTGTGAGCCAACATGCTTGAGAGAGTATGTGGTTGTGGGTTCTCTCTCTCTCTCTCTCTCTCTCTTGTGCGTGCACAAGCACACGTTATAGAAATCTAATAAATTAAACATAATTTGTTCATAATATAGTCATAATTTGACTATAACATAATGCCAGTGGCAATGATCCATATATCTTGGATCATTCTTTTATCCGATGCATTACTTCTGTAATTTTAGATATTATTGATAGTTGGTTTATATTTTAATGGTGTAAACTCTTCAGGGAGACTTTTTTTGGGTGATAAGATGGTGTACAAATGTCTACATTTTAAAAAATGCCCTCTGTCTCCCAGACCGGTGGTAGTTGCCCATTCCAAGGTGCCCGAAATGATTATTATTCTCACACTGAGCCATCTTCCTGCGCAAGCAAATCGCTGAAAGGCCCGCAGCTCCGTGCTGCTCCGCCACTCCCGCGCACACACAGCGCCTCCTGTTCCCGCTGCAATCAGACCTGGATGGGCAGGAGGGGAAAAGAAAACCCAGCCGAGGGTGGGGGGAATAATTCAGCCGCATCCTTCTGCACCGGCCGGGGAGGTACCATCGGTTGCCTGGGCGACGACGGCTCGCACTTGTAGGGACCCAGTGAGTTGAAAAGCACGCCCGGCGGGCGAGAAGGCCTCCCTCGAGCTCAGACGGGCACTTCTCCGGCATCCCCTTCAGGGTGGCCAGACGCGGTGCAAAATACCAGGAATACTGTCACGCCGGCCCCCTTGCAAGGAGCCGCTCTGGAGCAACAGAGCCCAGTCTTTCTTCCGAAGGCACATGTTGCGGGTAAAGCTCGCTGCTGGCAGGGTCGGCACCGAGGTCCGGTGCAGTTGGGCGTTTGCTGGGGGCCCACACCACAGCTGGCAGTCGAGCCACCTGGATTTGCCCCTCCGTTGCAACCTGGTGTGAAGCTTTTGCATGCTGCCTGTCCCGGTTCACCCAGCTAAGACCATTTCGGTGCATCGCTTAAAACCAGAACGTGAGAATGCAACCCACAACACTGGGTCTTGCCATTCCGGGCACGCTGGCAGTATTCCACCACACACGACACGGGGACCAACCACCGGGGTCAGTTCTTCCCACTCCATCCCTTGCTCCCTACAACAATCCTGTGAGGTTGGAAAGCACAAAAGGGGGAGAGAGAGAGCAGGCACACGTGTGTGTGTCCCGTGGCAGCAACTGCCGCTCCCTGACAACCATGTTTACGTGATTCACATGCGTACAGACGTGCGCCTCTGACATGCCCCCTTCCCTTTCTCCTTGGTCTGAGGTATGCGCCCACGCACGGAAGGTTTTAAAGCAGCCTGCGCTCGACAAGGAGGGAATCCTCCACAGAGAGAGCCCAGGGAGAACTGAACATGTTCGAGAGCCGCAGCGTGTCGACTCTCTGTTGGAAACGAACCCGAGCGCGGCGCATGTGTGGGAGGCGATGGAACACCCTGCTCAGGCATCTTGCGGGAGGGCACGGCTGCCTGGCACGAAGCCCGAGCCGAACGAATGCGCTCCTGCTGCAGGCCCCGCCGGTTTGGGGAAGAAAGCAACTCTATGGGCATCGCTCTGTCCCGGCCAAGATCGAGAGAGGTGGGAAAGCTCTGCTTTGAAGGCGCAGCCATGTTTACAGACTGTGGTTAGGATCTGGTTGTGGGACTGAGCCAAGAAGGATCCCCCCCCCCGCACACGCGCGCGCTATCCTCATGAGGACTAGACACTTAGGACTACATCATGCATTACCCTTCCACCATGGGCAGACAGCAACATGTTCACATGGTAATCCATAATTTTGGAAGACCTTTGTGCCAGCTGAAAAGTGTTCATATAATTAACACTTGGCATGCAAGCTACTGCCATGCATGCATGAGCCTTTTGCCCCAGGTGGAAATCAACTGACTTTAACAAGCTGAAATCTGATTGCCTTTGGATTTAACAAAAGGATAACCCTGCTTACTTGAGCCCAGGTTTGGGAGAAAATAAATCATACAGAGGCTTGAATATGAAGCTGGATACATGTTTCCGCAACATATTCTTGCTGTACTGTAATTTTATTTTCTTACCCAAACGAGTCCACAAAACAGAATGTGAAACAAAAGAAACTAAAACGAACAGAACAAGCTAAAATGAACAAAGTTGCCAAGGGAATTCTACAGATATGCAACCTATACATTCAACCCCGCAAATCTCTCTTCCTGTCTTTCGACACTCTTAGGAGAGTTTAACAAAAAAAGAAATCATTAATCTGTATAACAACGAAGCTTCTAATCACTTCAAATTGTCTCCTGCTTTTTTTTTTCTTTTCTAAACTCCCCTCAGATCCCATTAGTCATGCTAAGCATAATAAAACTTCCATTTATCATTAAATTCTTCTAACGGTCTTCGGTTTGCATAGTTAGTTCTTGCTATAGTTTTCCTGCACCATCCGCCAAACCTCTTCCTTTGGGGTGGGTGTGATAAATGCATTGTAAAAAGCCGGGCAGGTTGTGCTTCAGTCCCACTTAGATTCATCCCCAGCTGACGCTTCTCTGATGAAGAACAACAGACTTCAAAGCCAGCCTTTGCTTCCACCGGGTTTTGCAACTAAACCGTAAAACCAAGGGGCCAGAAGCCTTTCTGCATTATAACCCCCTCTCTCTTCCGCTTTCTGCTCTGCAGCAAGCAGCTCTACATGCCGGCTCAAGAGCTGAGGGTCAAAAAGACATTTAAGTCAGATTGCAAGGATACGATGGAAAATGCCCGATGGCCAGCTGGTCCAGGGCACTCCACTCTGCTCTGGAACCAGCTCTAGCTCTGAAGAGGCTCGGGTAGAGGGCCGCTCACAACCACGTCACCTCCGCTGCTGAAACAGGATCCCCTCCACAGTGCCAAAAGGCAGGCACTCTTCACATGCTCCGTGGCACTTTTGCTTCCCAAAGCAAGCCCAACCGTGGCCTAAAAACCAAGTCCATCCATTGTGCATATAAAACGGGAGAGAGAAAAGGGCTGGTGGGCGACAATACCACACTGCAAGGCCACACCCTTTTGTGTGCTGCTAAATCCATCGAAAAGAACAATTTAATTCCACCTGATTGTTCCCCATGCTCTTAATTCCAGAGCCAGGAGCGCAGACCGAAATCGCAGCCTCCTCTAAATATGCACTGAAATTACGTGGGCAGAGGGTTCTTCCCTGCATATGTTTCTTTAATATTTAAAATGACTGATATAGGCCTGAAAGTCAGTAACAAGCCAGGGATGGGGGAGGCTAAGCAACTTGTGTTAAATTATGCGGAGTGGCTGAACGAGACGCCCCGGGAGATGCTGAATCGCAACTCGTTCCCAGCTAGCATAATCACTACAATGCATGGGAGTAGTTACACATCAGGGGAGTTGTAGCCCGCCATATCTAAAAGGCACTGGGTTGAACGAGACGGATCTCAAGTGTCTATTAGGCTCTGGGAGAGAGAAAAGAACAAATCGCTCTCTCTAAGTGGCACATGCACTGTCAGAACTAGATCTCTCTCACTCCCGATTCTTTTAGGGTGACGTTCTCTGCCGACCTCTTCATTTTCAAAATGGATCAGCAACGGCAAGGAAAGAAGCTGGGGCTACAGCAGGCGACGGGTTAAATCGACAGCATCCGGATTATTAGTAAGGAGCATCATTTTGTAAACATATGTAGTTCCCATGGCAACCAGAGCCAGGTTCCTTAGTTACGGATGGAGGGGGGAAGAAGGCAAAGGAAAATCAAAACGGGTTGGATGGCAAAAAACTGAGAAGGAAGGAGGATTTTCCCCCCTTTCCTGGGATCCCTGGGAGTGTTAGCGAAAGAAGGAACAAAAAAAGGTGGGGGGAGGACGGGATATATTCAGGTAGCCCTATAAGCAGACACATCGAGGATACATCACAGATAACCAAACCTTTTGAATATCCAACTGCCCTCTCCATATTTTCTGCCCAACACACTAGAATCCATTTAATATGAAGTTATAGATTGGAGGCAGAATGTGGGGTGAAGAGTAGAAGGCCCCAAAGACAAATGAACTCCCTCCTGCTGCTTTGTGTCTAAAAACCTGACATTAAAGAAGTCAACGATGCGGAAGAGATCTGTGCCGACTACAGCCATGTGCCCCTGTACCTATTAAAGGCATGATCCCCCAACACTCAAAACCTTATTAACTAAAGGAGGAAGTAAAAACGGGAAGCACCATGGTCAGCAATGACTGGCTCAGCTGAAAGTAAGATGCTTGACTTCATACATTCCAGGCCTCCAAAATTAGATTTTTTGACTAGTAACAGTGCATACCTGATTGCTCCCTTCTGCAAGGCCCAGAAATAAACCTGCTTTGTAAGTCCCAGCAGCCTGAGACAACAGCCTCCATCTACAATAGCTTATAGCCTAACCCCAAAACCTGGAATCTTTAAAGACACCTTTACGGCCCCGCTGCATCCTGCGAGCTTTCCACTTGCCAGTCCTAAGTGCCCCGAAGCAGAATTTTCCCTCTTGTGCAACTGTTCCCCATGTTCCCCGTGTGCGGCATTTACTCCATCCTCAGGGAGAGCCAGAAAGTAACCCCAGATATCCAGACAAGTGTAGGTATGACCATCCTGCAACATCAAATTTGCAGTAAACTTGGCGGATGCAGCGCTCCGCAGGCTGGGCCTGTTTCTTGGAATCTGGCTAGATTTCACTGATGCGCTCCCCCCCACACACCCACCCCTATCCTTTCCGGCGGCGAGACCCTCACCTCTGCAGCCGCATGCTTAGTGACCTACAGCCACCCTCTGGTGATCAAGCGTGGATGCGGACTCCACACCCATGCTCCCCAAACCTCCATCGATCAGGAGCTGTGGGCTAAGGGACTGTGGAAGATGGGAGAGGCACGATTCCGGCTTTGGTGGTGGATGATGGAATTGCTGCTGCCCCGGGTACCAATCCATGGCTGGTTTCCACCACAGCCCACCCTCTCCTCCGGGGGGTCAGCTTCGCCAGGTAGTCAGTCACCGAGCCGCCCTGTGCTGAGAGCTCTCGTGCCACGGCTGCCCCCCAGGCGCCCCGCTTCCCCAAGTGTTCGCCCGCCAGCCCCTGCGGCTGCCTCAGCCAGATCTCGCCCCGTCCAGCTGCCCCCTTCCTCTGCCCACCCTGCGCCTTTAGACACCCCGCTGCTCGATGTCCCCCCCACCTGCGCCCGATGGCCCCGCGCCCCGCACCCTCCTGAAGACCCCCCGGCCCGATGCGCCTCCACCCGCCGGGGGCTGCCCGCATCCCGGCGGCTCCATCGCCCCCCGCGCGCCGACCACCGCCGCGCGCCAGCGGCCCCTCGCCGGGACTCACATGCCAGATGACGAAGAAGATGAGCGAGGCGCAGAGGACCAGAGTCAGCATGTAGCAGAAGGCGGCGAAGGTGAAGGCCATGGCGGGGCGGGGTGCAGGTGCGCGTCCGGGCGCGGCGCGGCGGCAGCCTCCTCCTGCTCCTGCTCCTGCTCCTGCTCCTGCTCCCCTCCCGCCCCCCACGCGGCGGCGGCGGCGGCGGCTACTCGGCCATGGGGCGCGCCGGGCCGGGCCGGGCCGGGCCGGGCAGGGCAGGGCGGCGGCTAGAGGCGCGGCGAGGTGCGCGACGCCCCCTTCATGCTGCTCCGTCGCCGCCGTCTGCCGGAGAGCGGCACCGCGCCGGGCGGAGCGGAGCGGAGCAGGAGGAGGAGCCGCGGGGCGAGGGCGGGAAGCCGCGGGCGGCGGGGCGGCGCCAGAGAGGCCGCGCGCGAGGGCCGGGCGGCGGCGGCGGCGCAAGGAGGGCGCACGCGGCGCGCAAGGCTGCCCGGCGGGCGGGGGCGGGGCGGGGCGGGGCCGCGCGCGGGAGGGGGCGGGGCGCTCCCGGGGCTGCCCCGCCCCGCCCCGCCCCGCCCGGCCGGCCGGCCTCCCTCGCAAGGCTGTCGTGCGGCCGCGCGGGGACGCAGCCGAGAGGGAACCGCGGGGCGCGGCGGCGAGCCGGGGCCGCGGCAGCCCCGCCGCCCGTCCCCACCCGCAGCCCCGGGCCCCGTCCGCCCGGCCGCCGCCGCCGGCATCTCCCGAAGATCCGCGCACGTGCATCTGAGAGCTGGCGCCAGTGTTGGATCGGGGCGCAGGGAGCGCCGCTGCAGCCCCGCGTGTGCCTAAGGCTCGGCGGGCGGCTTTGGGCCAGCCGGATTTTCAGCCCGGGCTACCTCGCAGGGTTGTTGTTGAGAGGATAAACTGGAGCTCCGCCAGCCGCCTTGAGTGGCTCCCAAGGAGGAGGGGGGCTAGAGATGCAATGTCCTGATGGTAATGTGGACGCATCCATGTGGAAGGGAGTCACGCAGTACGATCGGCGCATGGCATTGGCTGCGGTAAGCAGAACTATCTCTGGAAAGGTGCGGAGGGATGAACAGGCTGCTTTCTGCATGTGCGAAAGAAGGACAAAATGGCACCCGACGCTCCCAGAGACAGAATTTGGGCAGACCAGCAATAGATGGCTCATTCCGTCGCTGGAGACGGCCCTCCTCTGTGCCCGGGGGGGAAGCCACCGTGGCCCCTGCAACACCTTCCCGCAGCCTGAGACCTGCGGCTGTCGCCTGAGAGAGAAAGCTCAGCTTAAATTTAGGCCTGTCACAGGAGCCCTTCTCTACACTCCCTTCCCCTCAGACTCCAGAAAATCCAGACAGCTCCAACACACACGACACACATCGCCCGCCTCTTTCCTCACACACTCATGAAATCTGACAAAATGTTCTTGTCTGTCAGCACTGCTGATCGGCTGCCAAAGACAGCTGCCAGATCTTTTTTTAGGGGACTTGAATGGGGTGGTAGGTGTGGGGTGCTCCCCCACTCCAATATAAGAAAAGTTCCAGCTTATAGGACGGAATATCAATAGCAGCATTCCTTCAAATTAGGGTACTAAAGGTGAGGAGGACAACTCTAAAAGACAGTCTGAATTTGTGTGACAGTCTATGGTTTAAATCGCACATTCTAATACTTCGGTACCCGAAAAAGCTGCCTACTGGAGTCTGGGTGAGAGCGACGTTTGTGGGATCAGTAAGCTCTGAATCCTGTTCAAGTCCCTGAAATTTGTGGCTTTGTCCTTGGAGATCTATTCTGCTCATCTAATTTGATGGAAACATGTGGCTCTCCTCCAGATGCTTCCTTATGCAGGGCTATTTACATTTTGAGCTGTTCTTTCGCACAGGTTTCACGAAACTAAGACCGGCTGCTGGATTACAGGAAAATGATTACCCTCTGACCGTTTCTTCTGCCAGAAGTCCCATCAAGGTAGAGAACAATCGCTGTGAGATCCTGGCTTTAAGACCATGCCACGAAACCCAAAAGCGGTAGAGGGGGTGGGGAAGCCTCAATTTAAGTTGCCCAGGCAACCGAACTCCGCAACCTTTATAATCTCACCGCTTTGTTCGTGCAGCCAAGTTCACGTGGACTGATCAGTCATAAGGAGGCTTTTCGGTGGTGTTACCATGCCGTGCGAGCAAAGAAACATTTGGGTTTTGCAATGAGAAACCCACCTTCTAATTCTGAATGGCAGCAGTGATGCAACAGAGACAGTGTTAGGGCTGCAACTAGCACTGGGCCCCCGAATCTTGGTCTGGAAGGCCATGTGCCACCCCCACTATCCCATTCTGAAGTGATGTTGCCTGAGGGACCCTGTGGGTTTCTGGTGCTCCCGTTTCATCCCCTGCTGCCCACGCTTGAATCTTTCCGCTTGAAATTCATTCATTTATTTATTGCAATCTACGCCACCCCACATTTGAAGCTTTCTGGGTGTGTTTTTTCCCCCCTGAAATCAAATACCCTCCTCACCCACTATCCTGTTTGTAAAATAGGGTCAGGGAAATCTTTAGGAAGGACCTCGGCTTTTCAAGGGAATACCAGACTCTCCTTAAATAATTACCGTATTTTTTGCTCTATAAGACGTGCCTGACCATAAGACGCACCTAGTTTTTAGAGGAGGAAAACAAGAAAAAAAATATTCTGACTCAAATGGGCACATAATCATAGGCACATTCCCCATCGCTTCCCCATGGGCTGCACATCTGACAGACTTACTGCACACACATATTCGCTCTATAAGACGCACAGACATTTCCCCTTACTTTTGAGGGGGGGAAAAGTGAGTCTTATAGAGCAAAAAATACGGTATTTACACACAACCCTATTTACTGAAAGCTCACAAGAAAGCTCACAACAATTTAAAATCACAAAGCCTTAATACTATAGAAAAACAGGACAACCCTAAAACATTAAACCTGCATCATTTAAAATGATAAATTCAAAAGATGCATCTCCACATCTTTTCTAAAAGCCAAGAAAGTGGGGTCAAATTGTAGTTCTTGAGTATGTAAAGAAGGGTTTGCAGGGCAACGTGGAAGAAATTCCTGCTCAGATACACCCAGCCAACAGGGCTTTATGTGTAATGGGGTGTTTAAGAGGGCTTTTTCTTAAATTTTCTAAATGAGCAATACCTCTGCAGATCTTACTAACTAGGGAGGATTTTAATGAGACAGGCAATCACTATCTACTTCCCTCTTATTCTTTTACTTGCGGAAATGCACCTGTTAAGACACAAATTTTCCTGTTATCTGGCCACTGGTGCAAATACTGTATTTTTCGCTCTATAAGACGCGCCTGACCATAAGATGCACCTAGTTTTTAGAGGAGGAAAACAAGAAAAAAATATTCTGAATCAAATGGGCACATAATCCCAGGCACATTCCCCATCACTTCCCCATGGGCTGCACATCTGACAGACTCACTGCACACACATATTCGCTCTCTAAGACGCACAGACATTTCCCCTTTTGAGGGGAAAAAAGTGAGTCTTATAGAGCAAAAAATATGGTACATTCTTTTTACACCTTATTTTATGAATATTTCATATATTACAATTATCCCATCAGCCAGCCTGGGTTTAGATTGTCTGGTGATTCTGTCTTGATAAATTTATAATGGCAGTATTTTCAGAGCCCTATCAAATTCAATAGGATTTTGGAAGCTAAGCTTGAACTGACTTGTCCTTTTTTCTCCATCCTTTCTCATCCTAAACTTGTAGACTTGTTGCTGTTATGTGCTATCAAGTTATCTCCAATTTATAATTACCTTTATAATTACCCTACAAAATGCCTGGATTTCCACAGCCCTGCTCAGCTCTCGGAAACTCACACTTCCATTTATGGATCCACTTGGGTGTCTTCTGCCTCCAACTTTTCCTAGCGTGATGGTCTTTGCCGTTGCATCTTGCTCTCTTGTGATGTGTCCAAAGTCCCACTTACTATATTCAAACAAAAATCCTTAAAGCTATGATGGGGGACTTTCCAATCTCTGCTTAAAGACCCCTGTGGAAGGAGAGTGCACCTTAATCCCTCAAATGAGAAGAACATCCAAACTACATGAACCAATGTTAAGTCAAAGTCGTTTTTCTTGTCATTTGAACCCGGGGATTCAGAGCTCTACTACCTGGGTGTGCAGATCGTAAGAGGAAGCTCGCTTCCTAGCTTTTGGCAGAATGCTTGAATGAGGTTGCTCTCGTTTGCCTTGAACTGGCCTTAATTCTTGCAGGCTGAGTGCTTAAAATATGAGACCTGGAGTTTGGTAGAAGCAAATCCGCAGCCTCGTAGCCACCTCTCCAGCTGTTCTGGGCCACTGCTGACATCGGGAGGGCTGAATACCAGCAAGCAAAGCAAATCTCTTTTGCTCGTATTCTGGTTTAGTTCTCTTTCCTAGCCACTGCCAGCAAATTGGATTTATAGTGGAGCAAATCCGGAAGTAGGCAGAAGTGCCTTGTGGACTAGCGCCATCTAAAGGCTTCCTTCAGGCATAGCTTCAAAAAATTCAAAGCCTTTCGGGTTTTCTCCTGTATCCACCCACTCACCCGACTCTCCTTCAAAGCTAGGGATATTCTAAACAACAACACATCCCTTAGGGTGAGCAAAAGCTTCAAATGCTCCAAGTCCCACCATCCCCAGCCAGCTTCACCACTGGTCAGAGAATAGCCCGACTAATCTGAAGCCCCCCATAAACTTGGCATGGGTCGTTGAGATGGGAGTGTGGATTTTACAGGCACAAAAAGGGTTTTTGTTTATGCAGTACTTCCCAGTGGGCTTTTCCAACACAGGAATGTGTGAAGGCACCTTATAACTCGGGTCCACCAACTCTGAGCAGCACTGGTTTCAGGCAGCTATTTTTGCAGCCGAACTTCGGACAGTGCTAAGGATTGAACTTTGGACCTGCTTAGAGTGTGGGATCCAGCTTTAGCTAATGTATTCCAGCAGCCGTTCTGTTAGGAAACAGATTTTTTTTTCGTTTGGTGCCACTGTGTAAGCAACCAAGTGCTCTGGGGTTTTCCTCCTGAGACTGAAGCAGGAATCAATATTTTTTCAGTGGAAATTTGCTTCAGTGTTTCCTGCACTTTAGAAGAGGGAACAAGAGAGTCACATATGGATGGGCAGCTGGCTGGAGGGACCTTGGAGAAGGTTCATTAGCAGATCATCTTGCAAACTTTCTTCTTCTGCTTTGCCTCCACTTAGATTTTTGGAAATTAAAGTATATTTGGAAGCAAGCAGAAGGACGTCATAAACCACCAGTATTCTCACAGCCAGAAGATACCAGCTGGACTCCTTTGGTACTTCTCATTATGAATAGGAAGTGAGGAGAGAGCAAAGATTGGAGGCACAGAGGCCCCAAATGAAGCCTGGTAGCATTTCTGTGCTTGTCTTGTACATACACTGAGCAACATCCGAGACGGCACATCTTAAGCATTCCTTGATACTTAGCTTTATTTTTATAGCCTGCAAAAATGAACACCCAGCCTGTTTGTCATGCAGGTTCTAGTCTGCTAGATTTTGATGCAAGTCCAAAAAGACTTAACAGAGCAACTGGAGTGGAGATGCAGGAGAAAGTTACCTGCCCTGCAGAGTCCTATCAACCTCACTGAGACATCAAGCAGAAAGTACAAGGAGGAAGAGGAGGAGAAAAAGGAGCACCAAGGACTCTCATGTGTGTACCGTCATGTCTATAAATTCTGTTTTATGTAGAACTCTACTGGCATTTCAGAAACTGCTAAGGACTGGAAACTTGCAGCCAACATTTGGGTGGTTAATTTAAATGGAAATTGCTAATCCTGCACAAGGCATCATGAGTACTACCTCTGCAATTTACTGAACGTAATTAATTTCTTTAATTTACTGAACATTGCCATGTACCTCAGGATCCCTTATGGGTGAAAACATCTGTGTTGCAACGTCCTGAATACACGCACAGGACAGGCCTTGTTGAATCAAACCAAAGGCCTATTTTGCCAACATTTTGTGAAAGCTTCCCATGCCAGGGGTTTGCTGGAAATACAGCACTTTTCCCACTGGAAAACTGATTTTGGCCCAGTCGTGTCCAGCTGACAGGTGGAGAGAAAAGGGTTCCAGCCATTTCTATGGGGAAAACGGACACCGCTCTAAATGGAGGAAGGTAGGCCAAAACCTACTGCCCTCCCCAGCAAGACCCGGCGAAAGATGGTGAAAATATCAACTATGGATCTACCTTGACCTCAGGATGTTCTGTTGTTAAAGGACCTGCACGGTGTGGGTATTGTGTGTGTGCCAGTTTTGGCTGCAGCACCAGTGGAGCCGAGTCGCCGTGCTTGGTTCTGGCTGCAGCCCGACACCTGTTCAAAGGGAAGGGGTGTCAGGCCAGCCTGGGCGTTCATCCCCCCCCCATGTCAGCCTACCTAATTCTGTTTGGCGCATTGAGAAAAGCAGTCCAACAGCCAAGTGTAAATGGTACCTCCAAGTAAATGCTGCGCTTTTGTTCCGGGCTGCAAGAGTTACAGTGTGTGTGTATGTGGGGCTGCAGGTGGGGGTGGGAATTACGGTACTCCAGATGCTGGCGCTCAGCTGCTGGGAGCCCTAGCCAGCATTACCGATGATGGATGATGGGAACCGGGAAGCTCACACATTCCTCACTTTTCCTGAGTTTCAGTAGCTCAAGAACATCTGTGCCACAATTAGCCTGATTTAATCCTGGGGTAGGTACTGGATTGCAAACCAAATCTTAATTATGAGGTTTGATCAATTGGAAAAGTGCCTTCAGGCAGGCACTTTTAATTTTTTAAAATGCAAGTGCTTAAGAACGATCACTCACCGGGTGCCATCTTCAGTTCCCAAACATTGACTTGAAGAACTAGCTGGCTGTTACCTGTGACTGCTACCCCGCACACACATACTTGCGAGAGAGTAAGGCTTCCTCGGCTGGGAGGTATTAAGAGCACCACCATTCGAAAATACTCGCTCACTTTGCAGCAGGATCACGAGGCCTGCAGGGTTCTCTGTCTCCAAGTTGCACACACTCCTAGAGATGCTCACCTCTGGTCTGTGGGCAACTAGCCATCTTACTGGCATTGTGCTCCTCTGTAAGGAAATGGCTTCCTTTGTACTAAGGGCAGAGAATCTGTAGCCCTCCAAGTTCTGATGGTCTACAGCTCCCACCAAATCTATGCTGGCTGTGTCTGATGGGGATTAAAGCCGTAAACATGTTGGACAACCCATGTGGACCCACCTAGAGATAAAGTAACTGCTTGTCCAGTAAACTGAGACAGGATAGTTTTGAAGAGCACTCGTTGGAAAATATGAGATGTTCCACTCCAGTGCTGTTCTTGGGTTTCCCATTGAGGTGCTTGGCTGGCCGTTGTGGGAACCAAATTCTGGGCCAGGGAGGCCTTTCGCCCGAACCGCCTCTGTCCTTAACACAGCCTCCCCTCTCAGGAATTGCTTCTGTCTTAGCAGATTAATTTACCTCACACGGCTATAGCGCAATCCATGATGCTTTTACTAAGAAGCATGTGCCACTGGTTCTAGTGAAACTGACTTCCAGACAAGTTCATAAGCACAGCATCATAGCTGCTAAAAACCTGAACTCAAAGAAAAACATGTTTGCTGGTTATGGGGCTTCCCAAAGAGAGTGATCCATGGCAGATCCTGTTCCAAGCCTGCTTCGGAATTTGCACCAACGCATTTGAACTGTTGCAGCTGTACTTTAGGCAAATTGGCATGCTTACCCCTCCAGGGAACGGCGTGGGACAGGGCACATCAAGCCCTCTCCAAGCAGCTGAGATGCTGTGCGCCATTGTCACCTCTTGCCCAGTGCGGAAGCTAGTGTCAGGCACGCCGATACAATCGGCTGATACTTTAAAAGGCAGGTTCCTAGACCTCAGGTTTGCAGTGAAACTCGGGTGGAAAGAAATGCCTGCTCAAAGTCATGGGTAGGCTGAGAAACGTAGAACAAATGCCTAAGATCTCCAGAGGGGGAACAGACCAAGAAAGGGTTGCTGAGTGTTTGCCTCGTCGGTAGGCGGGTTGTTAAAACAGGCAGCCAGAAGCACAATTTGGAGGGCACACAGATAAGGGGATCCGGAGTGCAACTTGGAGCACATGGGCACAAGGGCGTTCCTCCAAAAGTCCATCATTAAAGGCGGGAAGACTTGGCTTGAGCCAGTTAAAAGGTGCTGCTAGTTCATTAGTTGGAATGCTAGTCTACATATAATCCAGAGAATGGGCTCAATCCAGCTTGCTACCCACAACTGCCCTGCACAATCTGTTTTCCTCTGTGATGGAAGACTGGTTTAACCGACTGGCCCATCTCTCACCCTTTCAGGCACGATGGTGTGAAACCAAGCCAGAGGAGTGTCCTACAGCTCACCAAGCTTAGGAACAAGGGAAGCCCCGAAAAGGGGAGCTTCTGCGTGCCAAGCTGGGGTTCTACCACCGAGCCACAAGCCCTGTAGCTAACCCTGCCTGGGCTGCACAGTGAAGTCAGACGCACGTGGAGGCTAAACCTACCACGGGGAAGAGGCACAAAGGTGGGCACCACGGCCGCCATGGGAAGCCAGAACAAGCAGGCAGCTTGCATGCTCTGCTAAACGGTGCATTTACCACACAATCTCCCCGGCCTTTTAAGGAACAGAAACTGCCCACCACTTGTAACAGTAGGATGAGGTCTCTCTCTAGACATCCCGTAGACAAAGGTATTACCTCCATGCAACCAGAAGTTTCTAAAAAAGCCACCTGTTTGGCTACATGATGGTAGCTTTCATCTGGGACAAGGAAGGAGAATGCAAGAGGGTGTCACCTCCCCTCTTGGCCCACCCACCTTTCAAAGACAGGGCCCTGCAGCCAGCCTGTCCGGTGGCATTCCCACCTCCAGAGCAACCATCTGCAAGTCTCTCCAACATCCCTTCAGGGAAGTAAAACAAGGACTACACCACCAAGCCTGAAAATCCCTCATTTCACAGAGGCTGGTTATGTTTTATTATTTTTTTCCTTTTCTCTTTTCCTCTCATTTGTGTTTTTAATTTCACTTGTGAAAAAAAAGCTGACAAACAAAACCTTCCACCCACTGCCTGGCCCAGCGGGGTCCCTGACATTCCTTAAATAAAGAGGGGGGAGGGGGGAGGGAAGAGGGAAGACGGAGGGGCAGGGAAGCAATGTGGAAACACAGCTTCCTGGTGCTGAGAGAGGTGGCGGGGGAGGCAGACACACGATACAGCATTCCTAGAAGCCGGGGCCCAGCACCAGTGGGACGGATGGGCTTCAATTTGGTCATTGATACCGGGAGAGGGAGAGGGGATCCGGCAACACAGCCTTGCGATAACAGCAAGGGACTGAGGAACATTGGGACTGACGGGTGCCGAGACGGCCAAAGGTGAGTGGGACCACGCCTGGATCGTGCCCAAAGCCGCTCAGGTCGCAGGGAGACTGCCCCGCTGTCTGACGATACATTCATTGACTGGAATGCAGGAGCTGGGGAACGGCGTGTGCCCCCCCAGCCTTCTCCCCTTCCTCCCAGCGCAGGCTTGAGGAAGAATGAAGGAGTTATAAATTAGTTAGACGCACAGGACCCCACCCTGTGGGAGCAGCAGCAGCAGCAGCGGTGGCAGAGGTGCTAGTGGTGGAGGCTGGCCAGGGTTCAAATTCCCCTCCCGTGAGGGGTCACCACGATGTCCGTTCCTAGAGCAGGGTGGAAAACATGGAAAGTGGGGAGCGAAGGGGGCGAGGAGCTGTGGATCGTGGGGGCCCTGAGAGGAAGTGTTTCAGCATGGGTGGGGGGAGGAGGAGGGGGGCGGGGGATAATGTGGCGGTAGAACAACCTGGCGAGATGCAAGGAGCTACTTCGCAGGCGGCAGCGACCCCATCGGAGGCAGGCAAAGACGAGGGTGTCGCTTGTGGGGAGAAGCCGAGTGCGGGTGTCCGGAGGGGAGGGGGAGAGAGACGCAGCCCGCCGCCCCGGCCCTTCTCCGGGGCGTCCACCCTGCAGGTGCGCACACAGCCAAATGCCGGCGGGAGAGGCAACGCGTACGTGGGGACGCGGGCCGGCCCCGAGCACGTCTGAAAGATCCGCGGGACCGCAGGGAAGGGGAGCCTGACGGGAAAGATACAAAAGCTCTGCTCCCAATTAGAAAACTCACAACATGGGAGGATGGGGCGTGGGAAGGGGGTTGACGGGAAGGGGAGCAAAACAGAACCAGCAAGGGAACCGTTGCCCAGACCTTGCCTAGGGGGGCCGCCCCTCCAGAGGGCTGGAGCCAGCGCCAACGCCCCGCCCCCCGAGTGGTCAGGAAGCCTTTGGCCTGTACAGAGCCCACCCACCCCAAAACCCATCGCCTCCCCCGCCCCCACCCCCACCAGAGTTAAGTGGAAAAAAAAGAGATAGGCCAAGGGTACTCGGCAGCTGAGCGGGAAGGGGAGGGAGGCCCCGTCCCCCTCCGGCGAGGTATCATCCGGGAAAGCCGCCTTCCGAGAAGAAGAAAAGCGGGAGGGAGGGGCTGGGCAGCGGAGGGAGGGGCAGGCTCCCTCTCCCAGCCTTCCCCGGGTCCCGGCCCCCTCCGCTCCGGCACGATCAGGTCCCTCCTCCTCAGCAGCAGCCGCCGCCGCCCTGTTTGACCGGAGTGCTGTCAATTTTCAAGTTGGGTCTGTCTCCGCCCGCCGTGGCTCCGGGGCCCATGCGCTTCTTGATCTCGGCCGCCATGGTCATGAACGACTGTTCCACGTTGGTGGCGTTCTTGGCGCTGGTCTCCAGGAAGGGGATCCCAAGCGAGTCTGCAAACTCCTGCCCCGGGAAGGTGAGGAGGAGGAAGAGGACAGGTTAGAAGCAGGGACCTCCTCCTGCTCCGCTCAGAGACCCCAGCTTTCCCTCACCCTGCTGGGTTTGAGTGATTCTGTGTTGCCACTGGGGGAGTCTTCCTGGCTGAGGAGCAGGATAAAAATACCATCGCGAATTAAATTAAAATATTTCACATACTTTCAGCTGCTGGAAAGCCCGAAAGATACAGCCGCGGCAGCTGGCCTCCAGCTGGCGGGCTTGTTGTGTGAGGCGATGCTCCCACATGGCCGGGCACCCCACACAAGCTGCCCCGTGTCCCAGGGAAAAGTTTAGGAATCAGAAGGTTCCCAAGGCAACCACATCTCCGAGGGAAGATATTAACACTCGGTGCTTGGTCAAAGGGTGACGCTGGCTTGGATGAAGCAAGGTAAAAGGGGGAGAAAGCATGCATGATTTTATTTTGGGGGTGGGGTGGCCCCCAATCCCCTGTGACTACAAGGACAGGAGCCCCCAGTGCGACGCTGGAGGGAGAACACTAGCAGAAACACCTACAACTATTCTTACCAGCTACGCCCCGGTCTCTTCGGCAACCCACTTGCAAAAGGGTCAATGGCTCCTAGCTATCTGAGCTCTGAACTGTACGCATCAATGCAATGGAGCAATGGGAAGCAGAGTGAAGTATAGAAGCTTTTTTATTTAAAAAGCTTTAAATAAAAAAAAAAACCCATCCCCATCCTCAGCGGCATTCGCTCGGCTCACGGGGCGATGGCGGGAATGCCAGATGTTACTTTTAAGTGGCCCACTTGTTTGACCTGGCATCAAGCCACTGGAGTAATCAAGCAACACCCCCCTGCCCCCCCCCCACCAAACCAGATGCGGTCTGGTTCTCCCCAGCTATTCGGCTCACCCCGAAGCCGGGCATTTTGGCGAAGAGCTCTGACCCCACCTCTCGCTCCAGCTCAGCCCCGGAAAACTCCACCCTGGAAGGCTGCATTTTGTGAGACGTGGGTCCAGCTGGCCAGAGGGAGCCGCCCCCAGTGCGGGCCCCAAGCAACCCCTTTGCCCTCACCTTGGCAGTTGTGTAGTCCACCACCTTCTTTGTGGTCAAGTCGCACTTGTTGCCCACGAGGAGCTTGTTCACGTTCTCACTGGCGTAGCGCTCAATTTCCTGCAGCCACTGCTTCACGTTGTTGTAGGACTCCTGTGGGATCCGAGCACAGCCAGGCAGAGGATGAGGATGAGCCACAGCCGAGGTCCGGCTCCCAGCCATGCAGCTACGCGGGGGGTGAAGCTGACGCACCGCAAAGGGGTGCAGGCCCACGGCGGCTTTGCTGCGTGACGATTCTTGCGCGATGCTGACAGCATTGCCAGGGTGGCCCAGCGCTTCGGCCTCAGCCTTCCACTGAACACCCTGGCTATGGAATGCGCTCCCTAGAGAGGTCCGCCTGGCGCTGTCATGATATGCTTTTTGGCACCAGGTTAAGACCTTTTTATTCAACCAATATTTTAATGTTAATAGATCACTAGCAGCAGCAGCAGCAGCATCGGATTAACTTATTTTAATAATTGATTTTATTTACTGCAGTTGTGGGACACCTAATTATTATTGTTGGGATATGTTCGTTGTCTTTGTAGATTTTATTGTAAGCCGTCCAGAGACGAAAGTGATGGACGGCCTAGAAATATCCAAAATAAAATAAACTGAGTTCCCAGCTCCCAGGGCTATGAACATGTGTCCCACCCAAATACAAGGCTTGAAGTCACAGCGTCCTTGTGTGGAATGGGGCTTTACTCATCCATTAATAGTTTTGCAGTCACCATTATGGGGATAAACCCGTCTCTTACTCCAGTATTGCCTGTGCTAATCTGTGGCAGGAATGGGGAGCCGCATCTCAGGCTCTCTGAACAGAGAACTGCTTCCGATTCAACGCACATTCTCACCAGCAATTAATCCCTGCAAACCCCCGACGGAGCTCAGACCCGAATGCCTAAAACAGCACCAGCTCCCACAACCACCTGCCTGTGCGTTGAAGCGGCAGAATGTGGCTCTTCTTGAGCTTCATCGGGAGAAATGGCACGTTTTGTACGCTTAAGGGAGAAGGGCTTTTGGTGGAGCACTGTTATGAGTTCGGGATATCCTCCCAGAACAACACGACATTCTTTCTGGCACCGGTCAAAATGTTCTCTTGCCCCATCGCTTTAACCGGATGGTACAGCTTTTTTGGCTTCTTTTGATTCCTCTCCATTTTATGTTTTTTTTGTTTTGTTTTGTTTTGTTGCACGGTGGGTGAGCGATGCGGCATGTTCGTGCAGCTCCGGGACCCAGTTTTGCGGGCAGAGGGTGGCTCCGAAACTGCTAACTGTACAGGGCGGGTAACTTCTGGCAGATGCCTCCGTGAGCAGCAGACCATTTGTGGCAAGGGGATGGGGTGGAGGCCTTGTAGACTCGCACCCCTTTCCACAGCTCCTCGTGCTCAGGGCTAGATGCACCCTGCCAGTGCTCTTCTCTGCAGCACCCGAGGCTCCCCCTCAGCTCCAGCGCGGTGGTGCTCTGCTCTCTCTCACTCCTTCTTAGCCATTTCTCCCTCTCGGCAGTTGCTCTTTCGCTCCGCTTTCCCGCTGGCTGCAAGAGGCAGGCTGCCAGGAGGGAGTCTTGGGGTGGGGGATTAGGGGACCTGATGCTAGTCTAGCGCAAGCTGGAGGGGGGCCGTGGAGAAGAGGAGAGTCCGAGAAGCATCGGTCCATGAGCTGTGATGGGAAGGAACCGAAGCGGGCAAGTGCACCCTGACTGGAGAGCTGCAGCGATGTGCCATGAAGCCACCAGAGGGGAAAGGGAATGTGGAAGACAGAGAACGGTGCCGACCCACACTGGGAGTGGCTTTGGCGGCAGTGTTTGGGTGCAGAAAGGAGCACCCCGAATCAGAGTGGCTCCTGCTTGGAAGATAGGGAAGACTGCTCCTGCTCTTACACACATACACGCCAGTCCCGCTTCCCCACCTCACTGTTCCAACCAGCCCCTCATCCACCACACGGTGGTTGCCGTACCTGATCCGTCACATCATACACCACAATTATGCCGTGTGCTCCTCGGTAGTAGCTCGAAGTGATGGTCCGAAACCGTTCCTGCCCGGCTGTGTCCCACTGGAAAGGGAAGAGAAGTGGGAAGGTGACAGTTGAGCGCAGCACCTTAAGCGGCATCCTGTGGAATGATGCTACAGGCCTCGCAAAGTCGCACATTCCCTTACGGAAGTAACGCTTTTCCTCCCTCCCCTTCGCCCACCCACAGGAGCGAGGAACCTGTCCAGGAATTAGGACTAGAAACACAATTCACAGAGCAGTCCCCGCATCCCGCAGGAGAAAACACTCTGGTGCTGTTGGAATGAGGGGAATTATCACGGATCGGCCAACAGCTGTTTATCATCCGATGCAAAATCTGGGCCGAGAGGGCAGCACGGCCTCCATCACACTGAGGTGAAGGGAACAAAAAAGGCAGAATAAAATTTTACTCAATCACTCCTTGAGAGGTGAAGCTGTGGGGTTCTTGGTCTGCACAGCGCATGCTGCCTCCACAGAGTTAGCCCACGCCACAGGGACGAACGTCGCTGGTACTGGGATGGATGGCAGTGCCCTACAACCTTTATCCCTACAGTAAGCCTGGATAGGGGGAAACAGCAGGGATTCCCCAAGGGAGCAGGGCTTGGAGGCCACCGCACAGCCCCCGGAGGGATCCAAGGTGTCTCCGCAGGGAAGGAGTGGAAACTCAAACTCCACAGGCCTGTGGGCCACAAGTTCACCTCCCACGTAGAACATGGCTGCTTTGGGGGCTTGTTTCAAGGCCTTCTGGAGAAGCAGGCCACCTGCTCGTTTTGCTAACGGGACACTTACAATCTGCAGTTTGATGGTTTTGCCATCCAGCTCAATGGTGCGGATTTTGAAGT
Source organism: Varanus salvator macromaculatus (assembly GCA_023646645.1). Lineage (NCBI taxonomy): Eukaryota > Metazoa > Chordata > Lepidosauria > Squamata > Varanidae > Varanus > Varanus salvator. Next base: position 7,979,925 of record JAIXND010000803.1, on the reverse strand, counting down.
CTACGCCGATGGTGCTGATGTAGCTCTCTGTGTAGGTATCATCCTGGGGGGAAAGAGGAGAAGGGAAGAGAGAGAGAGTTTGATCGGCAAGAGGGAGTTGAAGACCCAACTCCTCTCAATCCCCATGTGCTTGGACATGCCTCAAAATATACAACCCTTCCAACAGAGAAAATTCTCAAATGTACACAAGAACAACCAGGAAGGGAGCAGCTTCTTCAAAAAAATAACTGCATGCAAGTTGCTTAATTTGTCTGAGCCACAGAATTTGGAGCAACCTTAACCATATGCCTAGAGCACCCTTTGGCAAGGGTGGGAAGCACTTGAGTGGGATGCCTACTCAATCCACGCTTCAAATCGCAAAATCTGTCAGAACCAACTTTCCCCTCGTGTTTTCACGTAACTCAGAGCAGGGGTGGGAGGAAAGCTGAGAGGAATCTACTGCTAGATCTTCGGCTGATCTGTAGTTGATCTACAAATCAGAGCAACAGAAGGAACTCTGAAGCTTCTTGCCCCTAGATTAGGTGATGGGGGGCAGTTCTTGAGGGGCCATAGTGGCTTTTTTGTGAGACTGGTTCTGATGCTAAGGATAAATCCCGAGGATAAGCACGGGAGCAGAGGCACCCTGCTCCTTATTTCTCAGCATGGAGCGACCTCCTTGAGCGGCATTTTGTAAGTGGCCCTTGCGCTCGGGTGCAAGTCCACCTGCAGGTCTGAATTCTGCCCAACCCTGTTCCAGGTCAACCGTCACCCCCACCACAACTGGATTTCAGGGAAATCAGGCATTCATCAAGAGCCTACTGGGGTTTCCCAGTGACCAGGAGGAGGCGTCACTGGCTTCCCCGAACAGCAGTTTTCCCCAGCAGGACCCCTCTTCCCTCTGCGCTGCCAACAGCCCCAATAAAGTCACGTCAGAATTAACCAAGGCACTGTTATATCCCAAGCCCACCCTATGATCAAAGGCAGGGAACGAAGAATCTGCTTAGAACCCCAAAACGTGCCCTAAACGCCGATTCACTCAACAGATTCACTCAAACGTCAGCAACGCTTTTATTTTTCTCTCTCTGCACATTCCAATTTTTGGGCTTGGCCAGCCGTGGGGAAGGTGCCCTGGAATGCTGCATCAAGCCGTCCCCACGAGAGCCAAGCCACTTTCGGGTGCCACAGCTGCGCAGTCGAGCTCTCTTCCCAGCCGTCACGTTTGAGTCTCTTCCTTTCTGCCCTTGCATGTTTTCTGGCTTTACCTGTTGACTATGAGCCTGCAGGTACAAGGTTTATACAGGGCCCAGAAAAACCTACTACCGCTTGGACTCAGTTAAGGAGGTGAAGGTGGGTGCGGAAGCTTGTCTCAAAAAGGGTTCATGCCGTTGAACATGGCTTGGCACCACTTTAGTTGGCAAGCCGGGTATAGAAAGAGCTCCCGTAGGGCAGTAGCGTTTTTTAAAAAGTTTATCTAGAACCACCCACCACAAATCCCTGGGACGAAGAGGAAATAGGACTAGAGAAAGCACACTAGTGCTCTGGAAATAGTGCTCTTTGTAGAATATTTCCTTTAATGACTGGTGGCAGAGGGGGGTGGGAGGGGGGGAAGAGCGCAAGATTCTGGAAGATTATTAGTCACACGGCTTTGTGCCTGCTTCCTGGGCCCACAAGGCCCTGAAACGCTTATCACCAAGAGGCTGCTCAGATCAGCTGCCTTGCCTTTGATAGAGCAACTGCGGGTAAGGACGGCTCCCGCTTTGGGTGTGGTGAAATACTCACAGCGAACCGTAGCAAGAGGCACGACTTCCCCACACCGGAGTCGCCAATCAGAAGCAGCTTGAACAGGTAGTCACTGGAAAACAGGCAAGGGGCAAGCTGACACAGGTGCAAAGAGTGTCCCATTGCATCCCATTGTTCCCAGGGCTCCCTTTGCTTTCTGGATACCATGTAGAAAGCCCGGACAGTCCTACCCCAGCAAAGGGCACGTCGCCCTTCTAGGAATGGAGCAGAAGGTGCAACAGTGGGGAGAGCACCGAATGACCAGTTGCTGGGGAAAAGGACTGGACCCCATGCCCACCTGCAGGACACCCAAGGCACCAGGCAGGAAGCTCAGGGAAGCTGAGCTTGGCCCCTGGCCTGAGGTTCTCCATCCAGAGTACAAGGTCCTGCTTTCCTGGAAATTCGAGCTCAGGATGGAGAATGAAGCAGTAACCACCTTGGAACTACGGGACGACATTTGAAGGCATCCTGATAGTTAACCTACTGTAGAAATTCGCAGGCAGAGGTGGCTCGGCCACAAAGCAGGAGAGCCATACCCACCCCCACTCCCCTCCAAAACATTTCTGCCAAAGTCCGCAACACCTGTAGCACACAAATGTTCTGCCAAGGTGAAACAGGACAGAAAATGGTTGCATCTTTGACTTGGTGCTCCATTTCCTTATGTTCTCATTTTGCTGGGAACTCAAGCTTGGACATGGTTTGGACGTACTGGACAGAGTAACAAGTCATTAGTCAGATAATTCAGCTCTCAGGTGCTACCACCTCAAAGCAGAGATTCCTGTACTTACCTGAAAAGCCATGGGGCAAGGATCTGTGTTTGCCTAGTTACAGGCTTTTTCTAGGGGCCTAGAAAATTTAGCTGCTCTTGGAGGTCGGGGCTGCAGTCTTGCCTCTAATGCCACATCAAGTTTTTGAGGCTTTGGGAAAGAGGGAGCACTTATCCCTATTATATGGGCTTCAGAAGCGCCCAGACTGCCTCAAAGGCCAGAAGAATCCACCCATCCAATGCTAGCTTTAGATGCAGCTGACAAACAGAAGCCTTTAATTAATTAGTCCTTGTCCTAATTAAAAGATGTGGTCGGCTGCATCAAGCGCTACTGCAGATCTTTGGCTGCAGGTCTAGTGTTGCCCATGAATTGCCAAGTTGTTATTTATACTGAAGCCCAAATATGCAAAGAGGGGAGCCAGCAAAAGCTCCAAAGTTCTTACTCACAGGTGGGCGATGGAGCACACCAGGGGTAACTATACTCCCTTCCCCACTCGCCTGTAAATTTCTCCCCACTGCAACACTACACATCCAGCAATGCTAACCATGACTGGCTTTAACCAGCGTCTGCTAACACACTTCCAAACTCCGGTTCAAACTCTACGTAGTTTTGCCGGCCAGACAAAGAGCCACTGTTTTTGACGCCGGCAGGTTTTACATCTTATCCTTAGCCCTTCCAAAGCAGGAAGGAAACCCCACAGCCTCACGCGTTCAGGAAAAACAAAATGCCAGCTGAGCACTGGACCTTCTTCTGTCATCTTTCAGCCCTCGATTGCTTCCCCTTCCTGTTTGGAAAGGCCCTGGAGACGCTGCCCAGTGTCACCCCAACACATCTGAAGGCACGGGCCCAGCAAGCCACGACTGGCATCAGCTCAGCAGCGGTCCTGTGGTGTTGTGTCAGACTGCCCAGGCCATCCTACCCAATCGTTCCCTGAAGCAGGCAGGCCCCCGGGGTCAGGCTGTTCTCTCCCATGAACTGAACGGCAAGCGCAGCCAACAGTCAGAAGGAAGGAAGTTTCTTAACTAGAGCGTTTGACTGGTGGTGCAGGAGAAGTGACAGGAAACAGGAGAGTCACGAGAGAGTGCGCTGGCATTTTCCCTTATTAAGCACCATGGGGAAGAACTATCCCTAATCTTCTGCGGGTGAGGAAAGCAGTGGCATCTGCAAACCAAGATGCACTCCTAGTCGGGACCCCGGGTTCCAGCACCAAGCTTCAGCCACAGGCTCAGGAAGCCTCCTAAATACCACCGACATCGAGGCACGGCTACTCCCGATCTGTTCGGCAACTGACAGTCTTGCAGCGTCAAGGCACGCAAGCACGAGCTCTGTGCCTTCTGGCTGGGCACTGACACAAAACGGGCTTCAGAGCATGAGCCTGAGCGAGACAGAAGCAAACCACAATTCTCCATCCAGAAGCCTCGCTACAGCACTTTTTAAAATCCATCTGCCAGGTGGCACCCAAGGGTGAGCATGCTTTGCTCTCCAGCAGAGGTACTCCTGGCCGACACAGCCCAGCCGGAACGATTGAAAAAATTCAGGGTGGCCAGATGGTAAATCCAACCCATTCCAAGGAGATGGGGCAGAACCTGGGGGCTCGCTGGCTCCACATCAGTCAGTTTCTCAGGGCAGATTCGGGGGCAAACCGTAACCATTGGACGATGCTCCCCTTACACACACTTGTGGACCAGCAGCCATTCAAGGCAGTATCTTTCTCTCCAGAATGCCAGCCATTCCTTGAGGGTTACAAGCACATTCCAAGTATTTCAGTCCTAGGTCTATATGAAGCCAAGACTGCCTCTGTAGCTATTAAGGTGCGGACTGAATCAAATGTTTATTTATGAGATTTCTATCCCACTTTTTCCTTACCACAAACGCCAAGTGGCTTACTGCTGCTTATCCCCACAACAACAACCCTGTGAGGTGGGCTGGGCCAAGAGTCTGTGATTGGCCCACAGTCACCCAGTTGGCTCCATGGCTGAGCGGGGGATAGAACCCAGATCACCGGTCCCAGCCCCGCACTCTCAGCCACGACACCATCCTGGCCACAGATGTCCACAGGCCCAAGGGGCTCAGCTCCTGAGATCTTCCCCAGCAGAGGAGGCTTGAATGCAAGAGGATCCCAGTGCCAGCCTTGGAGACAATGGCTGCCTCCATTCTAAGGCCAGCTTACCACCGGAGTGAACTCCCGCTCTGTTTGCCAGCCAGCCAGCCAGCACTTAATGCGATCCTTAGCCATTAAGGGTTCAAAGTGCTTCACGGATACTTTCCTCAGCCCCTCGTGCTGAGGTAATTCAGGATTAGGTTTCTTCCCCATTCCCCGCCCCTATTAAACTCAGGAGGCAGGGAATCATGGTCTGAGCGAGGCTGCTTAGCAAGGCAATGGAGAAGTCAGAATTCCACGGAGGCTTCTGGGTTCAGCGGCAGTCGCTTGGCTGCTTACTGCACAAGCTTTCTCCCACGGTGCGCAGCACAGGCTTGGCTCAGCCGGAGTTTGGAAGGGGACCCTGTTTGTCATCAGCATCGACAAAGACGCAAAGGTCTATAGTCAACACTCCCAGCTGCCATTAGCGTTCGCTTGGCTCAGTCATCAGTCCACTGGGAAAGGCATTTGGGAGCAACAAAATCAAACAGCACCAGAGCAGAAAGTCCTGTTCTTTAACCTCAGATATTATCTTGTCTCACACAAGCCAAAGCTGCCTTCGCCCTCACCTTCACCAGGAGGCTCACTGGAGACCACAGGAACCACGGCCATCCTCGGATGCCGGGAATGAACCCTTTGAGGGCTGGCATAGAGCAGTCATTCCCAAAAGGTGTGTTAAGCCATCTTCTTGGGTAGCTAGTAAGCCCTTGGCAGTTAGCCAATATGTACTCAGCAAACTGAAGCCCAGGTGAGTCGCTAGCCTGTAGGATGTTGTACTGGTCTGCCCAGGTTAAGAAAGCCCTAGTTAGGCAAGCATTCCTTGGCCTGCATCCATTCTAACCGTCACTTCACATCATGATTCATGGCTTTGTATGAGCCCAAGCTGATCAAAAATGTTATAGAGGTAAATAATTGCAGAAAAGATCTGAGTGCTGCATTTTTAAATTTATTTATTGGGGTATTTTTACCTTGTCCAATACGTTGTGGGTCTCTGGACAGATTTGAACAGAGGAGAGATGAAATGACAATTGGTTTGTTTCATATTCAAATGTGAACCCATCTGGTTTATATTTCTCAAATACATGAACCAGAATGCTAAACCGTTTTCCTACCTCAACAAATTTTGCTAGGTAGCTCCCCGGTTGTAAAAGACCAATTTTATATAGGCAAAATTACATGTAGAAGTGCATGAATTAGTAAAGAACATCTGCAAAGAATCCATACACATTTGGACATGTGAATTTTCAAGCAGATTTAAAAACTACATTGCAAGCTGAAGCAGAAACAAGTTGGAATGAACTTGTCCTTGAAAAAAAAAAAGACCATAATTTAAAGTAAAACTGACCAATCTATCTCGCTATAGGAAAAAACTCCACTGTCATTGGACCCTGGGATCTCAGAAATTCCTCTTACTTGGATTTTGAGACTTCCTTACTAACTGTGGCTGGAAGTCTGCCTCTCCAGCTGCAACCAAATGTGCTTCTGAGCACCTACAGAGCATGTAGCCACTCACAGTTGTAGGAAATACCAGGAACAACTTTGGAACAACCCTAAAGGACTTTATCAAATGAAACCCTCCGAAGAACAGCTTCTTATACAAAAATAAAGCTAAGCAAACTGAAAAACCTCTTTAGAAAGTAAGCTCCTCAAAAGATAGACAGGTTAACCTGCTGTCTGAAAACAAACAAGTTTATAGTAGGATACAGTCCATGTGAACAGATGCACAAAGAACTCAATTCAGTGGGAAAGAAAGAGCATGAAGAGGCTTATCAGCAGACTTGTAAACAACCACTTGTCTGGGCAAGCAGATACCTTCCTTCATAAACCAATGGACAGCACAAGCCACACATCAGTGGGAACACTAAGAGAGAAAAGCCAGGGGAAGTCAGGAGATGTTTCTATTAAATAAGTGAAGAGGAACTAAAGAGCCTCTTGATGCGGGTGAAGGGGGAGAGCACAAAAGTTGGCTTGAAACTCAACATTAAGAAAATTAAGATCATGGCATCTGGTCCTCTCACTTCCTGGCAAATAGATGGGGAAGAAATGGAGGTAGTGACAGATTTTATTTTCCTGGGCTCCAAGATCACCGCAGACGGGGACTGCAGCCAAGAAATTAAAAGACGCTTGCTTCTGGGGAGGAAAGCTATGGCAAATCTAGATAGCATACTAAAAAGCAGAGACATCACTCTGCCAACAAAAGTGCATATAGTCAAGGCTATGGTTTTCCCAGTTGCAATGTATGGCTGTGAAAGCTGGACAATAAGGAAGGCTGAGCGCAAAAGGATTGAGGCCTTTGAGTTGTGGTGCTGGAGGAGACTCCTGCGAGTCCCTTGGACCGCAAGGCGATCAAACCGGTCAGTCCTAGAGGAGATCAACCCTGACTGCTCTTTAGAAGGCCAGATAGTGAAGATGAAACTCAAATACTTTGGCCACCTAATGAGAAGGAAGGACTCCCTGGAGAAGAGTCTAATGCTGGGAACAATGGATGGCAAAAGAAGAAGGGGACGGCAGAGGATGAGGTGGCTGGATGGAGTCACTGAGGTGGTTGGTGTGAGCTTGAGTGGACTCCTGGGGATGGTGGAGGACAGGAGAGCCTGGAGGAATGTTGTCCATGGGGTCGCGATGGGTCGGACTCGACTTCTCGACTAACAACAACAACATTTGCACTACATAGGAAGTGAGAGAAGAGGCTAAGAAGAGTTCACACGCCAATTTATTTGGAACCCAGTCCCGCCAAGTTCAACAGAGCAGACCTCCCAAGTAAGAGTGAACTGAATTGCAGTCTTAGGGGAGTTTAAAAGAGGGAAGGAGAGGGAATGTGGCTGTATTTCGGGTAAATAAAACATGCAGAGCTGTACACATGCACCAGCATAAAAGGGCAAGCTTTCTACATATGCTTCACCTTGCCAGCAAAAATCCTTTGTCTCTCTCCCAATCCTCTATCCATGTGTAAATGAGAATTACACACGCTCATTTGAGGCATTATGTAATTTAACAAGTCACCTTAACATTGGAACCAAATAGAAAAGGAGAAGTGTGCCCTCAGTCAAGGGTGTAAAAGAGGGATACAGAAAGAAGCCATGATTACTGTACCGGGAACAGCCTTCTTTAAAAAAAAGAAGGAGCAGAGGATGAGGAGGAGGAAAAAGAAGGAAAAAACAGGGAAATGGAGCAAGACAGGGCAAGAAGAGAAGAGAATAGTACAGGAGACTAACTGTGCAAGAGGCAGAGGGAATGGTACACTTCAAAATGCAAAGGGATAGCTAGAGTGGCATAGAAACTGATTGTTGGCCAGGGATTCAGGAGACCCGGGTTCCAGTCCCAGCCATGTAGCCCCCTGGATAACTTTGGGCTGCGACTGACTCTCAGCCTAACCTACTTCACATGGTTGTTGTGAAGGCAAAAAGGAAAGAGGAGCATTATGTAAGTCAACTTGTTATCCTTGTAGCACAAGGAAGGGCATGACATACATTTAATGCATCTCTTTATAATAGCTATATTAATTGCCAAGGTGGTGTAACAATTACAACGCTGATGTGAGATTTGAGAGATCCCGGTACTAGCGCCCACTCCCCACAATAAAGCTCCCTGGGGCCTCTTTGGGCCAGTCACTAACTTTCAGCCTAACCTACCTCACAGGGTTGTTGTGAGAGCTAACATGCAAAGGAGCAGGAAGCTCAAAGCAGCCGCCTTGAATTGCTTACAAAAAGGGTAGGAAAGTGAAGAGGAGCTATAGCCATAATTAATTAATCAGGCCAAGAAATAGCAGCCGAGGCCCAGGGAGAGAAAAGCAACACTCCAAGCGGCTGGCAATTCGAAGGAAAGGAAGCGGCCCAAGAAGCGCGGGGGCCAAGGCTGGGTGTGGGGGGCTGAACCGCGGAAGGAAACAGCCCCAGCGGCGAAGACACGGTGGGGGCTTCGTCTCCCTGCCGCTTCCCCCGAGACGCAGAAGGGGGCACCGAGGAAGGCAGGCCCGGCGCCTCTGCTCCGCCGAGCCTTCCTCCCGGCTGTCAGCGACGCCCACAGGAGAGGAGAGCCGGGCCGGGCCGGGCCGGGCCTGCCTAGGCCTCGTATTAGGTGGGGGGTCAGAGAGCCCTGCATTTGGCGACAGGGCAACCTCCTCCCTCCCGCAGCCCCCGCGTCACCCTCGGCGGTCGGCGGACACTCACTACTCGGGGTTCATGGCGGCTCCTCCGCGGTGGGTCGGCGGCTGGCTGGCGGCTCCCTTCCCTCCCTCCTTTCCTTCCTCCTTTCCTTCCTGGCTGGCTGCTCCGGTCGCTCCCTCACACAAGATGGCGGCGACAGCTCCCTCCTCCCCTCTCCCTCCCTCTTTTGCCCCTCAGGTGCGAATTCCTCAAGGCGCATGCGCACCCGACGCGGGGCGCGCTGGGAATTGTAGTCTTCCCCCCCTCTCCACCCGGAACTCTCGTCCTTAGACCGGCCGCCTTTCGAAGAACTCCGAATCTTCCTTTCCCCGGCCGCGCGGCACGACGGGAAAGGGCGTTTCAAACTCACACGTCACGCGCAAGCTCCTCACCCCACTCCTGGCGTCCGCGTGACGTCAGTAGGGCTCGCCCTACGGCAGCCCGTCTGGCCAAAGGGCGTTGGGGGCGCAGCCTGCTCTCCCCCCGGGCGACGAGCAGTCAAATCATTACACTTATATCCTGCTTTTTTTTCCCGCGTGGGGCATGCCCAAGGCGACTTGCATCGCCCTCATCCTGCTCGCCTTTCTGTCCTCACAACAACCCTGTAAGGTAGGTCGGACGGAGTCCATCACTTATCCAAACACCCAGGTCGCTTCTTGGCGACACAGGGTCCAGGACCCGGAGCTCCTGTCAGTCCAGTACTTGGGCCATTGCATCTCACGGGATCTCAAATGATGTAAGTCTACTGTTTGACCTCTATTATCCATAAGCAAAACAGTATGTTTGAATACTATATATTTTATTTGCATATGTGTATATTAACTTTGTTATTTTAACATGAATAAAATTACTATTAAGCTATTATTTTTTTGTGCTTGTATTTAAATATGGGTGTGTGCATATGATTTCTATATACCACAATCAATCATCAATATCTCTTCCAAGTGCAAACTTGAAGAGAGGCTCAGAGGGGAGCAACAGCCTTTTCACTGGTGGCCCCATAACCATGGAACATTGGTGCCAGCTGTCTCATCCTGTTGGCCCCAGGCTGACAGCACTTTATGCCAAGGCATTTAAGAATATCTTGGGATGTTTTTTGGGTTGAGGGGAAGACTACCTCAAGGTCTGCTCTGTACTAAATATTGTAGCCGTTTTTAAATTTTGGACATTTCTGTGTTAGTTTTATGAAATGGTATAATCCTCCCAGAGACCTACAGCTATGGATCAATATAGAAATAAATAAAAATGCACTAATTCATCTCAATTGTGGCATGTTTAAATATAGATTGGAGGCACACAGACAACATGCCTATATATTAACTATCTTTTTGCAAGATTACATTATGCACTTCTTTTGCATGTGTTAAAATGTAAAAAGCAATCCTAGTCTTGTCATTAATATACTTATAAACTTGGGACTAAAATTTAGTGCTCTCCTCGTCAATCAGTGTTTGGGGAATGGAAACAAGTTTAGGAAAGGGACTATGGTCCTCTCGGAGAGCTCAGACGATCACACTGGATTTAACCCCCAGGCCTGAGGTTCTATGAGCACCCTTACAGCTGATAAGTTTGAAAAAGACACAAGTTTAAGTTGTGCTTTCAGATCTGCCGTACACAGCAGTAGGCCAGCTAAGAGGACCAAGCATGTTCGTGTCCAGCACAGGGGAGATGAAGCAGCTCAGAAATATTTTCTATTCCAGCATGCTGTGGAAGGGGAAGACTGATACTACTTTTACTGAGTTCTGGAACTGAATGTCACTGTGCATGATTAAGGGGTAGGGGGAATATGGGTAAGGCTCACACAGCTGTCTGCTACAGGTACAAAAGACACAGCCAACATCTTGATTCTCTGAAACACCTACCTTCGCCCCCTTCTTTGTAAGGTTTTGCTGTTGGTGAAACCATTCTCCTGAAACTGGAGTCATGCGCAACCTCAGATACATCCATCAACCTTTGCACATTATGCCAGCCTGCACGGGATGGCCACAGCTCTTACGCTGGCAATAATGAGCAGAGCTGAAGTTCATTTGAGAGGCGGGGAAAGAGAGGGGAGGGAAAGATGCACCAGGGGTTGTCCTTTTTGCAAGTTTTATTTCTATAGCAACATAATACAGAGCAAAATCCGCCCCTCCCCGTCAGTTCCCTTCCTCTCATCCCACCCCACACACACACACTCACACTCACACACACACTCAAGTGAGGCAAGTTGCTGTGAGCACTGCCCGGTTGTAGGGCCATTCCTAGGAAAGGGGAAGTAGGCAAGGCTTACCTCCAGCTGCAGTAAAGAGACAGGGCTGCATGGTGTGTAAAGAACCCCTTTGTCTCCTCCTTTGAACTACAGGCAAAGGATTTCCAGAAGAGACCCCTGATTTTTAAATAGCTGCTGCACAGGAAGGAGTTAATTCCAGTAGAGGCAATTTCTTCCCCTAGTGAAGCACAATGAAGGGAGGATTTGCAATCGTTGGGATTCTCCATCTTGAATAGCGACTGAGTGCACAATTCGATGCAGGTTTAGACAGAAAATAAGGCGTGTTCATTCCCAGCGTTTCCCAGACACCTATGGCTCGCAGGAGAATAGCAGGACTTATATTCTGCCTAAAAACCCATAGGATTGCACCCTAGGAGTCACAGCAGCCTTCCCCCAAATTAAATCCAGAAATCCTGGGACAGCAGCGGCCTTAGAGCAAAGGGACGTGCTCTCGGTAGGAGTGGGTTAGTTCACAGATGCAGAAGGGTCTGTGTGCCCACTCCAGCTCTTAGCTGCAGTTTTAACATTGCTCTAGATGGCAAATTTATTTAGTGTGTAGACTATCCTTTCTGAGCCTATTGCCCTCCAGATAGGTTGGACTCCAACTCCCATCAGCATGCACTGTTGGGTGGGAATGATGGAGTTGTTGTCCAGCACAGCTGGAAAGGGACGAGTCAGGAAGAGCTGAATATTGTCAGAGGAGGTTTTAAGAAATGCACAGACCAGCAGCTGACCCTCCTCTGACTTCCCAAACTATAGCAGGGATAGGGAAACATGTGTCTGCCCTTGCTAAGATACAGGGCATTGAACGGCGACTCCCATCAGCCCCTGCTTCTGGCCACAGCTGGTACGAGCTGCAGTCCAGCCACATCTAAAGGGCTCCTTGCCCCTGCTCTTACTCTAGGAAAAACCTTAATTTCCACTCTGAAATGATGCCTACTCCGCATCTGCCCAGAAGATGCTTCCAGTTTCAAGCTCATATACAACAGTCAGTCCTGAACTGCTGCAGAAAAGGTGCAGTTAGTCAGACAGCCAGTTTAGACTCCACTCCCAAAAGCAGCATCCGCATGACGCGCTGGCCGCCCCCACCTCGCTGTCGCTCGAGTCCAGCAGGAACGGGTGGTGCCAGGCCCCACACCCAGTCTCTCTCCAGGCGAGGGCCAGCCGTGCTTTACCTTGATGCAAGCGAGCAGCGCTCATGATGCAAACCTTCTTCCCCTACCCCAGACCCTCTTTTTGGGGGGCGGGGGAGGGAAACGCAGGCAAGAGATGTTTCGTGCGTGAACGGCAGCACTGCGTGAAACGGACTAGGGAGACCAATTTTCAGGGGGACGGTGCTGGCGCCATTGTAAAGGCATTAAAGAGAAACATAGTGGAGGGCGGGATGAGGAAGGCGAAGATGAGAGATGCAGCCTGGAGCTGGGGGAACAAACATGGATGGTCAGGAGCGGGGACTGGAGGTCTGAAGGGCACGGCATCTCCCTGAGGCCAAAACACAAATGATAACGACAGACAGAGACCACCATGCCAGGAGAAAGGAGGAACGGAACAGGGCTGCGGCAAGGGACCCTGGGAACTGCAGTTCTTGGTCTAGGCTGCTGAGTTAGGAGACGTGGCTGGCCCGCTTGGCCTTGGCTTCCTAGCTGACTGGGTTTGCCCCAGCAGGGTGGAGCGTCGCTTCCGTGCTCCGGAATCGGCTTTGGCTGAATGGCCCTTTCTCCCACACCTGCCAAGTCTTTTCCTGACAGATGAATCTAGGGAGCTCTCTTCTCCGACCCACCACCCAAGAACCACAGTTCCCTGCATCCCAGGAACAGACTGTTTAAAAATGAGTCGCGTACACTAATACAAATAATGCAGTTTTGGGTTCCTTAGTGACGGGTTAGATCACCTTAGTCCCTCCAAGGAACTCGGCTGCGGAGGAATTGTCATGGAGTGGGAGAAAGAGGAAGAAAGGCAAAGACAACAGACTTCAGAGCCACACTTATCCTGCGAACTATAGTCTTTTCCAGCAGTGAAGTGCGAGGACAAAAGTGGCAGCCACATGCTGGCGGTGGAGAGGAAGACGTCGTGAGTGTGAGTCAGTGTGTGACGGGGGGGGGCATACCGCTCCGACCACACCAGGTGAGTTGTGACGGCACAGCTCCACAGCGCGGGTGACTCCTGGCGCCATGCCGGGGCAGGTGTTCCAGGAGCAGTAGCAGCAGTGGGGAAAAGGCAGAAGGGGTCCGACGTGGCTCGGGGCTTCGTGATCCAGCCCGGGCTGGGCTGGTGTGGGCCTCGCTGCTCCTCATGCCAGCAGGGAGCTGCGCCGGGAGAGGTCGACGTTGCTGGCGCTAAGGCCCCGGCTGTCGGACAGGCTGCTGGACACCTGGAAAAGGGAGAGAGGGAGTGACCACTGTGCACAGGGGAATGCTGGGAGCAACTGGCAGCAACGACGGGTTAATTAAAAGTGGCAATTATTTTCCGACCGTGTGTATGTGGTGGGGGGGGGCACCATTGAAATTGTGTTCATTGGGCACACAAATGTTTAGGACACAAGCTTGTGAAGGAGCCACCGTTTCCTTCCCCTGCTCACCAACCCCCCCCCCCACCCCAAATGGACAGTCCCAAAGGTGAAGGCCCCTGTACCTACCTGACTTGATTCCTCTTCTACACTTTTGTTCAGGAAGTTCAGTGAATTGGCCCGCTTCATCCTGCAGGGGAGAGAAGGCGCCGGAGAAGTCAGGGGGTTTGGTCCATGAGGACGGAGAAAATGGGTGGTGGTGCGGGGGGGACCCTTGCTGAACACTCTGAGCACCGCTCGGCTGACGGGCAGGACAAAAATGTTAAGGACCAAACTCTGGGAAGGCAACAAAAAAGGTTGCAGGTGAGCGTGAAGGGAAATTCTTTCCCTCCAAGTGGATTTCCGGAGACTCAGAAAATGCAAGAAGCAACAGACCTCAGGCCTGATCTAGCGGAGGAGCTATTTTTGTTGACGGTTTTCACTGATAACGTGGCCTCCCTTTTATTATGACAGAAGCATGAAGATAGCCAGGAAAAGCAGGGTAGTGTAAGCAGGACAGCCAGGATGGAAAACATGGGCCCAGGCTCTCGGTTTGGCAGGTGCAATGGCCACACTCGCTTCCAGGCCCAGTTTCCTGGCTATTGTGGCCATCCCATAAACCACGTGCTCTTAAAGGGTGAATGCCTCTCCTAAAGAGCTGTGAAGTAGCATATTTTAGATCCTGCCACCCGCAGAATGAGGCCCCGAGAGTTTCTCCAGCTGGAGTCCAGCCCGTGGGCTGCAGGAGTATCAGACCTGTGAACAGGGACTCGGTCAGTCGGTCACTTCAGTAGGCACGGGTCACTTCCTACACCCAGGAGCCGCCCTGGGGCAGTTTCTCCCGCCCTCCACAGCGCCCCATCGCCTGCTCCCCAAGCCCAGCCGCTCACCCTGGGTTCCTGGGCTCCTGCGGGCTGCTGCCCTGCAGCTTCTTGACAAGCATCTCGCTGCTTCGCCGCAAGGCGTCACGCAGCTTCCCAAAGGAGCCGCTGCGTCGAAGAGCTCCTGAGCCCACCTGGAGGGGAGGGGAGGGGAGGGGAGGAAAAAAGAAGTCATGGAAATGGTGAGAAGCAGCCTGGTGGGGGGAGGGGGGTGACAGGGGGAAAGCGGGGAGAGAGCCACCGCAAATGTCTTCATGCCAGTGCGGACAATTTGCCCTAGGAATGTGGGAAGCTTTAATGCAGCGGCTGCTCTCCGGGGTTCCAGGCCTACCTCGGAACGCCAGAAACTGACTCTGCATGCAAAACATGAGCTCTGCCGCTATTGTTAGCCTTCCCCTAACAATGAAGCAAGTTTCCAGTCCTCAGCATTCTGAATAAAGTGTGGATTTGACAGGAACAGGAAATCGCGTCCATGGTACCCCCTGAGAGCAGCTACCAGGCAGAGTGCTTTCCTAGCCCTGCACCAGGAGCTGGGGGATGAAGAAGGCTTAAGACAAAAAGGGCAGGGGCCAAACCCAAGACCCTCCAGCGCATTGTAGCCGGAAGTGCCAATTACCACTAACTCAGCCTTGAGAAAGGGAATTCTGCGTTCTCTAAGGCGGAAGGCTCTGTCTGAAGACCAGCTCATGAATGGGTCATCGTACGGGACACTGACACCCACAAAGGGTTCTGAAAGGCTCGGAACGTACGCATGAATTCTGCGCGGCTACTTGTCCAGCGTGCAACTCATGGCCGCACGGTGAGGTGAACCATGTTTGCAGTCGGCAACACAAAATGGAACTACTTAAAGGCCCAACCGCACACAGCTTTGCCATGACAGAAAAGAGCCGGCAACCCTCGGCATGTCTCATCCAGCCTTCTGTCCAGAGGAAGGAGCGTCTGACCTGCAGCAAGAGCTCGCTAGCTTAGCTGCTCCTCACCCCAGTCCACTCCGTGGCTGCATCCTCCGGTTCGGTCCCGTCCTCGCACTTGCTGCCACTAGGGGCTCCCTCGCGGTTTGGACGGTGCTCCAGGTGGTTCCCATCCTTCAGCAGCTCTACGACCTTGCTCTGGTTGATGGCGTCCATGCCCTGGGGGAGTGTACGGATCAGCCGGAGCTGCCAGCCCAGCCAGTGGTGGACGGAGGAGGGGTACAAGTCCCCCCACCCACCGTTACTCCCACACTCCTTTCCGCTCCCGCTTTCAGAAAAGAAAAACAGAGGGGGGAACACTTTCAGGTTCTCCGAGTTTCATCTTCCTGATGTTGGAAGAACGCGAGAGAGCCCTGCTGGATCAGACACAGGATCGCTCTGTCCCAACACTCTGTTGGCACCGGGCCAGCCAGCAGCCCAAGGAAACCCACAGGCAACACGGGAGTGCAATAGCACTCTCCCACCCATGTTCCCCAGCAACTGCTGTGCACTGGCACACAGCCTTCAGGACTAATAGCCACGGAGAGCTTTCTCCTCCTAGGATTTGCCCGGTCCTCTTTTAGGGTGCAGCCACCGCCCCATCTTGTGGCAGTGAGTTCCAGAGTTTAACAAGGAGAGCTGTGGGGACGTCTTTGTGCCACACTTGAAGGCCATTCTCACTTGCCACAGGCGAGCGGTATTCACAAGCCAGCGCGTGTGACACGCATGTTCCCACCCACACCGTTGAGATCTGTCCTTTAGGGACTGCGATGTGACACACACCTGTTTGCGGGTTTTCTGCGCGCACTCCTCCAGCGTCTCTGCGGCCTCCAGCTTGCCCTGGCGCCGGTACAGAGCACCCAAGCTTTTAAGAGTCGTGTTGACCGTGGGGCTAGAGAACACAAGGGCAGGTGGGTCACGGACGCCCTAACCCCAACCCCGACTGGCCTCAACCTACTTCAGCGGCGTAGGACTTGGCTACCTGAAGGACTGCTTTCTCCTGTACATGGGCTACCTTGCCATTAAGATCTGGGCCAGAAGCTCTTCTGAAAGGGCCACCTCTGCTTTCATTTTGGTGCTGGGCAAACAAATTCTCTTCTCCACCCATTTTAATAATTGATTTTAACAACTGATTTTAGATGTTTACGAATTTTATTGGGATTTTAGTAATGAGTGCGGTTGTCCGTCTCACCTTGACGTGTTTTAGAATGATCTTTGTTAAATTATTATTACTATAAATTGTTGTTTATATTTTTAATGTTGGTTTTTGAACTTTTGTTTTCTGCTTGCTGTATGCTGCCTAGAGAGTCTTTCTGGACTATTTGGCAGGCTATGAATTAATTTAAAAAATACCTGAATAAAAGTGCAGATACTTTACCTGTCTACCTTACAGGTTTTGTACCAGCTGCCGTACTCCCCATAGGGGGCGCTGTCCTTCTCCTTGCGCTTATCCTGGAGGAGTAACACAAGAAAAAGCAGTGGGGAGTCAGAATGGTTTGGATTCTGCCCCAAAGTTTTGGGCAAGGATAACAGGCTCCCCCTCCCCATCCAAAAACGCAGCGGTACCTTGCTTTCCTCTCGCTCTTCGGCGTGCATCCAAATTGGCTTATTGTCCCCTGCGGAGTGAGAAGGAGATAGAATGTGCCTATGGAACGCACTCCCCAGAGAGGTCCGCCTGGCGCCGTCGTTATTTGTTTTTCGGCGCCAGGCCAAGACCTTTTTATTTCAACGCTATTTTAATAACTTTTAATATCAGTTTACAGGTTTTAATATGCAGCCAGGGTGGATCTGGATTTTATCTGTATTATGTTTTATTTTATTTACGTAAGCCGTCCCGAGGCTATGCGATGGGACGGCATACAAATGCTATATACATACATACATACATATAGCATGCATAGATATATAGCATAGGTAGGTAGGTAGGTAGGTAGGTAGGTAGGTCTGCCTTCCAGAGAGCAAGACTGCCAGTCCATCTAGGACAGCCTTGCCTGCTGCTAAATTGTTCGGGGAGAAGCCCTTACCCAGCTCTTCCCGGGACATCCCGCAGATGAAAGGGGGGCTGTGGCAGGGAGGACCCATTCTGCTACCTAATGAACCTGCCCCTCCATTTTGTCCTCACAACAACCCTGTGAGGTATGCTAGGCAGAGAGTCAGCGGCTGGCGGGAAGTTGCAGAGAGTGCTTCATGGCTGAATGGGGACTAGAACCCAGAACTCCCGAGTCCCCAGTCCAAGACCGTAACCCCTACACCGCGCTGGTGTGCACTTCCCTTCCAAAATGTTGAAGGAACTCTCCTAAGGTTTCTTGATTGGCAGCAAGGTCTTTAAAGCTAAAAGGAGGTGGGGGTTTTGGTCTTCTGGCCCTGCGGCGTTTCGTCCTTGCTCCCCTGCCACTGGAGTGCTGCCCCCGAGAAATTCCCCAAAATGGAATCTGACTCCTTGTGGGCCAACGAGCAACGGTTGTCCCAGAGTGAATCTCAGCATGCTGCTTGCATATCCTGGACCATCAGCTGTTTGGGGTGGGGGCAAATGCCCGAAACCACGGAGCCCAGTGGTCAACTGCCGGGCTAGGATGAGCCCTGGGGCGATCTCCGTGGTCTGCACTGCGCATTTCAGACGAGCATCCAGACCCTTCTGTGCCAAGCGCTCTTAGGCAAGGACACTGACAGAGCAAAGCAAGGCGAGGCTTTCGCTCTCTGTGGAACGTGGTCGAGGAATTTAAGGCCTGGCTCACCAAGCCCTGCGATGGGGCATATCAGCCAGGGCTTGGGAGCACTGCCCTGCAAGGAGAGACTGAGGGAACTGGGCATGTTCAGCCTTGAGAAGAGAAGACTGAGGGGGGACACGGTATCCCTCTAGAAGTCCCTCAAAGGCTGTCACAAAGGGGAAGGTCAAGGTCTCTTCTTGGTGATGCCAGAATGTAGGACACGGAATAATCAATGCAAGTTGCGACAACCCAGATTCAGGCTGGACAACAGGAAAAGCTTCCTCACTGTCAGAGCAATACGGCAGTGGGACCAGCTGCCCGGAGAGGTGGGGGACTCTCCCACACTGGAGGCAGTCAAAAAGAAACTGGGCAGCCATCTGAGTAGGATGGTGCAAATTGGTGTCCTGCAACAGCAGGGGGTGGACCTGATGGCCTTCTTGGCCCCTTCCAACTCTGCTATTCTGTGATTCTGTCTCAGGGCTGGCCAACCTCTGCAGAGTGAAGATCCAGAGCTGGATTTCGTCCTGCGTGGCTGGCTAAACACAGGGAATGCCTGGCTGCTGAAGGAAAAAGGCAGCACATGAGAAAGATTCCCGCTGCTTCAGAACTTTGCAAGAACTCGGCAAAAAGCGACCAGGGAAGTTCCTCGGTCTCTTTACTGCACCACCAACGGAAGAGATAAAAACAACAACAACACGCAGCTGTAAAATCTACTGCAAGGACAAAAAAAAGACCACAGAACCAGCAGGACTGTTCCTGACATGAAATTCTTACTATTCTCCAAATGAGGATTAGAATGTGTAATTCATACATGAAAATCATTACGTTAAATTTCTGTACTGCCACTCAGCCATAAAAGGCTCTCGGGGCGGTTTACACCAACTAAAATACAAAATACATTAACACGAGAGACATTAAAATACAATATAAAACAAAGTACAAAAATTCAAACCTGAACAAAATAAAGTCAGCTACATGAGGCAACAAGCACAGAAATTGACATAATTTATCAAGTTTCTAAAACAGCAGCAGCAATGTAGAGGGCAGGAAAAGGAATCAATTCATTATCATCATGTAGCTTAGAACCACAAACCACCTGCCCAGCCAGCCACTGGCCAGAATCTCGGGACCAAACAGGCACCTGCGGATTGTGCCCTTCGCCCACCACCCCGGGGGGAAGGTCCCTGAGAAACAGCCCAGCGGGAAGGGAGGGGCCACCACCCACTGCTGCTCTAAAAGCCAGGCGAGCAAGTGCCAGCCCTCCTCACCCACCCATCCTGGTCACCTTCATGACTTCTAGAAACTTGAAGCCTCACGCCAGGGTCTCCACCACAGCAGAGGCTGCTCTACTGCATGACCCTGCGGCCCGTCCCCTTTTCCTGTTCTCACCGTTGACTGAGCCGAATTCCCTCTCGTGTGCTCTGGTCAGGATGTCTTTGTAGAGGGCTTCAGCATTCTTGTATTTGCCTTGTTTGAGGTAGCAGGAGGCCTGGAAGGGGATATTAAGGGTTAGCCAAGAGGACAGTCGGTCGTTCAAAGCATTTTTACCCTGCCGGGTGGCTGTAAAGAGCATCCGGAAGGACGCAGACAGTTCCGAAGCAAGAGCCCGAGCCCACAGGTTCACAATGCAAAAGGAAAAGTGGCTGGGAGGGATGAGGAAAGCTAACCAGCTCCGGCACTAGAGGCTCAGTGGCAAAGCTTGGCGTGCGGCTGCAGCTAAACAAAACCAGAGGTCTGTTGCTTCCTCTGCTGCTGTCAGCTGGGCTTATGCCCAGACAAGATGGAAGAAGCCGAGCTGGCACTTCCGCTCCCTCCGACGGCCTCCACACTGCAAGAACCACTGCATCCATCTGCCTTTCAGAGAAGCTGGTACTACCACTCCCATCACTGCCCAGCCCGGGAAGGGTCTGCTCATTCTGCCTCGCCTCTCCCTCCTCCCCGCAGGCCCGGCACAAGCTCCCCGCCCCACACCCCAGCAACCTCTCTCGGGCCCCCACCAGCCCCTCACCAAATTGTTCTTGGTCTTGGCCACGTTGGGGTCGTCGGGCCCCAGGCGGGACTCGTAGATCTCGAGGGCGCGCCGGTAGTAATACTGGACCTCCTCGTACTTGCCCTGGTTCTGGCACAGCAGGGCCAGGTTGTTCAGTTGCTTGCCCACGTCCGGATGGTACTTGCCCAGCACCTGGGGCAGGGGACAGGAGGAGAGCGCCGAGGTGGAAGGGCTGTTCTGAGCTTCGTGCGGCGGGACGGGGCGGGAGAAAGCCTGCTTGTGCACGAGACTCTTTCCTGCCTGGGTCAGTCCCTGTACCGCTTTTTCTAGCAGGGCAGAACCTTGAGTGGCCAAAGCCAGCGAGTTTGTGGTCCCAATTTCCCCGTTTCCTCCCAGCCACCGAACGTCCGGGGAGTTCAGGATCCACGCAGACCCTGCCCCACCAATTCATCAAGAGTTGAGGGGACTCTCCTACAACTTAAGTTACTGGCAGTGGGAATTTTAGATTTAAATGGGCTTCCGCCTTCAGTCCTGGCCACCCACGGTGCAAATGCACCTTCTCCCAAACCAAATTTGGCCCCTGGACCCTCTGCAGCACAGGGCCTACTTTGATTTGGAGCAGCTGCCCAGGATTGCAGGCAGAGAACGGTCTTCCCTGTCACTTGCTCCAGGGCACACGCAGCTTCGTTCCCTTTCTGCGCAGCACGGAGCGCTCAGCAACGGAGAAGAGCGGATGTTGCACCAGCGGCCCAGCGTGACCAAGAGACACAGAGCGTGCAGGGTTCCCCCGCCCCCGATACCGTGTGCCCCCAACTGGCGTAGGATGTTCTCCACCGTTCTCCGCACGGCTGACAGGCAACCGCACGGCTGGCTGCACTGCCTTTTGGGGTGGCGGTGACTGTGGCCAGATGGGGCAGACCGAGGAGCAGCCAGGGGGCCCTTCTGCACGTACCTTCTCACGGATCTCCAGCGCTCTCTTGCACAGCGGCTCCGCCTCCTTATACTTGCCCCGCTTTCCGTACAGCACAGCCAGATTGTTGAGGGTAGCAGCCACCTGGGTATGGAAAAGACCCCCCTCCATAAACTACTGCGTGGGTCAAACTCCCCGGGTGTTTGTGCCACTGCACAAGCCCCGGAATGACGTCCGCTTCCAAAGGGGAGAGCACAGAAATGGAACAGGTCTGGCGCCTGGGTGAGCTGTGAGCTCCCTTTTTCGTTCAACAGAACAGTCAAGAGGACAGTCCTCATGGCTGCAGGGTAAATCCTCAAGACAAACATCCAGAGAGATTCTCTAAGGACTCTCCAAAGTGAGAAATCAAAGGCCCTGGTGAGTTTCATGCTGCATATTTCTCAGAGACCAGACCTCAACTCCTGCTTGGTGTTTCTAGGGCTGCTTCCCTTCCCATATTAATATTTTGAACACATCCCGAGCGTTGACGTCACTCAAAAAGGCCCTCCTCTTCCATAAACCTTGTTTATGTTTGAACGTTTTTGGCTTGTTTTCAGCAACTTTATTTGCACAGCCATGTCTTAGACTGCTTCGAGAGGGCCTGACCAGAGTCTGCTGCCTATTTGTAACTCAACCCTGTATTTATTCAGTATTTCTTACTGTCATCACACCTTTTCTGCTGAAGGAATGAAGGCAGCAGAAAAGATCCCCCCTTTCCCCTTTTATCCTCACTGCTGCAGCCATGGGATGTCGGGTTCAGAGTTACTGACCGGACCAACTACACACAAGGCTCATGGCCAAGTGGGGGGCTGGATCCTGGCTCTCCCAAGCCCCAGTCCAGCGTTCTAGTCACTGGAGCACACGGGCTTCCATTAGCCAAAGATACATCAAGACACACTCGCAGGGCAAACCGTGTCTGTTTCGCCGAAGCTTGCCAAATAGCCCACGTTTGGAAGGCCGGGGCTCTTGTAAATGTGATGGACACCACCACCCGGTCTTGCTGAAAAGGGCTGGGATGGGTTGAGAGAATGCTTACGGCTGGGTGGTCCTTCCCCAGGGTCTTCTCCCGGATGGCCAAGGCATCGTTCAGAAGATGTGCTGCCTCCTTGAACTTGTTTTGGTCCCTAGCAAGCGAGGAAAACATGCTCGTCGTTCTGCCAGGAGAGAATCTGACCTCTGAATGCACCGAAAAGACGTGTGGTACAGTCCTTCCTGGACTGCAGCATCTGAGACAGTTTGGGCAGGGTGTTCCTAGCCATGTTTGAATGCTCTCTCAAGGAACATGGCAGCTTGAGTATCAGGGAGAAGGCCTCATCCTGACAAGCTAGATTTCCACATGCAGGGCAGTTCTGCCATCTTCTTCTGAAAGAGGGGTGTTCCAAGCATGTCACCCCCTGCAGCCTCCAAGTGGTTCACTCCCAGAAGAACCACCCCACGAGTTTCCTCCAGATTAGTTCTAGGGGCAAGAGCCAAGACCCCACCTGCACAAAGCCGGCCCTCCCTCATACCTGTACACCAGTGCCAGGATATTCAGCATGGTTGCGACGTCAGGATGGTCGTGGCCGGAGGTCTTCTCCAGGTCCTCCAGGGCCTGCTTGCAGAGGGGCACAGCCACCTCGTACCGGCCCTGCGAGGCGTACTGGATCACCAGGTTATGGAGGGTTCGCAGGCGGGCGGGGATTTCATAACCGCCGTGCTGGGCTGCCGCATCGCCACTGCCATGAGCCGGCCCTGCAGAGAGACGCTACCAGGTCAGCTCCGCCTTCTTCCAGGTGAGCCCTTCCAGGACCTGAAGGATGCTGCCAGGTCCCTGCCACCTCCGTCTCCTCTCCTGCTGGCAAAAGAGCTCCGGGGCCGGCCGGTGGGGCCGGAGAAGGCCACCGAGGCTCTGGGAAAGTGGCCACAACTCACCTTGCCCCTGGTCGTCGTCATTGGGGAAGAGATCGTCCAGGGTGTCCTTGGCTGCCTCCCCACTCTTCTCGTCCTGGGCAGAGAGAAGGCAATCAGGACGGAGGCGCTCCTGCTGCAGCACACGGGCAGGAACCCAAGAGGCGGCCTGCCTGCAGCCCGAGCAGCAAAACCTGCCCCCCTTGAACTGAGGCTCATCAGGCCTCACCTTCCCTTGTGCTCATTTACACTGCGGGGAGGAACCCGTGGCCTTCCAGATGTTTTGGCCTGCAGCTCCCATCAGCCCTAGCTGGCACGGACAGTGGTGAAGGACGATGGGAGCTGTCCTAAGGAGGGCAGGCTCACGGAGCAATGTCTTGCCCAAGGGGCCCTCCAAAGCCTGCAGGTGGCACAGAGCGGGGGGAGCACCCACCGAGGGAGAGACATCCTCGTCGAACTTTTTAATCTGGTTCATGAACTCCAGGTGCTTCTTCTCCTCCTCGAGCTGGGCCACGGACTGCTCGCTCCGCTGCAGCTTCTGCTGGGTGCTGGCCAGCTCGTCTCGCAGCCACTGGTTCTCCTGCACCAGGCGCCGCACCTGAGCCCGCAGCTTCTGCTTCTCGGATTCCACCGTGCTCAGGTGGCTGGACAGGGCAATGATCACCTGCAACCGGAGAGGTGGTGAAAGCAGGGCCCACGCCGTTCAGAGGCCCACGCCGCCCGGGGCTGGGAAGGGGACGAGGGCACCACGAAAGCCAGTCCGCCTACATCTGACCCCCGGGCTAAATGCAGAAAGAGACCCTCTTCCGTACGGAAGAAAAGGCCAGCCAGGTCACCCCCAAGCATCTCGCTTCCCATAGCGGGATCCTCTAGAAATCTATAGCGGGAATTCGCTATAATCGCTACAGACCAAACAGACCAAAAGTCTGTCCCGCAAAAGGCCGGCAGCTTGGCCGATTCCAAGCAACCGTCAGCAATATGCCGTTTCGCAGCCTAACTAAAATGGAAGCCATCTTCACAAGAGCACCTGGCCGGGTGAACAGAACAGGGGAGAAGGCCTCATCACCAAATCGTAGGACTTCAGTTCCCTTCAGCCCCAGCCAGCATGGATGCTGGTCAGGTGAATGGGAGGTGCAGTCCGGAAGATCCAGCGAGGCCACACCAGGGAGCGGCAGCCAGCCGGAGAAGGCAGTCCGGAGCTCCGCGGGCAGCTAATCCGAGCTGAAAGCGGTTCCGCGCCCTGATCCAGCAAGTGTTACCTGAGCTTCCCCGAGGCCCAGCTCAATGGCTTCCAGAGACTTCCGCAAGAGGCTGGCCTTCTCCTGGGCAGCGCTGGTTTCGTGCTGCTGCTCCAAGCGGTTGACAGTGTCGAGCAGGGTGGCCAGCAGGGAGTGGTGCTCGCTGCGCAGCGTCTCCAGGCCCTGCACCACGGCCTTGGTGCCCAGCACGATCTCGTCCTGGCTCATTTTCTCCAGCTTCTCCTCGCGGGGGTACAGCATGGTCGCCATTGCTGGGCCTGTACAGGAAAGGAGATGACAGAGCCACAACCCAGCGTAAGCCAGCACTGCTGTTACTCAGGATCTCCCAGGGGATCGCGGCAGCGCATGCGATCTTTTCTTCCGTTTATCCTGATAACGACCCTGTGAGGTAGGCTGAGCGGAGAGTTACTCGCCCGTGTTTTGGAGAGGGGCTCTGGCACTTGCGTGGCCCGTAGAAGGTCCAGCTTCAGCCAGGAAGGAACCCTGCCTGAAAATTGGGAGAGCTACTGCCCATCAGTGTTGACGCTACTGAGTTAGAGGAATGAAAGGGCTAACTCAACGCAAGGCGAATTCTTACGTTCTAAGTTCAGCCAGGGAGCTCTGTGGAAGAGTAGGGATTTCAAACCAGTTTTTCCTAGTTCTCTCTACATAAACACACAACTAATACAGGCACAGGTGTGTGAACTTTTGTGCTTTTATTTGAATTAGCTCATGGAGTAGCAAAGTGATAAAGAAAACAAAACTTATAGCTTTTTGGTTCAAATCGCAGGTCTTGCTCAAAATGTACCACATGGCCTTCAGTGAGCCATTCTTCCCGCCCGCTTGTGCCAAGTCCTTCAAACCCTTGACATGTGCCAAGCATTGTTTGTTCCCGGTGCCCCGGCCAGAGTTGCAGCTGGTATCCTTAAGTAGTGATCTGAACCCTGCCCAGGAGGAAGATCTGGACAAACGGGGACCAGCCTTCTGAGTCAAAACACACAGGGATGGGCTGCAAGGGAGTGACGTGGCAGCTGGGCTTTGAATACCTGCAGCAAGAATGTGGGGCGGGGTGAATGGAGAGCTGAACTCGAGGCGAGGCAAAGCCCCAGAATCTGTTACGTATCCCCCGAGTTCAACAACTTACAAAGTCACAGCGTCAAGGTGCCCCGAGTCACTGCTTAATCGTAATAAACCTTACAGCATGTCGAATTAAGACGAAGGACATGCAGACGTGATATTATGACGTGAACCCCAACGTGTTAGGGATTAAAAAGAGGGAGGGAGGGCCGAGAAAATAGCTCCCCGCCATCGCTGTTCCCAGCTCCTTCCAGCAGGTGGCTGGCTCAGGCTTGGACAATGGAGACGCAATGCGGCGTGGAGTCCCGAGCTGGAAAGCCAAACCGCCGTCGCAGCGCAGGAGGGATCAGCTCAGACTCCCCACCCACGCACCAAGGCAGAACCAAACGCGGGGCTCTCCTCGCCGGCTGCCAAAAGCTCATTTCTAAACACCAGTTTTGGGCCAAACGGTTTCCTCTCTCTCTACCAGGAACAGATTTGGAACCAGGAGTCTGAGCAGGAGGAGGACAGAAAGGAGACTGACCCCCACCCACTAATGAGCTCGGTTTTCCAGACCACCATAACCTCGATCTCGGCCACACTGGCTTAAACAAGTTCTCCCTCTCCTCGTGCTGTCCTTTTATGTAATTTCACTCTCCTTTTATTATAAAGGCTCTTGCAGAGGTAGGAAAAAGTGATGGACTGAAACAGCATTAGAAGCAGCCGAAGTTCCTTCTTTGCCCAATGGTCTCCATTTTATATAGATAGGTTCTGCTATCTTCTTAGTACAAGCGCATAAGCTTAGATTAAGAAGGGGCAAAACAGCCGCCCCTTCACCCCCAAACCATGAAAGGTGAAGTGCTGCATATCTGTTCTAGCATGTGCACGCGCGCGCGCACACACACACACACACAAATCGGAGGTTGGAAGGAATCTGCAGGGTCTTTTTTTCACTCCCAGCCTCTCGGGCAAGTTAACTGAAATGCTTGGCTGTCTTTGTCGTGAACTCTGTGTGTTCAACATTTCCACCTGGCCATCAACGTGCATGCGAAGGTCGTTTGCAGGAGCTGGAAACGCAAGGTCACAAAGACAAATGTCTCCGTCATGCATCTCAGGGGCTCCATCCAGGCCCTCACAAACTATCAGAAGCACCTACAGCACCAAACTTAAGACCTAACGGTGGGATATAACCCAGCCCTCTAAAATACCCCACCCTTCCCTTTCCAACCTTTCTAGTCTTTCCAAAACTTTCTGACCAGTATAAGACTTTGCCCTTGCCCTGCTTAGGGTGTGGTGTGTGTACTGTTTGGGGTTTTTTCTAGGGATGGGGTTGGGGGATGTGACTCCTGCGTTCACTTGCCCCCTGAATTCCTCCTACCACCTTCAGAAGAATTTTTGCCAGCGCTTTCAAGAGTTACTAGCTGTTCAGCCTTAAATGGTCCTTTTTTTGGGGGGGGGGGCGGCTATTTCACCACCTGTTCATGATAGGCATTCATGCACTGCTACCTGTCCCTTCTCTCCTCAACATCTCCATGGCCATCTTTGGCCTCACCTTGATTCCTCCCCATGAGGAAGGTTCCTCTCTGGTTCTATCTCTGGCATCCCTGCAGAAGGATAGATACATCCTGATTTTGAGGACTTTTCTCCTTGGGCACTGCTTCCTCTGTGCCACTTGAAGCCCTTTTGAAACATTAAAGAATCTCTCTCTAGTTTTTATTTTTTTAGGGGGGGGTGATGGTGGAGTAATTCCTTCCTTCTTTCTTTCCTCAAGCTTTTGGCCTACATCCGTGGTGAGAAGCGTGCAACCTGTCCCTCCTTATTGAGTGATGGCTCCATTTGTGTTCTCAGAAGGCCCTCAAGCCAAGCAATCCAAACTTAGTCTTACTGACTCTGTATGGGGCACCCCCCTCTGTGGGGGCCTCTTCTTCCTTTGATCATGTTGAAGGGGAGGGACTATCTTTACTCCTCCTTTCCTACTCTTTGAGGTTTATCGAGATCTTAGCTGCCTACCCTGCTCTTCTCAGGGGGGATTCCATAAACTTTCCATATCTTGCCGAAGCGAACAGGATCACCTCTACATAACTCCACTCTCATCTTCTAGGAGCCCCCTCCTCTTTCTGGAAATGAAGTTATACCTCACCCTCATCCTACAGGGGATCCTTTAGTCCTTCAGGCTTAGCCACCCACTTTTGCTGAAGGAGAAAAAAGGGAAGAGTTACATTTTAACGACCTCTCGGTTTCGATCTCTCAAGTCCACCTCTCCATTTCCTAACCATTTTTTCCCTGGGGAAAAAAATGTGCTCATTCCTATATTTTAGAGGGGGTTTTTTGCAGCACTTCTTGTTATATAGTTCCCCCTTTCTATGATGCTCAGCTTCCATGACGTATGCTTTTTCAGCTCTGAAGTTCCTGGCTTCTGAAGAACCATCCTCACCCCACTGTAACTCTTCTTCATCACCAACTCTTCATTTGGTTGGTGAGTCCTGCTTAATTTTATTCCCCTCATGTTAGGAAACACTCCTCAATCCCACTAACTTCAGAAAACTCACCCCAACCTATCCCCCGCTTTTTTTCCCCAAATGGGGGACTCATTTTGCCATATAGGGCTTCTCTTCCCTGAACACCCCACATTCCTCGTAGCTTAGGAAAACAATATGCCCTTTATGGAGTACCCCTGAAGCTTCGAAGGGCTTCATGTCTGCCATATTCCATTGCTGAGAAAAAAATCTTTATCCCAGAACCCATGAGGTTTAGGAAGATTCAGCCCCCCGCCCCAACCGTCCTCCATTTACTGGACTGGGGGGATCCTTTTGAAGGTTGGGAGTCTCCCCTGCCTACCCTTCCCCCTTCCTTCTCAAAGGGCCCTACCAAAACCCCATATGCTATCAGGCAAGAAAACGCACCAACGCTGTCTGCACGCACTGTAAGGGGCGCAGATTCCCTTTGAAGGCCCCCCAACCTCGCCCCACGCACCGGCTCGGAGAGGACCCCCCTCACGCCGCCCCGGTCTCCGCGGGAGCCCCTTTCCCCTCCACGCCATCGGTGTGGGGGCTCCCCCCCATTTCTCTTAGCACTACGGGCCTCTCTTTCCCCACCTCTCCAGCTGCAGACCCCTCCTCTTTTTTTGGGACACACACCCCAGGCTCCTCCCCTTTTCCGGGCCCCTCTTCCCCTCTGGAGGACGCACACGCCGGACCCCTCCCTTTTCTGGCGGGGGGACCCGCCGGACCCCTCCTTCTTTTGGGGGACGCGCCCCCAGCCCCTCCAGAGGGGGCGCACGCACGCAAGGCCCCCCCTATCCCGGGGGTGCACACCCGACCCCTCCTCTTTTCTTGGGGAGACACGCCAGACCCCTCCCTTGTTTTGGGGACACGCCCCCCAACTCCTGTTCCTGGGCCACCGACCCAGCGGACCCCCCTCTTACCTTGGGGGGCGCACCGCGGGCCCCTCCTTTTTTCGGGGGGACACACAGGACCCCCTTTTCCGCAGAGTGCCCCACCGGCCCCCCGCCCCCGGGACCTGCGCGCGCAGCCCCGCCCCAAGTACCGGCGCGGTTCCCGGCACCGCCGCTCCTCCTGCCGCTCCAGCTCCACCACCGGCGGCCTCACATCCTTCCCGGCAGGCGCTGCGGCACCGGCAACCGCTGGGCTCCTCCCCAAAACAAGAGCCTTAAAGGGGAGGGCCGCGGCGGGGGCCGGCCTTTTAGCGTCGGGTGACAAAAAGCGCCGCGCCGAAAGTGGGCGGGGGGAAATAAAGGGGAGGAAGGAGGGAGGCCGCCTGGGTTGGCTCCACAGGCAGGCGCGGGGGGGGGGGGTTGCCAGGTCAGCCTTCCCCAACGTGGCGCCCTCCAGACGCGGGACCCTCGGCCTGATCCGGCAGGGCACGCCTCCGGTTCCCAGAGTGAGATGAGCGGGATCGAGCCCGCGCTTCCACAAGGAACAGGATTTGAACCCGCGTCTTCCCGGTCGCCTGTAACTCCCAGGAGCTCCCCGTTTTCCTTTCCTGGGATTTTGCAGGCGGACGATGCTCTATTATGTGTTGTTATATTTGTGGCGAGGAAATGTTCTTTCGCTGTGGGACCCATAGAGCCCAGCATGGCAGGAAGGCACCAGTTTGGAGCAGCTTGCTGTGCTTCATTAAGCTTAATATATTCCTCATTTCATTAGGCATTTTGCAGGGAGAGGTTATCGACTCAGGCGTGCTTCCTATGGGCGAAGGCCCAGACTCTTCAGGTAGGGCTGGGAATGCTCCTGCTTAAACGCTTGGCGAGCAGATGCAATCAATTCTCAATTTTGGACTCCGCTTCCAAGCAAATGGGAGCTTTGCTACATTGAGTGGCCAGCCTTTGTTTTGACCGAGCAGCTTTAACCCAGATCTCTCTAGGTCTGGCCTACGGCAAGCTCCTAGTCTGCTGGACCATGTTGGGTTGACGGGGACAGGTGCTGAGGGTTGTGTGTCTGTGGCATGTGGGTCACAATTTCCCCCCTCAGAGATGCTGAAAGCAGCAATCCTAGAGAGAAACCTTCACCCAACCCGGCAAACCCTGCTTGGGATTGCATTGCAGTCTTGATGCCTGACTGTTCGATTCAAGCTGTTCTCTTTTCAAGGGAACTCATAAATTAATACTTAGGTAGAGCCGCATGGCGAGACAAATCAATTAGAAAACAATCCGATCTATTAACATGGTATCTTGAGTACTGAGGCTTTTTTTTTAAGTTTTTCAGCTGACCTTTTCAAAGCGGCCCGTGGGAAGTGTAATCTTAGAGGCTTTCCCCCTTTCTTGCCCTCTTGCGCAGAGAAAAATTCCTCTTGTAAAATTATACAGACACATGGTGCACCAGGCACTGGCTTTTCTTCAGTAGTTTCAGTCATGTGCAGATGGATGCTGTTGCATTATCAAAACATATGCGTAATTCAGTAAGGTTCCTTTTATCTAGAGCCAAGACTTAAGAATGAGGTTTAATGGAGTGTGGATCTCATATTATCGGTTTTATGGCCAAGTTTATGGCTGCGGTATCAAGGAACCAGCTGCGTTATCAAGCCAGCAAGGTGGCTTTACTTTTTTGAAAGAATATTCGTGTCCTGCTGCAACGTATCTCCTTGTAGTGGTGTCCATATATGCACCCCCCCAATAATAGTTTTGGATTCTGAGTTGCTACTGGCCCAAACAAAAGCCAGCAGATTTGAGGGCACAGAAGAGCTTTCGAATCACTGTATGCTGTCCAAATCCGAATTCACTCCCTTCACTTCAGCTGTGGACGTTCGGACGGCTCCTCTCCTCGCACTGCCCCCTCTCCAGCCAACTAACCCCAACTGCCGGTGAGATTTTGCAGGGGAACTGTCACAAAGCGGTCAAGCTCACAAAGAGTGTTAAGAAAAGAACACAATTTATTTAATGAAAAACTCAAAAAAAAAAAAAATTGGGAAGGGGGAGGAAGACCCCAATAAAATGCATCGAATACAAACAAGGCTCCGCGTTTCAAATGAAGCAAAATTGTTTTATGTGGACCATTTCAGAGAATGGGGCCTGCAATCCAGACGGAAGCGAATCGAGACACTTACAAAAATGAGATTTACCTACAAAACTCATATTTATGTACAGTGGCCAAGACACAGAAGAGCACATGGAAATCCAGACAACCCGAATCGTAAGACAGAAATAGTTCCAGAATGTGCAAAATCCACACAGCAAAAACAGGAAAGCTCGCCGGTCCTCAAATGGACCCATTTACTGTAACAGTCAAGACAGGGAAGGAGATCTGAGGCAAGGCCGTGTGGAAGCGGCGGACACAGGCGTGGAGAGCTCTTGCAGCCACACGTCTCCCACCGTGGCCCTTTCCGTGGAGTGTCATTTGTTCATGGGGAAGAGCATACTCTTTGGTAGGTCTTCCATCTAACAGGGTGTGAGGAACTTAGAGAGCACTCAAGGCTCCTAGGTAGAGAGAGTGAGTGTGTGGGTGTTTCTTGGAGTTCTTCATTAAGCTTGGTGCTGCTCTGGGCACCCTTGACACAGGGT
This sequence comes from Varanus salvator macromaculatus, assembly GCA_023646645.1. NCBI lineage: Eukaryota > Metazoa > Chordata > Lepidosauria > Squamata > Varanidae > Varanus > Varanus salvator. The sequence continues at coordinate 7,948,647 of JAIXND010000803.1, read as the reverse complement.
GACCCTTCCTTCCAAGCTAGGAGTCTGTGTTTCTGCCCTCTGCTAGGCACGAAGTACGAACTGGCTTAGATGGGACGGCCTCCTGGCTACCCAGCCCCGGAGGCAGGCGTATCCCTTCAGCTTCTTGAGCCGGCTTTCCTTCAGGGAGGGAAGAGACTCCAATCGAGCAGGACTAACCGTCCTCGGAGGGGAGACGGTGGTGAAAGGACCGGTTTGGGGGTCGTGATCCTCGCTACAAAGGCAACAGGTTGGGCGAGAAGTCCAACCCAAAGCAAGCAGCTTCCGAGCGATCTGGACAGCTGCTTCAGCCGCTTCTTGAAATAAACCTCCCTTGGGTGTCGTGAGCAAGGAGTGGGGTAACACTGGGAATTTGGAAGGAAGAAGAAAGCGGGGTCAGCTGGCCAGGGCCCAGGTTCGCGAGAGGCATCACGGAGCTTAACAGGCCCACGTTCTGACGCGGCGCCTCAGGCCCGGGCCACAGCTGCGACAGGAAGAGAAGCGAATGCCTTTGGCAAAGCATGACTCTGAGCAGCCGGGCTGCAGAGGAAAGCACAACAGAGAAAACATGAGCCATGTGCGGGCTTGACAGGCAGGAGCACAGGTGGTGTCAACAGCGCATGGATCTGGCCCCGGGCCTGGCTGGGGGAGCGCTTGTGCTTTGCGTCTGTGGAAGCCCAAGGTGTGGCAATAGGCACGCGCTCCTATCGCGGCTCGCACACCCCCACAGCCCACCCCCGGAATTCCAGATTGGCCAAAAGCGACCCAGAGTTGACGGGCTGCACGGAAATCCCATCCGCCCAGAGTTCTGCACCACCTCGACCCTGTGCGGCTCAGGGGCTCGCCGGCGAACAGGGATCGTCGCCTGCGGGGGCTCGGCAGCCCCAAAGAGGTGGCCAGAACATCAGCGTGTCAAGCTCTGGAGACCGCCAAACATGGCCGGGGGGCTGCCTCTGGCTCCTAACGAAAAGCAATGCCCTCGTAAAATGAGCTCGAGGGGGTGGGGGGGGCAGTGAAAGGGCCTGAAAGGCGCCGAGGAATCCTGGAAGGGCAGCCACCTCGCCGGCTTTTCTCGGCTGGCTCTGTGGCAGGTTTCCCTCAACCCGGAGCAGCTGGACTAGGCGACGCTTGACACCGCCGACCCTTTTATCTGTCACTGAGACTCTTTGGCAAGAGGAAGGGAATCAGATCTGATCCAGCTGACCTTGCACAGATCTCAGTTAAGCCCGGGAGAGGATTCCAGCCCTCAAGGACGGAACGTGAGCGGAGCCGCTGGTGCCCGGAATCACACCGTCATCGCAGAAGCGGCAAGGGCAGCTCAAGGATGAGCCTGAGGATGCTCTGAAGACGTGGCCGTGGGCGACCGCAGCCTGGAAGGAAGAGCACCACAGCTCCCCTCCTTTCACTCCAGGGAGCAGAATGATTGCCCAACTGCCATTTGATTCTCGGTCCTCGCACGGCCATCCCCCCGTTTCCCCTTCCATCGAAACTGCCCGACAACCAGCACCACGGCTTCCAGAGAGGACGGAACCGCCTCTGGGGCGCAAGAAACCCCTTCGTATCAAACCCCGAAAGACCTCTGAAAGTTATGTGATCATTCGTAAACAGAAAATGCATCTAGGAATCAACAGCGGCCTCCACGCTCCGTGGTTGGACAGAGCCACACCGCTTCGGGTCTTATTGCTGGTCAGGAAGTGGTTAGAAGCAGCCTGGATCATAGAAAGGACCTCAGAGCTGCTGCGGAAATTTGCGAGGAGAGAAGGTGAGGCGGTTCCTACCTGGGGCTGCGTGGCATTCCAGCTTAAGCATGGGTGGAGCTGCTTTTGAGCTTTCCTGCTTTCCCTCAGCAGAAGCCAAGAGTAGCAAGGGAGAGGGGGCCTTTGTGGGTGAGGGGCTGAGGGTCACGCAAAAACGCCTGTGGGCCAGGCTTCCTGCGGACAACTGCCCTTCCTCAACTCCCAAAGCGGCGCTGAACGACGGCGGCCGCAGCATTCTGCGTCAGGGTGAAGCCAGTCTGGTCTAAAAGACCTGCTCAAGACCCTGTATCGATAGTCCACTTGTTTCCTTTAACAGAGAAGCCGTGGGGTGAAGAGCAGGTGCGAAGAAAGTGGAAAGCTGAGCAGGGCCTGTGAGTGCTGGCACGGTGTCTAGAATTCCTGGCGGCTCTGTTACACATACCTGCTGGAACAAATGTGTTGAAAGGGAGGCAGACCCCAGCGGTGGCGAGCAGGCCGTGGAGAGGGCTAAACAAGCCCATGAGAGTGGCCTTCCGTTTTCCACCGCAAGGCTAGCTCGAGAGCAGGCAAGGGCGGGAGCTGCAGACCCTCCTCTTGATAGAAGCAGGACGTGACTGGGATGAAGCTTCCCTCAACAGAACTGTCCCACGACATTTTTAGGATAAGCTTCAGGGAAGGTGGCCTAAAGAATTTAATCCTGTTTTCTAAAAACAGCAGACAGCCTTCTCTGCTTCTTGTTCCGCTGTGGTATCTCACAGGCAAGTGGGGCCTTACCTGGAATGGAGATGCACCTCAGTCAAACACCACCTGAAGGTAGCAAGTGAAGGGGGAAATGCTTGTTGCAATTTCCTGGTTAAAAAAACCCCCAAACTAACTACTGGAAGAAAACACTAATACAGGCAAATGAATGTGAACTCACAAGAGCCCCAGAATGAGTGGAACTGACAGAGAACATCGGCCTCTACTTCACTGCAATTTCTTCCACTTCTCTTCCAAGACAGGCAGTCTCACACGGATGTTAGTGCTCCTTCCACCAGCCTGGCAGGTTTGATCCAGGCAGAGTGAAACAGGGAGGAACTGCAGGCAGGAGTAAGGGCCCCGACTGCCAGGAGCAAGGCCAAGCTCAGGTCCGGTTTGGGAGCTAAAATGACCATCCACATGGGCTTTGCCACTTTGTGCTTTTGGAAAGGTCAAGGCTAAGAGAAAAAGAGAGAGCTCAGCTAAGCTCTCGGTTGGCTCAGCAAAAGCTAGAATGCAAAACAGAAACCATGTTGTTAAAGGCAGATTTTTGTGGACTGTTAAGTTCTCAAAAAACATTCTTCAGGAAGACACAGGTGTGCCAGCTCAGCTCAAGGAAGCGGTGTGCGCCAGGTGTGATGGGAGACCGACAGAATCTAAGTCCTTGGGAATTCATCCCCAAGATGCAGCACACACAGCGGAGACGGAGGCTGGACACCCACGACATGATGTGGCAGCAAAATAAGAAAAAGCGGCCAGTGGACAGCTCCGAGGCCGGAGACGAAAACGTAGCCTCTCCTCTCGGCACCAGAGGCCCTGGTGTGACCAGTTCAACACAGCAACTGATGTGACACGGGTGAAGTTACCACAGGACAGCTCCGATTTGGCTGATGGTTTGGACAGGGGTGATGCCACACCGCAGCACAACGATGAGGACGCGGGAGGGGCCACCGGGCGGCCACCCTCAGGCTGGCTTTGACCCAAAGAGTCCAACGGGGAAGTGTTTCACATGGGTGGGCCACTGGGCAGCTAACTGGAAAAATTTGATGTCACTCCACTCCACTCCGTCAATGGAAACTAGAAAGGACAGAAGTCTCCCGTGAATTTAGGAAGCTGGCCTAGGAAAAGCCCGGCATGTGCCTGCTCCGACCAGCAGAGGCTCTCCGGAAAGCCAGGCAGAACTCTCACCCATCAACCGGCTTCTCCGTGCCAGGTACCAAAGCTGGGCCTTCTAAATCCAGAACGAGGATGCTACCACTGAACCATGCCAAGCAGAGCAGGTGTGATGGGCCGGGTGCCGGCAGGGAACGCCACTCACACCTGGCTGAGGGTAAAAGGGCCGTGCCTCGAGAGGCAGCCAGTGCAGACCGTAACACGGGGCAGGTGGATTAAGGCGTCTGGAATCGCAGTTGGTCACCGGCTGGCCACGCAGCTGTAGCCACCCCTTGCTAACGGTTTTGCTTGCCTGCCCCTGCTCGCCCTTTCCTTCCTCTTCTCTGCTGCAAACCTGCGGGAAGGGCTGCTTCCGGATTCGGAGCTGCCATTCCAGGCGCTTTATATATTGCGAGGAAAACCAGCAACGCTCTAACGAAAAGCCTCCTGGGTTTTACCGAGGCCCTTCGAAACCCTCCCCAGCGGCCAACGGGAGATGCAAGCGCTACCTTTCAGCATCGTTTGCTGCTGTTTTGCAGAGCAGATTAATCGGCTGATCCCGTCAATCATTTGGCTCTTGGAATCCACTTCTCTCTCTTTGGGTTTCTTGCTCAGAAAGATGGTGGGAACTAGGAAGCCCAGAGACGCCAATTAGTGAAACAGGAGGTGCTAGCTAGGCACAGTGGCGGCCTCTTCCGCACTCCTGTCCCTGCCCCGTCCCTCGCGAGCAGAGAGTCCCGCCCTGCAGAGCTCACCTTTTTTATTCTTCTCTTTGGTGACAACCGTCATGGACATGGTCCCAGACAGCTGGGTTTCCCCACTGTTTGGAAGCCGTGACACCTGCACGGAGCGGAAGACACTCTTGAGCGTGTTTTTGGAGCTGGCGTCCTTTTTCTCGCCTTCCTTCTTCTTTTCGGTGGGCTGAGCTAACCAGTAATCCACCTGCAGCCCGATGACATCACCGTAAGGGCTGTTCGGTGACCTGCGATCCAGAATGGGGGGAAGGAAGGCAGACACGCTCATTTCACAGTGCAGCGGGGAGAAAACGGGCCGCCCAAGTGCTGCTTCTCCCCAGGCCTGTCAGCACTGAAACTTTCCAGGTCAGGCGTTGACGGAAGCTGGAGGAAAGGCAGTTTTGGCACAGAGGCGTCGGACTCTCTGGGCCACCGTTCTCAGTGTTCTCCTGAGCATGCTATGAAAACCATGGCCACTGTGTGAAAGAGGCACTTGCGGGTCCCACCCCTTGGGACCTGCTCCTTAAGCCTAGGTCTTCCCAAGCTTCCCAGCCCCTCAAACATGGGCAAAGCCTACTCTTGTGTCCGCCTCTCCGAGCAAAGGCACCCAACCGGCCTCCAGACCCACACAGACTTACCCCATGCCAGCCAGTCCGCTGGTCATAGAGGGGGAGGATGGCGGAGTGGCAGTGATGTCCCTGGCGAGGCCGGAGGTGGACGGAGGAGAGGTGGAGGGAACCGTCAGGCTGATCACAGGAGAATCGTCTCCCTCGCCTGGAGAGGAGAGGAGAGGAGCCACAAAACTTCGGCCATCAGGCAACCACAGCAGCAGGTGGAGGTATGACAGGTAATCCCCAGGTTCCTCCTCCCTGGGCCAGTCAGGCATTGTTACAAAGCGTTTACACAAAGCTCGTGGGCTTTCCTGGGCACTAGGAGTGCTCTCCCCAAGGAGGTTCGCCTGGCGCCCTCCTTCCTCTTTTTTTGGCACCAAAGACCTTCCTTTTTAAAAAACATTTTAGTAACTAATGCCATTGACCTTTGTTTTAGAATTGCTGGCTTGTACTTTATTGTTATTTTTAATGTGTTCTGGTTTTTATTGTGTTTTCACTCTATTTAATATTATGATTGTGAGCCGCCCAGAGGTGCTGTGGCACATCTGGGTGGCATATCAATGTTTTAAACAAACAAACAAACAAGGGCCCAAACTGGCATTTCCCTAACATTGTGGCACGAACTTTCCCTTTTCCAAGGCACACGCACATCGCTTTTGCGTTCAGGATGCCTCGCACACGAAACTGCCCCCATGCTTCCCTCTGCCCAGCCTTTCGAGGCTCAGGATAGAGGCTCCACGATTCCCCTGCACGTGTCGGCTGACGCTCTGGCCACGTTCCCGTGTGTCCCGTGGTTCCCCAGCCCCGGTGATGTCCCCGCTCATGTACGGCAGAGAGGGCTGGGAGCGAGGGTGCACGGGGAGGGGGGTGTCTTCCTCCACTATGGGGCCTGCTTCCTACTTCCACCCTTTCCGCAGCATCACAGCCTTCTTCCCTGCAGCTGGAGAATCGTCAGGTGAAGCTTGACAGGGGTGGGTGAGCCTCTGGCGCTGCCAGTGGCGCTGGAGTCCGACTCCAGGCAACAGAGCCAAGGGTCGGACACACCAAATTGGGAGGGCCACGGGCTCACTACTCCCCCTCCCCTTGCCCCCCTCCCCTTGTGGCCCTGGCATACTATGAAGCCAATGCTTTTCACTCTTGGCCAACTAGGGCAATTTTGCCCAAGCAACCCTAGCCTGGTTTTGTGCCCGGACAGGAAGCGTCGTTCAATTAGGAGAGCGTGCGGCGTGACTGGGACAACCAGTCTTTGCTCTGAGGGGCCTCCCGGAGGTGTGCCGTACCTGTGGCTGCAGGAGAATCTTCGATCAGGCCCACTTTAACCACCTGCAGCAGGAGTGGGAGGAGACAGGGGAGGAGACAGAGGGATTCAGGATGAGGCCTTTCCAAAATAAAGCACGGCAGGTGGCGACGCTGCGGGTGGAAACGCAACACCTCGGGCCCTTCCCTGGCAGGGCGCCGCATGTGGGCGCCACGAAAGGCAAGCAGGGGACGGTTAACCCTTCTGGCACTGTATGGCCCCGAGGCTAGTTGGCAAGGGGCGCCATAGAAATTTTTCAAACAAACAAACAAACAAACAAACAAAGGCATCCATTATCTGCTGGTGGGGTGACTGAGTCCGCCTCTTGCTTGCAATCTCAATGACCCCAGTTCTGTATTTGCTTGCCCCCTCCCCCGAACAGGTCATTTTGGGGCCAGCAACGGGGCACATGGGTCAGCAAGCTCCTGGAAGATCTCGGCACGTTCAGGGCTCAAACCACCCATGCTGACAAGTCTGGCAAAATGTCTCCTCTGGTTTGCCACGCCTGATACAGAAGGAACGCAGCTGCCTGCCCTTGCTCAGCCCAAAGGGTTAAATCCCTTTGTCTGCTGCTCTTCTGGCTCCAGGAGGAAGAATACGCACTTCTGGCCCTGGCCTGGCCGCCTACGACCTGCTCTGGCCCTGACCGGAACTTGGCTGCCCGGACATCCACATTGTGGAAGCCCCCTTTGTGTGTTTCCACAATGTGCCTTTCCACTCTGCATTTGAGCAAGAGGAGGATCCGAAATGAACGTCGCCCGGGAGGGTGTGGCGCTGCGACACACCGCTGCCAAAAGGGAGCGCGCGTCTGCCTACGTCACAAGAAGCGGCTCTGGGAAGTGGGCGGAGATATATTTGGACTTGTCATAACACTGGCGGCAGCACTCCCCCGACGCCTGGAGATCTGCACGTATAGAAAAATCCACTTGCCAACTTTTCTAAAGGCAAGCAACCCAAAATGTAAAGCTCTCGGGGTGCCCTCTCTGTTCTTTCGACTAGCGCATGCACTTTCTCCTCCTCCTGTAAATAGCACGAGGTCCCGGGTGTCTTCTGAGGGCCAGTGCACCTGAGCTGTGGTTTGGGGGCTGAACACCTAACGCTCGGGTCAGGAGTGGACACAAACCATGGTTGGAATGGATCCAACGCTGAGCAATATTTTTCATTGCTCAGCCACCAAACCGCGCTTCTGGTGGCTTCCCAGCCCGTCACTTGCCACGATGACAAGCCAACGTTTTGTGAGCTTGCCTGATTTAGGAAAGCATCAGGAATGTTTAAAAAAAAACAACAGCAAGTCAAATCCTATAAGATGCTTCCCTCCCACATAGGATGCCTGCTTTCAGTTGCCTGTGACTCCGGCAGTTGTCAGATGGGATCCAGTCAGGCTTCCTGCCAAGGTCTTTGCCAAGGAAGATAAATGCAGCACTCGTTAAATTACACGATGTCACCTGAAGGAGTATCAGCACATCTGGATTTTAGCCACAGCTTCTGTTCCGCATCAGCAGAGGAGGGGAGGCGGTCGGACTGCCTCGCAAAGGAGATGGGCTGGTGGTGCTCAATGCACTCACGTGTGTTTCGGCTTCCCCTAAGCTAGCTGTGCCAGTACAAGGGCTTTGGGTCAACGGAACTAGTTGCCACTAGATGAGACAGTGAAACGAGAGCTTCTTACCCCAATGAAAGGGATGAACTTCTGGTAAGAGTCTTCATCTTGGCTGTGGGCAAAGGAGAAAGGAGTTAAGACGCGGCAGGCGACGGCGAACGAGAGATGCAGAAGGACAAGGGCTTTCCCCCTTTCCCAATAGCATTTCTGCAACTCAGCTGGAGTTTAGGTCGTTCACATGCAGCTTTCGCAGGAAGACACTTAGATGAGAAGAGCCGGAAACCTGCACACGGGAGCAGCGATGTCTGAATGCGGCCTGCACTCAAGGTTTGGTAGCGAGAGATATGGCCAACACAGGACCATGGGAGAGAAGAGTCAGAAGGGGCCAGAGGGGCCAACCCTCAACGTGAGTGGCCCTTCTTAGGCTGTCGCCAACAAAACTGACGGAACAGTTCAGGTCTGCTCGTTGCACAAAGGAAAGGGGAAAAGGTCTTACAATTTCTGTTTGCAGGTCAGCATGGCCTCCGCCACGGGCAGCTGGTGGGTGATGTTTGCTCCGCTCACGTACTGCATGATCCGGCCGACCACATCCAAAGACTCTGGAAAAGGACGGAACCCAAAAGGGAACACTGAGCTGGAAAAGGGCACAGAACGTTCCCGGCGCGTCAAGACCGGCAAATGAAATGGGGGAGGGGGTGCTTTCAGCTACTGGCTCGGGGCCACAAGAACCATCAGGGCTTGCAGGGAAACCAGAGAGGTCTCGAGCCAGGGAGGTGGGAGGGTGAGAGAGCAAAGGGCTGAACATGGATCTGGGGGAGACGCATGGGTCCCCATGTGGGCTGCACCTCCACCTGCTCGCCAGCAGTGCGAAGCTTTACTGTGCTTCTTCTCGCAAACCCCACAAGGCACGATCCTACTTGCGCAGCGGGAGGCTGCCCGCTGCTGTTCCTCTGCCGGAAGCTCAGGTGCCCAGGAACAGAAGGCAGGACAGGAGCTTTTGGAAAGGGCTGCTCCTGCCCCCACTCACCAAAGCGCCCCCTTACCAGTTGTGGGTGGCTCTGATTTGCTGAAGAGTTCTCTCCAGGTGGTATCGAGGAACATCCCGCTGTATTTGCTGTCCACGGAGCCCATGTACTTTGCCACCGGATGAGAACCTGGTGGAGAAATGACAGGAGGGCCCTTCTGTTGCTACGGTTCTCCTGCCACGTTCTGCCCATCCAGCACCAAGCTCAACCGAGGGCTGCTTAGGCAACATGCCCTTTGGTGCTGGGAAAGCGTCTCCTCCCAAGCCGCAACGACGCAACTTTCCTTGCTATGACTCTCCTTCTACCAAGTGATTTTTGTCCTGGGCCAAAGCCAGGTTGGGCCTCTCTTTCTAGGCCAGAAAAGTTGTCTTGAATGACAAGGAATGCCCAACCAGTGTGCATCAATTATTTTAAAATGCATAAAACAGACGTCCAACAGCTGGCTGTTTACTGTGCTCTGGAGTGAGACATCATGCACTTTACTGATGTATTAGGATAAGGTGCTTCTTTAAAATGTATTAATGGTTTTTCAATCAATGCTTTTCTTACTCTTGAAGCCTCAATGAAACTGACTTCTGAAAACATTCAAGTGCAAGATAATAAGCTGCGTGAGATACGCTGCCACTCACTCTTAAAAGGAAATGGCATTTGCACTAATCGGTCTTCCACTCCCTATTTCAGTGATTCAATAGAATAAAAACACATGTTCAACAGTAAACAGGCATGCTTTCTACTTTTGTTCTTACAGATTAAACCTCACCTTCATCAACTTTCCATTCAGCTTGGGCTTGGGACCAGGATACCTAAAGGAACGCCTTTTTCCCTACATGCCCTCCCACCCCCTCAGATCGGCAGCAGAGGCCCTCCTCCGGGAACCCTCTTTGAAAGAGGGCAGGAGACGGGGCACTCGGAGGAGGGCCTTCTCTGCGGTGGCCCCCCGACTATGGAATGCGCTCCCCAGAGAGGTCTGCCTGGCGCCATCATTATATGTTTTTTGGTGCCAGGTCAAGACCTTTTTATTTGGCCAATATTTTAACACATACTAATTTATTTTAAATGATGCTCAGTGTGGAATAGTTAATTTATCTTATTTTATTGTAGTCTGAAATAAAGTTGTAAGCCATCCAGAGACAACAGTAATGGACGGCATACAATTTTTTTTCAATCAATAAATAAACTGGGACTTTCAATCTTAGGCAAAATGCTTCCTTGGCATTTCTTGAATTACTCCCCAATTCATTTTGTTCGCTTTGTTGGAGTCCTTGACTGAGCTCCTATACCTCCCCTCTGGGCTATGGGGAGGTATAAAAGTGAAATAAATAAAATCAAAATCAGAGATGCCTACAAAATACCACCTTCCAGAGCTCGTAGGCGAAGTGTTAATTATAGGACCCTGAGACGGCAACACACTTTTCAATAAGAGTTTGGGATCAGTTGATTAATCTCTCAATTATGACCTGTAGAAGGATAAAAAGAGCTCTTCTCCAACATGTGCTACCGGATGGTGAACTGCCCCAAAGGAACAGTGCGCAAGAAGTCAGGGGAAGCGAGTCTCTTCTATCAGGGACTGGATTCTTTTTGGACAGGCGGCTCGCTCAGCGGGTTCGTTCTCTTCATCGGAGAAAGCCAGCCCTGCACCGTGCGGCTTCTTTGTCGCCGGAATGCAGCATGGTTGGGTTTCGAAGGCGATGGCCATCGAGAAAGTGAGCAAGCCACTGAGGAATGCCCCCCCCGCCCCGCCCCCCTGCGCTTACCTAGCGGGATGATGAGAAACCTCATGTAACTCAGCCAGTCAGAGGTCTTGCTTGCCAGCTGCTTCACAAAGAACCTCAGGATGGCGCTAAGGTAACTCTGGCCCCCCACGGACACCACCTTCACGGGCCGTGGCATGGTGGAATTGCAGTTACAGCTGGTGGAGAGGAAGGGAGAGAGAGGGGGGCGGTTAAGAGAGCGGCGTGCTGGGTTCGCGTCATCTACCTGGGCAGAGCAAGAGAACAAAAACCAGGAGCCACGGAATGAGTGATGCGGGCATCTTATCTTGGGCGCCTGCACGAGGCAACAGACATATGGGCACGTGTGTGCGTACTTCACGTTTATCCCACCTGAGTGGAAAGGTACAGGGCGTTTCCTTGCCCAGTGACACGGAATTCTTGCCTCGTAATTCAGAGTGAAACTAAGGACGGCAGGATCACTGACCTTAACAGGGCTCAAAGAAATGCATAATTTAAAATACAATCAGGGAGAGCATGAGGGGATCTTTATTTGTATACTCTTCTTCCTCTTGGAACATGCCGAGGAATTTAGAGGGGTCTCCCAGCCTGCCATTTCTGACCTAAAGGGCTAGTTCACATAGGAAGGATGAGCTTCCATCAATTCACAACACGTTTCCACACTGGCCAGGGCAATGTGCGAAGGGGAAATGTGAGCTCTCGTGAGCACAACGACGATGCATGCTGCCGTCCGAGCAGGTGCTCCCTCAAGACATGGCAGGGTCACCCTGGAGTGATGCAAAGTCCACTTTCCCACAGTGTGTGAATGCTCCAGACTGGCCTGATCGGGTTCGGTTACTCCATACACGGAGCAGGGAAATACTGGAGACCCAGGAGACTTCCTAGGACAGCATCCCTCCTACAGAAGGAGTGAGCAGGCCTTCAAGAACCGGACCAAATGTACAAACCCCACCACCACGACCAGAGGCCACTAGAGGGCAGCCAAGAGCCGGAGAGAGACACTGAAATCCCACCGTGAGGTCTGGGGCTTTGCGGATTCCAGACACAACACCTGAAAGCCGGTAACGCAACACCTCTCTCTGTTTTGGCGCATTTCCTCTTTCCGGCATCTGCTTTCCATACTCGCTGCTGCCCCATCGTTTGGCTCCTGTCCCACAGATGCAGGGATCCCTCCTGCCCTGAACTTCAGCTGCACACGGTCCTGGCCAGAGGGACTTACCAAAAACCCCTTGCTTTGCACTGTAGAACCTAAGCTTCAAACAGGGCCGGAGAGCTGCATGCACCGACTTGAGCCACTCGGGCTTCGCTCCTCCAGAGCTCTCTGCCCTGAGAGATCTTTCCTTTTTCCCACACGTTTGGAAGCTAGCAGTAAATATTACTCTGCACCGCTCCCATGACAGCCTTATTACCCCCCTGCCATTTTTCAAGGGTCGTGTCCAGGCATTAAGCAGCCTACAGAATTAAGCGCTGAGTCCAATTAAACTGACAATGCACAGCAGTGTCACGGGAACCCTCTCCAGGGGGGCTTGCAGTGTGCCCCACTGATGGAGGTGTCTCGCAGTGAGACAGGATACAGCAAACAACGGAGTCGAAGAGCCACTTTAAACTACACGGGGCTTGACTTCCCATCGTTGCTGTGAGAGGCAGACGTGGCCAACGTGAGAGCGGAGCTGTCTTTGGAGGCGGCCCGTCCAATCTAGGCTGTGAGAACGAGCCCATGTTTCCAGCAGCCTCCGAATCGCAAGGGCATGAAAATGGCAAGGAAGCCCAGAGGAGGCAGCTAACTAAATCTTGTCCCCTGAACGTTAGTTCTGGCTGGGGAGAGAGACTGAGGGCTTGTTTTCACGTTACTGAACCAACGAAGCGGCTGTTTCCTTGGTGATTCCACCCGATGGGACATCAGAATGAGGAGAGCATGCCCGCTTTCAAATGTGCCTTGACGCTTCCTCGTTCCTGCTTGAGCGCGAAGGAGCTTCGTTTTAGGCCCCTCTGGGTGTGCCGGCTCCTGAAGCTGGAGCAGGTGGAAACCGCAAAGAGGGCCTTTGCGCCTGCGGAGCCTGGCACAGAGGGGCTTGCTTTTAGCGTGGGCGCAGGGTGCAAACAGATGAAATAAAATAAAGCGTTTTTAGGAGACTGAAGGGAATCGCTAGCCAGGCTCGATCAGGTTCCAGCAATGGCCTCGTTTTTCATGTAACCACGGCAACGTGCAGCGAAGCTCCCAAAGGTGTTCAGCTGCCCCCTCGGCCCTCTGTGGTATACCTGCGTCATCGCATAAGCAACATTCGGCCAGCGGTGCTCCCAGGCAGGGTGGCCCTCTGAGTAAAGGGCAGAACCGCCCTTCCAGGGTGGCGTTAAGCACCTCCGCAATATTACTTATCCCAGAAAAATGCCGGGCTTTTAAATGAGAGAGGAGGGATGCAAGAAGCACATGCAGACAGACTCTCCCCTGCAAGTAATTCAGGCACAGATCATGGAGGACACGGCCCCAAATGGCGATGGGAAGTCTGCATGCCTACCCTGGACCCCCACCCGAAGGCAGGAGCTTTCGCTGTGTGGGGGTGCTTTCATCCTACCCCGGGGAGAGAAGCGGCCCTTGGCCACAGCCCCTCTGCTCCGGTCGGCCTCGAGGAAAAGGCTCTCCCACACTTCCGTGAGCGCTGTGACCCTGTGAGGGGGCACTGGGCTGAAGCCACTCCAGGTAGTATCTAAGAATTCAATTATTCAAGGGCGGAAAAACCTGCCCTGGACAGAAAGCCCCAGCAAGCTGGGTTGCGTCACGACTGTTCCAGGGTATTCCTCACTCTTTTCAAGAGAGGTCGCTTGGAAGCTAGATTTCCTCCATGCCCTCTCTTCAGGGGGTAATTACAAAGGTGCCGCTGAACTAGCTTTGTGGACTCACTATCGCTGAATCCTCGTGAGGATGGCGGAGAGGACGGCTTGCACTTCTATGGTGGAGCACGTGCAAACGACAGGCTTCTTCTGGTCCTGAAGGAGATCGGCTACATACTGGAAAGAAATCAAGGAAGCAGGCAAACAAGGAAGGGATTTGGTGTTCTGTTCTGTTCTGTTTATTCAGCTGCCATACAAACCCCCTCCTTCCCTGATGATCCGCCACTGGCTGCATGACCTCCGACAAAAGGCTGGTAACTGAGCTCCCTTGAGCACCTCGGATACAAGGGCAACGCGCCACAGTTCCAACCTGGAAATCCGAGACGTATTCTACACTGGCCCCAGTGGGCAACGGGGAAAGTATCCAAGGTGCAGCAGGAGAACGAGCATGGAATACTGGCTGGCGGCCTCGTTTGTTCTGGATACTCCCTCTCCTTTTTGGAGGACGTGGTTCATTACTTGAAGATATAGTCTTACACGAAATAGGTTCCAGTTGGACAAACACAGAGTTCCCAACCTTCGGATAATCAACCTGGCCATGGCGCCTCTGCGCACTCGAGTCTTCCCTCCCTTATTTTTCCCCGTTACCAGAAACATTCAATTATTGCGTAGCAACCGGTGCAGAGGCTGAGCGATCACAGTTAGCAGCTGGAACATGCTAGATTTTATTTTACAGAAGACTCTGGCTTCCAACTGCAGGGCTCAGGGATATGTTCGCCTTAAAAACCTTGTCTGTAGATGGTGATGTAAGAGGGGTTTGGGAAGAATTTTAGTGGCCAGGCTGGGAGGTGGGGGACTCTCTCTCTCCCTCCTCCCCCAGATCTCCCTTGGAAATTTCACACCATTGCTCCCCGCTGGGGCCTCCTTTTCCACCCAACCAAGCCCTAGTGACACAGATGAAGTTTAGCGCTCCTGCTTGCTGATACTAAATTGATTTGATCTAATAAATTAAGCATCATTGATAGAACATTTTTAATGTGGCCCATTCTACCTGCCAAGGTGGAACTTAAGTGTCTAGCTTCTGGGGGAAAAACCTTTTATTGGCTAGCAAAAATAAGATGTTGTGAACTATGATTTAGTATCATTACATTTTACAGGGGAAACTCCCAGTGGAAGGCCCATTTTATTTCAGCTGCTCTGTGAAGCAGCACATGTACAGATGATGCGTGGATAACAACAACAAACAGTTACTCTTATGTTGGGGAGTGGCTGAGGTCAGTCCAAACTCTCACCAGAGCACATGTTCCTTCCCTCACACTGAACCCCTTGCCTGATTTTGCTGGCTGGGAGTCGTCGGGGGGGGGGGGCACCCACAGCTAACTTGCTCACCTGCCCCTGCCAGTCAATCGTGTTCACGAGGATGATGTTTTCCGGAAGTGCTGCGTCTGACACCAGGATCTGATTCAGTTGGTCATAAACGATCTTGCGAGGAATCTGCAGGAGCAGGTTGCATCATCATTTTGGAAAGACAAGTTTGTGAGAGCATCGGAAGAGCAGTACCAGGTCATCCCAAGGCCTATGTAGTCCAGCTTTCTCTTCACACACTGGCCAACCAACCAGCCATGGGAAAACAACTGTTCTCTCGGGTTTGAGAGATCCTTCTGGGGCTCTTTAGGATCTTTTAACCATCCTAGATAATTTGAGGTCATCGGCAAACTTGGCTACCACATGCCTCATAAACGAGCTGGAATCTTTTCATGTTGAAAAGCGGCGGCCTCAAAAAAAGTTCCCCGCAAGACCCCACAGTGTAACTTTGCTCCATCGGGACAACTGACCGTTTATTCCTACTCTCTGCTTTCTGTTCTTTCACCACTTGGCTGATCCATGGCAGGTCTTCTCTTGTTCTATGACTGCTAAAAAGCTCAGGACTTTGCCGAAGGACTTTTATCAAAGGCCTTTCGGATGTAAATCTTGTCTACTAAATCATGAATTCAATTCTGAATTCAAAGGGAGGGGAGAGGCCCTTCTCCGAGAACCCTCCATGAAGGAAATTAGGAGGGTGACTACTCGGAGGAGGGCCTTCTCTGTGGTGGCGCCCCACCTATGGAATGCGCTCCCCAGAGAGGTCCGCCTGGCGCCGTCGTTATTTGTTTTCCGGCACCAGGCAAAGACCTTTTTATTCAAACGCTATTTTAATGGTTAATATTTTTATTAGTTTTAATTTTTGGCCAGGGCGACTCAGATTATTTTTATTTTTATTAATATTGAATTATTTATTGTTAATTTGAATTATTATTTTTTTATGTATGTATTTTTTATGTATGTGAGCCGCCCCGAGGCTTCGGCGATGGGGCAGCATAGAAATGTGCTAAATAAAAATAATAAATAAAATAATCACCTTTGAAAGAACATTTACTAGCTCCTCCTGTTCTTAGCATCTTACAATTCAGAATGGGAAAGAACATCTCCTGAGCCCGAGTTCTTACACATTCCTTTTGGTAGGACACTACTGTCCAGGAAATGCGTATTTCCTGGCTTTTGTGATTATTGGGCAGGTGAAGAGAAAAAGGCTTCTTCCCTTTTTGGGTGGGAGAGGAGAGGAGAGGAGAGGAGAGGAGAGGAGAGAGAGAGGAGAGGAGAGGAGAGGAGGTCACAGAGAAGAGCAGAGAGAGAGAGGTTACAGAGGAGAGGAGAGGAGAGAGGAGAGGAGAGGAGAGGAGAGGAGAGGAGAGGAGAGGAGGAGAGGAGAGGCTGGGCACAAGTGGTCAACAGAGGGAGAAGGTTCAGAACCCAAAGGAGGCCCTGAGACAAGCTCCCAGGTTAGGCGTGGGGGCCTGAGTCTGCCATGCCACATGCTCCCTGCCCCTGTGTCCCCTCACATCCATCCCCTTTCCCGTCCATTTCTTCTAAAGTGGCTCAGGTTCCTCAGAGGCTTACATTTGGATGCAAAATTTAAGTAAACATAACTAAACATAAACGTATGGAAACGTTTCCCTGTAAACATGCTTAATTTATTCAGAGGACAATCCTTGAGCCACAATGAATTTATTCAGCACCAGAGACACAACAGGAAACAGGCTATACTGTTGTGAGCAAATTTGGAATGATTTCCTTCCCCAGCCATCGGCTTCTGTCAGCCTGAGATTCACGAGCTGCCATCTCTGTCCCTGGCTCCCAAAACCCAAAAGAAGAAACTCAGGCGAGAGTCCTGCCAATTCCAGATGCAGCTTACCTGCGTGCTGTGTCCCAGATCTGGGGATCTTTCACTGTCCGAACTGTTGGTCCTTTCACTCAGGGGCTTTGAAAGCTGCCGCTCTTTCAGCGGGGTGCTACGCTTCTGCCGGGGCGTGTGGGTAGCGCTGTCCATTTTGCTGTTACAGGCAGAGGAAATGAGAGTTATCAATCCCTCCAGACTTCCTAATGGATTGAATAAGGAAGGGATAATACAAGCTATGCTTTAGACTCAGAGCTTCTCCCCCTAGACACAAAAGCACAACCATCTTTTATCCAAAGGATCCGGGAAAGGCCTCCACATCCAAAGCCCTCCTTACGTTTTATGCTTGCGAAGAAGAGCGCTGCTTTGGCCTGCCAAGGTTCCTTTCGACCTCCACTACATTGGGACAATAAATCATTCACGATATTGTGTATACTGTGTGCATGCAGGTTTTGCTGCACAAGTGAGGCATCTAATAACTGGCATCCTGACAACTTAAGTGTTCATTAAATACACACACGCACCCTTCGGAAGCCATCACGCATGAATATTTAAAGGCCTGAGAGAACTCAGTAGGGCTTCCCACCATCCATCAGCGGGAATTTAATGCTCTGCTCTCTAAGCACCCGTCCCCTTGCCCATATGAACTCTACTGCCCCCTTTCCACAATTCCTGTCCCTATAAAACCAAAGGCTGGCTCAAAGCCCTGCTAAGCCAGGCTTTTGGCCAGGTGTTTAATTTGCACAGGTATTTCAAGGGCGGCCTCTGGGTTGCTTGATACAACAGCTGCACTGATGGCGAACGGAAAAGGAGGAGGAACGCACACAGCCTGGAGTGTCCGTGGCTGCAATTGTCGCGATATGGCAAGACTGCAGCTCTCTGGGGAATCTGCATTGCCGGCAGGTAGACGGAACAGCTGTCCCGGTGAACCAAGTCGATTCGGTCTTGAGCTGAACGCTGCAGGGAAACCTCCTGCAGCCAGAGCCATTACCCAGAAGTGAGCGAGCCCGGGGTGCGTCCCATTTTCCGAAGCTCTCTGAGCCATTAAACAAAAGGTAGGAGCCCAAGGACAAAACCGCAAGGCTCACTCCGAAGAACCGCTGCCCCCGGTAAAGAAGCGGGTCACCGAGCTGCCACTGCGGCACGGAGGAGGGAAATAAGCGAGGAGGCGGAGAAGGGAGCTGAGCGAACAGACATACGGTGCTGCTGAGCGTGTTGCCTGCTCAGCGTCGACTTGGCAAAGGGAGAAGCAGCAGGGCCCGAGAAAGCAGCCCTTCGCATCTGAGGGGCAGCTGTGTGCAGCCTGCCGTGCACGGAGGGGAAAGGCGGGCAAAGCACATGTCAGGCTGCGGGGAAACCGTGGCGAGGAGAGCATCCGCGACAGCAGAGTGCGCTTCGAAGGCCGAGCATCACCCAGCCACAAGAAAGCCTCCGGCTGCTTAATTCTGTGGGGAAGTGGATGGGCAAGACCTGCACGAAGGCTGCTTCCTCACACCCGGATGCCCCGCCCAATCATCTCCTGGCGCTGCTGCGTTTCTCAGTGGGGCAGAAAGCAGCCAGCCTTGGCGTCTTGTCGTCTTCTGCTACTGCAACAATTTACTCCTCTGTGCTTGAAGATTTTCTCTCCTCATTGTTTTTTTGGTCCTTCTTGCCTTTGACGCTTCCAGCAGCTTGCATAGATCAGAAGTGGGCACAAGGGTAGGCCGACTGGAAGGTCTCTGCCTGATTTCTAGTCGGCCTGCAAGTGTTTCTAATGCCCAGGCATCCAGCAACGGCATCTCTGATGTTTCCCCGGCCCTGATGAGGTCAATGTAAAGCAGGAGTACAGAGCCCAAGGTCTGCAGACGGCACCCCGACATGGGCTGCTTGGGCCCCCACGGCCCTGCCACTGAATTCCTCCACTCAAGAGGCATCTCTACTTCCGGACTGCTAATACTGGTACTGAAACAGCAGCCCAAATACTGCTGAGGTCCCTGATGGGGGAGAGGCCAGAGAGCCACCCCAACCCCAGCGATCCTGTCCATCTCGTGTGTGTGCCCGGGTGGCTTCTGGGGCCTCTGCTGACCTTGAATGTGGCCCCTGAGGTCAAGAACGTTGCGTACCCCCATTCTGCAAGAACAGATAGAGGGAACGAGGTAGAAATGTTGGTGTGAAAGGACTCAGATGTTTGGTTCGGATGCTTGCTGCAAACCCCTGGGCTGAGCATGCCTTCAGAGGCGCTTTGTCCTCACTGGAGATGCTACTCTGCACGGCTGGCTCTGGCAGGCGAAACCTCAAAGTTCTAGCAAAGAGAACAAAGCAGATCCAGGAAGCCCAAGGTCTGTCCAGCCTCTCTCCTCCTGTCCTTCAGACCCATCTCAAAATTCACCTTTTCTGGTAGGTTTTACCACTTTCCCCATGTCCTCGGGTCCTAGTGAAGTGAAGCCCAAAGTATATGTTTCTAAAACAACAGAGAGCCAGTGTGGCGTCGTGGTTAAGAGCCTGAGACTGGGACGCAGGCGATCCAGGTTCGAGTCCTTGCTCAGCCATGGAACCAACTGGGTGACTTTGGGCCAGTCACAGACTCTCAGCCCAACCTACCTCACAGGGTTGTTGTTGTGGGGATAAGATGGAGGAGGAGAATGATGTAAGCTGCCTTGAGCCCTTTGCAGGAAAAAGGCAGGATATAAATCGCAATATGCATGCATGCATGTATGTATGTATGTATGTATGTATTTCACCCTGGGCCCATCCTTTATCCTTGGCTGCGCCGATGAAAGTTTTCAAAGATAAGGGCTTCCTGCATGCACGCACACTGCTGTGGGGCAGGGCGGCACTGCACAGGGGCTCTCGGAAGCGATCTAGGCATGTTCGTCGTCAGCAATTTACTCCAGCACAATCTGCTCTTTTTGGGCAGGATACCAGTTTCCTAAAATATTCTATGTCTGCCCTAAAGACAAGACCGAGGGGCCGCCTTTGAAGTTGTTCCTCCGTGAAGGGCCTTTTGGAATCTCAGCAGGGTCCCTTCGTGAGCATGCAAGCCACCCACGACCCAGCCCTGCCAAGGGAAATACTACGCTGCAGCATAATTGAACATCTGAGTGTTACAGTGCTCGATCATTAGGCCATCAACTCTTTTGCAAAATTTCCAGAAGAAAGGGCGAAGAGCGCCAGTGCGGTGTAGAGTGTGGGACTGGGACTCTGGAGATCCAGGTCCCAGTCCCCACTCCGTCGTGAGCTCACTGGATGACTTGGCCCAGTCAGACACTCAGCCCGACCAACCTCACAGGGTTGTGGTTGTGAGGGTAAGATGGAGAGGCAAATTGTGTAATCCACCTTGAGTTCCTTGGAAAGAAAGAAAAAAGTGGGATATAAATCTAATAAATACAATAAAGGAAAGCGAGTGACCCAAAGCAAAAGATGCGTATTACCTTGGCGATGCCATGCTCTGAAGTTCTCCCCTGCTGCTCTTCATAGGGGTCTTGACCTTTTCTGGAATGACTAAGGTGGTGGTTGAATCTCCAAATGCATCCTGCTCATTCACCTCCTGGACAAAGCGGGGAGAGAAGCATTCGGATTTAACGGCCGCGATAAAAGCAGAGGGGGACATCTCCTTCCAGCAATAAATAAAGAGAAATGTGCTCACCAGTGTGTCGGCTTCATTGATGCTGTCATCTGCATTCTTACTCCGGATTGGCTTCATTTTGTCCCCGATGGAAGCTTCCATCTGAATAGACAGCAGAGATGGAGGGAGAGGGAGAGGGGGAGAGGGAGGGAGAGAGAGGGAGGGAGAGAGAGAGAGGGAGGGATGTGAAGCAAACTAAGATTCGGATGGGCCACGTTTATGGCCTCTGGATGAGACACTGTTTAGGTGCATCACAAATCAGGGAAATTCAGGTGAGCAGGGGAGCTTTGCACAGGGCAACACTTGAGCCACGCAGCCTTCCGCTCCCTGGAAAACCCAACTTTCATACCCACGTTTCTGATCCTCAAGGCTGGATTTTGTGAAGGAGCTAAAGGGTGTGCCCTGAAGGGTCTTTTCCCACTTTTTTTTTTTTAAAACTCAGTAAGGGCACAACCTTATGTCAGTTTAGATAGAAAAAGGGCCTACAATTCCCAGTATACTATAACCCCAAAAGGTTAAGGTTTCCTGGATTAAGGTTTTGCCCCAAAAGGTTGGATTAATTCTGACCCAGCCCAGGAAACAAGCGATGTTCTCTTTCTTCTTACTTACCGGGCTGGTGGCGTCTTTGCCAAGGCTTCCTTTGCTGTTAAGGCTTCCAATTTCAGTCTGAGAGCTTGACTGCGACATTCCCTCAAAGAAAGGCCTGGAATAAAGAGAGCAGTAAGATCAAAAAAGAGGCAACAGCATGATGCGTCCTTGCAAGGACACCAGGGGAAACAAGGATCAAAGCAACCACTCTCTCCTTACAAGACCTTCACGAGCAGGTGGCCAATTCATGGCTTGCTGCCATGGATGATCCTCCAGGCCAGCAATTCCCTGGGGAATCTGACTTCAGGCAGTGGGAAGCTCCTACTGTGGGGAGCGGCAACGCCATCTACACCCTCCAGTCTGTTGACACTGGCTAAAGCTGGAAGAAAATCCTCTTCTGACTGGTTCGAAGTTATTCTTCCCTGGGTGGCAGACAAACCCTTTATCAAAAGGAAAGCATCGAAGAGATGCCAAGCAGGGCAATGGATATTGCCGAGATCCTGGTACGGGCACGGGGAACTTCAGGGCTGTGCCGCATTTCCACGGGCACCTTGCCGGAGAGCCATACTGGCCTCGGCCGATTGTGCTCACACAGTGGCCAGCCGACAGCCTGCAGGAATAGCCAGTGCAACAGCACCTCCAGGCACATTCCCCAGCAAGTGGTGATCCATGAGGACTAGCGGCCATGCATAGCCTTCTCTTTTGTGAATGTGTCCAATCTCCTTTTGGCGTCATTCAAGACGGAGCCCCTCCCTCCAAGCTATGGAAGTGAATCCCACCGTTTAACTCTGTGCTGTGTGAAGAAGCCCTTCCTTTTTCTGTTCTCTCGCCCCTTTCAACTTCTAGGGATGATCCCTTTGGGTGCAACGTCTTCCTTCTCCACGCCATGCGCTATTTTTTACACCTCTATCATGTCTCACCCCCAGTCTGGCCTTTCTCTCAGGTAAACAGTCCCAACCATCACCACCGCCTTTCCTCACAGGCTTGTTGATTTAACCCCTGGATCGTTGTAGTTGCCCTTCCTCGACTTTTTCCCCAGCCTTTCCGTATCCTCTTTTAGGTGCGGTGACCAGAATTGTACACAGTACTGGAAGTGTGTGCATCACAGACTTGTATGAAGGGAAGTGTGATCATGGCAGTTCTATTTTCGATTCTCTTCCAATTGTGCCTAACATGGAATCTGCCTTTCCCACAGCAGCCATTCCCTGTGCCGACGCTTTCCATCCAGCTGTCCACCCTTCTTTTTGACCAAGCCCTGAAGACCCATCAGTCAGGAACCAGGATTTGTATAGGTCAGGAAGGAGCTTCCTGGGGAAGGATCCTGGAAACCAGAGGCACTCTTGCCTCGCAAGCATGACCCAAAGTGCCCGGGTGTGTCCCAAGCTAGATCCTCGTTAGCGGAGGAGCGTGCTTACGCCGGATCACTGGCGAGGAAGTTGCTATTGCTGCTGCTATTCCTGATGGGCAGGTGCGAGGAGAGAGATTCCTCCACCCCACTGCATCTGTTCCCCAAGGTTTCCTTCCTTGCCCGGGGGGGAGAAAGGAACTCTGCGTGCTGGACGAGGATCTGCTAACTCCTTCTGCTAAGTGTTCAAGCCGTCCCAGGCCAAACCAGGATGGGTCCAGGATTCCTAGACAGCTGCCCGCAATGGTACGATGTCTGTTGGAGCCTCTGCTCTGGGTCCCCTTTCCATCTGAAGTACAGTGGGCATAGAGGAGGGCCGGACAGGGCAGCCTGAACAGAGGCTTGGGACAATCACCCCACTCCTTTCCAGCTCACCTTTTGTTGCTCCAGGGGACTTTTGAGGTCCTTTTCTTTTATTCATTTATTAAAAGCTTCTATATGCTTTATATTCCTTTTAGTACGAAGGAATCCTTTGCTTGGCCTCTATCTTTCCACTGATTTGCACTGTCTGTTTCCTGCTCTTTAGCAGATTCATGTGTGTGTGATTGATTGTGTGTGGAATGTGTTATGTCTCAGTTGTTTATTATTTTATGCTTAATGTTGTTAATTGCCTTTAAATGTCGAACCCCTAATGGCATTGGCTAAAGGGGCAGAATATATCCGGGAACCCTCCGTGAATGATATTAGGAGGGTGAGTACCCGGAGGAGGGCCTTCTCTGCAGTGGCTCCCCACCTATGGAATGCGCTCCCCAGAGAGACTCGCCTGGCGCCATCATTATTTGCTTTTCGGTGCCAGGCAAAGACCTTTTTATTTAAGAGCTATTTTAATTGTTAATCTATTCATTTTAATCTTGTTATAGTTATATATTTGTATTTTTTTATAGTTTGACCTTGAGATGGGCCAGTTTTTTAAATCGTGTATTATCTTTAATTGTATTTATTTATTGCTGTTAGCCACCCCGAGGCTTTTTTTTTTTTTTGCAAGGGTGTGGCATACAAATGTGTAAAATAAATAAATAAAAGATATGCGTTCACAGGTTTGCGCAGTCAGCTGGTTGAACCTTTCGTATGCTTTTCAACATTTGCTTGGTTCGCCCGCTCGTCATTTACATTTTGGCAAAGTAGCTGCCAAGGTGCAAAAGGGCTCCCCCCGCTACTGATGAAGCACCAGCCAGATATTTCTCCCACCAAAGCAGCCTGGCTGGCTCCCTGCTCCCATTCTGCCGGCTTTTCAAGCACGCACTTTCCCAGACTGAGCTTCGAAAGGCAGGGCACGAAGAGGCAGAGAGAAAGGTTCAACTGTTTGGGCAAGATAAGCAGGAACCGTGGCTCAAAGGGCAAGAATCACAGGCTGACAGTGAATGGAGTCGCTTTTGCCAGGGCTGTAACACGATCCAGCCATGAAGATTAAGCTCACATTTAAAAACTGAGTGCTAACATTATTCTGAAAGAAGAGAGGGAAGGAGAGAAATATAACGCTCAAAATCACGGAGGTGCCAGTGCTTTCTTCATGTTTCCTAGCCTCTGCAACCCCAGGAAGAGAAAAACCCTCTGCAGAACAGAACGGCCGTTGAGGGAGCTGAGTCAGTCGATAGCTCCAGTGGAAGAATGCCGTTGGAAGAGGATATGCTTCCCTGGAAGAAAGCCCAGAGAGAGAAGTGCCCCCTATTATGCACAAAGTTTTCTTTTTTCTACTGCATACTTGGTGCAAATGTCACGCGGCTCTCCAAACGTCACAGGGCCACTTAAATAGTGCCGGAGATGGAAGAGAACAGCAGGGCTCGTCTAAAGCTTGGGGCTTTGCATTTCAAAACGTCTCATGCTCCGAGTGGCAGAGGAGCGTTTGAACAACTGAGGCGATTATCCCTGAAAGGTTCCAGAGCCAAAGTAAGGTTGGAAGGCACCTCCCTTATCTCTTATAGGAACAGCACTGCAGACTGACCCCTGGGGAAGCTCAGAAATAATAGCAACATGTTGCGTGTTGCACAAACAGAGCACATAAAAGCTCGGACATCCGCAAGCCTTCCCAAAGTTCTGGGCCAGAGGCTGGCAGGGGAAAGGCCGAAATAGCGCTGCTGTGGACAGTGGGGTAACATCCTCCGGCAAGGATGCCAAAAGGGTCAAAAGCCCCACACGCCTTCCCGACAGCACCAACCCTGTGCTTTTCTCCTCCCACTGCATTTGCCTGGATCTCTCGGTCGATGATGAGAGCTTCTCGGGCTGAGAACGAGAGTGCTTCAATGCGCCCAGAATGCGAAGCCTTCCCGGCAAAGGGGAAGAGCTAAAAAGCTTTGCTGCAGGGCGTCACGGCAGCCTATGTTTAAATGCCCCCCCACCCCGCCCAGTCGCACTTACTTGAGCTTTGGCTTTGGCGTGCTGAGGATGCTCTCCGTGTCTTCCATCTCGGGACCACTGTCACTGGGATTGTACATCTCCAGGCTGTCGTACAGCTCGTCCAAGTCTTCCTCCACCTCCCGAATCTGCTCCCTGGAAACATGCTCCAGTCCGAAGCCGACCTGTTCCGGAAAGGCTCGGTGAGTCCCCAGGCTCTGAGGTGGGGCCCGAATTATTTGCTCCTTAGATGGAGCCACTTTTCATTCCACTGCCATGAACTGTGTGGTTTCACCAAGCCAGTTCTTGCTATTAAGCCTGCCAAACAGATTCACCGAGAAACGACTAGTAGATTGTGTCCTCCTTTAGGCCGCAGACAGAAAATTACAGGAAGTTCCAGGAATCGGTCATTGGAAACAGAGGTGCAACAGTCACATTTAATAACCAACATTGGAGACAAAACAGGAGGCCACTGCAGTCCGCCTCCAACTGCAGCCACACATCATGTCCTCAATAAATGTCAGGGAAACAAGAAGGCCCAGTTGCAGGGCGGGGTGGTGTGTGTGTGTGTGTGTGTGTGTGTGATGTAGGCCAGGGTGATTTCAGATGGCTCCAAACCACCTACCACATACACCCATAATCCTATCCACATAGGCTTACTTCTCTATTTCAGATGGGTTTTGTCATCATGCAGCAGCCAATGATTACCGAGAATTTTGTGAAATACCCGGCAACTGGACCAGGTCTAGAAACGCTGCCATACATACCTCGTCTGACACCTTGAACCTCTTCAGTAAAGCCACAAACTTCTGCTTAATATTTGGCTGCTGTGAAAAAGAGGTACCATTTACTCGTTAGAGAAAGCATAATCAGAGCAACTAGATGCTGTGCATGACTAATCCTAATGCCGGAAGAGGCAAACTATTTTAAACTTCATAGGACATCTGTAAAATATTTTTTAAAACTCCACACAACTTAGCATTCCAACCATAGCAAGACAGACCCAATGGGAATGCAAGAAGTCCGTGGAGCCAGCAGGAGATGAGAGACAAGCGGCCCTGCAGGATCCAAACACGCATCTCTGCAGAAGCTCTGCATTAATTCAAAACCCTTTCTTCCTAACACCTCCAGAGCAACCCTGCTTAGCTCACGAGCCTCGCAAGAGGGCAGCTCTCAAAGTGTGCATATTTTATGAAGGCAGCTGAAAAAGTTAGTGCTCAAGGAGTCATCTTCACAGCTAAGCCTTAAGGAGCAATGGATACGAATTTGCTGGGGAGAAACAGGAAGGGAAAGCCTCGCTAGTGCTTCGTTTATTAAAAAGCAGTGCCAGGGAGAAAGACTGTGTAGACGTTCTGCCCCTTGCCCCAAAGGTGTAGGAGCCTGGGAGGCGAACCAACAGATGTCCACAAATGCTCAGAATCTCTGCTCCGGGTTTTGTCTCTCCATGCCAGGCTACTGCAGCAAAAGCAGCTTCCAAAGCAGATAACTGCACCCCACCCCAGCTAAAGCCCCGGCATCGCTTCTCTGCTTTAACATGGGTACAAAACGAGATGGAGGAGCTGGCTGTGCAAACCAATTCTTGAATTACTGAGCTGTGAAGCAGAAGGAGGAAAGGCCAGGAGTCAGGACTTTGGCAAATGCTTTAAAGAACGCTTCAAGTGTTCTAGGACTGAGCCTCAGCTTTGCAAAAATAACTGGTAACTGGATGTCCTCAAGCTAAATCCAGCTACAATAAATGCCTGTGAAGAACAATATGGAGAAACTGATAGCTGCAACAATCAGAGGTGCGGGGGGGGGGGGGGAGATGCCCTCTGTCCTCTCCTCAAAATTATAATCCTGTAAGAAAAAAAGAGTGGATGACTGGAATTTTCTATGGTCCAGAGTAGCTCCGCCGTCTACCTTCAGCTTTGTACAGATTTTGGTGCAGAGTATAAAAAGTCAGCATCAAAGGCCAGCTAGCAATTCTAGAACCCCAGTCCTCTACCAGCTTCACTGGCTTCCCATCGAAGTCCGGGCCCAATTCAAGGTTCTGGTTATCACCTAACAAAGCCCTTAACGGCTTGGGAGCTGGATATCTAAACGAACGCCTGCTTCCATATTTGCCCTCCTGCCCCTTGAGATCGGCAGCAGAGGCCCTCCACTGGGAACCCTCCGTGAAAGACATTAGGAGGGTGAGTACCCGGAG
Organism: Varanus salvator macromaculatus; assembly: GCA_023646645.1. Classification (NCBI taxonomy): domain Eukaryota; kingdom Metazoa; phylum Chordata; class Lepidosauria; order Squamata; family Varanidae; genus Varanus; species Varanus salvator. Next base: position 7,921,874 of record JAIXND010000803.1, on the reverse strand, counting down.
GAGGGCTTTCTCTGCAGTGGCGCCCCACTTATGGAATGCGCTCCCCAGAGAGGTCTGCCTGGTGCCGTCGTTATTTGTTTTTCGGCGCCAGGCCAAGACCTTTTTATTTAAATGATATTTTAATAATTGTTGATATTTTTTATTGTTTTTAAAACATTTAACCAGGATGTTTCCAGATTTTATATGTATTTTTGTATGAGTATTTATTTATATGCTGGAAGCCGTCCCGAGGCTTATGCGAATGGGATGGCATACAAAAATTCCAAACAAACAAACAAACAAACAAATTAGAACGATCCTGGAAAACCAGTCAGGTAAGGCTAAGCAGCAGCTGGGAAGGTGAGCAAACCGACTCGGGATTTTAGGTACATCTAGCTGCTCATGAATGAAATCTGTTTTGATGTTGGGATACTTCAAGGCCACATGGACTCTTTCAATGAGCAGAAGCAACCGGTAGGTTTGCAGCGGAAGAGGGGAAAGAGAGAAACAGGATGAATCTCTCATCCTGACAAGCTCACAGGCAACATGACTCACCCGAGTAATTGCAGAAGTTGACGTCATTTTCCTCCGTGTCTTTTTCACCTTCCGAAGGTCCTCCTCTTCATAAAACAAGTCCTGGGGGGACACCGTGGGACAGGCCCCTTCAGAATGCAAGGGGCCCCTAGCAAGAACTTCCAAGCAAGCCAGAGCCTCAGCCCTCACCCACGAGAGTCTTCGGATTCCACATTTCGATCTGGCTCCAAGACGGAGCTGTGTCGTTTCCCCTGGAGAGTTTCATTCCACAGCCAGGCCAGCTCTGAGCGTTCTGAGATGGCCAATGCTGGAAAAAGTTACTACAAAGCCATGCGCATTCAGAGAACGGACCCGTTTCTTGTATCCTCTAGCCAATGCTGCTCAGCTAGATGGACTCTGCATCAGCTTTAGTGCTATACTTCCTATAAATTACTTTGTTATGTTCATTTTTAAACAGTTTTGTTCTTTTTTTAGTGCTCCCATATACCTTCTCGAAGCTTCCCTCCTCACTTTTTTTTTTCTGAACAGCTAGAAAATATTTCAATGCATCTACTACAATTAAGGAGTATGGAAAAGCCAACTAATTAGCAGGTGGTTTGAAATTACTCTCAGTGAACAGGGGTTAAAGGTAAAGGTTTCCCCTTGACATTAAGTTCAGTCATGCCTGACTTTAGGGGGCGGTGCTCATCTCCGTTTCCTAGCCGAGGGAGCCAGCGTTTGTCCACAGACAGTCTCCGTGGTCATGTGGCCAGCGTGACTAAACACCGAAGTGCACGGAACGCTGTTACCTGCCCACCGAAGTGGCACCTTTTCATCTACCTGCATCTGCATGCTTTCGAACTGCGAGGTTGGCAGGAGCTGGGACGGAGCACGGGAGCTCACCCCATGTGCAGATTCGAACCGGCGACCTTTCGATCAACCAGCCCGGCAGCACCGCGGTTTAAACCCCTGCGCCACCTGCAGTCCGAACAGGAGTGAAGGATTCTGAAAAATCCTTGCTAGGGAATCCATGACAAACCCTCACAGAAGATGGCAGGTTTCGTGAACAGAAAAGGTTACCTGTCCGTGCAGGGGGTCATCACTCCCTTCCTGCTCAGAAGAGAAGCTCTCTTCCTCCTCCTCCGAGTAGTTATCAATATCAGGGGAGCGATCTGCAAGACAGTGGAAGGGTTACCAGCTCAAGATGCAACTAGAGCCTCCTGTCTCTTCAAATGGAATCCAGACAGGCCCAGCCTAAGTAGTCGGGGTATAGAGAAAAGGCAGGTTCAGGAACAGAGCGTAGGCAAGAAGGCAGCTTGGTTGAGACACTGGGAGAATGTGTCCACGCATCACCCACTTCTTTCATTTGTCATCCCTGCCCTATTATTACTGATTTTACATGTCAAGAAGATCAGCCATGGGAATCCCATGGTACTCCTAGATTGATTTCCTGTGGCATATTCACGTACATTTAATAATGGCCTGATCTTTTGGTTTTCACTTTTGCAAGGAGCAGAGCCTCTTGGGGCTTGGTTCTTCTTTGCAATAACCCTCTCCCACCACTTGGTAATAATCCACCCAATGGGCAGGCCAGCCTGTTCTGCACAAGGCCCAATCTGCTGGGTTGTTTAGCCCTTTAGCCCAAGTTCTCCTATCACTCGGCGCAACCTACAAAGAAGACCGTCAGTGCCCTGGGGAGATGGGAAAGCTGTGCAAGGTAACCCGTCGTGTTTTAAACCAACTGGCTGTTGCTACATGAACCCTGCTCAGTGTGGGAGTGTATTAACTGAAGTGTAACCCCGTCCCCTTTGCCAGTTCTCCCTTGCCATTGCGGGATTCCACTACTGCAGCCTGTAATGCAGAAGGACCATCCGTCTCAGCATTTCGAGCTGACGGGAGCACAAGCCGTCGACCGTTCCTGATTGCGCTGTCCCGCAGATATTCCAAACACATCACGGGCCTTTTGGGTCAGAATAGAATCTTCTTGATAATAGGAAGCAAGCCACCCAGTGGAAGCCAAACTGTGTTTTAATCCGTGTCCAAAGAGTCAATTTAAATCTGGCAGACGAGCCTAAGTAGCTTTGAAAATCACGGCACTTGCAGAGCCCTCCTGGGTGCTCTCAAATTTGATATTTCTCATGCAGACTGACAGCTAATCATTCCTTCCTGGGGATGCTGTTTAGAAGCAAAATAGCACCATTTAAGACTCACAACTGCCCTATCTGATCATTCAGGAGGTCCATCAAAGCGGCCCCGGCAGCTTAAATTTTTAGACGCTTAAAGGAAGTAATTAAAGAATGTAAAACTAGGCTGGAGCCATTTGCTTCGGAAGATGTTCTGTGGTGCTTCTACTCATTACAAGGCTGGCAAAAGCCAAACAACACTGCCCACCCCCACAATGCTTCCCGATTTACCCACGAGCTGTTCTGATCAGGCCAGACTTTCTCCCCTGGCCTTCTTTTACACACTGGAGGATGGGCCTGGAGATGGAATGCAAGCTCTGGTCCTAGGTGGGATACCATCTATCCCGTCTGAGCGTCCTTTATGGAAGAATAAGTGACTGCAACCTTCCCCCCCAAGAAGGTCAAGGATGGGGACAGTGCTTTTGATACAGGGGGTGGCGTGAACCTTGGGTTCAAATTAATCTATCTGAGTCTCACAACTGGAAAGCAAAAGAAGTCCAACCCCAGTTCCCAGCAGCAAGAGACCAGAATCTATTCCGCACACCTGGAACAGCGAGGGTGCTGGAATGGGACATCGGAGATCTGGGTTCAAATTCCTGCTCAAACATGAAACTCACTACAGAAACCTCAGGCTAATCTCTCTCTCTGTTTAAACTACCCCAGAGGCTAGCCGTGAAGAAAAATGGGACAGCATCTCAAACGCCCAAGGTATGTCCCGCTGAATGCTCCTTGGAAGGAAGGTTTTTTAAAAAAATCATTTCACAGCAGGTGAGCTGGCACCTTGCCTCCCCCCCCCCACCACCACATGGAGAGTGCAAAATCAATTACCGTTAGAACTCTGGCACTAAGTGGGCCAGTTTGCATCTGATTCAAAGAAGTGCACGAAGGCAGGGGAGCCTGCAGCGATGGCCTCATTGCGGTTCCCAGCTTCCCCACCCCCGCCCCCTTATTTGGTCACTCACAACACCGCTGGTAATCAACCCAAATATCAGAACAAATCTAGCATGGAGCCTCCATCTCCATCAGTTTCCCTGGCAACCGGATTTATTGCCCAGGCAAGAAATATTGCAAAGCAGAGGATTCTAAGGCAGGCGGCTAAATATAGCCGTGTGTGAAGGAATTGGGCCAGATTGTCAAAACAAGCCACAGGGAGAGAGTGGACACAACTCCGTGAGCCTCTCCAAGGTGCTGTGGTAGTTCTCCTGCAAGTGACACATGTTAAGACTAACGAGCGGCTCCAGAGGTTGCTAGGCAGCAGCGGTAAGCCTGCCTGCCGCAGCTTCGTTGCTTCTGCTCTGCCTCTAGCCATAATGCGATGGCAGCCTGGGCCATTTTAAGAGACTACCTCTCTCCAGCCCCGTGTGGCATCCCCATGCTCTGCTTGGACCTTGCGTGGAGACATCTATGCCTCAGAGAACACGCCGAGCTCGCCCTATACCAGTCCAGTCCAAAGTCTACTCTGACTGCCAGCGAATCTCCAAGATCTTGGGCAGGAACCTTCTGCGGTTCTGCTAAGAGACGTCGTTTTAAGCTGGAAATGCCTCCGAGTCAGCCTAAGAGCTGCACACAAGCGCAGTGCCTTGGTCAAGCAGCCCAAGGTGGAGGGAGAACCTGTGAGATGAGGCCCTGCTCTGGCCAGCACAACGGAGAGCCACACTGGACATGCGGAAGCAGTATGACCCTGTGGTACACCTGAAGCCCCCTGGTTTAATTCGCCTTGGTCCACACTTAGTGCCTGCAATTTAAACTGGCTTAATGAACACAATCTTTCCACCCCAGGAGGAAGCACAGCGGTACGAGAAGACCAGGTGTCCTTTGTGACAAGGGATCCTTCTTGTGCCCCGCTCCTCATCTCCCCCCTCTGCACTGTCCGCAAATACTGTAATATTTAAGAACAGTGGAAAACGTGGTCCCTGCTCCGATATACAGCCTACAACCATGTTGTTGAACCGTGAGAAACCGTTTTTCGGTTTGGATACTTCAGGTGTGCATCTGTGTGTCTCTGGACAGTCCGTTCGGATGAAAATAAAGAAATTAAAGCTGACCAAAAAGAGGTTCCTGGTTTGATACACAAGGGAAGCACAGCGTCTGCACCAGGGAATGCAACACAAAATTTTTGCATTGGCTATTAGGCCGATGAAAAATGATGAATGGATGCACGCTTGTTTGGTGTGTCGAGCCTTCCCGTATTCCAGACTGGGGCTTCCTATGCGGCTTCCTCTACAGTTCACTTTGCCAGCTATTCCCACTGATAGCTACTAGAACTACTCAAAATACAAGAAGCCAAGACTTGGCAGTCTCCTTACCAGAGAGTTTGGATTTAAGCCCTTCGTGGTCTATAGGTTGGCTGGACAGGGAATAGATTTTTATTTCGGCAACGGGGACAGAGACATCTTTCACGTTGCTGTGGAGTCCCAATACCAGAGCTCCCTCACTTGGATGCTGCATCACCTGGGGAAGGAAAACACACGGCCGTGTCAGAACATACCCAGGAAGTTTACACACAGGGACGCCTGCAATAACCGAGCAGCAAGGGCATCTGCCCACATTTCCTGAAAGCTACAGAACCAAAAAGAAGAGCAGGTAAGGATGTAAAGCCAACAATGATCAGCAGTTGATCTTCTCTTGTTTGAAAGAGGGAGAGAGCCTCCAAAAAAGTATCACAGAAACATAAAGCAACCTGAGCCTAAGAGAAAAAGAAATCCGAGATTAAACAACGGCATGAAAATGGGAGGAAGGAGCATGGACTAGGCTATGGAGGTACGTGCTCCTTGAAAACCGGCGGCCTGTAAACTGCCAGTTGGCACAGCACTGCTAGGGATGGAGCTTAATACACTGGACAGGGAAACAAGCTTTGCTTTGCCAAAGAGAACTTGGCGCTCATTTCCCAGACGTTGGCTTCTAGTGATACCACCAGCTCTCTCTTTCCAGGTATTGAGGCTCATCATCTTCTGAGAGGGCTGAGAGACTTGTCTGAAGTTCAGGTGAGTGGCTTTCTGTCCGTGAAGACAATATCGAGCCAGATGGGCCGAGGGAACGATTCGGTATATGGCAATCTTCTACAGCCCCAATACGAGCTCTATCCATTTGGGATGGCAGAAATGGAAGAGGAAGCAGCCTGTGTCTTATTGGCCAAGCCCGGTATATTTCTGGGGGAGAGGGGGGGCTATGTCTGAAGATGTGCATGTGCATTTGCACATATGTACGAGCGTCTGCACATCGGCAACCACATCACTGCTTGAGTTCCCTTGGAAATACTTAATGGTTAGCAGAGGAATAGGACGCCCCTCGCTTTCCCTAGAGAATCTCTATGGATACTAGCAGGTATAGGACACATGCTAGGAGAGAGAGGCTCCTGTAGGGTAGCGGCCCTTAATCAGTGTCCCTTGCACGTCAGCTCCACTGTTCTGCCTTTTGCCTTACCTCGGCCATGTTGATCAGGCCAACAGCTAACGTTTTGTAGCCCAGAAAGGTCCTGTTTTTGTACCGCTTCCTTCGCTGCAACATGATCTGCAGTTTGTTGGCATCTCGCTTCAGGAAGTGAGGATACTGCATGAGGAAACCAAAGGAAATGGCGTACAAATTAGCAGCCATTAGCAGCAGACCAAACGTGTGCAGCAAGGGGCAAGTCCCAGACCAAGGAGAGCCAGCGGCGAGTGACACGTTCTTGGGGCTATTCAGATTTGGACCAAAAAAGCAGGGGCTTGCAACTCTCAGCATGCCCAGTTAGTTATAAAGGCCGGACTGCAAGCATTTTTTCTGTCTAAACTGGCATTGCATTGTACCTTTAGAGGACTAACCTCGGCATGAGCCACGTGAGCTTTCGGGCTCCTCCACAGGCAAATACGGATCACAACTAATCTGCTCCTATTGGCAGCATACTGAGGGTCACAGCGAGAGCTTCCAAGCAGTGCCCCCAGCTCATCAGCCCACTTTGATCTTTCCCTAAACAGAGGATCCTTAAGGGCAAAGATACTTTTCAGATCAGCAGGAAATCAATTTCAAACAGCCCAAAGTCACCCCGCATGTGCCGCGACACACAATCAATACATTCCGTGTCTTTCCGGCCTCCTGCCATGCGAAACATTTTCATTCTGGGGGAAAGGACGGAAGTGTTCCATCCCATTATCCATTTTCTTGCTGTTTCTTAAGAGCCATGGAGAAAATTTCAAGAGAAGCTGTTCCTTCAGTATAAAAGGCAGACAGGCGGGGTCTAAAAGTAGGCCCTGATGACTGTGAAACCAACACAAAGGCTTGCCGCTGTATCGAGAAGCTGCTACAGCGAAAGGCATTTTCCGCGCTCTTGATTATTCTGAGAGAAAGCTCTTGTCAGAGCCAACCACCATCCTCCAGAGTGCCCAAGAGTCATTCTCCCCTGGCTTAGTGAGTGTATTAGGGCTTAACTGGCAAAAGCAGGGTAACAAAAATCCAGTGCATCCCTTCTCAGATAAACATTTCAAACCCTTAAAAAATGTAATTCCCACCCTGTGCAGCAGTGAAGTTAAACAACACGATCCAGAATGCATACAATTTACCATTCTCTACAGGCCCAGTTCCTTTGTGCCAAGAAACGGCTATTTATGCAGTGTAGAAAAAAAGGGGCTGCATGCTTTCACCGGAGGAAGAGTGGTGGGGGAGGGTTTCTCTAATGGAAAGCAGCCCTCAACGCATAATATAACATGAGCATCGCTTCTCTGATCTGAAAAGCTACCGTGTGATGCACACAGCAGGCAAGAGTGTGAAATTGCTGCCCGGAGAAACGGAGGTGTGGGTGTAATAAGATTTCAAATTCTGCCGCAATCTCCCTTCAAAAACCTCCAAGCACTTCACAGTTATTAAGCACACAAATGTTAGCCTGGTGTCTTTGTGTGCGATGCTGTGAGGGGGGGGGGGAAAGGGATCAGAGCTCCTTCAAGGGTATGCTCTCTGTCTGGTTAAGAGCAAACTCGGACACTGCTGCCGAGGACGACAGGAGCGATTCTTCCCACGATCCCAGGGCTGGCAAAATGGAAGTGCTCTCATTGGAGTGAGCAGGTTTATGGTATTCTTCATGGTTGTTTAAGAAAAAATTGCATGCAAGGTTCTATCCTGCAAAGCACGACGTATTGCAAAAGGTTACTATCCAATTAAACTCTACTTACCTGTAATGAAAATGTCAGCTGAAGTTCTGTTTCCACAAGTCCACTGAGAGGTAAGACAATCTCATTGGATCTCAGGATCCGCTTTGAACCCTGTAGGAGGCAAGCGTGACAGTTTTTGTCTTTAACACCCGAAAAAGGGGGAGAGAATGCCGGGGTCTGTTAGCCCCAAACAACACACCAAACATGTGTACGAAAGCGTTGACAGGTGCTCCATCTAGGAAGCTGGCCCATTTTCAGACCCATTTGAGGGCTGGAAGGGAGGCGGGAAAAAGCATCAATTGGGGCCGTATCTCTGGAGCAGACAATCCTCAGTCAAAAGTTGTCTCTATAAACAGAACCGTTCCCTGCATTAATTAATACCCAGTGCCTTGTCATTATCATTTCAATACTGCTAGGGAAACCAGACTGTCCATGTAACAGCAGCTTGTTTTAGGATGCTACACAGAGTTAGATCTGAAGAAACTACCCAAACATGGCGGGAAAATGAAAAAGGGGACAGCTCTCTCCCCATAGCTACATGGAGTTGGTGTCCTCAACCCTTTCCTAAGGCCAATATGGAGCTTCCTTGTTCCCTCAGGTCCTTGTACCTGCAGTTTTACAGCAATCACAACAGAGTTCAGATCCTTGTCCATCTCCTTCAGCATGATGAGCTTTTTCAAGGTCAAACTGAACAATCTGTCCAGAGGAAAGAGAAATCAAAAACACAATTACGTGTCTGTCACTTGCAAGAGTAAAGCAAGCCGTTTTGCTTGACTCGATTTTCCTGCTGTCTTGTAGAGAAAGAAAGCAGCTTTGCCTTGAACTAGAGGAGAGGCTGTTGGGGTCTTTCCCCACAACCAAGCCTGTGCAGGTTTCTACTTTGACTGCACTTCTACCAAGAATGTTGTCTAGAATAGCCAACTTGTCCCAAGGTCTGAACACAAACAACAATGGTGGGTGGATGAGGTTAGAATCTTTGTGCTTTACCTGTCTTGAATTCTCCATGTGTAAGGTGACCATCTACCTCTCCCTGGCTCTAGACTGAAACTTCAGTGAGAAAATGAGTCTGTCAGCTTCAAGCATCCCAACAGGCACACAAAACAGATTTCGAAGTAGAACTGGGCATGGTAAATGCTTCATAGTTTGACTCTTTTTGAAATATACAGACATCTCAGATAAATATTATATTTCCTGGAAAGTTTCCTATTTCCTAACAAAGTCAAGATTCTAAAGGTAATATAATCTGTGTACCAGAAGACAAAAATTCATGCTGGAAATGCTCCTTAGGAGATCAGCTCTTGTTGTGCTTTTGGCATTTATACAATAAGAACCCATTTATCTATCCTGATCTGTTTAGCTTGTTCAACCCTAGAGGCCCTGAGTAGACAATACTTTGGCTAAAACATTGCACAGTAATTATGCCAGATGTCCTTGCTCATGAAGTACTGCTAGGAAATAAATAAATAGGAAAAGTACTGCTTCGGTTAGGCTACTGCACAACTCTCAAATGGACAACAGAAAAACTGGGGTCACATCTGGGTTATTAAAGTTTTACAGAATACCCATCACAGCTGCAGTATAGGAGGGAGTTTGCATGCATGAAAAAAACCCAGGTTCGGAGCACTACTGGCATGACATTTCAAAATAGCATGTGGCTTAAATGGCTCACCAGGCAAGAATCCATTTTTGCAGACTTACTTCCTAGATAAATTCATTTTGAAGTGGTTCAGACACTGAGCGTTGCAACACACTATTTTTTTTTCATAAACAAATACCGCATTGGTAGGCAGATATATGACATGTTGGTTTTTTATTTCCATGGCCCTGATCCCTCTGGGAATATCCAGTATTGTTGCATTACTGGAACGAGGTAGGCGTGCACCTAGGCAGGTGATCAGTGCACAGATGGGAACCTAAGCCACTCTGTACTTCCTGAAGGAGTTTATTGTTCAGCTACGAATTTCCTTAGTCACAAACCAATATCAAGGGTCATCTTGCAACATCTACCTTAAGTCAATAAAACTGAAGCTCTCCTCCTTCACTTTTTTTAAAAGAACATTAGTTTGCTAGTTTCTCAAAAGCAGCATTTGTGGTAACTGTCACCCAAAGGGCATGTAGCCAGAGGCTACATGGGAAACTTTATCTTTCTTCTTTCAGAGGTAAGGACAAGCAGGAGAGGAAAGATGAGCAGACTTTTCTAAGGGACCTTGGCAACAATGAGCCTCAGAGTTCTCTATGTAAACACTTCGTTCTCCATGCAGTATCCCTGGCTCAGAAAACCGGTGGGTGGAGAGTTAGAGGGAAGGTAAACTGAGCCACAACAAATGATTCTAGACTAAAAGGAGCACACAAGAACCTGCACACCTGAGCTCAGGTGAGCAGACAGCCTCAGAATGGGTGTGACCCACTGGTTTCCCTCTGCAACCTTCCACTGGTGCCATTGTTCAGTGGCCCGTCATTTAATCTTAGCTATTATTCTACAGAACTCGTGCTATTCTGAACGTGCAGGTGACTCTGTTCGAAATAAGAAACATCCCACTGAACTTGGGGATGTCAAATATACAGTCACAAATAATTACTTGGGGATGTATGAACACTGACGTACCCTCAAAAAAAGTCCATACAAACTTGCAGAGATCATGCTATAACAAGAATAGCCATAAATATGTTGGTTGGAAACGGTTTTCATTCCTCTTTCAGCCAGTCTGACTGCCCTCCTTCCATCTCTCTATTTTGGGATTAAAGAGTCTTGTGAAATACTAGCTTTGAAAATCTTGTTGGCATCCATAGATAGAGAGAGAGAGATGTAGGCCAAGTTGTCTTTCTATTCGTATCTCTAAAGAGGGTATCAAATCTGACTTTATCCATCCTGTTTTGAGTGCACAAAGCTACATTTATACTTTCTTCTGGTGAAAATGGAACATGTAGAGCTTTCAGGAAAACCTTAATCATGCTCCCTTCACACTTCATTAAACCAGCGGCTGGAGAAAATGGCCATTCTAGAGATACCTCTTTTTCCTCTTTAAAGGGGGGAATGGGTTAAGTGGATCTGAAAAAGCTGGCATCTGGCCCATCCAGGAGAATAATAAATCTATTTTTTAACTGTGGATGCTAAAAAGAATAACCAAAGGGAACTGCATGACTCAAAGGTTTTCAGGGCAAATGCTATCCCAGTGCAGCCTAATCAAATGCAGCACATGGGCAGAATTACATGAAACTCTAGCCAAGAGGGACTCTGCGTATCACTGCCCTGCTCTACCACCTCATGTGTGCAAATGCTCCGGGGAGGTTTTAATTCTTTTTTCCACTGAAATCGCTAAAAATGAATCACTTATGCCATTGCCCAATCTTCTAGCCCAAATCCTCAGATCTGTCAGTTACTTTACCCCTTGTACAGACCACAAACTCAGTAAAATAAAGCTCAGGTTGGCTCCCTACAGTAGGAATTAGGCCATTAGACAGCAAACCTTAAGGAAGAACCTGGCCTCTTTTCTTTTAAGACACCCATGTAGCAAAACTGTGCCGACAAAATGAGAGAGAAAAGAATTTCTGATATAGCATAGGGTAGGGTTGTTTTTCTTTCTTTTTTCTTTGCAAAAAGAAGAAAGAAAAGCCGTGTAAGCAAAGTGCCTTCTGTAAAAGGCAGGCGGCAATAATGCTTGCTAAAGTACAGAAAAAATGAAGTCTCAAAATGTGCAATAGCTCTCAGGACTGGTGGGTGATGAATTTACCTCTATCATTTGAAGTAACCAGCTAACTGGCATACAAGAAACCTTGCTCAGATGTTGGTGGTATCACTTTAAAAGCACCAAAGGTGCTTACAAATGAAGCCAGAAGCAAAAGAACCACCAAGAGTTTTTTTTTAAAAGCTGGTGCTGCTGGATTTAAAACCTCTGAATTTTGCCCTTTATGATAAGCGCAAACATAAATTTGCTATATATTATAAATGCCAATGGATTTTTGGTGCCAATAAGTACATACATTTTTGGCATTAATATCTTTTCCCTAATTGTTAAGTTATATAAATAAATTTGATGTGAAACTTTTGGGAAAGGAAAGCATAATACCAAATCCAATTATGAACCCAATATGGAATTAAGAACTCATTATACAAAGTTGTAATAACTGGATTCTGAGGCCACGCCTTGTCGCCCTTAAGAAGAGAGCACTTGGCCGTACTAGAACAGATGAAGGGGAATCGAGTACAGCATTCTTACCCTAGTATTCCCAAGCTGAAGCATTCCTGTTTGCAGCCAACCAACTTGGAAAGAAGAAACAGCTAGAAGAACGATGTACCCTCATCCACACAGAGCAAATGGTTCCTAGGGGTGGGCCATACATACAAGCAAGCAAATGCTATGCTTTTTCTCCTGTACTTTGAAGGCATTTAGGATATGTTCCAGTCTTTAAAAGAATGCATGGCTGTCAGGAGCAGGAACACTTGAGTTATATTAATCACAACAAGTTTGTTAGAAAGGACAAAAGCTATTTTTACTTAAAGATTTCATATTTGAAATAATAATTTATCAACACGAAATGGAGTCTATACAAATTCACAACAAAATGCAAATGTTGCAACTGCCAAACACGGCGATAAACCGATTCCTAAATTATATTGTTTCCCACAGCACATATTGAAAGGCAGAGAAAAATAACACATCATTCTATTGTTGATACCAACATTTTGGTTTCCAAGGCGATTCTATGGCAGGTGAATACTAAATTGCCGAACATGTTTTGACTCTAGAGTCTTCTTCAACAGCACATTTGAGAGCTCAGCGTAGTCAAATTCACAACCCACAGAACCGAGGTTGATTTGAGGGCACACGCTCATGACGTTGAAAGAAATACTGTGAAAGGCCCCTCTTGCCATGCTGGGCAAGAACCCTATGACAGGTGGTGGACATCTCTCCTTGCCCCTTGAAGATGGTTAGATGCTTGTAGGATGTATAACTTCTATTTGGATACCCTGGTCAGAGTTGTTTTTACCTAGGGTTGAATCTAACATGGTGCTAGGAAAAGTCTGCTCAAATGTTAAGACTCTGGTGTGTTTGCGTTTGTGTGTGCGCGTTTGCTGCCCGGCCATCTGGCTCCGGAGGTTTTTACAAGGGCTTCAGACCAAAATTTTAGGCCATGCGTGAGACTGGCAAGGGGGACTCACTTCCTTCTGGTTCCACTGAAGGAACTGCTTCCATCAGCAGAACAACACTACGGGGCCCAACTCCACAATCTTTTAAATATGAAGAAAAATTAAGGAATACAGAATAGAAGAAAACAAGGCCCTTCCTTCTTTCCCCACGCTGCAGCTGAGACAGACATGTGGAATTGTTATCTAATGTTAAAGCATGCATTAGGTTAAAACAAGAGTGCAACAGTGAGGGGAACTGTTGATTGATAAGACTACTGAAATACAGTAATTTTTTCACTTAATTACAGTCCAATTATCTTGTAAACTTCACAATGTCTTGATCTGAGTGCAGCAGCAGAAAATGGGCTCTTGAGGTTGAAGCCGTTTTAATAGGTGCATTAACTCTAGCTGACGGGGGAGAAGTAATAATTATCTTCTGCAATCATTTATTTCTACAGTCAAATGTTATTTCTTCTAAACGTACAACCACTCTGCCACAAGAGGACCAGGGCTGGCTCTCCTCATTTAAATGAAGGGGTCCTTTGAAGGAAATTTTAGACCCTCTCTTCAAAATCTATAAGCAATCCAAGGCAATCCTTACTATGCTTGTCAATTGGCTGTTACTGGTTTCCACAATTAGTATTTGCATAGAATTAAGGCCTCAGTTGTGCAACCGTTATAACCACTTCCTCCACTCTCCTCCCTTGCAGCAATGTTTCTAAGACACTTTAAAATGGTAACCAGAACACTTCTCTCTCGCACAAAGAGGACAGCCCTTCAAACAACGGCAGAAAATATGGATCGCTGCCAATAATCTGACGCTAAGTGATGAGAAAGCTTGCTAATGGTGAAGAAGTATACGTTCATAAATATAACTCAACACACAAGACACATTCAGTGATACGGTCAAAGAAGATCGTTCTCTGTACCCAAGTTCTTACAATCTAGGTCGTTCTTCCCGAACCTAGTGCCTGCCAGACATGTGGAATGCAACTTGTCCATTTGACACAGCTGGCGCTTCATTTTTACAAGCAGCTGGGCATTCAGCCCCGTAGACTCAAGAAGCGGGTAAGGGATGAAAGGTTCGAGACTATCGGACCTCATATGGACACTAGGGCCATGCTTCTCTTGACCCTCCTCCCTTCTTTTTTTACTGCTCTGCTTCAACATGGGCATGGCAAACGAATAGCCGTGAATCCAGATGAGATTTTGCCTTCTTCGGAAATAGTTGCACTGGAATTCAAAACATTTAGCCATCGTACATCGGGAAGTGTCACTTTTCCCTGTGTTCCTCCCCAGTGCCACCATGACCAGCTCAACACCGCATTTGATCGTTCAATTCCAAATTCTTTTCTGCGGTTGAACAACCGGGCTGCTTATCCTTTCATGTTCTACCAGACAAATGTTACTGAAGTCCAACACAACTTCCACATTAAACAGCTGCTAGCCAAGGTCATTCCAAGGACCCTTCTTCCCATTGCTCACCAAGGACTGCATTCCAAGCTATGACAAAGCCAATTAGCTACACTAAGCCAAGTCGAAACATGCTTGGTGCAGGAAATTCACAGACCTGGATACTGAACAGAAGGTTTGTTCAGGCTTGAACACGCTGACATCAGAGAAGAACCCTGTGTCTCAACATTGCCTGACTGCTGGTAGCCACTGAAAACAGACTATGCAAATAAGAAAAAAGACAACTTCGCTTTCCTTAAGAGACGGAGGGTTTTCCCCCCATGTACAAACATCCAGACGATACTGAAATTGCTGTGACCATTGAGGACATCATTCAGTAACCTTCACAGCTTTCAAGCGTAACCAAACAAGTAGTTTTGTATAATAAACAAGATGTTAACCTGCTACATATCACAGTTTACCACTTAAGAACTAAAAGTCTGGCTCATTTTTGTCCTAAAGCAGGGAACTTCCACCATCTCATAGTAATCACTGCCCTGTGGATAATCTCCTATCGTCAAAACTGCAGTATCCCTTAAGCAGTAAACAGGAGGCCAAGAAATACTGCTCCAACACAAAGGTTAGACTCCATGGGATTCTGCTATCTTCAGCTTCTAACTAGACCCGATGGATTAGCAAGTCAAAACATGCTGTCAACCAAGACACGGTGACTGTGTGGGTAAGGATCCAGCCTGCAGAATTGTAGGTCACTGGGGCAAGTTCCATCTTGTGCACCAAACAATGCCATGGTTAGAGCCTTAAAGGGCAGATGATGGAGAGGTGGGCGACCCTGGGCTGGTCACACACACAGCTCCACATGCAAGAGCAAATGAATGGTTATGAAATATGCATGCAGTCTCAGTTCCTCGGAGGCAGGGTGGAATACAAATATGATCATTAAACAAACAGAAATAACTTCCTCAGTACATTAACTGTTAGCTTGCCAGCTTGGGACAAAATTCTTCAATTGAACCTTACTATGGTGCTGATCTCGACCTGAAGAACCAAACCAAGGCAGTCATTCCTCGAAACGTGTGGCCTTATATGAATGCAGGGAACTGTAACTCATCATCCTTTCCCTCTTAATTATATAAACTCTTCATTATTCACTCCCTGCACTGGTTCTGCAGAGAATCAGGTTACCTGCTTTTAACAGCCCAAGCAGATACAAATCAGAAGGATTCTATTAGCATGGAAATATCCTGTAACCGTTTTAGAAATCAAATCACACTTCACTCAGCTGGTAATAGCTTGCCAGAGTTGGGACTGAATGGAAAACAGACACCAGAAGACTAAACCAAATACCCGAGAACACAGAGATGGAAACAAATACAACTACTGCCGGAACAGTGAACAAGAGAAGGCTGTCAGACCATTCTATATATTTAAACAAATTCAATGCCCTGATACAATAGATACAGGTATGTAACAAAGGTGGGTAGAGCATGGCACCCATTTTATTTATTTATTTGGGGTATTTCTAACCTGTCCAATCACTACACGTCTCTGGACAGCTTACAACAACAGTCCAATAAATACAATGGTATCAAATATCATACTAATAACCCCAAACAATAATCATACTAATAATGCTAATAACCCATGACTGGAATACAAACATTAAAATTTAAATCTTTAAAATGCTGGGTAAATAAAGAGGTCTTGACCTGGTGCCAAAGCGGCAGTAAGAAGGAATGACTAGCGCTAGGTCTCAATAGCCCAAACTGCCACCAAAAAGCCATTTAATTTTGGTTGCTCTCATTTCCATTATTGCCTTCGTTTGGCTGGCACTTTCCATTGCTTTGCAGCTCAGCCATAGTTGCAAGGCCCAAAAAGAACCAATACAGACGGGCGTGAAGAGGAGGCGCTCTAACGTCACATGAGCATCGGTTTTCGTCCACCACCGGCCCTTTGTATTCTGAACCTAATTATTCATCTCCGTATTCAAAGCACCAGCTGAGGAAAGGCACGGACATAACCAGGCTCCCCCCCCCGCCCCCACCACCTTTGGCAGGCTTTGAAAGTGCCATTTGACAAGTCAGCCACCAGTCACCCACCCACCCACTTTTTACCCATGCTAGAAAGGCACCTCGTCTGGTACAGGGTACCTCCCATTTTCAGTTCTTCGGGCCATATTCCCAAGCCCCTCATTTGCTTTATGAAGAGTTCGAAAGCTGCCATTCATCTACTCTTGTAAAGAACGCTTCTGCAAAGCTCCTCAGAGAAGCAGCTGCTGTGTCCACCCCTTCGCACAGCAATGGCAAAGACTCCCAAGGCAACCTGCATGATTAAGCAGGTTGCTGGATGACTGTTGCACACCTCATATGCTGACTACTGGGAAGGAGCTGAATAGCCTATGACATCAGGATCATCTCAGGTGCTTTTACCTGTGAAAGCTCCCCAAGATAAACAAGCAAGCATCCTGCCTTGCTTAGTTATGCTTGCTGTTCGTGGGAAAGGTCAGGGACACAACTGAGGAGCAAACAAATAGAGCGTGTGTAATTTGGGTTAAGGCGCATGTGAATAGAAAACTTGCCGTTTTCCACAAAGTCGTTTGCTATTGGAATATTAAAAGCCACAAAGAAAGAATTGCACTAAATTGCACGTGCCTGCCTATGTACAAAGTTTTCCAGCCGGGCAGCAGGAACAAATCCAGTAAGATAGCCACTTGACAAGTCAGAGTGGAGTCCAGATTGCTCCCTGGGGACTATACGGGTTCCAAAAGGACTCAGGGAAGCCAGGAAACTAAGTGGTTATTCCAGGAAAGAGAAAACTGACTACGTTTAATTGTACTGTAGCAGTAAGAGGGATCAGGCATGTTTGCCACTTCTGCCTCCCAACTTTAAACTGAGCATATCCTATCTAAAACAGATAATAGTCAAACAGAAACTAGGCTGTGAGATTCATGTGGGACCAAGTTCTTCCCCAATGATTCACTAAGTCATTCCAAAGCAACTCAGTTTTGAAACAAACCCCTCTGCAAACATATGCTTTGAATCAATCTTAGACCTCTCCTATTGCCTAGAAAGAAGCAGCACTACAAATCCTTCCACTTCAATCAGAAAAAGCCAGCTACACAATTAATACGTGTCACCAACATAAAGCTATTACAGTGGAGTCACCATCTCGGATAAATTGTGGGGACTGGTCCCAGGGTAGCCCATCATAAATTTGGGATCTTGGTATAACTGAGCAAGCCTCTCTCTGCATAACTATGTGCTATTCCATGTTTCCTGCGGTTAACAGAAAAAGGAAGCTGTTTCCAGATCCTCAATATATACGCCTTACGATCTGGGGAAGAGCCAATGCCCCATCACTGAACCCTGGTGTGCCCCCAGAAACATATTATTGGATAGGATTAGCCACATGATCTCCAGTAATCCATATAATTTCCTGAACAGCTCAGTCTTTTAATCCAAAAGAAGCCAAGGGATTTTGACCCTGCACTACTGTGTCCGCCTCTAGCCCTTAACTCCACTACACTCTACCAGGCTTTACTAACTTTGGAAGCCCACATACCACAAGATGGGCTCCTTAATTGCTGCAGAGAAGCAATGGGTTGCCAGACTAACTTGTGAATTGGCACATGCGATGCTCCTCTTGAAGGAAGTCTGAATACCACTGTCATTTCCAGTTGTTAGATAACATTTTAAAGGATGCTCCCAGTTTTAGAAATTCCTTATTATTCCTCAGCATCACACCACAGTCTTACAAGATAAATAAATAAATAAATAAAAATAAAATAAAATAAAATAAAATAAATAGACCACAAAATATTGCTAGCTTGGACAAGCAAGTTTGCCAATACATGTGATGCTTATTTGAGGCCGAGGGCGAAGGGGGAGGCTGTCCTTTGTCAAAGGGCTTCCTGCTCAGTCACCTGCAGGGGTTCTAGTTCGCCAAAGGCAGTTAGATAAATGATTTGTACAAGTCTGTAGCATCTCGAAAATGGCATCTTTCTTCCAAAATCCCGAGCCATGAAGAACAGGTTACATAGCACTTCCCAGAAGAGAGCCTCGTGTTCTTTCTCCTGGAAATTCTCACTTCATGTCCCAATTGCAAACACACAGACACTAGTATTAGCATTAATGGAGTAATCGCTATGGCTATTAAAGTGGAGTGTAATGGGAAAACTAGCATGTATACCCTTCTTCCAATGCAGCTTACGGCTTTGATAATTTACATGTTTATATCAAGTATAATGTCAATTGCCATTAGTTCAGCAAAGGGTATTATGCATAATGACTCAACTCTGATGCATAGAAAGACAACAAAGCACCATAAGTAAAATGATGAGACATTGTTCATGCCATTTTGTGTAAAGAAGATTACTTCAAAAATAGGCAGTGGTTCCTTATAAATTCAGCATTTCCGGATGAGCTGAGGCATGTTTTAGTGATTACCAGCAAATAGCCAAGGTAAAGAAAACAAAAAAGACAAAAAATCAACAGGAAATTTTAATGTAGCATAATGCTTACCAAACCGCAGAGTGTCTTTTTTTTTTAATAGTTATGAATGCCTGAATTTTCTCATGCCTAAAATCTCAAGAGCCCAATTTTGCAGAGTCATTCTTGCCATCTAGTAATGAAGTTCGTAAAATCTTTTAGTGATTGCAGTTTCATAAGTAGTATATTAAGGCTGGCTGGAGAGCCACGGCATCATTTATTCAAGATACTTCTTCAACTGTGCATGGCTTCACCCTTATGCAACGCTGAACGGGATGCGTCTGGTTTAATCAAGAGGGCGCTTCACGTACACTTTGGCACGGATCCTGTTTGCTTCCATGGGGCTTCCACAGATGCTCCCAGGGAACGTCCACAGAATGTCAGCGATAGCAGCAACTCATTTTTCAAGCCAACCTTTCTATGAACACGATCTTAACACGGCTTTAAAAACCAGTCGTCAAATATATTCCCTGGCATTTTTTAACCTCAGATTGAGTTTCTGATTACAAGATTATCCTGTAGATGCCTATAGCTGGGCAAGACCCAAAATTAAATCTGTGTGACTCTGCAATTTAAGGAGAAGCCTATTGAAAGGAGTCTGATTAGCTTAACTGACACTATTTGCTTTTAGCTTAACCAACGCTTATTTGCTTATGCAAGAAGCCGCTTGCATAGGAGCTTGGTTAGCTTAACAAACGCCATTTGCTTTTTGTAAAACCGCTTGTTTTGGAGAGGAAAAAGGGAAGGCAAAAGAATGTTGATAAAGTAAGACAAAGAGGCGGTGTGAAGAAGACTCAAGGTCTGGCAGGTAGTGATCACGCTCCCCCTGTAAGGGGACTGGACGCAGATAAACACCAGCACTGAAGTCAGATATTTATTTATTTATTTTTCAATTTATATCCTGCCTTTTTCCTGCAAAGGGCTCAAGGCAGCTTACATCATTCTCCTCCGCCATCTTATCCCCACAACAACAACCCTGTGAGGTAGGTTGGGCTGAGAGTCTGTGACTGACCCAAAGTCACCCAGTTGGCTCCATGGCCGAGCAGGGACTAGAACTCAGGTCGTCTGAGTCCCAGTCCCAGGCTCTTAACCACTACGCCACACTGGCTCTCACTGCCTGATATGCAAGGGGCAGGCAGACCCTGAGAGGGGATTGGGTGAGGGAACAATGGGGGCGAGATTCAGGAAAAAGGTATAAGAAGGATGAGCTGGAGGGATGTGTGCGTGTCGCTTCTTGCCTGCCTGTAGGGAGCGGACGCCTGGTTGCTTTGCTCGGCTGAAGAACGAAAACTGAACGAGTCTCCGCTGGACTGAACCTCACTGGCACTTGGTTTAGTGGGTCTGTAAGTCACCTGGCTAGCTAGCAGGGACCTCAACACTATCTCCCACCACCGTTTTCAGTCCCTTTCTGGTGCATATGTGAGAATCATCCGTGAGGCATTGGGCAATGAGGAAGTGGAGTGGGTTCTCCACGGTGCGTACATGCATTGCTCTAAGTATTTGAGGACATGATTTGCTGGTTTACAGCCAAGGAGATCTAACAATTCTCTGGCCTTATATTTGGAAAAGTACAACAATAAAACGTATCCAACATATCCAACATGACCAAAAATACCTGCTGCCAGGCAGTGGGACAAACTGCCAAGGGCACGGACAGATAACAGCCCTCAGTGTGGTGCTCTTAATTCGACACCCATCTATCAGAGATATTTAAGGCTAATTAAATCAATTCTGCCCTGCCGAATAGGCTAGATGACTCACAGAGGATCCCGCCCAACCCAAAAGGCTCTAGTAGAGGAAAATAAGCCACTAGTATAAGCTGGGTGGACTACAGATGCAGTGTGCAACTGAATGCTCTTAGCAGTGCTCCAACAAGGAACACTTATCCCCACTTGTCCTGTTGATCTTTGTGCTACTATATATTCTCCTGTATTTAAATTTGTACCAAAGCAGAACAGGAGAAGAAAGGATGTCCCATGCCAAATACATTTGTAAAATTGCAGGCATTCTGGGCTCACCCCACCGAGAAAACCCAGGGGCTATTTTAAAGTTATGCTAGAAATGTTTCTGCCTCAGTGCTTCTTCAGTCACAATGAGAATACTATAAGAGATCGAAGTACAGAATGGTGCTGCATATCTTTATAATATAAAGTGCTACAGTACCCTAGAGCATAAGTAGGAAAGGATCTGGTACTAGTCACTGCAGTGATCCGAAAGGGCTTTTAAGGCAGCAAAAGTAACTGCTTCTCCTGCCTTAATGTCCTTCAAAGTGATAGAAGCAGCTGCAAAAAGCCAAAGGGTGGAGGGGAGGGGAGGTTAAGCCCTGGGAAATCAGCACTTAGGACTGAGTTTCTTATCTTGGTCCCCTGGGGCGGGATAAAGCCACCACCATCAGTACCAAGTTAAAATGGCAGGGAAGAGGGGACCGGGTATCGTGGCCTTTGGTGAGCACAACCTACGAGCTGCAGCAAGCCGCTCCGGTGCGTGAATCGATTTCAGTGTTCATTTCACTGCAAGTGCCTGTGTAGAAGAATGAATCCCCTTTTCATTACGATTTTGGATTACTGGGTGCGGGAGGTAGCATTGAGCAAAGAGGGAGGTGGAGGCAGAGAGACCGAAGTGAGAGACATACGTATTTTTGAACACGGGGGAAGTTTCATGATATGAAGCTTTAGGATAGTAACTACAATTCCTCTAGGTACAAGGGGCATCCGTGGTTCCAGAAATTAAAGCAAGCCACCCCAAACACCTTCTTTGGTGCCCTGCATACCAGAGAAAGGCCTTGTTGCATTAAGCTGCCCGCAAT
The DNA here is from genome assembly GCA_023646645.1 of Varanus salvator macromaculatus. Classification (NCBI taxonomy): domain Eukaryota; kingdom Metazoa; phylum Chordata; class Lepidosauria; order Squamata; family Varanidae; genus Varanus; species Varanus salvator. Next base: position 7,900,248 of record JAIXND010000803.1, on the reverse strand, counting down.
TGTCCTTGAACGCACAACTGTCGCCTGCTTTGTACCACACGGGGGCAGGAGGGTAACCCTGTAAAAATATTCCCAGAGAAAATCAGGGGAACAGATGACCGTGCCTGGTGCTCTAGACTCCTGGGTCTCTGCACTTATCCAGCGCTCTGCGAATGCACCCAGTTCAGCCTCACTCTCAACATGTGCCTGAACGTTCGCACACTATTCCCGGTGTGAAACCAGCTCCTGCAAAGCTTGTCTGGAGGGATCTTTGCGAGAAGAGTTGTGAGCCGCCCCAAGGCTAGTTGGCAAGGGGCGGCATAGAAATTTTTCTAATAATAATAATAGTAATAATAGTCAGTAGTGAGGGCCTTCCATCCAATTCCTCTGCAGGACCCACAGTGCTTTGTGGGAGCAAACTTCCAAGCCCTTTTATTTCTCAAAAAAAAAAAAGAGAAAAGGTGTGGCACTCTGCAACTGACGAACTTCTTTCAACATCTGTTTCTGGGCTGAAATCTGCTTCCCCTCACCGGAAGCGCCGTCACGGAAGAGGATAGGTTGCAGCTCCTGCAGCGATGAAGAACTGGCTAGGGACAGTGGGAAATCTTTTGCCAAGAAAGGGCGATGTTAATTTTCATACTTCTGTATTGCACAACTGAGAGATAATTTGAAACCTGACGTCGTGGTGGTAAGGGATTGTACAAGATGAAGTCCCAAACAACTGCATAGCTTAGGCTTTTCCATTAAGTTTGGGATTTCCCCTGGGTGAATCCTTTGGGAAACACTGCTGTGGGGAGAGGGTGAGGCAGCAGGGTGGCTTGGAAGATGCAGCCCAAGTTGGCAAGGTAGCAAGCTTTCTTCAAGGTTGCGATGCAGGCGGCACCCGGCTGGCTCACAGGGGCATGTAAACGCTTCTTCGCTAGGAAGGGAAGCAGAGTAAGAGCACAGGCGGTGGAGGAGCAGAAAGCTGAGTGAGGAGGGAGATGGCGTGCCAACGCAGCACAGAGTATTACTACTGGGCAGGCTGCAGGAAGCCCCACCGTGCACAGGGAAAGGGTTGGGCTTGGAAGCAGCAGCTTTTTCGGCCGCCCTGACCCGAAGGCACAGTGGCACTTTTCGCCGGACCGTGCCGGGAGTGGTCGCCCAGGTTCAAGCAACGGGGCAGCCAGGGGTTGTCACGGTGGATTATTTGCAAAAATCAAGCTGCCACCCGTAACCCCCCCTCCCCGCCACACACACACACAGGACAGTCTGGGTTTGAATGACACAGCCACCACTGCTAGGTACTCATGAAGGACTGCTGTGCTGTGCATGTTTATCGGAGAAGGAGGACAGACACAAATGCACCTTGCAATACAATGCCAAGACCAAACAGAAGCAAACGAATTTGTGGCATCTTCATAGCCTTAATTTTAAAGTGCATTTATTTATTTGGAGAAGTTGTATACTGCTGCGCATACAAATTCTGAAGAGGACAGTTAAAAAGCTAGATCACAAACAAGAATATAACATATACTGTAAATACAGTAACATGAAAATCATGGTTGGTCAGCAAGAAGTTTCTTGAAACAACAGTATCTTCAGTAGGCACCAAAAACACCTACAGACATGGAGATGCCACACTAAAAGTTCTTCTCTTAGTGGACTCAAGCTGGGAGGCAGGTGGGATCGCCATGAAAATACTCTCAGCAGGTTGGTAAAGAATACTTGCTAAAGGCTTAAAAATGAACTCTTGCTTTGTATGAAGACAAAAAAGGACCAAAGATAAAATCCTGAGATCCAATTAAGGGTGCTCTTTTTAAAACCACTTCATAGAAAACCGATGGGAGAACGTGAAGGGCGCAATGAATACTCAACTGAAATCTGCCAAGGGGTTTCCCTAGAAATACTTGTAACTCCTTACCGTTAAAGTATACAGTTTAAGAAGTTCATGTGCAGTATTAAGTAGTAATACTGGCAGTATTAAGCCATTTCATTTTTAATCTATGCCCCTTTAAAAGTGTGCGTGTGGGGGGAGAGAGCTTGGCAGGCTAAGGTGACAAATCCACCACAGCAGTCCACTTTCACTCTGCATCAAACTCAAAAGGGATTTCAGAAATGCAAACCTGCAGCTTAAGAAATCAAATCCACAGGCCCTTAATTATCCTTTTCTTTCCACAATGTGCATTTCATTATTCTATTTTTGCGATGTCACTGGGCTAAGTAGTTCTGACCAGGTAATTATGCCAGAACAGTTTTAAGTCACTTAGGAGTACTTTGCCAGTCAAAACAAACCCCTGCCTTTTTTGGCTCTCTCGGTGCTATGCCAACATGGTGTTATTTGATTCTCCATTTGTTCACATTAACAGAAAACTTCAGAATAAGCACAATGTGCTCCCAATCATAACATCTGATAATATCCCAGAGAACTGCACATAGGAATAGAAGCACAGCAGGTGGCATTATTTTAAGCCCAAACTCATACAGCCAACTGCACTTCCTTGCCCCAAAGCCCAGTTTGTTCCCGAGAAGACCCCAGGTTTGGCAGTCATGACCTGGTCTTGGCAAACTCATGCTAACTTTAAGACAAACAGCTACTTTTCCCCCTTTCTTCCAATATTTCTGGAAGACCTTAAAAAGCACAGGTACCACTCTAATTATCCAATTCACAACTCCTCCCTTGAATACCGACAAACGAAGTCTAATTCCTATTTTATAAAAGAAATAGATTTGAATTCAGCAATCAAGTATAGATTTTAATCACTTAAAATGTGTCTAAATCTTATTGCTTAGGGTGTCAGAACGTTTGCTGTATTAGTGACAGGGAAATGTCATGATACCTTGGATCCTCAGCAGCATGTATTCCTGCAATGCAAGTATTTAAACTGTAACAATATTTTATCAGTTTAAGTGAGAGGAATGCATCTTAAATGTGTCATCATCTACAAGGAAATCAAACTTGCCTGAAGTCTCCCCGCCCTCCAGACACAATTATATTATTATGGAGACCTAAAACAGCTTAGCTTGAAAGTGACACAAGGTCTCTTTCCTTTTCCCCTTCTCATTCCGAGATGAAAGACCATTAACAGATTCTATTTGCAATTCCAGGCTTATTCATGCCTGTGAAAAGAAAAGGATAACTTCAAATGCCAATATTTCCTGAACTGTGGGGATCAGTTTTTCATTGTGAAGATTAGATGCAGTTTCCGAAAAGCCACTGGCCTCAGCAGAATTAATTGTTACCCAGCAAAGTCTATTCACAGTAAAGAATTCAGAGATCCAAGGCAAAGGAGATGCAAAGCCATCTAACAAAATTAAGATTCACAGGCAATTAAAAAAACCCCAGAAAATTAAATGTTTCTTAAGGCCACATGTACAAACTCCTTGATCAATCATGTCCCTACATGGACATAAAGACCTGAATGCTCATCACCTCATAGATCATAGTACAGGGATCCTCAAACTTTTTGAATAGGGAGCCAGTTGAAAGGTTGGAGTGACCATCGCGGGCCGGTGAGGTGCCGTCGGCGTGTGGGGCGGTGGCTCACTCAGAGACCTCCCAGTGAGTCCAAAACCATCTCCAAGCGAGCGAGCCACCACCTCCCCACCCACGCAGTAAGCACGCACATAGGCAGCGAATAGTGGCGTGGGCCAGATCCATCCCATGGGTCGTAGTTTGAGGACCCATGCCATAGTATATAAACCTTGAGAATAAGTGAACAAATGTTATCAGTTATTCGTGCCTCCTTGCAATCACGTGACATGGTTTCCAAAAGGATTTCATTTCATTCAAGTTTTAATAAGGATCACTTGTGAACAAGCCCCAAATGATGCATTGGAATAATTGGACTTACCACTGTTGCTGCTCCGCTGCACTGTTTCTACTATAAAACTTTTGCCTACTAATTATACCACATGTTGACCTCTTACATAATCCAAACAGTAAAAATTAATTGAAAAAAATGGTAAGCGACAAATTGAAGACTGCTTTCTTACAACTGATATATTCAAAGAAGTTTCCCAGCTGCATGAAAGGCTAAATTCATAACTGGCCCCAGGTAGCCGTCATCTTCATATAGATTTCATAAACTTGAATCATCTGAAGCCGTAAAAGCTTTCCAATCAAACAAAATGGCTAAAAACTCGTAATTAAGAATCCAGAGGCTCTAGGGTGGAGGCTTTCATAAATTAATGATGGCTCATCTTTCTTGACTCCCAAGATGATACACTAACAATAGTAGTAGCTGCTTAAAAGTCTCCCATTGCACAACCTGAGCTTTTAATTATGAAAAGTTCTTTCAGGTACTGTACTATTGATGTTCAAATGTTCTTAGTTCCAACCTTAGTTCCTGTTGAGTGGATATAATCACACTTCTCCACATATGTTCAGCATATCTTATCTCAGCACAAGAATCTGGCATATAACAAGCACAGGCTGTTCTTCAACAAAGGATCAACACCTAAAGTCAGATAAAAAACCTTACATTCTAATCCTTTATTATTATTTTATTGCTATTCCATCCATTAGCCAAAACTCTGAGTGGTGTCCAACAATCAATCCAATCCAATATAAAATATAAACAATTAAAACCACTTACACTGGAAAATTTAAAGCAAACTTTAGCAATTTAAACAATTAACACAGGTGCACACAGGCTGGCCTCCCTACATCAAATGACAGCTTCAGGGTGTACCAGAGTCACACAAGCTTTACTGCAGAGAGAGCCACTGGGTGACTGTCACCCAGATCACCTGTATCCAAGATATCAACCAGGGGTTGACAGAATGGCAGCCACATCAGCTGGAACCCCCTCACCCCATCTGGATCTACTAGCTGGATCTGGATCCAGGACAGCTCACCTGAGCGCTTGGTGGAAGGACAGGGTATAAATGCGTCTGATGCCCACTCAATCCTGAGCCGCCGCAGGCAGAGTGCCCTCAACATGGATGCTAGCACCCCCCCGAATTATTTGCCTGGGCGACCCCAGCATTACGACTGAGACGTCTCCTGTCAGCCCAGTGATGGCGAACCTTTTAGAGACCGAGTGCCCCAACTGCAGCCCAAAACCCACTTCTTTATCGCAAAGTGCCAACACTGCAATCAAACCTGAACACTGAGGTTTTAGTTTAGAAAAAACACCTCACAGCCACTCCAAGCAAATTATTTATAACATTTTTATGCCGCCCCCATCGCAGAAAGCCTCGGGGAGGCTTACAAGGAAATATAAACAACCATCAAATAACATTAAAAATGTTATTTTTATATGTATCTCCTTGACAGCACACTGACCGGCCATGTGGAAGCTCGGATGAGTCACGGCTTGCCTGGCGCCACTACTCCTTTCCGAGCGTGCGCACGGCCCCTATGTGCGCTGTTATCCGATGCTCGGCTGCTGGGGCGGCTGGGCTCGCGTGCCAACAGAGAGGGCTCTGCGTGCCTGCTGCGGCACACGTGCCAGAGGTTCGCCACCCCTGCCCTAGCCTTTCTCTGACACTACTCATCTTAGCAGTATGACCAATCAAGTGAAAATAATGAACGCACTGTTGCTTATTGCTGGACTAAGACATTCTTTCACATATGTCTGAACTCTGAAGGGACCCATTCAAACAATGTTATCCGTATTTTCCTTGGTGAGATCCCAGTAACATAAGCTGCCTGTCAATCATTACTCTAAGCCTGCAGGCCTATGTGCTTTGCTTGGAAGAACGCCTCCTTGAACCCCGCAGGCCTTATTTCTGAGTAAATATGCAGAGGACTGGTGTAAGGATGCCAAGAAAACAGCTTGTTTTCTTGCATCTGCAGAACTTCCAAAGCAGATTAACTGGCTCAACAATCAAGTTCTTATCATTAAACCAACACTGGGAAAGGTCATTCATGGGGGCAGAAAGTTGTTAAAATAATACTGAAATGCACTGGAGAAGAGAATTACAACCCAACATTAAACATGTGAACAAATTAAGGAAATGAAACACGCCTCTCAGTCATATTTATTTCCTAATGCCATCCTGAACTTTTATTAGGGCTGTGGGAAAAGTTCACCAATGTACAAGTGGAAGCTTCCGAAGGCGGATCGACTAAAATTTTTGGTTGGTGGATTCATCAGGCTAATTTTTAAGGACCAAATCAAATGAAACTGGATTAAGAGAAGCAAGCATGCTTGCTTGTTTGTGATGCTATTTTAGTTCCTAGGCACTCCCGGTGGGCTAGGCCCCTCTGCAGTAATGAATGGGGAAACGGTGGGCATTTTTCTGGCTATACTAGAAGCATTTTGAAGGTGCAAGGGGGCATTTGAGCTGGTGGGTTCAATGTATTCTCCAACGCGCGTCCTGTTCTCATTCTCACCTCCCGCGGAGCAATACAGATGCTGCCACGATCGTGGTGGCGCTTTTCCCGGCTCTACCCTCGAAGAGCAAAGACGGCAGCATGTAGGGACCCCTACATGCCCCTCAGCCACCTTCCCAAGCAGCATAGGATTGCTTCCGTAATATCCTATGGCAATGCCTTTATTTTAATTTTATTGTTATTTCCAATAACAAACACAGCTCCGAAGCAGCAGGGCCAAACCCGCTTTCTAACGAACGTTTCAACTGCATGTATTGCCATGTAGCTGTAGCTGCCAACTTGCATTTGGGGCTGAGATTCTCGAGTTAAATAAAATGGCGTAACCACAAATAAATGATGTTGTTCCAGCAGAACTACTTTAGTGCACTGCTCCTCATGCCGGGCTGACACACCAGTTTCTCCAGGAAATCAGTGTGGCAACCAACTCTACTGATATTGTGTAAGAATAGTTTGTGCCACACAATGTAACTTGCACTGGCAGTTGTGCCCTCTAAGTACTACCCACAAGCTAGAAAACAAAAGCTGACCTTTCTTGCAGGAGGCCACCTTGAACATTTTAATTTGCATTCCCCCATCGCCAGATTTACCAGCTAGCAGAACTGCTGCTTACTGTAATAATTCATGTCAATGTATTATGGAAATATTAATGTAACCATTTGGTCATAATACAAATAATTAAAATTTAGTGTAAAGGCTTCCAAATCACAACAGAATTAGTAATTATAGGAACACAGGGCAAAATACCTAACCTGTTATATGTCTTCTACAAATCATTAACAGGGCAGTGCTACACATTAGCATAACGGGCCCCCTGAGTAGGCAACAGAAAAGCAGGTACAGAATGGAAATTCAAGTAACTGGTCTATTTATATATAGGATTGAACTGATGGTCATATGTTATAAGGTGGACACATTTAATCTCCTTGAGAAACAAAATAAGGAACTGCTAGACCTTCAGGTAAATGTCAGTGCTGTACAAATCAAAATTCCTTCCAGACACACGCAAACACGCGAACCAATATGACTAGCTGCATTAAGTGCTATTAAACATAAGCAAGGACACAGTGGCCCTGAGAGAACCGCCCCAAATACATCTACTATTATGAATGGGATCCAATAACATGATCACCCACACTCAAGGGTTGAATATTTGACCCTGGGTTCTCTGCGGGGGTTATTTGCAGCTAGCAAGCCAGTCTGCTAGCACGGTTGGGTTCAGAAAACATCCTAACCCAGGTTTCAAGGGTTATGGTGAGGGTGGGTTATGGTGTTGCCAGAACCAGCCTATGCTCTGGCTTCCATGATATGAGAACCCATCATGGTCGGGTTGCCATGTCATCCAGGCAGAGTGGCTTATATGTGGGCAACAAGCCCTCCCTAACAATTCATGGCTTGTTGTAGGAGTTCTAAGTTGTTAGATGTGTTGCCGTGCTTTTAATCATTGTTGCTCTTGCTGGTCTTTTGCAAGTGCATTTATCTTGCCTGGCCAATATGTTTGCATGTTCCAGCTGCCAAAAGAGGCAACCAGGTAAATTAAGAAACTTATGTGGAAACTGACAAGATGAGGCTACGTATCCGCTGGTTCGTACTCATTTTCTGAGGCCCAACTACTGCGCCTTCAACCATTCCAGAACGAGGGAGATGCTAGCTGCAAAACTGCAAACATGTGAGAGGAGCAAATATCAACTCCCTAGAGTAGCTAGAGACTTGGAAGTGAGTACTCTGGAGTATTAAAAAGGTGGCAGACAATGACAAGTGTCACTTGTACACTTAAAAATTAAAGGATCGCATTGCCAAGAGGGAGATTATCTCCCTATCCCTTTTGATGCACCTTCTTTTGCTGCCTTGCCCTTTTTATTTTATTTTTTTCACTTTCTGTTTAAGTTATTTACTCCACTGCCCTGCTCTCTCTCTGACAGCTAAAACATACAAAGAAACTGACCAGGCAAGACTCTGCATATCTGGATGGTCCTAAGAATACACTTAACAGTAATAAAAAATCTTTAACACTTTCCTGGGACCAATAGATAAATGCACTCTTTTGAGATGCAAGAATAAAATCTAAAAAGGCTGCAAAGGAAAAGGGTTAGCAACTGTTGAAGGAGCCAAAGAACACCCTCTCTCTCTCACACACACTCCATCACTCTGCCCACAACTGTGGCCAGCCAGAATTCCTGAGAAGTAGATGATCAGCGTGTGCATGTGTTAACTGGAACATCATGTTTCTGGACATGGCTAAGACAATGCACAAAGAGCTTCAGCCACTGGGCAGCACAGTGATAAAAATAAGACAATGGCAATGATGACGGAGGAAGACAGGTTCTGCCACAAAGGGGAGAAAAGACCATGTTGTGTCGTGGTTAGGAGCAATCAGAGTTCTCACCCCGCTCAGCCATAGAAACCTCGCCCTCGTTAAAAACATGGCCAAGAACACGACTCAAACACTACCAATGCTTGTGGAATGAGAAGACCTTCTTCTCGCTAATTTCCTCTGTGGCAGGAACTGAATTCCTGTGTTAGTAAAACATGCAAGACACTTTCCGGTGGCATGAAAAGGGTTCAAGAGTCACGTGCAATCCGCGGAGTTGATCAACTACCTACGGCAGTTAACAGATGCATCAACACAGAGGCGTGAGAAAGGCAGAACAAGGGTGTACTAATTCCTGGTACAATTAAGGCACACAATGACAGCCCAAGCAAAACAGAAACAGCTCATACGTCTGACACAAGCACGATTGCTTTAGGCCAGGCAATTGGGTGTTTTATTCTCACAGTGAGCGAGGCAAAGTACTGCAGTAGAATGACTTTTATGACCCCTTGTGGCATTACACCAATTCCCTCTTCACAATAGCAGCCTTAAAAAAATACAGGAAGGCCATCTTAACGTGCAGTTACTCACATACGTAATATATACAGCTGACTCAGAAATAGTGTATGGAAGCCAGGTTATGTATCTGCCGCCAGGCACAATCATTAGCCTACTCTTCTATTGAAGATATGGATAGCAAATCCCAAGACCCTTTATCTGAAGTATATGCTGCATGTCAGAAACACAAGCTATAAATCAGTTATAGCAACATAATTTTTAATACTAAGATGAAAAATTATATCAACGTTTTTGTTTTCGTTTTCTGAAGGAAGGGAGCTGACTCTTTAATGGATTTCAGCTCAGATCTGGCTGAAATTTCTCCCCACAGCTTTTAAACAGCTATTTTTTTTAACTGTATTTAAAAGGCCTGCCCCCAGATGGGGGCTGAGCAGAGAAAAAGGCCATGAATTTAAACCAAAAGGACATAAAGAACCTATGCCAAATTACCATTCAGCTATTGAAACAAAGTCGTATTGCCTCGTGTGATGTGAAAAACGTGATGGCATTATGCTTGTTAGCAAGAAAATACTAACGGAGTCTCACGTAGGTTCCAAACAAGAGATTAACATCATCATTCTAGGAACAAGCACGCTGTCTGAGAGAAGAGTAATAAACCTGGGCTCTCCAAGATCAAATAGCCCTAGGCAGTCTAAAAATAAACAATAATCAATCAGTTCAAGATAGCTGCTTATCTCCCAGTAGGCAAACTGCTGTTTCCCTCTTACACCAATTTCTTGCCACCTAGGCAAAGTGGAATGGCCTGCCTGTCTGTCTCAGCTGTCCTCGGAACAACAGTTGTTGTTGCCGTTTAATAAATCATAATTCATGAGGGGAGGCAGGAAGGGGGTGTGTCTATGCTGGAGGCACAAGGAGGAAAAAGAGAAGGGCAAATACAGCATAGCCAACCTTGCTTCAACCAATACAGGATGGGGACACTCACAAATGCGCAGGTCAAACACAGTAAGCGTTCAACAAAGCTGTACAGTACTACCTGAGGTGAGGGAAGGACATTTAAATATGCGCTTTATTTTAGTGCTTTATTTCAGCAGGTGCGCTCTCTCGGTTAGGTCTTCCAGGTGATGTAGTTGCTGCTGCCCTTGCCCATGTGTTTCAAGGCTGCTGTCTTATTATTTCGTAATCATTATATATTAACTCTTCTACAGCGACTTGAGTCTAGCCAGATATATTTCATATTCATCTGAAAGTCCTCTATATCTTAAAACAAGTTCTGTGGGGTGTTGTTGAAGTATCTTTCACCAGTGCAGTTCAGGAAGTTCCCTCTCACTGAACAGTAACTGCCTTTAAGATTGGAAAGATTTCACCCAAAGGAAACCAAAATACCCATTTTCTTGAACAGACGGCAGAGGAGATTCCAATTTTCTGTAGAGGAGCCTCTCAAGAGGTCCTAATTTTCTGTAACTCCTACTGAGAAAGCACCATGAGGAAATTAGACCCCTGTTCACCTAAGGCAGACAAACATATTTGCTTTTTAAAAAGGTGAAACAGGAAGAGAGGCTCTTGTGAAGGTTTCATGTCTTCCTATAGCTGCCTTGAGTATGGCTTAGTCAAAATAGGACAACATCTCAAGCACCAAAAGAAATTGCTTTTTATACCTGGAAGCAGGGTGTGCACACCTGTTTAAGTGGAGAAGCTGGTGGGCTGTCATGTCACACAAACTAGGTTGTGTCTACTTGAGCAGGCAAACATTAAATTTAATTAAATGTAATTGTTAAATTATTATACTGTTAATTATTTATTGTTTATATTTATATATTTTTACTTTTAGACTATGAGATGGGCCAGTTTTAGATTGTGTATTGTTTTATATTGTATTTTTTATATGTTGTTAGTCACCCTGAGGCTTGTTTGCAAGGGGGCTGCATATAAATTTGTTAAATAAATAAACAAACATTACTTTCACCTGGAGGAACCGTGTCACCATTGCCACAGAAGTGGACTATGCAAGTTTTCCTTTTGCTAGAGAGAGAAGCTTGTTTCTTCATAAGAAGAGGGCTTGGCATGTCCTTAGCCCTCCCTCCTGATAGGTGTAGGGAGACCAAAAGATGGGGGGGGGGATTATTTGTCCTTAGCTTTACATTTGCCCTTCACTTTGGAGCTGTTTCCAAATTGACTGGCACTCTCTCTATATAAGCATACAGCAGCTGAAGAAAAATCCAAGCATCCACCTTGATATTCTTACAACAACCTTCCACTGAAATATTACACAAAGGGCCAGCCTCAGAAACAACCGTACCTGCAAGCCATATAAGCACTCAGACACCCTCCCACTGACACACTCTTTGCTGGAGAATCGCACCCCTTGCCCGTTCCCTATGTGGAGAGAAGCGATTAAAGGAGGCTCCTTCCCTTTACATGGGTGGAGCAGAATCAACTGGGTGGTCCTTTCTCTGCATACCTAGAGATACCGGTTGGTTTTTTTTCCCCCCCTTTAGTCTTATTCCACCATGAAAAATGCACTCGAAGGAGGATGCAGGTGCTGGAGAACCCCTCCGTCACACGTTCAGACGACCTCAAGCATCTGTCCTCTACCCACTCACCCCCTTTGTGGAGGCAGCTCGTCCCTCCAGAGGGCAGATGCAGCGGTTCGACTCCGGCTCTCTTTGATGGGCACGGGAGGGAGGCTGGTGGCGGCGACGCACACCCCCTCGGCGGCAGCGAGCAGGGCCGGGGATGGGAAGGGGCTAGGAGGGGGCTCATCCCCTCTTATGCACGGGGTTAAAACGCTGAGCAGGCGGGGCTCCTCCTTTATGGCGGCGGCGGCGGGGGGAGCAGCCCTAAATGCTTCACGGAGCGGCGGAGCAAGGCGCGGGCTGGTGGGTGGGGCCGCGCCTGGGCTTCCTTTCACCTGGCGCCCTGCGGATGGGTGCCGGACTACAGGTCCCACCACTCCGCGGCTGGGGAGGATGGGACCCGCCGGGCGGCGCTCGCAATGGCAACGATCGCCTCCTCCCGCCCCCGCGCGCTTTCTCACCTGGGCACGCAGCTGGGCGAGCTCCGGTCCACCTCCCAGGTGGCGTAGAGGTTCATCTGCACGGGGCGCCCCCCAGCAGCGGAGCCCGAGCCCGGCGGCGGCGGCGGCCCGCCTCCCGCGGCCGAGGAGCCCCCGGCCCCGAGGAGGGCGGGCTGCGACGGCGACGACGACGACGGGGCCAGCGGCGCCTGCTGCTGCTGCAGCAGCGCCGCCGCCGCCGGCTGCCCCGCGGCGCTCAGCGGGGCCGGGCAGGGCGAGGAGGAGGAGGGCGCCGGCGGGAGGAGCGAGGGGGCTGCCGAGCCCCGCTGGGCGCCCAGGGCGCCGGCGGCCGCGCCGCTGCCGCCTCCCCCGGGGGCGCCTCGCTCCGCCATGGCCGAGGAGCAGCGCGGCTTCTCCCTTCGGCCGCGCCGCGCGCTCCGACTCCTGTTGCCCGCGCGCTCCCGCCGCGCCGCGCGCTCCCGAGGAGGGGGCGGAGCGCGAGCCGCGGGGCGGGGCTCCGAGGGAGGCGGGGACGGGGAGAAAAACAACGGAGGTCCAGTGGGCGCGAGTACGCGTGACAGGGCGCGGGGAGGGGCGGGCAGGTCCAACGGTTCCCGCGCGCTGATTGGTCCGCACGACCTTTCTCCTTCTCTTTCTCTCGCGCGCGCGCCGCGGAGACGGCGACCGGGAAAGAGGGGGGGGGGGAAGCTCTTGCCGTAGCGTGGATTGGCTGGAGGGAGCTTTGCCTCGCACTCGGGGCAGGGCTAGAAGGCTCTCGCGCGCGGATTGGCCGATCGCCTCGGCCGCGCGCGGGGGGGGCGGGGGAAGGGCCCGAGCGCGCGGATTGGCCGGAGCGCCCCCGCCCTTTGCATCCCCTCCGTGGCGCGCGCGCTCGCCCGTCTCTGAGGCGAAACCGCAAACCGAGGGGCGGATGAGCAGGAACGCAAAACCGCGCCAAGTTTGCCAGGGGATGAAACGCGCACCAGGCAACACCAGTATAAATTCACACACCGTGTACGAAGTGCCGTGTTTTTACTGCGGTGAATTCGACCTGCCCCCCTTTGAAAAAGCGTATTTTGTGTGACGCAGGCGAACGTGCATCTGCGAGGCCCACCCTCCCTACAAGAGATCAGGGCAGCCTAGCCCTCTCGTCACTTCTATTCCCCTCACAGGGAAACGGAGACGCTTACCTGCATTGTAAAACTACCTGCAGATCTCTGCAGGCCAGAGGGGCTGACATTCTTTCAGTTCAAAGTCTGGATTCAGTTTTCCACAAGAGCTGAAATTCCTAGGGTCTGCATTGCAATGGTTGACAAGATCAAAGAAACCGGGGAAAGAACCGGAATATAAATTACCAGTACAGTGCAGCTTAATATCACAAAATTGATCTTAGAGCTGGTGCGGTGCTTCAAGTATAGGGCCAGAGATGCAAGAGATTCAGATTCTGGTCCCCATTCGAACATGAAGTGCACTGGGTGACTTGGGGCCCCCTCACTCTCAGCCTGATCTACCTCACAGGGCTGTTGTGGCAAAACAGAACCATGTAAACCACCTGGAGTTCTTCACAGGAGGAAGCAGGAGGCAGGGTATAAATGAAAGATATTGCCAACCTTCTAGAATGGGAGATAACTGAACAAGGCTTGGAAAACCACCAAATGGTCCATGTCCACAGGGATGGGTATGATCATCTGCCAGTCCCTCAGAAGGTTTACTCCCCCCACACCTCAGGTTTTCCTGTTACTTATAAAAAGAGAAAAAACCGGCATTAAAAACCCCTTGAACACCAGTACTTTTATCTTCCCCTATTCAAAAGCAAGATGAGGGTTTTGCAGTATAAATTTCAAAGTCACTGCCTTTGTATAACAAGTTTAAGCCGCTAAATTAAAAAAAAGCTACAAGCAGAATTGCTAAAACTATAGAAAATCTCCTCAAACCACTGCCACCATTTTATCGTGGTCAGCTTAACATCTTATAACTAGTGGAAGAGACAAATGATGCACTAGCCTAGGCAGATTCCAGAAAAGCAGCTAGTTAGTTCCTCTTATAAGCCAAGATCCAATATTCAGTTTATCAATTAACCCAAAAGCAAAGGCATGTGATTGCAAATGGATGATTAAAGGTGGCCTCTTTGCATTTGCAGAGGTCAAATGCAAGCCAGCTGATACAAAGGGTTGTAGTCAGTTTTCTCAGCCTTCTGACACTTCATCCACCAGTTTTCACTTTATTTCTAAACCCAACTCACGCCAATGATTGACACCCACACCCCCCATGCTGCCGCAAAATCCTGCCTCCCCAAGCATGTAATCAACAGAGACACAGCTGCCAAATATGTTGTTCCTCCAAGCCAGGAGGCCTCTTCGGTTTCCTCTTCAGAGAAAGTTTTGTTTGACCTGTTCAGTGCACCGTGGTTATTTGTTTTTTGGCACCAGGCAAAGACCTTTTTATTTAAAAGTTATTTTAATTGTTTATTTATCTTATTTAATGTATTTTTATCTTTACCTCGAGATGGGCCAGTTTTTAATGTTAGTTTTTAATGTTTTGAATATTGTTCTTGTGGATGTTTTTGTTGTGAGCCACCCTGAGGCTTATCGCAAGGGGGCAGCGTACAAATTTTTAAATAAATAAAAATGGGAGTAATCCACCAATTTTACATTGCAATTCCTGACCTGTTTATTTTTTAGAGCTTTTATAGGACTGCTTTTGGAGCTTTTAAAACTCGATTGCTGTAAATCACCTTCAAGAGCAAATGGTGGGATAGAATATAGGGCCTAGATTAAGAAGAGTTGGGTTCTAGCCCCCAGTCACAAAGCTCACTGGGGGACTTTGCCTGAGCTACTTATTTTCTTAAGTTATCCTATCAGTTTGTCAAGATAAACATCAAGAAAAAATAACCATGAAGTCACCTAGGATTCCTTGCAAAAGGAAAAAAAAGACAGGATATAACCATAGTATATTTTAATACAAACATCTCAATATAATATGCATCCCTGAATAATTAAAATCACAAGTTTAAGTTGGTAAACAGCAAAGAGCACTATGAACCACCCCATTTGATAAAGAACTACTCATGGGTAGAACCAAGAAAGGTTTATTGAGCAAGTCATTTCTAAATACTTATAAGCATGTTAATAAGTTCAGAACACCAATGCTGGGAAATGTTTTCTTTCAGTCAGATTACTCATCATTTTCATAGTCGGCTGGGTTCTTCCGTTTCAACCGTTCAAATTCTTGGGATCCCCAGGAATAAATGAGATAGCCACTAACAAGTGCTTAAGAGATTAAAAAAAAAAAGACAAATTAGCTATACATGTTAAAACACCCAGTGCATTTGCTCACCCTGTTCCACTCCCGTCTCTTGCCTACAACCCTTTTGCTCCCTCAAAGAATTCTCACAGCTCTCTTGCTGCTCCTTGCCCTTGTTTCCTACTGTAACAATCTAAGTACGTGCAATTAAATGACCACATATCCTTTGGGCATTGTCATTTCAAAAAGCATGCACGAATGGAACACCATCCATTAAAACCACTAGGGAATATAAAATGGCCTTCCCAGTTTTGTGGGATTACAACTCCCATGGGCCATGCTGGCTGGAGGTGACGGGGGGTCTGGAATTTGGCAACATCAAAAAAGCACAGTCTTGTTCACACACAGCAGCTTAGTTATCATGAAAGCCTGGGAATAGCAATTAACTTTGAATTTCTGAATTTCCTTGATTTTCTCTTGCTAGGTCTAGACTTTCAGCCCATCTTGTGTGACCCAGTGTGCCTTTCGTTGCTTTAAAACTGGAGGGCAGAACCACTTTCAGAGGGTCAAACTCCATTTCAAAAATGCTTCTGCATACCAGTAGTGAGCAGAACAGAGAGCAAAAAAGGCACCAGGCCAAAATACCAAAAATGCCAGCTTATTTTAGCTTGAAGTTCTTAATGTCATTTTGACCTTTTGGAATAGGGAAAAACTGTACAAAGGAGTAAGTCACCAAACAGTCAGTGGTCGGGAAAGAGGAGGTCGGCGGTCCCATCACCCTGGGAACTGTAAAGGACCAGATTTGGCTGTAACGCTCAATTCAAAAGGTTTGCAAACTACACCTGCCAAAGCATTCCACAAGATTACAGTTCACAAACAGAAATATAGGTGATCTCTCTCAAAAACCTGAAGCTAACTATTTTATTCTGAGCTGCAACTTCCTGGTTGCGATTCTCTTTAGTATCCATGTGCTTTCAGAAGTGACTATTTCAGTACATAAAGTTATATTGCCTCATAAACTCACTGTTCCCATAAAATCTTAACACAGCTGAAATGCCACAATAACTAAACCTAAGTCCACGTCGCTGCAGTAATATTTGTTTCCTGTTTTAAAGCTGCCTGTATCCCTAACCCTTCCTCAGCTGTCTGCCTTATGCCTATTTATCCTTATTTTAACTCTTCCCATGCTTTGCAAAGTGCCATGCACTAGGCCAGCAGGACTACAATACCCACATACCTCCATGTTCAGATGCTGAGTATTACTGCAGTCACATGCAAATCCCTCTGCTTACTTAGAAATGAGCTATGTCAATGCCAGTCATTAGCATCAGTGCTGATGAATAACTGGCAGCCAGACCGGTAATTACATCTTAATTGGAGTCAGAGGAAAGGAGCACAGGTGAAGCGGCCTCACCTGCCAAAAGTGGCTTCTACTTACTTGCCCATCTTAATTGAGATGCTCATTATATGCCAGTGCATTCATTGCATAACTGTCCTCATGTAACATTGTTTTTGTCTCCATTTGCATTGGAAAACACCCTGGGTTAAAATCTTTGCAGGACAGAAATGCCTTAAAAATGCAAATCAGAGTAGCCTGTGAAAGCCAATGCCTATTACCAATAATTAAACAGATTGTCACTTTAGCTTGTTCTCTTGCTCCACCTAGTGCTTCCAGTATAGACCTGAGAGAGAAGCAACCTATTTAAACAATGTAATCTGATCAATGTAATTTATGCCCATCTCCTCTTCCCAAAGTAATTGCAAACAGGAAGACGCTGCTTCCTCTCTCCCATCTCCCTTTCATTATTCCGGGAATGAGCTCTCCAAAGTGGTCCCTGCTGTCTCCCTGCCCTCCTGATTCTTATTGTATTTCTAAGTAAACAGATAACTTTAAAAAAAGGGAGCCTGGCATGCTGCAAAGGGAAGTTACCACCCTGTGGAATGCAAAGATGCTACTGGAGGGCATCTATATGCAAGCCCCCTTTTGCCATGCTCTTGAGTTACTGGGAAAACCTTTCACCTCTGTGGTTTCTCTTGTTGGAAATGTGTGATCTGTAACCAGCTGCAACAACCATTTCATGCACAGGCAAGCTGACACCACCCCCAGCCAGCCAAGATAGCCTTTTAATAGCAGAGCATCTGGAAGAGTCACTTAAGATTCAAATGTGTCCTATGGCCAGTGGGATTCTGTAGCCAGCCAACCCTCTCATCGCCAGCTCTGAATATCACCATTAATATCAAAGCACTACTCTTGGCCACAGAAGGTGTGAGCAACTACCAAATGAATGAAAGGCACAGCAGCATAATGAGGGGTCTTTTCCCCACTTACGAGGTGCCACACGGAAGATATATGAATTAATTCGCCTCCAAAGGTTGACAACTTCTTTGGACATATTTTTAGGAAAAAGTCTTTGTTCAAACGGAGACAATTTGTAGGTGATCATATGCCGCATTCGTACTAAGTTTCCGAGGTGCACCCCCATCTTGAAAAGCGGTTCTGTAACAGTAGCAGAGAATGAGACAAAGAAAGGCAAATATTGTTGTAGTTGCATCCTTTCTTAGCACAGGTAGTTTTCCAGTGGACCAACTTGCAAAAGTTTCCCTTAGATCACAAAAACACAGAACTGCAGACCAGTTACTCTTAAATGCACTTCAAAGATCATTTTGTTCACATAACCATATCCATTAAACCATAATATGAATCACTTTCTTTAACTCACATTGCTGAATAAAATAGATTATTGTGAGTTCAGCGGCACAGCAGTAGCTAAGCCTTATCATGGCTGGAAGTCATTTTACTCTAAGTGTAGGAGAGTTCTTTCATCAATGGCTTGTCCCCAACCAATTAAACTGGATATTTCAAAGGACAACCGGCCAGAAAAGCTCAGAAATTTGAATAAAGCTTGCAAAATTTTAATACTGCAGGATTATTTTCAAGAAGTCATGCCACCAGGGTTTGGACAACACAAGCCACACCTGGGCAAGTGATTGGATCCCATCACATACTATGCTGATTCAGAGTGATGGAATTTGTAATCCTACACATCCATAAGACAACTTGGGTATACAGCACTGTTTATTGACAGACTTCCCCACCTTGTGCCTTCTACAGACCATGGGCTATGACACCATCATGCAAAGCAACCATCTCTTCTAAACAATGTCCTGCTACACACCTAGGTTCCGGACATACACCAGCAGGATGTAATTTTAATGTTATGAGTTTGTATTATAAATGGGGTTCTGCCTGTTGCCACTCAGGAACTGGCAAAAAGCAGCACATGGAAAAGTCATATCAACAGCAGAAGATGTGGCCAAGACCTAGAGAGTGAGCAATTTTCATTATCCATTCTAAGCTTTCAGTGCCTTTAAACATCAAAACAAAAACCTTGTTATGTATTTGTCTGCACATTTTGTCAGCCTGCCTGGAGACAGGCATGGAAACACCAGCTCCTGCTAGGATTTTTAAAGTACCATTTTTAATGATACTCTTGCATCCTTAAGTGCAGGTGTTGCAAGCTCCTTTTGATGACTCCAGACCAACAACAGGATGCATAAACCTAGCAGGTGGAAAGCAAAGTATAAGCATGGACAAGATGGCAACATCATTCCTAAGCAGGTATGCCTAGACTTGCATCTTCAGGTGGGTCTGGGGAGGGCCTACCTGAGAAAACCTGAAGAGGTGCTGCCCCATTAGCACGGGCAGCTCTAAGCTTCATGGACCAACAGTCCAATCGGTGCAACGCAACTTCCTAGCTTCCTGTGTGCTTTACACTGTACACAGAAGGGCTGGGATCAGTGCGCAGCAGCGCCTCTGCATGCAAAAGGTGCCACCTTCCATCCTTCGCATCATCCACTACGAGCAAGGAGAGAGACTGCCAGTCAGCCTAGATAAGCCTTCTCTAGCTCGGTATCGAGTGAGACGCTGAGTCGGAGTGATAGGAGTTGTAGTCCTATACATCCAGAGAAAAGATGTGCCTACAAGCTCTGCTTTGTTTGCAGCTTCCACCAACCTGTTACCCTCCAGAGAGACCGGTCTACAACTTCAAGCCTCCCTCCAAAAGCATGACTGGCTGGGGATACTGGGGCTTGTAATCCTACACCTCTAAAGGGCGCCAGGTTGGAGAAAACTGAACCAGAGAGTCAGACATATCAGTCGCCCTCCTTCCGGGAGACGCCTGCAAACCGAAAGCGGGCTCCAAGCCCCTACAGAAATACAGAAGAGAGAGGAGGGTCCCCCGCGCCTCACCCCACAAGCGACCCACCAGTCCAGCGTCCTCCACAAAGGTCACCGCTTCCCTCTCCAGCCCCGTCGCGAAATCCACACCTTCTCTCTGCGCGATGACGCCACTTCCGGATCGCCCAGCGCTGACGGACACCACTGCGCATGCTCGCCTCTGCCGCGTTCGCGGAAAACTCGACCTCCTCCTCATAGAGAGGTTTTATAGGGACGCGCCGCTTTGGGTTGCACACAGTGCGCATGCGTAATTGCTTTGCGCCTATTTAAAAGCAGAGGCTGCGGGGCGTGGCCTTTTCCTCGGGCGGTCTTGGCCATAGGTGGGAAGGGACCCGTACTAATAATGGCGGCGCTGTATCACTGAACTTTAAGCGCGCAGGCGCGGTGGTGGCGCTGGGTGGCTGTCGCGGGGCCTCATGGGAAGATGTCGGCGCTCAGGTCGCTGTGGAGATTGCGGGCACCTTCAGGGTCATGGATACAGGGAATTGCGCTGGGAGCAGCGCCCCGCAGGTAGTGTTCCTTTTCCCACGTCGAGAGGGGAAATATATATTTCTGTTTTTTCTAATGGAGCGTCTTCTTATGGCGTAATAACTCCTGTCTTGCTCCTAGTTAATTGCTAGCTAACTGTCAAGTTCCTAGTCCTCTTGAGGTGTATGTTTTGAAGCCCACGCACTGCTCTTTCCCCTGTACGTAAGGGTGGGTAGTGGTCTCTCAATAGTAAAGGAAAACGAGCTGTATATGTGCAGAGGCATGCGTCCACCCTGTTGTATAATAAATTCCGTGCTCAGGCCAGTGTTTGAAATAGGCTCAGGGAATGAGTTGTGGTTCATATTGCACCCTGCTAGTACCCAACCCTTGCCATAGCCCTTCTTTTCTCTGTTGTTACACGCTATGTAAGCTCGCCCTCTTTTTCTGAATTTTTCGCTACATTTAGGATAGCCTTTCTTTTCACTATCTGGTCTCTTTATATAGCCTTCCAGAGCTGAAAACTCTGTGGGCTCTAGTCATCAGATGAAGAAGGTTAAAAAGCATAATGCCACAATCTGCAAGCTTTTTAGGTGCCTCAAGGCTCGTAATTGTTCTTCCTGAGCCCGGCTTAACTACCAATCCTTTCCCAGCTTGTTTCAGGAATCTTTCCGCTTTGCACAGAAATCTTGCAGACTTGTGAAGAAAAAAATTGCATACAAAGGCCGTAAAATGCTATTGTTATAATTTTTTTTAATACTACTTTGTCCTCACCTCACTGGTCATCTGTGAAATGAGGCCAAAACTTAGTTTGTTCATGAGTATTCCTCCATCTAAGAAGTGGGCTCTAGTCAATGTTTGGCAATGTTTACAGTGTCACGAAACTCCCGTTTGTTGCTGACTGAGTTTTTAATAGCAGCCTGCATAAAGGCAGGGGCAATGCTGAGTTCCTTTCACAGCATTAACCCAGCCAGTTGCCTGTTTGTTGAAACTTATTTATTTATTATTTATTTAGTAAACTTATATTCTGCCCCATTCGCCAAAGCCTCAGGGCGGCTTGCAAACTTAAATAAATATCATCAATACAATTAAATATAAAATTGGAGACATCCTGGCCAAAGTTGTTAAATTATTTATTGATTTTAATAATTAAAATAATGTTTAAATAAAAAGGTCTTGGCCTGGCGCCAAAAAGCAAATAACGACGGCACCAGGCAGACCTCTGTGGGAAGTGCATTCCACAGATGGGGTGCCACCGCAGAGAAAGCCCTCCTCTGGGTACTCACCCTTCTAATGTCCTTCACGGAGGGCTCCCGGAGAAGGGCCTCTCCCGCTGATCTCAAGGGGTGGGCGGGCATATATGGACGCAAGCGCTCCTTCAGGTAACCAGGACCCAAGCCGTTAAGGGCTTTGTAGGTCATCACCAGCATCTTGAATTGGGCCCGGACTTCAGTGGGGAGCCAGTGAAGCTGACGGAGGACTGGAGTCATATGAGCACAATGCCCAGTCCCCGTCAGCAACCTGGCAGCTCTATTTTGCACCATTTGAAATGCATTGAGACACTTCCCATCAATACAAATAAATGCTTGAAACTGCAGCTTTGGTGTTTTAAATAAAGGCCTTACCCCATCAGGAATGGTTTTTGCTGCTGAACAGTTCTTATTTGTTCCTTTTTCTGCAGAAATAAGAATCCTTGACAGAGGCACACTCCTCCAGTCTTCCCCAACTTGGCACCTGCTGGATGTTTTGTATTTCAGTTCCCATCAGCCCTAGCCAGTATGGGCAACAGCCAGGAATGCTGGGAGTTGCAGTCCAAAGCATCTGGAGGGCACCAGCATGGGGAAAGCCTTGACATTTTCTCCCTTTTAGCTCCTTAATAAAAATGTACTTTAACTGGTTGCTACTTCTCAAACTTAAAATCCTTGATCTTCATCAGTGACTTTATTGTATGTGTGTTGTGTATTTCATTCTGACAGCTTTGACTATAGGGCAGTTTATAAAGTAAATTGTGGTGCATCTCTATGCATATTTAGGCAGAAAACAACATTTCCCACTGTGCCCCAGTCAACCACGCTTGGAGCTGCAAGACTTTCGCCCGCCCCATCTAAGTAGGCATAGGATTGTGCCCGGCATACATTTGGACTTCCTTTCTCTCTGTGTGTCTTCCTCTTGCAGCTTTTGGAGATACAGGGTCAGCCAAGGATTCGTTGCCATATGGCAGGGCCCTAACTTAGTGGTGGAAGAGCTGCTGCATCGTGAAATCTCCCAATCTTAATGTTTTCATCCTTTCCTCAGGGGAAAGCAATGGCAGCCCGACGTGGAATACGTCAAGCAATATGGAGGTGCTGTCATGTACCCCACCAAAGAAACAGAAAAATGGGTTCCTCCTCCATGGAATGGTGAGTTGCTCCTGCGACCCCGGAGAGCCCCCCTACTTCCGTTCCGACAACATCAAACTAGCTGGGCCGGTGCTCTAACTCAGTGGAAGCCTGCTTCCCATGCTCCTTCGGCAGAGGGAGTGAGGCACCTCGCTGGGTGTTGTGCTGTCGCTGCTTGGAATCTAAGGCTTTGGGAGCAGCACTGATTAGATTTGAACACCAGGCTAGAAAAACCTACAGTTACTTCACTGCTCTGCAAAGAAGCTTATGAGCTGGCTCTGAGCCATTCTCTCTTTCTCTCTGCCTAAGTTTGGGTTGATGTGAGAAGAGAAGAACTGCATATTCTATCCTGAGCAACCTGTAGGGAACATGGGATATGGGATCTAAACAGGAGTGATGGTGAGGACTGGCATTGTAAACAGTGAGAAAGCTCTGGGAATGGCTTATATTAGCATCGCTATCATAAAATGCACTTTTTGAAAGATGTTCAAAACCAGCGTGCTTGTTAGTTGGCTTTTAAAGAAAATGCTTGGATAGTGATGCGCTTCTTTGTTGATATTCGAGATGGTCTATTCTGCTGGGAACCAACCATTGTATCAGGGTGGTTCTTAAAGATTAGGAGAAATTCTTTCATCACTTAAACCTGTTGGTCCTGCTGAGGACAAATTTGCCCCATTATCTGTGTGGGAACCATTCCAATGTTTGAGTTTTTCTCTCCCCTTTTCCTTGCTCTTATTTAGGAGGGAGGTGCAGGATTGAATCTGGGAACTTGTGAAGGTAAAACACAATCCTCTGACCAAATAGCTCAGGAGTGGGAATGTGGAACTCTGCAGATGTTGCCAGACTACATCTCCTATCAGCCTTAACCACTGGCTGATGGGAGCAGCAATTCAGCCACATCTGAAGGCTCACCTGTTCCCTATCTTTCGACCAATGTCTTCCCTCCCTGTATATATTGCCACAGGAAAGAAAAAATTTATCGCTCTGCTGTAGTTACGTATTTTATGATTCCACTGTACCTTTTGGTGACCAATGCTTGGGCTTTTTAAAGGTACTCAGAGCCTGTGCTGGCAGGGTATTGACTCCATACAGCAAAATGTACTAGCAGGGAAACTTCAAGGACATCTTGCGCTCCTTCCTGGTGTACATGTGTCACCTGTGGCTGCAAATACAAGCATTAGTTCAAAGGCAAGAGTATGTGCTGCTACTTGGATCTGTCCTCATGTGCATTTTCCCACTTTTTGGAACATGTGCTATCAGTCTGCCCACAAAGCCACGGGACGTCAGATTTCTGCGCACAAACTCAGTGCTTGATTTGACTCTGGGGGAGCCCCAAGGGAGCTGTTTCGGTAGATTGACCTTTATTTGCAGCCTGAGAGGTACGGGGGATTTTTGCCTGGGGCTGCAAACTGCCCTCATCAATACACCTCTCAGCACCCCATCACTGCCCCAGCCTGCACTGGGGCATAATAATGGGCTGCATAATATTTTCTCAGCTTAACCTGCAGTGAGGTAGCAGTAATGGTAAGAGAGATTGCAGGTTCAGTGTAAACTGTAGAGTGCCTGACTTGCCGTATTCTCTGCTAACTGCTCTGAGGCTGTTACAAGTCATTTTCTCACCGCTTTGAAGTACAGAATGGGAACAGCGAGCTGCATTTGGCCTGCGATTTGTCTCGGTGGCTTGTTTTTCCTGCCCTTCACATTAGATAAAAGCTTACTGCAGGAGCGCCTTCATTTCTTGGGTGCAAGTAGTTGTTTGCTTCCAAATAGAAGTGAGAGTGCTCCTGTTACATCATGGCCTTATTATCATACTGGATTTTCCCACTGATCTCTAAGGAGGGGGCTCACTTCCATCCCTGGAAGCATTTACAAATAGTTCTTCCATGTGAACCAGGAAATGACATATCCGGCCATAATGGGATGGTTCTCACTTCCTGTTTTGAGATCTGTCCTCTCCCTCTGCCCAGTGGTGCTCGTTCCTCTCCAAAGAGGAAAGAATAAGAGAAAAGGAGGGGAAGAGATGGAACTGCTCAGCTTCCCGTCTCTCCCTTACGAACCACATTGCCTCGCCTGTTTTCTTCTGCCCTGAGCAGACAAGGACCCATTCGTGGAGAAGAAAGTCTCCAACCTGACCATCAACTTTGGGCCCCAGCACCCAGCGGCTCACGGGGTCTTGCGTTTGGTGATGGAGCTGAGTGGGGAGGCCGTGAAGAGATGCGACCCTCACATCGGCCTGCTCCACCGGGCCACGGAGAAGCTGATAGAGTACAAGACCTACCTACAGGTGACACTGCACAGGAACCGTCGTTGTTCAAAGCGCCGAACTGTGCACTTGAGGGTTGTCTTGCCTTTGAACTGCTTGGATTAATGTGATGGTGTCCCTTAGGTAACAACCGCAGCCACCAAGCGCCTGACTCTGCTTCCCAGAGCATCATGTCCAGCTGGAAGCCAGGGAGGCCAAGGGTCAGAATTATACGCCAGCCTTTCCCCACCTGCTCTGTGGCAGCTCGGGGGGGGGGGGCTGTAGGGCTGCCCCAGGGCAGGGGCTGTGCTTAGGGGACCAGTGGGCATTGCCTCACTCAGGCCAGGCAGACGCAGTGAATCCAACCACTGAACAAGCTTCCTCAAAGGCTTTGCTGTGTCCAGCTTAGGCTGTTCTCCCTTGACAAGGCCAAGTCCTTTAGGTAGCGTATTAGAAATTAGGACACCCGTTTCCAATATCTAGCAACCAAGGCAGCCCTCAGAATTTCAGGCACGTCTCCAGTCGTATTTGACACTTCGCTTCTGTCTCAGGCTCTGCCCTACTTTGATCGGCTGGACTATGTCTCCATGATGTGCAACGAGCAGGCGTATTCCTTAGCAGTGGAGAAACTGCTCAATATCCGTCCGCCTCTCAGGGCTCAGTGGATCCGAGGTGGGTGAGCAAGCCGAGGGGCTTGGGCACCTGTGGTTGGAGCCAGCAGATGCTCCAGCGCCGATACTTGGCGCTTCTTGGCGCAGGGATACTAGTGGGGAACCTGGCTACCAACTGAGAACAGGGTGGGTCGGTGGGGACTGCCCACCCCCCACTCTTTGGGAACCCTGCTTTAATAAACCATGTGAAAGAGCTACATGCTGGCACATGCAGCCCATTCACACACACACACACAGACACAAAAACACCCGCTTTGTGAGAATGCATAAACAAGTCGGGAAGAACCGAATTTATGTGTCGTCTGAACCCGGGTTTATGATCGAGTGCATCCGAAGAAGTCAGGATTCTTAAGCCAACCGCACAGCCCAGCTTGCCGTTTTGACTTGTTGGGGTGGGCTTCATAAGGGCAGGTCCAGGTGCTGTGCGACCCTCTTCTCCGGGCTTGCCTCACCCACTCGGGCAAAGCGGGGGTGGATGGGTTGTGTGAACAAAGCTTGGATAAACCAGCAGTGGGCCAAGTCTGCCCCTCCAGGTGGTGTTGGAGTTGCAGCAGAAGGCGGCCCTCCTGGTTGTGGCTCGCGGGTGCTGAAACTTCCTCTTGACGGGGTCAAGGGTAGGTTCCTTTCGGCTGGCCTGCCGGCAGCATTTTTATACAAGCAGGCATTGCTGTGTAAGCTGCCCGTTGAACTGTTGCACGGCTTTCACTCTATTGCCTGTTTTTAGCCGTACATTTAATGCAATTGTTTCATGAGGGTTTTAATGCAGCTCTTATTTTAAAGGCTGGTTGGTCCTCTGGAGCACCATTTATTTTGTTGGTGGAAAGGAGGTGTGTAATTCAAAAATCCCAGTTGCAGGTCAACGTCTGGATCAGTCTCGTCCAGGCCGGGGCTCCCCACAGCTCCCCACATTCTTAGCCATACCGGGCAAGAATTCATACCTGGAGGCTGTTCAGTTGGGGAAAGCTGATGTGGAAAGGCCACTCTCTCCGCACTGCAGGCAGCAACACCAGCGGTAGTCCCAGGCTTGCGCTGTGGAATTGGCGCCCTTTCCTTCCCCTGCACCCCGCGTGTTCCTAGTTGTGCGTGCTGCCCACTAACAAGGATCTCTCTGCCTCCCCGCCAGTCCTCTTCAGTGAGATCACGCGTCTCCTGAACCACATCATGGCCATCACCACCCACGCCCTGGACATTGGGGCCATGACGCCCTTCTTCTGGATGTTTGAGGAGCGGGAAAAGGTAAGGGCCTGCTTGCCTCCACAAGGCCCTGCCCAACCGGTAAGCAGGACGGGACCCCAGTGCTGGGGTCTGGGGGCTCTGCAGCCAAGGGCTGCCCTGGAGGACCCCCCTGAGAACAGCGACTGATGGGGGGCAGCAAAGAGGCCTGGTGTCTGTGGGCACAGAGGATCAGGTGGCATAATTCTTTTTCTCGGAACAAGGTCTGGCTAGCTGAGTGTCGAGAGCCCTTGTGTCGTGTTGTGCCTTACGCTGCCTGCTGTACAGGCAGACCCAGTGCTTCCAGCAAAGGTCGTCTGTATGGCCAGGCCAGGCTAAGGAGCAAAAAAGGCACCTTTTTCCGCCTGCAATTTGTGTGGCTGTGCTAGGAGAAGGCAGTGATGCCGAATTTCTCTCCCCCAACTCTGGTTCTTTCCTTGCAGATGTTTGAATTCTACGAGCGAGTCTCCGGGGCCCGCATGCACGCTGCTTACATCCGTCCAGGGGGCGTCCATCAGGTAAGACGGCATCTTTGGGGACCAGCAGAGTTTGGCTGTGGGTGTGGTACGTGTGCAATCCGATACCTGCCTTCTACTACTTTACCATACAGGTAGAGGCTCATGTGATAAAATCCTCCACCATAGCAAAACTTATATTAAATCTCTGTGCAGAAGGAAAAAATGCTGCATTTTCTGCCATCAGCCAGGGGACCAGTGGCCAGTGGGAGGCTGCCCCATCATGCAAGGAGGAAGACCACTGGCCCATGAAAGAACCAATTCTCCAGCCTTTGCTTTTCCTCTGCCCTCCTTATCACATTTTCCTTACATGCAGTGTCTGTTACTCTGTCTGCAGGCAACAATCATCTGTTAATATCTGTACACTCTTCAGAAAACCACGGGTGCTTTATAAGTGTTACATCAAGAGCAGAGACCCCTCTGTACCCCTGCTTGGTTGGTGGACCAACTGCCCATCATCAGACCATGAGCAATGCTTTATTGGGACTAAGGCAGTCTAGCCAGATACTGTCTGTGGCCGCTTGCCGACATGCGCTCCCATCTTCTTCCTCTTTCTTGACATTCAGGATATGCCGCTGGGGCTGATGGATGACATATATGAGTTTATGAAGAATTTCTCCTGCCGGATAGATGAGGTGGAAGAGGTGAGGCACGAGAATTCCAAGTGACATTTCCTTGTGACTTTCTGAGAGAGCAAAGCCAGCTTCCGCCCCCTTGTTGCAGGTTTACAAGTCAGGCTAACAACAAAATCTTTTCTCATACTTTTCAACCGGCCTGTAACTCAAGTTTTCTGGGTGACGTACAATCCATTAAAAGGATAAAACATAATATAGGAAGGATGTAGAGGGAGGGAGGCTCAAGCCAAGAGAACCAGCAACAAAAAGTAAGAGAAGTTATGGGTGAAGACGGCCCGTTCGGCTGGTAAATTTTCTAGGAAACGCCATTCAATTCCTCAATACCAAGCTTTCCTTTGTGGGGGTGGGTCGGAAACAGTTGGTATTCCATGCCTACAGAGCATGGTGTCATTCTGGGGATGTTTTTCCTGACAATTTTTCTTCCCAATGAAAGTCTTGTAGTTGCCCCAAGTAGAATTTTTGTCGGGCCAGTCTATCTAGCTGAAATCTCTGTATGTTCACATTTCACTGGTGTTAGCTTAACAGAAAGCAATTGGAAATCTGACATTTCATGTCTAATTTTAATCAGAAGGGCATATGTACACAGCCCCCTTTGGGCATTAAATGTGCCAGGCGGCCAAGCAAGCAGGGCTGTGCTGGTTCTGCCTCCACGCTGCCCACGGCCTTCTCCTCCTGATGCCCTTGGCATGCAGAACAGAAGGGCAGGGAACTCTCAGCAGGACCCAGAAGCCGATTGTAGAAGGAACCGGCCTGCCTGTCCCTAGTCTGCCGAACAACCATCTTCTAGGCAGGTGGGCGTGTCGTGAGCAGAGCCGGGGGTCAGACTAGATGGCCCGGGAGGCCCCTTCTGACTCGCTCTGTTTCTGTGCTGCTATGAATCGTCTCATCTATGAAATGGGATACCAACAGCCCTCGTTAGGAGGTGATAACTGTAAAGGGGATGCCACAAGTATAGGGTGGTTATGGGAAGGAAAAGTAAGGATAGCTCTTCAAGGGGAGAAAAATTCAACTCCTTGCCAGAGAAAGGCAGAGTGAATCTGCCACATGCAACCAACCACATACCTGCAGGACACTTCAAGGGCGTTTTCAGCCAAGACTGCCACTAGGGGTGGATGGAATGGACGACAAAGGGTTTCTCTGTTTCTCATTTCCCCAGTCCTTGGTTAATTCCCTTCTGTGTGCACATCAGCGTTCACTAAACTGAAAGTAAAATGTTGCACATGACTCGGAGGGGATCTGTTGGCGGCATGTGAGGGGGTGTCACACGGAGGTGGGGAGAGACCTGTTCTCCCCTGCAGAGGATGGCAGGACGCGCCCCAACGGAGCAAAGCTCAGGGAGCCAAGGTCCAATTTGGATGCCAGGAAGCACTTCCTGACAGTCAGGACCCCTCAGTATGCCATGGGCTTCCACAGGAGGTGGTTGAGGCCCCATCGATGAGGGTGTTCAAGGACAGGCTAGACATGCACATGGTGGGCATGTCATGAGCAGAGCTGGCTGTACCAGCTGGGGGTCAGACTAGATGGCCTGGGAGGCCCCTTCTGACTTGCTCTGTTTCTGTTTCACCTGGGTTTCCCATAGAGCTAATTTTGCTTGAACAGGAATTAATCAAATTCATTTATTTGACTCATTAGTCATAAGCCTCTCTGGGAGGTTCATAACATATGATCCAGCAATTAAAACTATATAATTCATAGTGTATTGGACAGGTCACAACACATCAGCCAGCAATAAAGATAAAATCAAAAGAATAGATATAAGATTGAATGCTCAGTATATTAAACTATTTAAAATCTTACTCAAAGTTAAAGATAAAAATCTGGTGGTGAAAGTACAATATGGTAGCAGCAAAATAGCAACATGAAGTCATAAAAAGCATTATTAATGTGAAATGTGCCAAGCCGCTCAGTGCTGGAACAGGGTTAGGGTGGTTGTTATTAGTCGTGAAGTTGTGTTCAACCCATCGTGACCCCATGGACAACATTCCTCCAGGCCTTCCTGTCCTCCACCATCCCCTGGAGTCCACCTAAGCTCACACCAACTGCCTCAGTGACTCCATCCAGCCACCTCATCCTCTGCCGTCCCCTCCTCCTTTTGCCGTCAATCCTTCCCAGCATCAGGCTCTTCTCCAGGGAGTCCTTCCTTCACATTAGGAAGCCAAAGTATTTGAGTTTCATCTTCAGGATCTGGCCTTCTCAAGAGCAGTCAGGGTTGATCTCCTCTAGGACTGACCAGTTTGATCGCCTTGCAGTCCAAGGGACTCACAGGCGTCTCCTCCAGTACCACAAGTCGAAGGCCTCAGTCCTTCGGCGCTCAGCCTTCCTCCTGGTCCAGCTTTCACAGCCATACATTGCAACTGGGGAAACCATCGCCTTGACTATACGCACTTTTGTCGGCAGGGTGCTGCCTCTGCTTTTTAGGGTACCGTATGTTGTAATGTGGAGAACCTAGTGCAGTTTTTAATGCGTATACACAGGCCATGCAGGGGGGCTATTCAGTCTGTGTGAGGCATTTATAGAACCTCCTTCCCTCCAAAAGCTTATCTGTGGAGTCCCTGGGCAAAGATCCACTTCGATGCCCCAGTATTTAGATTCCGGTTCTGACCCAGTTGGTGTGTGAAGCTTTTGCTGGAATGGGGGAGATTCTGTGCATTGCAGACAAACACACTCTGTGTATGGTATTCCTTTCAGAGCTCATTTCTTTGGTGCTTATTTTTATTTGCATGTTGCTGTTGGGTTTTTCTGCCTTGTGACTTTCTGTACAAGACGCTTGAAGGCTACATTTTCCCATGGCAAGCAATGCATAGGTTTATCGGGGGCAAGTCAGTGCTTTGAGCATTTGTCCCGCTTTAAAAGAGCTTAGCAGGTTCTGGAGCAGTCTTTCCCAGCTTGGTGCCTTCTACACATTTTGAACTTCAACTCCCAGCAGCCCCAGTTTGGCCCATTTGGTGTTTAACCCCTGACTCTGTAGCAAGACTAAGTTGCCCTGTCTTATTTCGCTCTTGCAGATGCTCACCAACAACCGAATCTGGAAGAACCGCACAGTTGATATCGGAGTGGTCACAGTGGAGGACGCGCTCAATTACGGTTTTAGGTATCAGACACCGCAAAGGGGCACTCGGATCTGGTGGAAGGAATCAGAGCAGCCCCCTTTATCATTACGGAAGTGAAATGCCTGGAATGTCCCCTGGGTCGAGTTCTCCCTTGCAGATAAACATTTGTCCTCACTTGCATGGTAATGCCAACCATGGATTAAACAGCCCAAGTGGGAGAGAGCAGGCGGTGCCCCGTCTTTCTCCCTGAGCGGCTGCGTTGTAAGCAGGCAGGCCGCACGAACCTGGTTTGGGGGCTGAACAACCCTGAAACCTGGAGTCACTTCACACTTGATGCTCAGCTTACTTGCAAAGGCATGTCAAATAGGTGGCGAAGTTACGGCGGAAGTGGCAGGCTGACCGCAAGTAGTCTTCAGTCGTCCCTGCTTGCTCCCAACAGCCCGTGGGTTGTTTAAGCCGTGGTTTGTTACGGGCAAACTGGCCAGCTGTGTTTAAAGAGCAGGCAGGGCTGTTGGCAGCCCTCCTTTGGCACGGGGGGTGTGGAATCTTCTTTCAGCTTTAGGGCTTACATTCCAGTCCTGGGCATGCTGCAAGCAAAAGAGACGGGGACACAACCACGAAGATATTTTAAAGTTTTTCTTGCCTGAATCTTAGAAAAAAGCATTTCACACTTTTGGAATGGGAAAACGGCACAAAAGCTGGGAAACTACCCAGAGTTTACAGAGGGGGAAAGAAGATGGGTGAGCAGGGAAAGGTTGACCTGGCCTCCCGGGAGCCCCCAGGGACCTGAATTTGGGCCCCTGGCCTGAGGTGCTGTTGCCCTGGTTTAGCAGAAACTTGTCAACATCCTCCAGCAGCTTCCATGGGAGACTGATGCAGGCTGAGGCATGTGGGATTGCTGTCCAGCTCACTCGGAGAGCACCCTTCCCGGTGTAAGGCTTAACCAGGACTTGTTTTCCTTAACCCTGGTTAATATCCGAGTGGGACTGAAGGGGCCCAAAGCGCACAAGTGCACGCGAGCCCACTTCCTGGCTTTGAAGGACAGTGGTTAACATAAACTGGGTTGACAGAATTCAAGAACAGAAGGTGTTGCGTACGCAACGTGGGAAGGAACTTAATAGTGTGTGGCTTGACCCCATCCTCCTCCTGACCTGTCGCAGGCCCGAGAGTTTGGCACGCTGTGCCTTTTCCAGCAAGGCCATTTGCAAAGGCCCCTGAACACGCAGGGTGGGCAACACGTGGCCCTCCAGATGGTTGGGTGTACAAGGCCCATCGCTCCTCGTTTTTGGCGATGCTTGTCTAGAGCGAGTGGGAGCTGAAGGGCTGCAGGTCGCCCGCCCCCGTTCCAAAGCCACCTTGCCCTTAGTTTTGGTCTCTCGTTCCGCTTCTCTACCTGCATCGTGTGCGTTTTCTCCCTGTTTCACCCACAGTGGAGTGATGCTTCGCGGCTCAGGCATCCAGTGGGATCTCCGCAAAACTCAGCCTTACGACGTCTATGACCAGGTGGAATTCGATGTCCCGATCGGGTCCAGGGGCGACTGCTACGACAGGTGCGGTGCCCATTTGTGGAGGGGAAGAGAGTTGGGTGCACGGCCAGCGCTTGCTGTGGGGACTCGCCTGGCCTTCTCTCCTTCCCCACAGCCAGGGAAGCTCCCAAGGTGCTGCCGGGGAAGCTTGGTGCAGTTCTGCAGGTCGTCCCTTCTCTTGCTATCCTCTTGCTATTAACTAGGTTTCTACCCTGCCCCATTAGCCATGCAGCTAATGACTTATTCCAAGTCCCCAGATTCAAGTCACAAGCTCTGTGCCCACAGATTTTGGCATGGCTCACCAGCCAGACACATTATTTGTGGTCACTGCCCCCTTCCTCACATACGGCCATTGAGCTTTCATATCTGCAGCCTTCCTCCAGCTGCCATCTCCAAAGAGATGCTCAGAGAAAAGTAACCAGGAAACAGAAACGGAGAGCGAGTCAGAAAGAGCCATCTAATCTGACCCCCGGCTCCAGCTAGCTCTGCTCATGACATGAAGACGGCCTTCTCAGTGGTAGTCCCCTAATTGTGGATGGGTCTCACCCCCAAGGCCTGCACGGGGCAAAGGAAGAAGAAGAAGAAGAATTAAGTGGGCCTTCTGTTGGGCTGGTGGAGAACAGCTCTGGTGCGCAACTTTGAAGGGAGAAAGAGAAGCGACCCCCTGGCACTCAGGGCTTGGCCTCAGGCCACGAGAGAGAACGCCCCGGCAGCCCTTGCAGCTGGCTTCTGCAATGTCAGAAGATGGCCTCTGATGTGACGCCCGCCCCCACTACCTTCCCATCTTCCTTGGGATTTGCTTGTTCTCGCACCGTGTCCTAGCAACAGCACCCTTGCTTTTTGCTGGGCAGGTACCTGTGCCGAGTGGAAGAGATGCGCCAGTCCCTGCGCATCATTCTGCAGGCTCTCAACAAGATGCCTGAGGGGGAGATCAAGGTGGATGATGCAAAGATCGCTCCCCCAAAAAGGGCCGAGATGAAGGTGAGACGGAGCTGCTGGCTAGCCAGTGCCCTCTTCTGGCCAAGCATGGAACCACCTTGCTCTGCTTTACACAGTGTCTCTTCTTTTTCTGTCCCATGTCCTAGACTTCCATGGAGGCCTTGATCCACCACTTCAAGCTGTACACAGAGGGCTACCAGGTCCCTCCTGGGGCTACATATACAGCCATTGAAGCTCCCAAGGTACCAGTGTGTCCCAGTATACCATGAACTGTAACAGACTTCCAGGGTCGCCTTATGTCCAACCTTGGGGCTCTAATAAAACCTATGTGTAAACGTACACAGAAACTTAAGGAATGTGGCACTTGCCAAGCCCGAGAATGTGTGTACAATACCGAGCTCTCAGTGCTACCACTCAAACATCCGTGCTGCTTATTTAGTAATCGATTTAGAATATTTTTATCCTGTCATATACAATCCAGTTTTCCCAGGATGGCTTAAATATAAGTAGCAATAAATACACAAACAATCAAAAAATTCAATCTCCAAACAAAATGTGCCTGAGTTTACAATAAAACCAGATTAAAATTATTTAGACCTTAAAATGTTGGGCAGAATGGTCCACGCCTCATACAACGATGGGAGACCTGCCCTCTCTTAAGCAAGCTTTTCTGCAGCAGACGTTTGGCTGGCTGGCTGGAGAGCAAATCCCAGAATCACTTATAAGAGCTGCTATCAGCATTTATAAAACCTGCCAAAGGTCAGCTGCATCTCAGATTCCCAGCGCTGCAAGATTCTCCTTCCCTCCTGCCCTTGGGTGGCCTGGCCCAACGAATCCTAATTGTCCACTCTGCCTTCTCCCTCTCTTCTCAGGGAGAGTTTGGTGTGTACCTGGTCTCGGATGGCAGCAGCCGGCCCTACCGCTGTAAGATTAAGGCTCCTGGTTTTGCCCATCTGGTAAGAGAAGCACAGATATTCTGGGGCTTGGATGGGTGTGGGTGGGAAAGAGGAAGTTGGCTGTTGGGTAGTGTAGAAATAAATTGCTGAGTTGTTAAGATTGGGTATCATTTCTGCTTGGTGCATGGCTTGTACCCTCAAGAACGGTTCCTTGGGTGCCTCTGGCTCAGGGAAGGGGTGAGGCACTTTGTCCTCCAACTGGGCTCTTGCTTGGCAGGTAGAGGCCTGGCCCTGCTGGCGTCTCTTCTGCCCCGCTCTGAACCCTTGACTGCTGCACAGACTTGGGGTCAGGAGCAGTCTGCCTTTGCCCGGGCTTCAGGGGGTTGCGGCATCCTCTCCCGGGGCTCTGGGTGTGCCTGAGCCTTCCGGTGTAGGACGACAGGCCGTGGCAGGACATGTGTCGGGGTTCCTCAGCATGTTCCGCTTGTCATTTGCCCTCCTGAGATTGTTGGCAAATAGAAGGGCACCTAACCTGAACTTCCTTCCTTCCTCATGTTTCTCTTCTTGCTCTTGAGGTCAGGGAAAATATCATGCTCACAGCACACACACACAACAGAAACCCATGTCTTCCTCCTGTGGTTTGGGGGTATGGATGCGGGAGCTGATGGCTTTTCCGCGTGTGACAGGCACTCCGAAACTGAAAACTCTGCCCTGGAGCAAGAAGCTTGAAGTATCTTGAGACAGAAAAGCTGCTGTCAGTCTCACCTCTTCTTCATGGAAGCTTGCTTAGAATTTGTTTCCCTCCAGTGGTGCAGCGAGGCAGTAATTCCTGAGGTCCACAAATCTTCCGGCTTCTTGTACTCAAAGTCCTTCTTGTCCTAGTCAGTTGCTCGATCCCACTCCTCCTCTGCCATTTCAGGCCAGCGCAGCCCATAATTTTCATGACAGAGAAATTCAGTGGCTTCAGAACCAACCCAACCCTAACCCTGTTTTCTTTTCATCCTTGTCTCTGCCCGCAGGCTGGCTTGGACATGATGTCCAGAGGCCACATGCTTGCTGACGTGGTTGCCATCATTGGTAAGTCTGGCTGTCATTGCCTTCTGCTCCCCATTGGGAGCTGGAGTTTTGTGTGGGGAAGAACTGGGGCAATGGATTAATTCACTAGGAAGAACAAAGACAGCCCTGCTGGATCAGAGCGAGGGCCCCTCTTGTCGGTATTCCATTCACACAACTGCCAACAGCCCTATAGCAGGATTTGAGTGCACCCACAACACACCCCCAGTTGCCTAGCGACTGGTGTATGGAGACATTCTGCCTTTGCAACTGGAGAGGGCCTGTCACCATGAGGACTAGTAGCCCTGGACAGCCTTCTCCTCCATGAATTTGTCCAGCCCCCTTTTAGAGCTGTCCAAATCGGTGGTTCTCCCTGTATCTCGTGGGAGTGAGTCCCCGAATTTAACTCTGCCGTGTGAAGAAATCCTTCCTTTTATCTGTCCCAAATCTCCCCCCATTCAGTGGCATGGGATGGACCAGGGTCCTAGTATTACGACGGCGCTGGGAGGAAAGCTTGCCTCTACACTTTCTCCATGTGGCTCTCCATTTTGCACATGTCTCTAATATTCTCAGTTTGTCCTTTGGAGTTGTCCCATGGGGTAGCTCAGGCTGAAAGGTGCTTCTAAATCCAAGTCTCGAGTTTGCTGACTTTCCACTTTTGAGTAATACAGTTCCATAACTCTGCCTCTCCTCCTCCTCAGGCACCCAGGACATTGTCTTTGGCGAAGTGGATAGATAAGTATTGCCCCCCCGGGTCGCATGTCGAACCGAAGCCGTGCCTCGCACCCAGGGCCTCAGGCACCTGCACACACGCTCCACCCACCACGGGAGTCCGCCCTCCATCCTTTTTCACGTGCGTCTCTGCGTGCAGTCGTGCGCGGCCCTCCTCATGCTGCTGGCAGAGCTTCGCGAAAACAATTAAAAATCTCGTGTCATCCTCATTTACTTATTCGCAGACTGATATGCCGCTTTCTCTCGAACGAGATTCCCAAGCAGTAAGAAAGAAAAAAGACACCCAATAGCAGAATTAACATATTTAAAGCTCAGTTAGATCAATAAAACGGGGGCTGGACAGTCAGTCAAATGTTCTTCAGCTGGCACCCGAAAGAACGCTACAACGGAGCCTACCTGACACAGACAGGTGGAGTTCCACATAGGGGAAGGCAACATGCTGAAGGCCGTGCTCTGAACGGGGTCTTAACGGACCTCAGGTCCATGCAGAACCGCCAGGAGTGCCTCATTGGATTACTGCTGGGAAG
Source organism: Varanus salvator macromaculatus (assembly GCA_023646645.1). NCBI lineage: Eukaryota > Metazoa > Chordata > Lepidosauria > Squamata > Varanidae > Varanus > Varanus salvator. The sequence goes on along the minus strand of JAIXND010000803.1, from coordinate 7,863,786 downwards.
GGAGAAAGGGACCCTGGTATCCAGGTGGTTTACGGATTCAGATCCCAAAACCTGGCTTGGGAGCAAGTGGCTAATGTACGAGTGATGGTGTGAAGAATCTGCGACCGGATCTGGCGGATTTCTTCTCCCCACCTCACCCGACCTCCCTTGGCTTCCTCTTTGCATCAGGTGTCACTTCTGGAGTACTTGATCCTTTCCCCTCTCAGCACTGGGCAGCTTTTCAGCTCTTCCTCCCCTCTCATGGCGAATCAGCTGTTGGCAACAGCTTCCCCTCTTGTGGCGGTTTGTTTGTGTGGGTTTCTGGGGAGCACCTCGCTTCCTTACCCCTGTTGGGTGCCTAAAAGCTTCAGCACGCCTCTTACCTTAGGCTCAGCCTCCGCTTGCTTGGCACCCGCCAGAGGCCCCAGTTCCTGGCCTGTTGACTCTGCTGGGTGGAGCTGCTTGGACCGAGAGCCCCAAGCATCCAGAGAGGACCAGGCTGGAGATGGGTGTTGTAGGCAGTATGTTCTGAAACTGAGCCAGGAAGCCACACATTCTCCTCAAAGGGCTTTCTCAGCATCTTGCAGTCAACTTGGGTTCAGTCTCACTGTGTGGAAAGGCCCAGCACATGGAGCATGTGATTGGTAGGCACTGGATCTCAGGTTTCATCCACGATACTTGCCAACTCCGGGGCAAATAAATACTGGTCTTTCTATTAGAAGCTTTGGCAAAAACCAAAAATGTAAAAAAAAAAAAAGAAAGAAAGAAAGAAAGAATAGAATAGAATATAAAATGGCAATTAACCAGCTTCAACCCAGCTGGATCAAATATCCACAGGTATATATATCTCCATTAAAGAGCAGCCTTAATGTGCCACCCATTCAAATGCTGACAGCGTCATTAAACTTCTCCGTCTCTACTGCATTACTGGATGTGAGCGTTTATCCTGCTGCTGTTGTAATATTTATCTTGTGTCTGTCAAAAGTGAGTAGAAACTCCATTTGTTGAATGTATCAATTTAAGGAAGTAGATAATTTAAAAGAACATGTGCATCAGAGATTAAATAGAGTTTCCATGACGAGTTTATTCATATTATAACATGTTTCCAACTGAGACTAAGTTAGGGTGAGTATCGGTTTGGGTGCTTTTACAGTGGCTGGGAATGATGGGAGCTGCAGTTCGGCATATAACAGAATTCCCCAACTTGGTGTTCTCTGTATATTTTAAATTAAGGAGGGGAAACCTTCAAAATTTCAATAAATGCATTTTTCTGTGAAATATACAGCTAAAACAACTATGCAAAAATCAACATCTCTCTGTTCTTCATCACTTTTAACAGTCAAGTAAATGAGTTTTCAAATTGGATGGATTTTGAGATGCAGGCTGGGCTGAGCAAGACAGACTTACCTAACATACCTTCTGACTTTAGGTCTTGTCTGCTGGTTTACAATAGAAACCATCAGCTTGATTTGGGATCACATACAACTGTGGCTTGTATTGATTGTCATTAGAAACCCACACTGTGAAGTGAGCTTCCAAGGATGAGTTGGGAAACCACAGCTTAGAGAAGAGGTAGATAATCTCGGGTCCAAGAGCCAGACAATCTTTCCTAGGATTCTGGCCCAACCCACTGGAGTTTCCCCGTGGCTGCATTCTTGTCCCCTTTCCCCTGTTCTTTGGTAATTTCTGGTAAACCATGGTCTGTCTGTTCAGAAGAAAGATCAAACCACAGTTTGCACAAACCGGCTCTTGCGAACTCTGGTTTGGTAAAGTTGGTATAGATTTTACATGTGGTGCCAAAGGTTTCATACAGTCTGGGTGCAGTTGTTGTCTTAGATCAGTTATGACTGGATGGCCGTACCGGTTTCTTGCCTCTCGCTGCCTAGTTCCTGTCCGGTTCAGGATTTCTTGGATTAATCCCCCTTGCAACCCAAAGTGGGGTGGAATGGGGCAGAGTTAATGTTTTTGTAGCATTTCCTGATATCCTACATGCCAAAGGGTAGTAGGGCTTCTTAGCATGTAGCACTTTTGTTTTCAAATGCCCTGTTCTGGTTGGCTGAATCTTTGAAGCGCATTTCTCTATGGGAAGATTGGTGGCTTGTGCGGTCATCGTTGAACAATCTCTCTGGGTCTTTGTCCAAGACCGGCAGATACACAAGCCAAAAACAGCCGATAACTCTGGCTACACTGGTCCGTTCTTTGAGAGCGCCACGGCTCCTCTGCCATCTGCTGAGGGAGGAAGCCCTTGGCCACTGGTGGCCAAGTGGTGCTGTTTCATGCACATTCCTCCATTGCAGGGGAGAGAAACAGGAAGGAGAAATCAGTCCTGAGCAGAAGAGGAACGCAATTGCACAACTGTTTCTCAGGAGGTTGAGCTTTTATAGCAGTGGCATGAACCTCCTTTCAGCCAGCAGGCTGAAAGTGTCAGCACCCCTCTCACCATTAGTGCGGTGGGCCGGAAGCCCCCATCAGTTTCAGCTGAAGGACCCTCATGCCGGGAACTATGGCTTTGGGGGTGGCATTGAGACCGGGCAAAAGACAACAGAAAGCCAGGAAGCCTTCAAACCATTGGCATGGAAAGCCCATTCTAAAGAGGTTTTTAAAATCCATTGCATGATGCTATTGGAGCAAAGTAAAACTCCTCAGGACAACCTAAGCATTGCTTGGAGTCCAGCGGGAGTCTTGCAGCGATCATGAGATGGAGATGTGTGTGAGCAGGTTATGCGAGAGTTTGTCCCAAGCTTTGATTGGTGGGAAAAATTGTTAATGATCGTGTCTGGCCCTTTACTGTAATGCTGATTTACCTACCCCTACGCTGCTTTTGGAATGAGATGTCTCAGTTCTCCATAACTTCAGTTTGATCTCATTTGATCCACAACTTAATCTATTTTTCTGCTGTTTCATTCGTTGGTTCTTACAATACTTGAAAGTTTCCCACCAGTTACTTCAGCCTTCTCATAGGGCACTTTGTGTCTTTCAATAGCCATGTGGACTAGAATCTTAGCCATTTCTTTTAGCCTAAAAGCTGCCAGCTTCAGCAATAGGATTACAGCCTTGTTGACAAACCACTTCTCCTGTACTAAAACTCCTCTTGCAGGAGGCTAAGTTAAGCTAAAATTTGGACCTAGCTTTGAGTGCTCTATTTGAGCTCTCAAGTGGAATATATCCACATGACCATTCTGACCAGTGGAGAAACCTATGCTCTATACATGGTATAAAACACGTGTATTTGGGGAGCAGTTGCTCCAAAGGTCGCACGTACTGCCACATCGCAAACAAGGCAGAATCTGGTGGCCGCAAACGAGAGATGTGAAGATTTGACAAAATCGCTTGGTCCGTGCTTTTCCTTTGCACTCCAACGTTTCTGGCAGTTCTCCCGCTAGCTCCAGCCCTATAGCTCTCTGCCCTATCCTGCTTCCTCAAGCAGCTTAGAGAAAGGGGAACTTGATCGCTGAAGGGACTACCACTAAACAAGCAAGCAGCGCAGGAAAACACGCGCTCTGCGGTCGTGAGCTGTTCTGCTGAATTAAGCACGGCGGAGCTGAAGCAAAGATTAGAGCCGGACACTGCCTTGGACGGAAGGTGCAGGCAGAAGCGACTTCCCTTGCTACAGCCCTTCCCGGACGGACATCCAAGTCTCCAGGATGAAGCAGAGTCTTTGGACAGCCCTCCTGGTACTCCTGACAGCAGTGGAAGCAGGTAAGGGCATGGGGTGGGCTGGAGGAAACGCCGAGTTCGGGATCCACGGGGTTTTGGTGCGGGCCCACCCATGCGCAAGTTCAGTTGGCAGGATTGGAGGGGAGACGTAAACCTTTCGCACCCAGCGCTCCAATTTCCCAAGCCATAATGGCTTTTCACAGGGAGTCCGTCCTCTGTTCAAAATGACGCAAAGTTCCTACCAATTCTGAACACCCTCAAAAGAGCTCAGGGTGGTATTTATGGCCAGTTTGCTCTTTCCTCCTCGCATCAACCCTATGAGGTAGGCTAGCTGAGGGATACTAGTGGCAAGCCCAAGGTCAGCTAGTCAGTTCTGCGGCCTAAGGGTGATGGACCTGAGTCTCCCTCAGTCTCATCCAACACACAACTCCTGTGCCTGTTTCTATAAAGTTTTAACGGGTAGCAGGATTCACAAAGCCTTCAGTGCACTGAAGGGCAGGGCTGTCGTCTTAAAAGGGTCCGTTTGTTCGCTCTTCCTGAGGTGGTCCTACTGCGCTCCTGTGAAAAAAGACAGGTTTTGAAAATAGACCTGTTCTACTCACATGTCTTGTGGGTTTGGGTGCGCTTTGCATTACAGCAATTTCAGATTCTCCTGAAGGTCGCTGTGTCCTAAGCTTTCGGAATAGGCAAACGTATTTGAATGTAATTAATTAAAACGGATGCCTTGATTCACTGAAGAATTCTCTAACTGCAGCCTGAGGCCCAGTGCCCACTCATTCCTGGGTGAGCCCCTTGGGAGGAAGCAGGTCATGGCCCTTGATAGTTCAAGTGAACCTGCATTGCTTGGTGGTTTGTTTAAAGTTTTCATATGCCATCCAATACCGAAGTCTCTGGACAGCTTACAAAAATAATGAACAACCCACTGCATCCAACCATTAATGACAAAAACAAAGATAAGACCAATTAAATGTTAATGTTGGGAAAAGAACAAGGTTTTTCCCTGACGCCAAAGAGAAAAAAACGACGGCGCCAGGTGAACCTCCCTGGGGAGCATGTTCCAAGTTTTTAAAAGAATTGGGCCTCTTTTAAAACTACAGCCCCAATGATTTTAATTCTATAAGGTTAAATTGGCCAATAATGTATTTGTTATTTGTCTTACGAATACCAACCAAAGATTCTTGTTGTCTTGTCAAGGCTAGCAGGTTGATTGGGGTTTGAACCCTGATGATTTAGAACTGGGTTTCATCTGCAAATTCCTTTAAAAAATAATTCTGTTAACCTGTAAGAGACTAGAGGACCCCAACAAACACAGCAGCTTTTCTGGGGTATGTTGGCATTAATTTCTAATGCTTACATCTCACATTTGTAGCCCAGAGGACTTTCCCAGATTGCTTCTTGTGACTCAAAGAGGAAATCATAACATGTTTCTTTAGAATTAATACTCATTAAGGAAATGATCCCTCAGCTCGTCCCTTCTGGTGGGTCTCCGCTTATTGTCCGGACCATTTCGAGACACTTTCTCACCAGCTGGGAGATCCTGCAGACTCTTTGTGATCAGTGGTGACAAATAGGAATGCTTAATACCAGGCAACCCCTCCAGATGTTGGATTCCAGCTCCTGTTAGCCCCAGCCAGCCTGGCCGATGGTCAGGGAGGATGGGAATTGGGAATCCTGTAACCTCTGCAGGGCCGCAAGGTTTTCTTCAGCCCAGCTTTTAATTGAAAAGAAGGATCTCCTAAGCAGAAGTCAAACCCCACTTGGTCATTGTGGGCAAAGTCTCCTCGTACCAAAACAGCTGAGGGGACAACTTTCATTTCTTAGGTTGTCTGGGACTTCCTGGATCAGGATGGGGCCAGTTTTGACTCCAACACAAGATGGAGTCGAAAACATGGAGGCAGGACCTCTCAGGGTTTCCCACACCAGCTACAGCTTCTTCCTCTTTTCTGGTTGTTGGCATCCGTGTGCCGTCCTCTCACCGATACCCACACGATCATGGCATGAATTTTGGCTGAGCCAGATTTCCACGCAACCCATGATCCTGTCCCCGCCAGTGATGCCTCCAGCGAGCCCCACAAAAGTTTCCCCTGGGTCCCCACACTGCCAGCGGCTGAATGTGCTTGTTTCCATAAGCCGCAACCCTATCAGTCCATCAGTGCTAATGGACATGGTTCCCCGCAGCTCTTGTAGGGACTTCTCATGTTTTGAGCGCTCATTGCTACTAGCTCTTCCAGGCTTTTCTCCAAGGGCTGCCCTGCAGCTGTTTCGGGCTGCAACGCCTATCAGCCCCGGTCAGCACCGGCAATAGCTGGAGATGAGGGTCCAACAGATCTCTGAAGGAGCCGTTGAAAAGGGAAGTTGTTGGCACTTCCATCTTTAGATACGTGACGCATATCGGAGTTACAAGGGTGCATATACATGGTGGAGGGGGCAAACTGTCACTTGGATCCAGTTTGGACTAAACTGGATCAGGCTGCCTTCACACAAAGCTAGAACAAAAAAATCCCAGTTGATTTCAGTGGGGCAGCTTTGCCCAGAGCTAACTAACCCACTAAATGGATTTTTCTGGGTTTTAGTTTTCCCTGACCTTACCGTTTGCAATGCCCCCGATTCTCTCTCTCTCTCTCTCTCTTTCCCTTTCCCTCTTTATTTGCACAAACTTAATTGTAAATGATTAAAGGTAATGAATGATAATGTCATAGTCGTGTATATATATTAATATCTGGCGGTCCTTTTAAGGACAGCTGTGGGCAGGGCTCGGCGCGGCACCCATCTGGCTGGAAGAACCACCCCAGGCCACATATTCCAAGACGCTGCCTGCAACAATAACAAAATCACAATTGCCCAGCATCCAATGTTAAAATATAAATCCACCACTAAAACAAGTTAACAATTAAAATGCTAGGATAATATTTATTTGGGATATTTCTAGGCCGTCCAATCACACTGAGTCTCTGGACGGCTCACAACAAAATCAATGAATACAGCAGTCGAAATATAAATATCATCATATCATAAATACCCCAACAATAATAAACTAAATAACCCACAACTGAAATAAAATAATTAAAATCTATTAAACATTAAAATATTGGGTGAAACCTGGCACTGAAAAGCATTTAATGACGGCACCAGGCAGACCTCTCTAGGGAGCGCACTCCATAGCTGGGCACCACCACAGAGAAAGCGTGTATTAGTTGAAACATATACAACTCCTATGTTGTATTAGTCAATATTTTTCACTGTTGGTTGAGTTTCTTGTAAACCACCCAGAGCCTATAGGAATGGGGCAGTATATAAATATTAAGATAAAAGAAAAATAAACTGATAGAACTTCTTGGGTAGCTCTAGCCATTGGTGGACACCCGCTTGCCAAAGCAGATCAGAACTCCCACCCTGGCCACACGCACTATAACCCTGCGGTAATAATTTCCACCCCATCAGGATCTGTCAAGCCACCTTTAGTCAATTAGAATTAAGAGACTGGCCGTCCTTGCCATAAAAATTAGCAGTGTTACAAAACAGCAGGCAGTGGTATATGCAGTAATTTGTTGGTGACGTAGCTGCAGAGGTTGTGCGCTGTGGGTTTTCTTCTCCAGTTTTGCAGGTTAAAGAAGAAAAATGGAGATGATAGGTATTCTCGTTCCGGCTTTGTTCAGCCGTTCTGGAAGTGCCCTGAACTGCTTTAAGTGTCCATGCGCAAATGACAAGATATTGCTTGCTTGCTTGCTTGCTTGCTTGCTTGCTTTTATATGCCATCCTGTTATACAAAAACCTCAGGACAGCTTACAATATTTAAAAGAACAGTTAAAACAACCATTTCTAATGAATAAATTGAAACAGAACGAAACAATCACAAACTAAACAAGTGACTAAAGTTAATTGTTAATTTTAAAATGCTGCTTAAATAAAAAGGTTTGTTTAAATAAATGAAGATTCATTTATGCTAAATAAATGAAGGTTATTGCATGATGGTTTACCATGGTGAACAAATTGGAAGAAATATTTTGGACTGCTGGCAAAACACCAACTGGACTTCATTGGGAAGCGTTTTAGAGAGTAGTGTAAATACCCAGTTACAACAGGTAGTAAGAAATCCTTAGCATAGCTTCTCTGCTTATGGTAATCCAGATGTTCTATTCCTCACCTGAAGCAGAAGAGCCATGCTACTCTGGTGTGTAAAATTTATGTACGCCAGCTTTGGAGGAAGCACCGCTCTTGCACAATGTAAAGTCGTGGAAAGGCACTATGAACCGCCTTTACTGCCCTGTAGCGACGGCAGCGGTTCTTTCATCCCAATGCTGCTTTCTGCGTTCTTAGCATCTTGCATCTAATCCCAGAGGTCAATCTTCTCATAGTTGGGTAACAACGGCTCGTATTTGACGAGCCCTTTTTGTTCTGCCGAGAGCTCCTGGATCTCTCGAAAGGACTAATTTGGTTTTCATCTGAACCTGTCTGCCAGTCTGCATTGTAGGAGTATTGGGGGGGGGGCTACACCCCCAGACCTTCAGGTGTTCATTGCTGCTCGTCTTTCAGAGCTGTGAGCGATCTCCTCCTCCCAGGTAGGGCGAGTCGGGTCAGAAATCACAGGCAGGTGTTGGGGATCCCTTCAGGCAGGACTGACCTATGCAAAGCAAGCCTTCCAGATGTGTTGGGCCGCAACTCTTGGCTGGGGATTATGGGACCTGGGCACATCTGGAGGACTCCAGGCTGCAATTGTCTCATAACGAATCCATGCTGGCGAACTTCCATGCCTGAAATCTAACATTCACAGTCCTGGAAAGAGGTGGGGTATATGTGGCCACTGCAGTCTTGTCCGATTCCAACTCCCATTGGCCCCAGCCAATATGGCTAATCCTCTCGGATCATGGGAGTTGTAGTCCAGCAACATGTGCAGACCGAAGCTTCCCATTCTCAACACCCCCAGTTAGTTGGGCCCCGAGCGTCATTTGGACAGTCATAATAAAGCTGGTTGCATGGTCACAGGAGAAGAGCTCTAGGCAGCTATTCTGCAAGCTGCTCTTCACACACACAGTTGGTGGTCAGATCGCAGGAGCAAAAAGCCGCTCTCTTCCCCACACTTCGCTCAACATTTATTTTTGTACGTGGGTCCGAGCCCCGGCTTCGGAACTCCTGTGGTTGAACCGAGTACACGTTTGCTGATCTGATATTTTTGTGGCGAGAGAGACCTAGTGTGCAGGTCTTATCTCGACTTTGAACGAGGAGCAAGCGCTTCAAGATGAGTAGATTTCTCGGGCTGTGATCGGCGGGCCAAAACACAGCCCTGTGTTTCGAGACAAATGAATACAACGGTTTGTTGTTTAAAGATACTTCCTTACTTTAGACAGGGCTTGGGTCACATGATGCCCTCCGACTCTTTTGGATTACAACTCCCATTAGCCTTCACCCCATTGGCTTTATTGCCTAGGTTTCATGTCAAACGTAGCTCACCCCTGCTTTACAAGCCTGTATATAAAGGAGTCACACCAAATGCAACCAGAAGTACCAAGAATTTTTATATATAGCATGCCTATTTTTTTGTTTTGCCTTCTGAGGGTTGTTCTGCTTACATTTTCAATTGTGTCCAATCTTATGTCCACTTAGAATAGGTTCATTTAAATTAATGGGTGTTAGACATGATGGATGCAAGCCCCATTCAGTTCATGGGTCTACTCTAAGCTGGACCACATGGGTAGGACCGCCGTTGGTGTGTTACTTCCTCTCTCTTTCTTCCTCACCAGGGTCCTTAGAGGTGAGTTTTGTGTGGGTGATGGCACGTGTCTTTGTCTCTACCACAAATATACGTAGATATGGGTGGAAGGTAGATTGGGATCTTGGGGTGGATTTCTGAGTAATTTGCTGTTCCTTGGGGGGGGGCGGGGGCGGGTGTTTGACACCCAGTTGCCGTCTTCCAAATTCAGCTGTTTCAGTGAAGGCAGAGTTGTGAGGCAGGGGTGAGTTTTTGTGTCCAAGGACAGTTTTAGGAAAGAGGCCCAGACCCCCGGTTAATTCTGCTTGTCCTGCCAAGCCACTGTTTTGCACCTACTCCAGGTGGTAGTTCCTGAGCCTTTAGTAAAAAGCTAGGCTAGATCCAAGCAGGAGAAAAAGCTCCCGGAATTCCCCCACCCACCCCATGAAAACCATGTTGGATCAGACTGGAGGCCAGGGTGGCCCACCGGATGCTGCTGTGGGAAACACACAACCAGGAGCTCCTTTTCTTAAAACAACACAAGTGCAAATGAAGGTAGACCTGAGAGGGAAGAACGTTAACCAAGATTACTTGTGACAGTGGCACAGGCCAGGAATCGGTGGCTCACCTGCTGCTTAAGTTCTTTCTGTTTGGTGCACATTAGGGAAGACGCTGTGTTGCATAGCTTATGCTTACTGCTTGTGACACTGCTCATGAGGACTAGTAGCTTTGTCTGTCTTAGGAACCTAAGACATCCATGTGGTGCAATCAGAGGGTCCCTCTAGTCCCATATTCCTTTTGCATGTGGCCTCCTCCAGCTGCCCACGGGACTCCACATGCAGGATATGAGTGCAACAGCACAGCCCACCCATGTTCCCCAGCAGCCGGCCCCTCTTGCCTGGTACCCAAGCATACCTACCTCTGACCCCAGTCCCGAGTGTGCCTTTGCTATCATCAGCACTTCCCCTGCAGCCATTCCTTCCTTTCCCTGGCAAATCACAAACATGGGGATCTCAACATCTTGTATATTTGGATGGGAATCATTTAGTCAGCCGAATAAAGGTGTTTTAGCAAGGTAGAAGCTGCAATTGCTCTTGCTTTTTGTGTTCAAACCAGTATGTGCGACCTGGACCCACAGAGGCAGCTGAGCATGCTTTCCTGCGGGGAATGGTTGCAACTCTCTTGTCTGCCTCTTGGTTGCTCCAAGTGCAGTTTCACTGCTGAGCCTTTCCGAAATCACCAAAAGGTCATTCTTTCCTCTCCAGAGGCCCTGAGAGAACCTCAGCTGTGCTACGTCTTAGATGGGATTTTGTTTGTCTACGGTATTATCCTGACATTACTCTACTGCCGACTTAAGGTGAGTCTTTGTGTCTCTCTGACAAGAGAACCCTAATATTTATTTAGCTATAAATTTGTTTAGAGTCTGTCCATGGGCATGATGCTCTCTGGGCGACCATTGCAATAGGTCATAGAAGGCTGAAACAGAAAAATACATAAAAAGAGAAATACATAGAAAAAATACATAGGAAAAAAAAGAAAATACATTAAAAAATAAATAGAAAAAAAAAGAAAATGCATTAAAAAGAAATAGAAAAAGAAATACATACAATTCTGGGGTGAGGGGTGAACAGATTTTTTTAAAGCAGTATTTACTTTAAATATTTCTAATGAAAGAAGGGAGAGGCACCTTGTGTGCTTCCAAACGAGAGATATCATGCGACTCCTCAATTTTGAGTGGATTTCTGGTGGGGGTGGGGGGAGAAAAGATGTGGTTGGAGGACAGGAAGCGAACCGACAGAAATGGTCTGGATTTCTCGTAAAATTCTGTGCTCAAGACGGGATGATCGTGCAATAAAACTCTGGTGTGGAAGCAGGAAGGATAACTGCAGCATGAGGCTAATGCCGCCGTTTCATTTTCGGTATTAACCCTTCATGTTTTTCCTCCTCCGCTCAGATGCAGTACCGTAAGAAAAGCAAACCTGCCCCTGCCGCCATTTATGAGGTGTGTCATTCGTTCCTCTCATTCCTGTAATATTTAGGGCTTACCTGGCCTTTGCAGAAAGAGTCCCAACAGGTGGGATTTCTGAGGGTGACTTGTGGTACCAAGGGACCGTCAGGACAGGTGTGTCAAAGGTCCGGAAGCAAAGTGTGGCGTCGTGGTGAAGAGCCTGGGAGTGGGACTCAGAGGATCCGGGTTCGAGTCCCCGCTCGGCCGTGGAGCCAACTGGGTGACTTTGGGCCAGTCACAGCCTCTCAGCCCAGCCTACCTCACAGGGTGGTTGTTGTGGGGATAAGATGGAGGAAGAGAATGATGTAAGCTGCCTTGAGCCCTTTGCAGGAAAAAGGCAGGATATAAATCGCAGTATAAATAAATAGTGAAGTTGGATGCTGCCAGACATGCCCAATTGAAGACCCTTGGGGGGCAACAGCCCTGGGTCGTGCGTGGCCGGCCATCCCATGCGGCAGAGGGCAGTAGCTGCCCCATGTGGAAGATACTGGGGGAGCCACACTTCCCCCTCGGCTCCCGGCAGCACCGATCCGGAGCCACACCACCTAAACTGTCCTTGGGCGGGGAGGGGGTTTCTGCTTTACCTAAACATTTAGCACAAGGGTGTGTTGTTGTGTTGTTTCCTAACATGCTGCAAAAAGCAAAAAGCACACAGAGCAGGGAAATTGGAACAGACATGTTTCACTTTCTGTTCCTTCATGATGTCATTATTTTTGTCTTCTTTTCCAGAAAGTGGATGGACTCTATACCGTAAGTGTCCGACTATGTTACTATTTTGGAGAGAGTTGTTGTGCAACACATTTGCCAGTTTCGGGAAATTTTATTTATTGCAAAACATAGAAGCAGAGTGAGTCAGTAGAGGCCTCCCGGGCCATCTAGTCTGACCCCCAACTCCAGCCGGCTCCACTCACAACATGCCCACCATGCGCATGTCCAGCCTATCTTTGAACACCCTCACCGATGGGGCCTCAACGACCTCCCGTGGAAGCCCATTCCACGCCCTCGGGGTCCCGACTGTCAGGAGGTGCTTCCTGGCATCCAAACTGAACCTTGGCTCCCTGAGCTTTGCTCCATTGGAGCGCGTCCTGCCTTCCTCTGCAGGGGAGAACAGGTCTATCCCCACCTCCAAGTGACACCCCTTCACATACCTGTTGCCAGTAGATCCCCTCGGAGTTTCCTCTTATTTATTTACATATATTTCTAGGCCGCCTACAATTGCCAAGGCCTTCCTAGGCGGCTTGCAATGCCAAACATACTAATAAAGTAAAAACACATTAAAAACCAATCAAAACATAATGAGTTGAACATCCATAAAACAATTAAAAAGGGCCACAGCATACCAGGCTAAACATTTAAAAAATCCTTAAAAGATATGTCTTTGCCTAGCGCTGGAAGGAAAATAGGGACGGTGCCAGGCGAATTTCCCTAGGGAGGGAGTTCCAGAGTTGGGGAGTCGCAGCAGAAAAGGCCCTTCACCTTCTTGCCACCCTTCTGAGCTGATCTGAGGGGGCAGGTAGGTATATATGGCTGTAGACAGTCCTTCAGATAGCCGGGCCCCAAGCCTTTCCGGCTTTATATGTCAACACAAGCACCTTGAATTGGAACTGGGCACACCTGGTAGCCAGTGAAATTCTTTCGGCCCCGATGTTCTATGGGCGGCTCTGGCAGTACCAGTCACCAACCGAGCAGCCCGATTCCACCCCGGTTGCATTTCCGGACTGTCTTCAAGGGCAGCCCCACATGGAGCACATTACAATATGTTGGAAGCTACCAGAGCAGGGGTCACGCTCTTCTGTCTAGGTAGGGGCGGAGCTGGAAAATCCGCCGCAGCTGGACAAAGGCACTCCTAGGCACAGAGTCCGCCTGATATTCCAGGGACAGACCAGCAATGTGTGGGACATAATTCAGCCAAAGGCCCCCGTCTGTTTTGGAGATGTTCTCCAGGAACACATTCCAGGCTGAGACAACCTGAAGGCAAAGGGAGGGAGTCTAAAAATGCCGATCTATTTTAATTGAATTCTCTTCTACTACTGATCTCCCCTTGCTGCGGCTTTACATGCTATGAAGTCATCTCCGATTTATGGGGACCTGTCATTGAATGCCCTCCAAAACATCCTGTTCTCTGGCACATTCAAGGCTGGTATTCCCTTTATAGGACTGATCCACCTCATTCTTGGCCTTCCCCTCCGGCCTTTGCGTTCCGCTAGCATGACAGTCTTCTCCAGCAGGTTTTGCCTTCTCGGGATGAATCCAAAGTACAACAGTGTCACTTTTGCTTCCATACTATCCTTAGGAGAAACATTTCAACCTCCTAGAGGAAAAAGAAAACGTTGCAAAATTAGGGCCAGATCAAGCCCAGCTACCTGAAGTCCAAGGTGTGAGATTCATTTTCACAACCGCTATAGGAGACCCTTGAAAGTTGTCTCTCTATTTCCCCAGTGGCGACTCCTTTCTCCACCTTTCTCCCTTGCAGGGCCTTGGCTCCCATGCGACTGAAGCATATGAAACCCTTGAGCTGCCCAAATCTCACCCGCGAGAGCAACCCCCAGAAGAGGGGCAGTTGGTGGGATAGGTGTCTTCCCTCGTGGGTCTCCTGGAAACACCTTCCTGGCACTCCAGCGCCTGCAATTGTACACCTGCCTTTGAACTCTGGAAGACTCAGCATCTCCACACCCTTTGCCAGCCAAGGAAGGAAACTTCCACCCCACAAGACACTGTGTTTAATCGTTCTCTTTTTTGGCATATACCAGCCTTCTCTAACCAGTTGCTTGCTGGACCCCTCGGACTATCCCTCCCACGTTTCCCCAGATTGCATGGCTATTAGCTGTGCTAGCTGAGGATGATGGGCCAACTAGATCTGGAGGGGGTCTGGCGCGGCCTGTTTGCATCGCTTGTGCCTGCTTGCTCATTTCAGCCCATCTCTTCCCGGGAGGGATTGCTGGGGTATGAGCAAAAGTCGGCGGAGTCCATCTTTGTTTCTCCATTCATTGATTCTGAAATCATACCTTGTTTTGAAATCACGGGAGCCTCAGAGCCTTAGGGGTAGGCCTTTGCTTACTAAGGATTCCTGTCAGCTTCTTGCACCCTGTTGGCCAAAGCTATGCTACCGCGGGAGGCGAGGAATATTTTATTCCCTGCTCACTCGGCCTTCCTTGGCATGGTGTGTATCAGAGTAGAACTCCCCTCCAGCCGCAGCTCTCGGAGCCAGTCCTCTGCATGGTGTCGCATATTCCTAAGGAAACTGAGGTAGGGTGGCTAAGCTCTCCTCGGTTGCTCAGAGAAGCATCCCTGAATATTGTCATATGCCTTATTTTGACACATTTCTTCCCTACTGCCTAGTTTTCCCTTCCAACTTAACCTTAGTTACCCCCAGATCATCTTTCCTGCGTGGGGTTCCCTTGCATTAAAATTAGAAAGGTCCAGCGGAGGTCAACAAAGATGAAAACTCTGCCCTGTGAGGAGAGACTGAGTGAATTGGGCATGATCGACCTTGAGAAGAGAAGACTGAGGGGGGACATGAGATCCCTCTAGAAGTCCCTCAAAGGCTGTCACAAAGAGGAAGGTCGGGATCTCTTCTTGCTGATACCAGAGTGTAGGACACGGAATAATCAAGTCAAGCTGCGACAACCCAGATTCAGGCTGGGCATCAGGAAGAGCTTCCTCACTGTCAGAGCAACACGACAGTGGGGCCAGCTGCCTGGAGAGGTGGGGGGCTCTCCCACAGTGGAGACATTCAAGGCAAAACTGGACAGCCATCCGAGTGGGATGGTGTGAATTGGTGTCCTGCAACAGCAGAGGCTTGGACCCCCCGATAGCCTTCATGGCCCTCCGACTCTGTTCTATGATTCTTTCTTATCTGTCCTTTTCCCCACTCCCCCTCAAGAACAGATCGCTCCAGGAACTTGTTGGGTTAGCACCTTATTCCTTGGTCTCTCTCCACAATCTTGCACTGAATAATGACATACCATTGCATGAGCTCGTGTTAATCCTTGTAGTGTCAGATGTACCTGCTGCTTTTTCCCCTCCCAAGTTGAAAGATAAAGGCTAAACTCCTTTCTACAGGAACCTGCTACTTTTAGTATCTCTGAACAATCTTGTACAATATGATGGGCTCGCACTTGACCCTGAAAGTGAAAAATAAATACAGTGACCCTAAATGTGAAGCAAATCCTTTGTGAAGGCTGAATTTGTGCAGTTGAGAAGGTCTCACCAGAACGATTCAAAGGCAGTGGGTAGTATTCAGTGCACAAGAGAGGCAGAGCCTGGGTAGGAAGAAGCCCTGAGACCACAGTTAGGTGGATAAACAGAGTTTGTAATGTAGAGAAGGCTCTTGAGAGCACCCACAAGCTTGCAAATCTATTTGCCCCAAATTCACTCCTTGGCTTGCCCTCTAAATGTTAATTTTCCATCTAATTTTAGCTGGTGGGGTTCATTCTTTTGACAATTGTACCATTCTTTTGGTACACAGGGGAGAACCCCAAAGTATGTTGAATTCACAAACATCAGCACAGGCAATGATCTCTAATACAGGTGTGTGGATCTGTGTGGGAGAGAATATAGGAATGGGGAAACATGGGTAGTCCATGGTTGAGGTTCTCTGAATTCTTCCTTGATGTTGTTCTATTTGCATTCCCCAGACAGGACTGCCTCCCCACCTCCCACTCAAGATCAAAAATTTCCTCCCATGTGTGGAAATGCAGATTTGGGGATGGACTGCTAATTTGCATATGTAAATTTTGAAAGGGCACGCTTGCCTATGTGCATTGTTTTGAACAAGAGCAAAAGGTAAGTACTATGTTGCACTGTTTTCCTGAGAACTGTGTTTGCACCCGGGGCTGCAAATGGGACATGTTTACATGAAAACCCTTATTTATTTAAAATATTTATATCCCATCCTATATGTGGGGCATCTCAGGATAGCTTAAAAGGACCAAACAATCCATAATCAAAATTAACAATAATTAAAAATGTACATAAAGCCAACAGAAACATATTGCCAATGAGAACAAAGTCAAAATCAAAATCGAAACAAAACCAAAACGTGACTGTGGATAATTAAAAACCGGTTAAAATTTCTAGTTCTTAAAATGATGGGCAAATAAAAAGGTTTTCACCTGGTTTTATGTCAGAACATGGACAAAAAGCATGACAAGGAAGGTTTCTTTGAATAAACAAATTTTGGGGAGACGGCTGTCCTCTAGAGTCAGGGAGGAAGTAATGGGACTTGTCTAGCCGTCTGGCGCATCCTGCGATCTAAGCAATCAGGTAGGTTTATTCAAGACCCTCTTCTGAGTTGCATTTCCTGTTCATTACAACCGCTGTTGCCTGGGCCAGAGCAAACGGGTTGCTTGGTGAACAGGAGGAGTAAGTCCAGGGCTTTTGTCACTGGGCCCTAGCTGGGGTGTGGGGTTTTGGCATATGCCTGACCAGGCTGACCCTTGAGGCCAGCGCGTACTGGTTTGCAGTCAGAATTGAGCCTTCCTGGAGGCAACCGGCCAATTCTGAGAAATAAGGCGAGAAAGATTGCAGTCAGCAACCACCGTTGCCCCGATTTGGAGTGGTAGAAAATTGAAGCCTATGGAAACATTGCGTGCATTTATCTGATAGGAAGTTCTGCACATTATATTTGCACATGATTCACCCCTCACTGTGAAAATGAACATGGACAGGAAGAACGGGGTGGGACGGTTGCAAAGAGACTGATAAAGATGAGGGAATGACTGAACGTGACTCACTTCCCTTGGTTTGACAGTTCGAGTTTCGTTGGTCCTCAGAATCTCGGATGATATGAGCCAGGCTGCTGCTAGGCATGGCCAAGATTTGGCTGTGCCCTTACATAGGACACAAATCTCCATTTGCTGATTTCTCTCTAAATACTGTATTCATAATGAGTGAGAAGTACCAGGTTTTGTTTAAATGTTCCTGGGGGCAACATGATGTTTTCATCTAAATGGTCTCAAAATATATTCCTCAGTTAATGTGAACACCCGCAACTAAGTTTAATGGCCACATAGGGGAATACTTTGGGGGAAGTGTGGGGGTGAGAGTGTTACCTGTGGGAAGGGAGCTTTCCTGCAATTCCCTAGGGTGGAGGAGGAAGCTCTCTAGCAGTACTGTGTCTGGCACGAATGAATATTCAGGAATCCAGCCCCTGGAAAATAGATTTGGGGCTGGAGCCAGTGGGGTGCCGTGCTTAGAGCATCAGGAGAACCCAGTTCTAACCCTTGGCCATGAAACACAGTGGGCACTTAGTGACACTCAACTGGCCTACCTCATCAGGCTGTTGTGAGGATAAGACAGGATGATTATGCTGCCTTGGGTTCCTTGCAGGAAAAAAGATGAGCGTGTGGAGGTGTGTGTGTGTCATAAAAAGTAATATTTAGCATGTGCAGTCTCAAGATGGTTTAGCTTAGACAAATGGAGGTATGAGAAAAAAGCAAAAGGGGGTTGCTTTTAAAACACTTATATATGGATTTTGTTTTGTGTATCTTCATTATGCGGGAAAGACAGGACGTACATGTTTTAGATAAGTAAATGGCCTGTGCAAGACAGGTATTTTGTGGCAAGCAGACCCAAATTAACAGCATTTTGGTTTTCTGCACTGTTTTAAGGTTCTCAAAATCGTAACTTTCTGGAAACAACAAACACTGTCCTGACTATACTGAGTATAGATGAATATAATGGATCATGATGGTTTTACTCCTGAGCAAGCATATATCGAATTAAACGGGAAAAGGACTTGTAGTACTAATATAAGTTGATTTTAAAAGCGACCTCTGTGGCTTTATTAAGTTTATTGTATGAAAAAGTATCGCATTCACAACAAGACTAAGTTAACTTATGAAAAACGCCACAGCCGTCCGGTTACTAAATAAGGTCACGTCCATCAACAGGGCAGGACGGAGCCGGGCCTAAAGAGGACGGGACGGCGGTCACGTGACTCAGCCGTTCCCTTTGGGCCTTCATTACCCATCAACCCTTGGGAGTGGGCAGGCGGAAAGCGGAAGTTGCGCTCGCTTTCCTGCATAGAGATATGAAAGTATAGAACGCGGCAGCTTGGCGTGGAGCAGAAACCCAGTTTACATAGGAGAAGTTGCGACCAACTCCCCCGCGCCGGTCCCACAACGCAGCTGGCTTAACACCTTGCATGCTCAGTGCCGGACTAATTAGACCGTTGGTCTGATCCAGCCGCGCTTTTATTACATTAAGTGCGAGCTGGACATAGGGTTCCACGGGTGTCCACGCGGGGAAAAAATGGAGACGCAAACGCTCTTTCCTCTTTGGTCTAAGTTGGCGAGCAGTTCATACGCTTTGAACTCCATTATCCCTAACATGCGAAGCTGGGTGTTGGAATGACGCGGACGGTAGCAATGCAACAACCCTGCAGTGTAGCCCGGTGTTGTTTCTTCCCGTGGCAGTTTTGGGGGTGGAAGCTGCAGTTGAGGCCAGATGGCTTACGACAGCCTTGCTGTGTAGTCCTGATTTTATGCCGCCTTTCCTAACGTAATTAAAATACAGCGCCGTTCTGTCGACTTGTAAGCAGCTACGGCGCATTTTTGAAAGTTGCAAGCCGCCCATTACAGTTTGCACAGGGAATAAGACCAAGCAGAAGGGCTGCCCTCCTCGCTTTGAGGCTGGCTTTCGGAGAGAGTGGAGGAGGAGCTGCGGCCCCGCGCACGCGATGCTGAACTCTCTTCACTGCTGCCCTGGAGAAGCATGCGAGGTAAGCGAAGGAAAACACAAGGCACTGAACGGGAAATCGGTCTACGTGTGTCACTCTAAGCTTTTCCTATCTCTGCGGCCTCTCAATTTCGGCTGGCACTTCCCTCTCCCGGGAGGGGGGGAGGAAATCCTTGTCCGTTGCTACGACAACTGCCGGAAATTGCGTCCACGGGGGTGAGAGCCGGAAGTGACGCCGGGGAGGGGAAGTTCCTCGGCCAAGGCGGCGGTAGTGGCGGCGGCGGCGGCCTGAGCCATGTCAGCGGGGAGCGCGGGGCAGCGGGAGCCGGGCGCCTCGGGAGGGTGAGGCGGCGGCTCCGCGGCTGGGCTGCGCTGGGCTGGGGCCTGCGTGGGCGAGGCGCGGGCGGAGCGGGTCGGCGGGAGAGCGAGGCCGGGCGAGGGAGCCCTTCTGCGACTAGGCCAGGCTCCCCCAAGTGGGAGCCTTCTAGCGGTGTCGGACTACCACTCCCATGATCCTTCGCTGGCGGAGAATCCGCGGGAGTTGTAGTCCGACGCGGCTGGGGAGCTGGCTGGGGATCGTGGGAGCTGTAGTTCGGTGCAGCCGGAAGGTGCCGGGTCGTGGGAGGTGTCTGAGGATCAAGGATCTTGTTAAAAATGTTGGACCCTAGGTTGGGATTTGTTTGGAGACCGTGGGAGTTGTAATCCAATGTTTCTGGCAGGTGCGAAGTTTTGGAGTTAGCCGGGGATCATGGGAATTGTGGGTTCAGTAAACCTGGAGTAAGAGAATTTCATGACTTGGATGGGATGTGCGTGTGGTTAAGGTATAACATGGAGAGGCCTCAGCTTTAGTTTTTTCAACTGGATCTCCTGAGATTTACTAGCTAAGCACTCAAAGAGCCATTTGGACCCGTTTCCCACAGAAAAGGGAGCCACAAAACCCTTTTGACATCTAAAATGAAGATAACCCTGCATATATCGATTTTTTTACGTTTATGTCATGTATAAAAAAACTATAGTGTGTTGCATCCTCCATCCAGATATTTTTCAGCAAAGGCTAAGTTTTTATTCTGGAAATGTCTTGCGACATTTGACTTTTTGTCATTTGCCAATTTCTCACCACATATTAAGCATACTGATAAACCAGTCTCATCAGCAGTGAAAGCAAATGAATCTGCCCACGTACCATTAAACGTTCTGTTTTCTTCTGAAACTTTTCTTTTCTTGGACTTATCCATGGTTGGTCTACTGGGGGTTGAAAAGCTCAATAAATCGTGTGCCAGAGGATGTCGCACATTGGCAGTTGTGACGCATATTTTGAGTGACAGGGAGCCGCAGCAGAGGGATGAAAGAGCCACATGTGGCTCCTGAGCCGTGGGTTGCTGACCCCTGAGCTAGACCCTGGTTCTTAAAAAAAGACGACCATGTTCTTGCTTCACAGCTGCTGCTGCTGCTCAAAGGAGACTGACTAGGTTAGATTAGGGGTGGAGAAGCCCCGGCCTGAGCTTCTCAGGTGGCCCTTTTCCATGGCCCCACTACTGTGTGGTTTCCTGGCTTTTACGCAGTTTTTCCCTCCATCCCAAAGACTGCAGTGTGTTTCCAAAGGCGGAGTTTCTGGCAGAAAGAGCTGTAAATTATGGCATGCCAGTAGTGTCCATGTTTGTGACCTCACCCCTTTGGGATCAGGTGGCTTCGCAAACTGATGTGGGGATGAGGACTAGAAGCTGCTTCCCCCATGCAAACTCTGCCCCCACCCCATGCTCTTAAGTAAGATTCAGAAGCATGGTTAAGACCAGCCAGCTCAGTTCAGTCTCCTTTTGGGGTCACATTCAAGTTGATGAACTCCTGTTTCGTTTCGTGCTCTGCCTTAAGCCCTTTGGATGGGGCAGACTGTCAATCTAGCTGGATGAATCCACTCTGGCTTAACATGCAAGGATTACTGTGACCCTTAACTAGTCAGGCTGTCAGAGGGAGGTCTTATGAGTGCTAGGTCCTTACTGCTGAGTGAAAAGATTGGTGGAACAGCTTGCAGCTCCAAAGCAGACCTAAATATTTCCTCCCCCCAAATCTTCCAGGCGTCGCAGTAAATGGGACCAGCCTGGGCCATCTCCAGCTCTTTTCCTCCTTCCTGCGACCACCCCCGTGGCTGGCCGTCCAGTTCAGGGCAGCGGAGACAGCGTGTCGGGGATGTCAGGGTCCGAGGGTTCAGCAGCTCCTCTGGGTGCACTCGATGCAGCTGCTGCCGTGGCAGCCAAAATCAATGCCATGCTAATGGCCAAAGGGAAGCTGAAACCGACGACCAGTTCAGCAGACAAGGTTAGTGGCTAGTAGGGGTGAAAATGAGGCTACAGAACTGGTGCTGTCAAAATGAGAGGACAAGAAACCCGCTCTTTTAAGATTTCAAATTGGGGATTTTGTGTTTCCCCATTGGGTTCTTTACCCAGTTACTCATTGCTTGATATCCAGTCGAGTGCGCAGACTGATCCCATTAAAAATTAATGTGTCTGAGCTGCCATCCAATGGTCAGGAGGGCCTTATCTGTGATGGGTTGTTGTCTTGCTTCTCTTTTTTATAATGTTATAATTTATTTCTAGAATCGGGGAACAGTTGGAGGGGGCCAAGAGGGCCATCGGGTCCAACCCCCTCCTGTTGCAGGACACCAAGTTAGACCATCCCACTTAAGTTACTGTCCAGTTAGGGTTATATCTGCTATTTGCCATATTCAGAACCATTAACGTTAATGAGACAAAGTAGAAAGAGGAAGACAAACAGATCCGCAACACTGAGATTTTTAGCTTGCTTGTTTTCTTACAAAGAACTCAGAGTGGCTTATATTTTCCTCCTCTTCCTGCTCTCAGTCTTATCCCCAGAGCAACAGCCCTGTGAGGTAGGTTGGGCTGAGAGCCTGTAATTGGCCCAAAGTCACCCAGTTGGCTCCATGGCTGAGCGGGGACTTGAACCCAAGTCACCTGCGTCCCAGTCTTACACTCTTAACCACTATACCACATTGACTGTCCCTGTGTCACAAGCTGTTGCTTGCAATGTAGAATCACATCAAAATGAACTTGTGCTATTCAAGTTCAGCACTATTAAAATAAACATTTTTTAAAAGATTGATTCCTAATTAATTACCTGGTAATTTAATCTAAAATTTCAGTATCTTAATATATAGAACAATGAAATAGAATTCATAATAATCTAGGATTAGCGCAAAATTGGGAAAACAGTTTAAAATGCCAATCCATAAGAATGTGGTATTATGTATACTAAGCAGTAAAGTAACAACTGCTCAGCAGATAAGAACTAAGTGGAAACATATCAAGGGAGATTAAAAAGGAAATGAAATAGAAAACTATTACACATTCCTAAACTAGCACTCACTCCGAGATACCAAGACCCATCTGCTGGAACCACTTAGGGTGTGCAGGCGCCTGCATGCCCTGGGAAGCTCCATCCTGAAGCCTGCTGCAGCCCCACTGTATTTTTTAAAAGCAGAAATAATTAGCTTTTAAAACATTTTCCCTGGACATTGTGGCTGCTGCCATCTAGGCTTTGTTTTGCAAGGCCCTGGGAGTGGAGTCATTTCGGAGCGGTGAGAGACTGGGGGACGGCTCTCACTGCCCTCTCGTTCCCCGCATCTCCTGCCTTACATGCCGAGGCGACTCCATTTCCAAGCCACTGGCTGAGCTCTTGGAAGTCGCTTTGTGCCGGAATGCACCAGGGGGGACAAGGAAAAAGCCTTACACGATTCAGGGGGGGTAGACGAGGTGTCAGTGGGGAGACGGCTCTTCGCAATCGATCCCTCGCCATGCCCCTTGCGAAGGCACGGTGGCCCCAGCCTAGCACCAGCATCTGAGTCGCCCTATAAAATTTATGGAATGCGCTCCCCAGAGAGGCTCGCCTGGCGCCGTCTTTATTTGCTTTTCGGCGCCAGGCGAAGACCTTTTTATTTAAACAATATTTTAAATGTTAATTTATTTATATTGTGGCAGTTTTAATTCAGACCTGGAGATGGGCCAGTTTTTAATGTTTGTGAATTTTAATGTTTGGAAATTTTAATGTATTAGAATTTGTTGTTTTATTGTTGTGAGCCACCCCGAGGCTTGTGGCAAGGGGCGGCCTATAAATTTCCAAATATAAATATATAAATATATATAAATAAATAAATAAAATCAGAGCTCCCTTCCCCCACACGAAAGGAACCCCATTTTGTTCCCCTTGTGCTCCCCAGAGAACTTCGGAGCAGCCGGCATTGGGAGGGGAGAGCACAGAAGCAGGAAAGGTGCTGAGCCGTGCCAGTGGGTTTCTCCCTATTCCGGGGGTGCCGGAAAGATGGCCGGCCCATGACATGTTGCTGTCTGCTGTGAGCAGCCCAAAGGTTGCCCACCTGCCTGTCTGTGTGCTGAAGTTTCCGTGACGACGCTGTTCTCCCCTTCTTTTCCCAACATGCGACAGCTGCAGTCTCCTGGAAAAGGCCCAGCCGCGAGCAAAAGCAAAGACGACCTTGTCGTGGCAGAAGTGGAGATCAACGACGTGCCCCTGACATGCAGGAACCTCCTCACGAGGGGACAGACGCAGGATGAGGTCTGGGCCATGCAGGGTTGTTCCCCCCTGGGCAGGCCTTTTGTAGGCCAGGGTAGGGATCCTCAGGCTCAGGCGGCCAAAGTCAGCCGCCCAGGGTTCCCAGGTGGTCGTGAACTTTCCTGACCCTTAACCAGCCAGTGGCCCCCTGCCTTTTACGTAAATGCCTCTCTGAAGGCTTCACAGGAAGATTTGCAAGCTGCAATATGCCGTTCCGCTTTATGTTGGGTTTTGCCCCTGCTCCTATGGCCTCAGCCCCTGTTGTTTCGGGAGTGTATCTCCCGAGGGCGGCTCTGAAATTGAATGCAGCTCAGCTTTAGCTTAGTGCTGTTTCTGCTACCAGTTAAAGCTTCGGCCTTTTGCAACGAAGGGGGAAATGGCAAAATGCAGGGAATGAGTAAACAAGGTGGGGGGGGGGCGCATGGCTGTCTGTGGAACCCTGGAGGCTATACTGGGGTCCCAGGCGGGCAGGATTCGGCCTGGGGCCAAGCACCTTTGTGTTGTGGGCCATCGCAGTTCAGTAAACCCTCATGATGCACTGAGCTGCGGTTGCTCGGGCAGAGGATAAGGGGATGGTTATTGCGAGCCTCACGGAAGCATCTGAGTGGCTCTGGTGGGAGGAAAAAGAAAAAAAGAAACCGGGACTATTGAACATTTAGCTCTGTCCAGCAAGGCTTTTGAAAAACTGTCTAATCGGAGCAATTCCACCCCGGCCCCCATGCCTGCAGATAAGTAAGCTGAGCGGTGCCGCGGTCTCAACTCGTGGGAGGTACATGACTGCCGAAGAGAAAGCAAGAGTCGGGCCCGGGTGTGTATGCCGTTTTCTTTCTCCTCTCTCCCTTCTCGGTAATGGCTGGGTGGTTTCTGTCTTTCAGAAGGTGCTGCCTGATACTTAACCGCACCAGTCTTGGCGGGATCCTGGTGGTGGATCTCTATTTTCTTGGGCAGAGTTTGCCCCCAGCCAACCGTTTGGGTGGTGCTGACTTGGTGTGAGCATGGGGCGATTGGCGGGCAGCTTGCGGCTGAGCTCCACTGCTCCGGTGGAGGGGTGGCTGGATGCCAGCAGAGGCAGAGATCAGTTCTGCTTTAAAATGCTCCATAACCGTAGGCCGCAACAACCTGGTAGATTTTGCAAACTCGGTCTGGGTGAGGAAGGAGCTTTTTAGACCCCAAACAACCCCAACAGTTTATGTTTATTTTGTTTAGAGATTTCTGTTCTGCCCTTCTAGCATCTGTGAATTTACTCAGGGTGCTTTGCAAATTGTGATATTATTCAGTGCAGTAAAATACAGCAAAGACCGAGACCAAAGTTAACTTTTACAATGTTTGCATAAAGGTTTTACCTGGGCAGGTGGCGGCTAAGAACAGGGTCTTTTCTGTTGTGGCACCAGATTGTGAAGTGAGCTTCCCATACGGGCTCATCTGGCCACCTACACTGTACTCTTTTCCGTGCTGAGGGAAAACCTGCTGATTTTCCCAGGCAATTTAGTCTTTCAGATTCCATTATTTTAAATCTGTTACTGTATTTTGACTCTGCATTGTAGCTAGATTTCATGTTGAGTTGTGTGTGTGTGTGTAGTTTTCAACATTTCTGTTGGATTGTGTGTTATATTGCTTTAATTGTTGCGAACAGCCCACAGAGCTTTTGTTATAACATGGAACAGCTTCAAAGCCGGTTAAGACATATCCAGTGAAGTGCGCAGCTTCAGCTGAATCCTGCAGCTAGTAAATAAATAAATGTGTGTGTGTTTTTCAGAGATCGTCCGTTGTACCTGCACGTTCAGGGGCAGACGCGAGAACTGGTGGACAGTAAGTAAAAAGATTTATCCCCACAAATTGAGGTATTGCTCAAAATAGGCACCAAGCTGAGAGGTAGGTTTAGGCAGAGAGTCAGTGACCTGCCCAAAGTCACCCAGCGAGCTTCAGAAGGAGGACATTTATTCTACCTCACCACGCTCTGTTATTAAACTGTGTATTTTAGCTCTTGATGCTATTACAGGTTTTTACTCTGCCTTTTTCTGCCTGAGTAAACTTTTAAGGGTTTTCATATTTTATCATGTACTAAGTTTGGGTTTTAGTTTTTCTGAACCTCAAAGACGATTTGAGCTTATTGGCAACATAAAAGTTTAGTAAATAAGCCCTCAGCAGGAGTAGGTAGGTGGTAGGTCTTGGGAGATTCTGGTTCCCATTGATTAGGCAGCTGGTATATAAAAAAGGGTTGCGGGTGCAAGAGCATCCCCAGAAGTGGGCTTCTAAGTGAGCTCAGTGTGGTTCTGGCCTCAAACAAAATCTTGGGCACAGAGCATGCTCAGTGGCTGTTTTGATGGTATTTTTGCACCTAGATTTGCCAGGTCTATACTGTGGTTTCTATCATTTAAAAAAAGACTCCAAAGCATGTCTGCCAGGCCTGAAGTCTGCTCTCCCCGAGATAGAGTAGCTGCTCCTCAGCCTGCGCAGACGTAAACCTTCCACGAGGTACCCTGTGTAAGTGCCATTTGCGGCATCCCTTCCAAGGGGCCCCTTTCACACCCGCCGCTCTCCCGCAGGAGCCGTAAACCGAATCAAAGAAATCATCACGAACGGCGTCGTCAAAGCTGCTACCGGATCCAGTCCCACGTTCAACGGCGCCACCGTGACAGTGTACCACCAGCCTGCTTCCATCACGCAGCTGCCGCCTGCTGTGGGCCAGAAGCCTCCGTTCCAGTCCGGCGGGGTATGTATTTGTATGGAGAAGCAGCCGCTCCATTCTCCCGGGGCGCTGAATGGTAGCCAGCACTTCTTCTGGCCTCCTCGCGTCACGACCTTCCACTATGCAGTATTCCTAACCTGATGCTCGCTGCCCGTTTGGGTCCGACCTTCCGTGTCGGGCCAGTTGAGGCTGGGTGCCTAGAGGACTAAGAAGGCAGGGCCTGTCGAGTGAGGCCCTGCCGATACCATCCTCTTAGAGAAATGTGATGAGGAGAGGGGTCCAGCTTGCAGAAGAGCGGAGACCTCACTGTGCCATCCGACAGCCGCTTTGGGGCCACCGTCACCTGGTGCTGGGCAAGCAAACCTTTTGGCCGATTTGGAGTAGATTGTCACAGGCTTCTGGCTGTGCCCTTGGGGAAGGCTGGACTCAGGCGTCCCCGCTCCCCTTCTTCACACTCGGGGGGCCAGTGAGCACTCACATCCTCCTCCCTCTGCTTGTGTGTGTGCGCAGATGCACTACGTCCAGGACAAGCTCTTTGTCGGCTTGGAGCATGCGGTCCCCACCTTCAACGTCAAGGAGAAGGTCGAAGGCCCAGCCTGTTCCTACCTGCAGCACATCCAAATCGAGACGGGTGCCAAAGTCTTCCTGCGGGGAAAGGGCTCTGGATGCATTGAGCCCGCCTCCGGCCGGGAAGCCTTCGAGCCCATGTACATTTACGTCAGGTAAGGGGCTGCGTGGGGCTGAGCAGCGGGCGGGCGGGTGGCTTTTCCCAGGAGGGAAACGGGCTCCGCGTCGCCTTCCTTGCAAGGTTGCAGCACGAAGCCGATGGGATGTCTTAGGTTAGTCTGAAGGCTTCTGAGCACTTGATACATACCAAGCAGTGCCCACCTGACACTGCTCAGATGTGCTGGATTTCAGCTCCCATCACCCACAGCCGGCATGTCATTGGCCATACCGGCTGCTGAGGACGAAGCTTGCGATCTGAAAAGCAGAACCATTGTGAATGCTTGTTGTTGTTGTTGTTGTTGCTGTTGCTGAGGGCCGCAGTTCCGGGTGAGCAGTGAGCAGACCTCGCTTCCTTCCCCATCTCCATCATCCCCTTTCTCGGTGGCACCCCCTTTCTTTTTCTCCTCTTGCTGCTGCTCCCTGCCACCCCCACAGCTTCCCCTTTGCGCCAGCCATTCTGCACCCTTCTTTTGCCTTCATCTCTGCTCCGTGGAGGGAGGGGCTCAGTTGCTCTTGCAGAGGCCCGGATCCATCCCTTACGGAGCGCTTTTGCATGAAACGCGGCACAGGGCTGCCAGGCCCCCAGCCACAGATAACAGCCATTTTCCACGCGGTTTGACTGGGTGTGTGTCTTTTCAGCCATCCCAAACCCGAAGGCCTTGCAGCAGCCAAAAAACTCTGTGAGAACTTACTACAGACCGTAAGTAGCGTTTCTATATTTGGCACTTCCTTCCACAAATCATTTTTTGTTTCGTTTTGTCCCCCCACACACACGCGTAGAACATTTCTACATCTCCCAACAAGGCGTTCAGTTGTGCTTTGTGTCTGTGAAAGGGAGGGTGTGGTTTTGGGATAAGCAGGGCACAAGCACTTTTAGCATGTTGGACTTGGTTCAGGAGGCAGCCCAGAGATGAGAGGTGTCGAACCTTGGGCCAAATTGCACCCCCCCCACCAGCTCCCCCACACTTCCTTTTAACAGTGTGGAATGTCTCTCCTTAGGGAAAGGCCTGGTTTGCACGGAACACCAACCCAGGGGTTCTTTTAAACTGTGGTTTGTTGCCTTACCCAAGGTTTGGGAAGCGATCAAACAACCCATAGTTGTTTCTCTCAGGCATTGGCTTGTTTGTTTCCCTCCATCTTTGCCTGCTCTCTCCCTGTGCCCCAGAAGTGTTGGGGGCCTTGTATTTTGGCTGTGGAATGGCTGGGGTTTTTTTTACTGCTTTTCCCAGTGGCTTTTGTAGCCTGGCAAAACAATCTGGGTTTGTACATACTGGCAACCTCTGTTTTAAACCATCCAACAACAAACCATGGATCAGTTGTTCATGCTTAGCAACAGCTGCACTTGATTTGTCTGTGTATGATGGGTGTCCGGACCCTGAACCTCCCTCAAGAGATGCAAGATCTTTTGCAAAAGTCTGATGTACCTTTGGACTGGATGCGTGTATGCTTCTTCTGCCTCTTGTACTGACTTGGACACATTCAGAATACAAAGAATGCTTTTGTAACATGAAGGATAGAACAGATCCCAAGTTCACACCCCGTTGCAGCAAGAACAGCAAAGCAGGGATTACCGCCTCCTGTTAGAGCGATCAAGTTGTCATTGACGCCATTGTTGTCAGAATTGGAGTCTCTGATGCCGTTTTATCTCTTCCAAGGTTCACGCTGAATATTCGCGATTTGTAAACCAGATAACTACAGCAGTGCCCATAACAGGTGAGTCTTAGCAGAAATTTCTGTGTAGATTTCACAGAATTTGGGAGTAAGGGAAGGGTGGCAGAACTAAACCCAGAGGTCTGGTGGGAAAGGGATGGATTTGGAGAAGGATTTTGAATGGAGGGAGTGGCAGGGAATACAGGGAGGGGAAATGAATTTTAAATAAGAATATTTCTGTTTAATATTCAAGAAATAGAAATTAGGGGCTGAAAGCAACCCACAGGGATCTGAGCAGTAAGTGTGGGAAGAATTGTGTGGTATGTGCCACTGTTGAGGCCAAAATAGGCAGATCCTAGAGAAAATATTTTAGGTTTTTTTGTTGTTTATTTATTTAAACCTGTGTGTCACAGCACCTCTGGGCAGCTCACAACCATGAGATAAAAGCACTATAAAAACATAAAAACCATAACACATTAAAAACAACAATGAAATACAGCAAGACATACAAAACAACAGTCTGTGGCCATTAGTTATTCAAATTTTTTTTTTTTTAAAAGGAGGCTCTTTGGCTGGCGCCAAAAAGAAAGTAAAGAAGGTACCAGGCGCATCGCCTTGAGCAGAGCATTCCAAATACAGGGAGTAGCTGCAGGAAGGGCCATGCCTCTCACGTCCTTAAGGGATGGCTCACACAGGAGGGCCTCCTGCAGAAACGGAGTCTCTTTTCTTTAGGATGGAAGACGTGCAGCAGAATGAGAGGGAACGAGGCAGAAAGAGGACCTGTTAACCGCTTCAGGCTGCGAATGGTGGATTGCATTTTGGAATGTTTCCCTACTTCAGACAGGCAGTCTCCCTGCAAGCAGAAAGCTAGCCTGTCAGGAAGAGAGACTGGAATCCTGTGTGCCCATCCCAGGGCCTTTTGGGCGGGGATCCTTACCCTGCCAACTTTGAACAGGCCGTGGGGAAGCACTAATTTTGTCTGCTTTAATTATGGCCACAGACAAGCCAGTAACCAAGTGTAAAAATAGCTAGCAATTGCAAATCCTATTTAAAATTCAAGATATGCCTAAATAACCCCCATCAGCCAAATTATCTTCAGTAACAATTTATTAATATCAGCTAATTCTGACTAAATCATGATAAAGCTTGGCCATCTATTTCCTACCATGTGAAGCGGACTAATCGGGTGGTAATTAGAAGGATCAGTTTTGTCCCCCTTTCATATATTGGAGTAAGGCTAGAAAGGACTCCGTCACCGGGGATCAATACATGTGGAAAGGGCGGTGGGCCTTGCGGTGGAATTCAGCTGGCCCAGGGCCTCCCCTTGCTTTCACTGAACTAGCAGCTTTTGAAACATTTCTGCTGTTGAAGCCTGTTGCCAAAGGGTGTTTGCACCTAAGAAGGAAACATCATGTGGCTGGCTGATGGTTCCAGCGTTCATGCCATCACTTGATCCACTGGAAAACGTCCGGGTGAATCCTGCGTCTTCCACCAGTGGAGTTTAAAGGACAGGAGGCCCCTGTGATAGTGTTAGGAGTAGGTGGGAGATCTTTTCGGGGTGCTGAGCCCCCAGCGGTGGTACAGTGGAAGGAAGTCCCTTAGAGTAGTCCAGGCTTTAAGCACTAAAGCCAAGCTCAACCTCCTCTTTCTCATTCCATTCTGCTGCACGCGTAGGCCAAGCTGAAGTCCCGAAGCAGGAGTAACGCGCAGGCTGGCTCAGCTCACGGATAAATGCTTTTCTTTTCTCTGTGTCCGGCAAGCCTTTTCTCAGCTTCCCTGACAGCAAGGATTTTTAAATACTCAGCTTCTCTGTCTCCGCCTCACTCTTCCTCTTTTCTCTCGTTAAAAAGCCAGAACTTTGCAAATAGGTGTTGGTCATGCAGGGGGAAAGCCAGCCCCCACAGCGAGCATCCTGTCACAAGCCAAACTTTCCCTCCTCGCCCCCAGCAGGGTTCGCTCAGCCCGCGGCTATCGTGACCGTCCCGCCTCAGCCGCCGTATTACCCACCCAACGGCTTCCAGGCCGGCTACCCCGTGGTGCCACCGCCTCCGCAGCCGGTGCAGCCCCCCTACGGTGTGCCGGGCATCGTGCCTCCCGCTGTCCCGTTGGCTCCAGGAGTGCTGGCACTGCCCACCGGCGTCCCACCAGTTCCCACCCAGTACCCCATCACGCAGGTGCAGCCGCCTGCCAGCACTGGCCAGGTAAGACATTGGGGCAGTGACTCTCCCTTTGGGGCTGGGAGCCGGTCTTCAGAGGTCTCCAAATGCTTTCCCTCTCTGTGCTTTGACCATGCACTTTCCAGACACCGCTGAGCACCCCTTTCCTGCCCGCCGCACCCGTAAAGACAACTTTGCCCGCCACCGCACAGCCCCCAGTGCAGCCGCAGCCACAGCCACAGCCGCAGCCGGGCCAGAAGAGGCGGTTCACGGAAGAGTTGCCGGACGAGCGCGAGTCTGGGCTGCTGGGATACCAGGTGGAGTGCGACACAGCCATTTTCTTGCCTGCTCTCTGATCTTCCTCCCGTTTCTCTTGAGCCAATCCCATGCCTTTCGTTCTGGCTCAGAGACCATCCAGTGTGGTACCCTTGGGAGTCCCTCAACCGTTCGCTTGAATTATTATCGGTCGGGAAGCATGGGGCTGAAGGGCTGTGACTCTTCTGGTAGTTTGGCCTACATCTCCCATCTTCCCAAACCAGCATTGCCAGTGCTGAGGGATCATGGGAGTTGTGGGTCAAAACATCTGGGGGCTGCAGGTTGCCCATCCCTGTCGTAACCTTAGCTGAAGTTCTCTCAGAAGCCTGCCCACCCTGGTTCACTGGTTGTCCTGACGGGTACCCACTGTCCATGGAGGGCTGCCAGTGGTGGGTTGCTCTTCATGCGTCCCATGAGGTGGGCTTTGGCTCCTCAACGCTTCTGCCACAATTCATCCCTGAGCCTTGAAGAAGCCAAGAACTCCTGGTTGCTTTTGCTGCAACAAGCAACTCACACAGGTCACCCCTCTGGAATTTGCCTTCCAAGGTGAATAGCGATTGCCTTCCTACATTGCTCCGAAGGTCTCTGGGAGGTTAGAGGTCAATTCCACAATGCTGTGTTCCAGGCATTAGTGATGGAGTTAGGACCAGATGAACAATTTCTGAGCTTAATTTTAAAAGTGTATTTGCAATTTGCTTCTTTGGGAGGATGAGCATGGAGGGGGGCAGTTCCAGGTTGTTTTGCCAAACTCAGGGACTTCTCACCCAGCTCAGAAATACTCTTCATGCGGAATGGGAAAATCCATTGTGTGATGGTGGTTTCTGAATCTACCTTTAAATGATCTGGAGTTTCACATCTTTGCTTAAAGCCAAGCCTGATTTCAAAGGTTTGAGGCTTTATTTCCTCCTCAGTGTGACCACAGTGGAACCAAGCTACACGAAAACAGGAATAGAACAGCCACTGAACTTCTTATGTTTGATTTTATATAACCCGTTTGAGAGGACAGAAATGATGCATTTGGGGGTTTCCTTTGGGGAGCAAGATCTGTAGCAGTAACCGTTGAAAGAATCTGAACAAGTTTCTGTCTGAAATCTGGAGATCGGTTGCTAGGCAGAGTACTTTGTACCAGGCTGCATGAGTAATTAGACCTGGAGTAAGGTAGCATCCTGTGTAGTAAGTTAAGACATGGGCGTCCGGAAAGGAGGATAGTGAGAGCAGTGGAGGGAGGTTCCAGCTATGGTTTACTAAACTGCCTGGTCGCTTGGCATCGATTCTCATTCGCCACAGGTGACCAGACCGCTAAGAGTGTTGTTGAAAAGCTATTAAATGCTCATGAGAACGCCGTATATACGAAAAGCGTGTTAAAATGTGAACAAAGCACCACTCAGAAAGTGACAGAAGAGTGGGGTGATGCACGTGGACGTTGGGATGTGCTCCACCCTCACTTGGCACTGGGACCTCCTTCACAAGATGCACTTCCTTCACCCTCAGCCTTTCTGTTTGCAGAATAGGGTCAATGGGGCTGGCCCAGCTGGTGGGGCTTTTAAAAAGACTGCTGTATCAAGCTAGGCCTCCTGTTAGTTTTCCCCGGGGCTTATCTAGCAATGCCGTGCTTACCTAGCAGGTTTCCTGGTCCTCGTGTGAATGACCAATAATGAGGGGTCCCAGAAAAGGAACACAGATGTGCGGCGCCCACAAAGCACGCTTTGTGAGGAAAGGTTGGGCCGCCGGCAGATGTTCATTAAGGAGCTGATAGGTGATGTCCTAGTTTTAGATTTGCTAATGCCGCTGTGTTTTTCTGCTCATAGCATGGACCCATTCATATGACTAATTTAGGTACAGGCTTCTCCAGTCAGACTGAGATGGACGGGGCAGGTTCGAAGCCAGCAAGTTCCTCAGGAAAGGAGAGAGAGAGGGACAGGTAAGTCAGAAGTGCGGCCCCTCGTGGTTTCTGGCAATGAAATGGCAGGTGGGTGAGCCGGGGTGGGGGTGCTTCCTCGCCTGTTCCCCCGCCTAGAACTTGGGGGTCTCCCAATTAAAATGCCTGGCAAGTCCGTTTCAGGAGAGGCAACTCACCCACCCAAATTTCACTCAGCATGGAATACCTTCCTTCATTCATTTACAGCTTGTATAGACCGTCCCTTCACTAACGTCTCAGCAGTTTACAACAAGCACAGATTAAAAATGGCACAGCATCCAGCAATTCACAATAACATCACCACGAAAACCAATTAAACATTAAAACAATGGGAGAATAAAAAAAGGTTTTCGCCTAGCGCCGAAAAGAAAAGTGTTGGCGCCCCCTTGGAGCGAATTCCACAATTGGGGCGCCACCACAGAGAAGGCCCTCCTCTGGGTAGTCATCCTCCTGGTCTCCTTCAGGGAGGGCTCCCGAAGAAGGGCCTCCACCTCAGCTCTCTCTGCAAGAGAGCAATCTATTCCAGGCGCTTCTCGGGTGTGAAAATGCTCGTGTTTTACTACAAATATATCCTGCTTAGCATAGCGAAACTGTGAAGCAAACGGTTTGCAAATTTCCGGTCAGTTAAAAATGCAAACATAATATAGAACTTTACTTTTCAGCAGCACACATTAAGATCACAAGCAATAATACAGAGAGTGAAGTGAATCGGTTTAAGCTAGCGAAGATTTGCATTAACAGATGCTTTCAGGACGCTTGCAACCCCGTGCTTCCTGGATGGGGTGGCATGTTCCAGAGGTTGGGGGCCACTTCTGAGAAGCCCCTGCTGTAGAGTTCACATGCATCAAGCTTCCCTTGCCTGATTCGCTCTGAATGCCAGTCGCAAGAGAGCAGATAGCTGGGTTTGGGCTTGTTGTCGTTTCCTTTGGGCTTCCTAGAAAGACGGGGCTGATCCCTTTTGGGAAGCAGCTCCTGGCTTGGTCGACTCCTTCAATCTGATCTGGCGCAGCCGCTCTTGCTCCTTGGTCCTCAGCAGTATTCTGTGCTCTGAACTGTAGGGCGGCTGCGACCCTTGACCCTGGGCAGAAAGCTGACTTCAGGCTTCCTGTGGCATTTCAGGATTATGCTACCGGGGACCAGGAAGCCAGGGGGACCAGGAAGCCAGGTCTTCCACTGAACTTGCTTCTCCGTGAACAGACCTGGCCTCTGGGCAACAGGCCAACCCCAGCCTAACTCTGTGCCACAGATAATTATGTTCTGATGGGTGTTGTTGGCCACTTCCAGAGACTGAGCACTGGACCTACTGGTGTAAACACCTCTGAATTTGGCCGTCGGGTCTTTTTCTGTTTTCGCGATTCCCTTTGAGCGGGGCTGGGCATTGCAGTGCTTGTCAAAGCTCATAAATCCATAGGCTTTCAGTCCCCGCCCCTTGTTGTCTCCGCCTGTCATCTCTCTCTTTGTATGCCACAAATTTGTGCCCAGAGCAGCTCAGCAGGGGAACGAAAGGATGATTTCCAAGGTACAACGCAAGATCAATGTAACAATACCCACAAAAGGCGATGGAAAGAATTGGAAATTATTGCATTACATTATATCCTCCCAAGATAAACAGATCTCTGTTCAACACCGGTTCTGCCAGCGCTGGTTGGCAGCCCCAACTCTTCATCTCGATGGCCGCCAGTGCTTGTAGGTGTTGCTTGACACGCTTCCTTATGCAGTATCCCTTTTATATTTTTATCTTTGTCTCCGAACAGGCAGCTGATGCCTCCACCTGCTTTGCCAGTGACCGGAATTAAGTCAGAGGCTGAAGACAGAAATGGGTCCTTGTTGGGTGGCCACGGTGAGCGTGGGCAGCTGGCGGCAGGCGTGGCTGGGGCGTGCGTTCCACCCACACCGGCTCTGCCGCGTACAGTCTGGGCAGCTCGTTTTGTGGCCTGCTCTTCCCCGTGCCCCCTCCTGGTGCAGAGCAGAAAGCCGTGCTCTGCTTCTTTCAGGTCTCACGTGCATGATTTCGGTTGTCCATCCTCTCGCAGTCCAAATTCACGTCAGGGGCTAGAGGCTCCCTCTTCCTGAGGCTAAGGGGTCTCCCAGCCTTGTGGGACACCCGAAGCCGAGCTGTTAATGTTTGGCCTCTTTGGATAAGCGGCCCGTCGTGCACATTCCCATTGTGTCCAGCTTTGCCGAAAGAAGCCAGTTTCTTAGCAGACCGACTTTCGGCTTCCTCGCTCGCGCCTGCCTTTGCTGAGGTCTTTCACAGTGCGCTCATCCACCTTTCCTAGTGGGACTGCTATTTTGGCCCCTTTTTCTTTGAAGCCGCCTTTGAAGCAAGGGGGTGTGAAAGCACAGGCCTGCAGGACGAATCCACGCCTCCAGGGCTTGCCTAGGATGACCACTCCCCCTTTCCCAGGTCCACCTTCTCTCCCCCAACCACCGACAGATCCCCTCACTTCCACCCTTTCCCCCTGCATTCTCAAAGCTTGAAATGGCTCCCTAAGGATTGGTTACCAGCAGCAAGTTCAGACAAGACGGAGCAGCCTTTTTGCCACTGTCGCCCTGCCCTTCTGTCCCACCCACAGCTTGAATGCAAGCTGCCCCCCCAAGCTGCCCCCCCAAAGCTTGTCTCGGGCAGGAGGAGGCTCAACCCCCGATTTATGGCATGGCAGCTAATTTTGTGCAAGTAACAAGGCTTGTCTGACCTTAGGGGGAAGCATGGAGCCGTCACGCGTGTCCTGGGCCCGGAGCGAGTGAGGGTGCCCCGAGTCAGCCGTCCCTCGGGCCAGCAGAAACTCGGTCCCACTGTGCTTCGCTCGGTGGCCCTTGGAGCCACTGCTCCTCCTGCCAGAAACCCAACTTCTCCTATTCAGAGCTCGCCCTGGTGTTTCGGTTTGGCTTAAGAGCTGTGCCCCCAACCCTTTTCATTGCTGCGATTCCATTCTTCCTTTCTCCACCCCAAGCGTGGGATCCATTTCCCCCACTTCAAGGCCTCGAAAGTAGGATGTTGCATCCCGACTGGGAAACACACACCATGCGTACTGGCATGAGTTCCAGTCCCGGGTTGGGTGCCAAGCTCAGCTTCTCTACTGGCAGACTTACGCCCGAGTTGGCATTGCTGAACCGCCTTGGGATTCCTTTTTTAAAAGCTGTAGTTGGACTTTCCCCTTTTACAAGTGTTCTTTAACAGTGAATTGGCTCAAGCACCCTTTTGCTAACTTTACTTTTCTTCTTCTTTGTGTTTTTCTTTTTTCTCTTCTCTGTTCTCTTACATGGTTCTGGTGGATCATTTGGTGCCGTTGCTGGCGGATGCTGTGTCACGTGACCTCCTTCCCGGGGTGACCGCTGGCTGTGACCTCAAAATGGTGTTCAACTAACGATATTTTAATAATGCCTCTAATTTTAATTAACATGTTTGGGGGGGGATTTTAAAAAATCTTTCTCTTCCATTTTTTATTTTGTCTTTGGTGGGTGGCGGTTGTCTTTTTGTCTTCTCCTCCTCTAGATCATCCAGCGAAGAAGATGAAAACAGGAGAAAAGGTATTTGGGCTGGTGGCTTATGCCGGTGACTCCTCAGATGAAGAAGACGACCATGGTGGCCATAAAAGCGCAAGTAGCTACTCACAGACATGGAATTTAGGATACCAGTATCCTTCATCACAACAACGGGCTAAGCAACAGATGCCATTCTGGATGGCGCCGTAGCTGCCTGCAGCCAAAACCTACATCTCTCGTTTCTCACAAGCAATAACGCATGTATATTATCAAACTGTCTCTGCAAACTGTCCATCATCCCCGACCTGGCCTCTTTGCACAAGCTTTCGAGATGCAGTACGCCCCTTCAGTGGCTGGAGCTCTTTTCTTCTTCTTTAAAGAGAGAAAAAAAAAAAATACAGAATTCGCTATTTCTGTGGTGGACTCGGCTGTCACAGGCAACTTTGAAATCACATGCTTCTCGGAACACAATCGCGGATCTCTGTGTTGGCATCACACTTGCAGTGAAAGTTTGTCTCCTCCCTTCCCCCATTCCCAGGCTTATCATGCACCTAGTCTTGGCTTTGGAAGAGGAGGCAACCAAGCAAGCTAACGTAACCTGCTGTTTGTATTTCTGGGTTTGTTTTTTTTTACTGGATTTTATTTTTGTGTGTGATGTTTAGGCTTCTGATACAGATGGGGGGGTGGGGCAGAACCCTGGCCAGAAAACCTCTTACGAATCACTTTTTAAAAGAAACTGTTTCTGTGAGTCATCTTGGGCTCCCCTTTTTAAAACTTGAATTTGCAGTTTTCCTGGCTGCAAGCCCCGTTGACCCTGTTCGGAATTCCTTTGGCTGGCAGGTATATTTCTGACTTGCTTCCTCCCGCACTCGCCTTCGCCAATTCCCATTCTTCAGGCAACAGTGTTTGGCACTCCCGATCCACATGCTGTGTTTTCTCCTGTCGTCCTCGGATCTCCAACTGGCCTGCGTGGAGTTACTTTCCGCAGCAATGGCATCGTTACAATCCTTATTTTGTCCCAAATCCCAGCTCCAACCAAACTTTGCTTCGTGGCTGTTTGACCGGAAGAGATGTATCGACACGCTTAAGCTTGTCCTAACTGAAGAGATCAAACTCTTGGGATCGTTTTGTAGTGAATCAAAACTGTGGCAGGCTTTTTTCCAAGCCTGTTAAACGACTACCAAGCGAACAATTTCTGCACAGTGAAGTGTGCATTGGCTGGGGGTGGGCTGGGCTGGGGGTCCATAGATCCTGAATTTTTTGCTATCTCTGTTCAAATGACAAGTCGAGTTTGAAGTATTGGAAAAAAAGTGTTGACTATTTTTCCCCGCAGAAACGATCTATTTGGCAGACCTTGCTTACTCGTTAAACAGTGATACCAACAACCCAGTTCTCCGATTTTCTACATGTTGTAAATAAATTAAACCATAATTTCATGACGAACGGATGGAGATTCTACTTCCTTCTCCTGTTTTTGTTTTTCAGTCCGCCTTCAGCATATGCACCAAAGAACTGAAGCTGCTTGCAGTACTAGCTCCATTCTGTAATGGGATGCGTGAGGCAGAATTTGCTTTTGTAATGCTTGGCTGCTTGTACAGACCAAAACCCCTTCAGTCATCTTTACTGGGCTGATTTGAAGTAACGAAATCAGGCATTTTGCTGGCTGTTGTCAAAACAGTTTCCCTGCGTATGAATTGAGACCTTGAGTTTAGTGGTTGGAAGCCTTTTTCAGCCTTGAGAGAGGAAGATCTGGAGGGCTGCATTCTAGTGGCAGGATGGATCCGAGGTGGGGGTGCAAATTACAAAACCAGTGATCAAAACCTTCAGTAAATTTTAGCTTAATGTGCTTATTGCTGGAATCTAAGTCTCCTGAGAGGGATTTTAGCTTCTTGAAATGTTGAGAATGCCACACGCAGGCTGGGAAAGCATTCAGTAACTGGCAGATGGAAGAAAGGGACCATGTGGATGGACCCAGAGGGCTGGATGTGGATGGAAGTTTCCGACCCCTGCTTTAAACTCCATTGGATGGAATTGGCTCGAGAAAACCTGGCCTTCCTCGTGAGAAGGGTTTCTGCCTTCGACTTTGATGATTGTCTTCTCCAGAAAGCTTCATTCTCACATACACCCCTCTACCCTTCTGAATACGGGCCACGTGCTCAGTTACTTCATTGGGATTATTTACTGTCATATTTTATTATAAATGGGGTCCACTGTAGCCAAGATTCCTACTGGTCTGGAGTAACTTCCATCCTTTGTTCTGTACTGGGGTTTGAGCACAGGGGGTTGGCTTCATGGTGTTTCAGCCAACCACTCTCACCCACATGGAGCTGGTGGGAGTTTTTGGCCAAAATATCAGGAAAGCCACAAGTGGGCCATGTGTGCTTTAATGGAGCATCTTGTTCTGACCTTCCCCATCGACTCTTGGCCTAGAATTCCCATCATCCCTAATTAGTGGTCATGTTACGTGCTGCCAGGCTATTTTTGTCATCATTGTGGTCCTGTGAATTGCCCCCTACAATTCCGGCCTTTGAAAGGCCCTGTTCAGCGCTTGTCCATTCAAGGCCGTGGCTTCCTCTGTGGAAGAGATTCCTCTCATAGTTGGTCATCTTTTTCTGACTTCAGCTTTCACAATTGTCTTCTCCAGCAAGCTTTGCTTTCTCGTGATGTGTCCGGAGTATGACCGCTTCAGTTTTGTCGTTTTGGCTTCCAGCGAAAGTTCTGGATTGATTTAAGAATCATGTTCCTTTTTTTCAGTCCAGAGCATCTGCAGAGGTCCCTTCCAGCACCAGGCTCCAATTGAATCCATTTTCCTCATGTCTGCTTTCTTTGCTGTCTCGCTTTCACACCCCATGATCAGGAATACAATAGTGCGAAATTATTTTGGCCTTTGATCTGCAGCAAACAATCCTCATACTGCATCATTTCCAATTCCGTTATTGCCACCCTTCTAAGTCTGTCTTATGAATTTTGGCTGCACTTCTCTTTGAAAATGATGCTAAATCTTTTACAATTCCCAGTGGCCATAGTGGCTGGGGATGTTGGGAATTGCAGTTCAACACATCTGGAGGATACAAGATGGGGAAAGTTGTGTTTAAGGTGTTACCTGCCCCATTTCCTTCCTAACAGGCTAACAGACTTGACTTTGAATATAAAATAAAAACTTCTGCAACAGTGGAATGTCTACAAATGACAAAGATCGATTTTTAAAAAGCAGTTGCATCCAATCGTATCAAGATGCCGATGCACCTCAGATGATATTGAAGTACTTTTGTGACATTGAAATGTGTACTAATTTGTCTTCAAATGCACATTTGGCTTTTCTAAAGTCCCTTAGCTTTGCTTCCTTCCAAATCTGGGATTTCAAATGACTTCTAGTATTCTGCATGCCTAAACTTAGCAGCCATTACACTTTGTACAGTCGTATCTTGTCTATATGACTTGTTTGAATCTTGGATTGCTAACTACGAACAGCCAAGAGACCCCAGAGTTGATTTGTCGGGTTATGAACTCTGGGTTGTTCCTGATTAGTAACCCATAGTTAAACGATCATGCGGAGTTAGTGCATAACTCTGATTCTATAACAACCTGTATACACACCTTACTCTCGGTAGGTTTGAGATACAAACCAGGAATGTCAACTGAAAGACAAACCAACGCTAACTAAAGTTCACTGGTATGACATAGAAGCACAGAAACCATGTGAGTGAGAAAGGATCCCCTGGTCCATCTAGTCTGACCCCTGGCTCTGCTCATGACATGCCTACCATGACAAGATTCCTCTACCCAGCAGTGCTCCAGCACTGCCTGAAAAACTGTTAAAGGGTTTTGCCGCCCTCCTGAGCAGATTCTGAGTGGTTGTGTGTGTGTGGGGGGGGGGTTGTCTCCCCCACACACACACACAGTTCTGCTGACTAGAGTGGAAAGACTGCTGGATACAATAGGCTCCATCCTACTTTTTTTTTTTTTTTTTGAGTAAATTTTATTTATTTTCTGCAAACTAAAACAAAACAAACCCATCGATCATCAGAACCATCGGACCCCCATCTTTTATATAGCAATCCGTAAATACATTCAAATCTACGCATGGTCCCGTTTCTCTCGCCAGTGATAAAAGAGCGCGCCAAGTTTGATAGAAGCTACGCATCCTCTTCTCCATGCCACTTGTTAGCCCGGCGGGTTAAGGCCATGGCTTTGGTTGCATCTCTTCAGGGCCCCATGGAAAAGAGCCCCTGAGAGTTGCAGCCCCTTTTCTCCCGTGCAGCCTGCTCCTTCCCCCCCCCCCCCGGCCCCGATCACGGCGGCGATGGCTGAAGCGCAGCTGCTCCGCGGCAGGGGTCCAGTGGGGGGCGCCGCGATCCCGGTGCCCGCAAGCCGAGACACCTGGGGGCTGCCTCCCCTCCGCCTGGGAACCCGAAGTGCTGCCCTGGCCTCGGCTGGCCCACCTCACGACCACCTCTTTGGGCGACTGCGTCGCCGCCGGGAATGCAGGGGCGGTTCCGTCTGAGGGGGGCGGGGCGGGGCTGGGTTGGGGGCGGGGGGAGCGGCGGCTCCTCCCCCCCTCGGAGCGGCGGTTGGCACTGGGCCGCGCCGGCGCCATTTTGTCCGAGGTGGGCGGGAAGATGAGGAAGCCGAAGCAGCAGCGACAGCGGCGGAGGCGGCGGCGCCGAGAAGGGGCGCGAGGGCCGCCGGCGCCGCAGTAGCCGTTTTCGCCGCGCTCCTGAGGAGGCCGCGTGCGGAGAGAGCCGCCGGGGCCGCTTCCCGGGACGGGCTCTGCGCCATGGAGTCCCCCGGGCCGCGGGGGCCGCCCGCCGGGGTCGCGGCCGTGCCGCCGCCCGCGCACCCGCCGCCGCAGCCGCGGGAGTACAAGCTGGTCATGCTGGGCGCCGGCGGCGTCGGCAAAAGCGGTAGGTCAGGCGGGGGGGCGGCCGCAGCCTGGGGGGGCCGCGCCTGGCGCTCGTGGCCGGGCGGACTCGCGTCTCGTGTAGGCGAGGAGGAGCCCGCGATCCGTATCTACACCGAAGCCGCCCGCAGAGGGTGCCGTCATGTCTCTCTCGGTCCCAGGCTGTCGTTTCCCGTCTGTTAAGTCGGTAGGACACGCGCGCAAGTCTTGAAAACAGCCTCTTTCTCTGACCTGCGCCCGTTTGTTTCTTTTTTGTACCGCCAAAGCGCGCACCCTCCGTCTCTCTGCGCATTATGCACCTGTGAGTGAATGTGTGCAAAGAGATCCTCAAAACCCAGGCGTCGGTTACTTCGTATTTCTGCTCTTGTGTGCATGCGGGATAACGAATTGGAGCCCCGTTTATTTCAATGGCGTTGCCGAGTAGGGCTGATCTTGGAGGCCACCGTTTCAGTTCGTGTTTATGAGACTTTGTAGTGTTTGTGTAGAATATTCTCAGAAGCAGGAAATACGTTACAGCAACCTGATAATGGCCCCATACATCTGTGTGTACTCATATTCTTTACACACGTGTGCACATGTGACGTTCAATGTACGTGCACAATACCTTGGAAGCTAATCAATGGTTTGGAGTATTAGTTGTAATAATAATGCGCATATGTACGAGTCGTGTGTGTGGCCTGTAATGTATGTTTGCAGACTAGTGAGTTCCAGAGGGGCAGCTCTATTAACTGATAGCTTTGATCAAGTTGTGTTGGCTGAGCTGATGGAAATCAAAGTCCATAATATTTGATTGTCTCCTGCTTGAGAGGCAGCTGTTTTAACCTGAAGCAGTTGCAGTGGGCTGATGTAACCGAGTGGCTAAGAGTGCACTTTATTCACGTTTACTCAGAAGTAAGTCCTGTTGAGTTCACAGGGACTTTCCTTGGGTGTATATAGGAATGCAACCTCAGCTAAGCATCAGACCAGCCCTGGTTTATATCTTGCCTCTGTTACAAGCTCAGTCAGTGACCTGAGGTAAGCCATTCCCTCTAGCTCCCCATGCGCAATGCAAGTGATTAATCACGCAGGGTATTTTGTCCTGGTTTAAAAAAAAATATTTCAAGGTTTTTAGACATTTATAGCTTGAATAATGATGCATGTGAAGTGCTTTGAACACTTGGGCTGTCATCTTGGGAGTAAGCCCTATTGATTTCAGTGTGGGTTGCTTGAGTAAATATAGCCTTGCACTGTTAAAAATGCTTTACAAATACTAAGTACTGTTGTGGCACCATAAAGAAAACAGGTTTATTGTGGTATTTGGTTTTTGTATTAGAATTTTGTAATTGGATATAATAAGCCACTCAACACTTAGCATGTTTTGGGACATGACTGGCTGGTGGGGCATTATGGGAGTCATGTATCTGGTGAGGTGGGCACTTGTTAATGAAAGTTTATTCCCCAACCTGTGACCATTCAGTTAAATTAATTCAGATTGGTGAAGACTATGCTAGTCCTTATAGTGGTACAAGGCTGTTTGGGATGGTTCTAATTTGAATTCCCTGCCACCAGTGCAGTGAACGATGACTGCTCTGCTTTTTCACCATGCATTTTCAGTGCTGCTACTTAAAGAGTATCTTGTGAGCAAGAATATCAAGGATTGTTTTATTTTTGTGGTGTGCTTTAACTTTTGAAAGCAGCTTTGAATTCTCGTAATTGGAAAGATGGGAAATCTTGCCCAGTCCTGTGCTCTGTCTAACTAGCGGTGGGTCTCCAAGGAAGGAAGTTTATTAAAATGTATTTTCTTAACAAGATTTGTATACTGCTTTTCACCATAATGGCTCTCAAATATCACTTAAGAATAACAAAAAAGCAAGTAACCTAATGTTATATTTAGCAAAAGAGGTGGGGAATACAGGAAATTGATTAAATTTAAATTAGAAACTACCACTACAATTGTGCAGTGATTTTAAAAAGCACTAGAAAAATACATGGAGAAGGAGTAGGTCTGTCTCAATCGGATATGAAGTTAGCTCAGCTTAGCTAAATGGTGCTGCCTCCTTCAAAGGGGGGGGGGTCTAGCTCAGACTACAAAAAACTGGGACAGCAGGAGGGCTTTTGCCTCTGTGCTCACTGCTTCCTGGAAGCATCTGGCCAGACACTCTGGGAAACAGGATGCTGGATTAACTGGGTGAAACCTTTACTCTGATCTGGCCAGTAGTGATAAAAAGGTACCTTTGTGGCAAACTGAGCTAATAGAAGGGACTAGTAGGCAAACAGTATTTGGCTATCATCTTTGTGCTGTACTTGTGGGTTTCCCAGAGGATTGTCCAGTTGTTGTTGGAAATAATAGTATGCTGGATTTCTAGTCTGATCCAAGAGGACTTGTCTTGCATGCAGCAAATGATCCCATACAAATGACTCACTTTGCCACCCATCTGGAGCTAATGTAGAGGGAAAATATCCCTTCAAACTTGGCAGGATGATACCGACAGCCAAGCTGCTTTGGCTGGAAAGACCTCTCCCAGGGAGAACTTGGCTATTAGAATAGAAGGGGTGAGGCTTAATGGAATACAGAAATAGGAGTTATGGAAATGAAGGGGGAGGTTTTCTTTCAGGTAAATAATTGGAGCATTGGTAAGAATATGGGAATAACAGCCGGGGCGGGGATGGTACAGAGAGGAGGAGGGAGGAATCATTTCAGAATGGCAGAAAATTGACCAGATGGCCTCCTCAAGGAGATCACCA
Organism: Varanus salvator macromaculatus; assembly: GCA_023646645.1. NCBI lineage: Eukaryota > Metazoa > Chordata > Lepidosauria > Squamata > Varanidae > Varanus > Varanus salvator. Next base: position 7,819,634 of record JAIXND010000803.1, on the reverse strand, counting down.
TCCCATGTAAAGAGTGAGATGCACACTTTGAGGGTGGATTTAGAAAAGAAAACCTCAGATTGCTAGGAGCCAGCAACAATACTTTAGACCCACAGGTGACTTTCTTTAGCCCTGAAAGCAGGGAGGAGAATTATGAGAAGTAAGTTCTTCATGGATGAAATGAGGAAAAATCTGCTGTGGTAATTGAGGCGGAGGCCCCTGGAGTACACGGTCGTGTCAGGAAAAGTGCCTTTCTTGGGTGCAGTCTTGTGAATGCCCTGCTTTTTGGAGAGGAGTTCTTTGTCTTGCCCTTTGGATCTGCAGATTGTTGTCGTGTTTATGCAAGGGGAGGGGCACTGGGTTGCCCTTTTAGGACACTGTCCTGTCCTGCTTCAGTGTTCGTCTGTTTGAGTGGTTGCTAATGGAGGGCTTCTCTCTGTGGCCGTGACCTGTCCCTTCCCCTCCCATGGGGAGATGCATTGTCCTGCTTTTCTGCTTCTGTGTTTTATCTCTCAGTTTGTTTTTGCTTGCCCTGGTTGTGAGTCATTTAGTGCTTTAAAGATAAATATCAGTGTTTTCAGATACGCTTGGAAATGGACTGGGAACCAGGAGGGCATTATAAAATTTAAACAGCTGGTGAAGTGCATTCTATACCAGGCACCCAGTCTGGTCACGCTTGCAAAATATCCTTTCTCAAAGGGTACTCCCAGTAGCATGTGCAACGTCCCATGACGGCATGCAACCCTGACCTTTCTATTTGGTGCAGCGCTAATATGCCTCTGTCTTCCTTTTAGCCATGACCATGCAGTTCATCAGTCATCGTTTCCCAGAAGATCATGACCCCACTATTGGTGAGTGCGCCTGTTGCTTCCTCTTTCTTCCAATGATATGTTCGCTGCACATGATTGTGGAGTTGGTAGGACCCCCCACTTTGGAAGTGGGGAAGTCTCATTAACCTCGAGGCGGAAAAGACCTTTCCTGTCCTATCTGCTTTGCTTCACTGCGTATTTTAAGCTACTGTGAGTTGCTTACCAACAATAGCTAGTTTCTGTTGGAAGAATTGTCACCTTGTTTGGTTGGGGGTTTTTTTATGTGAATTACTGCTCATCCCATCCCTGAGGAATACTGCCGCCCCTAATCCTGCAAAAGTATGTGAATGTGACCTCTGCAGTTTCCCAGTGATTCAGACAGAGGTCTTGCCTCGCTCGGCTCTTGCCTAGCTGTGGTCTTTTAAAATGGAAATGCAGAGTATTGGACCAAGGCCCTTGTACATGTGCTTTCTGACTGAGCACTAGCTTGCGCCTGATGTGAAATGCAGCCAGCCTGCATTGTTTTCACATTATGTCACTTTCCTGAGTTGTAATGAGTAATCTGTTGGCATATGCTTCCTGTCAGGGAAAACAGCTATCCCTGGATGTTTTATTAGGCCACCAAAATCATATTTCTGTGTGCTCGTGCCTTAAGATGTGCCCGCAGCAGCCTTCCTTGAGCTGATGTTCCCCAGAGGAGTGGGACCTCCACGCAGACCGTGCTAGCTGGGGTGATGAGAATTGTGGCCCAAGAACTGGAGAGCAGGAGACTAGGGAAGGCTGATCTGTTGCGTTTCTTTCATGGTACTGGTGACTCCCCTGGTTGCCTGGGCAAATCAACACAGCTGCTTAATATTAACCCTTTGTATCTTGGATAGACTCCTTTTCTCCCACCTTGCAACTTCCATGTGTTCTGGACAACCGTTCCCAGAATTCCTGGCCATTAACTATGCCGGCTAGGAGTTGAAGTCCAGAATATCTGGAGGATAACTTGTTGGGGTGGGTTGTTCTAGGTCTTGCGTCTGTCTTCCCTGTTCCTTTTTCCTTCCCACCCCAAAGGCTCCTGCTTCTGCTCGTTCATTTCCTGTCCTTGATGTCACCCTTCCAATGGCTGTGTGAGCCTGTGCTGCCCCAAATCTCTTTCACTACCATGATGTGCTGTGAGGGTGGGATATGGTGCTTCATTTGTGCTCTGGCAAAGTGGTTCATGAGGAAGCAAAACCAGCTTTCTCTTTCAGTGTTGAAGGTTGCGTTGGAGGCAGGGCTATGGAAGTGGCTTGTGGTCGGTCCCCTTCTGTTGAAAGGAGCTGCTCAAGCTGCTCACAGCATGGTCCAAGTCTAAATGCAGCGGAATAAAAACAAACACTCCATGGAAGCACTAATATCTGGAAAGTAGAAATATTAGTGCCTGCCCCTTCCCCAGAAGCAACCATGAGACAGAAAGCTGTCTCCAGGACTAAAGGCAGCAAGGACTAATGGGACACTCCAGCCTTCTGAATGCATAGTTGAAAATGAAATACGTTTTAATTATGAACTTGCGACTTTTGTAGTGTGCAATTTGTTCTTTTCAGGAGCGACTTGTGAGCGGTAGAAGCTATCCTCACTTATTTACATGAGTGTTAATATGAACTGATGAAAATTTACCTTCCTGTGTTAGGAAAGTATCATTTCAATAAAGCCACAAGTCCAGCTCTGATTTATGCAGTAATTGTGTTTGTTGTGAAGATACTTGAAGGGTTATCCTTGACATGTCAGTGCAGCAGTGGACTGGGCTGTGCTAAGCCTCTGTGTTTCTGTCTGTCTCTCTCTAGAGGATGCTTACAAAATGCGAATAAGGATTGATGATGAACCTGCTAATCTGGACATCTTGGACACGGCAGGCCAGGTACGCAGCAGTGGTTCCTGTCATGCTCTTTTGTTTTCTGTTGCAAGCGCGGCTCTTGCATCATCTCGGTGTAACCCTTGAAACGCTGTTCATTAACCTGCCGCCCTCTGACTGCTTTGGACGGCGACTCCTGGTCCCTGGCCCTGCTGGCTGGGGCTCAATGAGAGCCAAAGTTCAGCATGTCCGGAGGATCCCGGGTTGGGTAAGGCTGCATTCAGACAATCCCGGGAGGCACCTCAGCGCAGTCCTTATGCTGCAGGTGGCGTGGATGAGAGTTTCTTGCCCCCTCCTAATGAATCTGTGGTGGGGCTGAGGTTCCAAGCTCTGACTTGCTTATTCATAGCTCTGCCTCTCTGGTACTAGCCGGCTCTGTCAACGGTGAACAGCCCTTTGCAGGGCTGTTGCCTATAACACATTGTGGTTAGTTTGCCCTGTTTATAGAGTTATATCGTTTGATGAATTGTTTTCATACTTTGTTGTAAACCACTTGGAGAACTTTGGCTATAGGCAGTATAAAGATGAAACAAGGAGGACAACAACATAATGCTGCGTGACTAGAAGCATTGCTGAAAGCGCTACAAGGTAGCTGGCTGTTTGCTGCTGGGACAAATGTGTGCTCTGCTTATCCAGGAACTGAGATCCTTCATTTCCCCCCTTTCTAGGCCGAATTTACTGCCATGAGAGACCAGTACATGAGGGCAGGTGAAGGATTCATCATCTGTTACTCAATTACGGATCGCCGAAGCTTCCATGAAGTGCGTGAGTTCAAGCAGCTTATTTACCGTGTTCGGCGGACGGATGAGACTCCAGTTGTCCTCGTGGGGAACAAGTCTGATCTAGCCCAGCTTAGACAGGTAAGGGATGCCTAAAATGTCCTTCCCGAAAGATGCTGCTGTCTGTTTGCAGAGGAGGCCTGATAGGGTATTCAGGTGCTCGTGCTGAAAGGGGAAGCATGTCACTCCTCGTGAAGAGATGGCTGCCTTCTGCCAGGCATGTTTTCAGGTGTGCTGCTGGGTCTTTTCCCTGTCCACACTTCTGAATGAGATGAATGATAGGAAGCTACTCAAACACTGTGGTCAGCAGCTGAGGACCTCTTCCCACTGTCTCCTCCCAGGGAAGCTTGGACGGAGGCAGCAAGGGAGAGGGCTGTCTCACATTTATTTATTTATTTATTTATTTTTATTTATTTATTTTTGGATTTATATCCTGCCTTTTTCCTACAAAGGGCTCAAGGCAGCTTACATCATTCTCCTCCTCCATCTTATCCCCACAACAGCAGCCCTGTGAGGTAGGTTGGGCTGAGAGTCTGTGACTGGCCCAGAGCCACCCAGTTGGCTCCATGGCCGAGCGGGGACTCAAACCCAGGTCGTCTGAGTCCCAGTCCCAGCTCTTAACCACTACACCACACTGGTTCTCGATTGTGAAATGTTATTCCCCTTGGGGTAAACTTGGCATCAACCTGGTTACCTTTTCAGTAGCAGGTTCAATTCTTCCTTCTCCTTCCAGGCATTTGAAGTTATACGATGCAGCTTTTAATATCAGTTGTCTAAATCAAGCCTGCTATTTTATTGTCCCTATTTTCACCTGCTTTAAATTGTTTTTACATTTCCTGTGTTAAGGATTGTGATGTTATATTTTAATCGCCTTGCATTTTGTGAACTGCTCAAAGAGCAAGAGTGGTGGAGAGGAGGAGAATTGAAGGGATGCAGGCTTGAAGGAAAGCTGTTAGGGAAAAAGTGCCCCTAACCGGATTGGATTGGGAGGAATCATGTTGAGTAGCAGTGAGATTAGAGAGAGGCATCAAGATACCAGATGCATAGGCAAGAAAACAAAGCAGAAGATCTGTGTGCTGAGGCAGGGTAATGAAAGTTAAATCCTAGGAGGAGAGACGGGAAAAGGAATGTTGCACAACAGACGTGGAAGGTAGCATGCACAGAACAAGCAGAAAGGAGCAGAGTGTGTGTAATAGTACGGCGTGTGACTCATTGCATCGGGAAGGTGCCAGACAAAGAGCAAATAAGGCCTCCTTTCCTTGTGATCTTAGTTCCTGGAGATGGACAGTCGCACACTTGGAAGGGCTTAGAAGTCGAGGAGCTGCGGATGTGAGCATCAGGAAGAACAGTGCTTATATCAAGACTGGTAGAGGGAGAAGGAGTAACTGGTACCGCTTTATGTTCTCAAGCATTTTTCTTAGCCATGATGCACCAAAGCAGAGTGCTTTCTCAGATGCACAATTTCCACCACAAAAAGAAGGCAGGAATATGCCGGCATTTTCTTTCATGCATCTGAAAGGTCTGGAGAGACTCAGCCTAAAGCAGAAATGTCAGATAGAACCTTTGCACAAAACAGCCAAGTGGAAGATTAATTTTTGAGGATGAGGTCAGGGAGCGAAGTGTGAAGAGAGGAATTCTGAGGCAGCCTGAAGGAGCACATAAAATCAAAGGTAATGTTGATGAAAGGAATGGCCCGCATTGTCCTGACCAGCATGTGCTTTATTGTTGAAAGGTCTCGAAAGAAGAAGGCTCTGCCCTGGCACAAGAATTTGGCTGCCCTTTCTTTGAAACTTCGGCTGCTTTTCGCTACTATATCGATGATGTGTTTCACACACTTGTCCGTGAAATCCGGAGGAAGGAGAAGGAAGCCGTCATGGCTTTGGGGAAGAAATCTAGGCCCCGAGCGAGTGTGTGGAAAAGGCTGAAATCTCCGTTCCGGAAGAAAAAGAATTCTGTGACATGAATAGAAAACTTCCTTCAGCCAAAGAACTGCACGGAGCACAAGAGAACCAAGGCAGCCCTTCAGCCTTGCGCTTGTTTCTGCTGACTGTATTAATTGAAATGCTGTGGTGTGTTTAAAAATTTGGAGTAAGATTCCTCAGTGAAGCAGTTTTACCCTGGCCTTGAGACTTGTCGCACTGCAGCGTGTCCTTCAAATTTCTATTAATACGTCTCTTGCTGAAGAAGACTTGGCAAAAGTTGCTGATCCAGAGGGCCATGAATCAGCTTTGCAAATAAGTACAAAACATGTAACCAGCTTGCTTGCCCGCCCGCCCATATTTCATGCCTCTCAGGGTGGGTCAAGAGTTGAGCGGACATTCGTTCTTACTGCCAATTTCCTTGAATTTGGGTGTCGTTATATTCAGAAGGTTAGACATTGAGTTCACATTGTGGGAGTGTGCTATAAAAGAGAAAAATGGTCAGATCTTTGTATCATGTTTTTCTGCTCAGTTGTTAGGTTCCTCTTGGGTTGGGAGCAGGCAGCAGAATATCGCAAGCAAATCATTGAAACACTCAGAGTGCAGCTTTGACGATTAATCTTGCCTAGTCGTGTGGCCTATTAGACCAGTTTCTAAGAGTGTGCAGTTCGTGCTGTTACTGTACTTATACACTCCATAGGTGTAAGTGATTCTGTTTCACAACTTTCTAATACTGTTTTACTTTTTACAGAAAAATGTTATTGGTCCCCCCCCCCAATGTGTGCATAGTGGCGGCAGGGAAGTAGATTGTGAAGGATTAACTGCATGTAATTTGCACCACTTTCCAGAGGCTGTGATCCTGATTATATCATATATAGAAAACTGCAGGACGAGCCATCTTTTGGGAAGTTCCCATGTCTCCTTTTGTGGAATGAGGTTTATAGGGAGGCAGTTGAACTGGGAACAATGGTGGAATGTGGAAGTTGGAGACTGGTGGGGGTCAAGTGGCAATCTTGCAATGTGGTCAGTGAGAAATCATGGCTGGAAATGGATTTTCTGCTGTTCGGCAAGCAGTTTGGTGGCAGCGCATGTATTTTGTGTGGGGCAGGCCCAGGACTCACTGCTGGAATCCCCACCTTGCGGAAGGTTTCCGGCGGCTGGGCTGGGAATGACCCCCGTGGCTGGAGGGCCGTTGGTACTCAAAGAGGACGATGCTGGGCCAGGTAGATAGATGAAGGGTCTGATTGAGAACTGAGCTGCACATACTTGCAGAACAGTCTGTGGGTTTAGTTTAAGGTGTGTGGGTCACGCTTTGAGCAAGTGCTGTGAGCAGTGCACAGTTGCATTGGTGCCAGTAGTCAGGGAATGGTTTTTGTAATGTGACATTTTGTGGTGCAGAGGAACACTTACAAGGGCGGGTAAGAGGAGGTGCTCTTCAGGACCCAATCCTATACTTGAAATGTAGCAAATGAGACAGGGAAGCCCATGCCATTTCTGGCAACCTTCCTGCACTTTCCTCATGCAGGAGGAGTGCTTTGGGAAGTTACAATATCTGAGTTTGACACCTAGGTGCCATTCCAAAATCTCCAAGCCAGTCTTTAAAAAATAGTGTTTTGGTGTCACGAATATGCAATTCTTCGTTTGAGAAAGCCAAGTGCCTCTGGCTTAAGCATAATTACTCTTGGCAGGTTTCAGCCCTGGCTCCATTTTTTTTTTGGGTGTTGGTCATGATACTAGTGTGTGGTAGTTTTGGGGAAGTAAAGTTGGATGGTTTAAAGAGGAAAAAGGTTAGGACAAAAACCAGTCAGCTGGATACATCAAGACTTTAGATTTCCTGCCAAGTTTTTCTGCTTGCTGTCTCATCTAAAGAGAAATAATTAAACTTCTTGTTACTTCATAGAAAATTAAACAAGCAATAATAAAATATTGGCATTTATTAAGTTCTTCTGGCTTAATATTTTAATGCCAAATAGTATCAATTATAGCGTTTTTAAATATATGTATCTTAGCAGCATTACAGACTCTACTGAGCATCAGCTGGTGATGGGAGAATCACATTCCATTTAGCAAGAAAGATTTTGAATGTATTCTATTGACTGTAGCAATAGATGGTGTATTTATATTAGTGAATTAACTTAATGAACAGGGCTGGCTTACATTCCCTACCTACTAATCTAGGAGCAGATTAAAAGTATAATTTAATGTGTTTTGATTAGTGTTGGATTAAATACTGTTGGAATCTGGTGGATAAATAACAAATATATAAGTATTTTAGTTCAGCCTTTCCCTGCAGATGTTTTCCTGTCAGACCCAAACAACCGTCAGGAGTGCGCAGAAGTGTAGGTGAGAACATTGGAAGCCCCCAGGTCAGGAAAGGCTGAGCTAGTTCAGGGGATGGTTGGGCAAGCAAAGAGAAATAATTTGCTTTAATGTTCAAGTTCTCTCATCTTCAAGTCAAGATTACTTGAAACAAAAAGGTGATGATTGCAATGGATTCCGAACCTGCAGCTTAACTGGATGAAGCTAGACACCTGCCATTTTGGGAAAGGGCAAACGGTTGTGCCTTAAATTCATGCTGTTGCAGAATTCAGTGTTGTGTGGTGCTATGTGTGAGCCCCTCTCATCCCAATGATATCTGAATAGTAAGCACTTTCCTGTGGTCACAATTCTGTTTCACTTATACATTTGAACACAACAAATGCAGATTGTATTCAACATAATAAACAATTAGTTTTTAAAGGCCTCTGCTTTTCTTTAATACCTAAAATTGTGATACATTTACATTGATCCTTGAGCAGAAATGGCACAGGGGGAGTGGAATATGTGCTGTTAAATTAAGGGGTGAAAGTGGAAGTTGAGCTTTTTAAAAGACAGCAAATAGCGATGCTTAAAGTCCACTAGGCACAACCTTGTGAAATATTTGGGAATTTTAACGTTTGTCATCCTTGCATTTACAATATAATGAAATTTCATTTGCAGTGGCTTACACACACACACACACACACACCCTCCCTCCCTCCCTCCCTCCCTCCCTCTCTGAGTCAGAGTCCATTTGCCTTTGTTTTCATCTTACCTGTACTCACTGTGCATTATTCTGCTGGCTTATTGATAATTCATTTTCAACTTTTAACTGGGTGTCTCACATGGATGGAAATTCAGGGAGAGAAACAAAAGATTTGCATTATATGAATAGACCTTCTATTCCACTAATACAGCCTTCCCTAAACTGGTATCCAACAGATGTGGTCAGCCGTTAAATGTTAGCTGGGGGTGATGATGTGGTAGTCCAAAGCATCTGGGGAACAGAAGGTGAGAGAGCTGCACTAGTAGAATCTTGAGTTTTCTCACCTCGTATCTCTGAATTCACACACCCTTTATTTCTGTTAAGCCACACTGCTTGGTAGCACCTGAACAGGCGGGCTTGCTTGATCCCTCTTCAAACTCCAGCCACCAACGGTGCTTCTGTGTGTGACCTTACCGTCACAGTTCAGCACTGGGAGTACTCTGGTTTTGATGACACACGTGCGAGTTTGCTTACATTCTAGAAGGTGCCCCTGGCAAGGAAATATAAAGGACATAAACAGCCTAAACTAGTATTGGCTAGATATCACAGGGATAATGGTTTTGTATGTAACAGGCCCTGGTACACTTCTTAAAGTTTATTCCTCAGTATCAGTTGACTGCAAAGGAATTTGAATTGAAACACACTGAAACCCATTTACTGGAATTTCAATTAAAAACACAGGTTAAAAACACCAAGGTAAGAGAAGTTAGATCTCTCTCTATAGACAAATAGATTTTATTTTTCCATTTAACACATTTAGATCGCATCCAATATCAAGGGTCTCATGACAGGACTCTTCTATGTCTAAGGTTTCATGAACTGCAGTTCATGGCATCAGATACATAAAGTATTCTGAATTGCAGGCGGAAGTGTTCATATGTACATGGCTTTGGATGTGTGTGAGGGAGTAAACTGGTCAGAGAGAAATAAAATACAAAAAAACAGGCATTAGCAATCACATTATTAATAGTGGCCGTTCACAAACCAGTTCTTGCTGATAAAGACAAGTATCCTGGCATTGGGTAGACCAGTTAACACAAGACGCATGGTTTTCATTTTAATTTGTTTGCTGTCACAGAATAATACAGCAAAGCACTTTGGTTCCTGTATTCTCCCTCCGGCAGCCCTTGAAAACCTTTACAATTTCTCGCCAGAGTTGAAAAGAGTTTTGTGTCCCTCCCTCCAGTGAAGAAAAATGGGGATTTGTGTGCCACCAAGAGTTTGGTGCCTGTTGTCACAGCAGGCAAATGGAACAGGAAAGAGGGTGAGGTAATGCCTTCCAAGTGAGCCTGCGCAACCCATGTACATACATGAAACAGAGAGAGAGCTGTGTGAGGCAGCTGCCGCTAGGTGGCTTCCCCTTCCACTGAAGAGCAAAGAATTCCCCAACTTGAAATCTTACAAAATTTTGCATGGCCGAAGGGGTAACTAGCAGAAGGGGTGCAGGGATCTTCAGCAGGCCTTGTGATAGAAAGGTGAGTGCAAAGGACTTTTGCTTTAGCACTCTCCCCGTTCTGTCCGGAAAAGGGCTTCTCCTTTGCTATGTTTGCAGTGAGGGAAGAACATAGAAGCTGTGTGTGTTCACACTGAAGGCCTCTCTAGTCCAGCGTTCTGTTCTCACAGTGGCCCAACAAATGCTCCAGTAGGAAGACCGGAAGCAGAATGTGAGCCCGGCAGCTCCCTCCCTCCCACTCACCCTCCCTCCCACTCATGTTTCCCAGCAACTGGTTTTGAAAGGCATCTGCCTCCGATCACCATCGTGACTAACAACCATTGATAGCCATCTGTCTGAATTTGTTCTCTCTCAGAGCTGCCCCGGTCGGCAATAATCGCTACATCTCGGCTTCTGGAATTGCACCGTGCATGGTGTAAAAACACCCCTCGTCTTTCTCAAATCTCATATCATTGAGTGTCACTGAGAACGGGGAACATGCATTTAGTCTTCCTGTGTTGTATCTCCCCATTACACCATTGCTTGCCTTCTTCCCAGGCTGAAGGGGCCCAAACCGTCTTTCCTTATATTGGAATTGCTCCAGCCCCTTGATCCTTTTGGTTGCCCTTCCTGCCTCTGCAGTGACATTCTGGATGTGGTAGCCAGCGCTTTGCACACGATCCTAATCACGTGCTTGTACCGTAAAGTTGTACAGAGGAGGTTTTCTTTTTTTATCCCTTTTCGAATGGTAACCAGCCCTGCGCTTGCTTTTTCACACCAGCTGCACACTGGGTGACGCTTGCATTGCGAGATCCACTGCAGCGCCAAGATCGCTTGCCCAGTCAGCTAGATGTCAACATGAAGCTGAGGAGGGGCTTTGTGTCCTGGCAGCCTTTTCTTTTCAATCGCTTGCTTGAAGCCCCATTTGCCATTTTAATGGTTGGAGAGATACTGTCCTGTCCTGTCCTGTCCTCTTTTCTTTCTGGTTTAAACCACCCTTTTGGGATTGTGTCTCCATTCTTATTTATTATTTTATTTTTGGATTTATATCCTGCCTTTTTCCTACAAAGGGCTCAAAGCAGCTTACATCTCCTCCTCCATCTTATCCCCACAACAACCACCCTGTGAGGTAGGCTGGGCTGAGAGTCTGTGACTGGCCCAGAGTCACCCAGTTGGCTCCATGGCCGAGCAGGGACTAGAACCCAGATCCTCTGAGTCCCAGTCCCGTGCTCTTAACCACTACGCCACACTGGCTCTTAATGGAGTTTCTCTAGGCACTGCAATTAAATGAGTCAGTGTGGTGTCGTGCCGTTAAGATCATGGCACTGAGACTCAGGCCGTCTGGGTACTAGTCCCCACTCCGCCATGGAGCTAACTGGGCATCTTTGGACCAGTCACAGGCCCTTAGCCCAACCTACCTTACAGGGAGGTTGTTGTGAGGATAAAATTGAGAGGAGGAGGAGAATTCGCTAACGGGGTATGATGGACTGTCCCACTTTCTAATCCATTGTTGACTCCTCTGAGTTGCAGTGCCTGAGTTGTGCTGAGGGCTACTCCATCTCCTGGCCCCTGCCTGACCCTTCTAGCAAGATGCTCGGGTCTGGACTGGGGCTTCTCCGCTGTGCCTTGGTGATTACTGCAGCACTCACCCACGTATTTTCGGGAAATGCAACGCAGTTCAACAGCAAAGCGTCTTGCATTGTGTGAAGCACTTGGGCATTGCTGGAACACTTCCGTTCTCCTTTGGGGGCTCTGGCCTCTCCCCATGGAAATAGGGGCGAGTGTCTTGGGTGCCCTCATTCTCCTCAGATACCGTCCCTGGTACCTCCTGCGGCATCTCTAGCGTGCCTTTGAGAGCAATGTTGCTGATGACGGCTTTTCCCAAGCTCCTCTTGAAACTCTTGGTTGGGTGCCTGAGTTTATGTCTCATGGTCCCACATCCCTGCTGCTGAAAGCGTTGCAGTGGCTTAGCAGCACATCAGTTTCCACAGACTTTTCCATCTGTCGGATGGAAGCCCTGCTCTGGCTTGGGCCTTGCCCTGCGTTTTGTACATAACTTCCCTCCAGGTGCATGTTCCCGTTCTTCCATCTTGCTCTCCATCATTTTCTCACCTTCAACAATTCCCTCCGTAAGGCATGCAGGACATGCAGCGAGCGCAGGTCTCCGGATCCTTGCAGGATAAAGCTGCACATCTGTTTCTTGCAAGATCAAAACCAACTCTGTGTTGGGTAACTAAATTTAAAGTGACTCCATCTTTATTTGAACGCTCAATGTGCGTTAAAACAATCTTGACAATACAGATAGCATTACATATTTGTTAGGGTAGCATTACAGTGTTATGCAGTTGTACACAGTTCGAGTTAATCTTGTTTTCTTAAACTTTTTTGTTTTGACACAAAGTTGTAACTTGCCCAAGTTGTTTTTTGTTTTTGGTGTTTTTTTTTTTTTAGTTTTTTTATTATTTTACAATAGACACAAGGTGAAAAGAAAAGGAAACAAACTCAACCAAAAAATTATCCATATTTGGGAGAGTTCACGGTGAGGCAGCTGTCACGAATGATCAGTTTTACAAACACACACACATATATATTTTTAAAAAAAAGTTATCTGACCCTCTTTATTTTCCCATTATTCCGAGGAATAATGGTACTGTTCACATATGCCCAACAAGCCTGGGGTGGAGAACCAGTGGCCCTCCAGGTGTCAGATTACAACTCCCATCATTCCTGGCCATGCCAACTGGGACTTGGGGGAATTGAAATCCCAATAACATCTGGAAAGCCGCAGGTCACCCTCCCCTGCAATAAGCCGAAGTCTATTTAACCCTGAGCACGTTTCCTTGACAACAACTTCATATATGTATTTTTTTCCTCTTTGCGGTGGGAGGAAGGAGAAATTATTTGAGCCATTGGAAATGTATTGCGTTTGCACTGCAAGGAAAAAGGAAATTTCATGAGCTTTTGATCTGATAGATGCTGAACCCTGATCATCTGGAGAGACGAGGGCAAGACGGGGCTCCTCAGATTCCTGAGCACAGAAGCTCAAACCCTCATTTGATGATGCTAGTGGGACATCTCCCGAGGGCAGCAGGCTCAGCCTGGGGACACGTGACACAGCTCTCCTCCACATCCCTGCCACCCCTCCCTGAAATCTTTGCTGCATGACAACCCTTAGCACCATCTGCCTGAGGAAGGCTACCTCACTCGAGAGGGCTGGTCCTGTAGAGACCTGGACAGCTCAGATGACAAGGGAGGCTTCCCCAGTCAGTCGTCTTGGGCTCCCGGCGCCCATCAGCCTCAGCAAGAGGGCTGAGGGTCAGAGAAGCTGGGAGTGATAGTTCAACGGTGCTCTGGAAGGCTCCCATTTGGGGAAGGCTGACTTGAGGGCATGGGATGCCAAGACCATGGCTGGAGTGCCGGCTCTTGCACAGGCTTGGCTTGGCTTGGCTTGGCTTGGCTTGGCTTGGCTTGGCTTGGCTTGGCTTGGCAAGGCAAGGCAAGGCAAGGCAAGGCAAGGCAAGGAAGGGGCCGTGATTCTCCCATTCAGAAGCGAAGGCAGGACCACGTGGCCAGCATGGCGTTCTGCATGCCATCAAGGCTTCACAGAGCCCCTCAGTGGCTGGATCTCTTGAGACGGGCAAAAGATGGGAGGGCCAGCAGTGTTGGCCACGTAGCCCCTGAGCTCACAGCGAGCGGTGGTGGAGCCCCACAGAAGTGTTGGCTTCTCCTGCAGCTTGGGAGGTGACAAGCGCCTCCCCTGCCATCTCCTCTCTAAGCCAGCATGGGGAGTCTATGGCCTTCCAGCATCAGTTGGAGTGCAGCTCCTATCATCCTTGAACCCTGGCTGTGGCTGATGGGAACCCTTGAGCATCACCACTTCACCAGCCCTGTGAGAAAAGGGTTGCAGTCCCAGATCTCTGTGGCCCACAACTTGTGGCAAATGGCCGCGGTGCACCATTAAGAGAGTGAGGGGGTGTGTTTGGAAAGCAAAGTCCGGGGTCCGGGGAAGGACCCCTGTTGAGCCCCAGGTCTACCATCTGCCCACCCCTTCTTGAGAGGTCTCACCTATGTCAGAAGCAGGGTGCTTGTGCCTTGCTCTCTACCGTCCTGGCAAGCATCTGGTGCCATCTGGTCATGACCCACTTCAAACTTGATGCCTGCCCAATGGGTTGCGTTAACCGAGGCTGCTTGCCATCTCTGAGGGCTTGCCGGCTTTCGCCTTCCTTCCTGTATGCTGAACAACCCAGGAACGCTTCGTTTCTGCATCACTGGCACTAAGTCCTTGGGTTGTCGCGGGAAAAATAAGCTAGACTTTTAACCAAACAGTGAGGCATCAGTTCAAGCGCTAGGTTGTTTCTCCCTTACCAACCCAGATTGCCAGGTTCGGACATCACTGCAAACAGTCCGGAAATGGATTTCTGGCTTGTTGAGCCACATGGAAGTGGGCGAGTCACAATGCTACCCATCGTTAAAAGCCGGGTTGTCAACCCGACTGACCCAGGCCAACACGTTCACTTTTAGGGTGTGTACAGGACACTGGGTTGGACACCCCATCACCAATTTTGGGGGGTGCTTCTGTCACGGAATAAGAATGCGAACTTCAGTGAAAACTTGCCCTGGCAAGCGACACCAGGCATTTGGGATGGTGATACGAGAAGCTCCTCTGAATAGTGTAAAGGGAAGCATCGCAAAGGCAACCTTCTGAGGATTTTTTGTGTGTGGAGGGGCAGCGTGCCATGAAGGTGGGTTGCGAGAGGGGTCCCCGGTTGTGAAGGAGGGTGCACCCTTCCTTGGCCCCTCCATCCTCCCTAGCCAGCAGGGCTTTTGCCGGTTTGGGAAGCATTGCCAAGAAACCTGCGATGCCTGCAGACCAGGTGCAAAAGTGAAGCGAGCCGTCGCATCCTGAGAAAAGGGAGTCCGTCTTCCAGAAGTGCGGAACCTTTGGCTCTCCACATGCGGTTGACCCCCGTCTCCCATCAGCGCCAGCCAGCATGGGCAACAGTTGGGGGTGATAGGAGTTGCATTCCAACCTCATGAGCAGAGCTACAGGTCCCCCTCTCTGGTATAGTGTTTTTTTTCCCTGACCTCTTTAAAAAAGAGCAAGCATGGAAGGAAACATTTCAGTTGGTATCTCTGGGGCAGGTGAGAGCAGGCTGGGCTTCCAGTGCTCTAATCCTCCCCAAGAAAGGAAACAGCAAACCTTTCTCCCAACTCCTTTTGTTCGTTGGGAAGAAGTCTAAAGCCACACTTGCCCATCATTCCTGCAAGCAAAAGTGTCTTCTCCCTACTAAAATTATTTCCCCTAACATTTGTCAGTCAGTCAGTCTTTATTGTTTTAACATATGATACAGTATTTACAGGATGCAGGGCACAGGGTGAAAATCTGATGCATAGGGGTGTGACATAGCGAATACTGAAACACCCATAGGCCTCCTGCGTGCCTCTCCCCTAAACTCATGTCTGCATTGTTCCACAGACAGCTGCCCACTTGCAAAAGAGGCCAGGCAATGGCTTTCTTCTGGCCCGTTTTCCATTAGTGCGAAAGGTGCAGGCTTCTACACTACACAGAACGCTTCAGCAGGCAGGCCTGTCGTTCTGTGTTACCTTGAAAGCTTGCACGCTCCATTCCAATCAGACCTGTCCAGTGAGCCGTTCCAGGCACAGGACATGCTGTAAGTTGAGGATACTTATGTCCAAACGCCTGTCTGGACATAGATCTCCGGTGCATAATTTGATAGACTTGATAGGCCTAGCTGTGAAGCTAGAGTGACAAGCTGCCCAGGTTGCAATTAAGGAACAAGAATTCTAATAAGCAATGCCCTTGGGAGTGGGGGCTTTGTGTAATATTTGTGCCTGGCACACACCATCCTCTTTAAGCAGCCTGTTCACAGGGCTGGCTCCAGGCCGCACAACTCAAGCGGGGCTTCCCTGCTCATGAAGCGCAGCTGAGAGCAGCCTGGCTTGAGTTCACCACGGAAGCCGGATAGAGGCCAGTTCCCGAGGAGGAGATGCTGCCTTGCCCTGCCTAGCCCCCCCCCCGCACCCCCCACTTTGAATGAGCGATTATTTATCATTAGTATTATCATTTCATTTCTAAGCCTCCCATAGCCACGTTCTCTGGGCAGTGACCTCACAAGACCTGTGCAAAGTTAGGGAAAATGGAATTACCCCAGGAACCTTCTTCACGGGAAATCGCATTCAGGAGCAGTGGCTGTCCTTCAACCGAGCCATCGCCTCCTCTCCTCCCTCCCCGAGCTGCTCCTTTGCCCCCGGACAGATGCCGGAACCATTGCACTTATACCAACAGAGTCAGCTCACCCAAATTACAAAAACTGCAAAGAATTAACAGGGTGGTGGGGAGACGGAAAAAGCACCAGCATTCCAATACCATTTTTTTAAAGAAGAAAAGGGTGGGGGGGAAATCAGGAGAGAAGCTGAATAGGCCAATTGTGCTAAATACCAACAAAGAGACTTCAGCACAAAACACCACTTCCATAGTGACAGGTAAATCGGATTAAAAACTGTACCTTGATATTGGTAAGTTATACTAATTTTTTTTTTTTTTTTTTTTTGGTTTTGTTTTTTTTTTAAACCTTTGTATTCGGCATGCAATGAGTACAGTGTGGCTACACCGTTCTTTAAAATTATCCTATATATGTTTTTGTGATATTAATAAAATCAATGCTCTTTTTTCTCATGTTTTGTGTTTTTGTGTTTTTGTAGCTTTTTTTTTTTTTTAGAACTTTAGTGTACGTGTATGTGCCCTGCAAAAGTTTAATGTCGCTAGAGAAAGAGAGCTGAGTAGCTGCTTCTTTACAGAAATGTTTAGTTCTATGACTAAAACGGGAGGGAGGGAGGGCGGGTGGGGAGAAGGTTAAAAGTCTGTTTGTACGTGTGTGTGTGGGGGGGTACGTCCCAGTGCTCAGCGCCCTCTCCTTACCCGGCTAATATTCGCTCAAGGTGTGCCACTTGGTGATCTGCTTCCGGGGGCTCTCGCACACCTCCCGCCAGTGTTCCACGCCGCTCGCCGTGACGCTGTGCGCCCCCAGGATCAGCCGCCCCACCACCTCGTTTTTCGTGGTGCGGTCAAAGTCGATGGCCAGGAACTCGATGCTGATGTCGGGGAGCAGGTCCACGGGGATGTCGTAGATGAAGGACTCGTTGAACATGGGGTTCAAAGTGCACTTCTTGACGTGAGTTTTCTTCTTGGCGATGCGCTTCCTGCCATAGTACACGTTCACCTTGACGTAGGGATCTGCCGGAGAGGACGAGAGGAGCCGGCCAATAACGCAGCCCAACAGCAAGGCAGGGAGGGCATTCCCATGAGCCCACCCCACATCAAGTGCAACAGCTTCCCCAGAGAGACCTGCAAAGCTCCTGAACAGGGCAAGGCACATGATGAGTCTAGTCCTCCACGAGTTTCTCTAAACAGGACATGTCTTTTGGTTAAGGGCTGCATTTACTCTGAGGTCATCTTTCATGGGCTGCACCCAGCTGCCTCGAGCTGCCTCTTTCTCTCCCCCTCTTTCTGCCGTCTCTTCCTCCTTCTCTGCCTGCCACCCCTTTCTTGTTCTCTCTTCTTCCACCATCACCTTCTCTGTTTCTCTTTCTGCCACCCCCTCATCTGTAGAGGAGTTTTGCTTGCATCTCGCTGATTCAGCCCAGCAGCATCAGCCCGAGCGACTTAGCTCTGCTCCCTTGCGTGTGACGTATCTTTAGGCTGGCGTATTCATCGTGTTTGCACCCTGCTATTCCTCCAAAGAGCTCAGCACTGGCGTACCAACATCGCTCCTCCCTCAAGCTTTGCCTTAACAACAACCCTGTGAGGTGTGTTATGCTGAGAAAGAATGAATGAGCACAGATTGCCAGTGAGTTTCATGGCTGGGTCTCTCCCTGAAATTGTTTAAGAACAAGCTGGCTAAAAAGAAATTAAATGGTCGGACCAGCAACGGCAAAGCAACCCACACAAAAAGCCTTCCTACGGAACGCAAGGAGACAGAGCTGTGAGCTGGAGTAAATAGCTTCTACCTGAGAGACCGGTGATGTCCATCTTGGGCAGATGTCTCGCCTTCAGCACGACCACAGTCATCCGCTGGGCGACGGGCTGGTACGACAAGGACACCTGCAGCTCCCCTCTGCTGACGCATTTCTGGAAAAGAGGCAAGTCCTCGCATCCTCAGAATCCTCAAAAGCAGCCTCAGTGCCCAGTCCTGCCTCAGCCTCTCTAGACAGGACGTCCTCAGGAGGCTTTTGGAAGAAACCACCTGGCATGTTTCGGAAAGCTAGCTATGGGGTATTCATGGCAGGCAGATGTGGGGGAAGCATGTACCATCTCAGGCACGAGGGAAGCTTGGCTGGATCGGGCCACAGTGCTCCTCAGTCTCTTCTGTTCCCACGTCGGTTAACCAGATGCCCCCGTGGGAAGCCCTCAGGCCAGGCCGCCTCTTATGGTCACCTCTTACCCTCCACCCCGCAGCCTCATAAATCTGTCCCTTGAATATATTAAACTCCCCTGGTTGCAAACTAAGTTGTACGTACACTTTTGGAAAGATGGCCCTGGAGTCTGAAGATGTTAGTGCGGGCTTCAATCCCAAGGACACCTTCACATTAATTCAAGGGAACGCTTTTTAAAAATAAAATCGCCTCAAAGTGCACACCCCTAGGGTCCTTTCAATCTGTGTGCCATGTTTCAGCTGTTTAATCTCCTCGGGTTTTGGAGTTAGGATTAGCAGTAAAAGAGCAGACGACCTATCTCCTTTTTATTCTTACGCATTTACTTTTGGTGTGGCTTGTCCCTATCTCTCTCCTTAGCCTTCATTTCGGCCTTGAAGGGAACCCTGAAAACGAGAAATTTCCCCTGTTAAGTGGCAGAAAGAAGGGTGCTGAAAATTGCAGCTGTGCATCCCCAGAAAACTCAGCACTGGGAAAGCACCGGGGTTTTATTTTAATAGCACAGTTCTGTGAAGCCAGCCTTGCGTTTTGTTGCTGACAACTTCGTGCTTTTGCAGCGTCCCCGAATGCTTCAGTGGCATTACTGAATGCAGTAGCAGACTCGTCCGCAGCATTTAGAAGAGGGAGAAGGGGGGGCGGGGGGGGAGACCTGCCTTTGTCGGAAGGGAGTTAATATGGTGGAAATGAAGCAGAGCCTTGCCAAGTGTTACAAAGCCACTGTTGAGTCTATGAATAGCTGGCTGGGTTGCTATGGCCATCGTGTCCTGGATTCCGTGCTTCGGGGTCGCCCCGGCCTGGGGAAACTTGTCCCCGTGAGCGTGGTTATCCCGCTGCACCACCAGCCGCAAATGGTCCCACTCCGTTCCAGAGCTAGCCCCCAAAGCAGCTGCGACTCTCCCGGCTCCTTCTCAGACATGTTTTCAAGCTATTTGCAAGGAGATATCCTCCTGTTAAACATGGCAACGCTCTTTCAGCTTCTGTTTGTATTATAAGCTGAGCTCCCCACCCCCCCACCCCGTCCGTGGACTACTCTGAGGAGATCAGCCGTGCAGCCCTACTCATGCCTAAATCTGCTGGGTCCGTGAAGCTTACTGCCATGCAAGGGACTCCTCACTGCAGAGGATCCCGCTGATCTTTTCTCCCACCGTAATTCCACCGAGGAAGTCAGTGCAATGCATAACTCCGTGTGCCGTGTCAGGGCCTTCCTCGGCACACCTGCCCTTCCTGGAAGGGTTGCCCTGTGCGGGTCCGTCTCCCGTGACGCAGCTCCTCCTCTCCAGTGCACCTTCCCAGTGCCCACCTGGCCCTTTTCCAGCAGTCACACCTCAACCTGCGGCACCTGCCGGCCCCATACCTGGCTCTTAATCCCCACCCTCTCACGCTCTGTGTTATTTGCCCACAGTCCCCTGAGCCTGCCATTTCGTCACCGCCTCTGACAGCATTCTCCCAACGGTGAGAGGAGAGGCACCCTTCAGCTGGGTCGGACTCCAACCCCCATCGCCCTTGGTCCACGCTGGTGGGGGATGATGTGAGAAGGGACATGTGCAGACATCTGTAGACATGCTTCTGAATGTGGGGGTGATGCTCTTGCTACAGCTGGGGCGGGGTCCAAGGAACAAGAACCTGGTCGGATGTTGGCAACTGTAGGATTTCTTTCTGTGTAAGCATGCATCGGATCGCACCCTCAGTCCAGTCCAGGGGTAGGGGGGCTCCAGTCTGAGCAGCAGGGGCTTGTTTAGACATGTGCTATGTTAATAGGGGCAGGCCTCCCAAAAGAAAAATACATATGTGGCAGGCATCTTTTCAAATAAATATCCCCGCCCCGCTCATCTCTCAGTCCTTCTGCTACAAAACATTTAAGGAGAGCCTACAGGAAATTTGCTTCCCTTGCTTCAGAAGCGTTTGCTCCCTGCCAGGCGATTTTATGTCGACCTGATGGTCAATTGTCGGTGAATCGACCAACCAGATAATCCCATGCCCACTTCTCTGGGAGTCAGCCTGGCCCAGTGCTGTGGGTCTCCCTGCGAAATGGCTGAGTCGCGCAGTTGCAGCATCAAGATTGGCTCGATTCAGGTGGCCGTCGCCCCCCGTTCTTGCTTTCAACGTGTGGGCAGCGCCGACTGATCTGTACAGACTCGAGTAAAGCGTGGGGAAGAGACCACTACCCCCACAAGCAACAGCTGAAGCAGGCAGCTCAGTCCCAGAATGGAGCCGAGCCCACAATTCCTTCCAGGCGGGAAAGGAGTCCCATTTCCTGGGTGCCCCCAGCCGGCTCCCTGTTCATCCGCCTGACTGGGTTGCCACTGTGGTCAAACGGTTCAGACCCGGAGATCTTTGGCAGCCTGCTGCCTGTCCCAGGAGATCCAGCGCTCACTCCTGCGCACCCCTAGCACAGGGAGGAGGTCTTGGGGGAAGGCACGGAGTCACTGTGGCGCCGCCACCGAGCAAACCACACGCCCCTAGGAGACGTACAGCCTCTCATGAATATCCTATTAGCAAAGCCGTGTTTATAGGGAAGACGGTGAGGGGGTGCTGCTCTCAGGCTCCGGCGGATGCAGACCAGGGATTCTGGTACCTTTCCCCTCTATCCCCGTGGGATGGCCTGAGCTGAGGGTTGTCATGCTAGTGAGCAGAACCACAAACACTTGAGCAGTGGGGGCTGAGAGCAGCACCAGTCGGACCAGACGGGCGTGGGCTCCGGCTCTCATCATGAGCGACCTTGCAGCCCCGGGGAGAAGAGCAAAGCTGCAGGAGGTTCTGGTGGTCCACGGCCACAGACCGCCGCAGTTCCAGCAGCTTTCAGCTCCACCCATTGCGCAGTGCATGGGTTGCGGTTGCCTGTTCCAGCCCCAAATACCTCGTTCCATTACAGGGAACAATGGATTGTGGCTGAGAACCTCCATTCCCCATCCCACAGCTATCATGAGGATTTCTGTCTTGAGAGGCAGTGTGGTGTAGTGGTTAGGAGCGCAGGTCTGGGACCCCGGCAGCCTGGGTTCTAGTCCCCGCTCAGCTGTGGAGCCAACTGGGTGACTCTGGGCCCATCGGAGATGCTTTGTTTCTTTCAGCTCTCTGCATGGCCCAGATTCTGACCCACAACCTCTCTGGATTCCATGTCCCATCCTCTCCTAGTCGGTAGAAGCCCTGCCTGCCTGCTAGGGTGGCCCTGGTCCTCCTTTACGGAGGACAGTCCTCTGTTCGAGGACCGCCTAGTTGAAGGTGTGCTCTGTCTGGGCCAAGTCCGGTTGAAAGGTGAATAACCCGAGGAGGCGGGAACAGCAGCTGTCTCCTCCACAGGTAACAGAGAATGACTCTCTCTGCGGACTAGGACTTCCACACGTCACCCGCTGGATCCCGGCGCGCCCACTGTCCCAGTGTGCATCGTTGTGCTTACTGAGAACACACGGTGCACCCCGCTGGCTCAGACCAAGGGTCCATCCGGTCCATCATTTTGACCCACAGCGGCCAGCCAGAGGCCCCCTACAGCAGGTCCACCAGCTGCACCACAATGTCCCCCAGCTCACGTTCCTAGGAACTCGGTGTGGGGCAGGGCAGTAGCTCAGCAGCGGATGCCGGAGGCCCCAACTCCAGTCCCCCGCAGATCCGCAGGGCTGGGAAAACTCCAGAAACCCTGGGCAGCTGCTCCCAGTCAGTGTCGGTCATACTGGGCCACATTGACCAACGGATGTATCCGTTGACTAAGCATGAGGCAGCTTCCTGTGTTCCGAATCCTACATTTCACTTTGTGGCATCAAATCCCCTCCAATTCAGATTCACACACCAAAGTATGTTCTGCCTGACGATGTTTCTTTTCTCTATCCTGAATCTCCCACCCATCAACTCCATTAGGTTGACCCCGAGTAGCATATATACTTGAACATATAAAGTAGCACATGCATTTTTGCACCGATCCCTGCTCTCTTTTGCCCTATTCTCTTGGCAATGCATTTCCCGTGGACCACGACAACATGGGACCCGTGTCATTCAACTCTCATCCTGCCTGGTCCAGACCACTGGGCGGCCCCTTCTCGTCCTCGGTGGACTGTGTGGAACATCAACAAGGCTTTGCTTGTGGCTGGACACCCTTAATGAAATATCTGGGTACTGATTTTCCTACCTGTATGTTCCTTTTAATGATCTCCCTGGTTAAGTGGACCTTCCCGGTGCTGGGATCCACCCCTGCGAGCGGCACCATCACCTCTCCAATGACATCATCTCTGGAAAAGCGGTCAAAACTCAGCACCAGGAAGTGAAGCACCAAGTCCTGCAGCTGGCTGTAGGGGATCCCATAAAAGGTGAAGGTCTCGTCGAAGACCGGGTCCAGGGTCTTCCGAAGGACACGCGTCTTCACTCGGTGCCTCTTGTCTGGCAGGATTGTCATCTTGATGTAGGGGTCAGAGCCCTGATTGTGTTCATCCATGACGGGCAGCCCATGGGCTTCTTGGATGGTCACGACCAGTGCCTTCTTTGGGAAGTTATAGTCCACAGAGAAAGTCAGCGTCCCTAGCATGACCTCCTCTTCTGGGGAAGACCGAGAGGATGTTTTGCTGCCCGTCGGAGTCAGGCTTTGATCCGGACTCAGTTCTTCTCCGTAATCCACTTTGATGGGGAGCTGGTTGACGCAAGGGACTGGGCTCAGCCCACTGGAGTTTTTTTCAGACCCCACCAACCCGGCTTCTGCCGCATCAACCAGCAGGTTGCCACTTGCGTCCTTTGTGGCGGGACTCGTCTTGTCTCGCCGGATCCGTATGATTTTCTTCTTGTTGCTCAGCGTCTCCGGATAGATGCTGATGCCCTTCAGCATGTGTATGAACTTGTACGGTGGGGTCTTGTGCTTCTTCTCCGCTTGCTGGTGGCAGCACGTCCACACAAACACCGTCACGGAGACGGACACCACCAGAACGGTGGCCCCGATGAGGCCTGCCACGACTGGAGAGACATCTGTGAAGGGGAAGAGAGGGGGAGGATCAGAAAAGATGAAGCCGCCCTGTGTGCGTTCTGCAAAGCAGGATAATCCGACGTGCATCCACCCCGTCGGTTCATACACAGCCTCCCACTTGAGGAGGCAGGCTGTAGCTCAACGGTGAAGCGTGTGGCCTGCAGGTGGAAACCGTGGGTTTGATCCTCAGTCGCTCCAGGCAGGATGGGGATAACTCTGTCTCTCACTCGAGGGAGATGTTGCCAGACACTGAGCTAAATGAACCACCCTAACTCAGTAGAAAGTGCCTTATTTTAAATCAACCCTTTCTTGAGAACCATGAGGTCTGGCATCTTATTTTTCCACTGGGGAAGAGCCATAGCTAAGTGGTGGAGCACATGCTGGGCGTACAGCCGGTCCAAGGTGCAGTCCCGAGGCAGACCCTCGGTCCATCCAGCCCTGCATTGTTCCACTGACCACCAGCAGCTCTCTGGGGTTTCAGGCAGGAGTGAGTTTGGGGTTTTGTTTAGCCCTGTTTGGCAATGCCACTTATCAATCCAGGTCCTCTTCATCTGGACTGCGACCCTCCCATACGGTGAGGGTCCTGTGCCCATCGGAAGGCCCATGGGCAAAGGGCAGCATGGCAGAACAGCCTGTGAGGGGGCTAGGAGCGCTTCCACACAAAGCAGCCAAACACCCGCTCGGCTGAGCCTTTTGCCGGGAATTTTCCTTCCTGGGGTGTAATCAGGGAGCCCTAGAATCCCAGGCTGGAAGGTGTCTTCGGGGTCCTCTGTATGGCCCACCCCGCATTATGACACCGCCCCCAGTCTCGGCAGACAGTGCTGGTCACTTTGACAAGCAGCGGGTTCCCAGTGTCCTGCAGCCTGATGAGTACAGAACGTAGAATTCGTTTGATGTACCCTGCGTTGCTTTTCAGAACGACTCGCCCGCAAAGCAGCCAGAGCAGCGTTCGCAGACCTGCCGGCCGAGCGGGGAAGTGCGGGTGGACACTGCTCTGAGGCTTCCGTTGGGCGCCTCCTGCCAGTGGAAAAGGCTATGAACAAACTGGGAAACGGCCATCCATGGTTTGATTAGCATTACGTCTGAACTGGGAATCCTGGCTGGTTTTCTCCTAGCAGGGTAAGCAACGTTTTTGTTCTTGGCTTATGACTCCAGCTTGTCCTGAGATCAACCACCCAGGGGGTTTCAGTCCAGATGTGTTGCTAAACACAACACAGGCTGAAGTTTCCTAGATTGTATAGCCACTCCCTCTGGAGGTGGAGCCGAATGAGAGCAGTTGAGCCACATCCATCAGCAAGCTTGCTCGTTCTCTATAATTACCTCCAAATAATTATGTCTGGCTCCTCGTGCTGGAACTAGTCCAGAGAGTCCACTGAGAAGCTGTTCCAGAGTACCATGCTAATGACAATTTCTGCTAAAGGCAGGATTAAAATGGAAGCTTTACAAAGCGTGCCTGAACGCATGGGCAAGAGAGAACAGCGAGCAAATCAATAGGAACAAAGTGCCACCGATTTGGGGGCCACCACCTACGAGACCACTGTGGCCATCAGCCTCACCAATCTTCATCTCAGGCATTTGAGGGCCCTTGAGGTAGTTCTTAATATATGGGCAGGGCTCTGTGGGGGCTTCAAAGAACACAATCCATTTGGGGGTTTAAAGGTTAAGACCGATACTTTAAATTAGGCCCAGATAATAATTGATAAACTAGCAGCTAGCGTCCATCCGCACGCATACATGTGCTGGTGGGGACAGTAGATTGTGTGCCATGTGGCTCTCGCTGCCTCTGGGACACTTCCTACCGGAGGTAAACGGTGGAACGGTCACTCAGCAAATTCTCCCGACTGGGTCAGCATTCAGACCAAGGGCTCCCAGATTCTTGTCTATTATGTCTTGGGAAAACACCCTAGTCTTTTGCTATCAGATCCACTGCCTGCTCCTCTTAACTGGAGAAGCCGGAACTCCACCAGGGCCCTTTCAGGCTGCATTCCCTCCCCTCCAAAGTTGTGTGTCTTGGGCTTCAGTGGGATCGCTTCCTCCCGAATCGAATGGTCTGAGTGGGAGGGAACCTACATATTCATTTATTCCATTTCTACACTGTTCAACAGCTGAAGTTCCCTGAGTTCTTCAGGGCCCTCTAAAAACATAAAATAGAATATAGAATATAAAGTGGCATGTTGGCTCACTTGACTTCCAAAGGGAAGACAGTGGTATGTAGGAAGGGTTAAATTCAGCAGGAGGTGAGAGTGGGGAAGCTGTTGGACCACAGTTCTCATCATCCCCGGCCAGGCTCACAGAAGACCCAGCAGCCTAACATCTGGAGGGACACATTCTGGTGCGCCAGCTGTTTGGTGTGGAATCCACACTGAAACGAGAGCAAGATGACATGGCCATTTTGCCTCAGCATTGCAGCTTTTCAGCAATCAAGCTTCCAGTCCCCAGGATGTGAGGGTATGCAAGGACAACGCCTGACAGAATCTCACAGGAAATGCACCAGGGAAATGCGTAGGGTCGCAAAGACCAGGGAACCCAGAGCAAGCCCTTGACCCTTCCCACAACGAAGAGAAGCAGCATTGCTGCTTCGAGGACAAAAAGCCAATGTTTTCGCTTTGCCTAATTGGTACCAGTTCCCAGGATTAGAAAACTCGAATTTATATCTGTTTGGCACGGCTCTTGAATATTTCTCGCTGTTCCCAGCATGTCTTTCTCTTCTTGCCTGCCCCGATGGGCAGCCCTCCATGCAGACGACCTCACTTCTACAACCAGCATTTATTTTAATTGTAAAACTTCTCCTAGCATTGCCCCAAGCCTGCTGCCCATCGCACTTCTGAGGTGCTCCCTCCCAGCAGACACCACTTCACTCCCCTTCAAAGGGCTCTGCCCCTTCAGTCTCGCTGCCCCTGATGCCTGCCCCTGCCTCCCGGAACGCCTACCACGTGCTATTTCTCTGCCTCTCGCTCATCACATCTCCCGCAACCCTATTTCTTCTGGATCCAACCCCTTAGTCCTCCTTGGAAATCAAGGCCAAGGTACTAGCGACCATCTTCCCTCCCATTTGCCCCTCTTTCACTTTGGCCTTTGCAATATGTCCCTGCTCTTTGTTTCTTGGACCCCTTTCCTCTCGTCCCACGGTGGTCTCCTGGCACAACTTGGTTTCATCTGTAAGCTCCTCAGGGCAGAGACCTGATCTTCTGAATGCAGTATTCTGAATGGCACCATGTGCATTAGTAGCGGTGCATAAACTCTGGTTGCTGTTACAATGGTGAACAAATGGGGCCTGGAAGAAATGCCGCAGAATGGAGTGTCACTCGTCAACATATGCCACCCCCTCCCCTCTTTTCCTGTTCCCCCCCCCCCCCCAACAAGCAGCATTGAGCATACTCTGCTCTGCTTGGGCTGTTTCTCCGCAGTTCCCGCTTTCCGTCCTTAGGTGTTTTCCCAAATATTTTCTGCTGTTCTGCAAACACCTTTCTCTTGAGCATGGACAGGATTGCTGTGGCTCTATAAGCCATGACGACTCCACGTTGGAGATGGAGAGGATGCTGATAAATATGGTAGTTACAGGCACGGTGGCACCCACAAAAATCAGGACGATTTCCTTCCTGATGTCTTAACAGGGGCATTTATACTGCCCCAACCTGGTGCCTTCCATGTGATTGGGATTTCAGTGCCCATCAGCCCCAGCTGGCACGGTCAAGCATGCAAGGAGATTTACTGCACAACATCTGGAGGGCTCCAGGATGAGGAAGGTTGGACTGCATCATTGCCAGGCTGGCTGGCAATGATGAGAGCTGCATGCCATGACTGGGGGGCACTGTCGCTCAGGGGCAGAGAACCTGCTTTGAATTCGGAAGGTTTCCAGTTCAATCCCAGCATCTCCAGGTAGAGCAAGGAGAAAATTCTGCCTGAAATTGGAGAGGTGCTGCTGCCAGTCAGTGCCAGCAATTCTGGGCTGGCTTGGCCAAGTGTCCAACTCCGTATAAAGGCAGCTTCTCATGTTCATATTTCAGTCAGCCTTTTCTGCAGAACCATGATGACTAAGCTCCTCATTATTTTTAGGAAAAAAGGCTTTATCCTAGTGGTAGAACATTTGCTTTACATGCAGAAGGGCCAGTTTCCAGCACTGCCAGCTAGTTCTTGAAAAACTGCGGCCTGAAACCCTGGAGAGCAGCTGCTGCCAGCCAGTGTCAACAGCACTGAGCTAAAGGAGCTTCCGATGCTCCTATCCTGTAGAGCTTCACGGATGACAACAGGGGAACCCTTGTTGCTCCAAACATGATCGCTGCCTGACACTCATCCTCCCGGCTCCCTCCCCATTACATCTTTTCAGAGTCTCTTCCCCACACAATGGGTCTAGCTGTACGTCTCACAGAGCAGCTGCAATACATGCTCTGGATAGGTGATCACAGGCGAAGGGGCTGCCCTTCTGCACCCACACACTGGAATTGAAATCCAGCTGCCCCTCAGATGACTCAGTCAGGGATGTATGCCTGGAAATCCAGCGTTCCCCAAAAGGCAGAATCAGGGACAGCAAGCTGAAGAGGGGGCACACACCAGAAAAGATGGTGAATAGGAAGAGTTGGAATATGCGGTCCCTACTCAGAGTTGCAGGGAAACTCCTAAAATCTGAGCAAGCTTTGCGACCTCTCCCGGGGTTGGGTTTTGGAGGCTGAGTAGCAGGTTGGTTCATCCACATTTGTTAATGGTTTCCGCATACTTAATCAAGCTTGAATTGGTATTTTAATAAGAAAATTGTCAACAGTGATGCTATAAAATTTTCTGGAGTTTGTCTTGGCTTTTGGTTCTCCTATAATGTAAAACTTCTCGCCCCTCCTGAAATGCACACACAATTATACTTGGCAGTTTCTGGTCCTCATGTTTATTGGGCAAACATCCAAGATGTGGCGCATGGAGCAGCTAGATGTCCACGAGGCTGTCAGGGTGGCTTTCTATGAACAGGCAGCTAGATCTTATCTCTTGCTGGAGTGTGGTAGATGGAGGGGGGTTGGCTGTTTGTGGCTGTTTCTGCAAGCTGTCCAAATTTGGTGGAGCAAACATGACAGGGGCGTGCTATTCCTGTTGTTCCTTGCTACTCCAGGTTGAAATTAAAAGTGGCAGAAAGCAAGGACAACACAGAAACATAAGAAGCAGAGCACTAGAGCAGGCCTTGATGCTTCGGCCGAGTTTCTGTCCTGTGGCTCCAGGCAGTCCAAAGACATCCCGCTGAATTATAGATTCCGTAATAACCCTCCCCATTCTTAACCGCTTAGGCGGTATCCTCAGTAGTTTCCCATGCAGTCTGATGGGGGCAGCGGTGAGGGGTGGGCATGGACCGAGGTCTCTCTCATCCAGGCCGCTTTGTTTCCAATTCACATAAACTATGGCTCTCATAACCAGCAGCATGCGCGCTCACATATGCAGCGGACGGCTACTGGGATCAGCCTTACACCGAAGCAGATACCTGGGTCCTTTTAGTCCACCCCTGCTTGCCCTGAGTAGCAGCAGCGGCACTTCACGGCTCCAGGAGGCAAGGCCCCCATCCCTGCCTGGAGAAGCTGGGGACCCAGCATGGGATTCCTCCATGCAGAGCCAACACTGAACTCAGCGCAGGGCCTGTTGCTGGCATCCCCTTTGGGCACATTAAAATCCAAAACTGCTTCGGCGCTATGTTTGCTCACAGGATTAACTGGGCAGATAAGTTGCTGTCACGTTTCCATGCAATGACAGCTCCAGAGGGCTATAAAAAAATGGCACTTTGGTGATTTAAAGAAACCAGACCAGAGCAGAGCAGAAGCACTTAATTAACATAAAAAGATTCCACACCTGTCTACGGATATAGGCTTGATCTTTTTTTCGCAGTTGCCATTGTGTGGCAGGTAATTTGCATTGCGTTGTTTTTGTACAGCAGAATTTAAACATGAAATAAACAGATTTTTAGCTGAATGCTGCAGATTTAAAGACCAGGCAGGGGAAATCAGTCAAAGGCCTACAAATACACATGAGATTCCCACTCTCTTTATATTTCAACGTGTCGTGAGGTGTGTGTGGAGGATTAAGGGTTTTATTGTTTTCCTTCAAGCTTTTACATTCACTCCCCTGCCAGAAACTTTACTGCAACCTGGCAAAACAGCAATACCACAGTGATAGATACGGTAGGCCACTATTATGCAGGTACTGATTGGAGCGGGTGGCAGGCAGTAAGGAGAAGGCTGAAGGCCACTTCTGAGTCAGAAGGCATTACACCAGCCTCGTCCAGAGGCCTCAAACTTTTCCCAGAGATGAGACCCCAGGGAATGTCAACCGCGGTGGGGCAGGGGCAATCTCTGGGCTTCGGAAGTTACTTCCTGTCTCCCGGTAGACACTGAAGGGAAGCCGATACGCGACGGCGTGCTGGGGCCAGGTTACGGGGCATCTAGCGAAGATGTGCTGTGTTACACCTCTCCCACAGTTGGGGGAAGGGGACATGTGGGCTGAAGGCAAGGAGTTCCTCCTCCACCTCGGCAAGCACAGGGGCCTGCATGGCCTCCTTCCCCACACCCCAGGCCCGTCTTGCCCTACATTCCCTGCAAAAAGTGGGGCATCAGACAAAGGCAGGATTCCCTCCAACATAGCGAGGGGCCAGGGCTCCGCCTGGCCCAGAATAGACATCACGTCATCCCGCCCTCCTCCCAGCCACCCGTCCGCACCTGCTCCCTCCTCCCCCAGACCCCCACACCGAGGGGGAGGGGGAGAGCAGGACGAAGGGCAATGCCTTGCCTCGCCCCCTCCCAGCATCTCTGCCCCTGGCACGGACCCAGCCAGATCCCAAGGCAGGGCACGCCCGTGCACAAGGAGGGGTGGGGCGAGGAGATGTGACAAGAGCAGGGAGAACACAGAACAGCGTGCTGAACACAGGGATCGGCGAGCGGAGGGAGCATGGCCCACGATGCCTGGGTTGGGGAGGTGGCTGACACTAAAATTCCACTCTGCCCAAGGCCTGGTTATTATCACTGTTATTTTTGATATTATTTTTGGGGCGATGGGGACCGTTGAGTGGTGCGGAGCATGGCTGGCACTGTGTGCGTGTGTCGAGGGGGAGGATAATGCTGCCCAAGGCCTGAAAGACAAGGCGAGATTGCGTTGTTGTTGTTGTTGTTGAAGAACGTTAGCATTAATGACCACTGAAGGAGTGCAGGAAGAAAGGCAGTGATCTTGCAAACAGTGTTTGAGGCTGCAATCCCACACCTGCTTCTGTGGGAGTAAGTCCCAATGAACTCAGTTGTGTTTGTTGATGAATAGACATTTATAGAATTGCAGCTTCTCAGCATATATATGTTTTTCCTGGCAGTGTTTTCAAAGCCAGTGGGTGGGTGGGTGGGTGGGTGGAGGGGAAGAGCTCTTCCACTCCACTCCTGTCTGGTTCTGCAGCCATGAACCTGATCCAAGTATTGCAGGGAGCAGGGGAGAGAGGAGTCTGAATTCTCCTCTGGATCAGTGCTGGTAATGGCCTGCTAGGCTTGTGGCCTGGTATGCTGGTGTGTGATCGAGGGGCATGCGTGGCTGTTGTGTTTTGTGTGTGTGTGTGCACGCGCTGGCAAAGCCCGGAGAGGGGAGGGCAGAGGGTCCTCTGATCACGACAGGTCGCAAGGCCTGGCTCTGGCAGGGACAGATGTGGGTGGTGTCATGTCGAGCGATGCCAGTGGGAGGCCGGAGTGGGCTTTGTGGAGGGCTCAGGATGCTGACCGCGGCACTTAGGATAAGTCTGGCGTGGGCTATTTGGGGCGGGCGCGCCGAAGATGTGTTTGCGTGGGGGGGGGAGGGGGAGGGAGGGGAGGCAGAGAGGAAGGGTGGCATTGCGCAGCAGCGGCGGCGGCCGCCGTCTCCCCAGGCCACACTCACCGAAGCTGGGGCGGACGCTGGCGATCTCTGCCATGGCGGCGGCGGCGGCGGCGGCGGCCCGATGCGCGCAGGAGGCCCCTTCGGCTCGGCGGATGCGGCGGCGGCGGCGGCGCTGCTTCTGCTGGCGCCGAGGATGCTGCGAGGGCAACAGAGATGCAGGCGCTGGCGACTGGTCCTGATGCAGCGCTGGCTCCGCCCACTTCGAACGATCCCCGGGCCAGGCCCCGCCTCCCCCGAACGGGGAAGCCACGCCCCTCTGCCTTCCGAGCTCGCCCGACGGTGACTCGGCAGGTCGGCGCGGGGGGCTGTCTGCCTCCGGAGGATGCGCGGGCGGGTCGTGGGCGGTGGGCGCGCATCGCCGCCCCCTCTGCCGGAGGAGCCGGGCTGGGCCATGCCTGCAGCTGCTGGTGATTCCCAGCTCATGGCACGGATTACATAGGTTTGCAAATCAGGCTTACCAGACAATGCCTTTTCTGGAGCGAGAAATACTGCGGGCGACACGGTTTTCCTCTTACGTGCAAAGGGTGTGAGCTGTTTTTGAGAAGTGCAGTTGACTCGTTTATACGTAATGCACTGTATATCACATTTTATTTCAAGCTCCTGTGAGCAATAGCAGTGCTATTCTTTCCCTGAGTGAGACTCTGAATATATAACACTGATTCTGGCTCTGGGCCATTGGCTGTCCGAATGTTTTCAAGCCTGATGCAAGGTACTGGCCTGGCCTGTGAAGGAACGACCTGCAGAGTTTCATTCTCAGGGTGAACCTGTCTGCACACTGTGCTGCTTCTTGATGTTCCTTCTCCAGGGGCTCCAGAGGGAGGCCTGGAAGGCAGCAACGAGGGAGAGGGCCTTCCAGGGGTGGCCCCCACAACTATCGAACAAGCTCCCCAGTGGGGCCTGCCTGCTGCCAACACTAGGCTAAGACCCTCCTCTGTTTTCAGGCAATTGGCAGCATATGACAATGGCTCAGCCTGGTTGTGGGAGGTTCAGATACATGCATGAGCACCCTGTTCGTTGCTTGCATACCTGATTTTAAAGTTTTCTCTTCTTGTTCCTTTCCTGCCAGAGGTTGGACATCATCATGACTAGACTGTTGTTAGGTGTGTGTTTAGCCAGGGGGATTATATTCCGGAAGCACAAGGTGGTGGCTTCCCGTTGCCCTTTCACGTCACCACGCGACAGGCAGGGCCGTTATGGCGGCAACCATTTTGCCCACACTTTTCCATAGCAACAGCCCATCAGCATCCCCTGCATCTGTACTGGCATTGCTTCCTCCTAAGGACAGGCGGGATGTGCAACTGATATAACTCCCCAGGCCTTCCAGTCAGTCTCCTTTACCTGGGGCCCTTGGCTTGCCCAGGGGTTCAGTGTTTTGCTGCTGCCCAATACTGTGGCATCAAGGAGTTACATGATAATGCAATTCACCAATGCCAGCCACAGAGCAGCCCCAGCGCAGGCAGTTTCCAATCTTGGTAAACTGCCAAGGAGCTCTGCCTATTGGGCAGTATAGACATGTAACAAATTAAATTAAAAATGGAAAAGAGCTGGCCTAGCACTCTGGAAATTAAGAACATTTGCACATTCCTTCATATAACTCACATTCCTTCATTTGCACATTCCTTCATTACTCCACACGAAAAATAATTATATACAAGATACACTCATAATTGTTGATTTTATTTATTGATTTTAACAACTTTGGGCAGGATGTCTCCAATTTTATATTATTGTATTGGTGGTATTTATGTTTGTAAGCCGCCCCAAGGCTTATGCGGAGGCGGCATATAAGTTTGCTAAATAAATAAATAAATAAATAAATAAAAAATACGTAATTATTTTTATCATTGTTTTCTGTAGGTGGCGGCCATGACTGTTGTCCTTATTACCTACTTGTTTACAGTGCAGGAATGTTATGAAAACTAAAATACGTGCTTTTTCATTATCGTGTGTTTTAAGTCAAGTGTGGAAAGACTAAATGTTTTTGGGATCTATTTAATTTTATTAAAAGTGCAAGTTTCACTAACCAGAGCCTGATGCAAGAAGCGTACTTTTTGAAGAATTTGAATCTCCATGTATTTTGAGCGCTAGAACTGAATTGAATGCATAGTCCCTTCCCATAAACCAGTCCTAGTTACTCAAACCTTTCAGCAGTTCAGGGCTGTTTTTATTGTGGGATCCAGAAATTCTAACCGAGCTATTGCAAATCACCCAAAGATATATCAGTAGATCCAGCTCTAGCCCCTCCCCATCTATTCTAACTAACGTGTCAATCTACATGTGGAAACTAAACGGACTTTTAAATACAATGCTCCCCTTCCATTTTGCCTGGATCTAGCTCAGGCAGAGAAACATATTCATGTTATTAAGTTAAGTTTTCACTACATTATTTCCTGTGTTCATTATTATTGCACTTCAGTTGCTATGAGGCTTTTGGAACCAAATTTTTGTCGAAAGCAGAATTTTAAAAATTCATAACAGTAGACTACTACGACTGATTTTCTACATACAGCATGTATCTGATGCAATAGCAGATTCCATTTCTGGATGGCATTCCCCTTGGGGTTGCGATTTGTCCTCTCATAAAGGGCTGCATGAGATGAGAAGCAGAGCTATTTCAGCAACCTTACTGGGGCTTACATCCAGGAAAGATTTTTGGATGGCAACCTTAATAAACAGGAAGTCTGCCTGCCACAATAGGGTGTACATGTTTAATATGCTGGAAGACACACACACACACACAGAGTTCAAAGAGGAGCTGAAAAGCCAATGTAAGCTACTAGAATACACAGTACTTCTCCCTATTTTAAGATTGGTAGATTGAGCTCATTCAGTTTCTGATGAATGAAAATAAATGCATATCCCAAAAGCAAGACAACAACGAACCTACAACAGCAATGTTTCCTTGTAGGAAATCCCAGTCTTGAATGCAAGAGGGACCCCCATAGCTCAATGATGCAGCACACAGTGTATCACTGAATTCCTCCTTTTGACCCCTGACATCTTCCAGCGGGGCTTCAAAAGACCCCCTACCAGAGACCTTTGGGAGTCACAATGAGTGAGGGTACAAAATGAGCCCTATAAAGTGAGTGTGACTTTGTGTTGTATGTTTGACAGAGTGCGCTTTGCAGTGCAGAGGTATCCAGAACGGAACAAAATATTCACTGTTTGAACCCGTCCCCCCTGCCCTGCAATGCCCTTTGTGGGAAGCATCACAATGAATTAAAAAGCATTGTGAGTCATATTTTCTCCGTAGGTTTTGGGTGATTTTGCTCTCGGTGCAAATGAAGCATGATAATTAAAATGCTTTGTGGCTCTCTGCATGGGTTTTGTGTTATTTTGCAGTTGGACAGGTCCAGAGCTGGCACCAGGGCACCTGCTGAGGGCCCACAGCACAGCAGGAAGTTTACTGACAGAAACCCCTGGAAGGGCTCCATCTCTTCAGAGCTGCAGCTGGCTTGTTCACCCACCTTTCACTGGGGCCCAGAGCGCAGCGTTGGTGGGAAAGAGGAGCAGGAGATGCCCCTGTGTGTTTGCTGCCTGGCTCTCTGCTTGTCAACCAAGTAAGTAGTAGCAGTGATGAAGAGGAAGAGGGGCAAGGGCAGTGGGGGCAAATGGGCCCCAGCTCAAGGGCCCCCAAAGCCTAGGGCTGGCACTGGCCGGGTCCCTCCAGTGGGTCATTAGGCTGCTCTTTACTGAAACCTACTTGGACTGTAACCAGAGTCGTACGCATGTACAAAGGAGGTGTTGGAGGAAGGAAAATTGGCTGGTAGAATAGCTAGAAGAAGAATCAATTACTGGATTTCCTGCATTACTTTGGGATCAGCATTTTCTTCTGCTGCCTCATGGCATTTGCTCAACCTGTACATTAGGCAGCTAGATTGGACGGGTGCAGAACTACTGGGATCACTGCTTCCTCCCAGGGCTTTGTCCTACAAAGAAGGCCCGAATTTCTAAACGAGGGGGAATATCATGTTTTCTGTTTGCAGTAAATAAAAAGTGGGTATGGAAAAGTCACTATTCACTAAGCACAACTTAGGTGTATAATATTTATCAACCTTGTGCTATGCACCATTTAGAGAAAGTTCACATGTTCTAAATGGCTGGATATAGCTGAGAGTTCTGGACTGTTTTTGTCTAAATATAGCATTTGCTATGGAACAGTCTATAAAAACTTTACATAAATAGATAATGCATAGGATTGCATCCTATGCCCACAAACTCTAAATACACATATCAAGACTGGGATGTGTTTGTTACAGTTCTATAGCCAAAATTCTCTGGTTCGCCAAAACTAAAATCTTTGTTGTTGTTGTTAGTCGCAAAGTTGTGTCCGACCCATTGCGCCCCCATGGACAACATTCCTCCAGGCCTTCCTGTCCTCCACTATCCCCCGGAGTCCATTTAAGCTCACACCAACTGCTTCAGTGACTCCATCCAGCCACCTCATCCTCTGCCGTCCCCTTCTTCTTTTGCCATCTATTGTTCCCAGCATTAGGCTCTTCTCCAGGGAGTCCTTCCTTCTCATGAGGTGGCCAAAGAAAATCTCAGTACAGTATGGTAAAACAAAATGAAACCAGATTAAAAACACCAAGCATTCAAAATCAAATCTGCTAGATTAAAAAGGACACCCTATTGCTTACAGTGGGACTTACTTCCAAACCTACTTCCCTATTACAAGCTTGAGATTGCACAACACCAGCTGCAGTCGAATGCGCCCTTACCAAGGAATAAGCCACATTGAACATGACTGGGTTTAGCACCAAGAAAATATGGATAGGATCGTAAGGCAAGCCATGTGTCCTACTTTCCAAAGGACAGTTCTTTGTCTGAAGGCAGCTTTGAGTTGAAGGCCGCCATTTTGTGGCCAGTTCTAAGATGCTCTTCCTTAAGAAGAGAGACCAGTGAACATCTGGAAGTTTGTACCTGCTCAAAAGAGCTCAGAAGGGCACGGCCTTCCCCACCATGACAAAACGTAATTTATTTTCATTTAAGTAGCACCAGGAACGTCTAAACTCACAGATATAGGTTGGCAAATGTGTATTTTATGCTACTCTGTATCCACCCAACTTTTTTGGGTGATGGTGGCCATCTGGGATGCAGTGCACCAGCAGAAGCACCGAAGTCTTTTTTGGCACACTTGCTACTGCGGTTGCTTATTCATAATTTTAGTGGGACTTCTACTGCGGTTTTAGGATCGTTCATCTCTGCTGTTGTTGTGTCTCATCAAGTTGTCTTCAAGTTAGGGCGACCCTGTGATTAAGCCCCTTCCAAAATGACTTGTTCTTGACAGTCCCGCAAAGCTCTGGAAAACCCAAGGCTGCGGCTTCTTTGACACTACTGATCCATCTCCTAGTTGCTCTAAATGTTGTAAATAACCCGTGAACAATACTGAAAGCATCCCTCTTAAATCTCGGATATTTTCCAGGTTCTATGCTGATTGCTTTCCATACCGCATTTTACTGTTGCCAGCGATTTTAATTGATTTTTACAGGGTGTTCCCGCATGAGTTTTGTTCTGCCAAGGTGGAGCACAGGCTAGGCTGAGCTGATCCCGGATTTCCCACTCTGATGACTGGATTCTGGGTTGACGGGAGGCATCTGTAGCGATGCCAGAAATGGGGTGACGTCATCCAGAGCCGAATTGGTTTGGGCGTGACGTCACGGGGCGAGGACGAGGCAAATTGTAGACCCACCGGAGCGCCTCGTGGTCACGTGCTCTGCTGGGCCAATCCCTGAAGTCACGTGCCAGCCCTTTGGCGTCCGACCGCTTCTAAGCAGCGTCCAAAAGGCCCAACTCAAAAAATGGCGGTTCTCGGCCTTTTGCCAGCAAAAAAGATGGCGGTTTTCGCTTCCTGTAATGGTACAGGTTGTATGCCCTTTTTGCAGGCATTACCGGGGCGGAGGCCTCCCTCGTCCCGTATTTCTGGGCTATGTACATGGATCGTGTGACCTCTAGAAAATACCCGCGGCTTCTCACACTGCCTAAGACGGCCGCTATGTGGTTTCGGGTTTTTTCCCCCGTAACTTGCCTTCTCCCTACTTAACTCATGCCAGGAAGAAAGATGGCGGCGCGAGTCGTCCTGCCTGGTAAAGGCGCGCGGGCCGCTGGTTCCCTTTTCCGCTCCGGTGTCGTTTCCGCTTCCGCTTTGGAGGAAAGCGGGGGCTCCGGATTGGAAAATGGCAAAGGGGAGCCGCCGCGGGGCGAGGGATGCGGCGGAGCGCGCGCGGTGAGTCGGCGGCGGGCGGGCGGCTCGGGCAGGGCCGTGAGCGGCTCCGGGGAGAGGCTGCCTTGAGCATAACGGCTTTCCCCGCCCAGCGCCCTTCGCTCGGCTTGCACTACAGTGCCCATCACCCCCAGCCCGCCCGGCCAGCGCCTTGTCGGTCTCCTCCGGGTGTGCCGGACTGCAGCTCTCATTCTTCCCGGCCGGAATAGTTAGCGCCAACCTGGTGCCGCTGGGCGGGGGGGGGGGGGGGGCGTGGACTACAAGTCCCACCACTCGCCGCGGTCCCGATCGCTGCGTTTCCCCGCGTCTCGGAGGTACTGCGCCCATGTGCACCGCTGGCGGTCGCGTCTTCCTTGTGCGTTTCGCGTGGGCAGCTGGCTGGCCCCTCGGGGAACAGACTGCCGGACGAGGAGGGCCCTTGGTCTGGCCCCAGGGGCTCTTCCTAGGCTCTTACGGGGCAAGTGTTAAAGGGAAGTCATGGGTGGAGAGTTGCAGCCTCACGGGGGACTCGCAACTTCAGCGAGGACCAAGCTCAAGAGTCAAGCGCTCATTGCTGGGACTGCAGCTGCTAAGTGAGCATTTCAGTATAAAGCCAGGTGGATGTTAATAGCTCTTCCCCATCATGGCCTGGAACCACTTATTTGCTGGTCGTGAAGAAGCGTCCTGTTTCCTGGGCTTTGTGGCAGCCAGTCAGGTCGTAGAAGACCTCTTCCTAATCTCCAAAGTGGCTCCACAAATTTCTTGCTACCGAAGGCATCAGCACTTTTCCCTTGAGGCGCCAGTTTAAATCCTGCCAAGAGTGGAAGAACTTCCTGGCTTACACCCTTTAGAAAGTCTCTGCCTTGTTCTTTTGTGAGGTTCCTAATAGACTTCCAGCCAGTTTACTAAAGGGCCCAAATCTATGTTGCTTCGTTACCGCTGTGGCACCTTTTGTTCTGACACTAATCCTGGAGGCCTCAGCTCACCCACGAAATCAGCAGCACACATCATGCAGTTTTCCAGTTAATGTTGGTCTACAGCTCCCACCATCCTCACCATTGTATGCAGTAGCTAAGGCTGATCAAAGCTGCAGTCCAACAACATCTGGTGGGCCATGTGAGATGGGAAGCGGAACTATTTCATCGGGTTTGTGCAAAGATTCTTTGCTTCCCCCCTCTTCCCGCTTCATTTTCGTGCCTTTTTATCTGGGAGGGTTGGGCTAGGAATGTCCTGTTTCGAATGATTGTATGTAAGCTATTTCGGGAAACTTTGTGGCTGAGGAGCAGGATACAAATGGTTTAAATGAATAAACCATTCAAACCAATCTACTGTGCATAAATGAATAAACCATTCAAACCAATCTATTGTGCATAGATTTGTGCATACTGTGCATAGATTTACTTAACAGTGTGATGCTGTGTATCACATCTAAAGACTACTTTGTTCAGTGCAGCTTCTGTCTAGGAAAAAAACTTTGGGCTGTGGCCTTAACAAACCTGGAATCTTCTTGTCTCTGTTGTAAGCATGTGTAGGATCCAGAGAAACCTTTTCTTCTTGAGTGGGAGAGCAATGAAATAAGGTTATGCACGTAAATATTTCACGGTGCTGAACAAAGGATCCCTAATAGCCCAATAGAAGGTAACCAAGTTGATTCAGTTGGAACTTGCTCCCAGGTAACTGGGGTAAGATTGTTGGTTTAACATCCTACAATAAACTCAGTAATTCAAAAGGGAATGGTTGGAAACCCTTATCCTGGAACCAAGTACCATAGTCCCAGGTCAATTAGGGATTTAAGGGTAAATATTTGGAACTTTGCTTGTGGAAGTGTTTTTCTTTTAGAATATATGTGTGTATATTTTGAATGTTTTGAAATAAACGAACCAGCAATCAGTGAATATAGCTCAGTAGTCAGACTAGCATCCCAAGAGAACTAATATGGTATAGTGGTGAAGTATATGACTGGGGCTCAGGTGATGTGGATTCTAGTCCCTGCTTAGCCATGGAGTTGACTGGATGACTTTGGGCCAGTCCTAGATTCGAAGCCCAACCTACTTCACAGGGTTGTTGTTGTGGGGATAAGATTCGGGGAGGATGTAACCAGCTTGGGTTCCTATTATTTATTTAGATTTAGCACTAGAAAGGGGAAAAAAAGAAGAATATAACTATAATAAGTATGCAAATTAATAAATTACTGAGTAATTGAATCTGCCACAGAAGGTGATGGCAGTGAGAGAAGAAGAAGAAGAAGAAGAAGAAGTGTTATACATCAAAAGGGCTACCAGGAATGTCTGCATTTTCCAGAGCCACCAGTACAAAGAAATGCTTTCCCAGATGAGGAATTGGCATATGCAAAGAATAAGAACCGTGTTTCTAAATGAAAATGAGTAGCAGAAATTCTTTCAAGAGCAGGACCAGTACCAGTACATCCTGTTTCGCAGTTGGGCTGCTGCATTTCGAATGACCTGAGGAATCTGAATATCCAAGGACATTTCTATGCATAATCCACTCGGTTCTCTGTCTTTGCAGAGGGACAGCAAGGGAGCTTTAGTTGGGATGTTTCTGTCCCTGAAGATGCTGCCATGCAAGAAGAGGAGAGCTGTTCCGGCAGATTCTGAAGAAGTGGAGTCGGACCTCTCTTCAGATGTGCCCTCCGTTCAGATGGAGACCACTTCTTCAGGTGGGATTAACCAGCTCTGCAGCTTCACGCTGCAGGTCGAGGGACAAAACTGTGCGATGGGTTCATTTTCCTCTACTTTGCCAGCAGCTGCAGGGGACCTGGGAGATGCCGATGGGGAGCCGGTAAAAGGAGCTGCAGTTTCATCTAGAGATGCCCCGCAGAAAGCCTGGCAGGCATCGACAGAGGCCCCGCTGAGAGGTGGGAAGACCTTTCCAAAGGCAGGATCAGATCTCTGTCCGCAGCAAGCTGAAGAGTGTCGAGATGCAAAGTGCTCTCCATCAGCCAAGCTCTTCGTGGACAAGATAGAGCAACATCTGGACTGTGCAGGTAAAACGTCAGTTTGGGTTGAGGCAGTGCTGCAGAGCTCCTAACCTGGCTTCTCCTTAATAGGTTTACCTTTCATCTTCAGCCCTAGACATACGGGGGAGAAAAATCTAGAATGAGTCATGGTTCCAGCCATTCCAGGGCTGGGGCAAATTGCCCCAGGTAGCAACACCTGGATGCTATGCAACACTGCGGCCTTGCATGAAGGGAGTAAGTCTGGGAGAGTGTTTATGCCCCCACAATCCTCTCTTCTGGTGGAGCCTTCAGTCTGGGAGAGCCTTCGACCACCTCGCAGTGAACAGGCAGAGACAACCGGAGGGGAGATGTGGGCCAGAAGGCCCTTCTGCTGGACTGTGGGGCTTGGCTGGGGCCGAAAGTTGCAGCCCCATCGAAAACAGCAGTGGCAATACTTGTTTATAAGGTCCAGGCACCTTGACATTTATTTATTTGTTTGGAACACTTATATGCCACCCCATTCGCAAAAGCCTCGGGGCGGCTTCCAGTACAAATAAATAACTATACAATTACATAACAATCTGAAGACATCCCAGCATAAATATAAAATCAATCAATAAATTCAACAATTAAAATGACAGTTAAATAAAAAGGCCTTGGCCTTTTATTCAAAATGACGTTTGACGATTCTCTCTGCTGTACCTCGGCGCCCCTCTAATCTCTGGGTTTCAGCTGGCCTTTTGCCGAAAATGGAGGCCGAATGGGAAGTGGCAGGTGACCCCCAGAATGCGAAGGCCCCCAAGCCCCTGCTGAGTGCCGAAGTGCTCCACGAGCTGAAGGAGGAAGCCGAGGAGACGGGGCTTTTCATCCCAGTGGGTGAGTGGGGCCACGCCTCCAAACCAGCTCCTAGAATGGAGGCACATCGTGCTCTTGTCAGGTCATCAGAAGTGACCCCGTGCCTGGAAAAACGGACATGGGAATCTCCTTGTACTTGTTCATTCATTTCATCATGCCTTTATTCCACCCATTCCTCCAAGGAGGCAGAGTCCTGCCCTTCC
This sequence comes from Varanus salvator macromaculatus, assembly GCA_023646645.1. Taxonomy (NCBI): domain Eukaryota; kingdom Metazoa; phylum Chordata; class Lepidosauria; order Squamata; family Varanidae; genus Varanus; species Varanus salvator. The sequence continues at coordinate 7,778,292 of JAIXND010000803.1, read as the reverse complement.
CCATTGTATCCTCCCCTCCCGCCCATTTTGGTTGTGTATGTTTGTTTCCGGTTTCTTAGAAGAACGAGAAGAAGGAGGGAAAAGGAAGAGGAGGAAAGCGACGAAGCGGAAGCGGGAAGGGAAATGCCAGGAGGAGGAGGAGGAAGGCCCCTTGGCTTGTGACCTCAAACTGGATGACACCCTCGACCGGACTCTGGAAGACGGTGCGAAACAGCATAACCTGACAGCCGTCAACGTGAGAAACATCCTCCACGTGAGTACAGCCGGGTGTCGCCGATGCAGTATGTCCTGTGAGGGTATCACTCCTGAAGGGTGCGGGGGATCCTTTCCTGCTCACCGTCTTGCACAAAAGACAGCCGAAATTGGCATCCCATAAGACAGTCCTGGCTGGCTGTGTCACAGGTCCCTGTGGCCAGTCCTTGAAGGCCTGGGAGAAAAGCCAAGCTGCCACCCAATTTGCCAAAACTTCTAAGCTATTCGCGCGGTAACTTTCATTCTTTCGCCTGCTTGGAAACGACACAGTGAATGCTTGTTATTGAGAGTTGGGAATATAATCAGCCACACCAACAATCTCTTGTCGCTCAGGCAGCTTTGACTTAGCGTTGGAATAAGGCAAGCTGCGCACCTTCTCTTTTGTGCTTGTCGCTGCAGGAAGTTATTACGAATGAGCACGTTGTGGCCATGATGAAAGCGGCCATCAGCGAGACGGAAGACATTCCCATGTTTGTAAGTCTCCCTCAGTAGCCGGACTGGAAACTGGCTTGCCACCAAGTCAGGGTGGGTGTATGAGGAGGAGGAGAAGCTGGGATCAAAGTTTGAGCAGTTTGCAATGAAATGACAGCTTTTTATCATGGGACAAACGTCTGTCCGTGGCTACAAGGCCTACTGGCTCTATACTAACTCCAGTATTTAGTTTATTTTTTCCCGTAAAATTTCAGTAGAGCCAAAAAGAGGAAAACTGGCTACCTAGCATTGAGTATATCAATTTCAGTGAATGCTTATGAGATGCATCTGTGTATGTCGCCTTCTAAAAGTTCCCAAGCAGATGACGTAGCCATATAAATGTGTGTTTGCGTGCAGCATCTGTGGACCACAATTCACATGTTGAAAGTATGGTTGGCTCCTTAATCACAGCACTATAGGAGCCTTTGTCCTTCCGCTGTTGTACTATCAGCCTTCTAGCCGTCAAACCGATGCCAAGAATCCATTTACACTCACCTTAAATCAAGCTGTTAATTCCTGAGGACATGCCCATCGGTAAAATTATTTAATTTTTTTATTTAAAACTTTTATATGCTTTATGCGTAGCATCTCAGGATGAATTACAGTCATTAAAACAAACCACAATAAAGCACCCATCTTAATATAATAAATAACAATTAACTAAAAATATAAGTGAAATAAAAAGCAACTGTTGAACTTTAAAATTAGTTTTTAAAATTGTTGTTGTTGTTAGTCGCAAAGTCGTGTCCGACCCATTGCGACCCCATGGACCACATTCCTCCAGGCCTTCCTGCCCTCCACCATCCCCCGTAGTCCACTTAAGCGCATACCAACTGCTTCAATGACCCCATCCAGCCACCTCATTCTCTGCTGTCCCCTTCTCCTCTTGCCATCAATCCTTCCCAGCATCAGGGTCTTCTCCAGGGAGTCCTTCCTTCTCATTAGGTGGCCAAAGTATTTGAGTTTCATCTTCAGGATCTGGCCTTCTAAAGAGCAGTCAGGGTCTATCTCCTCTAGGACTGACCGGTTTGATCGCCTTGCGGTCCAAGGGACCCACAAGAGTCTCCTCCAGCACCACAATCCAAAGGCCTCAATCCTTTTGCTCTCGGCCTTCCTTATGGTCCAGCTTTCACAGCCATACATTGCAAAGTTTTTTAAAATAACAATTAAAAAGGTTTTAACCCGGCACCGGAAAGAATATAAACGGTGCCAGGAAAACCTCTCTGGTGCAGTGCAATGTTTCTTTACAAGGTTTATCCATGTAATAACCTCCTTCCAGAAGGAGGCACCTATTGGGACATTGCCAAAGCATACATGTAGAAGAAGCATTTATTTCTTTATTTTATTTAAAACTTTTCTGTACTTCCCACTACCAAATAGCCTTGGTTCGGTCTCCTATAAAACAAAAGCGGAGCACAGCATCCATTCTATACGTTAAAAGCCCACTTAAAAAGTTCAGTCTAAACCTTAAAATACTGGGGGAAATAAAAAGGTTTTGGCCTGGTGCCAAAAATAATAAAGTCCCAAGGATAAAGCATTAGCTGTTCTACCTCCAGGATCAGAGGCAGTGTGCTGCTGTGCACTAGTTTATTTATTTATTTATTTTATTTAAATATTTATATGCCGCCCCTTGCAACAGCCTCGGGGTGGCTCACAATAGTTGCTGGGGAACATGGGTGGGAGGCTCCTGTTGCACTCCTGTTATCCAGGCAGCTGGGTGTCCGCTGAGTGAGCAGAATGTCGGATTTGATGGACCCGTACTTTGGCCCTACCAGGTTCATTCTTACATCCTAATGCCGTATCTCTGACTTTCTCCTTTAGGAGCCAAAAATGACGCGCTCCAAACTGAAGGAAGTGGTGGAGAAGGGAGTGGTGAGTCGGTGTGCGTTTTTGGATTTGTGCCACCTTGAGAAAGAGACATGGATGGTGTCATGTTGAGGATCTGCATCTTGTTTTTTCTATTGCTGTGACACTATCCAAAAAAACAGGAGATGCCGCTTGCAAAAGCAGCATATAAGACAGGGAGGGGGGGGTCTGCTTGTTAAAACCCAGCTTGAGAGTTCCCGATCCCGTGGGGTTGCCCGATCCCGTGGGGTTGCCCAATTTTGCTAACAATGGAAGCTTCGGAGTAAACAAATGAGCGGGGAAGTAGGATCTGAAGATGTAGCTCTCTGCATTAGCTCATAATGCTTTTTTTCTTCCCCCAGGTAATCCCTACATGGAATATTTCTCCAATCAAGAAGGCAAATGAAATTAAGGTTACTATTGGTAGGGTTTCTGGTGGGTTTGTTAGGCACTGCCTGGTGGAGATCGGGACTTGAGGATCAGTAACAAAGTCTGTCAGTTCTCTCCTTTATTTCTTGACCATCCCCTCCGCTCCCCTCCCCTCCCCTCCCCTACATGCATACGGACACATGTCATGAGGACTAGCAGCTTGCTTTGGCTATACAATAAAACCGGGAGTCCTCAGATTTTGCCAGCAGTATTTCAGTGCTGAGTTCGCAGCCATGTGCTCCCATTTGGTGTATTATTGAAGCTCTGGGGACACAGGTAAGCATGTGGAAGAGGCAAAGCAGCTGTGGCACTGGCCTGCTCTTAATGAGACAGGTGGGCACAGGCCTTGAGATATTGGGGGCCCGTTCTCATCATCGTCCTCAATAATCCCACCTTTCCGGCTTGTCTTGATCACTGCCTCTCTTCTCTCTCTGCGACAGCCCCCTCAGTTTGTTGATATTCCCCTTGAGGAAGACGACTCTTCTGATGAAGAGTACCAGCCGGAGGAAGAGGAGGAGGATGAGACAGCAGAAGAGGTACGGCATGGCGTTGGCTGGCATGCTGGGAGATGTAGTCCAACACACAACTTTCACCATCCCTTACTATTGGCTTTGCTGGCTTGGGCTGATGGGATGTGTAGGCTAAGACAGGCTCGGTCCTTCCGTACAGGCTTAATTTTGGGGTCTGGCACCTGATACTCTATTTTATTCCCCCCTTTTCATCACATTTCTCTGCATTCATTTTGACTAAGAGGAACTTGCCAGACAAGAGAGAGCTGAGAACTTGTGCAAATCCAATTTTAAAAACGGTGTTAAAAAGAGCAGCCAGTAATGGTATCAAATGGTGACGGGCCTTCACTTCATGGTCAGCATCAACACGGGCTGTACCACTTCAGATTGCAGAGCGCGGAGGCTCGCATGGTTGCATGCTTCCTACTCCCCGCTTCCACCCATGGAAAACCTCTCCTAAATATAGACTGTTGAGGAATCAGGGAACAAGCTAGTTTTCTGACCGCTGCAAATTCTGTGGGCGGAGGCACGTTCATCTTGAGACTCTGCCTGCAGACCGAATTGGTACAGCCCAGTCACAGGTTGACCTGTCTTTGTGAGAACTAACCTGAAGGCATGCTAATCAGTTTGTTATCCTCCCTCTGAAGCAGAGAAAGGTGGTGAGCCAGACCCCAGGGTTAAAAAAAAGCCAAAAAAACGCCCCAAACACAAAGACTGGGGACCACCACTTAGAAGGCCCTGCTGCTTCAGCTCACTGGTTCTGCTTGCAAAGGCTGTTCAGAGCAAAACTTTGCTTATTGTCCTGAGTGCTCTAAGAAGGGGGCACATGGCTCTCCTCTGTCCTTCACTGTTTCTGTCAGTTCTGCCATGATGTGCTGTCCCATTGCAGGCACAGGGACATGGTCAAAGGAACTTTGGCAGCAGCCGCCCTGCTGGCTCGTTTGCCTTACGCCTCTCTCCTGTTCCGTAGAGTCTGATGGAGAGCGACGTGGAAAGCACCTCCTCGTCTCCCCGGGGAGCCAAGCGCTCGCGGACAAGGCGGTCGCCTGATGCGGTCGAGACGGACGAGGAAGGCGTGACCCCGCTGGAGGTAGGATGAGATCTTCCATGTTGCCCTTGGGGAGAAGAGACGCTGCAAGCTGGGTCGTACGCAGCCATGCAGGGGGAAGTCGGTGGGATGAGCCCCTGCTTTGGGGGCTCCAAGGAAAACCCTGCACACTCAAAGCAAGCTGAGAGAAAGTCTACCCAAAGCTGGGAAGAAGGCGCAGCCAGCATCCCAGCCGGATGTGGGGGCCTTGGACAGCCTTTACTCTGAGGGCTGGATCACCATGGTGGTGTAATAGCGCAAGGGGCCGTGCAGCTCCAGGTGCCTTGTGGTATTGGAGCAGATGTGGGCCATGTTCCATCCTCAAAGGCTTCCATCTTCCTCAAAGGCTGCCACAAAGAGGAAGGTCAAGATCTCTTCTGGCTGATGCCAGAGTGTAGGACACGGAATAATCAAGTCAAGCTGCGACAACCCAGATTCAGGCTGGGCATCAGGAAGAGCTTCCTCACTGTCAGAGCAACACGACAGTGGGGCCAGCTGCCTGGAGAGGTGGTGGGCTCTCCCACAGTGGAGACATTCAAAGAGAAACTGGGCAGCCATCTGAGTGGGATGGTGTAACCTGGTGTCCTGCAACAGCAAGGGTTGGACTTGATGGCCTTCATGGCCCCTTCCAGCTCTACTACCCTTTCTCTGAAAATAAGCCCTGGCATGATTTTTCAGGATGCTCGTAATATAAGCCCTACCCCCCAAAATATGCCCCAGTTAAGATTGTCAGCCAGACAGAAGCATTTAGTACATCCACTGCAACACAATTCGGGGTTTGGAGAGTTATGACAATGTTCCAGAAGAAGATGGCATGACTGTATTTGAATAAATGTAGATTGTTGTACATGAAAATGACATGACTTCACCTGAAAATAAGCCCTAGTGCGTCCTTTGGAGCAACAATTAATATAAGACCTGGTGTTATTTTCGGGGAAACGCAGTATTAACAACACTTTGAGAAATGACTTTTTCTAAAGCGGTTGACAAGGGTGGCACAGCTCAAACTACCGTGGTGTTTGAAGGCACATCAGCACTCACCGTTCGGCAAACACTGCGGGTTAAAAGCCAGAGGACGGGATGTAGGCAGAGTGGAGATACCCGTCGGTCAAGCGGCACTCTCTGCTTCCACCCACCAGGTCGAGAAGGCCTCCCCGCCTCCCCTTCAGAGGCACATCAGTGCTGAGGTCGTGCCGATGGGGCCGCCGCCGCCCCCCAAGCCGAAGCAGAGCAAGGATAGCAGCTTCATGGAGAAGCTGCATGCCGTGGATGAGGAGCTGGCTTCGAGCCCGGTGTGCATGGATGCCTACCAGGTAACAGCAAGGGGGCCGCCGAACATTTCCCGAGTAGCCGCTGTGGGAGTCTTGGGTGACGGTTTCGGGTGCTAGCATTACAGGAAGGGAGAGAAATGTCTCCCACTCCCGTCTCTCCACACAGGCATCATGCTGCGTGCCTCCGTTACGCTTCCTCTTGCTGGCCCTTTTTCTAAGCCAAACAGTCCCAAAGGCTGTAAACTTTTCTCGTAAGGAAGTTGTGCCAGCCACAAGAGCACTTAATATCCCCTTTTATGTACTTTTCCCAAGCCTACAATATCATTCAGTCGCAGTGCCCAGAACTGCGCACAGTTTTCTAGCTGGTCACGCCATAATTTACATTCCTTCCAGCACCAGGTGAAAACCTTTTTATTTGCCCACTGTTTTAAGGACTAGGAATTTGAATTGGCTTTTAATACAGTCGCATTTTGTTTTCGATTTTGTCCTTGTCTTTGTTCTTGTTGGTAATGTGTTTCTGTTGCTATCATGCACATGATTAATTGTTGTTCATTGCTGTTTTGTTTATTGATTGTTTTGGTTCTTGTAAGCCATCCTGTAACGATGTGCATATAGGACAGGATATAAATATTTTTAAATAAATAGTTTGTGCAAGGGCCTGCCCAGGCTGCTTTGGCATGATGGGCGTTACTGACCCAACGCTCCTGGAGGGCACCTGACTAGGGAAGTTGGTCCCGACCTCTGTGCCATGACGGCTTTCCCTTCCCCCTCTGGCGTAGGGGAGTCAGTCCAAGCCTCAGGGGGCCCCTTTTGTCCTCTCCTCCTCCCAGCCTTTGGAGGACAGCTTGATCGCCTTCCGCACCCGGTCCAAGAGGCCCCTGAAGGACGTGCCCCTCGGCCAGTTGGAGGCTGAGCTGCAGGCCCCGGACATCACCCCGGATATGTACGACCCCAACACAGCGGACGATGAAGAGTGGAAGAGGTGGCTGGGCAGCCTCATGCATGGGGACGTGGAAAACGAAGGCATGTAGCCGTCACCGGGTCTCAGAGCGGGTTGGCTGGTTGAAGCCCAGGACATTGTGTGCGAATTTGGCTCTTTCATCCATGCCGTGGCATGTTGTGAGCTGCTTTGGAAGTGGCACCTGTGGGGAAGAATGGTGTTTGAATAGAAAATCCAGTCCAGTCCTCGGAAGGGGCTTGCCTCCTCGCTTCGGCTGAGAGATGCTTCTCCTTTCAGATGAGGCGGATGACGACGACGATCCGGAATACAACTTCCTGGAGGATCTGGACGAACCAGACACTGAGGACTTCCGAAATGACCGTGCCGTGAGGATTACAAGTACGTTCTCTTGAATATTCTACCCTGTGGCTGCCTCTGCCTGGGTGAGCAACTCTGGGGAGTGGACCAGCCAATTTCTTGGCGCCGGCTTCCTCTGGGGGCTTCTCTTACGCCACCAGACCCTTTGTGGGTTGCGGGGAGGATTGGCAGTTGGCAGCCAAAATTTGGAGGCTGATCGCTGAGGAAACTGAAAATTGACCTGGAAAACAAGCTAAACCTGGTGGCCTTCCGAGGCATTTGAGCCACAGCTCCCGGAATTCCCCTCCAGCAGGGCCATCGACCGGGAATTCTGGGTGTTGCAGTCCAGACGTGTCTGGAAGGCATGAGGTTGAGGAAGGTGTTTCTAAAGGAAACATTAGCTGGCTTGTTGCACTAGCAGCTAACCAAATTAGACAAACCCTTCCTAAAAAGGTGTCGCAGCATCCAGCAGATTTGAAAGCAAATGTGTGCATGAACACACAGTTCCCACAGTTTGAGGCAAGTTGTGTTTTCAGAGCTGTGAGTTGCTGAATCGGGTTGTGAGCCTGCAGGAATTCCACTTTTTTCTTTTAACTGCACGAAGCACCACCTTTTCTTCTTTTAGTGATGATTGTTGTGGTGGTGGGAGTTGGAAACTGGAAATCTGAATGCTGGCTGTTTTTTTGTAAATCTTGCAGAGAAGGAAGTGAATGAGCTCATGGAGGAGCTGTTTGAGACGGTAAGACTCTGGGCCGCCCTGGGGGGTTAAGCCTGGGCAAGTCACCAGTCCTCAAGAATCCTGCTGATGTGAGCCAGAGAGGCTCACCTGGCGCCGTCATTATTTGCTTTTCGGCGCCAGGCGAAGACCTTTTTATTTAAGAAATACTTTAATGGTTAAATTATTAATTTTGCTATTTATTATTATATTTATAGGTTTTTAAATTTTGACCGTGAGATGGGCCAGTTTTAATATTGTGTATTGTTTTTAGATGGTTTTTCTATGCTGTGAGCCGCCCCGAGGCTTGTTTGCAAGGGGGCGGCATGCAAATATGTTAATAAATAAAATAAATCTGATGAGGATAGGATTCCCTTCACACTGTGTGTGATACCAGGATGGCACCTGCTGCCACAAAATGGTGGGGCAGCCACTAGCAAGTTCCGTCCTCGGTCGGGGTCGCTCGCCTAGCTGACCTGTCAAGGGGAGGTCAACCACCCCTGGCTGTGTGGGCCTCCATCAGCTGCGGGGGCTAAACAGACCCTCCCTGTTCAAAGGCAGTCAGTCTCCGACGCCGAGCAAAGACTGCCTTGCCTTCTCCTTCCGTCATAAGCCCCTGGAGGTGTTTGGTTGGCGGAGTTAGAAACGAGATGCTGTTCTAGGTCAGGAGCACTGAACTGCGTTCAGCCTGAGAGCGGAATTCATTTTGGGAGTCGCCTTGAACAGGGGACACATGCCAAGGTTGCGCAGGGGAAAGACCAGCCTGTTCTAGCTGGACGCCGCTCCTGTCAGTCGCCAAGCCCTAGGAGATGCAGCTCAGCCCCAGGACAGAGAAAGAACAGCACAGAAAATGGGGACCCAGCAGATGGTGGGTGGCTGGGGCCAAGGGGGGGTGTTCTGGCTCTCTGGGGCACCCCTGACATTCTCCAACTCCTCGCTTGCAAGATGCTTCGTGGGGCTGCGCCACTCACTTGGGTCCCGCACGTTTCCCTGCAGTTCCAGGATGAGATGGGTTTCCCCAACGTGGAGGACGAAGGCCCGGAAGACGACGATAGCACCGCTGAGGCCCGGCCAAACTTTAACACGCCCCAGGTGCTCAGGTAGGTGCTTCCGGGCTCCCCTCGTCCCAGCCAGTCGTGTTGTCAGGGCCGTGTTGGCTCATAGCAGGCATGGGTTCCCCCGCAAGAACACCTTTTCCACCAACCATTTCTTCAGGCAGACCCCTGGCCCCCAGGCAAAGAGCATCCTGCCACAGCCCAGGTCAGACTTGACCAAACCTAAACCTGGACCGTGCTCTGGGCCCTGTCCAAAGAGGGGCTTTCTCTGACACTTCCTTCCTGAACCTTTGAACCAGAAATGCCAAGCACACAACCTGAGATCGCTTGCGTGCCAAGCGGGTGGCCTGCCACTCAGCCCCTGAGTTCCCCCAGAATCCCCCACGCCGGCGGGTGGGCAACCCAGACCCCTCCAAATGCGTTGAACTGCAACTCCCATCATCCCTGGCCATGCTGGTTTCAGCTGGCGGGGAGCGGCCAGTGAGACATTCGGAAGGCCCGAGTTGCTGGCCTCTGCTGTCGTCCGGTCAGTCCGGTGCGCCTGCTCTGTGCCCCCTTTCCTCTGTCTTTCATCTCCTGAGCAAGGGTGCAGCTTTCCAGGGGCTGCTGTGGGCAAAAACCTCCTCGTCTGTGGGGCAGGTGGGCTAAAAGGAAAGCCGACACTGTTTGGGAAAGGAGGCAGATGAAGCGCTGGGCCTTGGCCGCTCTCTCTGGGTTGAGAAGTACTGGACGGGGACGGCAAGGACATCTCTGCCCAGCTACAGGATCCGAAAACCGGCATGTGAGTGGCCCTCGCCGCCCCGCTTGCTTGCCGTGTGCGAGAGATGCTCCCAGCCTGTCCCGAGGCAGGGACTCCTCTTCTCCAGGACAGAGCTGCATGCCGTTCGTTCCCGATTCAGTCACTGGCTTTTCCATGTCTGCTGGGCCCCTGGAGAAACACTTCCAGACTGCCAAAGCAGGTCTGATCCAGGTGCACCACCGGGCTGGCTCTATAGAAGGCCACTTCAAAGGTTCCTGAGACTCTGAACATGCTTCACGTTCCTCTAGTGTCCATCCTCAGCGGCAGCGTGGAAATAATGTTTAGCTGCCGCAGGCAAGACCTTCCTGCTGAGGCTCAGCTTCCCGTCTACAGCGAGGGCCAAACTGGGCAGCTGTTCCCCCATTGTCTTTGTTCCCGTGCCTGTGAAAGTGCTTGTTGATGCTTTTGGCTTGGCAGCAGACCTGTCTCTGGGCTGCGGCAACGCAGCTCGGCGGCCCAAGCATTTTCTGCAGCATTCTGGAAGAGCGGCTGCCGCACAGGACTGGGGTGGCGGGGTGGGGCTGAAGCGGCCGCAAGCTGCAACCCAGGCGGTCCCTCCGTTCCACCCAGGTTCGAAGAGCCCCTGGCCAACTTGCTGAACGAGCAGCACCGAACGGTCAAGGAGCAGCTGGAGCAGCTGCGCATGAAGAAGTCGGCCGCCAAGCTGCCCCTGGAGGCCGAGAAAGCGAAGCCGCACAATGAGAAGCCCATCCAGGCGCTGATGCTCGACGCCGGGCAGAGGAAGCGGCTCCAGCAGCAAATGCAGCAGGTGCCTGCTGGGAAGGGACGGGCCCTGAGAGGCACTCCGTGGCCGTCATCGGTCCCTCTCGGCTTTCTGGCTTTGGGCTTTCCCCTCTTTTCTGGGCCACTGAATGTCTTTCAGCCCGAAGAATGAATTCCCCTTCAGAGAGGTCGATGGGGGCAAAGGTGGCAGGACCCGAAGTCTCGGCCTGTTTTAGTTTATTATTTGTTAAATTTATCTCCCACTTCTTTGCTGCAAGGAACCCCGGGGAGCTTACGTAAGCCTCTCCCTTTTTATCCTGACAACAACCCTGTGAGGTGACCTAGGCTGAAGTTCACCCCGTGAACTTCGTGGCCAAGAAGGGACTCAAACCTGGATCTCGCAAGTTCCAGACCAGCGCACAGGCTGAAAGCTTTTCCTTCCGGGAAGTGAACCTGAGGAGAGGCATAATTAGAAGAGGGAAGGGATGGGAGAAAGGCAGCACCAAGGCAAGGAAATATTACTGGCAGGTCCCTGTGGACTAGAAACTTGACTTTGCAAGGGAGGGAAGGAAACGTCTTAAACCGCCTGCCTAACTATATTAGACGATTAGGCCTCCCTTTCAAAGCAGAGCTTTTGATAGGCTAATACGCTGCCATCAAGCAATTCCTTACGAAGTTTTAATAGCACACTGTTCAAAGACCTCTCTTTTTTAACGAAACGAGTGCTTTTCTCTCTCTTCACAAACACGGTGCCTCTAAATAACCTCCCAGGTTTTCTTGGTGGGCCGCAATGCCACTGTCTTCCTCTTGCAGCACGTGCAGCTCCTGGCGCAGGTCCACCTCCTCAGCAGCTCCAACCCCAGCCTGACGGCAGAGGCCGACACCACCCGCCTGTTCCTGGTAAGGGTCGGCCCACGTCTCTCCGAGGCCTGCTTTGCATTGCCCAGACGGTGGCGGGTTGCCGGGCCGGACAGCTGTACAGCGGGGCGAGGGCGAGGCGTGACTGTCCAGCTAACGCTTCCCTAGCCCGGCACCTTGCCCAGTCGGGGGGCATCAACCCCCATCAGCCCCACCCAGAAACCACCCGTGGGCCCGTGGCCTCGCTTTCTTCCCTTCTGTAGACCGAGCTGGATACGTTCGCTCAGAGTGCCACGCTGCTCCGTCAGCCGCTCGGCCACAAGTTCCAGACCTTGTTCCAGCCGTGCAACTTAAGAGAGGCCCTGCAGCTGATCCAGGACTTCCACTCCCATGTCACGATCGAATGGAGCCCCCGGAAGGCAGTGAAGAAGAATGGTAGGGGCATGTGCTTAGGCGTGAGCCGGAAACCGCGGCTGCCCTCCCCTCCCCTCCCCTCCCCTCCCAGCCCCACCGTCCGAATCTCTCAAACGCACAGTATGTTTCCATTCCGGCGGGCATTGCCATGTAACGTCAGAGCAACCAAGCCTGCGTTCGGTCCCCTTGCCGCCTGATTGTACGACGTTACGGCAGTTTTATTACTTCCTAATGTTTGTACCTGGATAGACAAACACCATGCAGAGTATTCAACATTCATTTCAAATCGTGATTAATTATGCGTTACGATAGCTGGGCCAGCAGTGTTAACTCCATTGGGCTGTGGCCCAGCGGCTGCTGGGAAGGATCAGCCATCCCCGTCCCCCCAAAATCTGCTCTTGAGGGCTGGGGGCACCCCTCTGGAGCACATTTGGAGAGCGCAGGAGAGCGGGAGGGGAGTTCAGTCTTGGGTCATCGAATAGAGCTCTGCGTGCTTGAATCCTGCATCTCCAGGGTGGGCTGGAAGCCCCGGAGAGCTGCTGCTGCCAGTCCGTGTTGACAGTTCGGAGCTGAATGGACTGAGGGGGTGTAACTACGTTCTATCCAGCATCACTCCTGCCTAGGGCAACCTTGAAATGGATGTAGCAGAAGACTAACATTGCCCGCAGTCCATTTCGTGTGACGCAAGAAGGCCGCTGCGATGCTCTGGCACAGGAGGGAAAACGGGAGGGATAAGTTCAACCAGCCACGCACAACGTGCTGCTCTGGGCGCTCGTTCACTCCATTTCGTCTCAGTGCAATTTGCAGGACCAAACCGGCTGAACTCAGCGAGCTGCGTTCCGACTCTCAGGGCTGTGCTCTTGATCGGTATCCCTTTTCTCTCCCCTTCCACCCCCGGCTTCCCGTGGATCCTCCCCCAGTGAACGACTTTGCGTGCCTGCCAAAGCAAGTTGCATGGATCTTGGCCACGAGGAGGGTCTTCATGTATCCGGAGTTGCTGCCCACCTGCTCCTTAAAGGCCAAAACGCCCCGGGACAAGATATTCTTCACAAAAGGAGAGGACAAGTGGGTGTTTGGGATAAGCAGGGCTTGGATGAGGGGTGGGAGGGACCGCCTGGAGGCAGGGAAGGCATCCGAGACAGCAAACGAGCCCCCATAAGCCTTTTAGGGGTAGGAACAGGGTACAGTGGCCTGGGCAGCCTACACCCGAGTTCACCTTGCAGCAAGCCATCGGGCACTCTCTCCATCTCGCCCTGAAGCGTGCAGGGTCTCGGACAAATCCGGACTTCTGGGGTTCCTCGGATGGCCAGGCCCCCTTCCTCTGCCCCATTTTGGCCTACCATATGTGGCACGCCCAAGTCAGAAGAGGCGTCGTTACTTACAGCGTATCGATCCCACCTTGTTTCCCTCTTGTAAGACGGTTTACAAGATCCGCCTCTCCATTTTTATCCTCACACTAACCCTGCAAAGCAGGTTAGGTCGAGAGTCAGTGACTGCCACAAAGTTACCCAGTGAGCCACGGAAGTACCCAGGCCTCCCAAGCCTTAACCACTGCACCACACTGTCTCAAAAATCTGCACCATTCCCCTCACGTTATCCCGTCCCTTTTGCAGTCTTGAGGGTGTTGACCCGTAGGCTTCGTCTCGGATCCGGCTCTCTGGGTTTCCCAGAAGGCCACGTCCCTTTTCTCCTGACCACCACGCAATTGCTGTTTTTCCAGCTTTTCCACAGTTCTTGCCCCCCTTCTGAAACATGGGAATATTTCTCCTGGGGCTTTGTTGTCGGTAGTGAAAGCTCCATGCCGCGATGTGCTGGAGGGCAGTTTTGCCCCTCAAAAGCCCCAAGAACTTCCCTGAAATGAAATCCAGCTCTTAGTTTGTCCCATGGGGCTTGCCTTATGCTGAGGGGGCAGACCTCCAGGGCCTCCCTGGCTCCCTGTTCCCCGGGGAAGCTGCGGAGGGGCCTGGAACACTGTCCTCCTGCTCCAGCCCCTTCCCAGCCAGGTCCCTGACCCACTCTCACGCCTCTGCTTTCAGCCTGCTGGCCCTGGGACTGAAGCACTTTGAGGGCACAGAGTTCCCGAAGCCTCTGATCAGCAAGTACCTCCTGACAACCAAGACGGCTCACCAGTTGACGGTGCGGATCAAGAACCTCAACATGAACCGGGTCCCCGACAACATCCTGAAGGTGAGCGGCAGCCTGTTTCCAGAGCTCCCTCCCCAGGGCAGGGATGGCGGTCTGGCCATGGCCCTCCTATGGACGACGCGTGGCTGCCGTCGGAAGGGCTCGGAGGCAGGGGAGGACGGTGTGCCTGCGCTCGCTTGCTGGTCTCGCCCCTCGGGGCAGGGCCGGCTGGAGGAAAGGGGGCTGGCGAGCCCCAGTGAGGGCTTCCCTGGCCCTGACGCGGCTCCCGGTCCTTCCCCAGGTGTGGGAGGAAAGGTGCGCTTCCCCGTAGAGCGCCCTGCAGTGGCCTGGCCCTCCCCTGCTTGCTGCAGGGCCGCGAAACCCCAGAGACCAGCGTTCCTTTCAGCAAGGCCTTTGGGGGCTCTATCCCGGGGAGTCGCCAAGGCAAAAGGAATTGGCAAAACGCCAGAAACACTGGCAAAGGCCTGCTCTAAAGCTCTGACTGCCAGCAGGCCTCTGCAGTGGCATTTCGGTGGGGAAAAAGAGCCTCACAGAAGCCAGGAAACTCCCAGAGGGTGGGTGGGAAAAAGGGGGCCTGGCCCCCTCTCTGCAACCCAGGAGGGCTTGGATTTGGCCCGTGGGCCTGAGAATCCTGCAATCTGATTTCACGGTAATCATTTTCCACTGGAGGCATTCCCCACCCTCACCTTTTTACCCAAGAGTGACATTCAAGTCTGCTTACAAACATAATCGGAGCTAGATTGGAACAACAGAGCATATCAAAATATTGCAAAACCTGGTGAAAGTGACAGATTATAAACAAACCCACAGACTCCCTCACAGGCCAAAGTTTCCGAATGAAGCAAGCATTGCTCGCTATCAGGAGGTTGCAAGTCTGGGAGACGAGAGGGTGTGGCACAGCCAGGGAGAAATCCCGGGGCCCCCACTGCATGGCGCAGGAGACGGATCCCCCTGGCGCTTGGGGAGAAGCGGTCCTCTCTTCGGCTTCCAGCAGAGCCCCTGGCGTGAGCCCAGAGGTGGAGAGCGGGGCCACCGGCGTGAGCCGAGGAGTGGAATCCGTGCAGGGGAGCAGGATTAGCACCACGCCGTTCTCTCTCTCGCAGTACTACAAGTCAACAAAGCAGTTGCCGGTCCTGTCCAAGCTCTGTGAGGAGATCCAGCCCGGCGAGGGGAGACCCCCCGTGGAGCAGGAGGAGCTTTGCTTGCCCTTCTGGCTCAAGGTGTGTTGCCTTTTAGCGTGGTGGGGGAGCCCCAGGGTCTAGTCCGGCAGGGCCGGGAAAAGGTGGCTGTCCGAAGCCGTGGGGAGCCCCTGCCAAGCCCCGCGGGCAGTGCCGAGGCCCATGGCCTCCCCAGGAGGAGGCAGGTTCCTCCGTGGGGCGACCAGTGGCACCCTTGACATCCCAAGAGCATGCTGGGAGGGTCTTCTCGCTGGACAGTTCCTGCCTCAAGGGGATTGAGGGTCCCCCTTTCTCTGGGGCAGCCTCCTCTGGTCCCCCTCTTTCCCACTGCCTTCCTCCCAGGGCCCCACGACCTGCATCTTCTGGTTTTCGCTGATGGCGGCCCTTCCCCACCACCATCGGCGCGGCCTCTAGGCTTTATGGAGCCCTTGAGGAAGGCTGTCGGGAGTCGGCTTCCCTCTCGCTTGCTCGACCGGCACCAGGCTGGAGCGAGGCCGTGGCGTCTCCAGCTCTTCCCCTCCCCACCACTGCAGCCAGGCCAAGGCGGGACCCCAAGGATAACGTTCTCTGATCCAGTAGTATTCCTCTGCTTCAGCGTGATTTGAGTCTGTCGCTCCCCTCCCGCCTTGTCTGTCCAGGCCAGCCTGCCAGCCATCCAACAAGAGATGCTGCAGCCACCCGCCAGAGAGGCACCCAAGTGCCCAGGCGCCGATCCTGCCCTGGGCAAGGCGGGGCGGGAGCCTGCAAGCAAGAAGTACCCTCTGCACGTCCCGGAGGGTCTGCAGCTGATCCTGCGGCCGCTCAACAGCCGGTTCTGCCGGAAGGCCTGGAGGAGGCCGCGCCCGGCGGCGGCCAAGCCCCTCCCCGTCCGGCCCGGCCTTTGCCTGCCCCCCTCCGGCTCCCACCACTTCCTGAAAATGGCCGCCAAGCAGCCCCAGCCCGAAGCGCCGCCCAGCAGAGTGGCGGGCCGCGTCCCCCGCCTGATCCAGCCGGCACCGGCACCCGCGCAGCCCTTGCCGGGCGTCCAGCACTTGAGCCTGCAGCCCGCGGTGCGGAGCAGCGCCGGCCTGGAGCTCCAAGGTGTGCTTTCCGCGCCACAGGCCAGCCCCCGGCCCTGCGTGGCCGCCTCCGTGCCCCCTAGCCTGGTCTCCCCGCTGCCGCTCGCCTTCCAGCCCAAGATGATCCTCCCCGCCTTGCCCCCCTCGAGGATCCGGAAGCCGGGGGGGCCCAGGGGCTACCAGAAGAAGAAAGCCGCCCGGGCTGCCCCCTTGCTCAAGGCCGCCCCGCTGCTGCAGCCAGCCCCCGTCATCTTCACCGTGCCAGCGGGAGCAGTGAAGGTGGTGGGCCTCGCCAGCGGCTGCAACGTGCTGCAGCCCCTGGCCGCAGCCCCAGCCGGCCGGCCGGCCCAGCCCATCCCCATCACCACCCTGCTGGTCAACCCGGCCCCTTTCCCGTGCCCCCTGAGTCAGCCCGTGGCCAACCCGCCCGCTCCCGCCCTGGTGGTGGCACCCAGTTCTGCCGGCTCCCCGGGTCCGGCCGCCACCAAGGACTCTGAGAGCGGGAGCCAGCCCACCAGTGGAGAAGCTGCCGCTCTGGTCCAGGCAGAGCCCGCCGCAGAGCCGCAGGAATCCTCGTCCTCGGCAGCCCCAGGCCAGGAAGACTGTGGCCCGTGGCGCTCCGATCCTGACCGTGGGGCCCACTCAGAGGCTTCTGTGGAGGCGTTCGTGGAGATGGCTGGGGAGAGCGTCGCTGAGCTGCCGGCCCCAGGCCCCTTCTCTCCGCTGGCAGAGCTGGGAGAGATGGTGAAGGCTGAGTTCGAGGGCCCGAGCAGCGCCTCTCGGGAAGCCGCCCCCGTGGAGGCCGGCTCCGTCGGCAGCCAAGGAAAAGAGGGGCTGATGTTGGACCTCGGGCAGGAGCTGGACGTGGAGCCTGCTCCGGAGTGTGCAGACGGGCAGGGGGAGACCCGGAGCAAGCAGGACTCCCGTGAGAGGGCGACGACGGGCCAGGAGCCCCCGGGGCAGGCCTCGCAGAGCACACCTGCTGCAGCCGACGAAGGCGGCGCTTCCCCCAGAAACGCCGTCCGCTCCAGGGCAGACGAGCCTGAGTCTGGCAGCTTGGCGGCGAATCCGGACAATCTGCCTGGTTCGAGCAGCTGTGCTGGGGAGCCACTGGTCAGCCAGGAGGCTGCAGCTGAGAAGGAGGGGCCAGAGGACGAGGAAGAAGAGGACTTCGATGATTACATTCAGGATGAGGAAGACGAGGAGATGTCCTCCGCTTCCGAGGAGTCCGTGCTGTCCGTGCCGGAGCTCCAGGTAAATCGCGTTTTGTCCGGAGCGAGGGAAACGCAGCTTGGGAGTGCAGGGTGGCCGCAAAAGCTGCCCAGTCTTTCCTTGGAGAGGGAGGAAAAAGTGGGCCATTGCATGGGCCTTCTGTGAGCCCCCCCCCCCCAAGGGCAGAGGCACGGCGCAGGCACATGGCAGGATGCCAAGACCCATGCAGTGGATTCTGGGCTTGCACAGCTGCGAAATCCACACGGCGCCTCCTCTTCTCTTGGCATGATGGTTCGGTCCGACCTGGTTTGCAAAGACGGTCTTCCTGCGTCCTGTGCGTGGTTGGGCTTGAATTTTGCACATGGCCGGCCGGGGTATTCTGTGGGGTGTCTAGACATTGCCTTTGAACAGAACTTAGCTGCCCTTTTGGGGGGCTTCCTGGAATCACTTTGGGCACCATGAGGAGCGATGGAGGTCCTTGCTCTGATCCAGCAAAGCTCGTCTTACCGGGTGGGAGAGGGCAGAGAAGTGGGAAGTGGGCTTGGATGTGTGCCGAGCAGCGCCTGGTGCTTCCGTGGAGCAGCCGGATACCCACAGCGGGAATCGCGTGTTGGATTGCAAGGGCCTCAGGTCTGATCCTCGTCTGTGCTCCTATGGGCTGAAGGAGACGATGGAAAAGCTGACGTGGCTGGCGTCTGAGCGGCGTCTGAGCCAGGAGGGCGACTCGGAGGAGGAGAACTCGCAGGAGGAGAACTCGGAGCCGGAGGAGGAGGAGGAGGAGGAGGAGGAAGGGGAGAGCCTGGAAACCGTGCAGAAAGAGGACGAAGCGACTGACGAGGTCGCGGGGCCCGGAGACAGGCCCGCGTCCTCGCTTGCGCTGCCCTGCGCGCCCCCGGAGGCGGACCCCAGCGGGACCCCTGCAGGTGCGCGTGTCCGTGTGGCAGGCAGGGGGCCCAGTGACGTGCCCGAGGGCTGGTGACGCGGAGCTGGCCACCTCGCTGGCGATAAGCCAAGCCCCCGTGCGGCCCGCCTGGATCTGTTCGCGGGGCCTCTTCAGCAGGGCCCAGCGTTCCCTCGCTTGCTCCCGCAGGCTGGGACTCTGCGACACGCGCTCTGGCGCTCCGCCCTGCGCGGCACAGGAAGGTCTTCCCAGCCCCGCTGCTCCAACAAGGCTCGGTGGCGTGTCCCATTCCCATGCCTCCAGTTCCGTCCAGGGTGCTTAAGCATGGGCTGGACGTGCACGTGGTAGGCACGGCGGGGCTGGAGCCAGGGGTCTCACTCTGGTTCTGTGTTGTTCCAGGGGAGAGCCCCAAAGCGCCCGGGAAAAGCCGGGGCGCTCACCGCGCCCGAGCCAAGAGGGGCCGGGCTCGTGCCAGCAAGGACACCTCCAAGCTGCTGCTGCTGTACGACGAGGATATCTTGGAGAGGGACCCGCTGCGGGAGCAGAAGGATCTGGCCTTTGCTCAGGCGTACCTGAGTAGGGTAAGGAGCCGGCCCCCTTCCCTGCCTCTCCAGAATTTGTTTGTTTGTTTGGGATACTTGTATGCCGCCCCATTCGCATAAGCCTCGGGGCGGCTTCCAGCAAATAAATAGCGATATACAAAAATATAAAACTGGACACATCCAGGCAATAAATAAAAGCAATAAATAATTTAACAATTAATTACAATAATATTTAAATAAAAAGGTCTTGGCCTGGCGCCGAAAAACACATAACGACAGCGCCAGGCGGACCTCTCTGGGGAGCGCGTTCCATAATCTGCTTGTCCCACATCTCTTACCAACCCAAAGAGCTGGAGGAATTGCTGCAGACACAGACATGGCCTGAATGAGGCCTACTAGGCTGGGGCATAATATAATATAAGCATAATTCATGCTTATATTTATTTTATTTTATTTATTTAAAGCTTTTCTAGAGCGTCCCGTGACTGGCATCTCAGGACGGTTGCCAAGAAACACAGATAAAAATGGCGCAGCATCCAGCAATTCACAATAAAATCACACTTGGAACCAATTGAACATAATATTATTATGTATTATAAATACATATGTATTAATTAAATACGTGGGGCTGCCCCGTGGGGAGGCAGGTTGGAGCACCTCCCATCTGCAGTGGGGAAGACCGCGGTGTGAGTGCAGAAACCCTCTTGGTCCCAGGACCAAATCGTCTTTGGAGACGCTCTTGGGGGCCTCATTTGGTGGGAGGCGGATCCCAGGGGCTGCATCTGCGGGACCCTAAATGCCAGCTAGCTTTGTCTCAAAACTCCTGCCAGTAACAATTGCTGCCAGATCTCTGAAAAATTCCTCTGCGGCCGGACGGCCTGTCGCGGAGATCCCTGCAGGCCCTTTCAGAAACACTGAGCCCCGGAGAAAGGCCTTGCCTGGCATTCAGGTCAAAGCGTCTGTTATCCCTGGAACAATTGCTGTTTGTTTCTATGCCACCCGGGACCCCGTCCTTTCCCTCCACGGGTCGGTCTTGCGCACAAGCCTTCGCCCCCGGCCCCCCGTTTGCGAACGAAGGCGTGTCGCCCTTTCCGCAGGTCCGTGACGCCTCGCGCCATGTCCCAGGCAAGTACGAGGAGTTCCTGCGCATCATCTACGAGTACGAGAGCAGCGCCCAGAGGCAGACGGCGGTGGACCTCTACGCCCGGCTGCGGGTCGTGCTGCGTGAGTGGCCGCAGCTGCTCGCCGACTTCGCGGCCTTCCTCTTGCCCGAGCAAGCTCTCGAGTGCGGCCTGGTGCGTAGGTCGGGGGCCCTGAGCGGTGGGAGGCGGGCAGGGCATGGGTCACTCCAACAGGCCCCCACTCTGCACGGTCGCCCAGAATCTGCAGCCCCCGTGTGCCACGTGGCGGGTGCAGGAGCCTTGGGGTGCGAAATGCCCCTGGAGTGGTGCAGAAGCGGGCAAGCAGCGCCTCCACGTGGGGGCTGCTTCCCTGGAATGACTCCCCGTGTGGCAGGGGCTGTACCTGAGGCGGCGGCCCATGGCCTAGGCTCTGAGCCAAGAGGCTTGGATCCCATGCCCCTGAGCGATGCCCACTGCGTTGCTCTCCTACTGCTTAGATCACGTTTTATTGCTTGTGGAGCGCAGGGGTTGCTGCACGAGGATTCAAAGCAGTCCTCCCTCCAGGCACTGATCAGGCCCTGCCCTGCGTCGCTTCAGCATCGTGGCTGCCTCACACACCCTCAGTCCGCAGTTTAGCAACAGGGAGGATTGAGTTGAAGCAAAGGGCAGGAAAGCTTGCCAAACTCTCGAAAATCCTATTTACCCCTCTCTCTGGCTTTGGAGACTTTTTTGCACTCTCTGGCATCAGCCACAGACCTACACGTGTGCATCTTTGCAGTCATGAGGACTAGAGACTTGCTCAAAAATAGAAGCCAAGATTCTGCGAGTTCTGACTCTGGCACACAGGACTCTTTTCTGCGCGGTCCATCCTGAGTTCTTCGTGGGTCTTCGGGGCCCAGGTTGCTTGCCTGCCCCTGTTGACCAGGGAAATCTTTGCCTGGCGCCCCTTTCCCCCGAAGCCCAACGTGCCAGCAGCATCCTGAATTGTCTCCCTCTTTCTCTTCCTGGGCAGTTTGAGGAGCAGCAGGCTTTCGAGAAGAGCCGGAAGTTTCTCCGGCAGCTGGAGATCTGCTTTGCCGAAAACCCTTCACACCACCAGAAGATCATCAAGGTGCTGCAGAGCTGTGCGGAGTGTGTTCCCCAGGAGATCATCGAGGTAAGACGCTCTCTAGGCCACAGGTTTCTCAAGGGCCTTGCCCAGTGCAGAGCGGGGAGGCCCCTTCCGCATGCGGATCCAGCAGGACCAAAGAGGCCCAGCATCCCCCAGGGGCTGGCTGGGTCCCGGCCCAAAGAGCCTGTGCACAGAGGCCCTGCCTCGTCCCCTTTTCAGGCCGTCTCAGCCAGTGGCCGTGTTGAGCTCGAAGCCTCGTCTGTTGATGATGCGCTGGGCAGGGGGCTTCTTTCTCATTCCCCCCGCCCTTTCCCTGGGCCACTTGGGCACTGCCTGCCAGGCAGCCCCAGGGAAAGGGCCAGGCGCTCCGTAAGAAGACTGCCACAACCGTTGGAACGAGAGGGGCACACCAGAGAGGGAGCGTGGCCGGCCTGGGAAGAACCAGGCCTCAGTCCCCAGCTGGCCATGGAGCTCACGGGCCAGTAATGGGCTCGCTTGCCAGCCTCCCTCCCAGCCGAGGAGGGTCACGTAAGCAGGCTTCGTTTCTGCGCACGTGGAGAAAAATACAGGACAGCAATGTATAAAGAAAGTGCCCGTTCTCGTCAGTAGATGAGGCCCTCCGGAAAGCGGGGGGCAGCCCCACATAACATCCACGGCTGAACAAAGAAACAAATCCGTCATTCACATGCAGCTCTCCCTTCACCTGCTCTCTCTCTTCTGCTTTGCTGCCACCGCCGCCTTAATTTGGGATGCCCCCGACTAGCTGAAAACACAGATGTGGCAGCTGCTGAAGGGACACGACCACCTGCAGGACGAATTCTCGGTCTTCTTCGACCACTTGCGCCCGTCGGCCAGCCGCTTGGGGGATTTCGAGGAAATCAACTGGACTGAGGAGAAAGACTACGAGGTGAGGGCCGTCCGTCCCCCCACCCCTCCGAGGGCACATCTGTCACAGGGCAAACTTCTGCAACCCTTAGCCAACCTGTGGCCCTCCAAATGTTGCTTAATTCCCAACTCCCATCATCCATGCCTCCTGGGGCTCATGGGAATGAGAGTTTGAGAACATCTGGAGGGCCAGGGGTCTGTTGCTCTTGGTTTAGATGCATGAAGAAGCTTGACTTGCTCCCGATGGTGAAATGAGCGGTTTTTAGTGGCAGTGGCTCCTGTAGTCGGAAAATCTCCAGTCCTGTTGCTTTGACAAAGCCTTGGTGTTTTCCCCAGTTTGACGGCTTTGAGGAAGTCTCATTGCCAGACGTGGAGGAGGAGGAGGATCCCCCCAAAATCCATGCAGCCTCGAAGAACAAGAGGAGGAAGGAACTTGGGGGCCAGAATGCCGACAAGGTGAGACTAGCAGGAAGGGGAGGACTCGGCCAGTGTCCAAGCACAAAACCCGGCACGGTGGTAACAAAATTTAAGCATCTCCGCTGAGCAGGTGTCAACTTTTGGGGATTGGCTTTATTTTCTACTGGAACCGGTGCGTGAACAAGCTTTGAATACCAGCATGAAATCCATTCTTAGTCCTTCCACTCCTCCTAATTTTAGTTATATAATTAGGGTAGGAAGGCTAAGCCACTGGGAGTCAGAAACCCTTCCTTATCTATGGCAAACCACCCTGAGAACTACCTTTTGCCCACCTCTGTGTAATCTACTCCCAGGAATGGGTGGCGGGGGGGAGCTCAAACTCCCATCATCCTTGGCTATGCTGGCTAGGGCTGATGAGAGTTGGAATTCTACAAAAACAGCTGGAAGGCTCCAGGGGTTCCTCATCCCAGAGTTCTGGATTCAGAATAGGCCCATTGCCTGGTTTTGGAGCAAAGCAGTGTGTCTGTCGGCCTGTTTCACGGGGAGACCACGCCAAGGGGAGCCGAATTCGCAGGCTCATGCGACTCAGCAGCTGTGCCGGGCGCACGCAAGAGAATCGGGTGCCCTCCCTCTGGTGATTCGGTGCCGAGGAGAGACTTTGCTTCTGCGTGTTCTTACTGTGGGAGGGGAAAAACGGGCCGGACAGGAAGCCCCTCGGACCGGCGGCCTTGGCAAGGCCCTTGCGCACTCGGCCTGGAAAAACTGCTTGCTACCCATGTTTGGGGCGTGTGGCGATGCGGCCTCTTTCTCCACTGGGATGGGGCAAGGAGAGGTCGTACTGCGGGGATAGAGCCTGGCAGCTCTGGGCCCACGGCAGACGCTCCGCAGGCCCGCAGCTCGGTCGGCCTGGTGGGGAAAGCTCACCTCTGCACGGGGGCCCATTTCAGGAGCCCGAGTGGGGAGACGCGCCGAAGGAAGGCTGCTGCTTCTGCCACGAGGGCGGCGGGGACCTGCGGATGAAGAGGAGCAAGCGGAGAAACTGCACCCACTGCAGCAGCAAGGTCAGTGGTGGCCGGGGTTGCAAGAGTGCCCCAGAGCATGCGCCCACATGTGTGTTTCTGCCCTCAGGGAAGAGTTCTGGGAGCTGAGGCAGCTTTCGCTCTGCAGAGCAACCCATCAGGGGATCGTGGGACGCTCTGGCGCCACCGCCCGTCCCCAGCTCTGTGCCCTGTGGGTGTTCTGGGATGGCCACCTTCATCATGGTGGGGTTGCTGTCAGTTGAAAGGGGAGCGGCTTCACTGTTGCTTTGAAAAGTCTGTTTATCCCAGCTTCCTGCCTCCGGGCTGGTGGAGACGAAGTGTGAACGAGGGTGCAGAGAGATGTCCCTATCGCATTTAAGGCTGGCTGCTGGGGAAGGGACAGGACGGAGCGCCGTTCCGGGTGGTGGATGGAGAGGATGGCAGCATGAGGGCGCAGGGCTGATCTTACTCGGCCTTCCCCAGCCTGACGCCCTCCAGACCATGCCCCAGCTGCCCCTGCCACCTGGGGCATTGAGGCACTGCAGCCCAGCACGTCTGGACGGCCCCACACTGGGAGTGGCCGAGCGAGCTCTTCAGGCGTGAAGGCGCTGAAGCGGGTGGTCCTCCGAGACGCTGCTACAGCAAACCTGCTCTTGCCCTGCAGGCTGGAGACGTGAAGTCTTTCCGGAGTAAAGATGCCCACGAACTCGCCGACAGCGCTGCTGTGCGAGAACCGAGCCCCGAGGGGAAGGACTGCGTGGAGGAAGGCCTGGAGCTCAGGGAAGACGGCGAAGCTCCCCAGAGCAGGACGAGAGCGACGGCCCGGAGGGCGGACTCTGCTGGGGCAGGTGCGTCGCGAGCAGCAGGTGCGGGAGGCGAGCGCGGCCGTGTCTGAAGCGCATCCCGGTTCCTCCGCTGCTGGAGCTGAGGCGAGGGGACGCGGGGTGACTCTGTGGCCGCCCCTCTCCAGGCCTGCTTTTCTGCCCCAGCAGCACTGCTTCCTTGATGTGGGGACTTTTCCAGATGCTTTCCTGGCTGCCCAGTTGAGGAGGGGAGGCCGTGTTGGCCACCCCCACACACGGCCCAGCACTCGAGGGGCCTTGGGCTGGCAGAGCGTGGGGCTTGGGCTGTGCCGCTTTCTTGTTCCGCTCACCCTTCCCCTCTTCTGCCTTTGCAGGGCCTCGCGTGGAGGGAAAGCCGCCTTTGGGCAAAGAAGCCCCTGTGGAAGGGGGCGCCCCGCCAACGGCCAAGGCAACAGAGGCCTGCTCCCTGCCGGTGCCCCCCTGCCCCAAGAAGCCTGCGGAGCCCCCCAAGCTCTGCCCCCAGAGCGCCACCGCCTGTGCCACACCCCAGCCGCACAGGGGCCTTCCGCCCAAACCGCACCGGCCCAAAAGCAGCTCTTGCTCTCTCGTGGGGGAAAGCGAAGGGGGACTCAGCCCGAGGAGCGGGGACGCCCTCCTGCCCGAAGGCCCTGTGGACGCCGAGTGCAGGGCAGCCGGGCCCGGACTCAGCCCTGCTCCAGGCCAGGGCCGGTTGCCAACATGCCCCGTCCCGCCTGCTCTTGCGGAGGCTCCCACCCAGCCGCACCTCACAGACGGCGAGGCAGACTGTGGGCCAAGCTCGCAAAGGGAGCTTGGCTCGGTGGGCCAAGCTCCCAAAGGGAGGGAGCTGCCGGGGCCGCACTCCAAAGAGCTCGCTCTGAAGGCAGCAGAACAGAACGGCGGCTCCCAGCCCCCAGCAGAGGCCTCTGGCCTGTGCCGCCTGCCGGCCCCGGCTGTGGATCCCAAGGCACGTGCCGAGGCTCCGGCCGCGAGCGACTGCTCCCCAGAGCCCGGAGGCGGGAAGCGTGCGGGCCCCCTGCGGGGAGAGGAGCCGCCACAGAGGGCGGTGGAGGCCACCGTGTGCGCCAAGAACATCAAGGTCAGCTCTACGGGGGAGAAGGTCGTCCTCTGGACCAGGTACGCCACCTGCTTCCTTGCTCGAAAGACAGCCCTGCATAGGCAGCCTTGGGAGATGTCTGTGCTCGGGCGTGGGGGGAAACGGCCCCCTCTCAAAAGCTCGCGCTTCCTCCCACCTGTCCTGCTTCTCCCCACGGATGGCCTTTCCCTGATGCACCCGAAGCCAAAAGAACAGAGGCAAAACGGACTGAGAAAGGGAGGGCAGAGTAGATGAGGGGAAAGGCTGGCGAGTCCTAGAATCATGGGTGTTCGAGGAGTGAAGGAGCCCGGGAGGGCCTTGCCGGACACACCTCCGGATGACGATGCCACTATGGCCAGTGGCACCGCTTCTGGCTCCACTTCCAGCGGGGGTCCTTCCCTGGAGTGCTCTGGTAGTGTGACTTGCAGCAAGCAGCCCCCCCCCCCCCCCGGCCTCTCCCGACCGACCCTTGGACGGGTGCTTCTCTTCCAGAGAGGCCGACCGGGTCATCCTGACTGCCTGCCAGGAGCGAGGAGCCAATCCAGACACATTCAGCGCCATCTCCCAGCAGCTGCACAACAAGACACCGGAGGAGGCGAGTTTTGGGGGGGGGATATTATCCCCAAAGGGTGGGGTCCTACCCTCTCAATGCAACCATTGCTGCCTTAAAGGTCGCCTCCTTAACTAACTTACACTGTGAAGCCTGAAAATGCGATCCTGTGCCACAAAGAACCATTTCCTAGAGATAGTGTTCCCCCGGATTTAAAATCCTAAAGAAGACTGGCCCCGGTTCCTTAAGACATCTGCATTGACGGGTAGGGCGAAATATAATGTAGGAGTAATGAGAGCTCTCTTATTTTTTAATTGGGCTTCTTGTTAACAGCCCTTCTCAATCTGAGTTGGGCCCATTTCATAGTATCCAGAGAGATCTCACTTTCTCCCCCCACCCCACATAAAGTTGCACATCCCCTTTTTGGTTTTCGAGTGAATTCAGAGATGGAATGAAGTAAGTGGAATCCAGCAGTGCTTCTCCTTTCACTTCGTTCCATGATATATTAAGGTAGACAAGTCCCACCGGGGGGGGGGGGGGGAATACGTTGGAATTCCTGCTCTCTACATGCTGCCCCTATTGTTTTCAGTCCTCCCAGTTTTAGCTGAGGAGAGTCTCCCCAGCAAAGCCCCACGGTTTAACTTTGAAGTCACTGCAGCCAGGCTGGGGGCCTGCAGGCTTAGTGGAAAATTGTGTTCCTGAGTATCATATGTACCAGGCCCAATTTGGTGCGTGCTCAATGGACTGTGTAATTTGCTGGCTTCCCAGCTTCTCTGCTGCTGCCCCCCCCCCTTCTGAAACAGTTCAAATGCCAGTGTGGTGGCACCGAGAGCCAATGTGGTGTCGTGGTGAAGAGCGTGGGAGTGGGACTCGGGCAGTCTGGGTTCAAGTCCCCGCTCGGCCATGGAGCCTACTGGGTGGCTTTGGGCCAGTCACAGACTCTCAGCCCAACCTACCTCACAGGGGGTTGTTGTGGGGATAAGATGGAGGAGGAGAGATCATGTAAGCTGCCTTGAGCCCTTTGTAGGAAAAAGGCAGGATATAAATCGATGAATGAATGAATGAATGAATGAATGAATGAATGCCTCTTCTAAGGCCAAGGAATTTAAGAGCTTCAGGCTAAAACGCTGGCTTGTGTCACATTCAGACCCTACTCCTTCCGCTGTTCTCCATCCTGCCTTCGGCCCTGCCCATGTCCACATGCCTGCTTCTCCACCACTCCGTCTGGGCGGAAGGAGGCTTCCCAGCCCACGTGCGCGTTTGCACGCCGATCTCTCCCTCCCTCCAGTTCTGCCATCGGGCCTATAACCAGGGCTGTCGTTTCCTCAGGTGGCCCACCGGTTCCGGGAACTGATGGCCTTGTTCCACACAGCCTGCAATGTCAGTTCAGAGGACGAGGAAGACGGAATGAGTACCAGCAACACGGACCAGCTCTCGGACAAAGAGCCGGTCCTCTCGGAGGAAGAGCGGGAGGAACACGGCTTCTAGGCTGGCGTGTTGCCGCTCCGGGGCAAGCGGGGCTTCTTGGGGAGGGTTGCCTCGGAGTCGGAGGACCGCTTCTGAAGCATCGTCCGCACCACACTGAAGCTGCCTTCCGAGAAAAGGTGAGATGGGATGGAAGTCCCCATAGAAGAACTGGGTGTAAATATTTTCACAATGAGAAACGTGTACATTCTCTCTGGTGCTGCCTCTGGGTGAATATTTATTGCACAGTTGTGTTTTAAGGAATAAAGCCCTTAACCCTCTGTTGTGGAAGGTGGGCAGCCCCTTTTTACCTGCATCCGTTGGATCGGCCCACACCAGTGAGCATCAGGCATTTTTTGACAGCAGCCCAGGGAAATCGTAGCCGCGTCAGCGAGTTTATTGCGATTTGCAAATGGAATCCAAGCGCAGCTGTAGGTCTCCTGCCCTCAGGGCACAACAGAAAGCGATCAGTCGGTATCATCCTCGGATTCCTCTGCCGAGCCGCTCTCTTTGTAACACTGGGCCAGCGTCCTCAGCTCATCCAGAGCCTCCCGGAAATCGCCCATTTCGACTCCGGCCGAGAAGAAGCTCGCCCAGCGCCGGACGTCCACCTGGCACAGTTCTTGGTAGAAACTGCCGAGAGCTTTGTGCAGGACAGCGGAGGACCGGAGGGCAGTGAAGACGGGAATGCTTTCAACAGCTGTGGGGGGAGAGGAGCGAAGACAGCTGCAGCTCTCCGAATTTCCCCCTCCTAACACCACGTCTGGCCTCTCCTGGCACAGCGGATCCGTTCGTGGCCAAGCTGAGATCCTAATCTAAAGTTGCCTCGCTCAAACTTTGGCCGTTGGGACACGACACCACTGGAGCATTCCTTGGTGCGAGGAGAGGGGATAGGAGCTGTCCCAAGAGGTGGGGACTGATGGGAGTTGCAATCCAGCACTGCCGTCGAAGGCAGGGGAGGGAAAAATGAGTGAGCTGCATTTTGTTCAGGCAGGATTGGCCTGTTGGGTCTTGGAGCTCTGACGGGGAGAGCGGCTTTTGCGTCTCCTCTCCCGGCCCAGGCCAAGTCCACCGCCATCGGTTTCATCCTCTGCACAGCCCCACACTCCCCCTTCCCCTTCTACCCCGTGGGATCAGAAGGACGAAAGATCCAGCGGGTTGCCGTGCTGAGCGGCACGGTTGCCCATCGTATCCCGAATCCAAGCTCCTTACTTGCTGAGGCACGGGGAGGCTTTTCCACGACGGATCCATGCTTGTTCAGGAGAGGAGAGAAATACTGGGGATACGGGGGCAGCAGCTTGCATGGGCCCTGCAGTAAGTGTGACGTGCTGCCGGGCAAAATTGGGACAAGCGTTAGTACCCTCAAGAGTCCGTCCCAAAGTCCATCCAACCCTGTGTGTTCTGATCTCGCAGAAGCCGGCCAGGTTTCCGGGAGGGGGGCCAGAAGGGACGTTCCCACCCTGCCCCCCCCACCCCTCCCGTCTCACCAACCTGAAGGTCCTGGGTGACATGGTGTGCAAGTACCGAGTGAGCACCTCCTGGCCCGTCTCGCACATGTGAAGGACCGACTTGGGTTCCGTGCCTGGTGGGGAATTGCTGCCGGAGAAACAGGCAGGCAGGGTGAGGGCCGCCGGGAAGATCCAGGCCTTGCTCTCAGGGTCTCTGCAGAGACCACGAGCAACATTCAGAGGGGCTCAGCGACCGATCGCAGGCATGGGAAAAGCATCCAGCAGCCGATAAATGTGGCAGAGTGGCCTTAAACTGCAAAGTGAAAATTCTAGTACTCTGAGGTGAAACAAGACACCAACAGCTCAGTCCAGCTGGAGAGAGGCTTTGTGACACCAGCGAGCGAGCGAGCGAACAAGATGTGTTGCAGCAAACACGCAAGCAGACTTTGTGGAAAAGGGACCCAGCCAACACAAAAGGCCTGTGTAGGGCAGCTGCGTGCGTCCTTGGAGACTACGCCTATTTCTCTCTAATCGGCAAATCTGCCTCGACTCCCATGGACGAACGGATGCTCTTCGATTGTTTCCAAGCCGCAGAAAGTTAGCAAAAGAAAAGGCCGGGCATGTCTGCTCGCTGATCAAGCCCAGCACCAGGGCCCAAGTCTGAGACTGTTCCGCAGAATTGATCCCCGGTTAAGCATTCCAGCCTGCAGCACCTGAAGGGTGAAGAGATCCAGCCCTTGCCTCCGATCTGGGAATTTCCGTTACAAGCTGCACGAAAGCTGGCTTAGCCAGGGCGCTGGGAAAGCACATCGCTCCGGAAGAGGCGAGGCCAGGTGAGTGGGGCGGGACGCTCGCCACGCCGGCTTACCTCACTTGGTCCCGCTTGCCGATTCCTCTCAGCACCACGGACTGAGCGAAGCAGCGGCTCTGCCCTTGGGCCGCACACGAAGAGAGCGAGCTCCCGGGCCCGGCAGGCTGCTGGCCGCACAAAGCGTCAGGGAGTGTCTGTCCTTGAGCCATCGGGAACGGTATGGAAGCCGCTGCAGCTGCTACCTTGAGAGGGAAAGATGTGAGAAGAGTAAAGTTAAGTCCCGACATGGGATTAGCAGAGAGCAAACCCTCTGCAGACCGCAGGGTTCATTCACACGATCCGGATGGCTTGGCGCTAAAACCAGACCAAGGCCCTGTCAGGCAAGAGGCCTACACTGCAGAGGAGAAATCTAGCCTGGACAAAAGACGCATGTTTTGAAATTTGCCAGCCAGTTTGGACTTGTTCTTTTAAGTAGGAAAGCAGAATAATGTGGAAATAAATATCTGTTTCCAGCCTTCAACGCACCATCTAGTCAGGGTTGCTCTCTGCTCATCATAAAGCAGGGATCTCCTCAAAAGTCAGCTCCAACCAGGTGGAACCCTGTTCCAACAGGGAGCAGCTCATGCTACATAGGTGAGAGAACTGATGTAAGTTAAGCAGCTGTACGGAAATGAGAGCCATTCTGGGGAAAACTGGGAAAACCCTCATGATTTAATGCTTGCTCCTGGCCCCGCTGGATGCTGTTCGTTCCCTTTTCGTGCTCAAACGTTAAGAATCCTGGTGCTTCTTCTTTTGAGAAAACAAAAGACAGGCTAGGGAAGGGACACCCCCCGCCCCCGGAAGCGGAGCTGTGGTACCTTTCTCCCGGAGAAATTCAGAGCTTCAGCAAGGTGGGCCATAGAGACTGCCGAGCCCTGTAGCCGGTAGGGAGCAGTGACCGTGTCCAGCGCTGTGGCAAGGACGGCACTGGTGTGGTAGTCCAGAGATGCCTGCGTTAAGCGGAGACAGAAAGTGAGGACACCTGCGTCTCGGGAAGCATTCCTTTCCGGTGTTCTGGAGTGATGATGCTTGACGTTTTCCATCTTGTGTCAATGTGGGGAGTTGCACCCAGCTCCTCCGGAGGGCCCCAGACTGAGCGGGGGGGGGGGCAGCACAGGCTGCACTAACCCCCAGCCCTCCTTCCAAGCCAAGGGCTTCATTCCTGAAACACAGACTCCTCCTACAGCCCCAAAGCGGTCATCCACGTGCGCACTCACGTTGTAGTGGAGGTACGGCAGGACCACCGGGGGCTCTGGCCGGAGACCGAGGCTCCCATTCAGCGACAAGGGGCAGAAGAGCGAACTGTGCTGGGAAAGATGGACGATCCCCAGGACTGTGTTCATGAGCCGGTACAAATTCCTTTGCGGAGCCTGCAAGACGGGAGAAAACGCCATGAGCTCGCACCCGCGAAAGAGAAGCATCGGCAAGGAGACCAGGAGAGCGCCGACTCTGCTCGGGATGTGAAAGGAGTTGTACAAATGGACTCGGGGAGATGATCGATTCCATGCCTCTGCTAGTTGAAGGATGGAGAAGGTTTCATCGCAGAGTTCACAGCAGCACTGGCACAACACAGCCACCGTTTCCATTCCCTGTTAATTTACGTCCTTCCCTAGCCCAGAGAGACATACCTGCTCACAGGCTGTATTCCATCCTCCATCCAAATGGCTCAAGCCAGAAATCGGCAGTCTTGAAAGCTCGACATGACGTCACCAAGAGTAAGGGGACGGAAGCCAGGCTGTGCCACGCCAGGAGGCCCATGCTCTCCGTCCTCCGCAGGATGCCGTCTCTGAGTGAGGTTCTGCCCCCCACGGCACCGTTCAGAGCGGGGGGAAGAGTTCGTACTTACCGCGGATTCAAGCACCGGCGTCAGCCCCCACGTCAGGACTCCCTTCCCTGCATATTCATCCTGCAGCAGCTCGGTGACCTTTGCCCCGACGCCCGAAAACCCGTTGTGCAGGTCGCAGAGAACCTGGAATCCCTGTGTGAGGAGACACATGGTGGGTTTGCAGCCTGCCAGGAGCAAACAGAAAACGGCCCCCTCCCAGCATGCTCCGGCACGGAGGCAGTACCTACGTGGTACCTGCAACCCCCTGTGGAACCGAGAGGCCTCAGGAGGCTTTGCATTGTTCTACAGCCGTTCGGAAGCAACACGTGGCTTCGGGGTGTGGCACATGGGTCTTGGGCCATGCCACTTCCCAGGCCAGTCACCAGGAACGGGCTAGCCCAA
Source organism: Varanus salvator macromaculatus (assembly GCA_023646645.1). Classification (NCBI taxonomy): domain Eukaryota; kingdom Metazoa; phylum Chordata; class Lepidosauria; order Squamata; family Varanidae; genus Varanus; species Varanus salvator. The sequence goes on along the minus strand of JAIXND010000803.1, from coordinate 7,746,522 downwards.
GGCGACCACCGCGTATAAGTGGCCCTGCTGAGCGGGGCAGTTCTCTTATTTGAGGGCCAGCAATGGGGCTGGTGGGACAGAAGAGAGGGATGGAGCGTTGTCACAGGCTCCCAGACAGGCAGCCTCCCCTCGGAGACGGAGAGGGTGCCCCACAGGCACCTAGAATTCAGACGGAGAGGCATCTCGTTCAGTGCTGAATTCATCCTCCCGGGCCACAACACGTGGATGTAACGGCAGCGAGCATCCATATCCGTGCCCTGAATAGCTTCGTCGGGAGACTCTGCCCTTCTTGTCTGAGGCTGGCAGGCAAAGCCACCCCTGCGAAGGGACGGGGGTGAGGGTCCAGCCCGGGATCTCGCATTCAAGATATGGCAGCCCCTGTGGGATCCGTCCGGGTCCACCTGCCTCCCCCTTCGCCGCGTGAGCCCCGCCGTATCGAGAGCCCGTGGCCCAGCAAGGCAAAGTCGGAGCTAGCCGCAGCCTCACCTGCAGGTAGTCACATTCCTCCACGTAGAAGTGCAACCTGTCCTCCAGCTCCTCCAGGTAGGTGCCATCTTGCAGGAGCTTTTCCCCTTGCCCAAAAGCCTCCAGCCGGTTGGATTCCCTAAAAGGCAGCACGATGTTGACGTCCCCGTCTGGTGCATGAGAGACGGGGGGCACCCCCGCTGTCCCCCACCCTGGGAAAGGCGGCACGGCACCCAGAGAAACACGCCTCACCCCTCGTGACTGAACCGCTGGATGGTCACGATGCTCCGGGGGTGCAGGTGTGTCCGGAGGAAGTCTGACCAAACGTACGGTGCCTTCACAGCCTGGTCCAGTGTTTCATGGCAAGGAGGCCGGTCTAGGGAGAGAGCAGCATGAGGTCAGTGCACAGCCCCATCAAATCCCCCGCCTGCTCTCCAGCAGCGAGAGCTACCCTGGGGCCAGGCAAACACCCTTGGGGTTCCTGCTCCCAGGAGAGCCACCAGGCCCCTGCCCGCCTCTTCCCACATTCTCCAAAAAGAGCCTCTTTTCCCCTTCGGAGGCAGCAATATTGAGGTGCTGCTTGGCTTTTTTGCAACAGCCCAGCCAAAGGGCTAACCGCCGTCCGTCACCTTAGTTCTTGGCAGGCTGCAACAGGACCTGGGGAAGTGGCTGGAAGCAACCACAGATACTGAGAGCGGCTAACTGGTCAAGCTGAAATGCGGTATTCACCGGGAATGGGCCAAAAGGAATCCTGCAACCACGCTTCATAAGCAAACCTGCCCCACCAGCGCCCGTTCTGCCCCAAAGCAAGCCATGCACGTACCTTTACCCCCAGAAAGGGGCCTAGAAGCAAAGTCACCACTGGAAGAACTGTTGCCCTGAAATATACGAGAAAGACCCACAGAGAGAGATGTTCAAGGCCAGAAGCTTTGCTTTACTTTCCAAGGAGGCAACCGATCCCCCCAGCACATCCGCAGGGCGCCAGGCTGGAGAAGGTGCACAGACGGTGTATCGGTAATAGCCCCTGACAGACCTCTCGTCTTCCACAAATTTGCCGAAACCCCTTTCGAAAGGGACCCACCTCTCCAGCTGCCCGAGGCTCTGGAATTTGGCAGCCCCTTGTGAAGAACTGCAGCAGCTCCACAAAATGGAAGTGCCACCAGAGCATCCGCAAGAGGCGTGAGCCGCCGCCACAGTGCCCGTCTCAGGCTGAGCAGTTGTAGCTTGAAGGCAAGAAACAAAAGGATGGGGCTGGTCTCACCTCTGATCTGTCGAAGCCTTGAAGGATGGGCCTCGCTGGGGCCAGGTCTTCTCGGTGTGTGGTCAGATTCCCCTTCCTGGAAAGTTAAGACTTTTTATCCCACAGTCCTGCTTGCAACCTGCAGTCGCGACCCCCCGAAAAGCAGCTGTACAGAGGGCTGAGTGATTCATGTCTTTTATCTACCGTTTTTTCTTTTCTCTGGGTAGTTCGCAACAGTTCATAAAAACACAGCCCACTAATATAATAAACGGCATACATTTTTCCAATGCACAAAATTTAGACTCAATTCAACAGCTAAAGTAATTTTAGTACCAACTAGGCTTAAGAAACAGTTGACAGAAATGCTCCCTCTTGCTATTAAATACGAGGGAACTTCAAAAAGTGTCCACACTTTTACAAATATATTTTATATATATTTTTGCGGATGGCATTAAAAAGTTGGTCCCACGCTGGGAAAAATGCATTGTGAAGGTTCCCACAGCTTCCAAAAGATGGCAGGGTGTTTCCTGCAGCCGCTGGGCTAGAAACATTTTGCAGCAGCGGACTTAGCAATGTCAGGAGTTCATTCTCTGCTCACCGCCTTGCATGAGACTATGATGATTGCTGGACCTATTGGCTGAAACATTTCACAGATCTTGTGCTTTGTGCCTCAATATTTCTGTGGTGTGAGGGGGCGCAGGAAAGAAAAACCACTCACCAAGCTACAGGAGTATTTGTTTTCTCATCTTGGTACAAGGAACCCTCCTGCTTCAAGGAGCTCAGGCTGCCTAAACAGAAGCACAACACACGTGACGCTGATGTTTGGGCCAGACCTCTCCGGATCGGAGTTTGCAAGTGTCCAACCCTTGGACTTCTACTGGGGGATCTCATGATGATATCATATGTGCCTCTTACGATGGGGAAAGACTAACTTAACAGAGGTGCTGGGCAGTCAGTAACGATTCCTCCCAGAAAAAGGTGCTTCCTGGTTCCCCCCGCCCTCCCCCAAAATAGGTCCCAGGTAAGGTGGGGTAGGCAAACCTTGCTGCCCACCTCTGCATATCAACCAGGTATGTGCCCTTTCTCAGCGAAATGCAAAGTATTGGAAACTAAGTGAGCCTAGTCTGAGGCAGGGAATTATACTCCTGCATTCATAGTACAGAGAGCTGAATCCAGTCCACTAGCCAGGATGGTGTAAAAAGCTGCAAGTCCTGGACTGCGGGGGGGGGGGGTGTTGGGGGGCAGGTTCCAGTCCCTGCTGTGAGGCCCACAAGTTCTCTGGGTGACCTTGGCCAGGTGCTCTTTCGCAACCAAACCTACCTGGCAGGGTGGTTACAAGGGTTAAAGGGGGGGCATCCCTGATCTGCTTGGACAAAGGGTGGGGCGAAATTAAATACTCGCAACAAGAAGACCTGGGGCCCTATTGCTATTATGGGATTTCTGTACTCGGAGCAGAGTTGCAACTTGCAACCCGTGGAAGAGACAAGGCAAGGGGGAGCCCCTGCACACTTTCGACCCTGCTCCTGGTGCGCTACCTTTGAGGTCCATGAGAATGAGGCGGGGCGTATACGTCTCCTGGCCCTGAAGAGTCTTCCCTGTGCGGAACAGCACATCGTGGTGAATCCCCTCATCCGATTTTGCGGCCGCAGGATCGAAGCAGAAGGAGGCTTCCTGGGAAGTGAGGATGAAGGCTGGCGTGACCAAGAGCCGGCAGGCGGCATCCACCGGAGCCGTTGCCTCCGGAGGTCATGGGCATACGGGCTCCTCCTCACACCCCTCCGCAACCCATCCCACGCGTACAACTGACAGTTCTCCGCTAGAGGAAATGAGACACCGCGGCTGAAGGCAAACAGGCCGCAGGCGGCAGAGTGAGATGATGGGTTTGGGGAGCGGAAGAATGGACTATGGCCTTCGAGGGACGATCAGCTTTTTTAAAATGGAACACTCAGCACAACACTGAGAACACGGGGCTTTTCCCCCAATATCCTCGGTTTCTTCCTGCAGGAAGTTCTTCGAGCCAGGGGGTGCGCAGGCCCTCCAGAGCAGTCGGTGGGGCACGAACCACTCCTCCACCCACCTCCCTCTGCTCCCATGGGAGTTCTGGAAGGGCCCGCCTTCCGCACAGTCGCGCGTTTCGCCCATTGCCTCGTACATTCCCGCTCTGCAGGCGTGCGCTTGTGTGTACCCTTGCCCTTTTATCCTTGCGTAGAGTCCGCAAGAGGACTCTGGAAACACGCTGCGCTACGCGGCGTGCAAAAGCCGACGGGGGCGGCGGAGGTCGAGATGGCTGGTGGGGCGCTGGCGCGGGGCTGGGCTGCGCGGACTCCGGGGCGCGCAGGAGGGCAGGCGAGCCCGGGGGGGTGCTGCCCACGGGGCCGCGAAGGGCCGGGCGCCACTTGGCGACCGAACGGCCAGGCCACGTGCGCGGGCCCCCGCGGCCGCCCCTCCGCGCTGCACGGCACGTGCCAGGAGCGCCTTGAAGCCCCGCCCCCAGGCGCCCCGCCCCTCCGCGCGCTCACGCCGGCCGCCCAATCCACAGGCTCCCTCCCACGCTCCTCCGGCTTCCCCTCCCGCGTGCGCGCGACTCCCCCCTTCCCTTCCCTTCCCTCCGCCCTCCCCCCACGCAGCGCGGCCCGCGTTTACCTGGAGGCCCCACCAGTGGGCTCCGACGCCGCCCGCGTAGTGGCCCAGCTGCAGCGTCACCACCTCGCGGACCCCCGACATCCCAGCCCTCGAAGGTGGGTGAGGGGACGAGCACAGCGGCCGTTGGGGGGAAGAAGGGAGGGGGCCACGGGGAGGGAGGGGTGTGAGGCAGCGTGTGCGCAGGCGCGAGCCGTGGAGGGGCGGGGCGGGACGCGGCGGTGGCGGCGGCGCGCGCGCGAAGTGACGCTCTGCCCTTCTTGGCTCTGCCAGGCCTTCGGTCCCTCAAGGCCCCGCCCGCGCCTGAGGTGGCGCGCCTTCGGGGGGGGGAAGCCAACTTTCATTGGCTGGATCGCCAGGAAGTGGGAGGGGCCAGAAAGGAGCCCCTCTTGGCAAACCTGGCTAGAGGCAGCACTGGGGAAAAAAACACTTCCGGTAAAAATGGAAAGACGCCATAATGGGCCGTGCTGCTTCCGGGGACGGAACGGGCCGCTCTGCCCCTCAGCATCTCTATGCCAGACCCGGGACTTCCGATCTAAGCGGCTCCTTCTTCGCTTCGGCCCATTGATAGTCTTGCACTTTAGAGGCAGCAATGGCTGCGCAGAGCGACACGAAAGAGCAAGACCCTCTATGAACCTCGCCCCATAGATTCCACGCGCCTATTAGGAGGGACATTGCCCCGTTCTGCAGCCGAAAATGCTTCCAGTGCAGGTTTGCAATCAGCGCACGAAAGGAAAATAGGAAGCGGAAGGCAAAGGAGCACACGCAAACTCGGACCTTTAAGTAGCCGTTCTCACCGGTACTAACTGAAGAGGAAGCAGGTGAAGTGGGGCCCTGCTTCCCATCTGTCCTCCTGATGCCACCGTGGCCCCGCGGTCAATGCCCGATGGCGCTAGCATCGTAGCAGTGCCAACAGAAAAATCCTTCCTTCCCAGTCTGCAACTGAAAGGTGCTGCAGACAGGAGGGTACAGCCAAGAGTGTACTTGATTGATTGATTGATTTAAATATTTATATGCCGCCCCTTGCAACAGCCTCTTGTAACAACTTTAGGAATGTAGCCATGACTGGTTCGGGTTTTGTCTCCAGCTCCCCCCCCCCCCCCCCAGTTATGTTTCTTTGCTGAGGTGACTCTTCTAAACCACCATTAACTGGCACATTTTTTTTAATAAGTTACAGGAACATAAATAATTCCCTTGATAGTTGCCCCAGGTGCCCTTCCATTCTATTAATAAATACAAAGAGGGAATATGCAGAAGTAGAAGTGTTTTTTAATTCTGTATGAGTTCACTGGGTTATGATTCTGGTGGTGTTGGAAGGGAAGAAATGTGGAGTCATAAGAAGGCGCTGATCTGGTCGAACAATCCAGGGTTACTTCCAGAGAGGAAACGAAGCTCCTGTCGGCCTCCATCTGTCCTGGCTAGTGTAGCAGAGGATGGATTTAATGAGAGAAATAAAAGATGATTATGTCAGAAAGAGAATTGCTAGTTATGGACACAGCAGGGTCAAAAGCAGGAACATTAAAAAAAAAGTATTTTGAGAAGCCTTTGTTGCAGTGTCGTCTTCTTTAAAATGGAATCAGATATGATAAGAATGAGCTATTATTGTAGTTACTGTTTTCTTTTCCTCTACCTCTTTGCTTAGATTAACACTAGAATTTTTTCCCAAACACCACCCATACTTCTAATTGTTCCTATTCACCTATGAAAACAATACATCGCTTGGTGGTGTTGGGGTAAGAGAGAAAGTTTCCTCCACAAAGCATTGTTTAGAATAACCTTCCTGAACCCTCCAGTTCTACTGGACTACAGACAGACAGCATTGTTGGGGGATGTTATGAGGTGGAGTACAATCCTGGTAGTGGTTGGGGGAAAGAGTTTAGATAATATTGGGATTTTGGGCCTACGGTTTGAACGGTAGGTGGCAAACCGTTCATTGGGAAACTCATGCTGAGAGCTACTGGCAGCCACTTGAGGGAATTTAAGAGATGCATATTTTGTCTTGCATAGTAGTGCTTTGCATGGCTCTCCAGGACAGCTGTTGCCTTGTAAGCTTCCACCTGCAACACTGCTGGCAGGCAGAAGTAAAGGATTTTGTCCCCCTCTGTTTCTAAGCTGCTGCATCCTAAGACCACTTCAGAGGTTCAGAAAAGTGGGCACTGTTTGCACTGCACTAGAGTTATAGCCCCACTGAGCCTTGATGCTCAACAGTGACTGTAAGCTAACTCGCTCTCAGCGCAGCTCACCTTACTGGGTTGTTGGGAAGACAAAACCTGGAGTGTGGCAGAAGTACAGGCTGAATGCAAATCAAATCAGCATTTTTTTTTCTTGTCGTCACAAAAACCCCACAAGGTTTTTAGCCAACTTACTACGGACAGACTAATTAAGGCCTATCCAAGATGAGCTTCTATTGATCAAAATTTCTCCCCGTTAAACAGAGCAAACCCTTTTTCTCCCCCTAGAGGCCAGTAGGCTCATCCTATGAGGCTTGCCAGTGGGAGAGGCAGGACAGATAAATGGAAGTATGGGTTTGGATGATTTTAAAAGGGAACTGAATAAATACATGAAGGAGGTGGCTACCAATGGCTCCTGGTCCCGGTGGCCATATCCTGCCCTTCTGCTTTCAGAGGCAGCATGAACATGTGTACCAGCTGCTGGGGAACATGGGTGGAAGGGTGCTGTTGCGCTTGTGTCGGTGAGGACAGACAGCACTAGATGGCCCCTTGGTCTGACCCAGCAGGGCTTGGTCTCGTATTCCTACAACGCATTGCACGGGTCACCATACCCAGCCGGGGGAGAGTAGCTGGGAACACAGGGAAGGTGAGCCAGCAACTTGCTCCCAAGTATCCCAGACCTGCTGCATCAACCGGCAGGGCGTGGCTGGATTGAAGAGGTGGAAATATTCTGCAGAGCCTTGCGTAGTGCTCCGCCTCGTAATCCCCCAAAGGAGTCTGAGGTGCAGAGCAAACCAACCGTGCAGCTTCGGAGAGGAATGGACTTGCCTTTTTCATGCTGCAGCCACTTGCGGTCCAAGTAATACTGATAGCAGCTCTCAAATTCCCGGTCGGTATAGTTGAGAACTTGAATGGGAACAAAGGGGTCCAGGGCATCAAAACCCTCCTGGAAGACAGGCGGGATGGGGGGATGGGGAAGATGTTTTATGTGTCTTAAAAACAGTCCAGAAGCTTCAGCTGGTGCAAAACAGGGCAGTGAGATAGTTAGCAGGGAGTGGCTGGCAGGATCCCAGTGGGCCAGTATTTTATCGCCTGTACCAGCTGCCCTTCCATTTCCAGGCCCCAATTCAGAGCGCTTGCATTCATATTTAAGGCAGTTTCCTGGCTTTGGAGCATTTTTCCCCAGGTTGAAAAGTCGAAATGCCTCTCCCGAGTCTTAGTTCCTGGCAAGAGAAGGTTTATGCAGGTACTTGGGTTTGCCTTCAGTCCCAGCCGCGGTGGGAACACCTCCAAAATGGACTAGACTAGATGAGCATACAGACTAACTGGGTCCCTCGGGGTGCGGTCCTCTGCATGCTGGGAGTTGAGGGACACCATTCTGTCCATGCAAAGGATTCCACTCGGACAGTCTCCTCTGTCCCTAATGCGAAGAGCACCAGCTCCCTTTGTGGCTAAGCGGAGGGAGGACATCCGTAAGGAGCGGACTTGCAGGGAACGTGGCCCTGGTGCCTTCACCTCTCCCTGGGCACCAAACCCTTTCCCGCCTCCAGCTCACCTTTCCCAACAGTTCGTGAAAGAGGTAAGCTCTGCGAGGCTTGTAGACGGCACCGGTCTGGCTGAGGGCAGCCACGATGGCGCCTCCATTCTGAAAACACAGAAGAAAAGGCACGTCAGGGGAGAGGATCTTTGGTTTGCCCATCCAGAATTGTGGCGCAACTGAGACTTTCCTTCAGGTGGCCCATTCCCCACAAATGACCCATGCAAGGAAATGCAGGCCAGCCATCTGTCTCCAGCCCCAGTTCTCCCAGCATGACCCCAAATACAGAGCTTCCAGGTAAATTAGCCACTTCAGGGGCTTCTCCAGAAGAGCTTGGCTTCTGGTGACTTAGCGTTCGTCAGGTTTTGCTGAGAAAAGCCACGGCGCTCTGGCCTCCTCACCCAGTCATTGGCTACCATCTTCTTTAGGTGGTGGACCAGAGTCAGCTGCCCCGGGGATAGCTAAGAAAAAAACAGAAAAACAGTGGAGGGAAAAGAAATAACGCTTCCCGTCGGCCTTCCGACCCACCAATATGCTTCTCGACTGGAAAGGACTGTCACACAAACGCCCAAGTGAGGAAAAGATCCGCTCCAGTCTCACAAAAGGACCGCAACCAGATTTTTTTTCTGATGCAAACTGAACGTTTTCCTATGCAAGCTATCCCAATTGGGCAAGGCTGGGTTTTAGTTGTATAAGTTTTCTAGAAAACGTCCTTCATTTCTGTTTAGTCTTAGCCTTTTCTCTCTGCCCAAGCCTCAGTTTTGCCCCTGGTTCAAGGAGCTGGACCTCAGGATTCTAAAATAGCACAGATTCTCCAAGATGTCAGGTGCATGCAGCCCTGATGCTGTGGGCGACAGATTGCCTGCAACCCACAGGCAAGATGCTCAGTGCACTCGGGAGGGAAAGCACCGTGTTGTTGTCCTAAGAGCCGCTGGCACATCCCTCCGCCCGCGCCTGCCACCGCAGAGCCTTTGCTTTCCAGCCAAGCCTGGTGCAGCGACCGCACGTGTACCTCTCCCTTGTCTGGCCCACGCAGCGTCGTCTTCCCCCAAAGGGCGTTGAGCCCGTCCACAGCGACCAGCAGCCGGAAGGAGCCCTGCATGCACTGCCGCTTCAGCTCTTTGCAGATCACCCCCACAACGTCACTCGCGGTCTTCACCCGTGTTAATCCCTGGATGTGGAAAAGGGGGAGGCGGGAAACTGCGGCATGCGGCAGCCCCCAGACCCACCCACCCACTGAGCCTTTCCTGCCACCCACGAGGCCTCACCTGCTCTACCACCTCCGCCAGGGGCCTGCCTTCCTCGGTGCTCTCTCGCCTGCCCCACACATATGTCTGTTGCGTTTTGATCTGCAGCAGGCAAAGATTAAGGACTTATTAACAGGCCAAATGCCCATGGTGGGGGGACGACATGCAAGGGAGGGGACTGCAGAGAAGGGCCGCAGCTCTGCGTCCTTCAGGCACATACGGAATGACTGGATCCAGTGCAGAAAGACCCCCCTGGGGGAGAATGGCCAGGGGTCCTCTCTTCTGAAAAATGGGGCCAGCTTCTGATGCTGAGTTCTTCCTGTGCTGAGCAGGGACACCACAACACGGGAAGCTGCCTGAGGTGGAACCAAAGCACCGGCCGTCCTGGTTCAGGGGCACTGACACTGACCGGCAGCAGCTCTCTGGGACCACCTTTCCTGATGTGTTGGCCATGCCCACTGGGAATCATCAACGCCACACAACTGGAGGGCTCCACCAGAGAGAGCTGCAGGCAGGATCCTCCCCTGGCCCTACCTGGAGACGCCCAGGATTGAACCTGGAGCCTTTGGCAGGCAGAGTAGTTGCTCCAGCACTGAACTGCAGCTTCTTCATCACTGAACCTTCTCCCGTAGTTCCTTGCCAGAGCAAAATGCCTTTTTAATTTTGCAAAAATGAATTTAATTTTGCTGAAGCAAAGCACCGCCACTTTTTATGTTCCCGCACAAATCTATCCCAGAGGGCTGCTCTGAGTATAAAATACGAGCCCTCCATATGCCACCTGGTAGGAACAACACAGTAAGAGGAATAGGCAGCAGCTGGATCAGGGCAGCTTATCCCCAACCTGCTCGAGGAAAACTTTGTGCATACAAAGGGTCCTAAATCAAATCAAGTCAGAGCTTTCCCTAGAAGTAAAATGGACAAAACTGAGGCAGTCCTGCTTCAGACACAGGAGAAGAAAAGAAAATCATGCTAGATAAAATCGAAGGCAGAAGACAAGGACCACCAAATATGAGATGGATTCATTCCATAAGGGAAGCCGCAGCCTTAACTTTGTAACTTTGTGGGGCTGTCACGGATTGGATATTTGGGGGGTGGGGGCGTTCATTTATAGGGTCGGCATAAGTCAGAGATGACTTGATGGCACCTAACAGCAACCTGGTGCCCCACAGAAGGCTTGGAATACAGCATCCATTATCCCTAACCACTGGCCAGGTCAGCTGGGTTTGATGAGAACTGAAGTCCAAAACATGCAGGGAGCACTGGCTTGGGGAAGGACGGACTCTTGGAGGGAGGGGTGCATCCCTCAACGGACAGAAGGCAACCGCAGCTTCAGACCTCGTTCAAGAAGCGCTCGTTGGTGGTTCTGAAATTCTTCAGCCAGGTCGAGGCTTCCAGGGGCTGGTCGAAGCGCCCCTCCTTGTAACTGGACGGCAGCAGGTCCTTGCAATTCTTCACCCAGAGGTGAGCTACAACACAGAGAGAAAGCCATGCGGTCACAAGCATCATGCATCTGGCATTCAGGAAAACATTACGGGGTTTCTAGGCCTCAAGGAGCAGGCCCGGAATACAACCAATGGCATATCAATTTTGAGGAGGAGGAGGAACCGATCCCTGCGAAAACCTCCCAGGCAACACTGGCGTGCGTTTCACAAAACCCTTGACTTTGTGAAGTTGGCTCCCGGCCTGCTCGCAAGGTAAGTGCCGAGGCACACTTTTGAAACCAGCTCAGGGTAGAGTGTTTCCTGCCTCATACCGGGCACATTTAGTGACAACAGAACACCAAATATCTGGGGAGAACAGGAAAACCAAGCAGGGGAGGACAGAGCAGGGCATTCTGGGAAGGCACTGCTATTTTCCTTCTCATTGCCACTTCTGCCATTATCACTACCATTATTTGGATGGTCACTGCTAGTAGTAATAGTTCCTGTGTTGCGATGGGGATCCAGGTTTTAGTCCCCACCTGCTGTGAAGCTCACTGGGTGACTGTGGGCCAGTCATGGGCTCTCCGTCTAACCTACCTCACAGGGTGGTCGTCGTAAGGATAAAATGGAGGTATACAAGCCACCTTGCAGGCAGGATATCAATGCAGCGTCATAATACCAATATTGGTATCATGCCTTTCAGGTTAGAAATCCTTCCATGCAAGCCCACACGTAACACAAAAGCCACAACAGTATGGCGCTAACTATGCACATGATCCGTTCCATGAGTGGTTGGTGGTAGAACAGCTTTCCGCCGCCAGATGGCTGGAGGATGGGGGATGAGAACCTCTCACAGAAGCAGGCGCTGGGGTGGTCTTGGCCTACCTCCTTTTCCTTCCTAGAATTCTTCCCAGAGGCCCCGTGGCAAGAGGCAAGGCCTGGCGCACAGGCGAGGACTTTCCCACCCCACAGGGCCTGCCTGCCTGCCTGCAACGTGGACTTCAGCTCAGAAAGCAAGACTCCGAGTCTCTCTCTCTCTCTCCCGCCTTTCTGCTGCACAGCAGGCACCCTAGGCAGCTGAGAGTAAAGGAAGATTAAAAGCACATTTTTCAGTCCATACACATGTGGCCGCAATGACTAACGGAGGCCCTGGAAGGCAGTGCAGTGCTAAATATTATTGTGCTTCGGCGCTATGTGCAGGCTCTGGCTCCACACCAGAGCATCTGCCGGGCACCGAGGCAGGCGCAGTGTCCTTACCATCTGGGATGTGCAGGATGAGCCAGTTCTGCCGTGCGCAGTGGTGGACGGCGTGACACAGGGTCATCGTCTTCCCGGTGGTCCTCTGGCCGTCTTCAGGCAGAGCTGTTAAGGAAGCCACGGCGCTACCGCAGGCCTCGCCGGAGGGGCATCTGTGCCACCCTGCATGGCCCCAGCACACGGCGAGGGCAACTAAGCAAGCATGCGGAGGGGCAGAAAATCCTCGGCAGCGAAAGCTCAGCCTTCGGGCTCATCCTGCCCAGCCTCTCAAAGGATGCAGGATGCAGCTTTCTGGCAGGCCTCCGCTGAAACTTCCCCAGGGAAGGGTTCAGCTCCCGGCCCCTGGAGGCAGCCTGCTCCGCTCTCTCCCGGCTCTTTTCCTTAGGAAGTTTCCCTCCATCTTTCACCAGTAACTGGTTCGTTGCCATGTTCACCGCTCGGTGCGGATCGTGCCCTCCAGGCCAGCGAAACATGAGCCGGCTCTGCACGCTGACAGCCCTTCTGGGCTCTGAGGGCAGGCACTATGTCTCCCCTCTGCCAAATCTTCTCTTCCCCAGGTCAAGGTTAAAGCACACCCAGCTAGGCACAAACATGAGCTGAGAAGGAATTTGCGGGGCGCACAGCCCTAGGATACCAGATGTTGCCGTTTTTAGGAAAGCTTCCAGCCCTTATGGAGAAGTGTATGTCCTGTGAGCACATGTGTGACTCCTGTAAATATGCACAACAAGCACCACAGGATTCCTAAGCTGCAATGGGTGTGTTGCTTTCCCAGACAGCCGTTTTCAAATAAGTTACTTTCTCCTTGCTAACAGAAGGAGCAAGTCTTCACCCTGCACCCTCTTCTTCAACCCAGCTTTCTCTGGCTTGGCTGCATTTCTCCGGCACCACTCAACCAGTTATAACTTCTCTTTGCCTCCATGAGGACAGGAAACTTGTTTTATTTGGGCCACGGAAGCTTTACGTTTCAAGATTCTTTGACTAATACCAGAAAGCCCATCTCTGCAAGACAATAAGATTCACAGCCTACATGATAGGATACAGATGATGTATCGGACAGCGGGGTAGGCAAAGTTGGTTTGCTTCAAGTAGGTAAGGAGTTCAATGGCTGGCTCCCGTACCATGAAGCATGCTTCGTTGAAGGTTTTTATCTGAAAGGACCGAGAGAGAGAGATGGAGAGGATCAGACTTTGTACAAAGGAGAGCGTTACAGCCAGCCAAATGTCGAAGTTGCTTTATAAAACAAGCAAACACACCAAACCCCCCTTTACCAATTCTTTGGCAGTAAGCAAGCCAGGCTGTGACCAAATTCTGTGCCCCCAGCTGGCCTTGTGTGAAGTGCTTCTCTCAGCTCTCCACCTGCAAGCTGGAGGGAGCATCCACCGCCCCTGAACAAGCCCTCGTTTGGCTTTGCCGGCCGATTTTGGAATTTTCCCTTAGCATCCCTGATCCGAAATGCACCACACTCACCGTGGTGGGTTGCTCTTCAATTTAAGACAGACAGACAGACCTCTCCTCGGGCTCCTCCGGGGGCCAGGGCTTAGGTGCAAAGCCCCCACCCCCTGCAGGAATCCCCGCTTTCCTCTCTGGCCTGAGACCGGGAACCACGGCAGGCAGTGGGCTGGGGTGGCCCCTCTCCCGAGCAGTGGCCGAGCGCGTTCCCACTGCATGCAGCCCCCACATGGAAGACGTACATCATGCAAAGCCCTGGCTGAGAATCCTCCTTGCATCAGCCAGCTTGCAGGGGGCCTGGGGGAGCAATTCAGCCCCCCGCCCCATTCCGGCTTGGCATCCCTGACTTCCGAGGCTGCTGTGCTGCCGTTCAACATTCAAATATTTAAGGCTGTGTCCCCAGAGCCTCCAGTTTGCACCTGGCCGCACCCCGCTCCTCTTTCCTTGCTGCTGTTCTGCAGGTCGGCTGAGGGCTCTTCGGAGGCAAAGTCCGCCCACCTCCAGCGTAGCCAAACCGCGGCAGATGCACACCTGAAGTGTGGATTGTGCTGCCGCCTGGCTCAGCCTCTTTGCCACCATGCCCCCGTGGCAAAATCTGGCCCATCGGGCCTGCCTTCTCTCCCCCTCCGCGTTCAGACCTGTAAGGAAGATGACGCACCTGTTGGCTGAAGCGTTTTGGGAGTCCATGAGGAAATGTCACTTGTACCTCATTGAGCGGGAGTGTGTAATACTGGCCCGTGTGTTTTTCCGTGTGGTTGCCCTGTGGGGTTGGAAGAAGCACATGCGATCCATTAGCAAACTCAGGTCTCTCAGCCTCCGTTGGCACTTGGATTGCACCAAAGTCGCTTTATGTGGCTGTCACTTTCTCACCAGTACCTGAGAGCCCCAGTTCTCTGGGTGTGTCACACAAATTAAAAACCATTAAAAAGACACCGTTTGAAAATCATTTACATCCAGGCATATAAACAGACACACAACTATCTAATCAGTGTTAACCAAAAGAAGTGAAAGCCTTATTAAAAACACCGTATGCTTCAAAACGCCTGAGCTAAGCAGAAGGACTTAAGCTGATGCCAAGAAGATAGCAAGGATGGTGCTCGGTGCGCCTCACCAGGAAGATCGTTCCATAAGCGGGAGCCACCACTGAAAAGGCCTCCTCCTGCACGGATGCCTTCTAAGCCTCCCTTAGACCAGGTACCTGGTTCACAAAAGGGCTCATACAGGGAGAGATGCTCCACCAGGTAGGGTGGTCTTAGTCATTCAGGGCCTTACAGGTTAAAACCGGCACCTTAAATTCAGCTGAGTTCCATACAAGGAGCCTGCACAAGCAGGCCAGAGCAGGGTTCTATATCTGAACCTCCTTGTCCTTTTCATCAGTCACTTTCCCGGGTGGAAAGTGGCAGATCCACCAAGTATCTAGAAATACAGAATTTGAGAAATGCCTCTTCGCAGCGCAACCCTCTCCATGTTCACTTGGAGGCAAGCCATTCTGTGTTGGACGGGGCTTTACTACCTTGGACAAACCCCAGCCTTACATGTCATTAGTAGGACCAGAACACCTCAGGGACCTCACTTCTTACATCCCCCCATCTTCATGTTCTACCGTGCTGGCTGCAGGGTGATGGGAGTTGTAGTCCAGCCCCTTGGGAGGGTGTGGCGTGGGAGAAGGCTGGTGTGTGCCCACATGTACATGGACCTCTGACTTAGGATAACAGTTCTTCGGCCTGGCGAAGCCAACACTAGTTCAGCACAGGGCAGAGGTCTCTGTGGTTTTTACCGCCGCTGCCCCCGGAAACGCGCCTCCCCATTCCTCCTCTAACACGTCAATAGCCACCAACAAATCCCTCCTCCGGGGTCCACACCTGGACCACGAAGCACCCCTTCTACCAGGCACAGCGCCTTCACCTCAGTGGCTCCCGTATCTTCTGCGGCTCGAGAGGTGGGAGCCTTTTTCGCTAGGAAGGGCTGTGGACCCTTAGGAAGCATCAGAGCAACAACTACGGAGGTTGGAACCTCTCTCGGACATGGGAAGAGCTGGCAGCACTGGTGGACAGTTGGATGCTTTCTCTGTACCGTCCCATCCATTTCTTTCGCTGGGCCACCCCACCTCCACAAGCCCCATAATCATGATCATCTCTTCACGAAAGGAAAAAAAAAAAAAATACACGGCCATAAATATAAATTTATATATCTACATTGCAGGATATAAATGCAATATCATCATCATCATCATCATCATCATCATCAAACATTTATAAAGCAGCTCAGCAGGTATACACAACGTAAGTAATACTGAAAGATAAGAGGCCCGCTCGGTTCACAAGCTCAGAACCCAGTACGACATGCTACCAGAGACTGGGGCTGACTCTTTCCCACCAGCCCTTCAGAAGCCTGCCGGGACTGCCGTCCAGTTGCTTTCGGTTATTTTTATGGCTGGTGTCACTGTAGATTTGCCGAAGACATCTGCATTTTATTAAGCATTTTATGAGCTTGCAAAAGTTTGGTGAGAGATGCTTGATAAATGCTGCTAAGACAAAGACCACCAGAAAAAGGACATCGTTCCCACATGTGATTTCACCACAGAATGTGTCTGTCTGTCTGTCTGTCTTTCTTTTTCTTTCTTTCTTTTTTGCATTTATATACCACCCCGGTAGCCCAGAATGTTTCCTGGTAGCTTGCCAGGAATTTATGATCAGGAGTTGAAAAAATGGAGCTCAGACTTGGAAAAGCTGCTCAGAATATGATTTGGATTCTACCACAAGTGACCGAGTTAACTGAACATATAAACGAACGTGAGAAAAGGGTTAAGAAAACAGCAGAGGGGGGTTTTTTCTTCCTCCTCCTAGCAATTTGCCAGAGTTATTCCGAAGAGGGATCGAAGTGAGACAAACAGGACGCGCAACAAATGCATCGCAACATGCCACACTCCTGTTTGCTGTTCCAGCCAGCCAGTGGCACCCTTTCAAGGTACTCCTTTGCGGTCCCTCCCCGCCCAGCCCGTCAGTCAGCGTTCCCGGCCCCCAGTGGAGTGCTCTGGGGTCTCCCCCACCAGGCAGTTCTTCTGCCTACAGGTAAGTTTGTTCTTATGCAAAGGTTGGTGCCAGTAGCCACCTCTTG
Organism: Varanus salvator macromaculatus; assembly: GCA_023646645.1. NCBI lineage: Eukaryota > Metazoa > Chordata > Lepidosauria > Squamata > Varanidae > Varanus > Varanus salvator. The sequence continues at coordinate 7,729,978 of JAIXND010000803.1, read as the reverse complement.
GCAAGTGGATGGCGCCTTTTTGCTGTGTTAGCAGAGCCATTCACACAGCCGGCCACTGGAACGAGAAGCAATCAGGGCGCTGAGTTTTGCTGTGATGCCCCTTGTGTTTGCACAGCCCGTGTTGCTCCCTGTTTTGTCGTTGCAGCAGCGTTTACATGCATTTGGTCTGCTTCTTTCAGAGTGATGTACATTGAAATCCACACTCTGAGTCAAAAGGTATTTGTGTAAACAACAGTATTTTTTTTTTAATCAAAATGTGAGGGAAGCAAGCTTCTGCCAGTTGGAAAGATGCAGGGTAAAGCTTTGTGGGCCACCCGTGCCTGAGTCAAAGAGGTCGCTGATCCACCATCCTGCTTCTAAGCCCGCCTCCTCCGACCTGGCGCGGTCCAGATGTGCAGGACCACAGCCCTCAGCATGGCTGGCGGGAGCTGCAGTCCAGCGACACCCGGAAGGCACCAGGTTGGAAGAAGCTGTTCTAAATGATACCGGAGCAGATGCGATGTTTAAAGGGCTCAAACCCCCGGTCTGCTTCGCGAGATCAAAGTGGGACTGCTGCATAGCTCCAAAATGCTGTTTGCACACCTCCTTCAGCTCAGATTGGCTCTCAGAGCAGGTTGCCGTTACAACACGCCCAGGGGGACAACCCGATTGGATGTGTGTGTCCAGCATCCTGTTCTCACTCTTCGAGATACAGCCGAAGATACAGGCTGTTCCCCCGCAATGGAGGCAGTAAACCAGACCTGGGAGGCAAATGGCCAAAGCAGGCACGGGGGGGGGGGGGGGCAAGGCTTTCACTTGGGGGCCGCTTTGGACCTTTGGAAGGACGGTCGGGCTTTCCTGTCCCCACTTTATTGGCTGGCGACGGCAATTCATGGCTGGTCGACGATAATGTTTTGGGGAGATAAGCGGGATGGGTGTTTCTAATGCCAAGCTGGTTGCCAGTATTTCCGTCATACACTAGGTGTAAGTTTTAATTTACTGACGTTTAATTATATTGTTATTCCTTTACATTTGTGCCTTGCCTTTCTTCCTCTTGCAAGGAACCCAAGGTGGCAGTCACAATTCTCCTCCTCTCCATTTTAGCCTCACAACACCAACCCTGCGAGGTAGGTTAGGCTGAGCATGAGTGACTGGCCTAAGGTTACCCAGTGAGCTTCATAGCCAAGTTGGGACTAGAACTCAAATCTCCTGGGTCGGCAATATTCTAATTTATTTATTTTTTATTTATTTTTTTTACCTATTTATATGCCGCCCCCTTGCCAACAAGCCTCACTGCTTAATCACCCTGCCACACTGCTTAATAGTTCTGTTAATTATGCGCTGACACATAGAAAGACCTGTGGAATGAATAGTGCTTCCTGTGTGCCCATGCATTGTAACTTCATGTCTTCTTGGGAGCTCTTTTCAGAATAGCCCTTTCCGACCTCAGCAACCTCTCTGGCTTCAGCACTTTCACCATGCATCGCCAACATGCATTCGCCTGTGTCTTTGAAATCCTGAGGGCTCGAAACTTGCGTTTTGATTTGGTTTTGAACCAAGCCTAAAGAAGCTTAGGAGGCCCAATGTCACAAAGAGGGCCATGTCTGTGGAACTGTGATATATAGGCAGTTCGGGGCACAGCCACTAATCCCTGGTTTGGATTTAAGACATCAGGCGTTGCACTGGGAATGCCAGGTTTGTGGCGGAATGGGGGGAAGCGGCGTTCTTAGTGACATCTTCAGCAGCACCAGCTTCGGCTGCCTGCACCCAGGCCGGGCTTAGAGGCCAGTTGCTTGGCAACGCCAGCCAAGACCTGGGATGGCAGAGGCAATCCCTTTGCCATCTGGGCACTTGTGCACGGCTGCTGGAGATGCTCATGGGTGCAGGGGGGGGGGAAGAAATCACATGACAGGATCCGCCTGCCTGTTGCCGTTTCCATGGAGACCCCAGAAGAATCGGCAGCAAAAAGGCTCCCGATGGCAGAGGCAGTAGTAAAGAGCCTCGGAAGGCCGATTCATCCGACACATTTCGTGCCGCCGCGGCTCACGCTGGGGGAAAACAAGGCAGCTCAAAGACTGCGAAAGGAGGGGGCACCCCCCGGCGGCTTCCGCGTTTCAGAGGCCTCTCCTGCTAACGCCGGGCCAGCCTGGGCTTCTCTGCAGCTGCGTCTGCGGTGTGTGTTAGCCGTTCATTTACAGCAGAGCGCCCAGCCCAGTTCTGCTTAAAAGCTGCATTCTAAAACGGTACAGGGTGAGAGCGATGATACCAGAACAGCGGCTAAGGGTGTGATTCTAAGATGGGCACACACGCCTTATGCCTCCCTGGTCTTGCAAGCAGTCAGATGCGAGGGCACACGGAATTCGGCTGGCGCCCCGACCCAACCCAGAGTTGCCGTCGGCACGATCCTCCGGCTCTTCCCCGGCCTTGCAAAGCACAACATGAAGTCGGGGTCCATGCCAGGTCGCCTCTCCCGAGCTCCAAGCCGGGCACAGCACGGGAAGATCGTTCCCAGGAGCCTTAGAAACGCAGCATCGAAAAGGCTGCAAAATGAGGGCAGCAAGCTTTAACTGGGTATCAGTTCACTTTGCGTGATTGACGACGTGGGGGGCCAGTTTTAATCAGTAGAGCTGGAAGTCCCCGGGAGTCTGGCTCGGTTCGGGCACGTCACATTGCGCACCGGGAATTTACTAGGCGGTCGGTAAAAATGGCTTCTCCCAGCAAGGAATGGTAGAATTGGTTTATTGCTTTGTTAGTAATCACAAGGAGGTACCTATGCAGGGGGTGGTCAGGGAGGCTGGCCATGCACGGCTTCCCTTACATGCAATCAATGAGCTGGTCAAGAAAAACGATCTATCAGCTCAAAATCCTTTAAATGGGTTTTTAATTAAGAGTCAGTTCAGAAACAAGATTAAAGACAAAGGTCATTAAAAACAGGGTTCGATGGGATGGCAATGATTATGGACTCCGGCAGCTCAGGGCAAGCTGCTCCTAGCCTGGCACCCTCCAGATGTGCTGTACGGCAACTGCCGTGATTCCCGGCCAGCACATCCAACGCAACGGGGGAAGGTTGCCCTAGAAGCTGGCAAAGGCAGAACGTGCCCGAGAGCTTCAAGGCTGGGAAAGGTCTTACCAACACAGCCCTTCTTGCCCCAGATACGAACATTTTAAGCAGCCTCACAGCGAGTCACTGGTGCCCCGAACCCAGCATGGTCTCCTCTTGACAGCCAGTAGCTCTGTGGCCCCTTTTGCAGGCAGCTGCCCCTCTCTCCCACACGTGACCCGGGGTCCTTTCAACTGACTGGGACGTGCTGGGGATGGCAGCTCTTTTTCTGTTTAAGCGTATATAGAGGTTTGCCCTTAAGTGCCTATACCTCAGGAGAGGCACTTCAGTCTTTTAGAAAGCGTGAAATATTACACAAAAGCAGGGAAACCGTGACACGATCGGTGGTGTGGGGGAAAGTGGGGAACCTCACAGGGCCGGACCGGGGCAGATTTAGCCGATGTCCCCGAGGTGCTGCACCCTGCACTGGGGTTGACAATGCCAGGTGTTTGGCCCGGACTGCTGCCCGTGGTCTGTGGAACTCGCCACACCCAGCAAACCCCCGTGAGATGTGGGATAGTGGCCAAGCACCTGCAGCAGCCTGCTGCGTCCTGGTGCCTTCCAGATGTGCTGGACTGCTACTCCCATCAGCCCCTGTCTGCCTGTTGGTTGGGAATGATGGGATGGAATTCACAGAGCATGCCTTTGCCAGAACGATTTGCTGCATCTCCAGAAGAAAAGCGGAGGCAAAACGTACGAATGAAGGCCAGGTTAGAGCTGTCCCGAACCTCCCAATATTCACGCAGACCAACGACAACCAAGAGCTGCGTCTTACTCAGCTGCAACCCTCACTAGCCCACACGCACATTCAGGCACCTGCTTTCTCTCTTCTTCCTGACATCAACTCACCGGGTCATTCTCACTGGTACGGAAGATCACCCTGGGCTTCTCTGGAGAAAGCTGAGCATCCTGGATCGCTGCAGTGCATTGCCAGCTCCTGGAACCAGAGGGGAGAAAGCAGCCCTGCTCCAGCTGGGGAGAGAAAACGCAGCTCAGAGAGCAAGAAGGTTGCCTGTGCCAACAGGAGCGCCAAAAGATTGCTCCTTTCCCAAGGGGGCAGCCCCTGACGGGAGAGCCTGTCAACATTCTCCAATCTAGTGCCTTCCAGGAGCTTCAGACCTCATCTCCTCAGGTTCTTGAACACTGGTCACATTCCCAGCAACTGATGGAAAGTGAATTCCAAAAAATTTGGACAGTACCAGGTTGTGAAGGCTTGGACAAGGTAATTCTATGGCTTGAATGGAAACCAGGTCCTTTGAGGAACAAGTGAAAGCTAGGCTGGAGATTAAGGTGGACTGTCGAGGCCAGACTAGATGACCCCCAAGGTCCCTTCCAATACTACAATGAATGTGTGGGTTGGCTTACCCTGTGGGCCTGACAAAGGAGTCTCCTGAGATTCCTCAGCATCATCCCTGCCAATAAAAACAGCGACACTTATTTCAAACCTGCAGGTGGCAAACAGTTCGTGAGAATGTAAGAAGGGCCCTGCGGGACCAGACCACAGAGCCACCCAGTCCACAATTCCAAGGGAAACCCACGAGGAGGACCTGAGCACCATAATTCCACCTTTCTGCACATTCAAATACCATGTTAAAAACAAGTTAAAAATGCATACAACAGCACAGCTTTCCCCAACCTGATACCCTCCAGGTGTGTGGGATTATGGGAAGTGTAGTTCCATGCTTCTGACAGATGTCAGCAGCCTAGGAAAGGCTGCGATGCCAGCTCAGAATGGCTTTCCCAAATTAGACAGAATCCATTTTTTTGGTTCCATTCATGGCTGGCCAGTTCTTCCAGCAAGCTCACAGACAATGCATGAGTGCAGGCTACAGCCTGGCCCAGTTTCTCCCCATCATCCAGGTGCACGTGGGACCTGGGGAACAATCCTGTTTGTGGTTCCAACCAGCCACCCGCTTCTCAGGAACAGTCCATTCTTTTCCACCTCCCTAGATTTTCCGTTTTTACCCTCCCGGACGGCAGGCATTCTGTAGCGACCAAGCATGGCTAGACCTCATAGCATTGTTTTTAATCCTTCCTGCCCCTCCATTTCTTTTTTTTTTTTTTTTGGGGGGGGGAGCGAGGACCTTCTGCAAGCTTGGGATTCTCTGAGCCTACTGATACCTTCCCCTTCTGGTATCATTTTGGCTGTATTAAAAGCCACATTCAGAGAATCGGGTCATTATTAGCACATAGCAATGGTGATAAGCTTGAAGCCCTCTAGGTGTTGGGATTTCTTTACTACTGGCTATGTTAGCTGGGGCTGATGGGAGCTAGGTAGGGGAGACACAATAGAAGTGGACAACATTATGCAGAATGTGGAGAAAATGGATAAGGAGACTTTTTCTGGATCTTATAATACTACAACCCAATGGCGTCCCCCAAAGCAGCTGACTCAAAGGGGATTTGGAACAGATAAGAAGTACTTCTCTGCACAAGAACTAAAGCAACGTATGTTCTTTTTCAAGACTACCAGACTTACTGTGGCATCAGCTTCTTGGCTCTAGGCCATGGGTGGACTTTTTTGGTCTAACTCGGAAAGGTCCACATTCCATTGGTAGGCAGGGCCAAAGGTAAAGCGGCTGAAGCCAAACTACTGTTCTGACCAATTTTAACCCTACTTGGAAACCTCTGCGTGTCAGCTCAAGAGGAAGCAGGGCACGACTGGACAAGGTAAGCTTCAGAAGCAAACAGGACTGATTCACAGGCGTTGCTTCCTCCTCAGACAGCTGGTCAGAGATAAGAGCGTTCCCCTTCCAGGTGCAGAGGTGGGGGATGGAGAAGGAGCAAGCGGGCTGGATGGACATGAGTCAGATGTGGGTCATGGGCCAGAGGTTTCCCATGTCTATGCTAGTCCCTGAAAGCTTTTTCACAGTAAATATTCAGCTGGTGAAAGAGTTCTTCTTGATCCGTTTGGCATACATATCTAGTCAGTAGTAAGTCCTACCGAGTTCAGTAGGGCTTACTCCCAAAATACATGGAACAGGATTACTGGCCTAATTCTCCTGCCCTTTAGGGAAGTCTTACGTATGTCTTTCCATAACTAATTTGAGCAAGTTTGTTACATCACATTTCTCAGAATTGTTGAGGCCACTGTAAAAACTTTTGTCACAGTATTCTGAATAAATGAGACGTCCTGCCAAAAAATGCATAATAAAAGAGCACATTAATTAGGCTATAATACAAAATACCTTTACTAGGAAGAATTGTTCATTAAACTTTCTGAGATCTCTTGAGTAAATTTGTTAAGAACGGCTTTATTTGCTGTATTTTGTGCCATTCTTTTGTTAAGCTAATGGTCACTGCAGTGGCTTATGACAATGAATTGCATTGCATGGTTGCTTATTATTATTTTACATTTTTATGCTGCGCATAGCCAAAACTCTCTGGGCAGTTTACAACAATCATCACAAAATCATACACTCAAGTCACCCATCCCAATTCTAACCAGGCCTGACCCTGCTTAGCTTCCAAGATTTGGCAAGATCAGGTACGCCAGGCTACGCATCCCATATATTCTTGGTAATCGGAGTGAAGGTTTAACATTAGCCCACAAAGCAGAAGTAGGAAGGGAAAGCTATTCAAAGCATGTTTTTCAAAGAAACCCAAGTCCAACAAGTATTTCTCAGATCAGGATAACAACCTTGTTGAATACTGATACAAGCTATCAGTATTAATAATAGCTTGCAGTACAATAAATGAAGAAGACAGAAGGTAAGGATTTGGTATTTATTACATTTCTATACCATCCAATAGCCTGAACTCTCTGGCTGGTTCACAACAATTAAAACCATAACATACAACAAAAAGCCATCATCTTCAAGATTATTCCTGTGTTAAAACAAAAACAGGAAAGAAGAGAAGTCTATGACTTGGGGAGTATGATCAAGTCAACCTAACACGGCTGGTTTTTCTCAGTGGAGTGTGCTGGAAATCAAGAAAATACCAGCCAGCATGTGCCACCTGTTAAAACACAGTGGTTTATCTGAACATGTGAACCAGCCCAAAATGTAATACTAGTAGTTTATCCAGGGCATGTCTCCTATGTAGTTCTTGTTACTTCCCTCTCACCTCAATTGCAGAACAGAAACAAGACAATATTTCTTAAGTCAAGCAAGGGCACAAATCCACTGCAATCCAGAACCTTCTTTTCATTCAAAAGCCTACCTTAGAACTCTGAAATCACACAGTAAACTCTTCAGTAAAGAGGTACAAAAGTCCAAAGAGTTGATTTGATGTTCTGGAAGAAGCTTTATCCCATTCCTGGAATCAAGAAATATATTGGCAGCCAATTCCAACTCAACAGATACAGAAATGCGGGGGGGGGGGGATCAGACAACTGTCCCTCCCATGCCTTGTACTAATTCTATTAACAAGATTTTTATATCGGCTTTCAAGACAAAATTTCCAAAGCCGTGTACAACAGAAAACCACACCATCATAGAAACACAGGGAACGGCCTCATATTCAGACTGTATCTAGCCCTGTATTGCCAACACTGACCAGCAGCAGCTCTTCAGGGGATCAGGCAAAAGTTTTCCAAGCTATAGATGTGAAACTGATCCTGAACTTTCCACCTGCAGAACATCTGCTTTTCCGGTGAGCTACAGCTGCTCTCCAACCTCACATAGTTAAAAACTGAAACACCCAGAAAGAAACCACAAAGGAAAGGGGGTGGGGGAAAGCATTATTAGCAACAAATTCTAGAGATTTGGGCTTAGAAGTCATCTATATATGGATGAGATCCAAGTCCTTTATTAGGTACTAGAATTATTGAATGTCTACATATTTATTTAGCATTTTTGGTTGATTTGCCTATTTCATTGGGATTTTTATTATTCAGGTGAACTCTTATCTACCACCTTTAGCTTTAAAAAAAGCAAGGATAGTTTAAAAGGTGATTACATACTATAAAAAGGAAAGTATAACAAAAGCAATAATTTGTTGTCATGTGCCATCAAGTAGTCTCCAGCTTATGGTGGCCCTACAGATGGATGCCCCCCCCCCGCCCCCCGATGGCCTTTCCTTCACTACCCTGCTCAGTTCTGGTAAAGTCAAGGCTGTGGCTTCCTTTAGGAAACTGATCCATGTCATAGTTGGCCTCCATCTTCATCTGCCTTCAAGGTTCCCTGGCATGAGTGTCTTCTCCAGTGTCTTCTCTTGCCTTCTCATGATGTGCCTGACATATGACAGCTTCAGTTTTGTCATTTTTGCTTCTAGGGGAAGTTCTGGTTTGATTTGATCTAAGAGTCACTTGTTCAGCTTTTTGTTGGTGCAGGTCAAAGCTCTTTTCCAGCACCATGTTTTGAACACATATATTTCCTTTGTGCCAGTTTTCTTCACTGACCAGCTTTCACACCCATGCATAGTAACCGGGAACACGATAGTGTGGAGGATCTTAGCCTTGGTTTCCAGTGAAATATCCCCATATTTGATTTTTCTGTTCCTTGCTACCCTTCAAAGTCTTAGTTTTCTTCTAATTGCTTGGCTGAAGTCTACCTCTGAACCAGTAACTGAGCCAAAGTATGCAAAATCTTTTACAATTTCATTTTTTATTGTAAACCTTAACATTGTGTAATTCTTCTGTAGTCATGACTTTGTTCTCTTAATGAAACAAACATTATTCTTTTTTTCACTTTCTTCAGGAACCACTGCAATTCATTGCTTCCTTCTGCCAGTAATACCTGAATATCTTTAATTATTGATATATCTTTTACCAACTTTCACTCTTCCTTCCTCTGATCCTATTCCAGATTGGACAGGGAGATAAAATATACTCTTGTCTGATGCCTTTGGCTATAAGAAACCATTACTTCATAGTCTGCCCCAATAGTAGCTTCTTGTCCACAATGCAGGACAAGTGCATCAATGCAATGCTGAGGCACTCTCAGTTTTTTCAGAACCATGCTTCTCATGACCCACACTGTTAAAAGCTTTGCTGTAGTCTATAATGTAATGTTCTGAAATTCTTTGATGTGCTCCAGAAGGCCTGATACTGAAGATGAAACTCAAAGACTTTGGCCACCTAATGAGGAGGAGGGACTCCCTGGAGAAGAGCCTGATGCTGGGAACAATTGAGGGCAAAAGAAGGAGGGGACGGCAGAGGATGAGGCGGCTGGATGGAGTCACTGAAGCAGCTGGTGTGAGCTTGAGTGGACTCTGGGGGATGGTGGGGGACAGGAGGAATGTTGTTCATGGGGTCGTGATGGGTCAGATGCGACTAGCATAGCAGCCAACATACATTTGCAATCTGAAAATCCCATAATAACAATCATAATTATTAGAACAGTCTGTTTGTCAAGACAAATCCATTCCTACAACTCCATGGCTGAGTGGGATATACTGAAAGCTTTAGAATGCTTTTCTGTCTAAATATACATAAATTCGCACCCTTAAAGTGCATGTTGGGAAAAAGCTTACAATTACCAGCATGCCATGACCATGGCTAAGTGGGGCATGCTCGGAGTTGTAGGCCTTTTACCCTGTCCAAACGTGTATAAGATTGTGCCCTTAGTAGAGTTTTCATTTACAGTTTTCCCGCCATTCCCACGAACATCCCCGAGAGGCTGATGCGGAATCTCCCTTCCTTTCCTGCTCATCACAACAACCCTGTGAAGTAGGCCAGCACAAGAGGTCGCAAAACCCCCTGACAGCGAGTTTCATGGGCGTGTTTATTACGAGTTCGCCTGAGAAAGAGATCGAGGGGGCAGAAAAAGAGGGCACCGCCGCGATCGGTTGGAACAAGAGCTCGGTCAGAAGCGATCGGAGGAGCAACTCCGGATTAAAGGGGCCAAAAGAGCAAGGAAAAGGCAACCCATCAAACTCAACGGGAAGAAGCAGTACCCCCAGCTCTGGGCCCACCCAGCCGCTGTTAATTTAAAGATCACCTCATTGGATTATTCACTTCCAGCCTTCCTGGGCGCCGCCATCTTTATTTTCTCGACAGGACGCGGGGGGGGGAGAACACGCGCGAGAGCCGCTTTGCACCCCACACACCTAAGGGCGCGCTCAAGGGACACACTTCCTCCGAGCGCGAATCGGAAAAAGAGCGAGCAGGCGATGGGGACAGAGAGAGCGCGCGGCGGACGGAGCGAGGAAAGGAGTCGCTCTCATCCTAACCCACTCCCGGAGCGCGCTGATTGGCCGAGGCGCAAGCGTATTCGGTAGGCGAGAGGGCGGGCTTGGCCTGCTGCCCGGCTTGATTGGCAGGCCGCTCGCGCGCCCTGGAAGGCAGGAACAGGCGAAGGTCGAAGTCGAACCAAACAGGGAGAGGGGGGAGGAGGAGTGCGGAGGGGGCCATACACACATACATACACACGCACGCACGCAGGCACGCACGCACGCACTCCAGGGCGCGAGAGGGAGGAGTGGGCGTGGCCAAGGGCGCGCGCTCGTACGCGAGCGAGCGACTTGCGAGCGAGCGAGGCAGCCAGCCAGTCGGCCAGCCAGCCAGCGAGGCGCGAGGTCCACGCTCGCTCGGGGCGCGCGCGCGGGCGGGCGGGCAGGCGGGCGCGCGCGCCGAGGCAGGAGCGCCGCTGCTGAGGTTGCCGCCGCCGCCGCCGCCGTCGCCCCCGCCGCCACCGCTGCCGCCGTCGCTGCTGCTGCTGCCGCCATTTTGGATCCGCGGCCGCCTTCAGCGCAGCAGCGCCAGGAGGGGGTGGGGAAAGAGCGAGCGAGCGAGCGAGACGGGCGGAGGAGAGTTGCTCTGTGCCGCCGCCGCCGAGGCCGCGAGGGCGGATCGCTTGTCCGCCGAGCTCGCGCTGGCCTTGCTCGCCCGCCCCCTCCGGCGGGTGGCCCCGGCCTGGAGGATGAGGCGGCGCGGAGGAGCCCCAGCCGGGCCTCGCTGTGATACGGTGAGTGAGGAGGTGGAGGGGGCTCCGTCCCTCGGCCCGCCCGCGCGTGCGTCCGTCCGTCCGTCCGTCGCTGACAGCTAGGCCCCGCTCGGCCGCCGCGCGGAGAGGGGCCCTTGGCGGACCCGCTTCCCCGGCGAGGCGGGGCGGGCGAGGGAATGAGAGAGAACCAGCGGCGGCGGCGGCGGCGGCGGGAGTTCCTGACAGCCAGGCCAGGCCTCTCGCCCCGCGGGTGGGAGCAGAGGGGCCCGCTCGGCCTGCCCCTCTCGGCGTGGGGAGGGGGCAGGCGGCTGCGGCTGCGGGGCTTGGCTTGGCTTGGCACCTCCCGAGGCGCGATGCGCGTGCAAGTCCAACCTTCCTTCGCTTGGGAGAAGTGCTCCCGCTCGTCATGGGGGGTGTGTTCCCGGCAGGGTCTTGCAGCATGGGGTGGGGGCGGGCGCTGGGGGCGATGTGTGTGTTTTTCAGGGTGGGGAAGAGGGAGGTTTCCTCGTGCGCATGGAATCCTCGCCGCTTCGTTTGTGAGGGTGTTTGTGTGTACACAAACGGGTGCATGCACGATTGAATTCCTGCAGCTTTGATTGTGGAGTTTTTGCAGACTCACTTTTGTGTGTGGGCTTGCATGGAAGGGGGCTGCCTGTGCCTCGATTTCTGCTAGCCTCGCTTTGGAGGGGTGGGTTATGGAGTTGTTGAAGCCTTGTTTGGCGAGAAGGGGGGTTGCAACTGGAATTCTCACGGGCTGCCTTCAGGGTGCAAGTTGATGCGTGCAATTCTTCCAGCTTCATGGGGGTGAAGGAAAGGGATTTACCCTTCTGGTCCCTGTTTAAAGTGAAGGCTGGATATCCTCCCACAGGGAGACAGCTTCCCTCCTTTTTAAGGGAAATGCTTGATTTATTTTTTTTTCACAGGGGTGTGTCTCTGTGTAGATTTCTAGTTGAATTCTGGATAGGTTGGTGTCTGATGCAGATCCCTTAGGGCAAGCAAGACGGGAATCGTGGTGGTTGCCTCGGTCTGTGTGGGTGGGCTAGCCCCCTGTTCCCATAGCTGTGACCGGAGGGTTGATGATAAGGTTGGTCACTAGGAACTGGAGTTTGGTGAATGAGAAAGATCGGTGTGTGTGTCTGTGTCTAAGAATGATTGATTCTTTGGAACCAAGGGCCACCTCAGAGATGCCAAATTTCCTTCTCGCCAAATACTTCCTTGATAGGGAATGGCATAGTGTGTGGTGTTTTCCCACATGCACGTGTGTTTTGCTGCATGTACAGTTGTTGGGAAATTCACAACCAATGACTGCTTCCTGGCAGGTCTACACATGACGATAGATCATCAAACATGACAGGTTGCACGTGCCACCCACACTAATTTGTCTTTTCTGAAGTGTCCTTTGGGCTGTTTTGTGGAGTTCTCCTGTTTAACTGCTCCCAGAATCCGTGATTGGTGCCTGGCAGCCTTTGGCCTAATCCTTTGCTCCTCATTCTGTTAATGCAATGAACCAAAGTGCATGTGTGCGTATTCTTTCTGTCACATTTGCCTCTTCTCCCATAGGCAGTCCCAAACCATATGCCTTGCTCAAAATTTAGATTGTAGATGTCTCTCTTCTCCATCCACCCCACACACCTCTTATAAGATGCATATAAGAAGGAACAGGTGCCTCTCTAGTCTTTAAGTCTGTTGTGACAGTGACCACCCAGGTGCAAAATCCGCCAGCGAAGCAGGAGTCCTCTCCTGTTGCTATTTCCCAACAACTAGTATTGATTAGTAGCCACTCAATAGCCTTTTCCTCCATGAAATAAACATATGGGCAAAGTGGACTGTTCTAATCTCCATATGGAGAGAGAGAAGCAGTCTGTCTTCTATTTGTTCTTCAAAAGCTGTATTATTGGAGGTTATTCTGAATAGTCTCCATTTTCTCTTTGTCAGCTGCTGTTGTGTTGTGTTACTATTTCACGGATATTAAAACGATCCCCCTTTTTTCTTTGATATCTGACAGTGTGCACCCTTTTTATCCATTTAGTCCACATGACTTTAGGACAAGAACTCCTTAACAGTCAGGTTATATGTTACTTCCTAGTTAATGTTTTAGAGCAGAGGTGAGCAACTTGGTGCCTCCTGGATATTTCTGCCTCCAACTCCAATTATCCCATATCATTAGCTGTGCTGGCTATGCCTGATGGGAGTTGTAGGCCAGCACCTGGAATTTGAGTATAGGTTTTTTGTTTGCGAGCCTTCTGGGTAGAGAAAATTGACAGTGTTGCTTTAATGCCTTGTTGGTATTCAATAAACACTACGTTGCCCTTGCATCTGGCTGTTCAACTGCAATGCTTAGACTGATTTACATGAAATGAAGCTCCAGACCATGACTGGGTCTATATCCCCTTAAGTTCATTATTGCATTCCCAGCTTAGTCTTTGTGAGCCACTCCAGGATCCTTTTTCTCAGCTGAAGAGATGGGTGGAAAGGCTTTAAATTCAATTAGGACAGTCTCCCATGCTCTCTCTTGAAGTTCAAGGCCTGTGGCTTGACATACAAGATTGGAAAGCTAAAATATACGCATCTCTGTCTGAGAGAAGTAACATGGCATTCAAAGTTGGTGCTCTGTGTGGAACTCACCTGTGCTTATTACTGATTTAGCGCACCTCTGTTGATGGGTTTTAGGATGGTACACGTGGGTGTGTAAGATTTTATCCTTGCACCTTTCTGGTGCTTGAGGTTAAGCTGAGTTGTACAGAGATTTGAACTTGGTTCCAGTTCAACACTTTTGTCTGCCAGGTCGGTTCTTTTATCGCACCTTCTGTTTGATTTCCGAGACTGCAGAGGGGGTTAGCTGGATGAATGACCGCTCCTTTGCCTCCTGCTAGCACAGGACCAAGTCCCTTCCCAGTCCAGTTGATGGACAAGCACCCACAAAATCCCCTTCCCTTCCTCAGGTTTGCACAGAGGGCTCAGGAAAAAGGCAAGGTATTTTCTCCCTGGTGCGAGGAGTTGGGGAAGATAAGAAACAACGGGAGTCCCTCCTCTGGCTTGAGAGGTCCTGTGATTTTATACCTGCTGAAAAATGGCTGTAGAAGCAAGACCTCTAGGATATGGATCTGTGTGCTTCCGAGCATCCCCCTTGGTATACTTCCCCCCCTGAGCTCATGAGTGGGCAAGCGAATTTCTACTGATTGAGTTGTCTGATTTAAAAGCTTACATAGTCCCACGGCAGAGTCACTGGTAGAAGAGATCCGTCTCACGTGGGGTCAGTGCAACGGTAGCATTTTCTAGTGGTTCACGTTGGCATTTGCATGAGGAATTCTAAAGGGCAACGTTTTTTTCCCCCTTCTCCACCCCATAATATTGGAGCTCGGGGATATCCAGTAAAGTTTAAAAGCGGGAGATTCAGGACAGAGAAAAGGAAGTACTACTTCAAACTATGGAATTTGTTACCACAAAATGCACAGCTGGTTGCCAAAGTGGGCAGCTGTAAAAGGAGATTACACGGCTTCACACAGGATAAGAGACAGTGTGGTGTAGCGGTTACTGTGCTAGACTGGGACTGGGGAGATCCAGGTTCTAGTCCCCACTTGGCCATGAGGCTCACTGGTAAATGCATGGTGGTCACTGCCTTTCAGCCTAAACTACCTGTGAGGACAAAATGGGGAGAAACTGGCAAACTGCCTTGGGTTCTTTGGAGGAAAAACAGTGGGATATAAGTATAATAAATAATAGGGCTACTTGTCTTGATGCCTTATATTTCATCGGTTTGCCTCTCAGTACCGGTCGCTTCTCATAGACGTCTAGCTGGACCCTGCGGGAGCTAAATGCTAGACTTGGTAGGTTTTGGCCTGATGCAGCATTCATAAGTTTAGAGCTTTTGAAATTGGCGAGGAGGGTTGATGATAGCTAATATGTTTGGAGGGGTTGTTTTACTTGAGGGTGCGCACTTGGGTGAAACCTGTCCCTCGAAGTTTCTTTCTAGCTAATTTAGAGTGAATAACTCTTGTACTTTCACTGAGTACATGTGAGACAGGATTGTGAAAAGGTTACATTCTTAAGCACAGGCCGCGTGACCTGAGCGTTTCCAGCCTGGATGTAGGCTAAAATTGGAGTTCGAGAAATACTTCTGAGTGACAAATGGGTTCAAATAGCATTCTTCTAGTTCTTGACTTGAATCAAGAGAAAATAACGGGTCCACTCCATCATGTTTACCCACGGCAAGTGTGAGAACGTACTTGCAGGACAGTTTGCATTTTAAGCCCAGTATGGCTAGTGGGACTTCTCTCGCGTAGAAGGGCTGCCTCACGGCTGGTGAAATCACGGCAACTTTGCAAGCAAAGCTGCCAAAATACCTGGGCCAAGAAAAACAGTAATGACCAGCATGCCCACACAGACCAGCAAATGGCTGCTGGCACATCAGCAGCCATGGAGGAGGAAAATCCATTTTATAGAAGGATCTATCCTTGGACACCTTGCAGTGATCTTGACTAACCAAATAAATGATTCTTTTAAAAACCTTAATGAGTGGTTCCTATTTCTTAGTATATATGGTTAGCACGGGCATTAGTGGCCCCCATAAGTCTTCAAGTTGTAGTATATAGAAGGTTGTCCTAGTGAGCACCCCGTGCCCAATTTCGCTTCTCACCTGTATGAGCACAGAGAACCAAGGCTCGAGAGGGGAGGGGACCGACCCTGAGTTCCTCATCTCTCTGGGGATTCAGCGTATGCCATCAAGTTCGACATATTTCTGTATGAGTTCTTCAGAAATTCAGTCCCTGAAGTAACATTAGCAATTGGGGGGGGGGGCGTTGGTAGGGGGCTTAAACAATGAGAGAATAAGCAAGCTTTTGAGCTTAACCAGAGCTCTTCATCCAACCTGAAGAAGAGTTGCAGGGAATGCAAAAGCCCACTCAACATTTTGCGGACTTTTTTCTTGGTACAAATTAAGGCCTTTCGGCTACGTTTGGACTTTTTCCCCTAATAGATGTAAACAGCTCCCTGTAAGTTTAGCGTGTGTTCATATTTCTGTCTTTCCAGATGAGCCTGAGAGTTGGAGAGGCAGCACTGGCCAGGCAGGGAATGAACCAAAGGGTGGCTTTACTGGGGCCTCGAAAGATACTGCCGTGATGTAGAGCTGATGCAGGGCAGTGGTTCCCAGACCGAAAGGACGCCCCTAGTTCAGGCCTGCCTCAGGCAAGCCCCCCTATCTCAACTCTGCCCCTGCCTGCAATAAATATGACTGACCTAGATTCAGTGCTGCAAGGATCGCAACAGGTAACGCACCAAGCATTTCGAACGTCCCCAAGAGCCGTATTAGTGCGACTGTGGGTCGCAAATGTCTTCAGAAGCACGCGGAGCGGAGGATTCTGGGAACTGGAGGAGAGGCAAGGACTCTCGGGCCTCTGGGATCATGGTGTGCGACTCTGCGAGGCTGGGGCTGCCGCTGCTGCTGCGTGGGGAAGCTCAAGGCGTCCTCCGCAGGCTCACCTGGCGAGAGGCGATGCTCTAGGAGGGAGCCGCTAGAGGGCACCTGCACAGCTTGTGCGTCAGGTCTCCATCTGGGCAAAGGAAAGAGGGCTGCCCAAGGCACTTCACAGCAAAGAGTTAAATACCAAGCGCACTGCTACAGAAACATTTGGAAAACAGAGCTGTGATTCCAATCGTAATCGCAACTACCAACCATGTTTGTAATTTAAAAAAAAAAAAAAAGCGTCTGACAATCCAGCTTGAAAGCTGCCTAAATAAAATAGGCTTTAGGAAGAAGAGAGGGAAATCGATATCAGTACAGTTTTAATCAAACATACAAAAGCACGAGGCAAACCAAAACTACTTAACCATGCATGGGAAAGAATTATTCATATACAACACAAAAGCCTGGAACGTCGTAGCCTTTATTGGATTTCTGTCCGTATCCTCCCCCTTCTCAAGCATGCTTGTAAGTCGGGAGTGGGGAATCAGATCTTTTTGGACCCCCAATCCCCATGAGCCCCAACAAGCCTGGCCAGTGGTGAGGGATTACATAAGAAACTACCTTCCAGCAATCCAGAACACTGGTCCAGCTTGCCAGTGCCGAATCGCACCGGTTTGCCAGGATTTCTGATGCAACCTTTTTCCAGCCTACCTGGAAATCTGGGGATCAAATTTTGGACCTGTTGCAAAGCATATATTCTAACACTGAGCTGCAGAGCCTCTCCGTATTATCCAGAACTTCGGAAGATACCTGTTCCCCACCTGTTGTTCTAAACCATAAGGACCAGAAACCTTTTCGTTCATACGCAACTGTTTGGCTTATGCTTTCAGCTCATCTTCTCCCCAAGACTTCCCCATTTATTGTAAAGAAGGGGGCTGTTCCATGCATTTTTAAAATTCTGTAATGTTTATATCCTTCCATCCTTGTTTGTTTTTATGCCTCTTACCATATCTGAAAAATAGGAACAAAAGAACCTGCCCTTGTAAGAAGGTATAAGTCTCTGAACCGAAGTACTTTGTTTGTTACAGACTTGCAAGAAGCTGTCTGCTCAATCAGCTGGTAAAAACGAATTGCCTCCAGGCAACTAGTCTGGAAAAAGTTAGAAAACCTGGTTTTCATCTATATTTTAAAAGACCATGATATGTATGTATGGACAGGGTAGAAACTTTGTTGGCTTACTTACGAGACCGTTATACATAAATGCCTGTTTATTTTTCTGTTTCTTTGCAAAACAGAATCCTGTGGCACTGGGAATGATCCTCTTCCTTACTCTCTGTGTTTCTGTGTTTCCCCCACAGTGAGAAGATGCCAGCGACAAGCTTTCGGGAAGACCTGCCTACAGACCACAGGCCTGCTCTGTTCTAAAAATAATCATAATTGCCACAGCTCGTACTGTGATGGACCCTCAGAATACTGCTATGTTAGGGCTGGGTTCCGGCTCTGAAGGGTTTTCTGGGAAAAGCCCCTCTGCAGTTGGCACAGGTGCGACTGGAGGCAGGAGAGAGGCCGAGGTAGATGGTAGCGCGAAGGAGGAGGAAGAGAAGAAGAGGAGCCGCGAGGGGAGCGGTGGTGACGAGGCTGGCAAGGATGAGGGCACGTCGGATGCCCAGCAGCAGTTTTCCGTGAAGGAAACAAACTTTTCGGAGGGGAATTTAAAACTGAAAATTGGCCTCCAAGCTAAGAGAACTAAGAAACCCCCCAAGAACCTGGAAAATTATGTCTGCCGGCCTGCCATAAAAACCACTATCAAGCAACCCAGGAAGGTGCCGAAGGTGGGGAAGATGACTGAAGAGAAGAGTGATCCTAGTCCTCCACAGCCAGTGAGTTATGCTCATTCCGTGTGCTTACAGGTCCCAAAGCTTTCCTTCGGCAGGTGAGGGGAGGCTGGGGATGGGGGCGAGAGGCCCGTAGGCACCAGAAACCGTCAGCGCTGCATGAGCTTGGCATCTGATACATGGGGCAGAGTTTAGCTTCCAGAGAACCAGAATCTGTTTTCAGGAAGGGAAAGGGGGAGCTCTTCGATTGCAGATGCAGAATGGGTGGTCCTCCAGTTGTCATTGCATTGCAGCTCCCGCCATCCCTCAACCTGAACTGTGCCCGACTGGGGCTGATGGGCATTGCAGTTCATGACATCTAAAGGGATGCACCTTCCAGTATAGTAGCCTGGAATCTTTTCAGATTCACAAGCTACCTTCATGGGTCCTGATTTTAATTGCCATCATTCTATGAAGCCAGCTGCCCTCTTCCCTCTCTCTCTTACTTTTATCCCCTCTCTTAAAAAGCAAAACAACTTTAGGTATAGCTTTGTGGCTAGGGATGATGGGAGTGGCAATCCAACATATCTGGAGGGTTAGGGTGGACGGCATGCTGGGGAAGGCTGTTCTAAAGTTTGTATCTTGGTATTCCAAGATGTGTGGGTGCTGTCTGGTAAAACGTCAAAGGGGGAAGGAGCGGGATCCAGGACTTCTTTATTCCACAGCTGGGCAGCCTGGTAAAATTGGCCATGTGTTCATCAGCTTCATGAAACTTTCGGAGTAGTTTTCATGTACTGCCTTTTCATAAGCCCGATGTTTTCCCATGGAAGCCATAGGCTCCTTCTTCAGACTCCTTCTTCATTTGTTGCCATAGGCTCCTTCTTCAGACTCTGCTCCTGCACATAGCTATGCTGAAATTAGCAAAGCGGTACATCCTCCATAGAGGCGCTGCCTGGTTATCATAAGTCTTGCTTTCTCAGCCCTCAGGATTTCAGGATCCTCCTCCCTGCCCCCGCCCCCCAAACCGAGATTAATCTGAGTTTTTGTCTTGAAGGATAGTGACTTCTTCCAAGTGGGACTAATCTAGAAACACTAAAGCTCTTGCTCACCTCTTTTGTCCTTGCTCCTTCCTCCCCTTTCATCTGTTGAGATGTATATTGCCTGTTCCTTGATACAAGGATCTCTTCCTTCAGTCACTCTGTAATGCAGGGATGGGGAAACGGTGGCCCTCCAGTAGCTGCTGGACTCCAGTGCCCATCATCTCTGACCATTGGTCGTCCTGGCTGAGGCTGATGGCTGCGGCAACAGCAGGGTTAGCCATCCCCGCTGTCAGGCCTTGTGCTCTGATTGTGCTCTCTAAATACTAATGATTGAAGAAGCGATGTTTAATCAACATAAGGAGCGACTGTGTTGCTCTCAGAGAGCCAGAGAGCCATTCTCTCCAGAGAGAAGGAAAAGGTGGCTTTTGTGGTGGGGCAAGAAGCATTTCAAAGTGGGGAGGTGACAGGAGAGGGTGGGATAGGAGCTTTCCTGATGCCTGTCCCAACTCCTCTTCCTCCTCCTCCAAAGTCTAGCAAAAAAACCTGTTCAGTGACAGGTGCAGGCTGGGAGGATGGGGAGGCAAAGATCCCCTCTGACATCCCTCCCACTTCCCCCTGGATGGCCGTAAGCTTCCAAGTTTGGGGATTCACAGCCATCTCCATAGGATCGTGCCCTCCATCCAAAACCATTTGGCTGCCATTTTTTTTAGCAGCAGTGGACAGCACATGCCATCTCAGAAGAGCCGTTCTGTCTTCCTTCCTTGTATAAATATATGGGTTCTTCAAACCTATTTTTATCTATGGAAGCTGGATCAGTCAGTCAGTGACAACTCATACGACAGATCAGCCGAGTTTTCTTGAAAGCAGGTTGACATCTCTAATGATGATATTGATTGGGGTGTGTGTGTTGGGGGCAAATGCAGATTATTTTATTCATCAGAGAAAGGCAGTATATAAATACCTTACAGAAAGAGCCCAGAGTGGTGTCGCCTCAAAACATCCAGGAAAAAATGTAAAAGACAATCTGTAAAAGCCAAACACTGATGAATACAGCAGATTGAGATCTAAATTTTTTATTTACTTATTTCTATGCCACCCGGTTGGCTCATGCTGTCGGAGTGATTTGCAAAAACCTAACTGAATAAAAAGGGGGTTAGCCAGTGCCTCAAGGGTAACTCACTGGGAGTCAAGTTGGACACTGGAGGCGAGAGGGTGCCATAACCAGAATGCCACAGCTGTCCTTGGTTGCCACCCATCATGCGTCCAAGAGCAGCCGATGCTGAAGAATATTGGTCCTAGACATGGGCACATTTAGTAGATCTGGGTGCATATCTGGCCTGCGTTTCATTTTAGCAAGAATTTACCCAAATTCACCTAGTTCTCCTTGTTTGGAACAAAATAGTAATTTATTTTGTTTCTGTGCTGCCCCATAGCTAAAGCTCTCTGGGTGGGTATAAAGCAAAACAATAAAATATAGCACAAATACCATAAAAGTGAAATGAAAATACTGGGTGGCATAGACAGAAAACAGAAAATACTGGGTGGAAAGACCCAGCAAAGAAGGATCACCTGGATAATCCCATCAGACTGCAAAAGAACCAAGCAGATCTTTAAAGGTTTCTGCATAGAGGGCTGTCTTGACTTAACACCAGAGAGATGGCCAATTTGGCACCAAGTGGGCTGCAGCCAGGAGGTTGTTCTAAAGATGAAAACAATACAGTTGGAGAAACGGACGTGGACAGATGTGTCCAGCCAGGCCCAGGGCTTCAAACAGTTTCTTAAAGTCTGTATTGGACCCCTACATATTCAGCCAGCTGGGTTTTTAATTAGGGCTGCCGCTTCATTTTCTGGAAAGACTCTTCATCTTGAACGGCCTCATGGGATGCAGGCACACCGTGGATTCCTCCATTCTGGGAATAGTGGTACCTGTTGATTTTGGAGGGGGCACATGATTACAGATTGGTTTGAGTTTCTTTTTGACAAGAAGCTGCCAAAATTCCGCCAAGTTCTTCATATTTGCGAGGGAAAGAACTTGAGCTTTCAAGCATTTAAATGTGGGGGAATGTAAAACTGACACCCCTAACTTACAAGCATTTGTTAGAAAGATAGGTGTTCTTTTTGGTACCTTGGAGATCGCTTAATGACATGTAAATGCACAAATCAATTATAACCCTTTTTTGCTTCAGATGGGTTGAATTTCCCCCCGAAATTTATCCTACAGCAGCCTTCCCCAACCTGCCCCCCTCCATATGTTGGACTAGAACTCCCAACATCCCTCAGCCAGCCAGACAAACGATGGGCTTATGAAGAATCACTTCCTCAGCCGTGGTGAGAAAGTCCTTCAGGGTGAGAAATGCCACAAATATTAGCTCTTTAGGCCTCAGATGACTAGCACAGGTCAGTCCCCGGGGATTTGTTTTGCTCCTGTGCTCTGCACATTGCACAGGAGTGTGGGATGGCGCTGATGTTATTTTTAGCATGTGGTTATTTTCTGCATCGTGAGCCTTGGGGGCAGTGACCTTTCAAAAATGTCTTTTTTGTACATTGCTTGGTATATTTCAAAGCACTTCATAAATAATAATAGGACAGAGCAAGGGCAAACAGAGGCACTTCACTGGCTGTGAAGCTGGGCGCATGAAGTTGCTCATAGCGAAGTTGTTTCCTACTACAAAATGATGCTCGAAGTGAAAATTATGTGCTCAAATGCAGCCTTAGCATCCCAAGTGTTTTATAACTTTTATCATCTCTGCAATATAACTCTGCAAGGGAATGGTCCTGTGGACCTTAAACTGTGTCGAGGGATTCTGTGATCAGAGGTCAGAGGTGGCACTCTTAACATTGAAGGCAGGAATTTGAGTTCGTTCTCTCTCTCTCTCTTTCTCTCTCACTCTTGCTCTCTCTCTGTCTCTCTCAGTCTCTGTCTGTCTGTCAGTCAGAGAAAGGGGTGTTTCGGTGGGTGGGAAGGGGAGGAGATGAGGGAGGACAGGGTAAAAGTTCTCCTCATGCCACTTCAGCCTCCTTTCCTCTCTCCCCGCTAGATGTTCAGCACAAGGATGCTCATAAGCTTCCAATTTCAGGGACTTGTAATCATGGAGAGCACAATCTGCAGGATTGTTCCCTGAGGTGTGGAATTATTCCCTGCACAAATTGGGAGAACTTGACACATTGTGTAGAGTTTTGGTCTTGGAAAGGCTATTATAGAATTGGAAAAGGTGCAGAAAGGGGCGATCACAATGCACAAGAGGCTAGAATAATTCCCCTGAGAGGAAAGGTTGCCACGTCTGGGGCTGTTCGTCTTAGATCAAAAAAGAATTGAGCAGAGAAATCATAAGAGATGTACAAAATTAAGCATCGTGTGAAGAAAGCTGAAGGGGAACATTTTTCTCCTTCGTTCTTAATACTAGAACCCAATGAGTCCATCCCATGAAATTGATTCGGTCGAGCAATGGAATTCTCTGTACAAGATGTTCAGATGTCTTTTTAAAAGGAACTGACCGAATCTGTGGCGAAGAAAGCTATTGGTGTCCCCGGTCCTGATGGCTGTGTGCCTATGAGCACCATTTGCTGGGGAACATGGGCCAGAGGGTATAGGTGCACTAGTGTCCTCCTGGCACGATCCCCATGATCAGCTGCTTGTCTGCTGAGCTAATGAAATGCCGAACTACAAGAAACTTGGCTTGACGCAGCAGGACCGGCAAGGGTGTAGGGACTGCAGAAAAGACAGGTGAGGCCGTTGGCTCAGGCTGCAGATGTCAAGTGTCTTGGAAGCGCAGGCAATTGGCAAGCTGCTTCACGGTCTTATGCATCTCTGGAGGAATCCTTTGGTCTCCACCGTCTCAGAGCTTGAGGCAGAATTTGAAAGTCGACCCCAGAGCTTCTGTGTTTACACAGGCCCCTCTCCATTTTTCAAGTTCATCTTCTACAAAGAGAATTCTGGTGGAACGGGAGGCATTAAGTCTGTCTACCTGAGATGCCAGAAGAGAGGTTGCAAAGAGGTGTGGGATACACAGTAGACCCCTGGCTGACTAATTATTTATTTAATTGCACGAGGTTCTGCCTATGGTAGGTTGGGAGGAACCTTTGGTTGTAAGCATGATTGAGATGCAGGAATATCAAGTTGTAGGGTTTGAATAGATTGCCTCCGTTTCTCTCCCACAATCCCTACCTTTTTCGTAAGGCTGTGCATTTACTTTTGGAGCTGGCAGCGGACGGCAGTTAAAACATGTAATGCTGAAATCCTTTCTTGAACAAAAACAAAATAAAATGGGCTAGTTCAGAGTTGTCTCTTCAGTCTTCAGGGGCTCCCACATGAAGGAAACCCGCTTGTGTTTCAGAGGTGTGACATCTGTGGGGTGGATTTACACCCTCGGTCCTCAGCTCCTGTTAGTCATTTATGCTCACAGATGTACCGTGCTGGCAGGCCTTTTTAAACGTTGCCCCCTGTATCACTTAAGTTGTTGGGAACCCCTAATTATTTGGGGGTTCCTTTCTTCATAATCAGCCTGGCCTGTCTTGTGCAGGGGTCGGCAACCTTTAACACTCAAAGAGCCATTTGGACCCATTTCCCACACAAAAGAAAACACCGGGAGCCGACATCTCAAACGAAGATAGCACTGCATAAGGTTTTTTACCTTAATGCTAAATCAGGTAGAATGCTTAATGCAGCTAAATCATAATGAAGGTATAGCTGCAGCTCTTGTTCAGTCGCTAAAAACTGTTTAATCTTTTTTTTTAATCTTACATTATAAACTAGTAGGACTCCTTTCATATGTTTTGAATAGGAGAACTGCTTCCTGAAGAGTCAAAGTCATTGCTAAAGGGCTGCATGCATTAAACAGCAAACCCCATAAGTTCGTCAGCAGTGAAAGCAAATGAATCAAATGAATCTACCCATTTGGTTTTTACGGGGGTGGGGGGGGGAGCTGCGGATCCATAGATCTGTATATAGGTGTGTTTAGTGACTGATTAGCAGATAAGCAGTCAAGTGCTGTGAATTGTGACAGGTCCCAAGCACAGCTTTTAATATTCAGATGAAGGAGATTACATTGGGACAAAGAGAATCTTTTCAGCAGCCTTTGTGTAACATGAGAGCCTGCAGGAAGCTTGTTTAGCGCAGGAATGTAGCAATTTAGTTAACTAGCTGATTTACTTAACTAGCTAGCGCTGCCTGAGTGGAGCTTCGAGCAGATCAGCCGCTGCTGGGGTGTGTTTTGAGCAACCAGAGCCGCAGCAGAGGGGTTCAAGAGCCATGTGCGGCTCCAGAGCCGCGGGTTGCCGACCCCTGGTCTTGTGGAACCTGTTACTGGATCTCTAAATTAGTAGCCACTGGGACTCAAACTTGGCTGTGAGCCACACCCTTGGTCTAAGAAATCCTGCACTCTAATAGCAGATGCATAGTGGCTGCTCACTGTTCCTCACTAGGGACAGAAAGGTACCTGATGTATATTCAGAAATGTTCTATTCTTAGTGGATCGCAAGTTTCGGGGCAGCTAGCTCTGCTTCGGATTAAACCAGGGCTCTGGGAGACAGAAACTATAGAAGACAAGCCACAGCTTAATCTCTAGGGCACTGTTCATCCCGTTCCTTTAATCATGAGGGCTGGAAGTTTGTCCTAGAGAGAGAGTGTGGGTGTGGGTGTGTGTGAAAGCAGATTCTCAGACTGTCAAATTGCTGCATATCTAATATTTGCGCAGCGGAACCTTCACTCATTCAGCCCCGGCCGGCCTTTTCTTGCAGTCCGTTTAAGCTGGTTCGCTTTTTAATCGGTGTACCAACACGTCTGCCCAGGCCTCCCAGATCTTTTGCTTCCTTTGTCCTCCTCTGTAACGTGCTCTGCCGCCTGGTAGGTATTCGCCTGCTTTCCTGGGAAATCACAGTCCAGGACCTGCAGTAGCAGAGCAGTTAGTTTGCTTGAGGCGCAGATGGGCAAACACAGCCACTGGAATCTTCCACCTATTTATAGCAGAACAGCGTTGAGACTATTCCGGTCTCGGGGATGATGTGGAGGCGCGAAGGTGACAGCAACAAGCTTTGCGCTGACAGCTGTAACGTGATGCGGTTGAGACAATGAAACAAGATGGAACCTGCTTCTGTTCTCTCTGAGCTCCCTGTTTCCCTGAGAAACTGCTGAGCACAGGTATCTTTCCGATCCTTGCAGCGTCCTTGGCTATGCAGGTGAGCACTGCAGATACCTCTCAGCTGCTGGCTCGGTTCAGCCCTGCTTCTGAAAATTTGCAAGGCAGATGGTGGCCAGACCTGAAGAGGCTTCCCTGCTTTTCTAGGCTGAGGAACAGAATGCATTCCCTCATAGGATGGGAATTGCTTTTTTTTCTTTTTTCTTTTTTCCCCTTTCCCCAGAGCCAAAGCTCTGCCTTGGGAACACCTGAGCAAAGATGTATTAAGAGGCATGTGTGCCTTTCACATCCACGAGTTCAAAGACAAGGGGCGGGAGGCTAAGGCCAACTTGGGCTTGTGCAGTAGGTTAGCACACAGAATTTTCCCCAATATGCTGTAGATTCAGATACGGCCCGATTCTGAGGCAGTGTGAGGGTGCTTGTCAGCAACAGATGCTAGTTTAAGAGCAGCAGTGAAGGAGATGCACAGACCTGAGTTAAAGGACACAATCCATTGGAAAGTTTTCCAACTGGAAGGGGATGGAATACGAAACAAAATGACTTGTGCGAGAACATCCCAGGGGGTTGTGTCCTACATTTGCATGTGTTGGGACCCCAACCTTTTCCACCCGTGTCATCATCTTTTGCTAGCCTAGTCTGCAGTTTCAAATAGTTCATGCTGATGTCAGTTAAAAAAATAAAGCAGTAATCCTGATCTAATCAGAATAGGAAAACAGCACTGATTAAGTAGAACTAGGTTAAAAGCTCAAAGGGCCACAGATAATTTGCATGTCATTTCCATATGACTGCATAGAGGTTTTCTTGGCATTCAAGGCAAGATCCCCACAGAGAATTCTGCTGAATATCTGCTTGGCTTTGGATTATAGTACTTATATTTTGCATTTGTATAGCGCGGTACAGTGTAAAAACCTACATTGATAATATTTACATCAACTGGTTAAGATGGGTCAATTTCATCAATCCCCTTTAATGCGTTTTGGAGTTGAGAGGGAGAAAATATTGTTGAGTTTTTGTCCTGTCCTTTCTTCGGGCGCTGTGTGTAGCTGCACCCCAATGTTTTACTCCCGGAAACCTGAGGGACCTGTTAGGCGGAGAGAAGGTACTGCTCCAGAGCCAAGTGAGACCCGAAACCAGCTCTGTCTTGATGTAATTGCAACAGTCTGTCCAGAACATAGGTTCTGGGAGAAAAATGACTTGGCCAGTTTGCAGCAATTCATGCAGTTGGAAGATTTCTAGCTAGCGCAACCTTTATTTCGGAACCGTCTTGCTGGATCAGACGCAAAGTCCATCCAGCCCGGCATTTTACCAGTGGCCAGCTAGGTGCCTCTGGGCACTTACAAGCAGGACATGGTTGTGATGGTCATCCCCTGCATAGGAAGCTGCCATCACCCCCCCCCCACCCCGAGCCTCCCAGCCATGTTCTCCTGAGGGAGAGGCCAACTGGGAAGGGTGCTGCATGGAGTGCCCAGAGCACCCTTTCTCCACCCCACTCTGGGGAGCTGTCAGTAGTTATCTGCCCACAGGTGCTGCTTCGAAGAAGAAAGCTGGCCACAGTGTCACACCGGGCAGGCCATACGTAAGTTTTGACACCTGTCCTTGTTTGTTTGTCCTCAGCATCAGAAATTCATTCATTTATTCATTTGTGGCATTTATGTTTAATATCACAGAATCCCTAAACAGTTCGCATATAAATTTGTTGCCTTCTCCATGGGTGTTCCATTTAGCTATTACAACTGCTAACCTTTAGTATCTCTTTCCTTCGTGCACGTCTCTGATCCTTTTTGAAAAAGCGACCCAAATCATTACCATAATCACAGGTACTGCGGGTAGGGATTATTTAAAATTAAAAAAACGGATTGCAAGGAGCTCCAAAGGGATCTCTCCAAACTGAGATAATGGACATCAAAATAGCGAACGCAACCCCAAGTACGCACAAGTAAAGTGATAAATCCGGACCTCAAGTATATGTTGGTGAGATCAGAGCTAGTCGGGCCTGAGCAAGAAAGAGGTCTTGGCCTTGTGGTGGACAGCTCGATGAGCATGGCAAATGCTCAGCGGCGGCGAAAAAGGCAAATTCTATATTAGTCATAGTCAGGAAAGGAATTAAATATAAAACTGCCAAGCTTAAGCTTCCATTTTACGGCCTGTGGTGCATCCACACTTCAAACACTGTGCACAGTTCTGGTCACCATGTCTAAAAAATGATATTGTCGAATTGGGGAGGGGAGGAGTTCAGAAAAAGGGCAACGAAAATGATCCAGGTGCTGAGGTAACTCCCCTTTGAGGAAAGATTCTGACATCTGGGAACGTTAAGTTCCAAAAAAGACAACATAAACATGTGCAGAATCATGCATGGTGTGAGAAAGCTCTCCCTCATAATACTAGAACCTCACAGGGGTGGTCCCTTGGAGGTCCAGAATTGATAAAGGGAGGGACCGTCTTCACACAGTGCACAGTTATCCTATAGGATGCACTTCCGGAAGGTGTAGTGGCCGCTGCCAAGCTCAATGCCTTTAAGAGGGGATGGAACTGACTCCTGGAGGGTAGGGCTCTCAGCAGCAGCTGCTTCCAGCATCAGAGGCCGCATGCCTGTTGCTGCCACTCTCACGTCACGCTTGTGGGTTTCCTGTGGGCAACAGCACTTGGCCCCTGTGTGAGCACCACTCTGTCCCTGGCATGAAGCGCAGCACGGCTCTGCTGATGCTCTTAGGAAGGGCTCCCGGTACAGCGGGTGACGGGGAGGCCAGGCTGGGAGAGCGGCGGGGCCTCTGCGTGGAGGATCATCCTGGGGCTGACTCATGAAAAGGCCAGGCCCTGGGACTGCAGCTGAGGGATGTGCAGTCCACCCCAGAAGCAGGAAAGGAAGGAGTCAGGTTCAGGGCACCAGTCCAGGGGATGGGGAAGGAGAGGCAGGCAGAGCGTTTGCACCGGAGCGAGTTGCTTGAACTGGGCAGCAAGCTCTGAGGCCTGGGCTTTATGGGGCCCTTTGGGGCCCGCAGGATGGATGCTTGAGGAGGGCCTGGGTGGCACCTCCAGAGTACAGGACAGTTTGCCTGGCTTTCCAGGGAAGCAGAGCGCTGAGGGCTGGGGAGTCCCGTTCAAGGGAAGACTCCGCCTGCTCCCTCAGAGGTGGTCCCGGAGCGAGCAGTGCTGGGTGAGAATCATTCCCAGGGACTCTGCCATGCCGGCGGTGGCTGGGAGAGCTTTCCCCTCCCCGCCTGACCACAGCAAGAGGAAGTGGAATATCAAATCGGCTGCCTGTGACCCTGCTTAAGTCTGGAAGAAAACAGACGCTAGGGGTGAGAGAACACAATGGATAGCACTGCGGAGAAGAGCCTGCCCAAACAAGCTGTGGAACATGTTCAGGGTAATGTTTATCCCTGGAGACGGTGCCGCGCTCTGCCGAGCATACCTACACAGTGGCTCCAGGGCTCGCTCCTTTTGCCATGTAAGGGAGCCCCAAGCACCCACGACGGCTATTTTGGGAATGAGAATGGGCCCTTAGCTCTGACTTCAGGCTTTCAGGCAGATTGCGGCCTGCCTCCTCAGCTGCTGCTTTCATGCATGTGCGCAGAGGAAGCAGAAAGCTTCCTCCCCCTGCGAGTGTAAGGCTCCAGCAGGAATTTGCATACTATTGCAGCTGCCGTGGCAAAGCTGGGCTTGGTGCCAGGCTGCCTTCTCTCTCTCGCTCGCTCTTTTTCTCTCTGCTATAAAATCCCACCAGCGCCAGCAGCTTTCAAAGTAAACAACAAAGTGGGATCTCAAGGCAGCTACCCTCTGTCTGTCGGTCACAGCAGGGCCTGGAGTAGCTACTGAGGCTGGTTAGGATTTGGGGCAAGCAATTCGGGGAGAAACCAGAGTCTGCCATATGGAGCCTACAGTTGTTCCAAAACTGGACACTAATTGACAGTGTGTTGTGGTTAAGATCGGGACCCCCCTTTCCGACCCACGTCTTTTCGCTCAGGCTCTTACCCACAGTTCACCCTAAGGCAAGCCACTGTTTTCCCAGACTCGGCTCCCCACCTGAAAAACAGGAGTAATGATACTGCCTTAACTGGATTGCTGTAATATAAAAGCAGTGGTGATGTTACATGAAGCCAAGGTTCAATTTGGATGCCAGGAAGCACTTCCTGACAGTTAGGACCCCGAGGGCGTGGAATGGGCTTCCACGGGAGGTCGTTGAGGCCCCATCAGTGAGGGTGTTCAAAGACAGGCTGGACATGCACATGGTGGGCATGTCATGAGCGGAGCCGGCTGGTGCCGGAGGTCAGACTAGATGGCCCAGGAGGCCCCTTCTGACTCACTCTGTTTCTATGTTTCTATGAAGCACAGCACATCCTCCCAGTAGGGCCGCCTTTGTTTGTAGGATTTATATCCGCCTTTTTTCCTACAAAGAACGCAAAGTGGTGCAAATCATTCTCTCCCAGCTCTCACTTTTTATCCTCACAACAACCGCCCTGTGAGGTAGGCTGGGCTGAGAGTCTGTGACTGGCCCAACGCCTCCATGGCTGAGCAAGGACTAGAACCCAGATCTCCTGAATCTGAGTCCCACACTCTTAACCACTACACCACACTGGCTCTCAGTTTAATTGTTTGCCTATTGCTTTTATTTCCTGTTGTTCTTCCATGCTGGAACTAAGGTTAGAGTACAGGTAGCTCATGGGCACTTTTCCATCCAGGCAGTGGCCGGACCAGTACATCCATAGCTCCAGGAAACATGTTCCATTCTGTTTCTTCAGACCATTGTAGTGTGGCTAAGAGAAAATTATCTTCTTAGGGTTGCGAGGGACCCATTTTTGACCTCAGTTTTGCATGTAGAGGGTACCAAGTCCAATCTGCATCTCCAGGTAAGATCAGGAGGGAACCCTTTCTAAAACTCAGGAGTGCTTCTCCAGACAGTGTGGACGATCTTGGGCTGGATAGACCCGTGGTCTGACCCAACAGAATGCATCATACCCTGTTACTATGCTATATTGTGCGAATTTGCTTGGTTTATTTTCTGCAAAGCCGTTTGTTTTGCACGTTTGTAAGCTCTCTTGGAGAAAGCGTTGAGGAAGTGGAATTCTTTTCCTTCATTCCTGTGCTGCCTCATACAG
Source organism: Varanus salvator macromaculatus (assembly GCA_023646645.1). Classification (NCBI taxonomy): domain Eukaryota; kingdom Metazoa; phylum Chordata; class Lepidosauria; order Squamata; family Varanidae; genus Varanus; species Varanus salvator. The sequence continues at coordinate 7,699,585 of JAIXND010000803.1, read as the reverse complement.
GTCCCTGCCAGCTCCTAACCATTATTCCTCAGGTCCATTTCCTGGACACTTCTTGCCGTTTCAGCAGAATACAACAGCATTTATTTATATTTGCACCCTCCCTTCCAGACCCCTCAGGTTGCTCTGTGTTCGGGTTCCCTATTTTAGTCCTCCTCAACCTGGATTCCTCCGGATGTGTTAGGTTGCAACACCTGTCATCCCCAGCCAGAACAGCTATCTGGCTGGCATGATGGAAATTGTATTCCAGCATATCGCACTGTCCTCATGGAAGGCAGTCCTGTTGTACCTTCCGTCTGAAATGTAGATTAGGTCCTGCAACTGCAGATCTTGGCTGACCATATAGTTTCGGCCAGAACCTCTGTCATTCCTGACCGTTGACCCTGCTGGCTTAGTTGGTGGGAGCTTCAGTCCAGCAACATCTGGAGACCCAAGTGCGGGGAACGAAAAGGGGACTCATCCAAGTGGTACTTTGTGAAAGTGTTAGGCGGGACCCTGGTTCTTCATTGTCTTAGAACAACACTACGCTTCACCTTGCATATGCAAATGAGAGTACTTGCTGTAACCGCATATTAACCAAAGACTATGTAGAACATGTGAATTAGGTCTTTTTTCCCCCTGCTCTGATCAAGGACCTGTGTAAAGACGTGTACTGGCTAGTAGTCTGATTTTGGTCTTCAGTGACACAAACTTCTGGGACTGGGATACCTGACTGAAAGGACTACCTGTTCCCACATGAACATAGGTTCAGGTTGACTGTGAAGACGGTGCTCTCTGCATCACCCCCTCCAGAAGGGAGGCACTGAGCTAATACAGATAGGGCCTTTTCGGTTGTGGCGCCCAGATTCTGAGACACTCTCCGCAGCTGTATTCGCTAGGCACCTGCATCATTTGTTCCTTCAAGGCTTACGTTGGCAAAACTTGATGCATATTTTGATTTCTCAGTTGTTTTCGGTGTGCTAGATCTACCTCCTCCTCTTTTATCTTGTAGCTGTAGCCTTTTTGGCCTTTTGTGAGCTGGCCTGGGAGACGTGATAGAAAGGTGGAGTGTGCACGTTATGAGAGAACAATAACGTTGACTCCATTAGCCATCAACGAAGCATTTTACTTTACACGTGTTTGGCGATTTGGCAAGGAAGCTGAGTGTCCATTTACTCTTCCATCGGCTGGGGCTCCTTTAACCTGCTCATCCTCTTTGGCTGCCTGCAGCCATTGCTGCTTTCCTGAAAGCAGTTACAGCCCAACTGTAGCAACATGTGCTGTGTGTGTTCCCTTGCCTTTGGTGCTCGCTTGCATGTGCTTAAATTACGTTTCCCATTAGTTGGTAAGCTCCTTGGCAGAGCAGGGGCTGTTGCTTTCTATGTTCTGGAAATCCCCCAGCATGCTTGAGGTGCTATGAATGAAATATTAATTACGGAAATGTTTGAATGAAAGAATTCCTTTGAGTCAATAACTGTACAATCTTAGTAATCGGATATGGGTGTGCCCTCAAACAGATAAATTTGAAACGGAGATTTGTGGGGGAAAGTGGTCTTTTACCAAGCGTGGAAAAATCCCAAGGACCTGGTTTTTCTCAGAGCCCTGGTCAGCAGCTAGTTTTGCTGTAGGGTTGCTCTGAGGAAGATGTGAGGACAGGCTGAAGTTCCAGCTTGCTCTCCCACGAAGCATCAGCTGCAGAAATCACTCTGTACACGATCAATTTTCACTTTAAGTTTAACAACTGAAAACCAGCTTTAGTGTAGAAGCCTCCAGATGTTGACACCCTTCATGAACTCTTCTGGTGTGTTAGCAGTTGGTAACTTCCACATTGCATTAGTCTTCGACAGGTCTTGCCACTTGAAATGTCTAAGCTGCCTTCTAGGAATGTGAAATATGCTATTCTTAACAACTGGAGGAATCATGCTAGTTCTCCCCTCCACACACACACACCCCACATACAATTTTTGTAAAGTTAGTAAGAATTTGAGTCATCTGTAAGGAAAACAAAGCCAGTTTTGCTGTTGATGGAATAATTCCTCCCCATTCCTGCCCCTTCGTTGCCCTTTTCCTTTGGCCTCTGGTTGCCAACCTTGCAGTACTTCCCAAACAGAAAAATTATCAAATAGCAAGACCTGGTGTTCACAGTGTGAGCAGATGGGGTTGAGAAAGTATCAATTATTTCAAAATTTGATACTGCCTCTGGCACACACAATTTTAATTTTGGTTCCTTGGAATTAGAAATGTTTTCTCTACTCCTGCTAGTGTAAACCAATATGATGGGAAATAAATTTTTCTTTTGTTTTCTTTTCTTAAGGATTTTTTTCTTTGATTTGTAGGACCCATCCAAGCTGTATAAAAAGGGTGGAGAAGCTCCCGGATTGGTTGAGAATTCCACAAGTGAAGGCCGAACGAGGGAGAGCAGCCCATTTTCGAAGAAACTTTCGCCACTGCATTCTGAAGTGACAGAATATGCAAAGTCAGCACTCTCCACTCCAGTCAGTAGTCGCGATCCAGACCCAAAGGACAGAGCTCAGATTAACGGCACACCGACAGTAACAGAAAAACTGGCTCATCTTATTGCAACTTGCCCTCCATCAAAGTCTTCCAAAACAAAGCAGAAGAAGCCACCCACTGGAATCGCTTCCGGATTTGCTAAAGATTCTGGAAAGAAGCTGGCAACAGTCGGAACTGCGACCGCTTCCATTTCCAAGGACTTTGTAAAGAAACAGCCTGGATGCAGCAGTATGGGTGTTGCTTTGGTCAACAAGGAGTTTGCAAAGAAATCACCAGGGACTAGTAACAGCACTGGGCTAATTGGCAAGGACTCCGGGAGCAAAAAGCCGCCAGGGCCATGTCCTGGTATGGTTGGGCTAGTTAGTAAGGATTGTGGGAAGAAGCTGCCAGTTCTTACCTCTCCAGTGGGACTGGTCAGCAGGGAAAGTGTCAGAAGGCCACTCGCGACGGGCATGTCGGTTGGGCTGTTGAGCAAAGAGTCCGGGAAAAGACTGCTGGGAACTAGTAGTCCAATTGGATTGGTGAACAAGGATTCTGGGAAAAAGCTAGGCCTTGTCAGCCCTCCTGGACTGATTAACAAAGAGCCTGGGAAAAAGTTCCCAGTCCCTTGCAGTCCAATTAGATTGTTTAATAAGGATGCTGGGAAGAAACAGCTGGGGGCAGATGGGCAAACTGGATTGATTAGCAAGGACTCTGGGAAGAAATTACCAGGGTTCGGTGCTTCAAGCGGATTGGTTAACAAAGACTCTGGAAAGAAGCCATTGGGTGCTAATAGCCCAATTGGGTTGATTACTAAAGAGTCTGGGAAGAAGCCATTGGGGGTTGGCATTCCAGCTACTTCGACTGCTAAGGACTCTGGGAAGAAGTTGGCCGGGGCCAGCAGTTTGTGTGGGCTGGCTAATAAAGACTTGGGAACTCTGAAGGCTGACACCGCTAGCCCTTCCTCGGAGCCCTTCAAGCGGTGTTGTGGCGCAAACCTCACACGTCTCGAAAGTCCTGCGCCTCCAGGCCTTTTGAAGGACAATGTCGGCAGTAAACCTTTCGAGAAACATGTTGCAAGGCAGAGCAAGGAGAGCCTCCCAGAAAAGTTGCCGGTTCAGAAAGAAGCCTCGGGAGGAGTCAAAGACGGGGGCTGTATTCAGCAGGACAGCTCTGCTGCCAGTGAAAGGGGCACTTCTGAAGCACCTAAGCATGATAGACAGCTGCCCGTGTATTGCACTTCCCCCGACTTCAGGACAGCAGGAGGCGCTTCCGATCTATCCACGGCCAAATCTCCATTTAGTGCTGTAGGGGAGGGGGGCCTCCCATCTCCCTCCCCAGCTGCATCAGTCACCACTTTAACCCGTAGCCCCACATCAACCTTGGCTCAGTTAGCCTCCAACCCGCTGCATTTAAATAACACGTCTGAGCTCTTAGAAGGAATTTCCGAGCAGATGAGCAAGACCCCGTTTGCTTCTGATGGCGCACGCTCAAGTATGAGCAGGCAGTTGAATCCTGGCTCGCATGCTCCCAGCAAAGGGGCAGGCAGGGAAGCAAACCATTCCAGCGCTGCACACACAGACGATCCCAAGCCGAACCCCGTGGTGAGCAAAAAGCCAATGCTGGTGACTGAATCCGGCATCCGTACCTCCATAGCCCCTTCGGTGGTGAGCTTCTCCAGCTTGTTTAACAGCAAGCCCTTTCTCAAGATCGGTTCCATGACTGCCTCTGGAAAGTCATGCCAAGGAGTGGAATCCCTGAGCAGCACCAGTGGGGGCTCCCAAGCAAAGCCCTTGAAGAAGAGGAAAGGGCGGAAGCCGCGCTGGACCAAGGTGGTCTCGAGGAGCAGCTGCCGACCTTCCAAAGGCCTAGAATTAGGAAGGCCTGAGCTTTTCCGAAACCTTTCCTGCAGTGCACTGTCCAGCAGTTGTCTGGACCAGGCCAAGCTCTTTAAAAGCACAGGGCCGCCCACCTTTGCAGAGCATGAATTTGTCAAACGCCATTTGCCAAAGTTGAGTAAGTCCAGCAGCATGCAGTCTCTTACTCTGCTAAACAGTGTTGAGAAGGAGCCCAGTAAATTTTACAGTGCCCACATGCAGGCTTCCGTCGGGTGCATTGCAGGTGATTTGTTACCTGAAAGGTACAAGTCCAAAAGGGGCAGGTCAAAATCCAAAGAGATGCCCCACCTGGAAGGCCCCCCAAAACGGACCCTGAAGATCCCTGCCTCCAAGGTCTTCTCAGTGCAGTCGAAGGAGGAGCAAGAGCCTCCGGTGTTGCATCCGGAAGTTGAAATTCCCTCTCTCCGGCAGAGCCTTGCTGAGCAAGCTTTCCCAAAGAAGAGGGGCCGGCCGAAAAGGCAAATCCGGTCAGGGGTCAAGATGGCGCCTCCTGTCCTCTCCATGGCACCTTTCGTCACTGCGGACAGCTCTGACAAACTGGAGTCGGAGAGCGACCAGCAGCAGAGTGGGGATTTCCTTGACCGGCCAAGCCAGCTGGAAGGCCCCGAGGAGCTTGGGAAAACCAGTACCTGCAGCATGACCGACCGGGAGGTGGAATCGGAGCGAAAGGAGACCAAACGCAACAACGGGCAGCTCATGAAAACCATCATCCGAAAAATTAACAAGATGAAGACATTAAAAAGGAAGAAGCTCTTGAATCAGATCCTCTCATCGACTGCGTCAGAGCCAAATAAGGGGAAAGTGCAATCCAAGTTCCACACCACAGTGTCGACCTTCGCCGCCACGTTTGGTTCCAAACTAGGCCAGCAGATCAACGTCAGCAAGAAAGGGACGATCTACATAGGAAAGCGGAGAGGCCGGAAGCCGAAAGCTGTCCTGAACGGCATCTTGGCCGCCAGTCCAGAGAGCTTGACTGTTCTCGAAAAGTCTGCCCAGCAGGCCGCAGGGACAGGGCTTGGACAAGCAGTGCCCCCGCTGCTTCCTTCGGCCACAAGTAACCCTGAAGTTCTTCCCTCCCCTGTCTGTTCGCAGTCTTCTGGAGTGAGTGGGGGGCAAAGCCCCGTCAGCAGCGACATGGGCTTTGTGGAACCGACCTCGGTGCCGTACCTGCACCTCCACTCCAGGCCGGGGAGTGTGCTTCAGACTCTGGCTATGAGAAAGGCGTCCAGAGCCAGGCGGAGACTCTCCCCACCGACGCTCCTCCCCAACTCCCCGTCCCACATGAGCGAGCTCAGCTCGTTGAAGGAAGCCACCCCGTCGCCCATCAGCGAATCCCACAGCGACGAGACGATTCCCAGCGACAGTGGAATCGGGACCGACAACAACAGCACTTCTGACAGGGCAGAAAAGTTCTGTGGACCAAAAAAGCGCCGGCACTCGTTCGACCACGTCTCCCTCATGCCCCCCGAAACCTCGACGGTCCTGAGCAGCCTCAAGGAGAAGCACAAGCACAAGTGTAAGCGCCGAAGCCACGACTACTTGGCCTACGACAAAATGAAGAGGCAGAAGCGGAAGAGGAAGAAGAAGTATCCGCAGCTGCGGGGCAGGCAGGACCCCGGGTTCCTGGCAGAGCTGGAGGAGCTGATCAGTCGCCTGAGCGAGATCCGGATCACGCACCGGAGCCACCATTTCATCCCCCGGGACTTGCTGCCCACCATTTTCCGCATCAATTTCAACAGCTTCTACACCCACCCCACTTTCCCTTTGGATCCCCTGCACTACATCCGGAAGCCTGACCTGAAGAAGAAGAGAGGCCGGCCCCCGAAAATGCGAGAGGCGATGGCAGAAATGCCCTTCATGCACAGCCTCAGTTTCCCCCTCTCCAGTACTGGATTCTACCCCTCCTACAGTATGCCTTATTCTCCTTCGCCCCTTGCAGCGGCCCCCATTGGCTTGGGCTACTATGGGCGGTACCCCCCGACCCTCTACCCCCCTCCGCCATCCCCTTCGTTCACCACCCCGCTGCCCCCTCCCTCCTACATGCACACCGGCCACCTGCTCCTCAACCCTGCCAAGTACCACAAGAAGAAACACAAGCTGCTGCGCCAGGAGGCCTTCCTCACGGCCAGCCGGGCCCCCCTCCTCTCCATGAGCACCTACCACCCCAGCGTCCCGCCCGAGATGGCGTACGGCTGGATGCTCGAGCACAAGCACCGGCACCGGCACAAGCACCGGGAGCACCGCTCCACAGAGCAGCCCCAGGTTTCCATAGACCCCCTGGCACCCAGCGGTCCCTCCCGGACCGTCTTGGAGTCCTTGAAGCGCTACCGGTTTGGGAAGGAGGCCGCCGGCGACAGGTACAAGCATAAGGAGAAGCACCGGTGCCATATGTCCTACCCTCACCTGTCCCCTTCGAAAGGCCTGCTGGGCAGGGAGGAGCAGTGGGTCCGGAGGGAGCCAGCGGAGTCCAGCTCCCTTGCCCTGGGATTACAGACCCCGCTGCAGATAGACTGTTCCGATACTCCTCCCAGCCTGCCCTTGGGGAAGTTCACTCCGAGCTCCGAGCCGGCCAGCAGTGACGAACACACAAACCTTTTCACCAGTGCAATAGGCAGCTGCCGGGTCGCGGGCTCTGCCAGTACCGGCGGGCGTAAAAAACTGTCCGATGGCTCAGGACTCTTCAGCGCCCAGGAGGGGTCTCTAGGCCGGCCCCTCCGAAAGGAGACATTGCCCCCCGTGGAGAAGACGGTGGCAGTCCTGCCAGGTAAGAGAGAGACCTCCCGTGTTGCATGAGTCTTGGCGTGTCGCGTAACACGGACTTCTCGCTCGGAGAGCTTTAGCAGCAGATCAGTGACTAGAACTTGAGCTGGAGTAGTTCCTTTAATCGTTATGCTTGTTAGTCGACTTGACGCCCATGCTCCAAATGCGGTCGTGTGACGTCACGGGAACCTGACGTCAGACCCGCTTTGTCAACTAGGCGATGGAAGGAGCCCAGGCTCTGAGCAGCCCACCCAATCCGGAGGCTTGCCTCTGGTAGTTGGGACTGCTGTGTACCAAGTCAGACCATTGGTCCATCTAGAACAGCCTTCCCCAACCTGATGCCCTCTAGATGTTCTGGACTTCATCTCCCATCAGCACCAGGCATCTGGCAGGAATGCTGGCAGTTGTAGTCCAAAAGATCTGGAAAGAAAGCAGTTTGTGAGAAAGACTTGAAGACTTGTTAAGAGTTCTCTCTGCTGGGCTCGTCATTACTACTGACAGTGAATTGCAGTAGCTCTCTAAAGGCAAAGTTCTCCCGTCATTTACCTGCTCCTCCTATCTGGAGGTACTAGGAATTGAACCGACACCCTCCTTCGTGCAATCCTGACCCTTTTTCTGTGTTGTGGCCGCTCCCCTTTTGGGCCCATTGTGTATGGACCAATGTTCAGACATCCTTCTTCCCTGCTGAGCTTGAAAGGGGAAGTTTAGGGGGACACAGTCCCTAGGAGATCACAACTATTTTTTGGAGGTGAAGGATTGGAAGAGCTGATGCTTTATGGAAGCCCGTTGGGGCTGGGAAAATCCTGGATGTTTGGTGGTCCAAGCAGGCATCTAAAACAGTTGATGAGCGGAGCCGGCTGGAGCCAGGGGTCAGACTAGATGGCCCGGGACGCCCCTTCTGACTCACTCTGTTTCTATGTTGGGCTCATGGTAATTGGAAAATACTTGCTCAGCTCTGTTGACAGCTGGCCATTCTTTTCGGAGTTGCTCTGCACTTGTAGTCAATTTCTGGTTTGGCACAATTTCGGGAAGAGACGATATCAGGATAGGTGTCAAATCTGTCTCTTTGCATGGCTTTTTGAACTGTGTTGCTAATATTTCTATAACAAGGAGGATTCCTGTGGCATCTTAAAGAACAGGCAGATTTACCGAGGCATAAGCTTCTATAGCCTTAGTCCACAAATATTTATGCGACAATAAATCTTTGTGCCATTATGATACCACAAGACTCCTTTTTTTGTTTTCCTGCAACAGGCCAATAATGCTAGATCTCTGGAATTTGCCAGAATTGCTACAGTGATTACAGGGCATTTCCTAAAAAAAACAAACAAACCCATAACAAATATTCTTTACACTTAATCTTAACTACATCCAAGAGCAGGACTTTAAACCTGGTTTGTTTGTTTGTTTGTTTGTTTTCTATCCTGCCCTGAGAGCCCAAAATGATTACAAGATATAAGAGGCTTACGCGAATAGAGCGGCATACAAGTATTTCAAATAAATAAATAAATAACCATTGTTTAAAAACCATTGATCCATAACCTTAAAAGGTGCCCTTCTTGTACTCATCACTGTTTCAGATAAATAATAATTCACCCCAATATCTCAAGTCCCTTCCCGAACTTGTTTCCAGAGGTCACGCATCCCATTCTGAAAAGTACCACGTTTCAACATATCTTAGAATTGATCTTGTTTGGTTTTGTTTTCTGGCTGAATTATTTTTACGCTGCTTGGTTTTTAAAATGTCATTGTATATTTGTGTCCCTTTGTGATAAAGTTCCCTGGGATGCCTTGTGGATGAAGGCCAGTTTACCCATCTAAACCAGCCTTCCCCGACTTGACAGCCTTCAGAGGCATTTGGACCACAACTCCCAGAATTCCCATCCACCAGGACCATGGACTGGGAATTCTGGGTGCTGCAGTCCAAAAGTGCCTGGGTGGCACAAGGTCGGGGAAGGCTGGTCTAAACAAACGGAAACAGGGCTTCAGTCATCACTGCCCTCTGTGAGACTCGTGCAGTCAAGAAATCATCCTCAGAGGGTTAAGCTCAAAAAGGAGAAAACAGGTTGTCTTGGTTAGTGGTGTTATGGGAATTTCCTGAGGAATTCCATTACCGTGAGTGAGCGGACTTAGATTTGATGAGAAACAGCCTTAATTAGAAGGAAAACAGAGACGTCTTAGGCCAGAGCCCACCGAGTGCCATCTCTGAATCATTACGTCTCTGCTAGTGCATTTAATTGGTGAGTCAGATGAAAACGTATCGCTTTCAATAAGTGCGTTCTCCCACAATTGGAACCAGCTGTTCTCTCCATGGAAGCTGCTTCGAGCCCAGCCCCTGGCTCGCTCACCTTCTCTTGCCACATCTCAAGCATGCCGTGCAGCCGGAGTCCAAAGAGCTGCATTTAAGCAGCGCCAAGATCGCCGCCTCCGGAGCCTCCCTCGTTAGACCCCCTTTCGCATATTATGCAGAGGCCAACTCAAGGCTGCCCCTCCGCTCCCTGATGGGGCCTGCGTTTTCGCATTCTTGACATCGACCGCCTCCGTGCTGTTTTTAACGCTTCTCGTAACTGGAATTTGTGCAAATCATCAGAAAGCCCCCTTCGAGTTCACAAACATGGATGGCCCCAGCCCGAAGCATCAACACACAGATTCCACAGCCGCGCAGTTCGGGCGGGGTTGTAACACGTTTGTGATCGTGCAGGAAGTGCACAGACTTTCACATCATGCAAAAAAACATGGGTTTGTGCAGCCCAGACAACACTGTGGATGGAAAGCTGGGGCCGGCCAAGAGTAATTTTTCCAGCCAAAAATGGCCCCATTTGTAAGGGAAGCAGAAGTCTTCCCCACCACTCCCCCCCCCTTGCTCTGTCACTGCTGGCACTTTTCTCCCGAGCCTGGTCCATTTCGCGAACCAGAGCTGGGCCGGAAGAAAAGTTTGGGAGGACAGAGCCCAGAGAGGGGAACAGTCCCGCTCTCCTCACATTGTAAAAATGACTCCCTTCCACCCCCTGTACGTGAGTGAGGTGGACACCTGCCCATGACTGCCCTTACCGCTTCAAGTTTGGCCCTCCTTGCGTCCAAAACACAGGAGAGAACTTCTCAGCGTTACTCTCGATGCAGACAGTCTTGGGGAAGGACTGCTGAAACACCTCCTGCCCGGCCAGCGCAACGCTGAAGGGGATGCTTCGCCCAGGACCACAGCCGTGGCTCGCTGAGCTATCTGATGGAGCCTTGCCTCTCGCCTGGCCAGGTCTACAAGGAGCCGTGCTAGTGGGCACCACCCGAGGTTCCTCCCTTCGAGAGAGATTCCCGTGAAGGCTGCGGCCCTAGAGCAACCTTCCCCCATGGATCGGGGCACAGAACTCCAGGCTCGAGGCCCAAGTGTGGCCCTCTTCCTCAGATGCAAGGCTGCGCTGATTTGTCACGCCCAAGCTGTGTTTCCTGCTTTGAAGGCATGACATAGTGCCATGTGCCAACACACAGGCCACAGAATCGTCTTATGTGGTGCATTTACCATATTGGAGAGCGTGGTGATCGTTGTTTTATTAGAATGGCCATTTGAAGTGGAGCTGAAAGCTACTAAGTGTATGCTAATTTTTGCAAAGGGGGGCAGGGTGAGAGGAATAAAATAAGAAGATGAAAATAGAAGTCATCCACACAGTAGTAAACAAATGGGAGGTTTTGTTACCTTGGCTTAGAGCCAGCATGGAGATCTCGGCGTTGCCCTGCAGAAACAGCAGTTGTTGGCCTTTTTAGCAGAAAAAGCGCTGAATCTTGTTCTGGGAGTGGGTTTCCAGGGCAGCGGTCTCTTTGCACAGGAACCTTTTCCTGGGTGAGGGGAAGCAGAACCAAAACACGCTGCACCGTCTTTCTGGACCAGCTCGGCTACATTATGAGTCACAGCACAAGGAGGACAGCGGAGAAGGTGAACGGCGTCGAGCCTGATGTGCCAGGGGTGCTTTCAGTGGAAGGGTGGACAGGACAGAGCGGGAGAGGCACCGGGTGGGGAGCTCTCCCCAAAAGGAGGGTAGGAGCTGCTGACACATGGTTGGAACCTCTGCCTCTCACCTGACTGTCACTTTGCTGGAGCCACTGCCTCTTGTTCCGCTGCAGCGCCAAGGTCTGGATCAGGCCCACCCGTGCCATTTCATGAACTTGGCCATCCACGGTGGTTGTCAGGGATCATGGTTTAGTGTTACCAGTGCAGAGGGACTTAAAGAATCGGCAAAAGGCGCAAAAGCGAGGAAGAGGCATGCTTTTGTCTCAAGGAGTGAGTTGTCTAAATTTCGGTAGTATGGGATGAAAAAAGAGGGTTTGGAAGGGAAGAGAGCGAAATAGGGGCAGGTGTTGTTCCACAGACTGAGGTTTCCTTTTGCCTGGCACAAAGCCAGAAGGGCTCGGCCAGGGGATGTGGAGAGGGTGGGTAGCGCACTTGCTTTGTGCGAGGAAGGTGCCGGCTTAGTTTCCCAGCACCTCCAGTTAACTGAGGACCAGGGGAACAAGACCAGAAATCGGTAAGACCTGGCTAGACGGACAAACAGACAGCTTCCTGTCCTGCAGCGTTGCTAGTAGAAGACCCTCCCTGATCCTCCTTGGATTTGTGAGTAGGGTGACTGCCCCCTCGTTGTGTTGTTCCCCCAAAGTTACCTAGGAACAGATATGCTTGGTGCTGCGGCGTTGGGACTGCCCACGGCAGGCAGTCCTTGGGGCGATGTGCAAGGCTCCTTCTCTGTTGACGTTTGAGTGGGCCGCCAAGACTTTTTGCCACTGACATTGCAGTTGTGCGTCTTGTGGTGGTTAGGATGCTCCCGGTGTGGTTTTTACGCATGTAAATGTTTGTTTGTTTGGGGGTTTTTTGGCCAGAGTATGTAGTCACTTTCCAGGGTGAACTGTCCCAAGCTTGGGACCGTTTCATGTGCGAAGTTGTCATAGGGTCTTAATAGCATTGCATGCCCTTCATCAAGGGCCTTGGCAGAGTAAGAAGGGACCTTTTAAAAAATGCAGATCCTTTCCCAATTTCCAGGGTGGACTGCCAGTCATGGAGACTGTAGCCCTCCAGTGCTGATGGCCTTAGGCGACCTCCAGTGTTCCAGGCAGCGTGTCTGTGCTTTCCAGATGCTGACGAACATGGGCAGGAGGGTCCTTCTGTACTCCTCTTCTGCCTGGGAGTCTCCCCACAGGCAGCTGGCCGGGCAATGTGTGAACCAGATGCTAGACAAGGAGGATCACTGGTCCGTTCCACCCTGACTCTTTCCATGTCCCTGTGTCTTCTGCAGAGGCCCCACATCCACATGTAGCATCCTTAGCACTTGCGAAGGCGCAGCACCTTGGTGAGGACTGCCACTCTGCATCGCTCTAAAGCCTTCGCTCTGCTCTGACTCGTTTTTTCTCTTTCTCCAGGGACACTTCCAGCACAGGACAAACTCGTGCAGAGGTCAGCAGAGGGCACAAGCTGCAGCCCTTCTAGAAAGAGGTCTTCATCTGAGAGCACATCTTCTACAGGCAAATGATGTTTCTTTTTCTAAAACACGGCGGCAGGGCCTGGCTGTCTTTCTACTAATAGGTCATCCAGAAAGGTTGGCAGGCAGAGCCCAATCCAGGGCAGCCAGTGGGCAGAATCTGGCTCACCGGGAGCTGGCCCTGGGTGGACCTTCCAGCTACCATCACATACCCCGGGGGGAGGGGGCAGCAGCACAGAGCAGGGCAAGACTGAAATCCAGTAGGGGCAGAGGAATCGGTTCAACAGGAGCAGCACCATTAATCCAAACGCTTTTTGAAAGAGGCTGTGCCCGCAGGGACAAGAGGGCCTGCTAGTTACTGTCGTGGAGTTACTTGCTGCCTCTTCGGTGCAGATGGGCTTTCTCACTGCTGTGGTGTTGGCATTTTGAAGTCTTTGTTGCTGGTTCTTATCGATTTGTGGCATTATCCTCTTTGGGTAAGGAAAAGCAGAATAAAGCCTCTTAAATAGTAAGCTAGCAACTCCTTTGGAGCTATGTGAGAACCTTCCGTCCCCTGATCAATCTTCATTCGAAATGCGTTGGGATTCATAACTGTCGTTATCAGTAAATTTGACTCAGGCGCCCATCAGACGACCACTGTTTTCCTTCCTCCTAGCTGGCACCTTTGCTTTACATCAGGGTTAGCGACTCTTTTTCGGCCACGAAAAGGAGAAGGTTTGGGGGGCCACCTCCTATCCTAAAGGCAGAGGCAGCTGGGCCACTTGTGATCTGAAGGTTGTTCTGGAATTCCTGGGAGAAAGCGGCTGCATGCCTGCTCCGAAGTAAGCAGGATGGAACAGCCCAGGAACCGTTTTATATAACCCAGTCCCCACGTGTCTCCCAGCCAGTGAGCAGGTTGACCTGCCCGCAAAGCACTCACCTCCACACCTTTGCAGCAGCTTGATTGTTTGCAGGGTACTTAAAGGTCAATTGCCCCAGCAGCAAAATCCAAGGGGCTGCTTCTGGAGGGTCCCCATCCCTTCTTTAAGGAGAGACAGAAGCATCTCTTCTTATTTGCCATTGAGAAGGTACACTCAGAAATAGTTACTGTTGGGCAGGAGAGGAGGAGGAAGAAACTAGTGATTTCTGCAGGGGCCCATAGTTCATATGCGCATCCTCTGCCGCTTGCAGGTCAACAGGCTGATGGCGTCGCCTCTTTGAGGGCTCCGAAGCGAGTCCTGTTTGGCTTGCCGGCTTTACTGAGCTGAGCAAAGCACGGGAAGGACATTGGAAAGGATGTAGGCCCACTGTGTGGCCTTGTGCACTGAGCCACATTTGCAGCCCGCCTCTGCCCGTCCAGTTGATGCGCAGGCCGTCTGAGCTCCTTCTAGGCCCTTTCCCCTTCGATTCCTGTGCTCCCCCACTTCCACCCGGGAGTAACGCTCCATCTTTGTCCTCACCCGCGCCGACATGAAGCCGTGAAAGGGAGGTATAGAAGCCTTCCAAGGCAGCCTGCTAAGTACAGAGGGAGGCTGAGCCCCAGCTCGAAAAGTAGCAGCAGGTGGGCATTTTATCGGTCAACAGCCTGCAAGACAGATGAGAGCAGTGAGGTTGGGCTGAGGCAGTGACCGCATCGGATTGTTGCAGAAAATCCGTGCAAGCGGAGAAGGGGTCCGAAAGCGGTCATGGAGCTGCCGATGCGGCCCGTCCCCACCATGCAATTCTCCCCAGGCACGGTGTGTTACAGAAAACTTCCTTCGTTAATCAAATACTCTCCAGGCGGGGCCTGGCCAGCCCTGCAGCTGTCACTGGGGCTCAGGCGCTCTGGTTCCCCGACCATCTTGGATCTTTTCCAGAAATGGGGGTGCCAGTTCGAGGACAGCCTCTCAAGTCACTGCATCCTCCTTCCTCCCCCCCCCACCCCTCTGTATTGTGTAGCTGTATTGTCATCGGTTAGTGCAACTGTTTAGGTAGCGCTGATCCTTCAACAGATGGTGCGCCCATGAGGAATCCCAGAGAATTTTGCCCTCCCCCAAGGAGTGCTGTGAGAGGAGGGGCATATTCAGCCTGCAAAAGCCAGAAAACTTTTTCGCAGCTTAGGCTGCTGGGCCAGCTGTGCTTTCTTCTGAAGAAGACAGACCTGGCCAGTGTCATTGGCACATTAATAACATCCCTGTTAGGCTGCTGTCGTGTCCTTTCTTGGTGTTTGCCCTTGAAAAGTGTCTGGAAACATGAATTAGGCGAAAACAGTGCTGCCAAAGTTTGGAATGGGGTTAGAGATGTGAACAACCCTGGAAAAATTCCGGGGGGAAACCATCTTGCTCTTTTTTTTTTCTATACAATCTTGTTCAGTTTCCAGGGGGGGAAAAAACCCATTGGATTATTATATTTTTAGAATGGTGAATCAAATGTTTCAGACAAGGTGAAACTATTGCTACCCAGTCTTTACTTGTCCAAAGTGTTTTCTAAAAATTACGTAATTGGAAGATGTTTATGTAAGACATGAGTTGTAAAATTCCTGGAAATTTTAAAGCTATGGTGGGGGAGGAGGGAGAAACAGTGTTTTAAAATATTCTGTATATGATTCCTCGCATATTTATTTCTTCTATTCCTTATTAAGATTATTTGAACAACCTGTGCATCTTTTACTGAATTTCTCAGGGGATTCTCTGAGCTGGGCTCCACTTCCCAACAACCTTATAATGTGTCATATGTGAAGAAAGTGTACGTTCTTGCCATAGCTGTTGTTTTCCTTTTAATAACGTTTCCAGTTAGTTCTCACTGCTAGGGAACATTGCCTCATCTGTCAAAACTTTCAACTGCTGTGCCAGCAAAGCAAACCCTCTTTTACTTAAAAGAATTTCAGGAGCACGATTCTTCTGACGTAAGCATGGGTGTGACATGACAGTTAGAGATGAGTTTTCAAAACAAACAGAGATTAGGATCTTTATGGTTTACCAAAGGGAATAAAATGCCACTCTTCAATTAGTAGATTGAGATTGCTTAAAAGTTACTCTGTTAAATATGCTTGGGTACCATTATTAGTAGGCACGAAAGTCTTCTCAGCTAAATAAATTCCCCAAAGCTTTTTCTTCAGACCCGATTTACCTAGCCTCACTCAATTCCCCACAAGCACAAACCAATTTTATACATCAGGGTGGACAGAAATAGATCTCTAGCTATTTTGTGTGTCAGCTCTCAGCAGTTCTGACCATCGGCTGTGCTGCTCCAGGTTTCTAGGAGTTGAAGTCCAAGACATCTGGAGATTTAGCCTTTGTTGCACACCAGTCCTTCCTTTGAATCCAGCTCTTCCTGCTTCTAGGATGATTTAAATGTTTCAGGAGCTGCTTGTCAACATTCCCTGTGGTCTTACATAAAAGAGGAACCAAAACTGCATTATTGATTGATTTTTCTCATAAGCTTATTGTGACGGGTATATTAAATTTTAAACTGCAATTTATTCAGGCAAAAATGACAGATTTCACTGCTTTTGCTTTTAAATGTTTTTAATTTTAATGAGGATTTTTTTGAGCCAACCAAGTTACATATACAGCTTTTTTACATTCCCAAACTAATGAAGAGACTTTAGATCTGTAAAACATGCTAAAAAGTAACACATGCCTTTCCATTTCCCCACAAAATTTCCATTTTTTTCCGGGAGAATACTTTCCATCTTCTTCCCCCCTATACTGGCTACCTCAGTACTTCAGGAGTTTTTACACTTCTGAACAAGGCTGGAACGGCAAAGTGTATCATCTTCCAGCGTTACCTGCTTGTCTTCAGGCCAGAGTCAAGGGTGCCATCTTTCATCTCTGGTGCCCTAAAGCAGCCTTTCCCACCTGTTTCCCTCCAAATTTCAGCTCCCAGCATTCCTGGACGGGGCCAATGGGAGTTGGCAAAACATTGGAGGGCTGCCGTTTCATTTAAACTCTAATCTCTGGCTGCTAGCCCTCTTGAAGATGTTTGTGAAGAGAAAGAGAGCTGCATATAAAAACAAGCAAAACTATTCCTACACCTCAAGCAATACCTGAAGCCTAACCGCAATGTCTTTTCCATTTTCAGTGGTTGGGATCCCGGCACGAAGTACCAGGCTGGGGAATGCGATGGAAGATCCCGTGGATAATCTGTTGCAGCGCATGGCCCAGCAGGAAAACCAGGGTGCGCTGGACAAAACCCTTGAGACTGTCATGGCAAACACACCGGCTCCTCCTTCGGGGAGCCCCAGTCGGAGTCCCAGCAGGGAGAAGAGCAGCGGGCTCTTGATCCCAGGTGACACAGACAGCACCGCCCTCTCTCTCCTTTCTGAGCGCTTGTCCAGCAGCTACTCCCCTCATCACCTCAAGAGGAGCATGGTGGAAGCCATGCAGTGCCAGGCGAGGAAAATGTGCAATTACGACAAGCTCTTGGCCACCAAGAAAAACCTGGACCATGTGAACAAAATCCTCAAGGCCAAGAAGCTGCAGAGGCAGTCGCGGACTGGCAACAATTTCGTGAAGCGCAGGCCAGGCAGGCCCCGGAAGTACCCGCTGCCCTCCGTCGTCTCGGCCCACGCGCTCCACGTGAGCCGGTTTGTCAGCCAGGACCTCGACAGCCGGGGCCGGGGCTGCCTGCTGCACTGCGGGCCGGACACAGTCACGGACGCCATCGAATCGGTGGTTCAGGGAGTGAGCGTGAAGGGCTGGAAAAGGAAGCGGTGGCTGGAAGACGAGCAGGCCAGGAAAAAGCAGAAGCCTCTCCCGGAGGACGAGCAGGAGAGCAGTAAAAGGTGACCTCTGGGTCCCTGAACGCTAAGCGTTGGGCTTCTGCTGCAGAGGGGATCACGGATCATGGACTGGTTGGAGGCGGGTGGAGAAGGGAGGTCTCCTAGCGCCACGCTCCCCTGTAAGCTCCGGTCCCAAAAGGCACAGTCTGCACAGGGCATCCCTCACCCTCTGCCTGGCATTGCACTAACCCCCGTCCCCTTGAGTGACAGCTGGGTTTCTTTCACCACATGGCAAATAGCTGAGGGGTGGAGGAGGCATTCCACGTGCAGAGCATCCTCGGTCCAATTCCTGGCATCTCTGAAGAGATCAGGGAAGCAGGTCTTGAGAAAGATCCAGTGCCTGAGACCTGGAGGACCACAGCCAGTCGGAGTAGACAGTTGGGTGGGCGCAGGCTGCACGCTACCAGGACTGTCCTTGGAAGTAGGGGTTAGGCTCACTACAGAGCCGGGCGCCCAGTCCAGCTGTGCTTGGTATAACCTCCAAGCTCCTCCCAGAAGAGGAAATTGCCTTCAGATGCTGCTGGCCATCCAGGCTAGGACTTCTCTCAGACCAGCAGAACCTCTCCAAGGCCTCGGGCAGGGCAGCCGCCCTTCCTGGCTGAGCTCTCTTCCATAGGAGATGCTGGGAGTGGACTTGAGGTCTTCCGAAGGCACAGGGATGAGGCCCCCATGGAGAGGCTGTCCAGTCTCTCTCGTGCAAGGGAGCAGAACCCCAGGCCCGGGGGACCAAATCCGTGCCTCTGCGATCGTCGGACAGCGGATGCTCCCCTCCGCATCCCTCCCGTTGCTGACCGGCTTGAGCTCTTCCGCCCACCTTGCTGCAAGAGGTAGAGGTGCTCCTTGCAAGGTTGAGTTACAGGCGCTGGGGGCTTCAGTGCTTAAACAAGCCGCTAATTTGCCTTTGGTTGAACCCCCTCCTGAGTGAATATGGGCCCCTGAGAGCGCCTCTGGAACCGAATTTGCCCCAGGACAAAAAGAGGCCCTGCCCCCCTGCTCTCATGGAACACAGCGGTTGCCAGCATGCGGATCTTTCCCGGTTTTTTCCTTCCAGCTTTCCTGAGGCCGCAGCAGAGACCCCGCCTCCTGCCGAGGCAGCCACAAAGCCACGAGAGCCGGAAAGCACAGAGCAGCCGCTGCCCCCTGTCGTGTTACGCGAGAAGAAAGCTCCCCGCCCACCAAAGAAGAAGTACCAGAAGGCAGGGCTGTATTCCGACGTGTACAAAACCACTGAGTAAGTTGGATTACCGCCAGGAGTTAAGGCCTGCACACTTGATGTTCAGCTTGCAGTGACCCTCACACACCTCTCCAGGTCACCATCTTGTTCGTGCTGCCAAGTTTCCAGCCTCGGCCAGGGTCAGACGCCTTGACCTGAGAATTTTAAGCGCTCTCCCTTTGTTTCTCTTCAGCGGGCTTTTGAACTGATCTTAACAATAACAGTAACGCCCCAGTTTCTGCTGCCTCCCCTTTTACGTTGAGGGACTTCCCTGGCCCCGTAGTTTTCATGCAAAGCAGGGCTGGAGCAACAATAGCTGTGGTAGC
This sequence comes from Varanus salvator macromaculatus, assembly GCA_023646645.1. Taxonomy (NCBI): domain Eukaryota; kingdom Metazoa; phylum Chordata; class Lepidosauria; order Squamata; family Varanidae; genus Varanus; species Varanus salvator. The sequence continues at coordinate 7,680,719 of JAIXND010000803.1, read as the reverse complement.
AGGAGGTGAGGGGGGCACAGGGGGGACCAGGGAAAAAGCCTAGAGAGGCCCCCTGCTCTCTGTGGGCCTGGTATTGCCTGACCCTGCTTTTGATGGCGTTCAGAAGTAATTAAAACATTCAGGCATAATCAGGCATAAAAGGGTGTAACTTAAAATCCTGTCCCCCACTAACGCTGGATTCTGCAGTCTTACTAAGTGAAGCAAATCTGGCAGTTTTTGTTTTTGTTTTAATTCCAGCTTAAATTGTCATACGTCACGGGAGGGTTATCACGTAATAACCTTGCCTAGATGTCGGGCACATCACAAAAAATAAATGCCCATGGCATCACTAGCCGATTTCCCAACCAAGCGTAGGAGTCTCCCGTGGTTCCCGTAGTCCTCCCCACGCGGCCGTTTTGCCATTCGCGTTGGTCGCATTCGGTCCGTGGCAGGAAGGGCGATCCAGGTGGTGCGCTCTGCTCTCCAAGCGCTGCAGAGCAGCACCCCACGGTTTGGCTGATTTGAAAGGCTCAGGCCTCGGCTCCTGCGGAGGTCTGGCGGCAGGTGCTGTGGCTGCTTGACCAAGCCTCTTTGAAAGCACCCTGTCATCGCCCAGCATCAGGTCAGGGCCCACGGTCCAGTGCAGACTGCTGCCATTAGTGCGTTCCAGTGATGCCGGGGGCGGGGAGGGGGCAGGATCCCTCCACAAGGGATGGCTAGCGCAGACTAGCCCTCGCTCCAGGATGCAGACTGTTGCAACTTGCCGTCTCCTCTCTGGAGCCCACACGCAAAATTCCTGAATGGCATCCAAGTTAAAGAATACTTTGCTCACAAGACGTATGACTCATCAGCATTTCCTTTTTTCCCCCCTTTTTCTTAAAGGAAAGATCAGAAGCTCCTCCTCTTAAGACCAGGGAGCGGTTTACTCTCATGCATATCAGATCAGCGGTTCCACTTGTATAAATAACTGTTCCCCAAGTGAGGAAGAAGCTTCCCATTTGGCCTCTGATCAGCCTTTTGGCCAACAGCATACCTTTTAGGGAAAAAGGTATTCCACAAGCTTCAAAGTGAAGCGAACCAGAGCAGATGGATCGTTTCTGTCTTCCAAGCAAAAGCACAAACGGCTTTTGGTGTGGAATTAATTCCAAAATATATTGTCATCTTCATGAATCTGTTGCAGATTGGAAATGTATTCTTCCTCAGGGCTATAATCTCAAAAAGGCAAGCAATTATCCCAAATTTGTTGACAGATCTCTCCAAAAGCACTTCTCTTAAAATTACGGTATCAAAAATAACATAGTGCAGGCACATATCGTCACAGACTTTTTAAAAAAGCGTTTGATACACAGTGAGTCTTTTATACCTTCTGTTCTCAAAGGGCAACCGTTTCCTTCTCCCGCGTTTTCACAAATGGCTGGATGGAATCATTCCAGATTGTGTTGTTTGAAATGAACCGCAGTGATATTTGGAATATAAACCACAGTATTTACAAGTCACTGATAAAGAAAACGCTGGGTTAACACATCCTTATGAAGAATGTTCACTGGGAAGATCTTCCCTCTCGCAGAGCTAAGGCAAACCCTTCCCATGTTGTTCCATATCACTGACACATTGACACTGTCCTTACGTGTCCTTTCCAGGTAGGGCAAAGAAACTCACCTCTGAAGCGCTGGACTCCCACTTCCAGTCAGGATAGAACATCATCTCTTGCCAGCTGGTTAGCAAGCATCCTTCTCCCAGAGATTAAAACATGCTTTCCCCTCTTGAATTAGACGCTGATAACCAGAAACTTGGGGCCAGGACAAATAAGAATACATGTTTATGTGAAAAGATTTGTGTGTGAGTTCCAGTTCTGGTCCCGAAATAGATTCAGGAGCAGTGCACGTTCTCAGGCAGCTTGCAGTCCTGGGACCACTTTTTTTTGGCTCTTGTGAGTAGACCGTGGGGGGCACAGAAGAACCCCCAGCCTGATGTCCGCCCACCCTCGGTGTAGACGCTCAAATGGTCTGTCTTGGTATGAGGCCCTGGCCTAGGGTGGGAAAGCACGGCACTTTGGTGGTGGAGCCAAGCTTTGCCAAGTTCAGTTCCCCATAGTTGCAGCTCTTGCTGATTCTGAAACCCCGGAGAGCCACTGCTGGTCAGTGTAGACAGTACAGAGCTAGGTGGGCTCCTGGCCTGGCTGAATTAAGGCAGCCTTCTCCTGAGTTGGCCATTTAGGCTCCAGTAACACAGAAAGGAGGCGTTGGTTTATTGATGATAGCAGAGGAAAGACTGATCTCCTGCCGCTCAGGAGTGAGGCTAATGCTCCAATGAAGAAACCTTATGTCCTTAATTCTATGCTGATATATTTACTCCATCAATTTGCATTAAAATTGTGGGGGGTGGGAGGGGAACCACACACAGGCTGTGCAATGCTTGGATCCTGCTTTAAGAGGTCTCGAAGCAGCATGCCCACTGGCGACAACCTAGGCGGTGCTTTTTTTTTTCTTTTCTTTTCTTTTTTTTTTAAATTCATGGATTTACAGCACTTCTGTGCCGCTCCATATCTGGACAGATTCCTGGAGGGTCGCGGCACATCTGTACTGGGCCTTGTGCGTTTCATGGTGAAAATGGCACTGAACCCTCTGCTGGCAGTACTTTTAATTGCACTGCAAGCTGCAGAAAAAGTAGGTCAGGAGAGGGCAGGTCGTTTAGCTAATAAGGCCCTGCCCCACACTGAAAATTAATCAAAAGCTTAAGGCTCACTCCTCATTGGTAGGTTTCGCTTACATGTGGCTGATTAAACCTGCAGAGAATTGTCACAACTGTGCCAGGTTGAAGGTGATGGACACAGTGCCCATGCTGTACGGCCCATAAACCGTTTCTCAGAAATGTAAGAGGAGTCGTGGAAGAAAAAAATCAATATGTCATACACATGATGATGTGCTGTCGAGGTTGGTTGGTGGGGGTGGCTGCCGCCTCATTCCCGTTTCCTGCAGCCTTTATGCCTGTCCTCTAATCATCAGGACTGCGACGCAGGCGTTCGTAAAGGCCCTGCGGTTTGCACTGTGTCCCAAGTTCCAGGTCTGCTCCAGAACTGAGCATTAGCTGGCTTGCAGGGGTGCTCTATTCTGTAAAGTATTTTTGCTTTGCAGAGAGCACCATTTGACCAATGTTAAAAGACCTTCACTAGCAGGATCGTAGGTATGTTTCAGCCAGGTCTTAATGGACACCAGTTGTCCTTACTCCCCACAAGCTGATGCTGGGAGAACCAGACATCATTTTAATTGCAGTCACGTCTTTTTTAAAAACCAAGGAGGGGGGATTTTTCTTAGGGGCTACAGCATGTGCAGAGGAGACCTTGAACCCTTCCCTTCCCATCAACAGGCCTGACCAGGACAAATCCTAATCTCCAAACTTGGCTGTGGGGGATTTTCACAGCTATCTAGAGGGAGGACTTAATTCCCATCCCCTTGCATGCTGCTGCCTTGGCGATCTGCAATGCAGAACAGTTCCACTCCAGGCACTTTTGCTAACCACCCCTTATCTGAAGCCTAGAAGATTCAAAGAAGGGCCCTGCCCACTCCTCACAGGCCACACTCTCAGCCCGGCAGCACTTGCCCTCCCTGAGTTGCCACATGTGTGAAGAAATCAGAGTGTCCCAGCACAAGGCCGCACTCTGATTCTCCTCTCTGTGTTGCTCTTGCTCTCAGCCCCAAAAGCCGACTGATCCAGTTAAAGAAGGAAAAGCTGGAATACACCCCTGGAGAGCACGAGTACGGCTTGTTCCCGGCCCCCATTCATGTGGGTGAGTACATGCGCAAGTTGCTTGCTGTGGAGGGCATGTGCCCCTCTGCTGTTCGTTGTGCCGTTCCAGGGAGCGGAAGGCCTCGGGTGCCCCTTTGAGGGTGTGTGAGCCTATTCCCCTGAAGGAGGTAGGTGCCTACCAGGGACGAAAGATTCTGGCTTTTGCCACCCTGGAGCCACGCAGTCTGTGAAGAGGAGAGCAGGGGTCTCAAAACCCTCCCCTGTGTACAGATTATTGCAATGGAGGCCATGTGCCATTTCCAGATAGGGGTGTTTTGTGGGGTCGCATCATAAAGCAGCACGTCTCTTTCCCAGCCTTCTACTTCAAGCCCCAGAGGTGTGACACTTTCTTCGTAGCAAGGTAAGCCTGGCCCGGCCTACTCTCTGTGTGCACCCTCAATGCACACCTGTTAAGCCAGGCGTACGACTTGGCAGTTCATCCTGCCAGCAAGTGCCATTTAATATTTCTGTGCTGTGCGCTCTGGAGTCCAGTCTTTTTCCTCTTCGCCACCCGGAGATGCCTTTTGCAAAATGGCCTTCCACTTCTTAAAGCCAGTGCAGAGGGCTCGGGACTTGTGGCTGTTGTTTTCCTCCTCTGCTTTTCTTGACAGCCTGCATGCTGTATTGGCCAGCCCTTTAAGAAGCACAGGGGATTCTTGGGGGCTCGTCTGCAGTCATACAAGCAGCCCCCAAGGAAGGAAAGTCCTTTTCAATTGTGTTGGATATAAGACCATTTTTTCAGGCACCTGTGAATATGTTCTCTTCTCCCTCCCTCCCTTTTTCTTCAGTTGAGGGGCAAGCAACTTGTTGCTCTCCAGATGTTTCTGACGAGGCTCCCACAGTGCCAAGCTTTGGCCTTGCCCCAGCATACCTGAGAAAGAATGGCCACATTTTAATACATGGGCTTAGTAGGTGGCATAACAAATCAAATTGGATGCTTCATAAGCGATGCACTGAGTTCCTTGAACTAACATGGACCTTGAGCGCCTAAACCAGCCCTTATATATTTGTAAATGTGTTGCATTTATACCCTGCCTTTTTCCCTCCTGTAAGGAACCTGGGGCAGCTAACACAAGTGTCTTCCTCTCCATTTTATCCGCGAGGTAAATTAGGCCGTGAGTCAGTGACTGGCCCAAAGTTGCCCCGTGAGCTCTGTGGCTGAGTGGGGACCAGAACCCAGGTCTCCTGAGTCCCAAGTCAACCCTCCAGTCCCTACACCAGACTGGGTTTTCTTTGGGTTTAGCTACAACTTGTTCAGTTTTTTTTAATGAAATGATTAATTCAGCCTCCCTTTCCATCTCCCCCCCCCACTGAACCCAGTTCCCAAATTGCGGCAACGAAACAGAAGGATCTCTTAAGGGCCCTTAATTGTGATAGAGATCGCAGAAGTGATGGGGGGAACCATCAAACAGATGGAAGAAGCCCTCCTGGCCTACAGACGTGCAGCGGCTCTCATGGATCCCTCAGATCGTATTTAAGGGCGGGATAGGCAGGAAGCGGCGCCTGGTTGCCCAGCCCAGTATTTGACCCTCTCTGTCAGCCCTAGACTGGAGGAAGCGTGCATGCAGCTCCCAGGAAAGCCGCTGGATGGCCTGCAGCCGCCTGCCCCCCAGCACTCCCCAGCTTGGGGACAGCCTGTGTGTGCTGCGCAGGCCACCTCACCGGAGGAGCAAGGTGCAGATGCCGTCGCATCAACCAGGCGTTCCTTAAACGGTGCCCAGCAGCTCACGGCTGCATTTCCAACGAGGAGTAAGCTAGGATGGGGGCCCTGTGCCTGTTGAGGGGCATGTTAGTCAGACTCTGCCTGGCCTGCATTCCAGCCCAAAGTGAGAGGAGCCCGGCTTTTCGCCTTGTCCAGTACGCAGTGGGGGGGAAGTCCTGTCCCTCCCCAGCTTGTGCCTGTCTCCCTCCATCCATTCCGTACCTGCAGGAAAGAGTGTGACCGAATCCGCATTACCTGCAGCCATCAGTGGGGCTGGTGAGGGGGGCATTGGCCGGGGGACAGCCAGGAGGTCTGCACTGAGGGGCTGCGTCCTGCCCTAGTATAGGAGCTGCTGCCCTGGACCGGAGACGCCGTCAGTCTGGCCCTACAATTGTGGCCAGCCCCATGCGACTTTTGCCGGCCGGGCTTTGCCCTGCTGTAGCTGCAGGTTCCCTAGCCGGCTCTTCCTAAAAGCAGCCATTGATAGCCCCCCATTCTTTCCAGAATTACTTTAATCCCTGAAAAGAAATAAAGCCAGAGCAAGCACCCTCGCTACATCTTGTGGCAGCAAATTCCACTAGCTGCTTACACATTGCTCGAGCCTACTGCCATTCAGCTTCCGCAGATGATGGGAGGGGAAGAAGGCATGCCTCTCTCCCTCCATCGTCTCCACGTGCGAGTTTTTGTGCCACCGGCATCGCAGAAGAGCCGGGTTCCTCTGTAGGGGTGAAAAGACCCAAGGATGCTTCCGCTTCGGGCCTCTCCACCAGACGCAGAGAGATGCAAGGCGAGAGGGTACTTTGGGTCGCTTCTGCTCAGCCAGGCCCTTGTTGGTGATCCTTTCCGGGAGTCCCAGTCCCAGAAGCTTGGGGGTGGGAGGACGGAGTCTCACGCGCTGGGCTGTGCTCCGCTTCCCCCTTCCCCTCTCTGGGTCACGGCCTGCAGTTTATTTGCGCCGGGAGACACAAACAAACATGTGCTATAAAGATAAGGCCGCTTTAATTACTCTGCCTGGCATAATGGCAGAGCAGTCTCGCCTCCCCGAATCACGTTACGAGGATTATTTCTCTTCCCGGCTAACTTGTCTGGGTGCCTCCTCCGTTGAGGGGGAGAGCGCAGGAGAGCAGAGTGCTCCTTCTCTCTGGGCTCGCTGCCAGGCCCTTGAAAGAGCCTTTTGTTTTACCCAGTGAGGTCATAGAAGTGAAAACAGATTCCCAGCGGACTTTGCTGCTTCCTGGAACTCACCAAGCACAACTCGAGGCTTTGAAAAATAAGAACAAATTTTAAGAGCAAGTTGTAAAGACCGCAGGACAGCTGCTCTTTTCCGTTTTGCCTTGTTTTCTCTCCGCATGGTGTTAGGGGATGGGGCAGGGGGTGTGTGGGGGAGAAGAGGTGCCCGTACATCTGAGCAGAACCAGGGCTAGGAGCAAGCCCTGCAGCCCCTCTGGTCTTTGCACACCACCCCAGCCCACTTCACTACCGCATCCTGATGGTGGGGGTAAGGCAGCGCTCTAGATGTAGCTGCATGCAGCGCAGAAGTCCTCGCCTTCTCAGAGATGCTCTGGCGAGCCTCCAGAGGAATGGAGGCATGTGTCTGTTTGTAGGGGTGGCTGGTCCACGCAGGGGCTGTGGGGTGCAAAGCCAGGTTCCCCCTGGCCAGGACCGTAGGCAGGATGTGTGCGGTGCTCAGAGCCCTCTCCAGGGCCAGCACAGCCTGAGGGGTCTCCATTGTGGGAGTGCTTTCAGGCAGTCCACAGGCTGGTGGGCGCTGGGACTCAGAAGATGTCCCAGGTGCCCAGCACACGAGCGCCACCCACTGCACCTTGAGTGGCGCTCGGGAAGCCCATAAAAAGCCCGCGGGGACGACTTTAAAAGAAAACCAGCCCTGTGAGAAGATAACCCACTCATGGCACGCCTATTCAAGCACGCAAAGGCTTTGGCGTTTAGAGCAAAGTGCGCTGTGCAGAGGGGCACAGCAGAGCATTGAAAAACTTCAGCACGGGGCGGAGAATCGAAGAGAGGATTTTAACGCCCTTGCCCACCTGTCACCCCAAAACCTCAGGCTGCACAGAGAAGCTCATAGACTTTGTGAAGTGCCCACTTGGACAGCCCGTGCTCGGCTTGCGGACTTCACTGCCGCCGCCGCCGAATGGAGTGACGGCCACTTGCTTAGACGGCGTTTAAATGGGGTTTGGCAGATGGGAAGAGGAAGAGGAGCGTTCTGCCAACAGCTGCCAGCTGGCCTGATCCAGCAGCCTGTTTTTACGGCTCCCTGGATCCATATAGAGCAGACCTCCGTCACCTGGTGCTCTCCAAACCTGCTGGATTGCAACTCCTGCCATTCCCAGCCAGCAGGGCCGGTGGGAACACAGCCCCACACGCCCGGAGGACATCAGGCCAGGCCAACCTGTTCCAATGGGGCAGGAGGCACGAGCAAGGAGGCCCGGTCTGCCACCGGCTAGTCGTTCCCCACAGAATGTGCCCAGGGGCAGCCTGTCCCCAAATAGCCACCGCAGATGGCTCAGAGCGGGGGCTGGACTCGTGGGAGGCCTCAGGCCGGCCACTACGCGGGAAGTAGAAGGACAGGCCGGAGGATCTGTCCAGCAGGGCCCCGTGACGCGCTCGCATCGCCGGCCTGTGTGGCGGTGGATGGTGGAGCGTTTGGGGCTTCTGCCTGAGTCACCGAGATGCTCTTGCCAGGAACGTTGTCCTCCGTGCATCCGTGCGCGTGCATCCGTGCGCGAGGGCGTGGGGGAGAGACGCGCGGGAGAATAGCTGGCTTTTCTGTACCACCCTTTATCTCCCCCATTGCAGGGAAATACCTACGCCAAAAGCGGATAGACTTCCAGTTGCCTTATGACATTCTCTGGCAGTGGAAACATAATCAGGTAGGGGACCCGTCTGTGTGTGTGTGTGTGTGTGTGTGGTTTTTTTTTTCCTTTTCTTTTCTCAAAAAAAGAAGCCGCACGGTGCCAAGACCGCATTCCCTGCGAAGCATTGGCTGTTTTCTGCTGCGGCTGCATGGATATTAGCGGCTCCTTTGGGGGTGTTTTGCTGATGGAAGCAACCGAGGGAGGGGAAACCGGAGCCTTGAATATATATATTTAATGCAGACAATTTCCATTACCTCGCGCCCCCCCCCCCAGCACTTTCTCCCCGTGCAGAATAGCAGCCACCCGGATCCTCAAAGTGTCCACCCGCAATCCTGCCGGGGACTTTTATTTTGACGGCGCCTGGCTTCTCCTGCCGGGATCGTGTTTTTTTTGACACGCCTCTGGAGAATTCGGATGTTCTGCCAACAGCACTGAAAATTTTCAGGCCCTATTATTCTTGGACCCGGTCCCAAGCCGAGCGGGGTTTTTTTATTTTATTTCATTCCGCTTAGAAGCTGGGCTCTTTTGGACGCAGAGGGACACACTGTATGGTCCCTCCTGCATTCGCTCTAAGGAGCGCTTGCCCGCCAGGGCTAAGAGGAGGGTGGGGTACCTTCCGACGAAAGGTTTCCAGCGCAGAGCTTGCGGCAGGATTTGCCTGGCGGGGCGTGAACTTGGCCCTCGCCCTGCGTGAAGGAAGCAGCCTCTGCCCGGCCGGCTTTCCTCCTCTGCCCTGCCCAGCCTGTCTTCTTCCCACCAACCCCTGCCAGTCTCCCAGCCTCAAGCATCGCCGCCGCCCGGCGCACTCCTCAGAAGAGCCCCTGGCGCGCAGGCACGACCCTGCTGAAGCGACCGTGCACGGGCTTTCCGGCACGGGGCTCTGCTGGGGTGGTGCGGGCCGCACACGCGCGTGCACACACGTCGATGCAACTCACGCTTAGCGCTCTTGCTCAAGTCCGGCTCCTGCCCAAGAGCATTTCAGCGGCCTGGCACCGGCGTTGATCAGATAAAGCTCCTGAACAGGGTCAGTTCACTCCCCTAGCCTGCTGGCAGAAGATTTCCCCCCCCCCTCTTTTTTAAAGAAAAGACAAGACTTCGCCTGCTCCGAGGCGGCAGCCCGCATTCCTGTGCAGGCTGTGCGAGAGCACAGCTCTCCCCTCCTGCAGCAGGCAAGGAAGCAAACGCCGGCAGCTTGCAGGCTGGAGACGTTTATGGGCTCTGGGTGGCTCCAGGTGGAGGGCTCCCCTCACTCACAGCCAGAGGGCATGGTGCATCTCCTCCACCTTTTCTTCCGTGCGGAGAAGAGCCGAAGAAGCAGTGGGAGGGTGACCACGGGATCCCCTGTAAAATTCCACGGTTGAAGCCACATGGGGGCATGATCTGGGAGCACCCTTATTTCTAAGCCTGGTAGAAAACCTGTTCTGCTCACAGACAGGCAGTATGGCTTAGTGGTGTGAGAGAAATGCCTCACATACCCATCCCGAGAAGCTCTCCTGTCTATCCAGGCTTTGCCCAAGTGCTTCTCAATCTCTTCCTAGAGCCTGCTAGATTCTAGATGCTTTGGCCTGTGTTTTTCCTCTTGACCATGTTCCTCCTGCTGTAGAACAGCCTTCCCTAAGCTGCTGCCCTCCGAGTTTGTTGGATTGCATCTCCCGTAGTCCCAGCATGGGACTCATGGAAGGGGCAGTAGCAACGAGAGGGCACCAGGTTGGGGATGTTCTGCCATTGCACAGCCCCCAAGAAGTGTGTGGCACTAGCACTTGTGCAGGAATTCACAGAACTGCAGTGAGACATCTCCCCCTTCCCATTCACAGGCCTTTGGACTCCGTCCAATGCATGTTTAGCTTCTCTTTTATTAAAGATACAAATCAAACCCTGTCTGCCTGCCTGCCTCTTTCTCTCCCTCCACAAAGCCAACCCTGCATTAGACTCTGTTAGGCAGAAATCAAATCTTCCCTTATGAAAAATGCAAATCGCTTCCCTTTCTTTCCCCCCGCACAGAGGCTATCATGCTGCAGTGTAATAAAGCACCGTTCTTCTTTTCTTTCCAGTTGTACAAGAAGCCAGACGTCCCACTTTACAAAAAGATCCGTTCAAGTAAGTAAGTTTATGCAGCGCCACTTGTACCGTTCCCCCCGCAGCGTGGAGTCCGCCAGTCCCCAGCCCTGGCTTGGCTGCCCCGTCCCGCCCTCCCTGTCAGCAGCCCCTCGCTGTGGGTGTCTTGCCCTGCTTTTTCTGTGGGTCGGGCTCGCAGGGGGAGAGGCTTCTAAACTGGAGGACTCCGTGGCGGAGGGTGATTTGGCAGGCTCCCAAAAGACCCCCCGGTCCTAGTCCTGCCGCTGGGCAATTCTGGGGCAGTCCCGCCTCTCAGTCTCACCTACCTCACAGGGTTATTGTGAGATACATTGGAGGGAGTGGGGTGTGCGTGGCTTTGGGATACTTGCAGGATAAAAGGCGGGATATAAATATAATGAATAAAATAAATACGGGGGGAACAGAGAGAGATAAAGATGCGTTTCCTGCCCCTTTCCTCTGCAGATGTTTATGTGGATGTGAAGCCTCTTTCTGGTTATGAGGCCACAACTTGTAACTGTAAGAAACCTGAGGACGGGAGCAAAACTGGATGTTTAGACGACTGCTTGAACAGGTATGACTCAGGCTGGGGAATGCTGAGCGGCGCCGTTTTGTTGTTTTTGGCTGGCCAAGCATTCATAGGCCACGCCCTGAGAACCAGCTGAGAAGATGCAGGGCGGGTGGCTTTTGCGGTGGGGTGGGTTGCACAGACTCTTGCAGAAACTGCAGGCAGCCACACACCACCTTGACAGGTATTTGGCTCGCCTGCAGGTTGGAGAGCGCCCCTTCCAAGATGGCGCCTGGGTCAAAGCACAAAAGCATCGTCTAAAAAACCCTCCCGTTTCTTCCAAGGAAGCTCTCGGCCTTTATCCTGACGCAAATGCAATAAATGGCTTGCGTTTGATTGATCTGATTGGCACTTGATCGACCGATTCTTTAATTGGGTGCCAGGCCTGCTGCGGTGCCAGGACCCAAGGGATGCCAAACTGGACTGCACATCGCTAGGACTGTGTGACTAATCCAGACATCCCAAGTGCCAGCTGTGCATGTGGACCAGGAAACACAGACGTGGCCCTCCAGGCTCTTGGCGAAATGCTGCACCCTGTATGCAGGATCCTGGCCTGGCCCCGCTCAGGCCGCTCTAGCTTCTCACAGTTCTTTCTGCAGCTGAAACCTGTCTTTGACCCATCTTTGGTCACTGGCGGCCAGAGGCCTGCTTCTTGTGGGCAGCAGGACAAGGCGGCCGTCCTGCCTCTGGATGTGCCTCTTGGGACTGCCGACAGGGGCTTCCGTGAGAGAATGTGCTCCTCGCGCCATTAACATGCCCGGATCCCCAGCGGCCTTGGAGCCAGTCCCTGCCTCTTAGTTCCACCCGCCTCCCGGAGTAGCTGCAGGGACAATTCGGGTGGGGGGGAGCCTCATGCGTGGCTCTGCCGTCGCTGGAGGGGCAGGCCGCACCCTAGCACCCTGAGCAGAAGCAGGGCAATGGCAGTGGGGTGGCGCACCCCACCCCGAAGCGTGGCTGACCCTGCTGCCCCACCGCTCTGCCCCCAGGATGATCTTTGCCGAGTGCTCCCCCAACACCTGCCCCTGTGGGGAGCAGTGCTGCAACCAGAGGATCCAGCGGCACGAGTGGGTGCAGTGCCTGGAACGCTTCCGGGCCGAGGAGAAGGGCTGGGGCATCCGCACCAAGGAGTCCCTGAAGGCCGGCCAGTTCATCATCGAGTACCTGGGAGAAGTGGTCAGCGAGCAGGAGTTCCGGTAAGGGGCTGGGGGGCTTGTGGGGAGGGGAGGGGAGGGCAGGGCAGGGCAGGGGAGGCACACCCAAGGCCAGCGGGGGCAAAAGAGCCAGCGGTGGGGAGAGGCGGGCCCGGGTGCCCCCCCCCCACAAGTCCTCCTGGCCTCTCCTTCCAGGAACCGGATGATCGAGCAGTACCACAACCACAGCGATCACTACTGCCTCAACCTCGACAGCGGGATGGTGATCGACAGCTACCGCATGGGCAACGAGGCCCGTTTCATCAACCACAGCTGCGACCCCAACTGCGAGATGCAGAAATGGTAGGCTCCCCCGCTTGGCCTGGGCCCGATGGCTGCTGTGCGCTTCGCTCTCCTCGCACGCAGCTCCTTAAGATAATGCTCTTTCTGCCTGAGGTCACGCTCCTTTTTCTCCACCCCACTCACTGCCCAGGCCTAAGGACGCCTTGCCGTTTGTCACGGGTTTCAATTCCAACTAACCTTCAGTTGAAAAATGATGCTGCTTCAAGAACTGGTGCCTGAGGTCCCTTCCCTCTGTGTCTGGTTTTTCCTCTTGTGTTGTCTCTCTGACTGTTCCGTTCCGTTCCGTTCCTTTCCTTTCCTAAGATTTTTAAGGCTGCAGACAAGGCGGTTCTTGTTTTTAATCTATGGATGGTGCCGAGGAAGTTTTAGGTGAATAATAATTATTATTATAATATATTTGATGATAGAAATGAAAAGGGTAAGCCGTGGAGTTTAATGGCCAGGAAATGCTAAAACTGCAGTCTGACTAGACAATTCAATTAACAGAAATGGCAAGAAGAGGAAGAAAATTCACAGCTACGCACAGCCATGGCAGCCAAGTGGCATTTTTTTTAAAAAGCCGTCTGCCTCACCTGCTTCAGGGCTGCAGTCATGCTGACATGCAGAAGCAGCACTCACTCCCACCAGGGTTAAAGGAAGAAAGCTTCACACCCAGCCTGGTGCTTTCCCAGCTCTTCCCTCCCATCCCTGTCGGCAGACAGTCTTCTGTGACGTCACCATTGGGGTCCGGAAGGGCAACCCCGTGTGTCTCCTTCCCACTGCTCCTGCTTCCAGAAGGCAGCATTCCTCATTCCCACAGCTGGGCACAGATCAAACATCCACGTCAGCCAGCCAGCCATGAGTGGAATGGGCTCATGTGTACCGAGCCACAGTTCCAGCCACCATTCAGGTGCCCCAAACAAATTGCTAGACCTCGCTGGGCCGTGCTTCCCGCTCTTGAGCCCTTGGCACGATAGGGACGGCCACCCTTTCCGGAATGCCCGCCCCCTCATGCCTGTCTCCCTGCAGGTCTGTCAACGGGGTCTACAGGATTGGCCTGTACGCGCTGAAGGACATGCCAGCGGGCACCGAGCTGACCTATGACTACAATTTCCACTCCTTCAATGTGGAAAAGCAGGTGGGCGTTGTGTCTCCAGCCCTAGAGGAAGCCTGGGATAGCCTTTGTCCCTGCATCAGATGCAAATGTTGTGGTAGCTGGGAGGGGTGGTAGCTGAAGCCCCCATGCAAAGCATTGTGCAGAAGCCAGTGCCCAAAAGAGGGGCTTGAAAAGGAGCCAGACGCTCGTTGTGGGACTAATTGCAGCTACACTGACTGAAACAGGCCCCTGCAGCGGCAAGCTGTTAATGGTACTAGCTATCCAAACGGAAGGGAATTTTGAATAATCGTAATTCAGTGTTCTTCAGGCATTGAATTCCTTCTGTGCACGGTTCGTGAATTAAGACAGGGCTAATAAAACGCACATTTGAGTCAGGAATATACCCGTTTACATGTCCCCATCCCACTCCTGCAGCATGTACCAAAATATTAGGGGGCACAGGTAGGGTAGGCAGGCCTGGTCAGTCCATCCCGCTGGCTTGAGGGGAGCCTGACAAGCCTCGCAGAAGGTGGCCGTCTAAAGGGGAGCGCTGTCCTCTCTGTTTCCCAAGCAACTCTGCAAATGCGGCTTTGACAAGTGCAGGGGGATCATCGGGGGCAAGAGCCAGCGCATGAACGGCCTTCTGAGCAAAACCAACCAGCCGGTCACTGCGCAGAGAAGGCCGAGCCGGTCCAAAGAGAAGAGGAAATCCAAGCACAAGTTGAAGAAGAGGGTGAGTGTGTGCCGCAGGGAAGCCCTCCCAGGACTTGCTGTACTCCGTGCCCCCAGCTGCGTTTAATTTATTCGCTTGTTTTAGGTGTACCCTGCCTCTCTCCAAAATAGAAAAAAGCACTCCGGGAAGCTTGCAGAGCCACATTAATTAAACCAATGCATTAAAATGCCATAAAAACATAGAAGTTGCAGAAACATCGCGACAGAGTGCCGCACCCAACCCACCAGCCCCCCCCCACACACACACACACACACGCTAAAGGCCTCGTGAATAAAGCGGGCCTTTGCCTGCTCCTGGCAGGAGGACATCAAAGAGGGAGTGAACCGAAGCTCCTTCGGGGGCCAGGCTTAGCCGGGAGGGATGCAGCAGTCGGACACGTGTGCCGCACATCAAAATTCCCCAGGTTAAATCCCGGGAATCGGCAGAGTTGGGCAGGACGTGCGCCTGGCATCTTAGAAGGCAAGGGCCTGCGAGACGAGGCCGTGTGGGATGAGACACTCGGGCAGCCTCCCGCGGTCTTAAGACTGGGTCACATGGCCCTTTAGCCGATATCCCCCCCCCCCCCATAATCCCTGCTGTTACTTGAGTGTTACGGAGGCAGTTGCATGGGGACAGGAGCGTGTCCCCGTTCAGGAGACACCGGGGCTCTTGGCGCAGGCCCAGAGTCGAGTCCCCATCCCACCTGCCCCTCGGGGTGACTCTTTCCTCTCCAGAAAACAGTTCTGTATGGCGGTCCCGCCAGCAGCTTTGGCAGTAGAATCTGCCTTGTCACCCGCGCACCCTCCCTGCCTCCTGCTTTTGCAGCGAGAAGGGGCTTAGGAGCTTTTTCGGGTTGGATGGCAGGCCTTGGTGTAGGGCTCCCATGTTGTCTCTCGAGTCGAGTGTTCCTCCACCAAGTCCAGACCTGCTCCCTTGTTCCGAATTCAGGATTGAGACCAGTGATTCTGCATGAAGGGCAGGACTGGGGGGGGGGGGGCAAGGAGCACTCCCTCCCTCCCTCCCCCTTTCTCAAAACGAAGGGCAGCCCCCCAAAGTCATAGTCCAGCTACTCCCTGGCAGCAATTTCAGCCCGGGCCAGCTGCTGCGGCGCACCCTTGGCTCGGTGGTCCGGATTTCTTTTCCCAAGGGGGCTATTCTTGCCTTACAGAAGGGCCACGTTCCCGAGGAGTCTGGCGAAAGCTCGAGCACCCCGACCCGTTTGACTCCGCAGCTGCAAATGAAGCCCATGTCCAACAGGGAAAGGTGAGGGCAAGAGGGGCGCTCGCTTCCCCACCCTTTTCCCCGTGGTCGCAGGGCTGGTGTACGAGTGCCGGTGAAGCCAGTCCTTCCTCGCTGTGTGTGTTGCATCCCAGCCTGCGGTCGCGGGAGCTTCACTGTGGCTTCGCCTGGTGGTCCGAACTGACACTTGATGGCTTGCAGTTGCTCATCCGGTCAGAATGAGCTTAGTTTGCGCGAACTGTAGCTTGCCAGGGTGCCTCAGTCGGTAACCACAGGGAGGCCTCTCTCTGCGTCTGCGCCATCGAAGAAGATGGAACGTGAACGCCGACCTGTGGCTCTCAACCATGGCTTGCATGGGAGGCTCAGCCCGTGGTTTGGATGCTTAGCTGTGTGTGGTTAGCATAAATTGGGGTTTGCTGTGTTGTCTGGATCAAAGCTTTGTAGGGAACCTGTCCAAGCCTTGCTTTCCTCTCTTTGGCACTGAGCTGACTCTTTCGTGCCAAGTTCCCATCCCCTGAACTCTCCTCCCAGTTGGGTCTCCGTGTCAAGCCCTCCAGAACAGAAACGACTCGCACCTGCGATCGGCTGAAATGACACTGCCTTTTGTTCCCTTTCCTAGAAATTTTGTGCTCAAGCATCACGTGTTCCTGGTGCGCAACTGGGAGAAGATCCGGCAGAAGCAAGAGGAAGTCAAACATGCCAATGACAACCTTCCTTCCGCCTCCTTGTACACCCGCTGGAATGGGATGTGCCGAGACGACGGCAACATCAAATCTGGTGAGGACCGGGGCTGTCTTTCCCCACTGCGGTTGGGATAATACTACCAGCACTTCCCCGTGACTTCTGCATCAGCAACAGCTCTGTCTGCCGCTGAGCGTCGCACAGGCCTTAACTCCCCTTTCTCCGCTGGATGCTTTTGGAGCCCAGCCACTCAAACCAGCAAGCGTCGCTGTTTCGGCTGTGCCACACATACCATGAATTGCGGCCCGATGGAAAAGGAGAGTGTCTTCTGTGTTTGCATAGGGAACTTTGGCCCTATGCAAAAGGTCTAAGACCTGCTGTGGGATTGTGCCCTGATCTGCGCCCCCCCCCCCCCGTCAGCTGGATTCTTCCTTCCTTCCCCCAGGACCCAGACACTAACACTGCTTTCTACCTTTCAGAAAGGGGGGGGGGACCAAGAAACCCCCAATCAGTATGTGGGGGAGAGGGAATGGCACTCTGAGGAAGCCTGGAGGGTTGGCCTGGAACCCCAGGCTTAGTCCATTGGGAAGTGTTGAAGGGGATGTGCTAATGGGCTTTGCTTTTGAGGTATTGTGTCCAGTTCAGGGCCCCATACTTGGAAGAAGGATACAGGCTGGGGAGAGGCAAATCGGTGCTTTCCAGGTACTTTGGCCAAGAACCGCAACAAGTCCGAGCCAGAATGGTCTGGGATGAAGAGGGCCCTCAGGCCAATATAGCAGAATATAAGTCTAATTAATAAATACATAAATAATGGCTGTTGGCAAAACATCTGGAGGGCATTAGGTTGCCTACAGTATAGATGGACAAACTGGAGTCGTTTCAATGGTGAGCATCCTGGACCGCAGCCTTTCCCAACCTGGTGGCTTCAGAGGCAAGCGGACTGCAGAATTCCCTTCTAGCAGGGCCATTGACTGGGAATTCTGGGTGTTGCAGTCCAAACGTGTCTGGAAGGCACAAGGTTAGGGAAGGCTGCTGTATCAGAAAGCAAGCTCCTGCAAGGAAAGGTCGAAGGAACTTGGCATACAGGCAGGACAGCCAAAGGGAGGCTTGGTGGAGTGCTACACAGCCTAAGTGGCAGAAGGTTATCTGGGTCGGCTGTTAGGAGAAACTTCTTGCGAGCGCTTTGGCCACAGAATCCGTCACCCAGAGGGTTTGGCTTGCCAGGCCCAGTTCCCCAACAGTCCCAGGTACCAGGCTGCTTCTGACATTCCCAAAGGCTCTGACCAAGGAGATCTCTCTCCCCACCTCTCTTTTCCAGATGTCTTCATGACACAGTTCTCCGCCCTGCAGACCTCCCGCTCGGTGCGAACACGGCGGTTGGCGGCAGCCGAAGAGAACATCGAAGTGGCGCGTGCGGCCCGACTGGCACAAATCTTCAAGGAGATCTCCGATGGCATCATCTCATACAAAGGTGGCCCTAGCCAGGAGCCGGTAGAGCCAGTAGTGGGGTGGCTGCCACAGTCACGGGGAAGAGCCCGAAATAGCAGTAGGAGCCAGCGGCTCCCCAGGGTTCACGCTATATCCTCTCCTCCACAAATTCATCCAGCCCCCTCTGAAAGCCGCTCAGTTGGTGACCAGCCGTACATCTCGCGGAAGTGCATTCCACCGTCGGGCTAAGCACCTTGTGAAGAAGTTCTTCCTTTTATCTGTTCAAAATCGACTTCATAGGATGCCCCTGCCAGATCCCAAAAATAGGAGAGCGGGCGCAGAATGCTTCCTGACCATTTTTTTCCAGCGTGTGCATCATTTTCTGCGCCTGCTGTCCCTCAATAGGGAGCAGAAGCTCGATTTGCAAGATTTGGGGTGTTTTGCAGCAGGCGGGGTGGGAGCATTTGCTGCCGCCTTCTCTTCTCCAGCATTTAGACAGGGGTGGCTTGGCAAAGTTATGCAGTGGACCAGCTCCTGTCCCTCCGCCTGCCAGCCAGGAGGGTCCCATTTTTTACACAAGCCGCTCGACCGCCCCGGTCTCCATCCCTGCCGTCCCCACTGAACGCTGGAAATGCTGCAGGAGGAATGGAGCGCTGGAAGGAGCAAGAGGGAGCTGTGGGGCGGGGGGAGGCAGTCCGCTGGCAAGAGGACAGAAAGGGCCTTTGGGGAAACAGCAGTCCAGCGGTGTGACCCTGACCCTCGCCACCCACCCATTTTGTGTCTGTGCTTCCCGCAAACTCCCCTACCAACAGCTCTGCCTTTCCCCGCTTCCCTTCCAGATTCCTCCAGGCAAGCACTCGCGGCTCCATTGCTGAATCTTCCCCCAAAGAAAAAGTAGGTTCTCGCATGCTCCCGGAGGGGTGGATGGGTCTCGGGAATCGAGTGCAGCCACGACCGGATTCCAGATACAGGCCAGTGGTCACAGTATGCATTTCCTCTTGTGCCCGGTTTAGAAATGCCGATTACTACGAGAAGATCTCCGACCCCCTCGACCTCATCACCATCGAGAAGCAAATCCTGACGGGGTACTACAAAACGGTGGAAGCGTTCGATGGCGACATGCTGAAGGTCTTCCGCAACGCCGAGGTGAGTTAAGCAGGGGATGCTTGGCTTCCGCACAAGTTCCTAGCAGGGCCTTTTATCCCTTCACAGGGTGGAGTGGAGGCTGTGGAGCAGGGCTTCTCAAACTTTTTAAACAGGGGGCTAGTACACTGTCCCTCAGACTGTTGGGGGGCCGGACTGGGGGGTGGGGGGAGACTGGCACAATCGCAGGCGCGCTCGTGCAGGGAAGGCGGGCGTGATCGCGGCCATCTCCCGCCCGAGGATGATTGTGGCCATCTCCCCGCCAGCACAACCACGATCACGCCCGTCCTCCCTGCACGAGAACGTCCGCAATCGCGGCCGTCTCCCCACTGAGCACGCCTGCGCTGGCTAGAGCTTTTGGACTCGCTCGGAGATCGTGTTCTCCGTGTGAGTCCAAAAGCTCTGAGGCGAGCCAGATAAATCAGCATGGCGGGCCGGATCCGGCCCGTGGGCCGTAGTTTGAGGATCCGTGCTGTGGAGAATCGCAGTCGGCGTCTCCCTCTGGGGGCAAACCTGAGGTCTCATCGACTGCCTGGGCGGTCACTCTTCGCTGGGTCGTGCCCCCACCAGATTTAAACCAAGCAGGTGGTGGAGAATGAATGGCGAGAGACGAGGGACTCTGGTTGGGGTGCTTGGACCCCCTCCCGCCTTCTTTCTTCACTGAAAACCAGGGCTTCAACACAGACTACACCAGGAAGGAAGGTCTGTACCGATCCAGAGCGAAAATTCCGGGGCAGATTCTGCGATTCAGAGAGATGGGACTCAGCGCATGCTTTGCCAGGCATATACTTGACCTCGCTTCTCTTGGGTGCGCAAAGGGGGAAGAGGCCTCCGAGCCTTTGATGGTGGCAGTCTCTCCAGTTTCTGGAAGCTCGCTCAGGATTGCCCATACACACCTGAGCACACCTGCATGAACACAATAGCTGGGCGTTTTCACTTCACAGTAAAGTTGAGGTCCTTCGGAAGCCAGTTAGCACCGCTCTTCCAGTTCTTTCATGGCCTCATCCTCTTCAGAGCAGGTGGAAGCTGAGGGAATCCGAAGACTTTATGATCCCATCACTTAAATCCAGCTAAGAACATTCGAGACATGAAACTTGATGGGATCAGTTGGGGGCGGAAAAAAAGAAGGGTCTCTCCACTTTCTAGAACCTCCCGCTTAATGCCCGTGTTTCAGGAGGGGGCGCTTCTGTTGCTGTGAGGCATAGCGGGGGCCATCTCGGGAGCATCAGAGGAAATTAGCCTTTCCCCCACCCTCAGGTTTCAAGAAACCACCGAATAAGCCCGAACGAGATTGTGAGGCTTCTTTCAGGCCCGAGAACCACGCTGCCGCATCTATTTGGGGGCCCTTGTTTCGACCAGAAGGGGAGAACCAGGGTGAGGGTCTTCTGAGAGTGAGGGGGCACATACCCACGTTCCATGGTGAAGGCAGCGGGGCGGGGGGAAGCTCCAGGAAGCAAGCCTGGAGCGAGCCGCTGCCCCGTTTTCTGTGCTCAGAAATACTACGGCAGGAAGTCTCCCATCGGACGGGACGTTTGCCGGCTGCGGAAGGCGTACTACAACGCTCGCCACGAGGCCGCCGCCCAGATCGACGAGATCGTGGGGGAGACCGCGAGCGAGGCCGACAGCAGCGAGACCTCCATGTGTGAGAAGGAGAGCGGGCACGAGAAGGACGAGGACGTGATCCGCTGCATCTGCGGCCTGTACAAAGACGAAGGGCTCATGATCCAGTGTGACAAGTGCATGGTGAGGACCGTGTGGCACGTTACACTTTGGCGCTCATCTCCTGGTCGCAAGGGGCACGTCCAGAGTTCTCTCTCGATACTCGTCGGGAGAGGCACGTCTCCTCTCCCACATTTTCTGACCCGCCGCCTCGTTTCTCCCGCAGGTTTGGCAGCACTGCGACTGCATGGGACTGAACTCCGATGTCGAGCACTACCTGTGCGAGCAGTGTGACCCTCGCACGGTGGACAGGGTAAGCTGTTTCACAGCCCCCCGCACTTCCCCGGGTCAGCCTGCTTACAGATCTAGGGGATAAAACGCCAGGCTATTTCCGCGGCGTTCTTCCCGCCCTGCCCAGGCGTGGCTGCCGGCATTCTCCACCCTTTCCGTGGCACTAAATCCCGCCAGTTGCTTGCAGGCTGGGACGAGGAGCGGAGCTTCACCACGCTTTGCTCTGTGTTGCCGTTTCTAGGAGGTGCCGATGATCCCCCGGCCTCACTACGCCCAGCCCGGCTGCGTTTATTTCATCTGCCTGTTACGGGATGATCTGTTACTGCGCCAAGGTGGGTGTCTGTCCTCTCGGGGGACTCAGTGAGAAACAGCCAGGAGGGGCTTTGGGGCCACCTCTTACCTCTCTGCCCAGTTTATCAAGGTGCTCCGGCCAGCCTCTCTCACTGCCGAGGGTACCCGAAGGAAGGTAAATATGAAGCCTCCTCTACACCTGACTCAGTCGGCCTTCTCTGGTGACCCTCGAGGCTCCTTCTGTGCTCTCTGTGGCGTGGCCATGTTTAGGGGGCGTCAGCGGGTGGGCAGGCGTTAGCAGACACAGAGTTCTGCCAGCACTTCCTCACCTTAAAGAGCGGGCCCCCACCAGCAGCGGTGTTTCGGGGCGGAGTGCTTCTGACTTGCCCCGCAGCCCCCAGAATCCTCATTCTGTGCCCACCGAACATGCTTAGCCCTCGGGGGCCTGGTGGGGGTGGGGTTCCCTTGGGCTCGATCCTGGCTGCCTTGGGAGCTTTCCACTGAGCGCTGTGGGCACGTCTCTGCTCCAACCCTGAAGATAGTTGAAATCGGCTTTTCAGTGACCCATCCAGACAACGTGATGCTTCCATCTACGCTTTTTATATCTATGTGTCTCCCCATCCCTCTTCCCCACCCAGCCAGTGCGGTTCGTACCCCCGTTGCACCAGGTTCTCCGTGTTTTCCCACCCTGTTCTTCCCTGCCTCCTGCCTTTGAGTTCTTATGAGGCAACTCGGGTGGCCCTTCCTTACGGCTGTTTTTCGAGTTACCCCAAAGCCTCTGATGCCTCCCTTTTCTGAGTGGTTAGTGCCGCTCTGAGCATATAGGAAGACTCGGATCAGAAATGCAGAAAATGACAGCTAAACGGAACCTCCCTGCTCATGGGCAGCCTCCTGTTGAAGGATCAGAGGGGCGTGCATGGCGATTGACATCATTCCCTGCCTGTGGGCTTCTAGGTGTAGGGACAGGATGCAGGACCAAGTGGGCACTGAGCGATCCGGCTGCCGGGACCGAGGCCGCCACTCTTGCCCACAGGGCATTCCTCCCCTCCGGTTTCCCAGGACTCTGCAAATCTGCCCCACTTGCAGTGCGAAGAGGCCGTTCTTACGGGCTTTCTGTTGACAGGGGACTGCGTGTACCTGATGAGAGACAGCCGAAGGACCCCGGATGGCCACCCCGTCCGGCAGTCGTACCGCCTGCTGTCCCACATCAACCGAGAGAGACTCGACATCTTCCGTATCGAGAAGCTCTGGAAAAATGAGAAGTAAGCTCTGACCCACCAGGAACCGTGCACAGACCTCGAAGGGTTCTCAGCCTTGTTCAAGGACTAGTGCAGACAGGCAGCGCCGGCTCTGTCAGAGCCAAGGTGGGCGTGGAGGGTTGGCAGCAGCTCACAAATCCCCCGAACACTTGGGTGCTGTCCTTCTCCCATCACCCCTTAGGGCAGAGGTGGGGCACCTGCCACACTCGGAAGCAAGCAGTTCAGGTGTCTGGAGCGAGCGGCCTGGCCCTCCCCGTGCAGCCTTGTGGATGAAGCGGAGAGGGAAAGAGGGGGCAGCCCCACCAGCGTTGGGCTCTGGTCATGCTCTTTCTTGCCTTGTGGCCCCGACACCTTAACCCCCAAGGAAACATGACCGTCCACAAGAGACGAGGCTCCCCGCTCTGCCAGAGTGTCTTTTAAATTAGTTGGGGACTCGGTCTCCCCAAGAGGACACACGATACAAAAGTGATGCACTTCGGTTTGACCTGAATGACAACAGCATCTTAAACTTACACGGCCGTGTCCGAGCCAGCCGGTTCACCCTCAGACGGCATTTCAAAAGCCTTGCAAATGCGTCATGGCAGCTTTCCCCCCGCTCTGATGCCTGCAGATGTTTCGGACTACAACGCTCATCGCTGCACTCATCGGCCCTGCTGGCTGGGGCTGATGGGAACTGCAGTCCAAGGCATCTGGAAGGTACCCAGTTGAGAGGGCTTCCTTAGTGCGCAGCCCTTGCAAAGTGCACAGTCCCGGTTTTCTTTACATTTTCTAGTCTCGTGTCATAGGCCACAAAACTAAAAAAAAAAAACCCCATTTAATATTGAAGGCAGGCTTGCAAATAATCAAATCCACAAAAGTTAAACCCACAAAAGTCGAGGTTTGACCATATTGCAGACATAAAAAGGTGAAGCCCCTTTAGCAGCAATCTGAATGAAAGCCAGCCTCTGCACTCGCATAATTATTCTTGTGGGGGCATGAGAAGAAGAGGGGAAAAAACCAATTCATATGGAGATCAACCCATGTTTGCGGGTTGCTGGGTGAGTTTTCCTGGGGTGCCTTCCCTGCTGAAGAGGAACGCAAAACCCACACACGCACCCAGCCCTCCACGCATTCTGAAAGCCAGCATGTCAAGATCACTGTCCGCACTGTGAAAGGGGGCGCCCCCTGGAAGCGGTGGAGCCTGCATGGGGCAGTGGGAGGTCCATGGCACGGCTGTGTGGGGAATACTCCCCCCCTCTCTCTCCCCCTTGTCCAGGGAGGAGCGCTTCGCCTTCGGCCACCACTATTTCCGTCCGCACGAAACACACCACTCCCCCTCCCGGAAGTTCTACCACAACGAGCTCTTCCGGGTGCCCCTGTACGAGATCATCCCCTTGGAGGCCGTGGTGGGCACCTGCTGCGTGCTGGACCTCTACACCTACTGCAAAGGCAAGTCGAGGTCGCTGGCTGCCGGGCCGGCCAGCTGCTCTCAGTCACTCCTGCTTGGGATCAGCGCTTCTGGGGGCCTGAAGGAGCGTCTCCTTCCGTAGGTGCCTGCCTGCCCCTTAAGATCTGGGGCAGAGGCCCTTCTCTGGGTGGGGTACCTTCCCTGAAGGAGATTAGGGAGAAGGCCTTCTCTGCGGGGGCACCCCGATTGTGGAATTCGCTCCCCAGAGAGGTTCGCCTGGCACTGACGCTATATTCTTTTCGGTGCCAGGCTAAATTTTTTTATTCTCCCAATGTTGTCAGGTTTGATTGTTTTAATTGCAGTTCTATTGTTGGTCGGAAATTCTATTAGGACGCTGTGTTTTGTTTTGTTGTGTTGTGTTGTGTTGTGTTGTGTTGTGTTGTATTTTGTTTGTGTTTATTTTATTTTATTTTATTTTATTTTATTTTATTTTATTTTATTGTTAAACTGTCCTGAGACTACAGTAAGGGACAGTCTAGAAAAGTTTTAAATAAAAGAATAAATTCAGGCACACACAGCCAGAACAGACAAATGGAATCATTCAAGGCTCCCCAGCCTCGAGGGGCTGCTCCTACCGCAGATGTCGTGCGCCCCCAGCAGTTCTGCTTGCCTCATCTCAAAAGTCGGACGGCAGCAGCCAGGGGGCGTCCAAGCTAACTGAGCTGGGGTGTGGGTCGGAGTGCCTGGGACTCAGGAAAACGTGGATATGTTCGGGGCTTTGAAGACACCTCAGGGTCGCCCGTGGGAGAGGCTTGTAAAGGGATGCATGAGGCGGAGAGGTTGGGGCGGCGGGCAAATGCAGCTCACAGCAGCGTCTGCGCTCCTGCCAAGGGTGAGCTGTCCCGCCAGGTGAGTCTGCAGCCAGAATTGCCTGGAAGCGCGACTCGTGCGGAAGGCCGAGCCGTAGGCTCTGCTGAGGATCCCCAGATCCTCACCCTTTCGTACTCCAAACCGTGTTTTGTGGGTAGGGCAGGGAAGACTTGAGGTCCGGGTCCGTTTTTAAAGATGAGAAGGGGTGCTTTAGCTCTGGGCAGACTATTACTCCAGGGACGGCTGTCTGGGATGGGCAGTGAGGAGACGCCACAACTGCACACCCGCGGCAAGTGTCTTTGCACACCTGACCGCGGCCTCTTTGCAGGGCCGGAACCGCCCACCCTGCAGAGAAGGCTTTGGACCGCTGAGGCCCAGTCTTTGCATTCGATCTCCTGCTACATTGTCCCTTTGGTGCTCTTGCCCACAGGAAGGCCAAAGGGGGTGAAGGAACAAGATGTGTACATCTGTGATTACCGCCTCGACAAATCAGCCCACCTCTTCTACAAGATCCACCGAAATCGGTATCCAGTGTGCACCAAGTCCTACGCCTTCGACCACTTCCCCAAAAGGTTGACGCCGAAGAGGGACTTCTCGGTATGCTGCCCCCATGACTGGCCCCTGCCCGCTCCGCACACCAGGGGTAGCCATCATGGGGCCCCCGGCACAAGGACATCCTGCCTCTTGTGCAGAACTGGGCAGACTTCTTCCTACATTATTTTTAAAAGGGGGTCATTGCAAATTTATTTAATGGTACTGTTTGCATGCCGCTTCATATGACAAAACACAGTAATGAACAATCATAACAAATCTTTTAAAAAGCAACTAAAAATCAAATGGCACAGCATGGTGATTTCATTGGCCAAGCATGCATAAAAATGGGTGTGTTTTCAGGAGGTATTTCAGCTTGCCACATTTTCTGCCCGCACACTGCCCGGAAGGGGGTTCGCGAGAGTGGGTGCTGCAGCCGAAAGGGCAGCGTTCTGTCAGTCCTGGAATTAAAGCAACACTTTCTCAGAGGACTGCTCCGTTGGCTGGCCGTGCGTCGGCCAAAGCGGTCTGCTGACTTCCCAGTCCCAGGCTGCTGAACGGTTGGTGTGTTGGCAACCAAACCCTGAACATGGCTCAGGAACTCATAGGCAGCTTGCGTGTGGTAGCCCTTCACGTAGCCGAGGCTTTGCACATGAATGGAAATAGTTCCCATTATAGACAAGGGATGCTGGCCAATCAAGTTGCCACCTTTGAGGCAAGGACTTCCTCCTGGCCGAATTTAGACCTGATTTTTTTGCTTAAATAAGAAAGAAACACGGGTTTTAAAATTATACCTGTCTGATCGGAGCGCAGTCACATTTCCCCCATATCATTTAAACCCACGTAATTGTTTAAAAAGGGAGCTCAAACTCTAAACCCTCGGTTGGCTGGACAGTTTGTGGTAACGATGGTAAGCGGACAGTGGCGCTGACAAAACAAGGGAAAAACCCAAACACCTCTTCCTTAAAACTGTAACGACCAGTGTGAACACATGGAGGTGATGCCGGCGGAGACGCCAAAGGTCTGAGCAGGGCCCCCAACTTCACCGCTACCCTTTCTCCTTCCCCGAAGTGGCAGGAACAGCGCGCAAACCAGCGCAAACCTTTTACTTGCCTTGTCAAGGCCCCACAATTTAACTTTCCCAGGGTGCTTCACCCGCAGTTCATAATGCGGACTTGGTGGCACCGTGGCCACACAATCCTCCCCGTAACCTTTGCACCTTTTCTCTGAAAACCTGGCGCGTGGTTTGACAGAGGGATGGGGCTCTCTCATCCCCACAGCTGGAAGATCTCCCGTCCCCATGCATGCAATGACACGACTTTCCCTGGTTCCGTCATTCATAATGCTTCCCCGCCCTTCTGCCGATGAGCGAGGGGAGCTAAAGCAAGGTGCCCTGTTGGCCCACCCGGTTCGGTTTTGTCTACACTGGCCGGCAGCAGCTCTCTGGGCATTCATCTTGACCAGCCCTTCCTAGCGAAGTGAGATCTAGGGCTTTACCCCTGTGTCCCTAGGACTCTCCCATGGTTTTAACTCTCTGCTCTTCTTTTCCCACTGCAGCCTCATTATGTACCAGACAACTACAAGAGGAATGGAGGCAGGTGGGTCCCTTCGCTGCTCTGCGATCTTTTCTTGCAGGGCTTTTGGGGAGCAGGAGGAGCAGAATGGGAAGGATCTACGGCTTTCTTTGCCCCATCCTTGCCCGGGCAGTGCGAACGCGCCACGGTCGTTCCTCAGCTGGGGTGGGGAGGCCAAGCGGGCTGGGCAGCTGAATGCCCTCCCCACCACACTGCCGGCGGCGAGGTCCTTCTGCTGCCACAGCCCCCAACTCACTATCCAAAGGGTTAGGCTCCCTCCTCCTTCAGCCCCCCTCACGCCACCGAGGGCGCAGCCCCCTTGCCTGCGAGGCTCCCTGCGGCTCATCCGTCCCGATCCCACCTCCCTCAGGTCGTCGTGGAAGTCCGACCGCTCCAAGTCTCAGAACAAAGACCTCGGCCAGGAGGAGGACCCGCTTCCCCTCATGGAGGACGGCGTGGCGGGGCAGGAGCGGCCCCCCGGCGAGCAGGCGCCCAGCTTGGAGGAGCCTGAGAAGGGGGAAAGTGGTGAGGTGGACAAGAAGGCGGAGGAGAGCAGCCCCGTCGCGAGGCGGCCCTGCACCCCTGAGGAACGCCGGCACATGCAGCGCGAGCGGCTCAACCAAATCCTCCTGACCCTCCTAGAGAAAATCCCAGGGAAAAACGGTGAGAGGCAGCCCTTTGCAGCTCCCTGAGCGATATCCGTATGGCGGATCGGGGCATCCGGCCTTCCTGGGGGTTGGTTTGGCTGCAAGGGCATCCACCAGTGAGGCTCCGTGATTAGCGTGCTGCCCTAGGATCGCCCGGCCCGGGCCTCCACCCAGCCGTGAAGCTCCGTGGGGTCCCCGGGGTCAGGCACAGACTCACGGCCCGGCCCGCCTCGCTGGGGAGGAGGGAGACCCGTGTGAGCTCCCTGAGCTTCTCGCGAGAGGAAGAACAGCACCGCCCGTTGGCCGGGCAAGCATCACGCCCAGCACCGGTCCCTGGCAGCTGCCATACATTGCCAGAATGAGCCGAAGGGGCACATGACGAATGCCTATGGGGAAACTCGGCCCATCTGCTTTCACCGGCGTGGGTGCGAATTGGGACGGCCTTCCGGAGCGAATCGTAGTGGGGCTCCTGCAGTCACTGCAGCAGCACGGCCCGCCTGCCCTGGCCCCCGGCACGCACAGCCCTTCCGTCGGCTCATGGACCCTTTGGCCCAAAGCAGCACAGCGTTGGCCTCTAGGTGCTCCTTTGGCCTGCCCAGCTTCCATGCCAGGCACCCGGGACGAAAAGGCTCTGTTGCTGCTGGCGTTGATAGCAAAAAGCCCCTGTCTTCCCTGAAGCCCTGCCTGTCTTGGGGGCCCTGAGGGATCTGCACACCACAGAAAGCGAGCCCTGGTGGGTCGAGCATCTGCTGGCCGTGCCCGAGGTCCCGGGCTCGGTCCCTGGCATTTCCCGATGCCGCTGGCAAAGAGGCCCCCTGCTGAAGCCCTGGAGAGCCTCCCAGTGTGGGTGGCACCACGCGTGGATGCGTCGGGGGTCGGTCTGTCACAGGGTGCAGGGCCTCTGGCCGTGAGGACCCCTCAGGCCCTGCGGGTTCCCCAGCAGCCCAGGCCACAGCGGGTTGGCGTTCCCCGGCTTTTGCGAGGCTTCCTCCGTTCAGAACGGCTGTAGTGCTTCCTGCAGGCTTTGTTGCTGGGCTAGGGGGTGAAGCAGGCCGGTGTGCTCGCCCCAGGGCTGCCCGCCACGCTTGCCACCCGGCGCGAACACGGCTGAAGCCTGGGCTCGCTTGTCCCTTGCAGCCATCGATGTCACCTACCTGCTAGAGGAAGGCTCGGGGAGGAAGCTGCGGCGACGCACTCTGGCCCTTGTGGAGAGCAGCTTCCGGAAGTGACGCTCTGCCCCGGAGAGAGGCTGCGGCCTGGAGTTCCGCACACGAGGCTGACGGACGGATGGACGGACAGGCGGGCGGTCAAGGCATTACCACCTTCCCGCGCCTCACGAGTGTGTGGGGAGGAGTCGGGGGCAGAAGGAGACTGACGAAACGGTTCTGTAGCACTTAAGACGATGGGCTGGGGGGGCAGGCCGCCCCGTCCAGCTGCGCTCCGGCCAACGCGGGCGGCGCGGGCGGCCTTGTTGTCACTGTTAAGGTACTAAGGAGACACCTTGTGGTTACTTGTCCGAGATGGTCAGATTTTAATGTAATTTATTATTTTCCCCCCTCACCCCAGTGTCCCCGTTCAGAGGAAGGAAGAAGGGGAGCACAGTGGGGCGGAAGGAGGAGGGAGGCGTTTTTGGACCCGCTGTCTTTCCATAGGAGTGTCCTCCCAGTACACAGTTTTCTCCTGCAACGGCAGCATCCAGCGGCCCGAACGTGGCGGCACTTTTGGGGCGAGTGGGGAGGTTGGAAAGCAGCGCTGGGAAGTGTCCAGGCCCCGAAGGGCTGAACACGCGGAACGTGGAGGTCTTCGGTTCGTGCAAGACGTGGCAGAGGACGAGCGGCACTTCGGACGTGGGAGGCCGGTCGGACCTGCCGCACGGAGGCGCCTGCTGGTATGGAAGCCCCGAGAAAGCTCTTAGCTACACAGCACTTGGTTCCGCATCCTGC
Source organism: Varanus salvator macromaculatus (assembly GCA_023646645.1). Lineage (NCBI taxonomy): Eukaryota > Metazoa > Chordata > Lepidosauria > Squamata > Varanidae > Varanus > Varanus salvator. The sequence continues at coordinate 7,651,515 of JAIXND010000803.1, read as the reverse complement.
AACTCGGGGCGGGCAGGAGAGAGTGATTTTTAATTTTTTTGCTGCAGAGAAAAATTTTATAGAGCAAGTCCAGTCCTAATGCCACCCAATGGGTTTTCTTCTTTTCCTTTCTTGTTCCTCCTCCTCCCACTCCTCCTCCTCCTAATCCTTCTCCTCCTCCTTCCTTTTTGTAATAAGCTGTTGTTCTCGTGTGTCCAGCGTATTGTGGAAATTTAAAAAAAACAAAAAAATACCCCTGTCCAAACAGCAAAGACGAAAAAAATAACCTTTCACTACATGAACCGTTGAGCAGTATTTCTGAGCGAGTATTCGTTGTGAAACTGTAGACTATTATCCACTGATAACACTACTCTTGTGTGTTAATATTTTTTTTTAGGAAGAAAAAAAAAAACCTGTACAGCTTAAAAGCGTCCGTCTCTTAAAGAGACAGTGTATTTGATGCTCCCGTCTCTCTTTGCCCTTGATCCAGGCAGGGGGCAGAAAACAGAAAGTGTTAACTCATTGGCGGCAGTGCAGGAGCGCCTTCCTTGCTCGGTGTGATACGGTGTCCGGCTGCTGGGGGTCCTGGGGTCATCGGTAGCACCTGGGGGGCCACGGCGTCGCTCCGCGAGCACCTGCCACGGTCACCTGCAGCCCACAGGCCGCGATTCGGCCCAGAGAGCCGGCAGTTAAACCATACACTGGCCCTTTAATGTGGCTTTGCTCTCTGTCTCTCTTTGGCGTTCATATGCATATTATTGGTCCTGTTTTAGGTGTCCTTATAAAAGAATCCCGTTTTTAAATGTGCCAAGTTGTATATATCTTAACCTTTCTTTTGCTGCGTGGTTGTCAAGCAATATTGGTAGCTCTCTCTCTCCATGTTCCTTCCCGTCGGACCAAGCTTGTCCCAACTGTACATTCTTGTTGACAATATAATTCTTACTTTAATCTTAGTTTGGAACAACAACAAAAAGGCTTCATTCCATTCAAATGTTACCTGATGATTTAAAAAGTTGGAGGGGGTAGGGAAAGAGAGGGGTTGGGGTTGGGTTGCGGGGCGGGAAAGGAGAAAACGCCCTTTGAGGAAAAATATTTTATTAAAAAAAGACATAAGAAAATAGTTTGGAATATTTTCTTACTGTAGAGAGAGGCATTGTACAGAACCATGAGTATAAAATACTCATGTGTTGTAGGAAAAAGGGGGGTGGGGGAATTGCATGTTTGAAAATCTTTAAGTCGCTCCATTTAGTTCAAAACGGGGGGGAAATTGCCGTCTCAAAATGGTGTTAAACACTAAAAGAAAGAGAGAAAGAGAGAGAGAGGAAGAAAAGTCCTTTTTAAAGAAAAAAATAATAATGAAAAGCGTGCCCAGAAGTGAGACATTTAGCTCTGCCATTTTATCTTTCTTTTGTTGAAAGACTAAAAACAATGTTTTTTAGACAATCAAATTCTAGGTAAGTGCGAAGAATTTGTGTTGGGTTTGTTTTGTTTTTGTTTTTTAAGTTTTTGGTTTTGTTTTCTTACTGGTGTAGAAAATTACTGACTTTTTTAAAAAAAAATCAGGGGGATGGGGGGTGTTATTTTGTATTAACTTGAGGAGACTGGCAGCGTTTTACCTGATCGCTGATGGAAGCCCAGGAAAAGAAGAAAAAGCACTACATTTGTTGCAAATATAGATACGAACTCTTTTTAGTCTGCATGGGGATAGGCCGTGTGGTTGCTGAGAAGAAATGCTGCTAATATATTTCCTTTTTACAAGAGCATATCTAAATAGACCATTGTTTTGATGTTAATCTTTGTAAATTATGTATTACCAATTTTAACATTGGATGTAATTGCATAAAAGGCCTGCATCTCAAATACTGAGAGATTCTAGTATTAAATGGAAAAAAAAACATGTTTCATATTCAGCGGCTATAGGGGTTTTCTTTTTTTGCACGTATATATTTGCATGGTCCAACTGACCCTGTCTGCCGATGTCAAATCCACATCCCAAATTCGCACTTTACCAGGTGGTCTCCGCTCCCTTTGGTGTTTTCCCAACTATCGTGTGGTTTGTTCTCCATTCTGAAAGGTTAAAAGGCTTCCCCGAAGTTCAGGCTTCGAGCTAAAGTTTGCCGATACTTCGACTGTTCCCCTTTTGCCTTTGGCCACCTCTGAAATTGAATTTGGTCCCTGGGACTGCATCTTTTTTGTCCTTGTCGTGGTTGCCTCGTTAAAATGTTAGTGCCGTGACCAGGCATGGCTTTGAGCCTGGAAACCAAGCCTTACGAGAGCTGGCAAAAGGGCTTGGGTAAGGGGAAAGGGGAGTCTGACGCGGAGGGAAAACATTAATAGTTGCACTGTGCCGTGGGGCAGGACCAGAATCGACAGGTAGACACGGTAAGGAAGCAGATTTGGGGTTCAGGGTAGAAACCTCTGAGCCATGAAAGCAGACTGCCCTTGGTAAGTGGTGAACTCTCTCTCTCTCTCATTGGGTCTATTTAAGGGGTGATCTGGTGGCCATCTGCCGGAGATACTTTAATGCTTGTGGTCCAGATCCTGCGGGGTAGCTAGGACAGCTTGGACAGCAGAGGCCCCATCATCCTGAAGGGGCACTTCGCTTTGCATGGCATATCCAAAAGTAGTAAGAGAATTCTGCTTCCATGTCTTCACGTTTCCTGGTTCGGGAGGCCTGTTGAGCCTACCAAATCCTACAACTAGCATCCATCACACCAACCATTTTAATATCCACTGTTTGTTCGGGTTCTGGAAAACTAAGGCAGGAAGTGTTGGCTGTTCAAATTTTTTAAAAAGAGGCTTTAAAAAAACACACACACACACATTGTTTGGTTTTGTACTTTGTGGCTACCCAGGCCACTTTGGCTGTTGGGCAGTAATAGAAATGAAAATGAGAAAACTGAATAATTTCTGTAGCAGCCATTAGAAGGGTGACTTTCCAGGTCCCAGGCTTCTCAGGTCCCCAGTAACAGAGGCAGTCTGCCTGCATACACCAGTTACTGGGGAACATGGGCAAGAGAGTAGCGTTGCATGCATGCCCTGCTTGTGTTTTTCAACAGAAACAGAGCGAGTCAGAAGGGGTCTCCCGGGCCATCTAGTCTGACCTCCGGCTGCCTGGCCTGTGTGAAGAGAACGGTGGGCTTAGATGGACGCTTAAAGCTCCTGAATTGGAGGGGCCACATTTTGCCCCCTTGCAAAGGCAGTTAGAATACCCCACAGGGCTCAGCCTCCCGTGTTGGTGTGGCTTCCTTTGGACTGTTGAACAGGTCTGCCCTTTGATCTGGCTTGTGCGCATCCTTAACCAGAAACTGTTTTGAATTAGGCGGTGCAGGACAAGTCTGACAGACTAAATGCATTCGCAACTGTGTGCAGGTAAGCCTGAGCAATGATCTTCCATGTGACAGCAGGGTGTCACAGAGATGTCATTGTTCTCATCTGCAGAACCCTGGAGTGATGGAGCGGAGTTGTTTCAAATGTTGAGAATGCCCCATCTGAATGCTACGTTTCATTTGCTCTTTGATCCCTTCTGTGTTTTTGGTTTGATAGAGGGTTGGCGTTCTCCCATTTTCACCATATTCAGGATCACCAATGCTAGTATTTCAGTTGGAGATTTTGGACATATACATGCCCACCATTTAGTTCAGCCTCAATAGTTCGGCTGCTATGGATCACCTCCATCCCTCTTTTGTTAAATGACATATTGGCTCTTCCCAGGGAGAGCCGTATGTACTTGAACAGGCTGGGAAATTCAAAATGTGCTGAGAAACAGGCCAAAAGCTGCAGAGAGCAGAGCAGGTGCCAAGGAACTCCTGTTGAGAGAGAGCAAAGAGCTGCCACCTAAAAAAGTTGAACTGCTTTCCGTCTCTAGCTTGGAAACTCAGAAATCGGGGCCCCTGCTGCTTACCTTGCTTATCTGGTATTCATAGATTCATAGGGCACTTCTATTTAACAGTCATGGCTGATAGCTTTTCTTTCCAATCTTTTTTTAAGACATCGAAGCTAATGCCCGGTGCCATTACATTATTATCAATGTCGGCTTTCTTCAACCTGATACTCTCCAGATACTTTGGACCACAGCCCCCAGCATTCACGACCAAATGTTTCCCGAAGTTTATGGAAGTTAACAGCGCAGAAAGGCCAGAGGGCTCCAGGTTGGGGAAGCTGCATGAAATAATGCGCAATGTGTAGAAACAGTTCCTTTGGGGTGACTAGGGCGATTTCTATTTAGTAAGCTTCAAATGTCTTGCTTGATTTCCTTTCTGGATTTGGAATCAAAGAAAACACCCAAGCTACTTCCTGTTCAAATTAGGAAAAGAGACCATGCCGTTCGTGACTTTATTTGCCACTTAAGGAGCAGACCAGTTGGACAGCATGTACACATGCTCCGAGGTTGGACCCGGGACTCGGCATGTTCACACAGCCAGGATTGTTCTCCCTACACCAGTGCCGGTGTACCGCTGGGAAGAACAGTGCTTTCCAGGGAAAGGGGAGAAGACGCAGGGTGCCCTGCAAGGAATCCAGGCGGCGCCTCCATCTCCACTTCGTGTGAACTGGTGAAAACATTCAGGTCCTTGTTCCTCAAAATATCGAGGGTTCCCCCATCACCTTAGCATGGTCAACAGTCGGGTATTTAGAGCTGTAAAACCCTGTGATGTGAAGGGCCACAAATTCCCCACCCCCAATGTAAGATGCAGGCAGCGAGGCTAGCGAGAAGCAACCGGCTGGAGTTACGCGGGGCGCTTTCAAACCTCCTGCAACGATCCGCCCTCAAGCTAGAGGGGCGTAATGGTGCTCCTGCATTTTTTTGGCTCGCATTGGAGGGGCATCATTGGGCATCCGCGAAACTTTGGCGAGTTTCTCTGCCCTTCAGTGCGGGTGCCAGTTTTGCCCCTTCAGTGCTAGCCACAAAATGCAGGAGCACCATTGCGCCCCCTCTGGCTTGAGGGCGGATCCTTCTCTGCCCATGTCCCATCGTGAGGTACTTTGAAACTCCCCTTTCTAAAGACGCTGGTTGAGGCAGTGTTTGTGGGCCCATTCGAGGGCCTGCAGCTGAAAAGCCTTGGGCAGAAATGCTTCTGAGAAGCGCAAGCCTGTCACCGCCTCCTGCTCCCCATGCCTTGTGCCCCACTGGTAAACGCTCCCCCAAACCGTTCCCAATAAGCTTCCCTCAACGTAGTGATGGGCAGCCACATCGAGAAGGAGCAGCTCCCCAGTTCTGGCCGTGGGGAGAAATTGGCTGAACTGATGCACATGAGAAACTCGCAAGAAGGCCGAAGCAGAGATTCCTCAGGCGGCTGCGTGGAGCTGATGTAGCCTAATGCAGGGTAATGGTTACACCTAACTGACTTGAGACGGGGAAGGTCCAAGTCGTGGGACCTCGCAGGGTTCCTCCAGGGAGAACCTCAGTGGATTGTGGTGAGGATAAAACGGGGATGACGTTTCTTGGAGGGGAACCCAGTGGGTGAGTGCCAACAACTCTAACCACACCGGGCCATGAAGAAACGAGGTAGTGTCTGCATTCTGGCAAGAACCCTGGAAGTTCCAGCAGTACCAAAAATAAATATTTGGGGTAAGAGGAAGCAAATCACCGTCTCCCCAAATAACAATGGGGATTAAGCATGTTAAAACGGCCAAACACAAAGTCTGCTGGAGAGGAATGAGAGGGCGAATGGGAAAGCAGGGCTGGCTGTTTGAAGAGGAGCCCCGCTGTTGTTAGCGGGACTTAAATCTCTTTCTGGCGGCACCCACTTGAAGGACGGTGGCCTGTAGCAATTCCATCTCACAAGACGCTGCTTCTTGGCTTTTTACGGCCTTTTATTTCCCTCCAAAGTTGTACATTGTCCCTAGAGAAGGGAGGAGCTGACATCAGAGCAGTGCTGTTTATATCATGGTTATTACCAGCAGAGTGTGTGATACTGGGGGAGAAGGGAACGGGCCTCCAGCGACAGCCATTCCAGACGGGTCCTGATCCCATCACGGGTGATGCCACTAAGGTTTCGGTGTGGGGTCGGTGTGGGAGGCAGCAGCAGCATGGAGACGGAAGCAGCCAGAAAGGGGAACCATATATATACACACATCTATGCAATAGGCAGACATGAGAAAGAGCCACCCTTTGGTGTGTGGGGGGGGACACAATGGCAGAGAACAGCAAACACCGGGGATGATGGGGCTTGCACTGGCCAAGTCAAGGTAAGGACATTCAAGCAGGATGGTGCGGCAGGAGGGGGGGTTGGAGAGAAGGGCGGCCTCCCTTGGGAACAGCACCCTGGATAGGCTGCCGCCTCGGCCCCGTTAACGGGGGTCCCCGGCAGCAGCTGGGGGGCTTATGACAGGTGTGCGGCCGAGAATGGAAAACACGTGGTGCACACAGCTCTACTCTCCCTCGTGGGGGGGTCACGTATTTTGCTGAAGCTCCTTTGACAGGCTGGGGGGCTGGGGGTGTCTTTGGTGGCCCCCTTTCCTACCGCGGTGCTGGTGCCAGTAGCAGCATGTGGGCCCCGTGCTTCACAGGATGAGAGAGGTGTAGCCGATGGGGACAAGGCCTTTGCGGTCTCCGTGGCAACATTGGATCCAGTCCTCATCCACCGTATCCAGGACCTGCAGGACGTCACCTTTGCGGAAGCTCAGGTGACCAGCCCCGCTCCCCGCGTGGTCACAAAGTGCGCGCACGGCCCTGGGGGGGGGGGAGAGGACACCGACATCTGGACTGAGTGCTTCAGGGGCAGCGAAGTCACAATATTGCTATCACAATCACCGACGGCTACATTACATGTATGTCCTGCCTTTCTTCCTCTCGTGAAGAACCCACGACGGCTGACCCGGCTCCGTTTCATTCTCACAACCACCACCCTGTGGAGTGGTTAGGCTGGGAGTCTAGGAGCCACCCCAAGGCGCCCAGTGAGTTTCAGGGGACTGGAATGTGGCTCTTCCAGGTCCCTCGCACTTGAATATTCACAAAACCTGACTAGGACACAAAGAGGCTCGATCTCCCTTGGGGGGGGGGGATAAACTGAAGCCTGGATCTCAGCACTGCAGGCTCAGTGCAGCCCAACACACGATCACTCCCTGCCCTGAGGTGTGGCGTAGTGGTTAAGAGCATGGGACTGGGACTCAGAGGATCTGGGTTCTAGTCCCCGCTCGGCCATGGAGCCAACTAGGTGACTCTGGGCCAGTCACAGACTCTCAGCCCAGCCTACCTCACAGGGTTGTTGTTGTGGGGCTAAGATGGAGGAGGAGATGTAAGCTGCCTTGAGCCCTTTGTAGGAAAAAGGCAGGATATAAATCCAAAAATAAATTAAATAAATAAATAAATCGGAGGCGACGCTCTCTCCAAGGGGGGCCCTGGCTGGGTCCTGCTTTGCAGTGCCTGCAGCCCAGAAGGGCACAGCCCAGACTCAGGTTCACCGCGGCACAGTGTGACACCCCCTTTTCAGGGGAGCATTTCCCCTCGCAGTAAAAGCAGCAGGATCCATCTTGGTGGGCCGGGCAGCACGCGTCAGCCTCCCACCCCTGCCCTGCGCCTGGTCCACACGTGCCGCAGAATGGCTGGTGCGGTCGGGATCCGGGGGGGTTCGCGGGCTCCCCCTGGTGGCCAGCGCGGGGATGGCCACCAGACGGGCCTCTGGCCCCTTGACCAGCAGCAGCTGGGCCGCCTGGGAGGAGCGATGTGAACGCCGGCCCCGCCCTGCAGGAACTGCCTGCGCGCCTGGGCCTTCCTGCCGGCCCTGGGGTGGCTCGGCTCCTGCCCCTTGCTGCGTCGCTTGGCCGCACCTGCACCTCACCTGGTTACACCGCCTCAGGTACCCACTCCCGGTTGTGTGGCTCCCAGCCCGGGACCTGTGGCTTGCTCCCCGCCACGCCCTGGCCCTGCCCGGCTATGCACCCCCAGTTCCCGGCTGCGGCCTCTTTCTGACCCAGCTCCCGGGTTCCGGATGGGAGCTCAAGCTTGCCCTGGTCCCCCTGACTCTCTCTCGGCTCTTGCCTGTCATGCCCTGGATGCTGGGGGGCAGGAAAAGCACCCCCCACACATGAAAACAAACAAAACACAATGCTCAAAAGGTTGTAAGCTGGGGCAAACTTTCTCCCTACTTCTGTGGGGGTTTCTATTGTTTTGGGGGGAGTTCCGCTTTGCTTATATAGAGCTGAGATGGGGGTAGACCCAGATAACTATACTGCTTGTTCCCCACACCCTCCCCTGAGCTCTTTGGAAGAGCTTGCGCATAAATATACACCAAAGAAAGAGATGGAACGCGGGAAGAGAAATCAATGCATTTGCTGGACTGAGACAGTCCGTTCCAGGGCGGTGGGTGTCTGCTTAATTCAATTTCACCCCCGCCTTCTCCCCAACAGACAAAGGGCAAAAGGATGTTTCTCTATCCACCCCCAAGTTACAATCGGCATGATTGTTCCCAGGGCTCCCGCTGCCACTTCTGCAGCCAAAGAAGGCTGGAACCATGAACAGGAACACAATGCGCTGCGACCTTTTGTTACAGGGTTGTCTGTTGCCAATCTCGATTTGGCCAAGGCAATGGACAGAGGCTGGCTTACCTGTAAGCCTGCAGCGGATCTGGACCGCTGTGCTCCCACGAGTCCTCCTGCCAGCTCTTCTCGGGCGGCGCCGTCTTCATCACCAGTGCCAGAACGTTCATGGTGGGGGGCAGCCAGCTTGAGGGACGCCTACTGCATTTGGGGTGAGGAGAGCAGGGGGAGAGAATTCAACCTAAATGAGCTACATATTAGGGAAGGGAAGGCAAGGGAAGGCTTGGCTTTTTAAAGCACCAGCTGATCAATAATACCAGCTCCAGGTTTGAACAGTCAGTGTTGCCTAGAATCTAAGGCCTAGTCTGAATTTGGGACCTCAAATGCAATGCCCGGCATTCTTGACCACTAGCCATGCTCACAGCAACAACGTCAGGGCCACAAGCTCCATCCCTATTTTGCCATGCCTTTTTCCTGAGAAGGCAATTTTCCCCTGACAAAAGACCTGCTCCCAGTGGAAAAGAAATGCGGATTTGTTGAGAGAGCTCAACATGGAGGCCAACACTTGTGGGGAGACGTGGCTACGGGGACCCGGCACCACTCTGGATGCGTGCACAGCATCCCTGTGAGTACGAGTAGGAGGCTGCCCACCCTACAACGCCCTCCAGCCCACCTGCTGCAGCAGCGCAGGGACCCCGCCATGCAGTCCTGCCCGTCCCCCCACCTTGGGCACCCCTGAAGGGCTGTTCTCGCCCACATACCTGGGTTTGGGCGCACTCAAGTTGGGCTCGTTGGAAGCTCCGGGGTAATTCGCTCCGAACAGCCACCCCAGCCACGCCGCCTTCCCGCTGCCGGGGGCATCCCCGCCCTCAGGAGTTCCTTCTGCCTCCTCAGCTTCCACGGTGCCCAGTGGGGGGGTGGCGAGCTCCCTTCGAGGTTCGGCTCCAGGTGAGTGGCCCGTCACCAGGCTGGCAGAGGCCTTCCTCGGGGCCTCCGGGTGGCTTTCTCCAGGGCTGGGTGTTTGAGGGAGAGCGCCAGAGCTCGCTGCAGCCTCTCCTGTCCCGCCGTGGACCTCTTTTATGACTTCCCCCAGAGCCATCCGCAGCTTGGTCCAGTGCGTGTAGGGAAAGCCCTCCTGCCTGGAGGCTGAGCAGCTGCCAGAAGCCTCTGAGGGCCAACCGAGCTGTTCCCGCCAGCTGCATGGCTTGTCTTCGGTCTCCTGCTGGACAGCTTGGGTGCACGGCTCCGGCTTGGGGCCGGGCTCGTGGCCTCGCAGCGTGTGGGTCAGGCGACCCCCCCACTGGAGGAGTCTCTGGTGCAGAGGGGGCTGGTGCAGCGGGCTGGATTGGGCTAAGGGACCTTCTTCCTGCCTGACAAGAGGAACTTGGCACCCAGAGGAATCTGGCCGGCGGGGCCCAGCGGCTTGCCTGAAGCTGGGGGGCGGCTCTGGTGGGGTAGCGGCTTGCCGGGGCATTGGCCGGACATCGAGGGACAGGTGGTGGTGCTCAAACAGAAGGTCCAGCTGAAAGGTCAGCATGGACAGAGGCTGGAGCAGCAGGAGCAGTTCGTCAGCCCAGCGGCGGCAGAACCCTTGGCTCAGCACCAAGAAGGCGGTCGGCAAGTACAATGCGGAGATCAGTTCTGTGTGGGGAAGAGGGATGTGGGTGGGTCAGAGGAACCGGCACGCTGAAATGGTGGTCTCAGTTCTAGCAATGCAGGTGCCGCGAATTTGCAAGGAGGGAAAGCTCAGAAAGTGATCAAAGAGCTGTGCTGGCTCAGACTGAGGTCCATCTAGTCTAGAGTTCTGTTTGCACAGGGGCTGGCCAGCACCCTCCTGTCCATGTTCCCCAGCAATTCATTAGGACATTAGTAACCATTGGTAACCTTAACCTGCATGAAAATGGCATCAGGCCACAGGTCCTGATTTAATTTTAAAACTCAAAGTTTCTAGCCCATATGAGATATCAAGATGGGTCTGGATAAGATTTGCAGTGGTTGGGGAAAGTGGAGGGGTGAAGGGCCTTAGGTGGTTCCACAGCCTGTTGGCACCATTCTCAATGGCTAGCAAAAGTGCAATAAGTTACATAAAAACCCGCCACAAGCAAAATGACAGGAAGAAGAGAAATTGTGCAAATTTAAGAACATGAGAATTAGGATCCTGCTCGCAATGCACAGAGATGTTTGGCTCCTGAAGGCCCTATGGCTGCCCAGGAAGCAGGCCTTCCCCACAGAGGTGCCCCAGAACATACCTGAGTTCCGCTGCAGATGAGAAAACCATTGTTCGAGCTGCTTCATGCTAACGAGGACAGAATGAGAGGAAGGATTTTAGCATCTTGGCTCCAGTGGAGACCCTCAGCCCACGCGGTATGTCCCAGATCGGAACAGTTTTCTCTGGAGGGCCACGATCTCCAAGGGATATTCTGTGCCTTCTTTCTGTTGTCCTTCACACATTTTCTTGTCTCTGACCCCCTTTTCCCTTTGTCCTCTCCGCCACCTCCTTTTCTACCACGCACTCCATTTCCCCTCTCCTTGCCGCTCTGCTTTCTCATTCTCCCTTTCTCCCCCCACCCACTTTTCTCTCTCACGGCCCCTTCCCCCTTTTCCCCTTTTCTCTCCTGCTTTCTTTCTCTCTGCATCTCCTTCTCCCGCGAGCTGCAAAGGGACAAACTATCACTCTTGCCCAGGGTCCGATCACAAGCAAGCTTGGACCCCACATCACCCCTCCTCCTGTCAGTGCCCCCCCCCCGGTGCTTACTCACTTCAGGAGGCCCAGGATGAAAGCGTGAAAGCGCTGCTGCTTGCTACGGAGCGGTGCCAGCCGTGAGACCCGCCAGTATAGGGCATTCAAGGATCGGGCCTGCGGGCCTGGGAAAGAGGGATGGATAGAAACTCTTAACATCAGGCGATTCCTTCACTCCACCCCCCCTCCCCCCACCACCAGTACACAAACATAAACCTCCCAGTGGACTGAAAAAGGCTTCCAACTCGTACCACCCAGGGCTGATCCCGATGCTGGCAAAACATGCCATCCAAAAGAGCCCATTTATCTCTGTCACGAAGTCTGGCAGGCCATAATCACTTTGTCTCAGCCCTGGCTCCCTCGGACAAGGGGGTCTTTACAGTGGCCTACCGTGCAGGGTTGCTTTTAAGGACATCCACACTCATGCCCCTTGGGCCAAATTAGTTGTTTGTCCTCATAATTTAAGTACAGTGATTGTGTGGAAGGGGGTGGGGAAATTATTGTTGTTCTTGCCCCCCCTCAAAATCTCTGTTTTGGTTGCCTTTTATTTGTTGTTTGCTCTTTGCCACCACACACAACACCCTTCCTGCCCACCTACCAGGCTTGGCAGAGGCTTCCACTACACTCCACGGGGAACTTGGCCTCTGACCCGTGATGACGTCCTTCTGAAAGGGCTTGAGGCCGTCGCTCACCAGGGCACGGAGTGCTGGGCACAGGGAGTTCAGGATTAAGTAGCCCACATCTGGGCTGAGCCGGCTGTCTCCCAGCTGGGCCTGCACAGAACAGGGATACGGGCTGTGGCAGCTACTGGCAGCTTGGAAAGAGTAAACCCCCCTCCTCCCTCAGCTAATTGGTAATTAGCATTTCCTAATTAGTTCCCCCCCATCCCCACCCCCTCGCTGCAGCAGGAGAAGCTCAGCAGAGCGGGTCCCTCCTTCCTTGGCTCTCGGCCCGGGAGCCAGTTATATGCTGGCACGGAGCACCCATGCCTGCTCACCCAGCGCACAAACACAAGTGCCCATAGATGTGGGGAGGCTCCACATGGAAGCTGCAGGCTGTGCTTTGCCGGGGCTGGGAAGATTAACCTCCATGTGCCGTTTGGAACAGACCTTTCAGCATGTGCAGGAATACTTTTTGCTTAGAGAAAAGGCAGGGGGACATTCGCAGGAGGGCATCTTCCCCCAGCGCAGAGTAAAAGCCTGGAATTCGCCTCTTCAGGGTGTTGTGGTGGCCACCTGGGTTTGAGTGGCTTTAGAAGAGGACTGGGCAAGTTCATAGAGGACCACAGCTACTGGTCTTGACCTCTTTATCCCACCTCCAGGATCAGATGCAGATGGCAAGAGGCACCAGTGGCTGAGGGAAATGGATGAGAGGGTGCCATGACACTCACATCCAGCTCGTGGGTTTCCTGTGGGCACATGAATGGCCAGCATGGGAACAGGATGCTGGACATGATGGGACCTGATCCTGATCCAGCGTGTTCTTAAATGTGCATCAGGAAGCTCGAGAAGAGATCCTGCCCTTCCTCTTTGTGACAGCCCTTCAAGTATTTGGAGAGCGCTATCCTATCTCCCCTCTGTCTTCTCTTCTCCAGGCGAAAGATGCCTCCTGCTTTCAGCCTCTTCAGGGCTTGGTTTGCAGTTCCCTCCTGTCTCGGGCTCCTTTGAATATGGGGATGATGGTAACGCAAGCGAACCCCATCAACAAACCTTCTGGACAAGGTTTCTAGCTGTGCTGAAATGGGCCACGATCTTGTCCACGGAGGCGCTGATTGCCACAAGCAATGCTAGGAAGAAGCAAAGAGGGAGGGATAAGTATTCTTGTGCCATCTGGGGCAAGGCGAAGGGTCGGTTTTCCTTTACAGATGGGAAAAAGCTGACAGGCCTTTTCCACTGCAGGGAGGAAACCTAGCTGACAAAGAGTAAGAGATCCGCCCTTCCCCAGCATGGTGCTCTCCCAGTGTTTTGGACTGCAACTCTCCTCAGCAAAGCCCAGGAGGGATTCTTGGGAAACAGGCTTCGCGGTGGAGGTGCCACTGCAAACAAGGCCCTGCTTTTCTTCTGTGTATACTGAAAAGCTCTTTGGACTAACATGCCTTATAAGCCTTATGGTAAAATTTAAAATGGTGGGGAAGGTGCGGGGGGGGGAGGCCCCTCCAGTCTTGGAGGACAGATGGCAGGGTGCAAATAAACAGCTGTGGAAGGCTGCTCATTATGAAATAACAGGCAGATCAAGGAACTCCGTGGCCCTGTCAGTGCAAAGGCGTTTCCATGGAAATGCCTATCTCTCTGGCTGTCCTTCAGGTTGTGAAGAATGAAAGGGGAAAAGCAAACCAGCAGTTGCCATGGAAAGAACAAGGCACAGATGGGAGTTGGGAAAGGTTCCCAGATATGGAAGAAGTTTGGGAGGATGGAGAAATTTCCTTGTCCTCCACCCAGCTTGTTCCTCTCCATGTATAACTCCGTCTCTTGTCTCAAAGTAGCCAGAATTAACAGCTCCGTCTCGTGCACGTATCCAGAAGGCCAACTGGAAAAGGCACAAGCAAGCCCCAGTTTATAAATTCTGAAGTAATAACTAATTAAGTATTAAGTAATAAATATTTATTTATTGTTGTGAGCTGCCCTGAGGCTTCGGCGAATGGGGTGGCATAGAAGCTTCCTAAATAATAAATACACTTGTTTTTCTTTTCCTGGACTTTCAGGTTTAAAGTTTGAATGCCTGACCACCAAAAAAGAAATTACCAACAAACCACCTTCCCTACAAGCAGAAATCTAGTGTATCACCCAGAAAAGTTGAACCGAGCTTCTCCATCACATGAAGCACTTGGGAGCCCTCCGTAGAGGAAGATGAAAAGAAGAAGAGACAGGTGCGAGGCGCAGGTTTAAGCAGTGCCACGGGTCAAACATGTTATGTTGGCAAATCCTCCTTCTGTGCAGGTAGCTTACCTTTCTTTTGCTCTCTCAGCTGTGCAAAGACTTGGTCCGTATCTGCCCTCCACGGATGGTCCGTGCTCGGGACACCAGCAAAAGACTGAGAATGCCGCACTGGAAAGGGAAGGGAGAGTGACATACGATTAACTGACCTGTTTCTCTGGGGACTCCTCTGGTTCAACCGGTTTCTCTCTCGCACCTTCCTAAGCTTGCTTCTTTGAATTTTGAGCTGCAGTATGTCTTGGTCTCGGGCAGAAGTTATACTTAAAACCCCTCGCGCAACACCAACATGACCTCACGCTAATACACATATTAAAATGGCAGGCAATAGGACTCTAAATCAACCAGTCAAGTGCTCGCCTATGGTGAAAAGGCTTTCTTCCAGGTGATTCCCTTGCAAGGGATTCGGCTCTTTCTGTTCTTTCCCTGATCAGAGGCATTGCAGCTTTGAAGGCCACTGGTTAAATCCCACATAACCTAACCAGTGTTGCCCTGCAGATACTCAGGCCTCCGTTTCCCCACAGCCTTAGCCAGCACCGGAGGACTGTCGTGGCCGATGGGCTCTGTGGGCCAGAAACTCTGAATAGCGCCAGGTTGGAGGAAGGGCGGTTTAGCTCCTCACAGTGGGGCGATGGCTGCAGCAGGGAAGGGCGGGGAGAGGGGCAGCTTACGTTGCTCGGGAGGTCCTGATTCCTTGGCTCCCATGCTCCCCCAGGAGACACTCCTGGGCCCCGCTGGTCCAGCCCGGCTGTCAAGGGGGCCTGGGGCTCCAATCGGCAGCTCGGGCACCTGGCAAGGTGGAAAAGCTAAGGCAGGGAAGGTTCTGCTGCGGGGAAAGAACGGGGAGAAGAGCACGGCCAGCTCCGGGCTGTCCAGGAAGGGCAAAGCGCTCCTGGCGGGAGGAGAATGAGCCCCAATGGGTGAGAGGCGGATGGGGAAGAGCTCCTCAGGCGAGAGCGTGCCGAAAACCTGCCCCTGCCGGCTGGCCAGCAGACAGACTTCTTCGCAGGAGAGGGTCTTGAGCCGGGGGCAGAAAGCTGGGCCTGTAGGTTCAGGGGAGGCCAGCTCCACGCTCTCCAAGCTGGGGCAGAGAGAGGGCGGGCGGGGAAACTCCGCGGGCTGGCCGTCCACCACTGAGAAATGCACCAGGAGGGGCTGGGGAGGCCGAGGCTGAGTGGGGTGCGTGGGGGGGGCCCTGACTGCAAGCGGTGGCAAGGCAGAATTAGGCAGAAGAGAAGCCATACCAGAGCAAGGGAAGAAGGCACCGAGAGAGCGAGAGAGAGAGAGGAGGATGGGTGGGCATGATGGTGGAGAACCAAGAAGGAAGGGGAGCATGGCGAGAGAGGCGACAGACCAAGCGAGACCAGCCGCATGAGCATGGCAGCCAGAGCGGTGCCCGGGCGAGAAAGCCAAACAAGGGGGAGGGTTTGGGGGAGGGGAGGGGGAAGGAAGGCAGGAGGGGAAGGGGAAGAAAGAATATGAAAAGAGAATGTTAATTCCAGAAGTCACGCAACAGACATACGTCATGAGCATGAGACACGCGAAATTGTTGGGACGCTCGTCCCACGACTAGCACCGTGGAGGGTCTCATGCTTTGTAAAAAGTTTGCTTCTCTTGCAACACCAAATATCCCCACGGGAGCTTGGCATTGCACAAATAACTTCAGGAGCTGAGAGGGAAGCCCGGCTCGAGTTGAGCCAAGTCTTACTGATGCAGGGCTGAGAGCTAGCTGTGTGCTGGGGGTGGAGCAATGGAGCCTTTGCTGTGAGCCGTCCTGAGACTATGCAAAGGACGACATAGAAATGTTTTAAACACACACACACAAAAAGAGGGGCTCTTTAAGGCAGAGGGGATGGGGCAGTGCTGACCCTTTTCCTGGTCATCCTGTCTGAAAAATTGCTGACACTGTTAATCATATTTTGTGTTGCATTTATATGGTGGCTTAGTGGCCTCTTCCTTATCGCACTCCTATAGCGTAGGCCGGTGTTGTTCTCCCTGTACTGCAATTTCATGCCATTTGGCTGCTTCCGCTTGAGGTGACTTTGCTTTCCAAGAGAGGCTTCCGGCCCATCGCTATTCCTCATATTCTTTCAAATGCAGCTGCCTCTCCATTGCTAATTTAAATGCTTGGTCTGGTTTTATCCCTGTCTAATTACAGATTATGGCTCCCTCTCACTGCGAAGGCCCTTCATGGACCCTTGGGGTTCAAAAACCAAGACAGAAATATTCTCATTAAATAAATCAGCTGGTAACCATGTTAGGTTACCGTGTATGTTCCTGATGGAGGTGAAATTAGGATCTAGAACATGGTCTATGCAGCTCCCTCCTTTGGCCACCTGGCTGCATTCAGTCTCCTGGCAAGCATAAAGAGAATCTTTGGGCCTATAGAGGTTGCTGGATTCTATTTCCCATCATCCCCAGCCAGCTTGGCCACTGCTGCAGGAAGACGGATTGGCCGTTCATCAAGATCTGCAGTGCCACGGGTTCTCTAGCTTTGTGGTGGGACAGGGGTGGGCAGAAAGGAGATTCCCAGATGTTTGGGACTTCCAATTCCCAAATGATCAGGAATGCTGGGAGTTGAGATTCCAAGCCTCTGGAAATTGGTTTTCTGTCACCTCCCTGCTCGAGGGGATTATCGGGGCAATCCTGTGCATGATTGCTCAGGAGCAAACCTCACTGACCTTAAGGAGCGAGCTCAGGGCTGCGGCTTCAACTCCGGCAAAGGAGCTGTCAAACTTGGGAGACTTCTCCAAAGATCTCCTAAACTGGATATAACCAGTTGCTGGAGATCCCCTGCACCTCGATGCAGTTCAGCTGCCGGACCAGGATATACAGGGAATTCAGAGGACAAGTGGGAGGGGCCCCCACCCCCCGCCCATAAAAGCAACATTACGGACCGCACCGCTGCCTTGACATTTTCAACGTTTACACTACCCTAACCCCCTCTCCCCCTCCCCTGGCAAAAACGCAGATTCTCCCTTTTCTGAGTTAGGAAAGCTGGCACATCATTCCACCCCCTGCCTGACCTCTCACCAGTTGAGAAAGTGAAGGAGGACAGAAATAGGAGGATCCGATTTGCTTGCAGAAAATGACACATAGGAGTATACAAGAGAAACTTGTCCTTTGCTTCCTGCTTCCTTTCGGGGGGGGAATGGGGGAAAGGAAAAGCGGATTTTTTTCCCCCGCTCCTGATTGACAACCACATTAACCAATCAGAGTAACCACACTTTTTAATCTCTCTCTTTCTGTTTCTCTTTCCCTTTGCAGGTGTTATGCTTCCCAGTGTGTGTTATGAAGCTGGAGACTCTCCCATAGCCACACAATTCATCTGACTCACCATCATCTCGAGCATGAAAAGGCTCTGCAGGTTCTCGAAACAAAACCCTGCAAGACCTGTTTGAGTGCAGGGGAGCTCTGGTAACAAATACTTGTTTTCTGTTTTGTTTTGCTTTGGTTTTTTGGAGAGTTGAAGGATATTTGAAAGGGAAACTGCTGTTTGTATACACCACTTCTAGAGGATTGTTTCATGGTTGTTGTTGTTGTTAGTCGCGAAGTCGAGTCCGACCCATCGCGACCCCATGGACAACATTCCTCCAGGCCCTCCTGTCCTCCACCATCCCCCGGAGTCCACCCAGCTCACACCAACCGCCTCTGTGACTCCATCCAGCCACCTCATCCTCTGCCGTCCCCTTCTTCTTTTGCCATCTATTGTTCCCAGCATTAGGCTCTTCTCCAGGGAGTCCTTCCTTCTCATTAGGTGGCCAAAGTATTTGAGTTTCATCTTCACTATCTGGCCTTCTAAAGAGCAGTCAGGGTTGATCTCCTCTAGGACTGACCGGTTTGATCGCCTTGCGGTCCAAGGGACTCGCAGGAGTCTCCTCCAGCACCACAACTCAAAGGCCTCAATCCTTTTGCGCTCAGCCTTCGGGTGACCCAAATGCAAAGGAATCCGGTTCCTATGCCTTCGACAGTTGTGGAATAGAAAGAATTTCAATGGGTGTTTTGCTTCTAGACACTGTTTTCATAACGACAGGTGGTTTAAAAGGCAAAGAAAAATGCAAGATACAGCCTACAAGAAACTCCACCTGTTTGTTTGCAGAAAACCTGCCAGGTAAATACAGCATTTTTGACAGCCACTTTTTACAGCTGGGTGTGTGCTTGGCTGGTAGCAGGGTTGTCAGGAAACAGGAGCTTCCAGTCCAAGGATAGTGTGATGGAAGTGTTGCATGTAGGTGTTGTGTATCCAGGCCCTGCTTCTGTTCTTAATCTTGATTTTCTTTGAGGAATTGAGCCACATTTAACTCAGCAACAATCCAGTGAGGCAGTTGAAGGAGGTATTTCAGAGAGAGAGAAAGAGAGAGAGAGTGTCACCCACTGGGCCTTTTGGCTGAATGGAATTTGAACCCAGGACTGCAAGCCATGCTTAAAGTTCTGCTCACAGTGCTGCATTTTTATTGGGTTTTTTTTTTTTTTTTACACAAGACAGCATGGCCACAAAGGATGCGAGGGGTCGCTCTGGTCCAGAAACAGCAGCAAGAATGAAAGCAGGAAATGATGGCGTGCAAAGAGCAGAAACAGGTGAAATGCAGTGGGGAGACGTGGGGCAGGCGTCCTTCGCGGCCTGGCACATCCTGTTTGAACGAACGGTGCAATGCTTCATCAATCCATCCCTTAGGTTAATCAGCTGAAAACCAAGGGCAGGCAAATTGTGACCTTCCAGGTGTTTTGGCTGGCAACTCCCAGCATGCTCTAGCCAGCATAGTCAGTGGCAAGGGATCATGGGAATGGTTGGCCTAAGCATCTGAGGGGTGTGGGGCGGGGGGGGGGGCAGAAGATGTCCATCCCAAGTTAGAAAACATCTCACTAATTAAAGGGTCACAGCACTGAAGGGAAGCCTTAGTCCAGGGAGCTGAAACTTTCCAGCCTGGGGTGGATCTTCCCGGAAGCTCCGGCTGTGGGAAAGTCAGCCCTGATCAGGGAAGGGAAGTGGGGAGCGAAACTTGCTTGGGACTCGGCTAGTGCCTCAAGGTCAGGCGGGACCCCAAAGGCTCACCCCCCCCCCCAAGTTGGTCCTTCTCTCCGCCTTTTGCAGTCTGCTGGTCCTTGGCCTTTCACTCCTGCCTGGACCACCATGGGAGGTGGTCCTCCTCCAGGAGCTGCACCAGCCCCTTGCTCCCCCTTGTCTGGCTGGCAAGCAAGCAAGAGGGTAGCGATAATGAGAAAGAGGATGAGGAGCGAGAACGGCTGGTGAATGCAGCAGCGAGAAGAGAAGCTGGTTGCTGCATTGCTCGTGGTGAAGAACCCAAAGTCAAGCTGTCGTGCAAGGTTCACACCGAAAAGCAACCCACAATTCAACAAGAACCCATATTCTGGGTTGTTACATACGAACCAGGGCTGTATGACGGCCTGCAAGCGCAGTCTTTCCCCCAGTCTCAGCCTGGCCCAGTCTTAGCAGAGGAACACCTCACGCCTGCTGCTAGGTCCCGTTCACCATCCCATAATCAAATAAGCCATTCCCATAATAAGCCAAATTTCCAAAAACCATGCAGACATGGGGAGAAAGCCGCAGTAACCTACTGTATGAGGTGTTCAACTTCGAAGCAAGCTTACCTGTTCTTCCTCTGCTTGTATTAGCAGCTCAGTCTATGGGAATTATACGGACTAAGGGCACAATCATGTACACATTTAGACAGGAAAGAGGAAAATGCTGGCCATTCCCAGCATTCCCCTGTGCTAGGTGAGGAATTCTGGGAATTGTAGGCATTTTTTTCCGTCTGAACTAACAGGGATGCACCTTAATCTGTCCCTAGCAGGGAAATAGTATTCACTCACTGATTCCTGTAGGCTGAGCTGCTATTCAAAAAATTAAACCTAGCAACTCCTCCTACCCTAAGATAAGTTGGTTATATGGAACCAATGGGGAAAATTCTGACTCCAGCAAGTGAGGGTAGCCGGTGCAGGGGAGCTCGGTGGTGGGCGCCAGTTTGCCCTTTGGAGTTGCCTTCTCCACGTGTGGCTCCAAGGGAATGGTTTATGTGGGCAAAGCCTAAGGGGGGGGGGGTAAAAATGACCCTCCCGGCTACAAAAAGGACATTTTGAGTGCCCACGCGTGGAGCCTCCGGGTAGAGCTTTGGAGAATTGCCCTAGGCCCCTGCTTCCCACCTGTCTCAGGGCACACTGCAGGCGAGAGCACCCCAGAGCTTGCTGCAACACCTGTCTGGACCACTTGCTTTCTGTGGGAAGCACCGGGGTCTTACCCTCTTTGAAATGCCTGTCTCCTGTCTCTTCCCTCCCCGGCATCCAAGGGTCCCTCTTCCCGTTGGGCGGGCCCTGTAAGACGCGGCCGGGCAGCTCCTGCTCCGAGCCTCCGTCCTCTCCTTCTTCGGGGGCTCCCTCCACAATGGGCTGCAGCCCAGGCCGGGGCTTTTTCCTCCAGGGCTGGATGTCCTTTGGGGCCCAGAGGTGCCCGTTGGCCGGGGCTTCCAAGTCCTCGGGCGCTCCCTTCTCCACCTCTGCCCGCTGAAGGGGTTGGACGGTCGGCTGGCCCTTCTGTTTGCGGTAGCGCAGCTCTTTGAACGTGGTGACGCCCCTCTGGAGACAGCCGGCGGGGTTCGCCAGCTCGGGTTGCGAGGGCAGGGACCCAGCCGCCCCCGGGCAGAGTGTGCTCCCCCAGGCGAGCTCATGGCTGGGGGGCAATTCGGTGTCGGGGGAGAAGACAATCAGCCAGTCACTTTGGTCCTTCCTCGCCTGCCCTGGGGGTGGCACGGCGCCCACTTTCTTGCGCTTTTGTGCCAGCTCATGGAACGAAGTGATGTTCTTCCGGCTGACGTCCCCTTCCGGCCCAGGCTGGCGGGACGGCAGCTCTGGCGGGGCTGCCGCTGGGGTTGGCTTCGCTGCTTCGCCCCGCCTCAGCCCTTGCAGCCCCCGCTTGGTTCTGGGGGGCACGGGGGGAGGCGCACTTGCCCGTTTGGGCCTCGGTGGAGGGGCCTGGTTTGAATTGATGTCCACTGGCCCCGAGGATAGGCTTTCGGTCCTGGCTTCCTGGGCCACCAGGGCATTGCAATTTGAATCCAGAGCCGCGCCTGCAGAGGGGACTGGCACGGCTGGGGGGGCCCTGCACGGCCGGGCTGGGGGTGGTCCAGGCGGTGGAGCTCGGCAGGTCTCGGCCAGGACGGCCTCATCTGGGCTTTGCGGGCTGGGAGAGGCCGCTTCGGATGCCGATTCGAGCGAGCTGCTGCTGCACAAGCTATCGGGGCTGTCCCACACCTGGGACGCAGGGCGCGGTTCCCTCTGGATGTTGAGATTCGTACCCCTCTCTTTGCAGCTGGCTAAGGGGAGGTCGTGATGCGCATCTTCCAGCGGGACGATGTTGGGCTGGTTCTCGGGACTCTGGGCCTCTTCGGCAGGGAACGCTTTGCAGTACACGGAGACGGGCGAGTCGTCCAGGCTGAGATCCGAGCAGCTGCTCACAGAGGAGGAGGCCGGGTCTGAAGGGGAACCGGCCTCCTCCTCTTCCTCCTCCTCCTCCTCTTCCTCATGCTTCAAGGCTGGGCGGTTGGGCAAGGGAGCCTGGGTCTGGAGGACCTGTTTGACCCGGGACTGCAGCGGGTGGGCGTCGCAGCATCGGCACAGCAGGGATGGGTTGTTGGAGTTGGCATCCACCAGCTCGGGGCCGTTGCGGTGTTCCTGGCAGTCTGGGCATGCCGTCTGTGTTCTTGGCAGCGCCAGGGTGTCGGTGTCTTCCCGCAGCTCGGGGTGGCGAGACAGGTGGAGCCCCAGTGAGATATGTTGCAAGTGGGCATGGTTCAGGTTGCAGAGCAGACCTTTCTTGGGGGACTGCATGGCTCCAGAGCGTGAGAGGAAAAACGGGGCGGCAGCCCGCCGGTCCGTCTGCTGCGCGTGGATCTGAACCGCCAGCGTGGCTTAGAGAAATCCCTCTCCCTGTGAGAGGCCAACACCGGGTCCTGAGAGGGGGTTGGGGTGGAAGCCAGAACAGGAAAGGGGAAGACAAGGAGAGAGCAAACACCGTCAGCTGCGAGAAGGGGTGGAGAAGCAGAGGCACGTGACAGGTGGCATCCCTGGGGGCATGATGCGGAAAAGCGAGTCCCCTCTCTCTGACAGCCGCAGACAGTATTCAGAGCTAGACTGCCTCTAAACATGGAGGCTTGTCTCAGTGCATCGTGGCTAAGACCTGCCCTGCATGTGGAACTGCGGTCTAGACAGGCTGGTCCAGCAGAAAGAAGACGTTTTGTTTCTGTCTCCTGTCAATAATTCAGGCGGGGGGGGAAATAAAGTTTCTTCCCCCTCACTCGCCTTTTCCTCTGCACCATTGTTGCTTTTCCTTGCTAATCTGTATCATCGCTTCCCTATACAGCTTCCCACCCTGTAAAACAATTAAAAATTAACCACCAAAAAGAAGGGGAAAAGAAACCTCACATTGGCTGAAGTTGTAAGGAGAAATGCAAAATATGTCTGTCTATTTCTTTTCGAACACCAGAACTGTTTGCAAGCCAAAAGAACGTGTGCTTTGAAGAGACAAAGAAGAGACTTCAGTGGGGAAGATAACCCCACCTTTGGTTAAGTATTTTAAAAAGAAAAAGTATTCTTGCTTTGGCTCATCTCATATCTTCCTTCTCCCCAGTTCCAGAATGGTGTGGTTCTAAAAGATATTGTCTGAGTTTTGCCAGCTGTAATGCAATGCATAGCTAAACTGTGGAACTCACAGCCACAAGATGTAGTGTGGACCACTGGTTTGAGCATGGAGGAGGAGGAAGAGGCCATGCCTGCTAGACCTGATGGCCGTATGCTTCCTCCAGTATCAGAGGCTGTATACCTATGTAGGTCAGTTGCTGGGGAACATGGGTAGGATAGTGCTGTGCCATTTTTGTCCTGTTCATGGCTTCTTGTGAGCAGCTGGTTGGAAGATGCTGGATGGGAAGGACCCTGGGGCTGATCCAGCAGGGCAGTGCTGCTGTTCTTAAGTATTCTGGCATGAGCTCCTTTGGAATGGTCAATTAAGGCCCATTAGCTTTATAGAAGACCTACAGATGACATTTATAATGTATGAAGAGTGATGGACAGATCAATATTTTGCCTGTGTTTTTAGATTCTTCTTGCAAGCATGTCTGGGTGGAGTGGGTGGGGGGGGGGCGCTTTTGGTGCAGGAAAGCAAACCCCTAGGCTTCCAGGCTGACCACCAGCTCATCTAGATAAACTACAGGTGAGGCTGGCCAAGCTGACACTGAGGGGAAACTGAGGCATGATTGAGCAACTGTTGCACTGGGGGGGGGGCAGGGGGGATGCAGGGAATTGGGGAGAAGGGGCAACAGTGCATAAGTCACACCGGGGTGGCAAAAATGGCATGCAATCCAAGATGGAGAATAGGGGAAAATGGATTCCAGGCCTGCATTTCTGGTCAATTTAAATTGAGGAAAATGTGGTTTGTTTTCCATTTATATAGCCTGTCCTTTCCCCGGGGCTCAGGGGGAGTAACAAAAGCAAAAATACTCATAAGTAGCAAAAGAACATGGGCTTCAACACTGTTTGGCAGTTTGAGGTTTAAACCAGAGCTCTGCCACGAAAAGGATTTATGATCCAGAACAGATTGATCCTTGTCTACAAGCATCTGATGAAGCAAAGCAGCCCTGACTTTTAACAGGAAGAGAGTTGTTACACAAAGGATCTTGTTGTCTTTTTATTTGTGGCTAGGGAGACCCGGAAAGCAGTTCTTCCCCAGTGATCAATTTATGGGTTGAAGTTTACCTTGAGATAACATTTCTCTCTCATTCAGTGACCTTCCTTGCAAATCAAATCTCTGCCTGCTTAAACTTAGTAGAAAGATGCACTCTGCACTGTCTCAGGAACTGCTACTTTCAGTTTTTCCTTTGTATGTTGGAGGTCTAAGCCTGGTTTGCACCCACGCCCCAGGCTGAGTCTGACTGCAAACGACATCCTTCCCCACCACGATCCCTTTCCCATTTTCCTCTCCTGGATACACCCCAACTCTCCAGAGAAGGGCCGTACGTGGCACTCAGTGCCAATTTTTATTCCTCACAATAACCTTGCAGAGCAGCCCAGATGAAGAGAAACTCACGATCAGCCAGGTGACGATGCGAGCAAGGATTTGAACCCAGCCTGAATCGGCCTTCTGGGAAACAAGCAGCCCTAGACTAGAGACAGGCCACATTGCATGGCTTCTCCGGGAAAATGTGAAGATGAACCTGGGTGGCGATCCTGTTGTATTTATTCTACTCTCCAGCCCACTCCTTCTGCAGGCAAAAAGCCAAATGACTGCAGAGGCTCCAGGACAAGAAGACAAGGTATAGAACTGATGTCAGTCCCACTACTGCTGGCACTGGGGTGGGGGGACCTCCATGCCTCCTGCGAATTGTAAACAAGTCGGGAAGAAAATGGGAGGGGGTGATCTGCGGGGAAAGGGGAGGTAAGCCTGCTGGCCACTTGGCTCTGGTTGGTTCAGCAATGCAGTTTGGGGGCGGGGGGAGTCCCACCCCATCCACTTGACCCCGACTGCAAAGCAAGGAAATCTCCGGGCTGGAAACGAATCCCCCCCTCCATCTTAAACAATCCGAAAGGGTGGGACCTCTGCAGCAATGCTTGGTTGTGGGGCGAGAGACCCAGGTCTCCACAACATGGCCCCTGGGGGGCACATGCCCATCTTATGTTGGGCATTGCAGGATTCTAGAAAGCGCTAAGAGACGGCAGGCGGGCGGGCGGGGAGGCAGGGGCGGGCGGAGGAGATGAAAAGAAAACACGTCTGCGGGAATGCGGTCCCTCCCTCAGACACCCCTTCCCAAATCCCCCCGGAGGCACCGAACCACCCACACCAGCTGCCATGGGGGCTCACCTGCTGCCCCTTTCTCTCTCTCTCTCTCTCTGTGCCAGGTTCTGCTGCAGGGTTTGGTCCAGCCCAGCAGCTCCCGCAGCTTAGAGCATCCTCCCTGGCTGAGCTCACCCAGCCAGGCTGGGAGGAGCTTTATCCATCATTGCATTGGCTCTCCACCCCCCCCTCCCAACACACACAGCCACCACCACGGCCCCCACCTTAACCCTTGATGTACCACCCCCGGACCCACATCTCGGAGACTTACAGGCACGAGTCCCGGTGGACTGCCTTTGCATTGTGAGTCATCCTTGACCCAGTTTGCACAGATCACAGTGGCTTATTTAACCCAGAAGGAGCTGCTAATCTCAATACGCAACCTGCAATCGGTGGTTGGGCCATGTTGCACAAACCCAACCCGTTCCGAGGCTGGACCATCCTGGCACAATCCTGCCCTTCACTGAATAAGACGCAGGATGGCCCGGCTGTTTTGTGGGAGGCAGCCCAGTATGTGTGAATGCTGTAATAGGGTTTAATGATGGGCTGTTAACTATGAACAGCTCAGAAAAAGAACCCATTGTTTGTTTGGGATCTCCGGGTTGTCCATGGTGAATTACCTTTAAACAATGGTGCAGGATCCTCCCCCAAGGCTTTTTTAATACGTGCTTAATGTGTAGATCGGCACAGTCTATGCATCGGGTATATGGAACTCACTGTTGGCATTATTTATTTGGTATTTATGTACTTTTTTCTTTTATCGGTACTTTCTAAGTTCTAAAAGTATTGTGAACTGTTTCAGAGAACTGTTGGGTGATGAATGCAAATATTTTGATGGACAAGTAATGGCAACCCACATTTTAGCAATACCCTACAATTCAACAACAATCCGTATTCTGGGTTATTGTTACATGCAAAGGAGTAATTAAGAGTTGTGAGATGCTTAGTGGTCATCTAGTCCAGCCTTCTGCTCAACCTCATCAGGAATCTTGCCGCTACAGAAGGGCCTCTGCTTAAATAACTCCAGAAAAGGAGACAGCTCATCACCTAGAGAAGCCAGGTGACCCAGAGGACAATCCTCTATTCCTTTATTTCAAGAGCAGTCCTTTATTTTGACCTTGAGCCTCTGTTTAAGGGCTCTCATGTCTAAGTCCAGCTTAAATGTAGACAGACATCCGAAGGAAAATGGAAATATTCCTTCTCCAGGTTTCTCCTGGACAGTAGAAAGAAAAGGTAGACATAACTGGTCCCCACTATGGTGAAACGCAGTGCATTCGTGTTTGAATTATAATAATCCTTTCTAAATGTACATCTATATAAACTAGCATATGCACATTTTTGTACAAACCGCTCTTTTTTCTCCGAAAAACATTTCTTTTCCCCCCACCATGATTCATAAGTGGCCAACCTGCCACCACCTCCCGAGGCAGCCTCTCTCACTGCGGAACAACTCACGCCGTTTGGAAGGTTCTGCCGATGTTCAAAATCTGCTCCTCAGCATTTTCCAACCATTTACTGGAAAGACACCAATATATCTACACCTCCTGCTGTTTCCATCTCGCCCACACACCCACTGAAACGGATTTCAGCGATTCTGAGGGCTGCATGTGCCCTCCAGTTTCAGAGACAGCTTCCTCCGCACATGTCTTCATGTCTTGCTGGGGGGTTTTCCAAGTGTGTGCACATCATGCTTGACTAGATGGACCCCAGGTCTTATATGGCAGGATTTTCTGATGTTCTTAATCCAATGTTGGTTGGTGTCTACCCTAACACTCCTTGTCCCCAAGTGTGTTAAGTAATGTTGGACTCTGGAATTACACCAGTATTTGGTGAGGGGCTTGTTTTGCAATTATCATATACTAACTTGGCTGATTTCAAAGCGGGGCAGATCCAACCCTGCCGCTGTGTCAGGAGGGAGCACCCTCGTTGCCCCTCTGCTGAATGGGCACCCTAGTCTTGTGCCCCAAAGGCCAGCTTTGAGGATCCACAACCCTGAGTCTTTGTGGTATGGCTTGCTAGTCTATCCTTCCCGAAATACCATCCCAGTATTTTGGACTTCAGTTCCCACCACTGCTGACTTTTGGCCATGCTGGCTGGGGCTAATGGAAATTGGAACCCCAAACATCTGGAGGGCACTTGGCTTTGCAAGGTTGCTTTAGGCCAGTGGGCTCCAACAAGCTCTTTCCATAGTCATGCAGACCTCCTGATGGCCTGTAATCATTTTTGTGTTATTAAGTTTACTTAATTTTTATGAATCACTTGCTTAAACAGTCCTAAGCAATGCAGAGTTTACCTTCCTGTTCATGCTTGTTTGGAAACGTCTCTTTGTAGTAGAAACTGGCAGCCCAGAACGATTGGCACTGAACTTGTATTTATGGGAATATGCTAAGAAACGGGCCCTACGACACTAAAGGCCTATTCTAAATTGTAACAGATTGAACTTCCAAAATCGTGCGTGTATCCTGCAGAAAGCATCAACTGAACTACTTCAGTTACATTGATCTGAAAAGTTGTTGACAATTTGACCACTATTTCTGTAAGTTACACTGATCGGCTTGCTTCTGGGAAATGTCTATATAAAAAGCAGTTCCAGTTGTCCACAACTTTTCAGTTCAATCTAATTTACAGATACAATTTCATTGCACAAGTAAAAGGAAGTTCTGGGTCATGGTGCTAACCATGTTGCTGGATCCCCTCCTGGCCTGTTATATATTAAAAAAGGCCATGGATATCTTTTGGTACAGAATATGAATCTTCCAAAATGCAAGCACTCAACATGCTACGGTGTGCGTCCTACTTTCACTACAGACACACAGTCCATTTTAGAAAATAATTTATTGCTACACCCTCTTGTCTCCAGCCTGAACGTTCATTCCACTATGATGGAGGGATCTTAACACAAGCGCACAACAGGCACAACCGTTGCCATCCTAAACCCACAATTTCAGTCCCTGGATTCTACTCCAGAGAAGGAAGAACCTTTTGTCATCCCATGTCCTCCCTAAACAGGGATTGTGTTCCCAAATTAGTTTTGCCCTCCTCTAAGAAGGGTACAGTATGGAAAGGTCTGTCAGTAATATTTGTGCTGGACATTTTAGGAGATTGGGGAGAAAAAAGCCTACTTCATTCTCCTCCCCTTTCCAAATCAAAACAAGAACTTGTAACTGCCTCACTTGTGAGAACATGGTGTGAGGAAAAATTCTTGCCATGGATTAGATGCTCCTCTTATACAGAACAAACTTATCTTGCAGTAAAAGAAGTTGTGCTTCAGATGCAAAACTGTTCCTCACCCCACCATGTGCTCAATAACAGGGTTGCTTTTGTTTTTAAAGTACTCCTGCTTCTCAGAGAGGAAGGACTGGGTTTGCAGAACATAAACAATGGTGAATTGTGAGCCATGTTTATTGCTGAGTGGCTTATGCGTGGTCTGACAAGCCATGATGCTGGGTTTGCACAACCGAGCCACCCTGGAACAAAAATGGCTCACAGCCCATGGTAGCTCATTGTGGTGTATGAATCCATACTTATGAGGAATGGGGAATAACAGCGAAAGGGAGATAGCCAGGCTGCTACTGCTGACAAAACCAGAAGCCATGCTGGGGAGAGATGGGAGGTCTCTGGGGATTACATTTGGCTCTCCTTGACCCTACTTCTAAACCCAGCTTCTGAAAACACCCTACTTTTAAATACAGTTGCTGTTTCTCTTCCCACCATCCTTAAAAGAAATGTGGGAATTGTAACATTCCAAGAGCAACAAAAACGTCTTGGTTATTGATTTGTGGCTCCTTTTCTTCAGGAGCCAGGCTGGGAAATTGCAAAACAGGTTTCTCATGCTGGTTGTGACCACATTACTATGTAGACACCCCTTTAAGGGAAAAAAAAAACTCCTCTAGAAATGTTCGGTCTTCACACCACAGGGGCAGAGCCATGCTTTGAGAAATGTTTGGGGGCATTTTTCTCCTTCATTGCTCACCCCGGCCCCTTTTCTGCTCTAGCTCATGAGGTAAAATTACTTCAGCGGTTCCACTATCTGACGTCTAAAGTCCAGGCAAGGAAAACAAAGAATTATCACTCCAGGCTGGCGTCTTTTTTAGCGGCCAAGCCTGTCACTTTTGCCTCTTGTAAAGCTTCTGAGCGAGGCAAAGAAAGATTTGAGCAGGCAGGTGGACGGCGTGCTGAGAAATGAGGCCCGACAAACGCTGGTAGCTGCTCTCCTCATAGTCCCGGTAAACGTCTCTCAGGCCCAGCTCCTCATAGAGTTGCTTCACACGGGCCACTTTATCCATGTCTTTTTGTCCATAACTTTCCTAAAGTGGTAGAATTAAAAGGCAAATTAGGCTAGGCTGGGACAATTTTACCTCAGGAAAAGTGACCTCAGGACAGTTGTCCGTTTATTTGTTGATTATATTTATATATACCACCCCACAGCTCACAAGGCTCTCTGAGTGGTTTACAAACATTATGACACAAATACAAATGATAAAATGTCCAAGATAAAACAATAATACAATCGAACAAGCACTAAAATGCTGAGCAGCAAATAACTCCAACAAGTAGAAAAGTTACCGCCCCCAGTTCAGTAGCAACAATAAGCAATATCAAAATGTAGGTAGATATTTATTTAGTCAGTCAGTCAGTCAGTCAGTCAGTCAGTTAAAGCTTTTATATACTGTCCTTCACTAAAAAGTCCCAGGATGGTATATAAAACTTTCCATGCTTTAGTTCAGAAAATATCTAGTAAATAAAAAGGTTTTTGCCTGGTGGTGAAAAGATAACAAAGATGGCGCCAGGTGTACCTCTCTGGGGAGCATATTCCAAAGATGGGGTGCCACTACTGAAAAGGCCCTTCTCCTGTTTACTGCCCCCTTTGCTTCTTTAGTGGGAGACCTCTGTAGCTGATCTTAATGGCGAGGCAGGAACATACGGGCAGGCTTGTTTATTTCCCCCACAGTGTGTGTTGGTTTCCTGGGTCTAGATTTCCCTCGGTGGCATGGCTTGTGAATAATTTGAACCCAGGTGGCTGCCTAGAAGCAGGAGTTTGGTGACGAAATGAGCCCCCACAAGTGTGCAGCTAATGCTGCAAACTGCAGTGGCTTATTTATACATTTCTATCCTGACTTTTTCTCTCCTGCAAAGAACCCAAGGTAGCTGACATGATCTCCATTTTATCTTCACAGCAACCCTGCGAGGGAGGCCAGGATGAGAGTCAGTGACTGGCTCAAAGTCATCCAGGGAGCTTCATGGTCAAGTGGGGACTCAAACCCAGATCTCCTGAGTCCCAGGTCAACGCTCTAACCACTATACCACCCTGGCTCTCTATTTAACCCAGTGTTGAAAATGGCTGTGCAAACCCACCCAGAATCTTGTGGCAACTTTAAAAGAGTTGACATTAAGGCCTTCATTATTTCCTGGCAAGCAATCTAATTTGCTTGGGGCTTTTCGTATGGATATCTTTCTACTTTGTTATTAAGATTAACTTCAACAATCCAGTGCATTAAATCTTTTAATACTATTAAAATATGACTGTTCCAGTGTTTGTATCACATTCAAATACTTGATCCCATTACACCCTCTGATATGTGTTTCTTCCACTTTTGGCTTCATACAACATATGGGGGGAAAGTAACTTTTCCCTCTCTTTTATAATCTGGATTAATGTGGTTCATTAATTAGTGTTTGTTGCAACTTGTATTGGGCTGTTTCTGAATTTAAAGAACACTTTGGCACCTGATGAAGGACAGCCAAGCTCTTTATGAAATTTTACAGGCAAGAGTTCAAAGACCCAGTCACCCAGCACACACCTGGCAACACACACGCACCACAACACACAAATGTCTAAAGCATAGATGGGGAACTTGTGACTCCCTGGACATTGTTGGACTCTGCCAAAAATAAAATAAAATAAAATAAAATAAAATAAAATAAAAATCCCTTTCTTGTGGTTGTCTAGCTTATAGCAGCTTTCCCCAACCAGGTGGCCTTCAGAGGCATTTGGACTACAACTCCCAGAATTCCTATCAGCAGGGCCACTGACGGGGAATTGTGTGTGTTGCAGTCCAAACTTGTCTAGAAGGCACAAGGTTGGGGAAGGCTGCTTGTCACATTCACCTTGTTAGGAAGAAAATGGATTATGGCCTTGGAGCTGCTTTTGCTGCCCCCTGTCCTGTCTCTCAGGACGGGGTGGAAGATTGTGCAAGCTGGCAGATGCTACAAAGGTGGAAGAAAAGGATGTTTATAAAATCCATAGCAAACAGCCATGACTAATTTTTCCTTAATCAGGGGAGGGGGCCGCCAAGAACTAGGTAGCTGCAGGGTGCCATCTGGTGGCCAGAACTAGAACAATCACTGCAGTGGTTGCAGGATCAGTCCCAGCCCCAGCTGAAGCACTCAGGTAGCTGATCAGTACCAGCTGAGGGAACTCTCTATAAGCTTCCCCCACAGGAAGGCTTTTCCCTGCTTGCTGTTGTCAGTTCCTGCCTGTTTTGCTCCAGTTTTTGCTGCTCCCGAATCCTGCCTGGTCATCCTGCATCAGGTTACCTACTCCCTGTCCTATTTTCTCATTTCTTGGCTCACTTATAACTGTGTCTGTGTTCTTATATGCACTCCTGGCCCTTGACTTTGGCCTTATCATGGTCTATGATTCTGATTCAATCTTGGGTCCTTTGCCTTGACTTTTCCTGCCCAGACCCTGAAAGTTTGCAGAGGTCCTCTGACTTGGGGTATGTGGAGGTT
Organism: Varanus salvator macromaculatus; assembly: GCA_023646645.1. Taxonomy (NCBI): domain Eukaryota; kingdom Metazoa; phylum Chordata; class Lepidosauria; order Squamata; family Varanidae; genus Varanus; species Varanus salvator. The sequence continues at coordinate 7,619,819 of JAIXND010000803.1, read as the reverse complement.
GTTTGTATTTCAAGAGGCACCCTGAAAAACTCAGACCTTAAATGGGGAAGGGGCTTAGCTTTGCTTTTCTAGTAGGGGAAATAATGTCAGGATTTGGGCAGCTACAGGCCTCCACCTGGCACCACTGCATATTTAAAAAAGGATTGGTCCCAGATGGTGCTGGAGCTCTCAGCCTCCTGAGGGCAGGACTTTGCCACTTTTGCTTATAAGGACAATTCTGGCTTCATTTGATCCAGGACTCCCTTGCTTATCTTTCTGCCAGTCTAGCAAAGCTCTCCTCCAGCAGCATTTCAAATGCATCAGCTTGAAACGAAGGGTGCCTTTATCTCAAGTGGTAGGGGTGTCTTTTAAAGTCTGAGCACCCCTGGCTCAAGCTGAAGGGGAGGTAACGGGTGGTGGCAACCTACTTTGCAGGGTGGCTGTTCAGCTTACACAGCCTTTTCTCGCTCTGCCTATACTGCTGGGCGCTAGGGCAAACTGTTGTCTCTTCCTCCATCAACATCCCTCCCAGTGTTCGTGAAAGGCAGGAACTGTGGCCTGAGAATAACTGAGTGGGCACAAGTTCCCCATCCATGGATAAAGAGAAGAGGGGGATATACTTGGCCATTCCCCCACCCACTCATTTTACCTCAAGGAGGCGCCTTTGCTCTGGTGAGGCTCGTTTTAAGCACTGCACAACCAGCCAACTACATTTGTTGTCTTGGATGTCTGTGCCGATCTTTCCAGTCAACTCAGGGTCCCCAAAGCAGTCCAGGTAATCATCCTACACACAGGGAGAACCGTACCATTACGCAGAACATCAAAAAACGCCAACTCCCACAGCACCACCTTCACACACCCTCTCTGAGTGGACAGGAAAAATGGAGCACGCCCAAGACAGACAACGGCCTCCATTTCAGTGTACCAAGCTAGTGGTCTGTGTAGGCCTACGCAATAATTTGGTCCTACTCAGTTTGAGGCTTTAAAGATCAAAACCAACACATTAAACTCAGATCGGAGAAACACGGGTAACCATTTTGCTGCGGGTACCGAATGGGCAGCTTGCAATCCAAGCATGGGGCCCTTGCCGACACTTGAGCAGCTGCAGGCAGCCCAAATACACACTATGTACATTGCGAGCCTAGTCCTCAGTAGTGCAATAGATAGATGGATCCCCCTTCAGCTGGGAAGCCCAAATTGCTAAATGCACACTGGCTGGGCTAATCAGTGGGCACAGAATCCAGGACTTCCTCCCACATGGCATGCTTGATTTTTTTTTGTTAGGGAGAGTAAAATCACATTTAAGACCAGCTGTAAGCTCTCCAAGCCCAGAGTACCACCCGTTGCACCCGATTCATCCCAAAAGGTGCATTTAGTACATTACTCTTTTGCCGGGGGAACTTCATAGGCTGTCTACTTGCTACTGGGGCAGGTTGAAGGTTTTGGTCCTGATGTATAAATCCCTAAATGAGCTGGGAATAGCATACTTAAATGAGTGTCTACTCCCTTACCAACCTGCTGTCACTGACTTAATTGGAGGACATTTTCCTAGAGGTTCCAGGTGGATTTATGGTGCAACCAACTTTGCCTAGAGTCTTCAGGGAGTGGCCCCATTTCTCAAATGTCCTGAATCTGAAGGTAATGCAAACACTGACTGTTGCTTTCGGTGCCTGCTGAAGTTACCTCTGTTTTGTGAAACACTTCCTGGTTGCTGATCATGATTTGAGTAATAGCCTGTTTTTAATGCATTGTGGGTTTTTTTTCCTTGATGCTTCCTGAAAACACTTGTTTCAGGAAGACCTCCTGATCTAACCCGTAGGACTCAGCTCTCTACAGTAATTAGAGTCTGGCCAGCATTTTTTTTGTCAGTTCTAGTTTCTGTGTGGAAAGAACAATTGTTTTCAAAGCAATTCCCTGATGCTGGATTGGAGACTAATGTGTTTGGTTTGAGTTTTTAACTCTGTTCTCCTGAAAAAATGCAGCCATGTCACCTTCTTCCTGTCTTTCCCCAGTTATGCAGCTTTTATTTTATGGGAAGGGGAAGCAGAAAGGATTTTTAAGCAAAGGAGTAGCTATTCCAATTAAAATCCAAGGTCATGCTTTGTGTTTGAGCATACATACTGCTTTCTGTCCCTTCAGGCTAGTGAGGGAATCGCCACTAGAGTTTTATAGCCTTAAATAAGAAGCTTCACCCACCTCTAAGCTGCACAAACTATTTGATGTGAAATTGGGATTTGTCTTCTACATGGCACCTAAGGAGTTCCGATTCATTACAGTGGTGCTGAGCCCCAAGCCTGCCTGGTCCTCCTGGGTTTCTCAGATGGCCACATCCTTCCCCTTTCCTGGGCTTGACCCCCTTTCTCCCAACCACCAGTTGGCTGGTGAGTTTCCAGCTTTTGTATGTGGTTCCCCCCACCCCATTCCAAAATATATTTCTGAAATTTTGGGTCCTGATTTCTTTGTATTTTGACCTAGCCCATCATGGGACCACAGCTGGCCTGAGGACTCCTGTAAAACTTAATTTGGTTCTCAGAGGTTTAGCACCCCCAATTTCAAACAACTCCTAAGGTTCTAGTCCTCATGGGGCTAAGCTTGGAAAGAATGGGGAAATGATCTGAAAAATAGGGGATGAGAGTCTAGCATTGCTTCCCCACCTCTGAATTCTGACATCCTGTATCTTAATCCAATGTTATAGGTCTCAGCCCCATGGTCCATGAGTGGTTTGAGAAAATTGTACCTGGATCTGGAAAAACTCCCCCATCTCCATAAGGATAGTCTTGGCGTGAGCATGCTCTTCTTCATTATCTATGCCAGTCTGAAAGGGAGAGGGAGAGAGAATGTATACGCAAGCGAGGACCAGAATCGCCACTACAGGGAGGCACAGGGACGAGTCTACAATTCCCAGGTAAGGAGGGGAATGGTGAAGGCTATAAATGTTAATGCTGGTACTTTTGAGCGGTTTCCTCTTATAGAAATATCTTTGCACCCCTAGTGTTATCGAAGAGGGTCCTACCCCCCTGTTCCCTGCTTGAGGAAAAGTCTTGGCACTGAGATGGCAGAACTAAGTCCCAGCAAAACTCTAAATCCAGACGCGCCTCAACACAGCCCCTTTGATGCTTGCTGGTGCCCTCTGAAACAGCTTGGCTAGTTACTCACCATATACATAGCAGCTGCCACTGGGAGGTAGAAAGAATAGAAGGCTGTCTTGTATTTTACGATCGCTTTGTACCTGTCAAAGAACAGAGCCGTGGTCCCAGGTCAGCGATATGAAAAATGTTAGATGCTTTGCTTTATTACTTGAGACTTCTATGATATATAGTCAGTTCTCTTCCCAGGCTTCTGTCATGCAAACAAGGGATGGACTCGGGACAGACAAGTGGCAAGAGAGAAGGGCGAGGGGATGGGACTAAAAAGATCAGCATTTGCCTCCCGCACAAGGGATGTACAACAAAGCAGCAGAGCAGAGATATCAGGGTTTCAGCCAGCCCAGACACATCTTTCCAAAAAAAAAAAAAAAAAGGATACTCAGCTCAAAATGTTTATATATCAGGGGGAAATGTGCCTTCATTAAAAACCCTTTCATTGCAGATATACAACTTTTGTAAATGTCACTAAATCTTAAAGAAAAAATCTTTAAAACCCACTTCAGCCCTGTAGTGCCTTTTTGCCACTCCACAATGTTGTGTTACACAAATGCTGTAAGTTAAATTAAATAAGTATTACATACCTATGCAGATTCTTGAGCAGTGAATAGTAAAAAGATAAAACATTAAGGAGAGATTTGAAACAGAATAGTGTTGTAACCATGACTGGTCAGCAAGAAAGGCTTTCTGGAACAAAGATGTCTCCAATTGGTGCTGAAAACAATGGAGTGGTGATGGAGCCCTGCTTGTCCAAAAGAGGCAGAGAGTTCCTTAGGAATGTGACCACAGCACTGAAGGCTTTTCTCCTGATGGACTCCAGTCAGGCCCTAAGTCTATGTGGAATCACCAGGAGATTGTCCTCAGATGACCTGAGTTACTGGGCAGGTGGGTAGAGGAGAAAGTGCTCTCTCAGGTACCCCAGTCTTAAGTTGTTCAGGTCTTTGCACAGCGGCACTAGAAAGTGCCTATTAGCCAACCAGTGTGGTTTAGTGGTTAAGAGTGCGAGACTGGAACTCGGAACGCTGGATTGGGTTCCAGTCCCCACTCAGCCATGGAATTCACTGGGTGTCTTTGGACTAGTTACAGACTCAGCCCAACCAACCTCACAGGATAGTTGTGAGGAAAAGAATGATATAAGCTGCCTTGATTTCCTTGAAAGAAAAAAAAAAAAAAAGGGCAAGATAGAGATGTAATGATTAAATCAGTGTTGTTCCTTAAGGAGCTGCATGCTTCTGCTTTAAAATTCTGGGATAAGAAAACTGGTCCTTTCTAGATGTTTCTGACCTCAACACCAACTAAAAATTAGAGATGGTAGGAGCTGTAACCCCCGAAATCTCCAGTTGCTTCTTACCTCTGCTCTGTGAAGCGGTTCAGATCCACCTTGGATGATGGTGCAGTGATAAGGTCTAGGGTTTGTCCTAGTTCAGTTTGGTATGACGTCTGCAGAGAAGCAGGCACAATGAATGGAGAGAGGGGACGGTGGGACAGAGAGAAGCATACCAAAACAAGAGAAAAAGGACTGCTTTCTTTCCTATTCAAAGGGACATGACTTCTGAACCCCCCCCCCCCACACACACACACACACAAGAGAAATAGAATTCCTATTCATTATAGGCTAAAGACATGGCTTCTGTGACTAAGGGGTGTGTTTTAGAAAAGACTCAAGGTCAGTTAGGTGTTGGACAGAAGGGGTATATGAGAAGGCATTAGAGCAACAAAGTCAGGGCTTTTGCAGTCATTCTAGGAATTTTTCCCGCCAACCTTAAGGATGGTACAACCAGTTTTGATTAAGAGCTTGGTTCAAATCCCTGCTCAGCCATGAAGCTCATCAGGGCCAGTCGATCTCAACACCCTCACAGGGTTATTAAGAGAAAATAAGAGGGGTTGGGAAAGAGAGCAAAACGTGCATGCCATCCAGCCAAACTTCTAAGGATAGGATTAAATAAAGAAGGTGAACAATCAATAAATAAAGAAATGCATATCAGCTAAATGAGGCATAGCAACATGGCACACCTCCCAAAGGGACCAGAGAGGTTTTCTCTGCAGCCCAAGGATGTAAAGTCAAAGGGGTGTAACTTTCCATTTCAAGGGGACAAATTGCCTTGAGGTCAAAAATAGCCTTCCAGACACAATGACAGCTTGTGGGTCTCCCCAAATTTCCTCTCCCCAGCCTCAGAAGGGGACGTGATTTTCATTACAACAGAAGGGTGGTTCTATCAAGGAGAGTAGACGCTCTTTCAGACTGCACTGAGGCGAGGGCTATGCACAGGGACTAAACCTACCTGAAGGAAGAGTTCTAGCAGGTTTAGGTAATATGGCTGAGCCCGGCAGTATCGCTTCAGCAGCCGATAGATGCTGGCCTCGAGCAAGAACGCATCATTCACAGCATCCAGGCCGATTCCTTCCTGCAGGAGAGGAGGGAGCAGGATGAGACCAGCACGGCTCATTCAAGCCAAAG